>OZ024934.1:90537170-91802353 GCA_964017235.1 Sabellastarte sp. h YS-2021
GATGTTGCTGGGCCATATAACCTCCATTTCTTCTGAGTCATTCATTTCATCTGTACACTTATAAGATGACATCACATTTCAATTCTGGGGGAAATATTTTACAAATATTGAGATACCACTCAACAAGAAGAGAGTGTTGGTCAGGCATCGTGGGTGTCTGAACTGTCAGTGGCTTTTGCAAAGAATTTTCTTGTTTATGTAACCTCTTGTTCCTAATGGGGTCATGACCTTTGAAC
Organism: Sabellastarte sp. h YS-2021; assembly: GCA_964017235.1. NCBI lineage: Eukaryota > Metazoa > Annelida > Polychaeta > Sabellida > Sabellidae > Sabellastarte > Sabellastarte sp. h YS-2021. The sequence goes on from OZ024934.1 coordinate 90,537,407, forward strand.
TTAGTATTCCCTCTAAATGCAGCCATCTTCATTAATTTTAAGTTTTCAACGGGGAAACACCCCTTTTAAGAAATCAAAATTTTTTATCTTTTTTTCGACTTTATTTACCTTTGGAAACTCTGAAGTTTCAGAAGCACTGAAACTCCAGAGTTTCAGTGTATTTTTCAGAGTTGCTACCTCCCTGATCTGATGTGATCTGTTTCTGGATAATATCTATCTCAGACTATTAAGACATGCGAAACTAGCTCTGGGGTGACTTGGAGCAGCTATAAAGGGCTGTATAAATTTTTTACTATTTTATAAAAAGTCATCACAGACCTGATACCCGTGAATCAGTTATCTGATCAATCTGTGTGTGTTTATAGAATTCTACAGTGCAATATGACCAAGACTTTTGACTGTAACGCCTGTCGGGACAGGCACCAGAGGCCAATTAATAGTAAATTTACAAGGATTGTCGACAGTGAACCAGAGGATGGTAATAGTATCACAAGTGCTGGACAATCTGACATAAATCTGCAAATATTGAATGAACTGAAGAGTTTAAATGGTAGAATGTCAGCCATGGAGGAAAGAGTGGGCAAGGTGGAGAAGCCAAGCACGCAGTCAAATCCAGTGGGAGCAGGAACCTCAGCAACAGCATCAGCCACAGCATCAGACAGTGTCATTCCCTCCCTGGACTTCCTGACAGCCTCAGATACCATGCAGGCCAGAGTGGACGACAGAATCAAGGAACTTCAAGCTATGCATCCACAAGGCAAGTTCAAATCTCAAAGAGGTGGTTCTGATACATATTGGTGTAAAAGGGAGGTACCTTGGCCCCAAAACCATATATTAAGTGGCACCAGTAAGTCAAGGGTAACATACGATAACTTATCTATGGCCCAGTGGGTCTCTGGTTTCTGTGCAATCATAAGGGATGAAAGTAATGTTCAAGAAAAAAACAATATGTTGAATTTTGTTGCTGACCTTATGGAGCACTGCCACAATTTTGGGTGGCAGTCAGCCAAAGGAGCTCATGCTGTAGTCCTTTGCCACATGGAGAAAAACAAAGTTAACTGGGATGAAACTAAACAAACTGAACTGTCTTAGACGAGTCCATGCCCAAAGAACTCCAAATTAAAATACATCATTGGGTCACAAGTCCAAATCCAGAGATAAGGTCCTTCCCTGTGGGCAAAAAACTGAGCATGAAAATGGTGGCCAGTTGTATCTACATGTTTGTGAAAACTGTTTTGCAAAAAGAAAATCTCACCCTCACCCAGGCAAGGACTGCAGGCAAAAAATACCAAAAAATGAGTACAAGTAAGTAACAGTAAAAAGTCTTTCAGTACTCGTATTGTTGTAAACAGTAAAAACTATTTTGCACAGAGTGAAAATTAAAGAACAGATTGGTGGTTTTGCAATAATGTTTCATATGCTGATTTTGTTAAAAATAGTGGAAAAGCATTTAATAGTGTAAAAGCGCCCAAAGTGAGTGATCAAGAAGTCAAAGCTGTGGAAAACCACATAAACACAATCACAAAACGTGATTGGTAAAAAATGTTGGTAAAAACATCAGAGTTCATTGTTGTAAAAACATCACACCAAAACATGGTCAAAATACATCTAAAATGTCAATAGCAAATAAAGACATCAATATTGATCGTGGCAAGACGGTAATTGACAGCAGAAACCATTATTCTTGGTCCAAAGATATTGAAAAACCTAAAATAACAATGGCAAAATATCCAAACAAAAATAATGGTCAAAGGTGTGATCTAGAGAAGAATAGCCATGCATTTGACAATAGCATTGTCCAGAAGTGTGATTTTGCAGACAATAGACAAAGTGGCACTTCAAATCACTCTGATAAATCAAAAGGTCAGGTCAATTACACAACTAGTGTTAAAAATAGATTTTGGCCCTTATGCACTCAAGAAGATGTAAACCATAGTTCACATGGTCACGATCATGAAGTGGGTGCGGATGATAGTGATACAGTTGGGGATAATAAAGTTTCAAAACCTATCAACACCGACAAGTGTCACCCAGCAATACTAAAAGATAGAAATAAAGTTCAAAATAAGATTGAAAAGGACTTTACAATCTTAGCCCCCAATAATGAGTTGACACATGTCATGAGTCAAACTGATCAAGTCAATGATAGCATTTCGGATCCAGATAAGTATGCATTGGACTTAAGATTTTGCCTTCGTCATAGGCCAAGAAGCCAAACATTGTCATGTTTTCAAAGCTTGGGATGATCAAGTGTAAGATAAATTTGGTTTTATTCCTCTGCAGGATCAGATCTTTCCCCTTAAAGATCATAGAAATCCAAGCATGGTTGATGTTTTAAAAACTCATAGAATTATTAGTAACTCGGGTACTTATAATTTTCTACAATCTCAAATACAAGTCCCTTCACAGTTGAATGCGGATGTCTGGGAAAAGTACCTGGACAAATATTAGGATAGCCAACTTAAGTATCTTGTAAGGTATGGTTTCCCCTTAGACTTTAATAAGAACATACAACTGCCACATAAACTAGGCAATCATGGGTCAGGAAATAAATATCCCACAGATAATGAAGCATATTTAGCAGAGGAGAAGGAACACAATACAATTTTAGGCCCCTTTCACACTCCTCCAATATTAGACCTGCATGTATCCCCATTCATGACTCGTGAAAAGCCAGGAACCCCTCATCACAGGGTCATTATAGACCTTAGCTTTCCTGCTGGCAAATCGGTTAACTCTGAGCAATACCTGGGCTCAAAATTCTTACTTACCTTACCAACTATAGATACAATCACCAATAAATTAGTCAAATTAGGTAAAGTAGCCCTAAATTATAAAATTGACATCTCAAGAGCATTCAGACATTTTAAAATAGATCCTGCTGATTAGGTATTTACTTTAAAACTACTTCCTTGATAGCTGTCTCCCATTCGGGTTTTGGCACAGATCGGCCATGTTCCAATGCATCAGTGACACCGTCAGATATATCATGAACTCCAAAGGCTATCACGTGACCAATTATATTGACGACATAGTCGGATATGCAATAAAATCCAAAGCTCAGGCTTCTTTTGATACACTGTATAACCTATTACTGTACCTTATGAGAAGTTAAAAGAAATTAAACAAACATGTCAACAATGGCTAAGTAAAATGACTTGCAATAAAAAAGAACTCTAATCATTGCTTGGAAAATTGCTTTATGTAACAAAATGTGTTCGTGCTTGAAGACCCTTTTTAAACAGAATATTAGACACTTTAAGAGCAGCTCACAAGCAAGAAACTATTGTAATAGACTGAATTTAGAAGAGACCTAATTTGGTTCACTAAGTTTCTACCTAAGTTCACTGGGGTGGCCTTCTTTAACCATAAGCCCATACACACCCATATAGAGCTGGATGCTTCACTTCAGGGCCTGGGAGCTATATGTGGCCGGGAAATATATGCTACTGCACTTTCAAATGGTTACCAAAATTATAACACTGTACATTTGGAAATGGTGAATATTTCGGTGGCAGTTCGAACATGGGGCCCTCAATGGCAATGTAAAAAAGTCGTTATTCACTGTGATAACCAGGCAGTGGTATTATGTCTTAATTTAGGCCACACTAGGGATATGACCTTGGCAGCAATGTCCCACAATATTAATATGATTATTGCTTACCTGGATATAGATTTAATCACAGTACATATTGAAGAAAAATTGAATGTCATAGCCGTCACCCTATCCAGACTTTCTATAAATCCATGCTTAATGTTAAAAATTCCTGTTCTGCTCCCTGACCACTTATGGATTACTCCCAAAGTTGCTGTATTCACACTAGATTGGTCTATCTGATTGCAGATTCTAATCCCCACTTGACACTCTTATACCACAAGGCAGCCCTTTGCAGAGTCCACTAGAAGGTCATATATTCTGTGACAGAAAGAAATTCACAGATGGTGCCGAACTGAGACGGTCACCCATCCAACTACTAACATAGCCCATTGCCACTTAACTTCATTGAGCAAATAGTCATCAATCTGTGCCACAATTTCTAAAAGTAAGATACAAGAAAGACATATATATGGGAAAAAGACAAAAGGACATGTGTCCTTTTAGGTATTGGAGAGCAAAAGAGGGAAATTCAGAATGTACAGCCAGGTGTTGTCAATGTCATCAATAGTCCCGAGACAAAAGGACATATGTATGGTGAAAAGCCAAATGGACATGTGTCCTCTTTAGGACATGTGTCCTCACAGGGAAATTTCATCAAAGTCTGGAGACAAAAAAAGAGAAACAAAAAAAGTAATCTGTAGAAGCAAGAGCTCTATCAAGGCTTGCACTTAAAAAGTCAAAAGGCCACATAAAAATGTATGAAAAAAGGGCACAACTGTTGTAGCTAGAATATTTGTGGCCTTCTTAGCCTTCCTTAGTGTTCAACCTCACCTTATCTCTCCTCCTCACATTTTGGCCTTTATAGAGTTTCTGGTTGTTAACAAAGTCTCACACTCACACATTTCCAATTACTTGGCTGTTATCAAAGCTAAATTTTTAATGTTTGCCCTTGACACAACCCCCTTCTTTGACCAGAGAATCAAATACTTTACTAAGGCAGTGGCAAGGTGTGCCCCACTCACAGTTAAACTAAATTCCATCATTGATACCCCTCTTCTGTCAAAAACTGCTCAGGCATGTGAATATTTATATATGGGGTATGTGTTCAAATCTGCAATTCTTTTGGCCTATTTTGCATTTTTCAGAATTTTGAATTTAGTCCCTTACACCATTTCTTCCTATGATGCCCTTATACAACTAGCCTGAGCTGATATATTTTTTGCATACCCTGGGGCCCACATACTGTTGAAATGGTTATAAACTATACAGATGAACAATTCAGTCAGAGTTATAAAGATTCCTGCCCTTGGGGCTTCCCCATCATGCCCCATAAAAGCCTTAAAACAATTGCTTGCCAATACCCCCAAACAACTAAATAGTCCTCTTTTTCAAATAAGATGTTATCAAAATGGGTTTCCATCACAGATACAAGACTTAGGAAAACATTTTTTTCAATCCTTAAAAAATTGAACCTTAGTCAATCAAACATCACCTTTCACTCACTTCGACGTTCAGGTGCCACCCTGGCCTTTAACTCCAGTGTTCCCATTTAAGACATTCAAAGTCATGGCACCTGGACGTCAGAGTGCATCTGGTCTTATATAATCCAAGACCACCAAGCTTCTGACAAAGTGGCCTTAGCCTTCCAACAACAACTCCAATCCCAGTCTACCTGGGCTTTGGTTTGTTTATTTGGGGTTTTACATCGCTTTCAACACTGTACAGGTCATATCACGACGGGTAGTTGGAAGGGCAGAGGAAACCAGTACATACAGTTCGCTAGGGTTGTGTACTGTAAACTGCCGACCTACGGCAAGCAACTACCAGCTTTCCCACTTGAGTCCGTGCGGGGATTGAACCCCGGCCTCAGAGGTGGGAGGCGAGAGTGTTACCACTCTGCCACCGTGGCCCCCTACCTGGGCTTTGGGGTTTTCTTTATAATGTTAGTACTTCATCTCATCTCTGACCTACAAGTAGTAATTTTTCTCAGTTTAAACTTTAAGATAGCCCATTGCCACTTAACTTCGGTGAGCAGACAAATAGTCATCACTCTGTGCCACAATTTCTAATAGTAAGATACAAGAAAGACATATATATGGGAAAAAGACAAAAGGACATGTGTCCTTTTAGGTATTGGAGAGCAAAAGAGGGAAATTTAGAATGCACAGCCAGGTGTTGTCAATGTTATCAAAGTCCCGAGACAAAAGGACATATGTATGGGGAAAAGCCAAATGGACATGTGTCCTCTTTACGACATGTGTCCTCACAGGTAAATTTCATCAAAGTCCAGAGACAAAAAAAAGAGAAACACAAAAAAAGTAATCTGTAGAACCATGAGCTCTATCAAGGCTTGCACTTAAAAAGTCAAAAAGCCACATAAACATGTATGAAAAAAGGGCACACTGTTGTCACGTATAAAAAATGAAAAGCCCAAATAATTACTTAACTTCTAGAATGTCCCTAGTATCCTTTAACAATTTACTTATGGCCCTCCCACACTAAAACACAAAATAAAATGGCCCACTTAGGTGAGGATGAAACCCCAGCCCAGCTGCCCTTTCTTAGCAGAGCCCCAAGCATTCCCCAGTAAGGCCAAATGTTAAGTCAACCCCTAGGTAATACCAGACAGAGACCCTCAATATGTAGGACTGAACCCAGGCCCCACAGGGTTTAAAACTTGGCTTTGAATGGACCGTCTTGAGATAACTTCAGCCATGGATCTGAACCTTGGCAAAGTTTGACCTTAAAAGGCGGGAACGCTTGGTGTTAGAACCCTGCTGTGCTATTCTGTGGCAAGTTAGACTTAGAAGTATATGTATTTGGTATCCATCATTGACTTAAACAGGTAAATTTAAATTGGAAACTGACAGGAGCTCATTATACCTCCAGCATTTATGCAGATTGTATTCTCAAACGTAGGGAGAAACACCCAACATATTTGCATATTGTTATTTATAGGACGGGGGTTTCCTTCTTGAGGTTATGCTGCCGGAGCTGTCATGCTGGTTTCCTAACAGTATGTCTTTGTTATCTCAGATTATAAATGAAGGTATTCAACCACACTGTGAAGCCGTTTACTTTGAGAACACAATCTGTGATAAATTAAATAGATGTATGGTCTTTGATTGAGGTGTAGAATTCGACAAAAAAAACTGTAAATTCTATTTGAAGGATTATCACCAAAATGCTATGATGAAAAACTTTTTACTGACATAGATCTTCATGTATCTTATCACAGCCTATATCAGTCACCAATAGACTTGTAACTATGGGTAGACCATGGTACAATTACCATCATGAATCCCCATTACAATCGGGTAGCTGCAGTTCTCCTCGTAAAAGTTTTAACTAGTTGTTGAAATAAATGCATTTAAAGGGAGTTTTATACAATTCCAATTGACAATTTTATTCCTTAAATTATTCCACAAACTGAAACATTTGTAAATGCACAAAAAATTCATAATCCTTGCACATAATATCCTAAATAAATATATATTATATCTACTAGAGCTGCATGTAAAACCTCACTTCACCCTTTTTATGTTAAAATACATGATCCTGACATTCCCTTACAAGTACATGTATAAAACAGCATTTAATTGCAGGGAAAAGAGAAGTGAGTTAATGTGGGCTATGTTTCAAACATACCAGTGTTGCGGCTAAAACTTCAGTTGAGTTAATGATATTACTATCCTATGGATAAAAGATTGGGGGGTTGGAGGTTATTGGCTTAAAAGGTGCACAGGAATTTCTTAGTTCTTTAGTTATTTTTGAACACTACGTGGACAACCACTTCCTGTTACGAGTGAGAAAAGTCATTTTGTCAGGGCTGGTCGTTTCTCCAAAGGTCACACAGTACCCATATACTACTGAAAAGACAAAACAACTTGGTGAAAGTCTTGGGGCAAGTGAATCCTCTGTCATCGGGATGCATCCTGGATCATTTTGGGGGCAGACCCAGTACTTGTCCCAATTCTGGAGCAATACCTGTCTATATGAGAGTGAAATGGGAACAGTTTTGAAGGTACTGGTCACCTGTGCAGATCATACAGAGACACATTCAGGGAAATTTGGTGGCAATCCAGTATATCTGTGGACATCCGGAAGCAAAGTGGCATACTGGCTTCAATTCTTTACCCCTCCAACCCCGTCTGGTGGTGTTCCTGTTCACAAGGTACTCACTACTGGAGCAGTACATAAATGTAGGTGACAACACTGAGAACTGATTGGGAAGGGCTGCAAATAGGACAAAGCCCACTAAATTTGGGAGCAAGACTAACGGTACACAATAATTTCCCTTCCCCCCCTTCTTTCCCTACTTCCCAATCTTTGAGAGTGCAACAGACCATTATAGAACGGTCATCAATGGATAGAGTTTTGCTTCAGATTAGTTTCAATTTGATACAGATGGTTTACACACAAGGTATTACGGTAATAGTACTTCTCGTTCAGAAAATGGTAACAAAAGCACTGGCATCACGTGACATCTGCATCTTCAACTTGGTTTTAACCCTGACTTTGAAACTTGAGAATAGGCACTTGTTATCATTCGTACCATCTATGTTATTCATGAGGCAAGTCACCCTTATGTCTTACTTGAGACAACAAGCTCTGAACTTAAACTAACTTGTGTTTACGTTGTGACACTTACCGGTTCTATTTCGGTTTTATGAGTGAGGTAACTTTTTGATAGACATTACTAAATTTCACACACATAAATGATGTACATGGTTTGTACTAATTCTTGTGTATTTAGATCTATAAATTTGAAAGGCCTCACAGAACAGCTAATCTTATGCAAGAAACATATAGTTTACACTTACATAGGATACCAAAAATCAAGTGTCAGTATAGTAGGTTAAAGTTTCTTTGAAATGAACCCTATTCGGAACAGAAAAAGGACAATGTATTTTCAGTTGATTTAGAGATGTGCTATGACTTTCTGGTACTTTGCCAGTTTATATCAAGACACCATTGGTTGATACACACTTTCGATGTGAAACACACCTACCAATGACATAATATGATGTAATGACGTGGAATTGAATCTGCCAAATAAGGTTTTGTAAACTGTGGATCTGATATGTGACTTTAAAGTGTTATTTACCTCATGTATACTGTGTTGCTGAAAGATGTTACTTGAATTCTTTCTACGAGTATTTTGAAGTTTCTTTACACTTAAGAAAAGTGGATAACTTAAAAAAGGACAGTAATTTAGACGGAAAGGAAATATTTCTGGTGACAAGATGGTGTTAGATGGATTAACGTCTGCTGTTTACCAATCTCTGAGTGGGCTGTCTGTTACCACTCAGACTATTCTCCTATTTCTGACTGTTTTCCTTATTGTTGTAAAGGTAAGTAAATTGAAATTTCTCCCAATTTATTATTATTATTATTAGGCTTAATACTGAAATTGAGAAGGATCTCATGTCAGATGGGAACTTATTCCTGTCACCTGGAACAGCAGCAAGCAAGCAGTTAGGCACTGAAATAATGTAGTTACAGCAGAAATTCACACTTCATGCAATCAATTTAAGGTATTATTGTTCTACCAAATTCAAGTATTTGTAAAGCAGATATAGAAAAATTCAACTATACTTGTACATGGCATGCATTTCTTCAAATGTATGAGCTATAATTTTTTTTATTTCTGTCGAAAGAAGTATTTGAGAGAATCTCATTTGAGGACAAGAAAGTCAGTCTTCTTTGAATTTCGCAGACATTTGAAAGCACCTGAACATATGTAATTGTGATGTATTGTTTTAGAAATCATTAATTAAAAGGAGTAAAAACGTGTGTGACATTTGTACATATTCATCTTTTTAGTGGGCCAGTTTAGTGGTGCATGCGCTAATCTGTAACTGAATTATTGTGTATTAAAAGTTTCCTTTGTATCCTTCTATCTTACTTCTATCAACGATTTAGTTTGTATTTTTGAAAGGTTTTGTTTCAGGGATTTCCAGTATATTTGACTTATATTGTTATTCTGTATCTCTTAACTTCTGGATTATGTTCAGTGCACAGAAACACAAGCTATTGTATTGGTCAAGCAATAATTTTTAATCCAGTTAAGTTTGAATAAATGAATGAACTAGTTGCAGTAGATACTTCTATCTACGGAATATCTGAAATGCCATTTCTATTGTCGTGTTTAATGGTATCTAAATGTTAATAAATCATAACTACAAGTTACTAAAATATATCTACAAGTTACTACCAATTATTAATACTTATTCTTAAGTACTGGTTTAATAAACAGTCTTTTTGTGTGAAATGGGCAAATACAGCTTCATGCTTCTTTAAGGTGTCTAATGGTCTGAGACAGAGTGGTATACTCTAGCCATTGTTTTTCAATGTTTATCTTGATAAGCTTAGCATAAGTCTGTCATCCTCTAGTGCAGGTTGTAAGCTTGTAGACAAGTCATTTAATCACTTAATGTATACAGATGATATGACAATAATATCACCCTCAGTTAAGGGTCTCCAGAATCTTATACACATACGTGTCAGGTATGCTGAAGAACATGAAATAGGTTTTAATTCCAGTAAAACTGTTTGTTTGTGTATCAGTGCCAAGAGTTATAAACCTAAACATTTGCCCACTGTCTACCTTAAAAATGCACGTCTGAAATATGTTAGCTCATTTAAGTATCTTGGATTTGTCATAAGTAAGGACTTTAATTGACTCTACAGATGTAAAGAAACAAATCATGAATTTTAACGCTACAGCTAATATGTTGCTTGCTAAATTTAGCCACTGTACAAATGACATCAAATGTCCAAGCCACACTTTTCCAGTGTTGTTGTGCAAATATGTATTGTTCATATTTGTGGTGGGACTATGGCAGGGAAATACACAAAAGAATTGAAGTGGCATACAATAACTGTTTTAGAAAACTTATGGGATATAAGATTTGTACAAGTCACAGTAGAATGTTTTTGGATAACAGAGTACATCATTTTAGTGTCTTACAAAGGAAATCTTCACATAGATTTATGAATCGTCTTTGTCTTAGTGATAACTCATTGGTGTATGCTATTTACAATGCAAGTATAATGTACTGTTCATCTTTTATAAAGAATTTTTATCAGAGATTGTTTTAAGTGAGTATTTATAGGTGATGATTTTGTAAACTGCCATGTTATAAGGGAAATATTTCCCCTTTTGTGCAGTTCCCTCCCCACAGCTTTCAAACATGAACAGCCATGTTAGCAGAATGCTGTGACGTTTGAGAATGGATTGCTTTCTCAGGGGCACTTATATCCTAGTTATATTGCACTATTAACTGTTCAGTAAAATTTTTGTCTGGTGCACACTAATTGTTAAAAGTTATTCTACTTGAGTGAATAACCAAAAATTACTCTTAGTATTTCTTGCACATTTTATAAACTGGAAACCCACACAGGAAAAAAACAAATACAAATATAATTACACAATAAAAGTTTTGTTTATAATTTGTATTTCATGAAAAATAGTGACAATGGACATGAAATATTTCTGGCAGTAACTTGATATTAAGTAATACTCAGATTAAAGTACGCAGATGGGTTTTCATTTGACATCCCACTCAAATATAGTCAATAATAACTTGTTTCAATATTTGATTATGTTTCTGTGTTTTAAACAATTGTTCATAAATGATATAATTAGAAGAATACCAACTTAAATAAGTTTGATCATGCACACATTTATATATCACATGAAAATGTCATGACAGAAACTCCTATGGCAGAATTTGAAATTTGCAATCTTTGTATTGCAGTGGTTTAGAAGAATATCAAGTTCAGTCAGCAGAATTAAGACAGAATTTATAATTCTGTTGATGAAATTTAATTATTCAAACTTTATTTACAGTATTCAAAAATTCGTCCACATGCATTATGAATAAGATTCATTCAGCATTTAACTCATGGCAGAATAATCCTCAGCAAAATCAAATTGGATGTCCAAATTTTAGATTACTTTGAAGAATTATACTTATCCCCTCTTTTTGTTTACCTTATGCTACTTTTCACTTTATCAAGTCAACTATAGTTCAGCTACAACATACCTAGCCATGGTTTGAACTTTGATGTCAGAAATTCTCATGTTTCTGGTATAATATACAAATGTTTTATGAGCAGAGTTTCTGAACTTTTACATGAAAAACCAGCAAACCAAGCTTTGAAGTGATGTTTGATAAAACAAATAAAAAGAGATATGTAATTGCAAGGATTATTCATAAGACTATATTGTTTTTTCATTACAAACAGCAATGGTGCCATCTAAATAATTATGCTAACATTCTGGAAAGAAATTATATTGAGTAAAACAATACAATATAAAAAACTGCTATATACAAACCCAGGTGTGAAATCACCCCCCCCCCCCCCCCAATATGACTTTATATGTGGACAACATCAAAATAAGCAAATTAACTTTTGAAATGAGTTTGCATAACATTCAGTATTTTGTAATCTAAAATACTAAAAATTACTTATATAAGAACCATTGATGTCATTTATGTTCATATCTTCATTTCCAGTAATACTGTCATCATCAGACAGAAGGGATCAAATTTATAAAAGCACAATGCTTCCTTTATGATTACTACTGTTATCATCATTAAAATTTGATTTATTTTCACTAGTACCAACTTCTGAATCTGTGCATGATTACGGTTTACAATTTTCAACACCAGAAGACATAATTAGATTTTAAACACCAGGACATAAGTACAAAAATACTGCAGTGTTACAGTGTGTTTTTGTGCAAGTGAAAATTTCTGACAATGGTGTGACATAGTACACACAAACTTTGGACTGCTGGCCTTCAGTGTTTTTCTTCCAAGAGGGAGAAAAATTTGTTTGATAAAAGTTAAAATAGTGGCATAAACATTGGCATGGTGCAACTGGGAGAAGTGTTATTGTCTTTGTGAGGGGATGTACTTTATATACAATTAAAAAAGGTGGTCTGTTAAATTTGGGATTACAGGCTGCATATACTGCATATATAACTAATATCATCAAGTTATTCTGTTATTCATTATTAACTGACACATATGACTTAGTACTTCCCCATTACAATTAGTTAATGACTTGCAGATAGAAGTTAGTGAAAGAAAGAATACTCTTACAAAATCACCAGGAAATAGCCAGTGTCATCTCTTTCTATCAATGACACCTCTTCATGATAGCAGTAAAACCACTTCACCAGTACAACATTGCTACATGACGTTTTCATCTGGAGTGAGGCATGTGATAGTCTGGAGGGGATGGGGTACTCTGTCAATGAACTATCAAGAAGCACCACTTACTGTGATTCTCTAATTGTTTAGATAACTTTAAAAATGTGATAAACTTACTGACTGGCTGTATTCAGGAGAGGTCACAATATGTAACCAGCCAATAAACTATTAAAACCCTCTTTATACTTGTCCGGTTTCTTTTGGTGCTGCTATCCATCAAAGTTTATAATATTTGAATTTGTTCGAAAATATTGCCTCAGAATATATCAACAAGTATTGCATAAAACATGAAATTTAGTTGAAATATAATCAATTCATCTGACTGTCTGACTTGAATGTCTGGCCAGTGTATCTTCTAATTGACAAAAGCTACTGGATTAGGTAACAACTGAACATTGCTAATTTTTGTTAAGATCACTGTTTGGGGACTTAGGGCAATGTCTGCACATCATCCACATTTAAAATACCTAGTCAGACTTTTCACAACATTAGATCACATAATCCACATGAGGATCAGGCTCTTATTGTGGATATTATTGTGTCTTTAAATGTGAGTACATGAGGACCTGACTCTAAATATGAGTACATGAGGATCTGACTCTAATTGCCGGTACATGAGGACCTGGGGCGGATTTCACGAAAGGTCTTAGCCCGGTCTCAGGCTCAAATTTGAGACTTTTGTCTCAAATTATTGGAACATTTTACTTGAGCACATGGGCTCAGCCTTAATGGATTTCACAAAAGGTCTCAGTCTCAGCTTTGGCTGAGCCACTGGCTCAAATATTGAGACTGGTTGAAAGTGGGCTTAAGTTTTGTAAACAAAGGCTCAAATATGGCCACCATAATTCTTTCTTCACTTCAAAATTTGAAATTGCTGAAAATATGGTACAAGTATATAATACAACCCCCTGAAGTAGTCTTTGTGTGTTTTTACAGGTTTACAAGGTTTCCCATTGCAAAATGGTATTTAACCAGAGATATTATGTGTCAAACAAGGAACATATATGTCATCAGTAGAATATTTTGACTACAAAAAATGGTCACATGACACAGGAAACCACTGTGGTTATTTGATAAGCTTGGTCTCAACTGAGACCCCTTCTGTGAAAACCATTTGAGACAAAGACTTAGCTGAGCCAAAAGGCTCAGATTTGAGCCAGTGGCTCAGTCTGAGACTGGGCTAAGTCTGAGACCTTTCATGAAATCCGCCCCTGGTTCTAAGTATATGTATATGATGATCTGACTTTAAATATGAGTACATGAGGACCTGACTTTAAAAGTAAGTACATGAGGATCTGATTTTAACTATGAGTACATGAGGGCCTGTCTCTAAATATGGACACTTCTGGGTCTGGCATTGAATGTGAACTTCTTAGTTAACAAGGTTGAATTGCGCTTTGCATCAAAACAGAGAAACATGACATACGTGTTTTTGATTATGGACACAAAACACCTCATCTGTCACGTGACTTGGAATGCATCCAAACACAGTTGGCGGGGAGTGAATATTGAAGAGATGCTTCATAAAGACGTCAGTCTTATCTACAAAAAAAGGATAAAAGTACATGTACCATCTAACTTGTTGTTGTCAAATGAAAAAAAAATTATTTGTTATCAGTTTTTAAGCGTCTGATGTCCACCAATCGTTGCTCAGTATATACAAACTACATAGCTTTTACCAACAACGTGTTAATAGAAGCTGACATTCATTTATTTACTGCAATTCACTCGAGCTAAAGGACACAATTATGCACTGAATATAGATTCTCTCAAATTGAGTATTCCAGAGATGGGGGATTCAGGAGGCAAACCAATGTTTAAATGTATCAACTAATGTGAATTTCCCTATCAGACTGCATTTGTAAAAGTTTACAGTATAACAGTGACTGTTTTGCTGAAGCCCCAAACCCCAGCAAAGTTCTTCAGATGATTATGTCACAGATAATTTATTGCATGTAGATCAAGTGATATAAGTTCAAAGAAATTTTTCTGTTTATGTTTCTTTTGCCAAGTGCAAATCTCAATGTCTGATTTTTTTACCCCAATATTGTCACCAATTGTGCTGGAGTGAATTCTCTACAGATCCAATAATTGTCTTTTGTCTCAAATTTTAGACATAGTTTCAGATTTTGCTAAGCTGAGAATCCCATCAGAAATCTTAGGTTAGACGAAATTGTCAGCTCAAAAGCGACTCAAAACCTAAATCACTCTCACGGCAATCTTATTTTGTTATATTTAAACCAACCATGCTTAACATTTAAACCTTTAATGACAAAACAAGGCAACCCTAAAGTGATGTAAACCCTTCACATGATCGTGTTTACCACCTCCAACCCCATTCAATAAGTACATGATAAGCTGTATAATTTCCTTTGTAATATCAGCACTGTAGCCTTTACTTATCACAGTCAGTAATGGAAACTTACTCTGGGTGATTACAAAATAGTACAGGAGCTGATCAGGGTCTGTATTCACAAAATTTCTTAGATTTTTTCTTAGAATTACACTCAAGTATAAGAAAAATTCTATGCTAAGAATTTTCTTATTCTTAGAACAAAATCCTATTCACAAAAAAATTCTTAGCTAAGAATAATTCTAAGAATAAAAGTAAATGTATACAATTCTTAGAATTTTTCTTAGACTAAGTGTAATTCTTAGAAAAATTCTAAGAATGCAGTTCTTGGCATATGTGGACAGAAAGTTGGAATTTTGAAATAATATAAAGAGGCTGCATGTAAATAGACAACTTAATATGTAACACTCTGTTCTGGATGTCCATTTGCAATCAGTTGCTGCACTATAATCACCAAAACAACTATTTTCTTAAGTTAAGCATGCTATGTGCCAGTCTTAGATTTACATCAATTCTTAGAATATTCTAAGAATAAGAAGCTTTGTGAATAGAAAATTCTTATTCTTAGAAAAATTCTAAGAATAAAAACCATTCTAGAAAAATTCTAAGAATAAGCATAATTCTAAGAATAAGAATCTTTGTGAATAGGAAAATTCTTAGAATATTTCTAAGAAAAATGACAATTCTAAGAAATTCTTAGAATAAAACTAATTCTAAAAATAGGAATCTTTGTGAATACAGGCCCTGAAGCCTAGTGATTAACCAGTTTTTGGCATCAAATCACAGGCAGTCACGTGTGTGTGGGTTCGAGCAACACAAGTGACAATGCTGTGGACCTGTCCCTATATGACCCTGGCTGTTCAACTAGACGTAAAACCCCAACTTTGAACGAAATAGTAGACGAAATTTAGTGTTACATTTTGTTTGAGACTATACATTGTGTTCTCAAGTATATTTTAAAGACATTCAAACATTATTTCATCTAAACAAAGGATGTTTACTTGGAGAGCTTACTGTTTATGTGTTAGAGTAAAGTACACTCGGTTGCAGAGAGTTTATAATGCTTTACAATGTCATTATCAGGGATTTACATTCCTTCAACAGTTTCAACTTGGTCAGTCCCTTGGTTAAATCAAGATGGACTGGATTCTAAGACATGATCATAAAGTTTAATGCAGCTCTATGCCAATATGTCGGAGTCATTAGGTCATGTACTTTGTAGCTTCATTCAGTTGTGAGATAATCTTAATTCAGTTGAGCATGTGAGAATGTCTGTAGTCACAGAATTATGAGCAATTAGTATACACTGTTGTTCTCCATTCCCTCAGCTACTCATTGTAATATGATCCTATACAAAGTGTTGACAATGACTCTAAAACCCAAAATTATTGTATCAATCCAGTACAGACAATCCCGAAGTGGCATCCCACCTGGGCCGACTGGTGTACCCTTCCTGGGAGTTCTGCCATTCTTGGGCAAAACACCTCACAAAACCATCCAGACATGGTGGCACAAATATGGAGATGTCTACAGTATGTATATGGGGTCAAGGTTAGTGTTATACACTGGTTAATTTTGTAATTAAGTTCTTGCCCTTAAAAGATGACCGGCAAGGTTATTCTTTGTTAACTATGACATTGCATTTGTGAACTACTACATCTTATTGGTATTCATTATAATTAGAGTATCATATGATTTTATAAGCTATCAGAAGTAGTTTAAGGTTATCTAATCTTTGCACAATATATCTTTGTACATATTTGTACATATATGTGAACTACAATGGCACATCTTGATATATCATTTCACAAGGGCCTGATACACACTATTGGTTTTATTAAACTGACATTATTATCGGATGTGGTTCATTGATGATATGCATCAGTGTTGAAATACACAATACAGCATTTTCTGAATAAAACATGTTTTCACAATGTTAGTGACGTGAATAAAAGATCATCAAAGGCTGAATTGGTACATTTCAAGAAATCCTCTTTTCAAAAAGAAAACAAATGAAGCAGTCAGATATATTTATTGGCTGTACAATCTGTACTTTATCTTTATTTTAACGTTTTATTTGTTTATTTTAGTTGGCATTTTTAGCATTTACCGATATTTGGTGGGTTTTTGTCACTAGTTTACAAATTGAATTTTAATTGATCCAATTGCCTGGTTTGATTACTTAAATGTTCCTGTTTCAGTTCCCCAAGAAAGTATCCATTTGCGCAAGATGTTTATATATAAGCGCCTTTTGTCGGATCAAAAAAGCTGCATAAGCTCAATCCACACGACATGAATGCTCTTTCATCTATAACGTCTACATGCATGGTATTTTAAGTATAAACTTCCAGATTTCCAAGACTTTAGGTAAACTGTTGGAAGAAGTGTTATTAACCATCTGTTACACAAAAGTTAAGGTTCAACAGTGAATGCACTGATAATCTGTATCAGATAATGTTATATGGAGGTTGACAGTGTCTATGAATAATTTAGTGATAATCCATAAGTAGGAAACGAGGTCTTCAGTGTCCTAGTGTGTCAGCAGGTTTGGCACTGGCTGTCACCCCTGTGTGGGTTTGACTCCCACATGTGGCAATGCAAAACTTGTGTCAATGTGACTCTGACTGTGGAATGGGACTTAAAACACTAACTTTCGCTTTGATCATTGTAGAATTATAGTTGGATCGGTGGCTTAGCACTAAGAACAAGAAGCCTGATCTGTTGTTATAAACTCCCAATTGGAAAAAAATATTCTGTAGCCAGAATTTTATAATTACAGCACCGTGTGAGTGAAATGTACTACAATGTGTAGTTAGATCACACACCTCCATCACTTCTTTCAGAAACAAACAAAAAACATTTCCTTTCAGACTTACCTTCATGCCTGTCTCTTCATGGTTGATGCTGTCTTTCGTGATGACCTTCCTGATTATTGTCCTATCTCTCTCTATATTGGACAGGATGTTTTACAATAATTTGTGCTGTAGTATTTAGAACAGATCTAATATATGATGCATTAAAATAACAATCATAATAATTTATCTGGTGCCTTCAATATTCAATAAAACTACGTCTTTCGGTATACATTAAGCAAACGTAATTTTTAAAATGTTGTATGCTTTGAACAGATTCTGTATTGTTATAAATGGAGCCGATATGATGCGGGAGGCTATGGTTAGACAGGGGAATATATTTTCTGGTCGGCCTTGGAACTACTTCAGAAAAGTCACCAGGAATAAAGGTTAGTCCTGCCATCCTTTTCATATTAGTATGTCCATTGCCTTGTGGTCGGGGTGTTGAACATAGGAAGATAATGTCTGGAGTTCAATCCTTGACCAGGTCAAGGAGATTGTATCAGTGGACAATATAACTTTAATGGAGTAAAAATGTGTATCAACAGTAGTTCGGTAGGTAAACCTATAACAGACTGGTATCCATTTGAAAGGCATATTCTGAACGTCTTAATGCAGGTAAAACTGAATGTAGCCATATGCCAGGCCTAAAGAATAACTTTAGCTTTTCATGATCCCGTATGTGACATCTATTATAAAATGGATGAAAACAACTGTATTGATGAAATAGGCCAAATACAACAGTAATATTTGCAGCTGTTTGCAATTTGCTGTTTCAGTGTTTGTTCTTATTTATCATAGACTTACTTCACCAAAAAGAGTTTCAATCCTTAAAAACAATAAATCATGAAGGAAAGGCTCTGCATGTCAAGGTTTCATAAACAATATTTCAACATAATCTTCTTTCAGATTTAGGAATAATAGAAAACATGCGTGCGTAGTTTAACTGAAACTTTTATTTACGACTATATGTGAAAGACACCTTCTAAAAGTTTTTTTTTTATATCAGACAAACGAAAAAAACTGAGACATAAAATCATGTAAAACATTTGGCAAGTTTTGCTATAAGATGACTAAGGCTCAGTATATTAAGATAAACTAAATAAAATAATTACTGTTTGTAGAAATCTTGTGGGCTTGTATGTGATGAGCTTCTTTACGTGTAAACCAATAAAACTACAGTAACATTTCAACTTACTGTAGCCCATTTTATAGGGTAAATTAAACGATAAAAACCAATCAAAACCATCAAACCATCTATATTCAGATTACTGGCAGTCATCAGTAATTGGGGGATTCAATGGTATAGTGGGAACATACTCGCCTCCCACCTCTGAGGTTGAGCAGTTTGAACCAAACTCTTTGTGAGGAAGGTTGGTAGTTACTTACCGATGCCCAGTAGATTACAGTGCAGAATCTTGTATATTTTCAGGCATAGTCTTCACAGAAGGCCACACATGGCAAGAACATCGGCGATTCACCATGAGCAGCCTGCGAGACTTTGGTATGGGTAAGGTCATTCTGGAAGATCCTATCAACACAGAACTCCAGTACCTCATGTCTGTTATAGATAGCTATGGATCCAGGCCATTCAACGTAGATGACATCTTCCCAAAGGCTGTCTCTAACATCATCTGTAGCATCATCTATGGATCCAGATTTGACTACGACAATGAGATCTTCATATCAAACATCAAGGCACTAAGTATGAGTGTCAGAAAACAGAGCTTGCTCACCATGGTCCAGTTTTTGCCAATTTTAGAATTCTTGCCAAATATACTGCCCAAAGATAAAGAGCTCATGGACAATGTGAAGAAGAGGGATGAATACGCACGCCAGCAGATTGAAGAGCATAAGGCCAGCTGTGACTACACCAGTGCAAGAGACTTTATTGATGCCTATCTGATGCATCTCAAGAAACTCAAAGATGCTAATGAAAACACTACTTGTGATGGTTGGTAATTTAGTAATATGTTATATCATTCAGCATTCTAAAAGGAAATCTCAAGATTAGGCTCTGTTTAGCCACCATAATATCTTGAAAACCTGCACACACCCAATGGCTAAAATACAGGTTTTATGTGCCTTGAAATTTACTTTATATAGAAATTAAACATTATGTTAGAATGATTAGATTAGGTTCAAGTATAATTTGAATCTTTGCTTAAATGTCCATGTTGAATAACTATAAGTAGAGCTCAGTGCCCAGTGTAGTGTTGACTGGTCGAGAATTATAGACAGTTTGAGAGGTGCTAGTTGTATGTCATAACTGATGGCTAATAGCTCTATCCCGCTTTAAGTAGAGGTTAGTGGTAGTGTTCATGGGTTGAAAGCTATAGACATTTGGGAGGGTACTGATGAGATACCACACTTTATAGCCAATACATCTTCCCAATTGATAAGGACATGTAAGTTTCACATGTGTCAATTACCATAGGGTCACACAAATACAAAGTACATCCAACAATTATCTGTTTGTTACCAGGATATGGGGAAATATGGGTATTGAATATCTATCATAATAATCCATTATCAAAATTCATATCTTCTGTATGCACCACTACAGGTCAAATTAGTGTTTTGACATCAAATCATGTCATACTAAGACGGGCCTTCAGTAAGAACTGAATGTCTTGGGTTTTAGTGAGATCTAAGTGAATGATCATGAATTTTAAAGTTGATTATCGGCTACTTTTAATGGGTCTGTCCTTGTTATTTGTACAGAATCCCACCTGCACAGAATTATTCAGGACCTGTTTATAGCTGGCACAGAAACTGTAACTACCTCGCTCAAGTGGAACCTGCTTCTAATGGCAAAACACCAGAATATACAGCAAAAAGTTCACGCAGAAATATGCCGGGTCATAGGTCAAGGACGCACCCCCACAATGGCTGACAGGCCCCATATGGCTTACACAGAGGCTACTATTATGGAATGCGCGAGGAGGGGCAATATAGCTTTATTTAATGTACCTCGTTGTACCACTCAGGACACCACTCTCGATGGGTACCGGATACCCAAAGGCACCTGGGTCTTTGTCAACAGGTGGGGAGTACATGCATCAGCGAGGTACTGGCCAAACCCTCAGGAATTAGTACCAGAGAGATTTCTGACAAATAACAATGAAGTTTACAAACCAGAGGGATTCTTTCCTTTTGGCATGGGTAAGATAATTGTTATGACCTTGTTAATATTCAGTAGTAATTATCTATAATATTCAGCTGGAATATTATTGTGACTAACTTCTTTGCAGCAAAGATACAATTTAGTTTATTCTTCTTAATTATAAATATAATTTATTCCTTAATTTTTCATATAGATATTTTAATGCAAAGACACTGTAGATTGTACTTAGACATTATCTGCCTATTTGGTGAAGCTTGACCAATTTCCTATCTGATCACCTAAGTTAAGCAGCACCAAGCTTGGTTAATACTTGGGTGGCTGACTTGAGTTCTGGGCCAGACATGACCAGATACATAGTCACTTGAATGATCACTTAAATAGTGGTTTGTCGCAATAAAACAGAAATAAGCTACTAAGCAGGACCTTAAATCAATCAATCAACCTAGCAATCATGTGTTTTGCATTTTGGTTTGTAATTCTATGGAACTCAAGATCATGGCAATGTAAAACCTAGTCATCTGTCAAAATATTTTATTAGAGGGAAATAAGAGATAATTTTTTTTTCAGCAATATAATAATAATAACAACTTATTTCTTCAGTATATGACATAAAAAACAAATCTAAGGGGGAGTTAAAATGTGTTGTGAAACTTTACCCAGAAACTGCAAAGAAATAGATAGAAAATTGTATGTTGTTTCAGTAAAAATCTGATAAACAGTTTTAATTCTATTTCAGGATAGAAACCAAGCTATGAAAGAATAAACAGGTGTATTATTCAGTTAGAGTGATTAGGTGTATTATTTGATTATTAGAGTGATACAAAATGCAAGATTTAACCAAATACAATAATTTGTAATTTTTTCCCCATTTGTTATTGTTTCTTTAAGGGCCCAGAATGTGTTTGGGAGAATCCCTAGCCAAAATGGAGATGTTTTTATTCTTCACGACAATCTTACAAAGGTACCACCTTACCTTACCAGAAGGACAATCAGATATATCCATGGAACCTCAGGCAGGCATCAATATGTCTCCACAGCCCTTCAACATCCGTATGACTGCCCGGTGACATGATCTTCACTGGTGTAAACATCAAAATCTATATACCACAATGTGGTCTGCATTTCTACAGTTGAACCATCAACATCTGAATGCTTGCTCAATAATATACTGGTTGATAAAAACATTTTTAATAACTGGAAAATAAATCATTATTTATTGACTGTACAGTGATATGCTTAATATTATTCATACTGGTATAAACTTTAACGGCTCTAATGACTGCATGTTGATGAAATTTTCATTTGTATATACATCAATATCTACATGACTGAATATTGGTAAAATTTCCATTGTTGTGGACAATAATATATTATAACCTGTATATGTAATTTTGAATTACATAAACTCACAATTTCATTGTGACTGCAGGCTGATGTAATTTTCATTGATATAGACCAGTATATATGCATAGTGTTTAAAGTTTACCTGTATAAAGTTACAGATTCACCTGTATACTGTTACATGTTTTACCTGTATAATGTTACAAGTTTCAGTTGTATAGTGTTACAAGTTCTACCTATATAGTGCTACAGGGCAATCTGTATGATACTATAGGTCCATCTGAAAAGTGTTACAGGTTTTACCTGTACAATATTACAAGTTTCAGATGTACAGTGTTACAAGTTCTACCTATATAGAGCTACAGGGCAATCTGTATGGTATTACGGTTCCATCTGCATAGCGTCATAGATTTTATCTGTATAATGTTACAACTTTCCTCTCCTAAGTGTTACAAGATTCACCTTTATAGTGTTACATCTTCACCTATAGCATGTAACAGGATTTACCTGCAGAGTGTTAGAAGTGTAACCTGTGTATAATGGAACAAGTGGTACCTGTAGGAGGAGTTCCCCTGTATAAACCTCAGCATTTGCAACCTCTACACAATTATATAGCTAAAATTTAGTATAGGTTTGTATGTCTGTGTGACTGCAAATGGATATAACAATATATTGTATAAATACTTTTTAACAATAATAGTACATGTACATACTTCTCTAGTGCCAAATTTGGCCATATACTTGTTATTTGGCAGGGCATTATTTATTAGATATAATAAATTTTATACAGGTATATTTTTAACCAATAACTATGTTAAAGTCGCCTTTTTAATATATCCCTGTGGATATTCATGTTCAGATAGCCTGGATTTGGAGGATTCCTAGTCTGCGGAACTTGTTCAACTAGACATATGTTTACGAATGACTTAGTGTACAAATATAAAGAATAAGCAGTTAAAAATCTTGCTTACTGTACACCACCAGAGATATTTTAAAACCTTTGTTTTTTACATTCCACTTGCTGATGTGTAACAATATTAACACTAGAAAATATGGATGGCCATTTTGTAATTGAGCTTAATAACTTAATATAATATTACAAAATACTTCTGCTAAGGAGGTATTATTTTTATGGACGTTTCGTTTCTGTCTATTTGTTTGTTAGTAGAATTATTCAAATATTACTGGTTGGGACGTCTTGAAAAACTCAGAAGATGGGTCTTTCTGCAACTTAGATCCTATTAAATTTTGAGAGTGATCTGGATTACCTTCTGGATACAAAAAAATCCGGATATTCCCATTTACTTATTATGCGTGCCTTGGCGGAGGTTTGTGCTCTCCGGAGGCTCAATTAAGACACCTACAATGGTCCAATAAAGCAGCTTTATTGTAGCGTAAATCACAGTGTCTTTGTTGCAAACAAAGAAAGTACAAATTACAAACAATCCAAAATGCATGAACCTAAAACTTAACCAATACATTTCTGGAATGTTAGACGTAATATATTAAAATAATATACTTTAACAATATCTTAACAATTAAATTAGACATTTAATAGACGCATAATAATGTTGACTATAAAATACATACTTTATGTTGTGATATTTAGTAACACAGACTACAGGCATTGGCACAAAGTACACTGAAGTACTTTAGCCAATCAGAATGTTTGACACACCTGAAACATCGAATGGAATTGAATGACACAAACACCAAGGCAGTGGAGTTGTCATATGCATAAGTCTGCAGTTGTCAAGAAGTCTTCACAACTTGTAATCATTACTTAAAACCAACAGCAAACAAACACCAAGGTAGTGGAGTTGTCATATGCATAAGTCTGCAGTTGTCAAGAAGTCTTCATAACTTGTAATCATTACATAAAACCAACAGCAAATAAACAATTTCAAAGACATAAGGGATACCAAGCCCAACATTTCACATGGATTAGATAGTGTTCAGACAACATAGAATCAAACATTAAGAAAACATAAAAAAGCATCTCAGACTATATTTCGCCCCTAGAAAATATATCATTATTCAGACATATATATGGGATGAGATATATGTAGATGAAGGGAATATGGAATAGGTAGGCCACCTTTCGTCTCATAATACATGGGTTTGAATCCGGCCTTGACCACAATATATGTACAATGATATCAAATGGGTTACAAACAAAGTTGGTCAAAGTTGAGGTTTTACATCCTGTTCAACAGCCAGAGTCATATTGGGACAGGTCCTCTGCATTGTCACTTGTGGGACTTGAACCCACCGAGGTGACAGCCTGTGATTAGATGCCAATTTTCCTAACCACTAGGCCACTAAGGACCTCTCAAAAGGATTACAACATAGAATCTTGTCCAACATGTATGAGCTGCTTTCCCGCCGACCCCCCCACCCACCTCCACCCCCCACCCTCAGCCCACCCTCAACTTCCCGTTGTGACATGACCTGAACAAGGGTGTGTTGAAAGCACTGGTAAAGAAAAAATTATCAAATCCAAACCCTAATTCTTACAACAGGCGATAATAGATGATTTTTTTTCTCAAAAAATCTCATTTTTCACTTTACACAGTAATTACACATATTGCTTACACATTTTAAATATCAAATAGCTCCCTGTTAAAAGCATCAAGGGTGCTACAGTTCTTTTAACAATTTGCATTTTTTATAATTTTCCATGGCTGTGTAATAAAACTGATGCAATAAGATGGTAGCCTTCAAAACGTAACACACAGAAAAATCTTGATTAAGTGTTATATTTCTACTCTTTGGTAGAAATTAATTTCATTAAAATATACTTGATCTCACATGACTTTTAATTATTTCACTTAAAAACAATTTGATTAAATATTTGATCTTACTTATGTTTTTAGACATTTTAACTATGTTTTTTAAAACTTACACTTCCACCCTTTACATTGTGAAGACAAGGTAAACATTGGACTAAGTACAAGAGAGGTTTGAAGTAAAAATGTAATTACCAAGATACATGATAGAAAAATCAATACATGAAACTCTTTACCTTTTAAACTGTTTTCATATAGTGTTTAATTAACATCTATTGGAGACATCATTAGAACGTCTAGTGTCTTCTAAATTAAAATATTTTTCCTTGTATTATCCAATAAAATTGCACGTTATTTCGTTAATATTTGTATGAACTAAGTCTATGTTATAAGAAAACTGTTATAAAACTTCGTGTATAACAATATGCAGTATGTCAGTTATAAAACAAAAACCTAATTTTGTTTAGGGGGAAACATACGTTATTTTTGTCTAGTGATTCATTAAGCACCCATTCAGAGAATTTTACATTGCTTCTGCTCTATCATGCACTCGTTTATTACAGCCAGCCCCCCACCCCCCCACCCCCCCACCCCCACCCCATCATTTCATTATGCACTCATCTAACTTATCTCCATTGCTGCTATTTCTTTAAACAAAATGACTCGGTTACCGGTATAGACGGTAATTGCCTTTTGAAAGTCGATTAATTGAACTAAATACAGTTTATCCATAGTACAATATTACAATTCTATGGCTATTTCACTTCTTTTAATCGATGCAAAACATGATATATATCCAAGTTAAAACAATTTTGTGTGAAAATAATGAATATAATCCCAAATAAACTGTAACAAAAATGTATTTTGAAACCTATTTTGTATGTTACCTCAGACTGTGTATTTGTGAACACCGGATATCACATGACGACTCTCACATTTACTAGGGTAATAAAGAAGTTTTTCTGAAGCCAAGCCACTGGACAATTATGCACACAACATTAATGTTCTTTTTCAATAGAAAATTTTTAAAAAATCATTTAACCTCAGTTTTACACTAGATGAGTAACAAAACTTTGCCAAATATATTTGAGAATTCACAACAAACACATACTGGTGTAAAACAATGTATTTTTTTCAGGTCAGTTCTTACTCAGGTTTCATTTCATTCAGGTAACAGTATACACATTTATATACAGGCTGTGGTGGGCTGTCTTAAAGTCAGGACTGTTATTACATACTGAGTTATTCTGTTTGACCTTTATAAATGTCCGGTCCCATACGATTGTCCATCCACCCCTGCATTACGGAATGTTCACCCATTTCAGTGGCATGGAAACTGATAAGACTGCTATCACAGAACAAAAAAAATATGGAACAATATGGAAACAAATGAAAATATCCACAAAATAATTCAGTTAAACACATATTTCAAAGAAATGTCGATGTGTGAACCACTGTTGGCATTTCATCAGTTTTGATCAGCCAAATCCCACCTTTTTTTATACTGACTTTTTAACAATTATACAATGAATAATAATTTATAATATACACAGATAACTTTGAAGCAGAGATATCTTATGCAATAAAATTTGAATACAGTAAAAAGTACCATCTCAATAAAAAAAGTGTCCCAGGTAGAGGCAGTCAGCCAAATCAGGTGACCAAAGTATCTTAATACCTCGGTCACACTGTACCATGCATGTTTCATGTCTTACATACAAACAGAAAATATTCAACACACGCTGGGGCCTGTCTCTGACACCTTGACGTGTTTTTTGTTTTAGTAGTATCCATAAGGTTTAATAAGTCTGGATTCATATTTGGGTGTGACACATTTGACAACACAAATAGCCATTTTCAATGAGTAGCAGAATTTCTAAATGCTTGAAAAAAGACCTTCCATGAGCTTTCACATGCTAACTAATGTGTAGACATCAGATGAGGTGGGGGTGGGCAGAATGGCTATAGAAGGCGGTTTGTTTATAAACATACACTATCCACATACAAAATCCATTTACAGTAACACTAAGTGCGAGGTACTCAACCAAAATTTAAATACATGTTGAAACAACCGCCTGATGTAAACTCTATCTCAAGGTTAATTTCAGGGTTAAAATAGCATCAACATTCCTTTCATTGTTATTTTATAACTCTGTGTTACTAGGGTTGGATTCTGGGAGGAGGGGGTAGATTCTGGTGGGGTCCATAATCTACTCACGGGGTATAGTTTGGAATCTACCACGGGATAGATTCTGGACCCTCCCAGAATCTACCCGGGTATAAAATGAAGGGTGTATAATATGGGGGCTTACACCAGAAAAGTGTGAATGAACCATAAGTTTGATATTTAATCACTGGGACCTCACTTCTGTGAAGGTGGGTTCAAATCCAGCTTACAAGACATGTGATTGATAGCGGGCCTGTCCTGATATGACCTCAGATGTTGAAAATGACCTTTTAACCTCAACTTTGACCCTTTGAACTTTGGGAAAACACTAGCAATTGTCTTGTGATTGCCCAACTATTCCATTCAACCCCAAAGATAAGATTTAAACCTACAGTTACAGAGGTGAGAAACAAGTGCATTCCCACCCCACCAGCCAGGTACATTTATGTTAAGCTACGAAGATTGCATTATAATTCAGGATGAAAACTGATAATTAAAACAGATATCGCATTAAGGTTCTGGATAAAACTTCACAACAAACAAAAATACTAGCTTCCACAATCAAAAGTACTAATACTTAGGTCACACTGTTCTGTACTGGCCTGAAAAGCTACATGTGAGTGCAAAAATATTCAAGTCATCTGAGCTCAGTGGTGATTTAATGCATTCTGTGTTTTAGTAGTACCCACTCATTGTTTTCAACATGTTGCAAATTTTTGGATATGTTTCAAATACATGACTCACTCTTTCAATGTGTTAAACTAAAATGTACACGTCAGAGGGGTGAAGGGGGAGTCGGTATGTCTTTACGGGTTGACCCTTTTTTTCATATATGCACTCCCCAAATTTGAAATCAATTTACAGAGCATTAAGGTGAAAGTCATGAACCAAAATTCAAGTATGAGTTGACCACTCAGAACAGTGTGCCAGGCCTTAATATACCTTTTTAAACAAGAACATACAGCATCACAATGTAAAAGAAAGAAAATAAATAACTGACTGCTCATAGAATTATCAAATTTATATTTTCACAATTAAAAGGTGAAAATTGCTATCATACGACAAATAACGCACTGGCAAATACTAAAGTTCACATGATTGAAGCTCAGTGGAAACAGTGATTAGATTTTATTTACTTCCAAGCAGAAGTAGAGAGGTTGCATATATACAGGACATCTATTTTATAGAGTCTTTGTTTCAAATAAGAACACAGAAAGGCACTTTATGTACATTAATAAATAGACAGTCTTTGACAGAGACTTGTTGGTGGAAACACATTTGATATATAATGACTGGCTTCATAATTTAACAGACAAGCTCCATTATTTAAAAACAATTTTTTTAAATAGTGCCACAGAATTTGAATGGAAAGAGACATCAATCATATTTGCAGGTAGAGGTTTGTATTTCATGGCACAGGTATCGCCAAGTTTCTGCTATATATGACCCTAGTCAAAACTACATTCAGATGACAAGATGCCAAATTGTAGAGCTTGTAAAATTAAAATAAAAACCAATCAGTAAACATATATACTACATTATACAAAATAGTAAAACACTTTTTCAAATTATATGTATGACATGAAGGTTATTTCCCCAAAGTACCAATGCAAGCAAAAATTAGGGTCCTGCCCTATTATTTAAATTAAAAATGATAGATTTGTGAAAACAAAAACCTACCCACAAGTTTCAAATCCAAGTTTGTAAACTTGGACAGTGTGTACAATCCCCACTTCTAAATACTCATCCCAACTACAGACAGTACGTTTACCTTTCAAAAACCCTACTAGGGGTAATACTGTGTAAAGCGCTTTGAGCTAATAATAGAAAAAGCGCTATATAAGAGCCCAGTATTATTATTACTACCTATCCACGCTGTATACAGCAAATGACAATGTAAAGCCCTGCTCCATACCACCTACCCAAGCTGTTTACATTAAACTGACAATGTAAAACCATACTCCCTACCACCTACCCAAGCTGTTTACATTAAACTAACAATGTAAAGCCCTGCTCCCTACCACCTACCCAAGCTGTTTACATTAAACTGGCAATGTAAAACCCTGCTCCCTACCACCTACCCAAGCTGTTTACATTAAACTGACAATGTAACACCCTGCTCCCTACCACCTACCCAAGCTGTTTACATTAAACTGACAATGTAACACCCTGCTCCCTACCACCTACCCAAGCTGTTTACATTAAACTGACAATGTAACACCCTGCTCCCTACCACCTACCCAAGCTGTATACATTAAACTGACAATGTAAAACCCTGCTCCTACTACATACCCAAGCTGTATACAGTAAACTGACAATGTAAAACCTGCTCCCTACTACCTATCCAAGCTGTATACAGCAAATGAAAATGTAAAGCCCTACCCCCTACTACGTACCCAAGCTGTATACATTAAACTGACAATGTAAAGCCCTACCCCTACTACGTACCCAAGCTGTATATATTAAACTGACAATGTAAAGCCCTGCTCCCTACTACCTACTCAAGCTGTATACAGTAAACGGACAATGTAAAGCCCTACCCAAGTTGTATACAGTAAACTGAAAATGTAAAGCCCTACCCCCTACCACCTACCAAAGTTGTATACAGTAAAGTGACAATGTAAAGCCCTGCTCCCTACTACCTACCCAAGCTGTATACAGTAAAGTGACAACATAAAGCCCTACCCCCTACTACCTACCCAAGCTGTATACAGTACAGTGACGATATAAAACCCAACCCCCTACTACCTACCCAAGCTGTATACAGCCCTGCTCCCTACTACCTACCCAAGCTGTATACAGTAAAGTGACAATGTAAAGCCCTACCCTCTAGGTATTCCTACCAGTTGTCATTGGGTTAAATTCAAAAATAAATTCCCAGGGTGATAGCCAAACGGTAAGTTGAAGAAAGTTATATAACCCCTTTGGCTACTTATGCTTTTTCTAATAACAGTAATAGTAAAAATTATAATAATTATAATACTCGTAATACTACTATATTCACGCCTCAGTATAACATCACATTCACTCCCAGGCCCCAAGCATGTGTTTCCAGTCGTCTGTCTTTATAAACTCCTCTTCATCATTCCAGTTACCATTGGTACATGTGTGGTTATTACGCCACCAATGTTCCGCATCCGAGTACCACCGTTTGGTCACTTCTCTTCTGTTGCCTCTTTTCCTTACCCCGCTACCTATCACAGCGTGCAACATAGCACAGACTCGGCACCAGAACTTGGTGTTGATGAAATGACCCGTTCCTTTCCACCGGAAGTACTGGTTGTAGAGTTCCTTGTTCTCACTGAGTTGATGCAGGTATTCAGCAAGTTCTCGTACATTCTCAAAGTCCTCGATATGAATGAAGGACCCAGGAGGAGTCACTGCTAAGTAATCCTCTTTCCTTCCTCCCATGACCACAGGTATGACGTCATTTCTGTTGAGAAAACAGGGACAAGGTGTTAACATATAAACACAATGAGATTATTTTACTGCTCCCAG
Source organism: Sabellastarte sp. h YS-2021 (assembly GCA_964017235.1). Taxonomy (NCBI): domain Eukaryota; kingdom Metazoa; phylum Annelida; class Polychaeta; order Sabellida; family Sabellidae; genus Sabellastarte; species Sabellastarte sp. h YS-2021. The sequence goes on from OZ024934.1 coordinate 90,568,359, forward strand.
ACAATAACTTGGCACAATTTGAGCACAAAATCTTTATGTCATGTCACATATATATTGAGTATTATCACGTTTTGGTCAGCCTTTGTGAAAAGGATTGAAGCCCAACAGCTTAGAAATTTTCAGCCAGTTGCTCAGTGTGTGATTTGGTTAAGTCTGAGGCCTTTTGTGAAATTGGCTCCAATGGGCGTATTGTGAAAGGTCTTAGGCTTAACCTTTGCATACAAATATAACCAACTTAAATCCTAAGACTTTTTATGAATATGGGCCCCTTGATTAACATATTTGTCTGTCTGGATGTTTATTAACAGAACTGCCTATTTAGTACTAAGTTGATTATGGTGATATTTTGACAACCGAAACAACAGCCACATGCATTAACGTCAGCTAACCCACAATTAAACAAATACTAGGACACAGCATGGGTGGTACTAATTACTCCCAACCTGTCATTGTTTCTATTTATTCCTGATGTGATGACAATTACTGGTACATATTTTATAAATAATTAACAGAGGAGTGAGTAAGTAAAACATTACATATACAGGTGTTTACGAGTGTATTTATGGAACATTTGACATTATGTTATTGTTGTAAACAACACTTATGACTGGGATTTTAAATTAGTTTCTTTATAGTTTGTAAGTAATACTCTCCTCTCCCAAAGGGATTGGTTGGTGGTTTTGTAATTGCTTAAGTGGTCGTTTTGTTTGTCCGTCCATGTAACACAAAAACATAAATAGGATCAGGGGTCATATTCTGGGACACGGTGGGATCTACCCATGACTCGGTCCACCTCACAGATGACCTGGATCAGAATTACAAATCCAGAATTGTTTGGGGTTTTTTGTGTGATTCTTTTAGCAAGCATGCATAACTTAAAAATATTCATTGGATTGTGGTCATATTTTCACATAATGTGGGATCTACCACTGACTTGATCTTCAATGTTAGCCCAAAGCTGGAGTGACACTCAGCACTACCTACAAGCAAGGGTTGGCACATTCTCAGTCGCCAGTTTTTAATTCTGTATTTCTAAAGTATAGTGCTATGTTACAACTTCATCTGTTCAGAACAAAAACTTTAAAAAGGAACCTTGTAACTTAACATTAAGCATATTTGAATGGAGTGTTTATAATATTAGACAGAACTCTGTAGAGCCCTGTGTAGCTTATACTTAAGGTTGCAATGAACTGTGTGGATTATTTTGCTATGGTCCACAAGGTTAATATTCCAATTATAACTCAAAGGCTTGACGACCGAATGCATTTGGAGTGAGAATGTCCCTCACAGAGATAAACATTGCAGCTTCTGAGGTAGTTTGATTGGTAGAGACTGGCAAGCCCACTAGATTGGGGTAATACTGTGTTTTATATGTATGTTATCCTCCTTTGTCATTGAATGAAACATACCATGCATCCTGTGTAATTAATACAATAGAAATAAATGCAATAAATAAATGCTATTTAATATTTAAATATGTAAAGTGTATTTTACAGAATATAAATGTAAATTGTATGTAAACTATTTATTAATTGGAGCATTATGAAATTAATATAATAAAACTCATGTTAAAATTTTTGGGGACTCAAAATGTTTGACAATATGCACAATTTGTATTGATAAATGATAAAGTAATGTCCCCTTTAAAATGGGTGCTGATTTGTGCCATTTTCTGAATAATCTGTAACATACAAGTATTGTAAAATTTGTAAAAATTTTCCCTCATTATTTCCTCTATGTGGTGTTATTACTCCACTAAGGTTGTACTCTTGTGAAGACTCCTCATAGAACAAGAGCACTCAAAGAGTGCATACCTCTGTCAAGATCCAATTTCTCCAATATTGCTTATAAGCACAACGATAGAAACTCTGCTTGAAAATTCCTTGATCACCACCGAATCTAATTATGTATTCCCTCTGCCATTGTCAAGATTTGCTGGAAATTTTGTCATAATCCGTTGACAACTTTTCCAGTTATTTTGCAAAAAAAAACAGACAAACAAACATCGCCAATTACAAAACCTCCTGGGCGGAGGTTATAATAATAGTGTATTCTACTGGCTCCCAAAGAACTCTTAGTCAGGATCAATTTCCAATGATGATGTTTTAAACTTGTAATAAGGTTCAACTAACATTAACTTCCCTTGCAGTGCAGTCAAGATTCACACTCTATTCCTTTGTGAAATAAACACTTATAAATTGAAAGTGAACTTGTAGTTATGAATGACACAACAGCCTTTTTTGTGTGAAATGGAATGATATATACATCAGAAGACGTAATCATTTTTACCAAGAATACAAGACATGATTAAGTGAGTAAAGAGGGGTAATATTTCAGTGAGTAAATGTCTCTTATCTGTTTTATTTTTGCAATGACTTGAGCTTTTTCTAATTAAAGGGTAATTTAAGTTAATTACGCTGAGAGTATATCACACCTATGGCCTGGTTTATCAACTACATCCACATGACTCTTATCTAAGAATTCTTTTATGGATAGATTTCTATTCTAAAAATAAGGAAATTCTTGGCTTATAATAAGAATCTTTGTGAATACAGGCTCAGAGGTCAGGGATATGTATTTTTGTTGTTATGTTTAGTATATATAATCTATTCTAAATATTTTATGCACTTATTCTTTGCAAGCAAAATCTAAAGAGTGATAACATAAAAAAAGTCACGAATATTTCAAAACACATGCAGGTGACAGATAAGGGTTGTTACTGGATTGGAGAACTGGCTGACTGGGATGTTATGCTAGGAAAAGCCAAGGTCAAATAGGTTTGTTTTAAAGCACAAGCCAAATATGCTGAGTATTGAAAGCCATTTTTTTTTCGTACATCTTACAAGTTTGATCAAGGAGTCCAGAAGTGTAGGGCTAATTGAAACCATTTTAAAGTGACCATTAAAACTGAAATTTGATCATTCAAATGTTGGAATTTCAATTAGCATGATATCAGTATTACAAAAATAGTAATACAAGATGACTGCATTGCAATACAGAAGTGATAAGAAAATAAAGTAACATTGCCACAGCAACACAGTAATTATATCTTGGCTAAAACTTATGCCTTTAGAAATAGACACCATTTTTCATACTGAGTTAAATAAATATTGCCTGTTTTTAAAGTGTAGCTATTTTAGAATATCTAATTTGCTCTTTATTTAGACTTTATATACTGTGAAAGACACTGGATTTTCTTTTCTTTTTCAGGCATAATTTTGATTCAGAGATTATTTTAGAAACTTATGGTTATGAAAAACAAGAGTCCTCTGCAAGTAGAACAGCTATTTTTCAAAAAAAAAAAAAACAATTAAAACCACCAAACTCTCTCTCACACAGAACTCCTGGACAACACAAAAAAGCTGCAGTGCTTAGGACATTTGAATAAAATATGTACTTACTCTAAGGCATTAAGAAAGAATTTTTCTGTGATGTAATATTGGCAGTTTGAATTCTCAAATGACAGATAAAACCGGTATTCCTTGCTGAGTTTTTCAAAGCACTGTTTCTCCCTGTACCTCGGGCATTCCAAAGTACCGCATGCCCCATATATATCCACCTGTATATACTTCTGAAGCTCTATTGCATATTGAAATCTCTTATTAGCAGAGTTACAGTTTGACACAAACCATGCCACAGATTTGGTTTTCCTTTCTGAGTAATCCTTCTGGGGTGGTTTCAGTCCAGTGAAATTGTCGAAATGCACAAACTTGGCGTAAGGCGTTACAATGGTAGAATCCATTCGATATGTTGCCGTCCAGTTCAGTTGATTTGCTAATGGCGTTAGTACAAATGAGTTTATTGGAGATTCTAATAACCACAAAATCCAAATCTGATTTGGTTTCCTTACAGGTGTGTAGGTGATATAGTCATTTTGATACACAACCGCATCTACATCCAACCGGCTATTGATGTCAGCAGTTAGAAAACAGCGGTCAACAGGACATTCTTCCATCAGGAACTTGGTTTGCCCACCCGGATCATCGCCTAACCCCCCAGGGCGGAGAATATGGATGATTCTATCTGTTTTCCTGTATGTCGAAGGCACAAAATACATTTGCTTAAGTATCCTATCATCCCATGGTTGATTTTTATCCGGCCATATCAGGTTTTCGTTGCTGTGCATCTTAGATATCACTTTCGCAGAAGGTAATTTCGGTGGTGTCATATTTTTAAGCAATATATTATATGCTTTATTTTCTATGTTAATACCATTCACCAGCTTATTCTCCCTGGGAATGTTACTGTCTGTACCTATTTCCACGTAATATGTGCCAAAATTTTGATATGTGAATAAGGAAAATGACATAAACAAAGAAAACATTCCAACAAAATATACTATCCTACGTAACCGAAACCTCATCTTCAGTTAATTATGAAGCCTGGAAGATTATAACTTTCAAAACAAGTTGATTTAACACCACTATAAAATTTCCATTCTTTTCATAATTTTGAAAAATTCAGGCCAATCATAAAAAACCTCATTGTCACCAAATATATTCACTGATTATCAACAGCTAATCCAATTGTGAGATCTGAAACTAGTTAACATCTTAATTTCACAATCACAAAAACATGATGGAATGTTTATTTTTTCAGTGAAAGGTCTTCTTTAAGTGATGTACATCAGCCTAACATCGTGTTTAAAGCCATCTGTATTTTACACCTGGATATGTTATCACCATATGTATACCAACTCAAGCCTTTGTTTAAGCTATACATACTGTGCATTGCCGTGATTTATTCACACAACAATCTGTTCTATGGGTGTACTTGTACTTTAAGCCCCTCGAGGACACACACCAGTCATATCTATTTCACTCAGCTTACTAAGATTGCTGTAATTAGCCAATGATTTTATTGATCATGCTTAATCCAAATCAATCACATTGTGTGTATAATTATAACCTTTCTCTTTTGTCTTTATCTCCTTCAGGAACTCTGACACGGTCGTCTGCTGTAATTGCTCTCTACATCGCTCACAAACTGCAGATCCACATGGAGACTGCAAAAGTCCCGCCTTTGACAACTACCAAACGACATTTGACACAGATGGCGCGAAGATTGTGATCACTTCACCAGTAATGTTGATTATATCTGCAGGTTACTGAATCAACGCAGAATATATCAGCAATTACTAAATATGATGACTAGAACATTATTTATTTCTGTATTGATTAAACACGCAAACTCTGTGAGAATTTGTTTGCCTTTCATTTCTCTTCTATTTTTATCAGTATTATTATTGTTGTTTTTGAAAACTGCAATGTTCATAAAGGTTGTTTTCAATTGATATGGTCGTAAATTTAATCCAGTTCCTTGCAGTGAGTGAGATGAAACACCCTAATATAACACAGACATCATGTGATAATTAACCATGTTGTTTTTACATTGTGAAAGTACAAAATCACACATCAGACACCCACTTAAAACAACCAAACTTCTGCACGTGCACCTTTGAAATCACAAGCTCATATTTCCAGTAAATGTCATTAGACCTTCTTCCAATCACATTGCATTCATTGTGTTGGGAAAAATACAGAGAAGTAGCCATGAGACGAGTCTTATTTATAAGTTGTATATACATGTATTTATAAACCATGTACATGTCTATATTTACACCCTATTTCTATTTGTGACATTCTTGTGCGGGCAGGAAGCGTGAATTCAAGTTCTGTTAAAAAGTACACTCTCTTTTTTTATATGTCACGTGAAAATGTACTCGTGAAAAAAAAAGAGGAAAATATGGTTAAATCCTATTGATATATCTGATTTAGTAGTACACATAATACTTGGATGTGGTAGTATTTTCACATTCCTAAACAAACTTCCCGTACAATTGGTATAACACTAGTGTCCTCTTAAGTCCTAGTCAGCTAAGTAGGTACGAAGGTGAACAACTTTTAAGTCTCTGTGAAATTGTCTTGTAGCCACTTTCTATTGACTGTGTACAATATTTGTTTTCTATGGCATTACCCCCTTTCCCATACCAGCCCACCATCCAGGCATTGTGTACTTTCATTTCATATTTACATATGGCAGATTATACTTCAATTATTATTTTATACCTGGTTAGATAGTGTATAAAAGATATTGGAGTTGTGTCCTCTTGATCCTTTTCCATAGGTATGGTTGTATGAGAGGGTCTTTGTATGGTCTGAATATTGTCAATGCATTGCAAACATTGTAACAACATATGAATGACCCTGGTAAGTTTTTACCTCGACAGTTTTAAGAGTGGGTAGTGTTTCATTATCACTGTTTTGGCTATGGGAAGCTATTAGAGTCATACTTGTATACACGTGTATTATAATTTATGATTCACATCTTGTAATAAAGGCATACTTCACGTGACATAGCTTTAACAGAATGTCGATAGTTGCATTAAATCCACCCAATACAGATGTATGCAATTTCCACAATACATCTCTATCACACAAAATTAGTTTATATCAAAATCATACAATGGACTTGTTTCAAATTTGCAGAATACAGTTGCATCAAATTCCCACAATACAGCTCTATCAAATTCATACAATACGTCTGTATCAAATTCATGCAATATATCTGTATCAAGTTCATACAATACATCTCTATCATATTCACACAATACAGTTGTATCAATTTAACTCAATACATTTATGTCAAATTCGTATAATGCATCTGTATAAAATTCACAATAATACAGTTGTATCAATTTAACGCAATGCATTTATGTCAAATTCGTATAATGCATCTGTATAAAATTCACAACAATATAGCTGTATCAATTTAATGCAATACATGTATATCAAATTCACAATGCAGTTGTATCAAATCCATACGATACATCTGTATCAAATTCACACAAGAGCGTTGTCTCAAGTTCACACAATGCAGTTGTATCAAATTAACACAATACATCTATATCAACTTCACACAGTGCACTTGTATCAAATTCACACGAAACATCTGGATCAAAATAACACAATACAACTGTGTCAAATTCAGTTATTTCACATCAGTACAAGACATTTGAAACAAGTTAGAGTTGCATTTGGGATTATAATACATCATAAATATTTCACTGGGATTTTATATCTGTATATGATGAGTCCATACACAAAATTACACCAAAATAAAAATGTTGAAATTACAGAAAATGTCTTGCACATATACCTGTGGGCTCCCATAGCTATTTTGTTACTTTTATATGACTAACTCCACTTGAGCCGACTAATATGTACAAAGCGGTCCCATGTCTTTTGTGGAAAAGGCCACCAGGGTATTTGTATATAAGACCATGTATACAATTATAGGTATGAGTGGGAAAGGCACACCTTATCTTGCGTCAACTTACAGACTACAGTAAAGTCTGGATATCATGCGAAATTTGGTTCCATACAGACAGTTGTTCCTTTCCATTCCTTTGTGATATAATAGGAAAATTCCCGAGTGACGTATATATTTACCTCCGCCAAGGAGGTTATGTTTTCGTGTGAGTTGGTTTGTGGGTTTTGTTTGTTTGTGAACAAGATAACTCAAAAACTTATGGACAGATTTTCATGCAATTTTCAGGATATGTCTGAAGAGGTAAAAGGAAGAAATTATTAAATTTTGGGAGTGATCCGGATCACTATCTGGATCTTCTGGATCCATGAAATGTAATTTTTACAGACAGATAACTCAAAAAGTTATGGATGAATTTTGATGAAATTTTCAGGAAATGTTCTAAATGGGACAAGGAAACAAGTGATTAGATTGTGGGAGTGATCTGGATCACTGTCTGGATCATCTGTTCTAGTTAGATTTTATAGTAAACAAAAAATAGATACATATATGTTACAATAAATATACGAAATCAGTAAATACGCGTATTCCCTGAAAATTTCAGTAAATACGCTTATTTACTGTTTTTTGGTCCAGTAAATAGGCGTATTTACTAAAATCATCATTAAGATTTTATATCTTAAATAGTTTCGTGTTACCTGCTATGTCTTCGTATTAACAGTTATTTCAAACTTTAAATGGCTTTGTCATATTCAAAGTTTGATACTTGTTTACAATCCAGCACTGGGATAACCATTTAACATCACTTTATAATTTCAAAAACATGTGCATGTGATAAAAACTTGTAATATTTTTTTTTAGTTAAAATAAATTGTAATGTTAATCGTCAAGTTTATAAATTTAAATATACAAATATTTATCAAATTATGACGCTTTATGCACAAGGAACAACAAGCAAGGTAATATGATTAAGATATATTTCTTGTCAAAAACTGAATTCACTTTATTCAAGGTCACCAATAAAATTTAGATTTGTAATTAGGGTTGAATAAAACTTCTCTTTAATGTTGTCCTTTCAATAGAGGAAGCCACACCATAATCATAGATGCCTTAAAAGAGATTAAGTCCCTCTGAAAGACTATGATGAATTCCAATTAAGGACTAGCTGGCCTTTTCATTGTTTCTAACAACAATTCTTTGATCAAGTAGCCAGTACCTACATTAAAGTCATAAATCTACCAGAAAATGGCAAAATATTAAGCCTTGATTGAAATAAAATAAAGAAATCACTTACTAATCTCTGTTTAACAATAGATTCTTGGAGAATACATGCAGATTTGTTTGGGTGTAAATCATGTTGTCATAAATGATAAGGTAAAATTTCTGCTGAATGAAAGTACAGTTAAAATATGTTAAAATTTAGAAATTTAAATTAATTTCTTAGACTTTTATTTATTTCCAATAAAAACCCTTATGTGTGGGTCACATAAAAATAGTGAAAAGGTAAATGATCTTTAATTATTTGTAGGGATGACATAGGTCCTTAGTAGCTGTGGGATTGAAAATAATATAAGCTTAATTTTTGTTCAACATATTTGCATGTATTGTACTCTAAAATGAAGTGTGCTTAGTATGTTCTAATGGTCATCATAATAGAATAAAATGTTCCAGAAAAAATTCACAGTTTGATTTACCATTAATATTATACAGAGTAAAATGTTCCAATATAATGTACAGTTTTATTTACCATTTTTTATTATACAGTTACAACCAGTGAACATCAAAGTTTCATTTCACATATTTACTGAAAGTCAAACCAGTAAATTTGTGAAATAACACAGGTCATAAATCAGTCAATATGGGGATTAACTGAAAATTTTCAATAAATACGCATATTGACTGATTTATGACTATACGCGTAAAAAGTTTGGTATTTATATGTTAAGCTCCACTTGAGTTTGAATGTGAATGTCCAGGGTTCAAATCTGTGGGGACAAAGGAATGTTCTTAGTAAGTGGCTTAGAATTATTGATAGTGATATTTACAATTACAGATGTAATAAATATTTCATATATTTCCCTTATAACTATGTTAGGGTTTAACTCATAATTCACTTCCTGTTTGTGACAATGTAAGGTGTCTGCTGAAATAAGGTGGAGACACCATAGTTTACATTGTATAACTTACTAAAGCAACAATCTTGTGTGAGATTATACAAATTAATTTCACTTAAATGAAATTCACTTATATAGTTACAGTTTTGTTTCACCTCATATGGAGTTCTCACATCACAAAAGCCAGTATCAATTACCCAAATAAACGTTTTGGTCAAGACAGAATATATAACCACAGTTATGTTAGTATTTAACATTATTAAATTAATTGCTTTAGTTGCAATTATAAAAAAACTGCTAAACTATGAAGTCGCCGTCCCTTTTTATTGTAAAATGAGGTTTTATTTTTGGTCAAACATTGAAGAACCACGGGGGTTTAAATCCATGTTCTCGGGGTTGAGAGACACATCCTTGTAAAGCTTTTCTGTATTGTTATAAGCATTAACATAGCTTCCCGGTCATTTGAATAGATTAAACAAAATTGTTTTTGTGTTCAGAAGTTCAGCAGCCAACTAATTACCACTCATGTAATAGTATTCAGTATTTCATTGCACACTGGTAGATCTGTGAAACAAAGCATCTAGTTGTTAGCCTGAGGCAGACAAAAACTATAAGCCACACTGGTGTCACATTTCAAGGCTTTGTATGTTTTTTATCACCCAGATTACACGAGAGTGAAGTTACATTTGCCAGTATCACAAAGAGGTAAATCACCTGCGTACAGGTTCTATAAAATGTAACACAGATGAAATGTAATGTCAATTTTAGCAATAAAAATATAAAAAAATCTTCTAAATATGCATGTAATATACAGATTGTAAAAGGGCTGTGCCATTATGGTGATCCGTTCATAAAACCTACCATCAGATTGAAAAAAAAAAAAAATTGTTCATCATACGCAGGTTTTCCAATATATTCCTGAGAGCTTTATGAGTGGCGTTGTAATTTGTTCAACAAGTCTTCCAATAGATTCCCGAAATATATTCAATGATTTTCCGGCTATCCAATTGGTTTGTGAACCCTAAGGAACGACTTATCGTGCTGTTCCACCTTCGTGATTACAAGGCAAATTGAGATCTGGATCAAAATAACACAATACAACTGTGTCAAATTCAGTTATTTCACATCAGTACAAGACATTTGAAACAAGTTAGAGTTGCATTTGGGATTATAATACATCATAAATATTTCACTGGGATTTTATATCTGTATATGATGAGTCCATACACAAAATTACACCAAAATAAAAATGTTGAAATTACAGAAAATGTCTTGCACATATACCTGTGGGCTCCCATAGCTATTTTGTTACTTTTATATGACTAACTCCACTTGAGCCGACTAATATGTACAAAGCGGTCCCATGTCTTTTGTGGAAAAGGCCACCAGGGTATTTGTATATAAGACCATGTATACAATTATAGGTATGAGTGGGAAAGGCACACCTTATCTTGCGTCAACTTACAGACTACAGTAAAGTCTGGATATCATGCGAAATTTGGTTCCATACAGACAGTTGTTCCTTTCCATTCCTTTGTGATATAATAGGAAAATTCCCGAGTGACGTATATATTTACCTCCGCCAAGGAGGTTATGTTTTCGTGTGAGTTGGTTTGTGGGTTTTGTTTGTTTGTGAACAAGATAACTCAAAAACTTATGGACAGATTTTCATGCAATTTTCAGGATATGTCTGAAGAGGTAAAAGGAAGAAATTATTAAATTTTGGGAGTGATCCGGATCACTATCTGGATCTTCTGGATCCATGAAATGTAATTTTTACAGACAGATAACTCAAAAAGTTATGGATGAATTTTGATGAAATTTTCAGGAAATGTTCTAAATGGGACAAGGAAACAAGTGATTAGATTGTGGGAGTGATCTGGATCACTGTCTGGATCATCTGTTCTAGTTAGATTTTATAGTAAACAAAAAATAGATACATATATGTTACAATAAATATACGAAATCAGTAAATACGCGTATTCCCTGAAAATTTCAGTAAATACGCTTATTTACTGTTTTTTGGTCCAGTAAATAGGCGTATTTACTAAAATCATCATTAAGATTTTATATCTTAAATAGTTTCGTGTTACCTGCTATGTCTTCGTATTAACAGTTATTTCAAACTTTAAATGGCTTTGTCATATTCAAAGTTTGATACTTATTTACAATCCAGCACTGGGATAACCATTTAACATCACTTTATAATTTCAAAAACATGTGCATGTGATAAAAACTTGTAATATTTTTTTTTAGTTAAAATAAATTGTAATGTTAATCGTCAAGTTTATAAATTTAAATATACAAATATTTATCAAATTATGACGCTTTATGCACAAGGAACAACAAGCAAGGTAATATGATTAAGATATATTTCTTGTCAAAAACTGAATTCACTTTATTCAAGGTCACCAATAAAATTTAGATTTGTAATTAGGGTTGAATAAAACTTCTCTTTAATGTTGTCCTTTCAATAGAGGAAGCCACACCATAATCATAGATGCCTTAAAAGAGATTAAGTCCCTCTGAAAGACTATGATGAATTCCAATTAAGGACTAGCTGGCCTTTTCATTGTTTCTAACAACAATTCTTTGATCAAGTAGCCAGTACCTACATTAAAGTCATAAATCTACCAGAAAATGGCAAAATATTAAGCCTTGATTGAAATAAAATAAAGAAATCACTTACTAATCTCTGTTTAACAATAGATTCTTGGAGAATACATGCAGATTTGTTTGGGTGTAAATCATGTTGTCATAAATGATAAGGTAAAATTTCTGCTGAATGAAAGTACAGTTAAAATATGTTAAAATTTAGAAATTTAAATTAATTTCTTAGACTTTTATTTATTTCCAATAAAAACCCTTATGTGTGGGTCACATAAAAATAGTGAAAAGGTAAATGATCTTTAATTATTTGTAGGGATGACATAGGTCCTTAGTAGCTGTGGGATTGAAAATAATATAAGCTTAATTTTTGTTCAACATATTTGCATGTATTGTACTCTAAAATGAAGTGTGCTTAGTATGTTCTAATGGTCATCATAATAGAATAAAATGTTCCAGAAAAAATTCACAGTTTGATTTACCATTAATATTATACAGAGTAAAATGTTCCAATATAATGTACAGTTTTATTTACCATTTTTTATTATACAGTTACAACCAGTGAACATCAAAGTTTCATTTCACATATTTACTGAAAGTCAAACCAGTAAATTTGTGAAATAACACAGGTCATAAATCAGTCAATATGGGGATTAACTGAAAATTTTCAATAAATACGCATATTGACTGATTTATGACTATACGCGTAAAAAGTTTGGTATTTATATGTTAAGCTCCACTTGAGTTTGAATGTGAATGTCCAGGGTTCAAATCTGTGGGGACAAAGGAATGTTCTTAGTAAGTGGCTTAGAATTATTGATAGTGATATTTACAATTACAGATGTAATAAATATTTCATATATTTCCCTTATAACTATGTTAGGGTTTAACTCATAATTCACTTCCTGTTTGTGACAATGTAAGGTGTCTGCTGAAATAAGGTGGAGACACCATAGTTTACATTGTATAACTTACTAAAGCAACAATCTTGTGTGAGATTATACAAATTAATTTCACTTAAATGAAATTCACTTATATAGTTACAGTTTTGTTTCACCTCATATGGAGTTCTCACATCACAAAAGCCAGTATCAATTACCCAAATAAACGTTTTGGTCAAGACAGAATATATAACCACAGTTATGTTAGTATTTAACATTATTAAATTAATTGCTTTAGTTGCAATTATAAAAAAACTGCTAAACTATGAAGTCGCCGTCCCTTTTTATTGTAAAATGAGGTTTTATTTTTGGTCAAACATTGAAGAACCACGGGGGTTTAAATCCATGTTCTCGGGGTTGAGAGACACATCCTTGTAAAGCTTTTCTGTATTGTTATAAGCATTAACATAGCTTCCCGGTCATTTGAATAGATTAAACAAAATTGTTTTTGTGTTCAGAAGTTCAGCAGCCAACTAATTACCACTCATGTAATAGTATTCAGTATTTCATTGCACACTGGTAGATCTGTGAAACAAAGCATCTAGTTGTTAGCCTGAGGCAGACAAAAACTATAAGCCACACTGGTGTCACATTTCAAGGCTTTGTATGTTTTTTATCACCCAGATTACACGAGAGTGAAGTTACATTTGCCAGTATCACAAAGAGGTAAATCACCTGCGTACAGGTTCTATAAAATGTAACACAGATGAAATGTAATGTCAATTTTAGCAATAAAAATATAAAAAAATCTTCTAAATATGCATGTAATATACAGATTGTAAAAGGGCTGTGCCATTATGGTGATCCGTTCATAAAACCTACCATCAGATTGAAAAAAAAAAAAAATTGTTCATCATACGCAGGTTTTCCAATATATTCCTGAGAGCTTTATGAGTGGCGTTGTAATTTGTTCAACAAGTCTTCCAATAGATTCCCGAAATATATTCAATGATTTTCCGGCTATCCAATTGGTTTGTGAACCCTAAGGAACGACTTATCGTGCTGTTCCACCTTCGTGATTACAAGGCAAATTGAGATACAATAGGGAATCATATGCCAATCGCATGACAATCTTGTACAGTTGGACTGATCATAAACCAATTTTCACAATCATATAAAACTTATCTGAATCCACAGTTTTCCCAATCATTTTAAATGGTTTGAAATTATCATTAAAAATCCATGATTTTTTATTTGATTTTACAATCGTATGTTGATCGTAGCACAAAAATAAGTCAATTTTTTTCAAACTTAAGTCAGTCCTATTACAATTTTTTTCAAACGTTTTACAATCGTAAACATGACGTTTGTATGCCAATTGTTAACTTTTTTCCCTTGGCAGTGATTTCAAAATGATTGTGTTTCAGCCAATCAGATCGTGTGTACGAATGCAAACAAAGTGTCTGTTTGTCAAAAGAAACCATCTCAAAGGCAAATATTGGGTCTGTGATAAATAAGATTACTATGCGATTGACTTAGTATTAAACAGATTGACGTGCGATTAACATAGGATGGCTTCACAGTTGACATACGATTATAAACCCTGACAGCATTCACTTCGTTGCTACATTTTGTGTTGACAGCACATACTTGGAGATATTGCAGAGCATTTTCATTTGGACTAATAAATATTTTGAACATTCTTGATTATAAATACTTTTTTTTGTATTGTTAAAATATATTGATTGATTAAATACATGATGGATACTTGAGAAATATGTCTTCCAACAAAAAACAGTAGAAGAAGCAGGCAGACAGGAGAGAAGGCCAAGAAGGTCGAGCTCCAGATCTATTACTCCTGAAAGTGATGATGATAGTGTGGTCAAGTGAGGCAGAGGATCTCAACCTAAGGCTGAGTGTGAGTGCTGAAAACACACAGGAGCAGGATGATAATAGCAAGTCAAGGGCTGGATCTGTGTTTTTCACCATGGATCAGGAGATGACAATTGTAGAATTCCTCAATGAGAACTCATCTACAACAAGATGCGCATGGATTATAAATATCCACGTAAATGCGAAGCTCTCTGGGACCAGTTCTGCAAAGAGCCATTGTAAGAAGTGGTTCCAGGACCAGAGGACCATATAAGTGAAGGTCACCCAGTTGGAATCGAGCCAGGTACCTCCATACCTCAAAAAGCACCAGAAATGGCTCAAGAACAATCTCACCTTCTTGGAGTCATGTCCAAGAGCACATTCTAACCACCACCAGAGGAAAAAGTATAAAGAATACCAAATAATAATTCAGATGAAATGCACACAGCAGAAGTAACCCCAACCAGCCAGCGTGTGTCCACTGACAGCCAGTGGCACAGATACATTTGCCCAACCATCAGTCCCATGCCGGGAAGCAGAAGAGACCTGAAAACAGGCACCCCCGTCCATACCAGTGAACACAAATTTAGTCAGGAGTCAAAATAAAGGTGCAAGTAACTTGACTCTATTGCAGATGGACTGTATAAGATGGTCTCTGGACGCCAGTCCACACCAAAGGATGAGAGATTTGTGTTCATGCAGTTTCTGCACACAGCCAGTAAGCAACTCACTGAACAGAGCTTAAATAAATTTTCCACCAAGTGGATATCTCTCATGAACGACATCCAAAGTGAGCAGACACAGCAACAGGCATTACTGTAAAAGATCTCATTCATCACAGCCCCATGCTTTGCAGTGTGACTCCAGCAGTAGCGTCCACCACAGCACATCTTTGAGCAAACAACAGTGCAGCAATAACCTATCCAGCAGCATTATGTACAGCAACAACCAGTCCAGCATCATATGCAACAGCTGTCACCAGTTCAGCAGATACAGTACCACATTAAACCTGTCCAGGAAGCACAACAACACTTCTAGTTAGTGCAGTAGTAGCAGTCTGTACAATAAACTCTACAAGAATTCTAATTCTAATTTGACTTTTATAGCGCTTAATCTCCACTGAGTAGTAGACTCTAAGGCGCAACAAAACAATAGCAATATGCAAAATTCAAAGTCCAGGGACAAAAACAGGTCGGCACCACAGAGAAGCCATAAGAGAGAATGAGCTAAGGAGGATATGCCTTTGCGTAGAGATAGGTTTTACAAACTGTATTTAAAAACTGTGCAACAGCCAACTTCATAGCCAACCTTTCAGTCAAACTCAAAGTTAACATGTCAGCTTGAACCATCAACCCAGGCAACCATCTCACATAGGAGAATGCCATCTCTCAGGCATGACAAGACCCACAACTTTCCAGACCTCACTGTTGCCCTCACCATGCCAAGACCCACTGCCAGTTGCTTCAACTGACTCATAAGTTGGACCATTATGTAGAATACTGAACCCAGCCTCAGTGTAAGAGCCTTACAGCCAGCTCAACACACTTCAGCTTCCCCGGCCTGAAGCACTTCAACTCAACACCAGCCAACCTGATGACGCCAAAGATGACTGTTAGACAGTCAGTGTCACCAAAACTTTAAGCTGTAATTATTAGGTCATTTTTGGAAGCCACCAAATCTTCTAAAACACAATAAACAAACTACTGTTTTTCACACATGCCACTTATCAACACAGATGACAAAAATCCCTAAGTACAGTTTAAAGTGTTACAAATTTCTCTCTAAGCTATCCCATCTTTACCATTTACACTGATTGGTCACAGGGCCCAACCCCTCACACAACCTAAAAATATACAATTCAAAGACCCATGTCCATCTTTAACATTCAAACCGTTGGGCAACAGGTTCTAACTTCCTTTCAATTGAAATACAAGTGAAATTTAAAAAGGGGAATGCAGACTACCATTTATGTCATCCACATAGCTAGGTTCCCAATGTAGTGCAGGCTTGGTGGGTTTATTGGCCCTCAGTGCCGTCGTCCACAAAACTAGGTTTCCAATGTAGTGCTCCTTTTAAATAATCTTGGATGGCATAAACCCTCATTATAAAGCCTGGCAGGTTTATTGATCCTCAGCTGTGTCCTGCACTAAGCTTGGTTTCAAACAGTTCCCATTTTAAGTGAGATTTAATGGGTGAAAACCTGAATTCTGTAATATTTTTTACCCAAATAATATTTCGACAAATATTTTATTTATTCACAGACTGTTTTGTAAGTTTTCAGGATATACAAATATAAAACAATATTTTCAAAATATAACAGCCATAAAATCAAAGCCGAAAGGGGTCTCGGTTTACTAGTCCAAGCTACAAACCATCAGAGAAACGAGTAGTGCACTGAAGTGGTCACCCATCCCATAACTAGTGTAACCCAATGATACTTAACTTCAGTGAAGAATCAGGCACTCACCTGTTACATATATGGGCACTGTGTCTGTGCATTATTTGATCTAGGCTTTATTTGTATGTATTTACATTTAACGTAAGGGAGTTATTCATTATGTGTTATGTAGTACTGATGTTTATTGATCTATTTATAAACTGGAGGGAATTCCTCTAGGCTAACCCCAGTGATGCTATTAATAGATTTGGGGAAACCCTATAAACTAGGTTCTAGAACTTCCTCACTGCCTCTGGTGACAGCTGTTATGTTCTATAAGATTCTAGAATTTCTGTAAGTATATATAAGGACTGTACATCTGACCACAAATGAACTTAGTATTCGCTGGCTATAAGGAAGGCTACTTGTGTCTTAGAACTAATAACAAGTGGATATAAATAACTTGTGTTGTGAACTTTTGTTGGAATGAACATTCTACAGTATCTGGATAGATTTGCTGTACATTGGATATTACTTATTATGTACAGTGTATGATTCTACCAGAGAGTCAATTTACTGCATTTTGTCCATATCTTGGAGGAGACAGTACAGTTGTACAAACTCTCTGAATATCTCTATACAGACATTTTGCGAAATTGGATATCAAAAGGATCAAAGGATAAAGACATTTTGTGTTACTGAACATTGAAAAGATCATAGGATACAGATATCTGTGTGTTAGTGGACACTGAACAGATCACAGGACAGATTGCTGGATACCAGTGGACAAACGTAACTATCAGTTACAGTGGTCAGGTCAGATAGGTTTCATTATTGTATCATTGTATGTACTATTGAGAGCATACCCATTGACTGTAATCATTGTTTTAATGGTTAAATAAATTTGTTGAGTTAAATTTTTGTCTTTTCCTGTTGCAACTTAAAAGCAGCTGGTAATTCCTACCATGCTTGCCCTGTGACCGTAACACATCACATTACGCCACAATTCATGAAAGACCAGAGACAGAAAAAAGTATCTCTAGAAGCACGAGCTTTGCTAGAGCTCGTGCTCAAATATTGAAAATATAATAATGACCTAGTGTTCAAGGTCCATTTACTGTCCATCTGTGCAAGATGTCCATATTTTATATACAAGATGTTCTTTTACCAGGGCACAGAACCCTCTTTGCAGCAGTAGTCAGCTACCACACTTCTCTGGGCCTTGGCTGCCTCTGTAACATTCTGCCCTGAGTGAGGTAGATCATTGCCCTTCACATTTACAATCTTCACATTTACAAACTTTAAACCCAGAAAAATCATGAGATACAACCATTTGCTTTATTTTTTATTTGCCACTTTTTTACTGAACAAATGACACAGTAATCCTGTATATTAGGATAATATTGCCTTTTGCCTCACACCTCGTTGCATTCAGAAAACTTGACACATAAGAAATGTAAAACAGAAAAGACTTCTGTACATTCAAAACACAATTGCTTATGCATAGTCAGACAACTACAGGGGAAATAAAAGGGCAAAAATATGTGAAAACTCATCAATTAGTAAAGTCAGAGCTCCTTTCTGGGCTACAAATACGACCTAGATTCAGCCCTTGTAAAATCATCACCAACTTAGGAGTCAGTCAGTGCAGGCCCCTCTGAAAATTGTCAGTATATTAAAATACGTACATGTCATATTCTGTATTTATAGTTTTGCAGCGATCTAGTTATTTAAATGACCCTCAGTTAAGCAAAGTTGTAATTTCAAAACTACTTTCAAGTACCCCTTTAACTTCAGCTGGGTCATGTGACTCCATTTGTAAGTTATGTTGAAAACATCGAAAAAATAGCAACAAACGACATAAAAATGTATTGTTATTTAAAAAGTTTAGATGGTTGTAGGGAGGATAGAGTTGGTGGTAGAGCTCCATACCCTGAAGCTGCACTACAGGGACACACAGCTCTTCCTCATTGCAAGATGTATCAGGGTAATAGCTAACTCAAACCAGTCGGGATTGGTTCTCCGAAGAAGGTGGTCTGCCTCTGGCGGTCAGGCACTATTCCATCTCAGAGAATAACTCAGGAGACTTTCTCATGGAGTTTGGAAGGCTGGCTGATCTTCTCCATACAGTTCAGAGATGAAGTTGTGGTACTGCTCCCTGTGTTTTCTTCTAATCCAATCTCAGACAAAAACTTCCGGAGTTCTCCTCCTTCTTCTCCCTTGAGCTTTAGGTCTCCAATTACTTCTGTAAAAAGTTTTAGAAATACAACATGAAAGCTCAGCTAGTTGTTGATCCATACTGGTCAATGAAAAAATGCAATGAATTTGACCTGCCAGTGACCCAAATGTATAGGAATCCAGGTTGGATATAGCTTAAACTCTTGCTATAGTAGGAGGGCTACAAACAGCAACAATCAGACAGCAAACATTTCCAGGAATTTGCGATTGTAAACCAATTGTAAGTCAATCTTTTACAATCAAAGGCAATCCTAATGCATTTGCATGGATCTGATGTGAATCATATTAAGAATCACAAGTGAATTTTTAAAATTGTAATTCAATCTTTATAATCACAAGCCCATCTTAAGTTAATCCAAAAGCAAGCAGTTATCCCCAAGACCTGGTGATAAAGAAGGATGCACGGCAAGGGCAGATCTAGCTTTAAATAATGAGCGGTTCAAGTGTCCGCAGCATGCATGATCCAGTGTAGGATGTCCAGCTTTTAAGTCTGTGTCTGTTGCTTTGGGTTCACTGTCGAACCCCTAAAATTTTTCAAGGGGGGGGGGGGGGGCAAATCCCCAGAACCCCTCTTCGGAATCTGCTCATGCATGACTTCATTGTTAAGAAACACAAAAAGTTGCATCCGGGTAATATATGTTAAAAAAGTTGCTGCCCTGTATAGCTGCCCAGCTTTCAAAGGTGTGACCGAGGTATAAAGGACATTCTATTAATGCAAACAACATGATAGTGTCCCATCATATTCGGATAAAAGAGGTTGTGTAGAGTTATGGACCAGACATATGTCACCAAGTGACTGTACTTGCGATGAACTCATTATCAATTGAACATGCATTGAAAATTGCCTCGCATAGCAGCTGTTCCATATTGAAAACAACTATGCTCATTGCATATCTATGATTAACAATGGTCGATTCACTTTTAATCTTTTTATTGCCCTTTTAAAATTAAGTGCTTATTTTATTGCTTAAAGTTATTCCGTTCACACCGAAGTGCCAATCATTGTATAATAGTTATTCTATAGATGTAACATGGTCGTCAGAAAAAAGGATTTGTAAAGGATAACAGTGGTTCATTGAAGGTTTTTTGAAAGGACGTGGTATCAAATCTTTTTTATTTCTGTACTGTTTAGATTCAAAATCCAGGAGTGCTGTTGTGTGGTAATCAAAGGAGAGGACTATAAGATTGTTGTTATTGTGACCACTGGAAGATTCCAAAACAGATCTACTGAAACATATTGTCCTGTGACCACAGGCCTGACTGTTTTGAATCAATCACCTTCAGCATCATAGAAAATGTTCTGAGGATTCCATACCTTTATCACATTGATATATGATATTGGTATGAACGAGTTGGAAATGCCTCAATGGTAAGGCGTTTAGCATGTTTGGCCTTAAGTCCCGAGAACGAACCCAGCTGTACCTGTCCTGCTATGAACTTAGCCATTTTAAGGGATGTGCAAGTTAGTTTGGTCTTTGCTACAGCATGCACTCTGTCACCTTTTGTACCTCTCTGTTATATAACTCCACTGGCGGAGTTGTCAGACATGTCACTGACAACCATAAACGGTGGGCTACCAATCCAGTAACATGAAGGGACCAGTAACTCAAACATGCTCAAGTATAAAGAGTGTCTAGTATTCCGTCAGTGTGAACATAGAAAAAGATATTTCTTTACAATGAAATAGTTATTGAGTTGGTGGGGGTATATTTAAATAGAAATACAACAGGTAGCATTTAAGAGACTGAGAAACCGTACTTCCTATACCCCGTGGCAACTGTTCCAGGTATCGCCAGAGATCCCCTGAAAGCACTCAGCCACAGATCTTGTGGTTCTGGTGACTCTTCTCCGAAATTCCAAAAGTGATTAGTCCATTTCTCTCTGACACGGTCACAGATGACCATACATTTGTATCAGGCTCCAGAAGGTTTTTACTGGTCTTCTTATCTGTATAACTGGGGTTAAAGCTGACCACTTTACAATTTGCTGAAAGTGTTTTAAACATCAGTTTTAGTTGCTAGGAAGTTCACTTTCTCTCCTCGTGTTTCAAAACTGAGAGCAGCTTTCACACATATCCCAGAGTTTGGATATTCTGACCCAACCCCAATAATTGTATGCATAATGTCCACAGCACAGCATAAAGGTTCAAGAATACAACCTAAGGGCCACAGTGGCGCAGTGGTAATACACTCGCCTCCCACCTCTGAGCGCTTCACACCCCAGACCTTATGTGAGAAAGCTGGTAGTTGCTTACCTCTGGTGAGCAGTTTACAGTACAGAACCTTGACTAACTGCCATCTGCCCACAAAACTACCCATCGTGAGATGACCTATACAGTGTTGAAAGTGACGTAAAACCCCAACTAAATAAATAAATAAAAAAAAACCCTAGATAAAATTAGCACCCTAAATCAAACACAAAAAAAAACAGATTAAGTTGATTGGTTAAAGTTTGTATTTTCCACCAGGCGCATTATATAACCTAAATACATTGACATACATGCCTGGTAATATTTTTGTATTCCCTGAGAAGTGTTTGCAGAGCTTCTTTCAATTTTTGCTCCATTGAAATGCATGTAGTAATGACAGAGACATTTTGTTGTAAAATTTTTTTTTTGCTTAGACCAGTCTTAAAGTTATGACTTTTGTCTTAGCTAAGATTTCTCTTAAATTGTGATTCTTTCATCGATAAATACACAAAACATGCTCTTCAAAATTATAAAACAGATTTGTTGCTTTTTTTGTAAAATTATGTGAAAATAGTAGTCTTTGTGTTTTATTGTGAGTCAGCCATTTTTATGACAATATTTTTACCACAAGAAGGTAAAATGTGGAAATTTATAGGTTATTAAATTATGTCTATTACAATCCACAGAAATTAGTTTTATAGGAAGTATAGATCCCAATAGTATTTATGTTGTTTTCATAACAAAGGGTAAAATGTAAATACATGCAATGGAATATTTTAAAAATGACTTAAGTCTGCCCTGCAGTGGTCTTAAAGTTATGACAAATTTAAGACAAATTTTTGTCTAAGACCTTTTGTGAATCCCATTTTGTCTAAGCAAAAAAAACGTCTTAACTTTATGAGAAACTTCTTGCACAGTTAAGACTTTTCTCTTAAAGTTATGACAATTTTTTGTCTAAGACCTTTTGTGAATCCCGGCCCAGAACAATTTGCACATTTCCTAAAATATCTCAAATAGTAATATTAATACTTTCAAAGCAATATATCATAAATGCCAACAAAAGTAATATATAATTCTAGATCAAAATCATACCGTGAAAACGTTTTAATACTTTTATAAAATTTGACTTACAATCTTTCCTTATGTGGCTAACTTGAAGGACAAGTATACAATTCATTTGTAAAGTGATTTCACGCCGTGCATGCTTATTACCTTAATTGTAATACTGTTTGGTTTGACAGTTCAGACAAAAGACCCTTATTTGTTCTTGTTCCGTATAAATTATTGTGTTTTTCGTGAAGCCATATGTTGATACAAGGGTAAGTTATAAATATACTTTTATACATAAAATATCATGTTAATTTACGTATATTCAAGAGGATCTTGAAGGACAAGAATACACTTTCTCATTGAACAAAAACTAGGCAGTCTTGAAACAACATTCAAAGGCACGCCCTTGCTGTACAGATAATATTGTTTTCATAAGTGAACTTGATCATCTGCAGAGAGAATTTATTCATTGGATTTCATGGTAGTTGCCGATTTAAGGCATTTGCCGAATTACAAAGCCAAGACATTGGATGTTTTGTAATTAAGAGAGAGTGGTCAGTACTGACTTAGTAAATTCAAATCAACTGGCAGATTAATTTGACATGACACTGGAAACAATATTGCGTTCCTCTTCACAAAAGAATGGCATTTTTCTGTTATTTTAATCAACCCTTCCTGTGGGGACATCTGATTGAATTCTGTAAAGTAATCTCTTGTCAATAATGACAGGTGATATAAGAAGACACTGGCTACCTAGTGATTTATTGGATTCAGCACACAGCTCTTGGCTGAATGAGGGTTAATATAGAGTGGGAACTCTATTATCCGGTCTTCTGATATCCAACTATTAGATTTTAGGAATTCAGATCCACTCTTACAAATGTACTCTTCCCCTACTACTGTTTTACACTGAAATGTCTGTTTATTTTATGGACATTGTTTTATCAATGCAAAATCTAAAAGGCCCATTCACACTGTTCCGTTTGGTCGTATTTGAATTATGCTTCACGACCTTGTCTTTATGGCCCTGAAAAGAGACCTTGTATTTTGGTAGTGCACCCACCACCACAAGAGGACATCTATTTCAAACATTTTGGAAATGCTGTCCTGTCCCCAAAACATGATCTGTGTGTTCTGTGATATTACTTTAGTAAATCTTCGGGTAATATTAAGTTCTGTTCCAGATCTTTTTAACTACTGCCCTAGATAACCATTACACTATGCCCTAATATATTTACTGAGAGGCTATGCACCTTTCGTGAAAGAGACTATTATTTTTACATAATGCATGTATAATACAATATTGTTTTACAATATCATTGTACAAGCAACTGCTTGCCATCATAAATAGACTCAAATAGAACACTATTTGCTTATTTGCATCCATCAATTATATATATATAGAATGTAATTGAATTATTATTGATTTTTTGGTTTTATTATGTCTGCCAAAATTGGGATAATGGTTCTCTTTTAAACAAAGCCATTGCTTGTCCGCTTTCAAACAAATGCTCAATAACTATCAGTTATGGTTATCTGTCCACTGACTAGGACTCATAAATTACCTCTGTGAAATGAGTATTTGTTCAATTATTTATGAATGATCATGTTCAGAATATATAATGCATGTGGGTAGATGTCCTGTCTATTGTCACAGGTACAATCTTCTAATGATGTGTTTCTGACAACACAAAACTATGAGATATCTCAGTTAGTTGTACATAGTTAATCACAGTGTGAAATTCACTTTCTGTAAAATCTCTTAAATATGTGAGGGTTTTGAGGTCTTCAGTCTTTTACAAAACATTTTTCTTTTTTGTTTATAACTGACTATTAATAACCTATTTATTTTATCCTAGAACTAAGCTATACTATTCACCAATTATAGCTTACCACATTAACCCAGATAAAAACGTGAGATTCACAGTTTTTGTTGCATGCAATAGAGTTACTACTATGGAGTGTATGTATGTGGGACAACAGTTCCAATTTTGTTTATTTCATTGATAAATTACTCACAATTAGGTACTCAGAGCAGATTTTAGTGAAGCCGTACTCAGTGGAAATTGTATGAGGTACATTTGTCTGTACATAAGATAATATGACTTAGGACTATATTATCAATGTTACAACATATAGATCAGCTGCAGAAATTCTTCAATGCAAATACCAACATTTGTAACCATTCAAGATAAATGAAACACCTTAGTGTTTATGAAAAGAAGTTATAATTTAAGAACAAGAAAAATCTTGAAAAAAGACAGATCAGAGCAGTAGATTCACAAAATCATATTGTTACTGCTCCTAATACCCCAGTTCTGTTCCGAAGACTTGTCATAAGATCGTGCCCATTTAAAACTCGGGAGTCTGCTGTTAATTGTCTGGTTTCATAAGGGTGGGAAAACTGGCCAAATATGGAATTTGTCCCAAGTGAAAATATTTGACTTACCTTATTTATTTGGGGTTTTATGTCGCTTTCAACCCTTTATGGATCATATCACAACGGGTAGTTTTGTGGGCAGAGGAAACCAGTACATACAGCTGGTCAAGGTTCTGTACTGTAAACAACTACCAACTTTCCCACATAAGGTCCACTGCACCACTGAAGCCCCATATTTTACTTACAACCAAAAATATCCTTCTTATGACATAAGAGAAACCTGAGATCATCACAATTTGTGTAACTGTAAATGTCAACCGCGTCTATAATTTGATAGTTTTCATCCTGTCTGACAAACATGAAACCAAAAAGGAAGAAAATAGAGAATGTTTACAATTTTTAATTTTGACTCATTCATATCACTTCTGTGAAGGTATAGGTTCAAATCTTTATCCCAATTCTTCAGTGGGAAACTGGGCAGTTGTAGTGTGTGTCAGTAATATGTTAGTAGCATATACCTACATGTATATATCAATAATAGTCTTAAGTAACACTATCGATGTTAAATGTGTTAATTTCAAAATCAATTTCCAGATAAATAGGTGAGAAATTCTCTCAACAAAGTACTTTTATTTACGATTAATGAATATTGAAACCAATAATCTATTATGAAAGTTCTGTTACCTTTTATGAAACATGTTACACACTTAGTCATGTAACATAATGGTTAAGTGTGATGCACATTACAGTAAGAATGACATTTTCAATATCAATTAATATGTCAAGTCAAATTGCAGTCACATATTAACATTTAACAATTTCAATTGAATACTTTATTAATTTTAGATGATATTGCCTTTCTTCACAGCTAAACAGCTGAAACTGCTTGCCGTTATAAGACTTGTACAATATGTTGAATGCAACTTGTAGCTGTAAAGTTATATAAATGAATTAAAGAAAAATAATTGACTTCTCTTTAAATCAATAGACAGTGTACATTATCATCGGTTAATGGCTGGGTTGTTTCACTAGGTATTGTTTCAAAATACAATAAATCCCATTAAGTCTGCCCTTTATATTTCCATTTAAGTGTGCCTTTCATTTGCATATTCTACTCTAATATCGATGGTTTTTGATCGTATCAAAATGTTCATAAGAATATAATCAAAAATGTTTTAGTATAATTCACTCACTCACTTACTTACTTACTTATTTACTTACTTGCGTACCTACCTACTCACTCACTCGTTCAGACCCTACTTCCGGTTTCCATCTTTAAACAAATTAAGTTATTTTATATGGTGTTTTTAACATGGTTGATCTTTCTCCATTATGAGAAATATATTTTAATGTTAATACTTTGTGACCAAAAAATCTCAACTAATGTTTCTGAAGCATATGTTGTGCAAACTTAGTCGTTTTCAAATGCTTCTCTTTGCCATTTTCCAACAGTTTGCCCAGACAGAAGGTTTGAAAGTACAGAACTATTATATATCATTAACTTGATTGAACTACTCATGGCACATGATTTCAATCTATTTTTAAATATTTGGAAGCTGATCTGGCTCTTCAATAACTAGCTTTTGTATTTTGATCTTTTCGCCGAGTTGATGTTACTTTGCTTTCAAGGTAAGTGAATGGGTAGGTGCACCTTATTTTTGGCCTCCTTTATTGCTTATAGTTTTACAGTAATAGATAAATACTCGAGTCAATGACACTTGCGAGTGAGATTGCCATGACAACGTAGAATCACCTGAGTAACCATTACACTTGGTGTCTTATTGACAAATAGTGGACAATTAGTTTAACATTGTAATTAGTCATGAACCTTGTGGTAATCTTGCAAGGGTGTTCTCTGATGTAGCTCTAGCAGTGCCTTCTCCACTTCTCTTCTATAATATTATGCTGTTATTAATATATTAATATTAATATAATATGACGTACTGCAGAAATAAGTGCTCCCTGAGTTTGAATATTTAGAACTGTCTCTTTTTGGTAGTAACTAGATCAGACTGTGCTGGCCAGACCAGCTGCATATGAGAGCAGAATTATTTAACTCACCAGGGCTTTTTTGTGCTTTGGAGAGTTTCTTGTGTAAACAAGGCCAAAAGGGGTTTTTGGTCTACTGGCGCGAGCCGCAAAGCCATCAGAAACACAAGTGCACTGAGATGGTCACTCATCTAAGTACTAACGTAGCCAGCCCATTGCAGCTTTACTTCAGTGAACAGACAGCCACTCGTCACGCTCTCCACAATTCATGAAAGTCTGGAAGCAAAAAAAAAAACACGAAAAATGTGATCCCAAGAAACGCGAGCCTCACTAGGGCTCGTGCTTAATAAGTCAGGATTTATACTTAGGTAGGACATGATCAACACAATACAGTGTTTTCAACATGTGGCAGATTTTTCTTTTAAAGTTTGAAAAACCTGAAGTGAGCCTACAGGTGCTATAAACTAAAATGTACACACCGTAGGGATGAATAGGGAGTGTCATCACTCTACGGGGCGACTCTTTATAAAATGTCAGCTAACCACATACAAGGTCCATTTATAGAGCAATCAGGACACAGTTGTGAACCAAATTTCCAATATCTGTTGATACGACCCCAGAGCACAATGTGAATGGGCCATGATCCTTGTAAAGGATTGCATTTGTTGTCTAAATAGATACTAACAGAGTACTACAAGATCTTTGTTATAATACTTCAAACACACTGCATCAATAACATCACCCATATCAATCCACATTTTGGAAACGTCTTTTAAATGTCAGAAACAGTGGTAGACAGTTTTCTGAAGTGTAAGACCCAGATCCTTTCTGACCTGTAACAAAAAGTGTCCAAGATCTTCTAGAAACGCCTACAAACTATTGTGGCGCAAATCTGAAATTCCAATTTCTTTGGCTGTTTTTGGTCATAAGAGAAACACTTTTATTGTGCTACAATAGCTTACCATGTGGAACTGAATGCTGATCTCGGGAGGCTGCAGGCCCCGGCCAACGTCCAAGAAAAATAGACGTCATATTTTTGTGACAATTCTCAGAACAGAACAGATATTTAACATATTTTACAGCTTAAATCCATCTCCAGGTTCACGTTGTAGAGAAAAGATGGGGTGACGACTCGTTTATGTAGCGTATATACAGGATCTATGCCTGTTGAAATCAAAGAAAATAAATATTTTAGGGTTTACTCCCTATCTGCTACATTATTTGACCATTTTAAGGGTTGAAATATGAAATAAGCACGGAAACAGGTCCTTGTTGAAGGAATCTTCGGAAACAACTTACGTCTTTGTCTAGACAAACTACTGCACGGTTTGTGCATGTAGCTCATATACTGGAATATATGCTGTTGAAATCAAATCAAATAAATATTTTAAGGCTTTATCCCCGTTCTGACATAGTATTTGACCATTTTAAGGGTTAAAATATGAAATAAAGCACGAAACTAACTTGGGGAATCCTTGGGAAAACCCCTGTGGTGACGTCATCGCCTAGACAGCATGTGCCGAGAGACGTATGTATGTAGGTTTTTATACAGGACCTTTACCTGTCAAAATAGAATAAAATATTTTATCCCTTGTTTGCTACATTATTGACCATTTAAAGGGTTAAAACGTAAAGCAGTAAACGAGTTCAAAATCATCTTCGTCTAGACAGCAGGTGCTTGCAAAACCTTAGTTTGGCAATACAGCAAGTCGTCCCCCCTTTTCTGTGCATTTTATTAAAGATCAAATATATTTTATATGAACATGAAAATATAAATATTTAAAATATTTTACTTATAAGGTATTTGTAAAATAGATGAATATTAATGCACAATGTCAAGGCAATTTCAAATGTGAACAATTGTTTACGCAATGCCTTGTCTCCACAATTTGGCTTCAATTCAACAAAAGAAATGGTTGTTAAACTAATTTGCAATAATGGGGAGGTTCCAGGCTTCTGATAGATTAAATCTGTCAGCCAATTCCAAGCCGGGGTGGATCAGATCTCCGCTTGGATCTGAAGCCTGGTCTGAACCTCCACTTAACTTGCATATCATCCGAGTTATAACCATCCAAGCACTTCGGATGTTCGGATTTTTGAAGCCTGGTCCCAACCACAGCTTGACTTATATTTACTCAAGTACTAAAACATCTGAACATGTGTGGATGTTTGGATGATTGTTCGGATCCAAATTCCGAGCAGTTCAGATGTTCGGATGATTGTTTTAGATCAGAACTCCGAACAATCCTAGTTCGAACACATACTTGGACATATAAAAACAAGTCAAAAAGTCCTCAAAGCCCAAAAGGGCTTCTTCTGAACAGGGTAAATCTATTCAAACCCAGACCCTGTACTTTATAAGGAAGTGGATTTTTCTGACTTGCCCTCACAACATACCGAGGACATTGAAACTTAGGTAGATTTTGAATCTTCCTGACCCAGGGACAATATACCTTGGTCCTCCACCACAGTCTGGGCTCTGAATGATGTAGCAGGCCAACAAGAGCTTGGGCCAAAGGGCCATTTAGCTATGCTCCCACTCAGTCCTCTAAGATGTTTTTGATACCTTTCAACAGGAAATTCAGGCTGCTAATCTATAAACCCCTGGTTCCACTAGGGGATACAATTGGGACAACCTTGCTTTGAGCATAAATTACAAGATTGTAAATCTGTATCTCCCCTAGTCACTCTGCCCCCCTATCGCTAGGTTACTACTGGTAGTCAAGAGTTTGAGCTTCAGGCAAGGCAAATCTCTGTAAGGCAAATTTTTTGCTGCTTTTACCTAGGTCTTTTTGAATGCAACCTAGTCACAGAAACTGTTTAGACAGTATCAGGGCTAATTCCAACAGGTTAACTCAGTTTTCAAGGGTACCTATATAGCAGCAGCCATAGATGATTATGAAAAGACCTGTGACTAGATTCCCTGTATAAGACGATCCTCATCCAGCAGAGTTCCTTAGTCTGTCAAGTAAGGCCTTAAGCCCACTCTCCAGAGAGACTTGTACACTATGGGGATGTCAGGGGAGATATCAGATGTTAGGAACTTAGGAGTTCCCCATTCTGTCCCTCTCCTTTGTTCCATCCACAATTAGTTAACAAGGGACAAGAGTTCCTACAATCCCCACAACCAAGAGGATCCTACAGGAAACAGCCCTATGGGGGTCAATCCATTCCAATCAGTAACTATCGTTTTCCCCTGGTAGGGGGAAATCGAGCAGCAGAGGCTCCAGAGGTCATTTTCGACATCACACAAGGGGACGAGGATGCGGAACCCCTCCTCCCAATGACTCCTGAAAAGCCTCCCTTAGTCCACCAGTAGGAGGTCTCCATTCTTTTAGAAGAGACTGGGTAACAAACAAATGCTCAAACAATATGTTAAATATTCTTACCACTCATCACCAATCTAATTAGCCAGAGTTCCCCTGATTCACTCAGGATACAAGGCCCATCAAACTTCTAGCTCTGGCCTCTCTTCCAGCCTCTCCTGTCAAAGAACGCAATAGAAAGGGTGGAAAATGTAAAATCTCTCTGGTTTTATAATCGCCTGTTCCTAGTCCCCAAGCCTCACCAAGGGTGGAGGTCAGTGACAGACATAAGCAGGCTCAACACCTTTCTACTTGTAGAAAGGTTCAAATGGAAACTCTAGAGTCCATCAGAGCCTCTCTGATTCCAGGGGAATGGGAGTTTTCACACCCCCTTCCTCCAAAGCTCAAGGGAGTACCTGACACAGTCCTTACAGTGGATAATAATCAGAAGTCCGAACTCAAACCTACTCAGGTGTTTCCTTTCGTGGGCTACAAATACCACCTAGATTTAGCCCTTGCTAAACCCACTCAGAGAGATGGCTCAATCTTCAGGATTTGATCCTACATTTAGAGTCAAAACATGTTTTTGACTGCAAGATGTTTGATGTCGCTAACTGGGTTGCTCACCTCAGCGGAGAAGATGGTCCAGGAGGGATGCCTTCACATGAGACCTTTCCAGTTTCACATCAAGGAGCACTGGAGATTTCCTTATTCTTTGGACATCCTCCTTCCTTGGTCAGAGACCATTTCAGCTCACCTAGAGTGGTGACAAATCTTGTAAGCGTTATTAAGGACACAGACCTTCCACCCAAGACCACAGTATCTAAATCTTTACAGACCCCTCAAATGAAGGTTACTTAGAAGGTTGCTCACTTAGAGCAAGTCTCTACAAGGTCTGTGATCAGACTGGGAATAAAGGCTACACATAAATGTTCTAGAGTTGAAGGCGGTTCTCTGACCCTGAAAAGGTTCAACCAGTTCCAAACCAAACAGTGTTGGTTGCCACAGACAAATCAACAGTAGTAGCCTGCATAAATAAACAAGGAGAAACCCACTCGGTGGAGATGTGCACTCTACTGTGGATAATCATGACCTCAATGTGATGGCTTACCTTTTATCCAGTCCAATAAACAGAATGGTTACTGCATCCGCAGATGTTCAAACAGATCTGTCAAGTGGTTCACCCCTCATGTAGATCTATTCTCCACTCATCTGAATCACAAAGTTCCATTGTATGTATCTCCAGTCCCAGACCAACATGCTTGGGACATAGATGCTCAGAACATAATCTGGTTGGGTCTCACTTTTTATGCTTACCCTCCAACGGCTCTCCTTCATAGGGTGATCCAAAAAATCAGGCCACTCAACTGCCTCATTAGTGTAATAGCCCCAGGCTGGCCAGGGATGCCCTGGTTTTGGAATGTAGTGCAGCTCTCAAGAGAGATCCCACTTCAACTACCAGTGTCAAGAACTCTTCTCTAACAGTCCCACAACTATATGTCTCACAGCAATCCACAACATCTCAACCTCCATGCCTGGTGTCTAGGAGTGGACAGCTCCAAGGACAAGGCTTCTCTGTGGAGGTGGTAGAGAGAAATGCTGCCCCTCAAAGGTCATCAAAAAGGACCATCTACAAGTAAAGTGGGCCCTATTTGAGAAATGGTGCAGAGAAAATTCGATGGATTTCTCCACTCCCTCTGTGAAGCATGTCTCAGACTTCCTCATGTACCTGTACCAAGACCTAAACAGGTTCCCTTCGACCATTGATGGTTATAGGACAGTCATTGTTGACAATTTGGGCCCAGTGGGTCTCAATATTTCCCAAAGCTCAGTCCTTAACAGGTTACTCTCCAGTTTTCACAGGGATCGTCCCTTTCTGTTGTACTTAATGAGCTCACAAAAGCACCCTTTGAGCCTATGAAAGACACAGACCTCAAACATCTTACCCTCAAAACTGCTTTCTTGCTAGCTTGGCCTCCGGCAAGCGCCGCAGCAAAATTCATGCCTGGGTTGCAAAGTACCTAATCTAGGCCAATGGGAAAAGGTTGCCTTGTTCCCTTCTTCAGATTTCATAGCCAAAAACCAACTAGCAAGAGAAGGTTCTCAAAGTGTGTCTCCGGTGACTATTCCTGCTTTGACTACCATTGTAGATAGACAATTCAAAGAAGACATGTCCTTGTGTCAGGTATTGGCCCTGAGGTACTATTTGGATCAAACCAAAGACCTAAGAGGGTTTCGATCCCTTCTCTTTATCTCCTTTAAGAAAGGACATACCTCAGACATCAGACCCGCTACACTCTCTTTTTGGCTAAAACAAACTATCCTACGTTCTTACAAACAAGCTGACCAACAAGCCTTGGACTTGGTCCAAGTTAAAGCGCATGACATTAGGGCTTTTGCGGCCTCTAAGGCCTTTTACGGTGGGGTTTTGGTGGACCAAATCATGCAAGTTTGTCACTGGAAAACCCACAACACATTTTCAAATTTTTTACCTAAAAGACCTAGTCAGACAATGAAAAGAAAAGAAGGGGGCACATCTGCTACAACCAAGTCTTCAGGAGTCTAAATCCCAGGGTCTAGGTATATGTTTACCTCCTCAGGATGTTGGGTAATGTCTTTATTCTGTTCAATGTGTATTTGTATAATGTTTTTAGGACTTATTAAGGTTGTCATTTAATCTCATTTTAGGGTGGCTTAAATTTATGAGATATTTAGGCTTAGAGCTTGTTTTTACGGTGGCTAAGCCCCAAGGGCTTTTTTCCTCTAAGTGAGCACGTGCTGCACTTCTCTCCTCCAATCAAACATCCTGACAGTTTTTAGCACTGTCATTCATTCCTTTCTGGTTTTTGGCTTATTACATGCTCGGTCTCCGGGAATGTGGCACTGTAAATGGGACTCAGACTGGTATTTCTAAACATTCATTCTATATATTACTTCAAAATCCAAGAAAAATTGACTACTTCTTCCAGTCTCAACTGTAATCCCTCCACCGGATGGTTGGATTCAGCATTCAGTTCTACATGGTAAGCTATTGTAGAGCAATAAAATTGAAAAAAAATTTTTTTTGGAACTGAAGAGAGTCCCACCCTTTCTCCCGGCTGTATTGCAGCTGAGGGGGTATGGTTCAAAATTGCAACAAGAGACGGAGGAAGAGTGAGGAAGATGCCACGAGAGGACAACCTGAGGCTTCGGTCAACACTAAACGTCTATTTTTCTTGGATGTTGGTCGGGGCCTGTGGCCTCCCGAGATCAGCATTCAACTTTTGTACTTTCCCACTACTTCTGGTGACACCATGGTGACAAACATTTAATGCTACATTCTAACAAGTGTATATCACAATCATCTCTTTTTGAGTCGAAATTAGAAAATATATGAAGATGTTCATCCTTGATAAATACTTTATTTTTGCAAATACCCTGTCATCCTCAACCCCCAACTACTAACACCACCAACCCCACTAAACTGTATCAGAACTACTGAGACTGGAGAAATGTGAACAAAACATCAGTAAGCATATATCCAACGTCATTGGTTGAATCAGTAGAAGGTTATCACAGTATAACAATGGGTTCATAACAGGGACAAGGATGTGTTTATTCAATTATAACCCTTTAGACAGCTAGCAAATTAATAACAAGGACTTCTGTAGCTTATTGATAATCACATTTGTTAATGACTCCATCTTCTCACTTCTGTGGTCACTGGTTCAAGGTACAGCTCAACAAAATATTTAAGATGTATACCAATGACATGACACATTGTATTGTACAATTCTAGTTTAGCTTTTACAGTGCTTAATCTCTTCAAACTGCAGATTCTAAGCCGCAATGTATACTGGGTCTTAAATCAGATATCTGGGGACATACAGAGATCAGCAGCCACAGAAACACCAAGGGAAAAGAAAAATTTAGGTAGATAAGTTTTAGAGGGAAGAGGTAGGATTTTCATTTTGATCTGAAGGATGTAAGAGAGATAGCATATCTGGTGTTATGAGGCATATCATTCCATATGGTAGTTGCATCATAAGCAAAGCTATTGTTGAAATGTAAATTCATACTCGGTAAAATATCCACTGTACTACTTTACTCAACGTACTATCTGACCCACCTGCATTACACAAGTACAGGCCAAGCTCTCCAGTGACTGACATTCCCTTGCTAAAAGACAAATTCTTGGGGTGACCATTTATTAATGTTCCTGAGGTCTGTTGGCTTGACAGTAGTGATATGCCTAAATAATAAAAGCCTGCAAGTTTCAGTGTTCGCCTCAGCCACTATGTAACAGCTGGAATTAATCCCAGGTCCTCTATGTTCGTAAGTGGGTGTGTTGCAACCAAGATGGTTCCACAACCATGAGAAATTGAGTATTACATTCTAGGAGTGAGGAAGATATCAGGCATCAGATCAATTCATCTAGTCCAATTGTAATTGGATCAATGAATTGGGGGGAGGGGGCGATTCCTTATGTGTCAGTTAGATTTTCTGAAAATTTGCACACTCTTTTATACTTATTTATAATTTACTGTTGTTGTTAATTGGCAACTCTTAACATATTGAGTTTTCATTCCATTAACACATCAATTACAAGAGATGTTATCTATCGGTCGTCTGAATCCATAGCACCAGTGTGTTTAACCCCATTGTTTGCCCAGATCAATATATTACTGTTTACCTACTCCATTACCCTGGATACCTTTCAGACAAGTGTAAGCACACTTAAAAGTTGCTCTTAAGCAAATATTTTCACCATAACCAGCAGCATTCTGTCGTCCAGTTTTACTTCCTGAGTTGCATTTTAAGATTTTCTATTTTCAATAACTTCTTAGCAGAACAGAAGATTTCTTGTCTAAGCAATAGCTTTTATCATTCTGTTTGTGTGATTAAATGATAAATTTATACTTCCAGTTACTGAGTCCAATAACTTTTACACTTAAGTTATGCCCAGTTTATAAAGCAGCAAGGTGTTTGTGGATTCATCTTGCCCTTCCTTTTGTTGATGAATAAATATGAACAAGTGAATATAGGTACTGCCACAGCTGTCAATGTCTCACCTATTGTTGACCTGGTGCAATTTTTAGTGAAAAAAATCATGTATTGTTAAAAAAGAAAAGACTTGACAGTTTAATATAATATTAATTAGTTTAATGATAACAAATATCTGGTTAAAATCCCTAACTTAGCCAAAGTACACTGTATATTTACATTTTTATGTATATTCCTTTCTGCTATGACATGCAGAATTCTGCACATATGTAGCTACTCTATTTATGTTTTTAGTGTAAAAAATAGGTCAAAGTTGATTCTTCCCAACCTGTAAACGTCTCAAAGGCCATATTTGAGCTGCAGACATTTCTTGAATATTTGGAATTTGTTTGACTGAAACCCATAACAACAAAGTTTAGAACCTTGTGATAAGCTTTTTTTAACTATTTCACCTCCAAACCACTGACGTGTTATAAAGTCAAAGATGGAGCCTGTTTAATAAACCACACATGGAGGTTAATGTGACAAATTATAAATGCATCTACAAATAAGATAGAACATTGAAAGGCTTTCCATTATGGATGTGAAGTAATTATATTAAAAGGTTGTAAATTACCAT
This sequence comes from Sabellastarte sp. h YS-2021, assembly GCA_964017235.1. Taxonomy (NCBI): domain Eukaryota; kingdom Metazoa; phylum Annelida; class Polychaeta; order Sabellida; family Sabellidae; genus Sabellastarte; species Sabellastarte sp. h YS-2021. The sequence goes on from OZ024934.1 coordinate 90,604,231, forward strand.
AGAAGTTCATGTGCCCTGACACTTTGAAAATATAGATTTATTGTATGCGTCAGAATACATTTTGTCCAGAAATTAACAAAAAATGGTGCTATTGAAGTGCTTTTTTAATTTAAAATATACTTGGGGGGCGTCATTCACAGTAAAATTTGACAGCAAATGTTGTCTTTCTGTATCAATTCCCCATAATGGCAAACAACTGGTGAATTTTCTAAAAACAGCAAATACAATTAAACTGCAAACAAAAAGAAATGGTTACAGAGATCTATACATTGTACCTGTCAACTATTATTATTGCACTTTACCTAAAACCCAAAGAAATGGCCTATTTTCATTAATAATTGCAAGACACTAATTGGTTAGCAAATGACAGTATATCAATAGAAGGTTTTACTATGCTGTCCTCTATACCACAATCCTGTTATTCTTCATTAAGTACACAGTGACTGTCCCTTATTGAATCATATGCAGACATTTATTATGATTTGGAGTCAGTAGTTTGGCTACCATCAGACCTACGGTAACCTATATTTCACACTGTTTGCTGCGGTGTTGCTACCGGTGCCTCTCTGGTCAGACCATTAAATTATTAAACACCTGTCACATTTGTGTTTCAGTGGTGTGATAGGAAGACACCCTCCCCAACCCTTTAGAAATGTAGCCTGAACTTTCCTGAACATAGGCCAAAATATGTCAACAGTACATATTGATATGTTTTAGATGTCTCTGCAAATATCTTTATAATGAGTGAAAAGTTAATGTTAACAGCTAAGGTCCTGCACAACAACCAGAGTCATATTAGGACAGGTCCTCAGCATTGTCACTTGTGGGAGTCGAACCAACACAGCGGTGACAGATTTGATGCAAAACTTTCAAACCACAAGGCTACCAAAGACCTTTCAAAATGAACAAGACTATTGTAGCACAAACATGCATGGCTCAGCAAAGGTGTTATTTCCATGATATTTCTAGTACTTTATACTGCTGTTAAAACTTTCATAAATTCTTAAGACTTAGATAATTTCAAGCTCAGGAGGCTGTTATGGCTGAACCAGTGCCAAAAATATGGAGAAACAAGGCCGAAAGGGTTTCAGTCTACTAACGCAAGCCGTAAAGCCACGAGTATTGCACTGAAGTGGTCACCCATTCCAGTACTGACATAGCCCATTGCTGCTTAACTTCAGTGAAGAGACAGGTACTCGTCACGCTACGCTACAATTCATGAAAGTCCGGAGACAAAAAAAGTGATCTCTAGAAGTGCGAGCCTCACTAGAGCTCATGCTTAGAAAAGGAAAATTGGCCAAACAGTTGATTTTTCCCAAGTGAAAAGATTTTTCTTTATGATACGCTCTCGACTTCGATGATTCATAGCAATCAGTAATAATACAAAGCCCCAATAACTCCTCATGAGACACAATCACTTGGCTCTATTTTTACAGAAGAGTGTACAAGTACAGCCGTAACACCAGAAAGTAGGAGCACAATAAAAATAAGTTGTAATTGACTTTCTGCCAAAGAGATCAGTTATAAGTAAGTACTCAGGGCAGAAATACTCACTTTCCAGGGTTTTACAAAATGTTCCATATTTGATAACAGCCTCAATAGTCATTGTGTTTACTCTCTTGGTCTTCCCGAGGTTGAAGATATGTCATTCAGCCAATAAGAAAACATTGGGACTGCAGTGGTAGGGTAGTTGCGAGGCACACTCATTACAGCAAAATAGGGCTGTGAGGGCTATAACAGGGTTACATTGCCCCATGCCTTATATACAAAGTGACAATCAATAGTAACATACATCCTCCTAGTTCTGAGGTCACGGGTTTGAATTTGTGTCCATACCATATCAGTGGGAATGTTGGCCTGTCAGGACCCAATAGTTTTCAGTGCAGAATCTTGACTGTTAACTAGTATGCAGTGATTTCCTGTATCGCCTCTACCCCTCGCCATGATATGACCTCTTCTCCAATGTATTAAAGGCAGCATCTACTGCATTCAGTAAAATAATCAGTCAAAACCCATACACGTTTGCAATATGCATCTTGTGCTATCTCCACAATCTTTACACAGAACAGACACCATGTGGTTGGTATAATGTTCCCTGGCATGTGTCATGATCATTGGTCCTAATTGAATTTATGTATTAGAACCAAGTATTGTGAAACAAACTTAGGCTTTGGTTATTCACCAGTTCCACTGTTGCGTGTTTGCCTGTTGACAGTGATTGCCAACTCGTTAAAGTCATAAGACTTATCTTTTCACTTGTGAAAACCCGGGGTACACTATGGGTAAATGCTGTAACTCATTTCACTCTAGTAAAATATTTTAAAATATTTCGTGAGTGATCATTTCTTCATACAAATACAAGGTATCAAAAATTTAATCTTTGTATATCAATGCTACATATTGGCTACTTAAAAATCAGATGTTCTTTTGTGCATTATTCAACTGTATATACATGGGGGCTGTATGGTAGTCTCTCGGTCAACACACTCGCTTTTGACTTCTCAAGCGATTGTTTTGAATCCCCACATGAAGTGAGGAAGTTGGATGTTGTTTATCAATGGAAAATCTTGAGTTACTAGAATGCACAACAGAATGGGTATTGTTAACTAAATTACGCAAATACTTATGTGAGATTTAACTTGTTTATATGAGAAAAAAAACTTTTTCTGTCACCTAAACAAGAATAAATATCTGTGTCTACTTTATCACATCGTCACAAACAAGATGAGAAAAGTTAAAACAAAAGCTGTGCATACGTCTTTGTTATAATAAAATATAGGGTTATAGTCTCCTCCAGGATGTTATGTTCTGATAATGATCTGATCGTCATAACATTTTCTTTTGTGGGTACAGCCTTGTCAAAGGAAGACGTGGCTGCTTATTGAGGAAGAGCTGGATCATATTCTTGATACAAAAAAATCCAAAATTTTCCATAACCACAGCCTGGTGGAGGTTTGCGCTCTACAGGTTCTTTCTAGTTTCAAATAAAATATGATGAAGAATTAGATCACTGGCCAGTGATGGAACTCTGAATTGAATTACAGTAAGCATATGTTATGGTATAGCATTAAAACAAGGCTGTATTAAAATGTGTGTGACATGTTCACAACTAGCAATCAATAGCTCATATATTTTAAATTGCTTTAACACACATAAATGGACTATGGCAAGACAGACACAAACTGTGTATTGACAACATGACAACTGATGGTTTACGAGTTGCGGCCACTTTAACCTTCCTCTAATTGTGATAAAAGAGACTTTTATGGCAAGGTGTGACAATGGATCCCCGGGTCCTGGCTGTTGAATAATTGATGCTCCATCCAACAGTGTGTACAATGTTACTAAGCAAAAATACCGGGGTGGTTGCTAAACCTCGGAAAACCCAATGGAACACAACTCACACAATATGCACAGGCTAAACAGGGATGATGAACCAATAATAAAAGAAAAATTGCTTTATAATATTAAACATCAAACTATATATGCATTATTATTACATAATAGAGTTTCCAATTTAACACTAAAGCTCAGACAAAGGTGTAGCAAGAACAATATAGTAACACAACAGAGGTTATTTATAACATCATTGGTTATAAAATATTTCCATATACCTTACTGCTCCCCGCCGTAACTTGGCACAACATGGACACAGAAACCTCATTTTTGATAGTTTTAAAGTGCAGTTATGTGCCTTTCTTTTGACTAAATTATGCATTTAAGATAGATTAGATGCATTTAATGGGCGATAAAATAATTTATAAAATAATCAGCACCCCAACATGGCACATTTGCACACAGTAACTCCCGAAAATAATTAATTAATTTTTTTTGTCACTTTGACTTCCTTATTTGGTATGCGAAGGTGCACTATCCTGACGACAACCAAAAATCATTAAACATTCTATGTTCTGGTTTGTGCTATGTTAAGGTTTGTGCCATGATATGGTGCCAAGCAGTAGATATATGACTTTTACAGGTAATTAAAATATCAGAAATATTTGATGTCAAATGAAATTTTAATAGTACGCCAGTTAATTGTACTGAAATGAATGACAGATATCTGATATTTGCCACAATTGTATAAACCATTAGATGAAGATAATATTATAAATTGACAAGGGTTAAGTTTTCTACCCAGGAGTCCATCCTAAAAGTATACAGATGGGCAGTGATTTGCCCCCCTACCCCATGTTACAGTTAAAACGAAGGTTACAATACAAAATAAATTAAGTTCAAATATTCTCCATACAAGCTATAGTTAGGTCTTTATCTTATAGGCCACTGATTGTAATAATTGAGGCAACTGGGTTTTTTCAGTTCTTTAAAATACCACCCAAGATCTTTTCAAATTTATGGGGACCATTGAGCATGCCAGCTATGCCTTAGTACATCACCACATATCACTGGAAGTGACTTAATGGTTCCCTCAACACACACCAGTCACATTACAGTCAAGTTTTCCTCACCATGAGAAGGCTAAAAACATTAATGTTTTAAACTGCTGAAAGACAACTAATGAGAATCTTAAAGATTTTTAGACTTACTAAACAATGTCATCTGACCAATTCTGTTGTTAGAAACTATATATAAACCACATTATATTAATTTATATTTAACAGTATCATTCTGTCCATTGTGCAACCCTATTTCGGTTAAAATTCTACAATCTAAAGCACCAGACCAGAGATCCACATATATCAATTTATGTAAGGCCAGGGTTAGAACCTATGACCATGTGAGTCTGTCACATATACACCACTACCATCTAAGAGGATTAATTGTGTGAAAGTAACTGATAAATAAAGGTTATTCAAAATTTAAAACATCAGTTAATTGTTTGTCATAAATAGAGGCTATTTAGAAAGTATCATTGAAATTATGAATGATAAATAGAGGCTATTTTGAAAGTGCAAATTTTAATTCAAGCATAAATAACAAATTAGCACTACTACCAACTATTATAATTAGTTGTGTAAAATTAACTGATAGAGGGTATTTAAAAATTTTAACATCAAGGTATAAGTGTTAAGTGATAAGCAGAGACTATAACATCAACATTGACTATAACATCAAGGTATAAGTGTTAAGTGTTAAGCAGAGACTATAACATCAACATTGACTATAACATCAAGGTATAAGTGTATAAGTGATAAGCAGAGACTATAACAACTGTAATTACTGTAAATCTGAAAGACAAAGCCATTGAAGATCCATTGAAAATAGGACCTTTGAAAGTGCACGATTTTTCATCTTTCTCAAAATTTAATAACTTGTTTCTTTTATCAGGCCGTACCAACATAAAACAATTCATAAAGATGTGTTCACTATTTCTTGGAGTTCTCGGGAACACAAACAGACCGACAGACAAACAAACAAAACATAATTTACTTGGCAGAGGTAAGAAAAAGAGGCTGTTTAATATTTTAAATATCAACCATAAAGCATAAATGAATAAATAGAGACAGAGAACATTTAAAATTTAAATATTAGTTAAAGCATAAATAATAAATAGAGACCATTAAAAGTTCAATATCAGCTAAAATAAAAGTGATAAATAGAAGCTGCGTAATATATTAAATATCAGTTAAAGCATAAATAACAAAGAGAACACAATCACAATTTTAAATCTCAGTTTAATTATAATGGGCACTTCTTTGGATGTGTTTTTGGCCTTAAAGCAAGGGTTTTTTAATGTATATCTTTACAAGTACATTAGTCTTCTTACTATAGTCTTAGTTGTGAAATAAAAACAAAATTGTATATTTTAATTTACTCAGTTTCCACTGGAAGTAATTCTGACACGATTGAACAGTGTGACTCTCTGTTTTGTGCAGTAATCCAAACTTTAACAAAACACAACCCCCGTAATGAAATAATGGCCTTATTATCCCGGGAATCAAAACAGCAAGGGAAAAATGTCGTCTGGCTGGTTTAAAACTGCAGCTTAGCTGTTAATTCTCTATTATCCAAACAAAGCCTCATTTAGCTGGGGATCCCCTGGGGTAGTGGGATGTTTTAGAGGGATAAGGGGCCAGTATTTTATGTGTTAGAAACTCTTTTTTCCTATGTTTCACACAATCAAATATTCCTCAGAGTATGAATGTTTTAGTTGAAAACATTAAGAGTGCAAGGGGTCTGGGCGATAATGGGGGACTCTAAAGGTGAGGAATGATATTGAATTATGAGAGGGTGTATGTTATCATATGGTATTAATGTTTCATTTCTGGCGTGTGTTTTCCTGGTCTCAAAGTAACTTGGCAGAAAATAATCATATGATTTTACAGTCAACCATTTGCACCAAAACTTTGGGTTGGAGTTATCTGGAATGGAGAAGTTTGGGAACATATACAAATTTGGAGTGCAGTTATTGCACTTTTTATACAGTGAAAGAATTCAAATAATGCAGGACTTCCACGGGAAGAGTGGTAAGGTTATTGTAGATGTGTCATTGCTTTGTCTGTTTGTTTGTCCACACACAGCTCAGAAAATTACAGGGGGGGGGGTGATTAATGGGAGACAGCAATTCGCGGTCTTAGACTTAGCCAGGTCTTAGGCCTAAATCCAGTCTTAAAGCTAAGACTTTTGTCTCAGCTAAGTTTTGTCTTAAAACTGTATTCACAAAGGGTGACTTAGCCAAGTCCAAGATTATCAAATAACCACAGTGGTTTTCTGTGTCATGTGACCTTTCTTTTCTATTCAAACTATACTATTGGTGACATATATCCTCCATTTGATGCACTTTATCTATGGATAAGTGCTGTTTTGAAATGGAAAACTTTGTTACCACATATAAACTTCCCAAAGACTGCTTTAGTGAGGTGTTCTTTTTAATTATACTTTATTTACAGCCATTTCAAATTTTGAAGTGGAGAAAAATTTATGGCGGCCATATTTAAGTCCTCTTTACAAAATTTAAGCCTACTATCAACCAGTCTTAAAGTTGAGCCCTTGGCTAAGCCTAAGATCGGTCTTAAATTCTTTGTGAATACCACTAAGCCTAAGACAAAAGTCTTAGCAGTTTTTGGGCAGAAACTTGAGATAAAAGTCTCAACTTTAAGCCTAAGCCCTGGCTAAGACCTTTCATGAATACGGGCCCTGATATTTTGTGTTATTTACTTCATATGTTGGGATGAACAATGTATATCTCCCTCATTTGGCTCAATAAAAACACTGTTGACTATTTCTTTTTATATTAACAGTAACTTGAAAAGGGCTAATTGCTGTCCACTTCCAAGCAATCTGGACTTGTTTATCTTGATACCCATGGTGTAGTTGAATTTTATCTGTGCTACCTTATTTTCTCGGGGTACCAGTCTATTTCGTATTCACTCGCAACGACCTCTTCAATTTTACAGTAAGTGACATCATTATCCCTGCCAATGAGATATTATTTTCATGACCGTTTGTCTGTTCGTAAGCATGATTACACAAATACTACTGGTTGGATCTTCCTGAGAACAAAAATAAGAAGATGGGTCTTGGTCCAACTCGGATCCAATCAAATCTTGAGCGCCATCTGGATCACCATCTGGTTTGTTTTTGTTTACATTCAGCAAATGACCAAGAATTTTGAACGAATCATTGCCCCCCTCCTGCTGATTGTGATCAATTTTTTAAAGAACGTGGGGTCTGCCCGTGGCTCAGTTTTCCTCCAAAGGTGGTCTGGATCCAGATCCTGATTCAGACTCCAGAAATTCCAGGGACTCTCAGTCTTTGGCTCAGTCCTGTTCTGAGATGATCCAGAGATCAAACTAGGAACAATTTTAGGGATATTTCTCCAAAATGTGTTTGCAGATAGCCGGGCGGGGGTTTGTGATTAAGCCACTGCTTGCTCTTATTATTAAGACTAGCATAAATATTTACATTGATATAATATATAAATTTATATTTATAAATGAGATTAAAATACTTCAAGTATTCGGACTGCAGCTATCACAAAACTGCACCCTCATTCTCTGGGGAGAGAACAATGAAATAGATATATATGCTGTATATTGCAAAATTAATAAAGAATGTTCAGAATTATTATATTTTTTTCATTAGATGCATATCCCAGTAAATCAACCACGCCTTTAATTTGTAAAAAAATAAAACATCACAAACTTTAATATAGGAGCAATATAGAAATGGTTTTCTCCCAATAAATCTTACAACCTTATGTCGTGAAGTATCAGGCCATAGCTGCCATAAGTGTTTTTGTCAAAAACACAATGGTAGAAGCAACAATATAAGTCTTAAAATTGAGAACTCTGAACAAAAAATAGATGTTATCATTTTATCATATTTAAGTTATATACCAATAAATTTATCAGGCAAAATTATGTGGGCGAAAGGATGTCAATTGAAACTTCATAAAATGAGAGCTTCCTAGATTACACAATTTGACATAGTTTTTTACAGCAGACAGTTCTTCAAAAAACTGAAAAAAAAATTCGGTCATTACTCTTTGTACTAGTGGATATAATTTTGTTAAAATTTACATTGTTTGAACACAAATATACAAAATGTACAATTGTTGTTAGTAATTGTTTTATTTTATCTGATAGCTTTTTTAACCATAATCTGTTAAATACAAAAGCACTTAGAGAGTGTATTCCTCCACCAAGAAAGTAAGAATAAGATTTGGGGGAAATCCGGATTTTTTTTTTTTTTTTTTTTGGGGGGGGGGGGGGGGCGGTCTCCAGATGATGATCCAAATGACTGTCATAATTTAATGGCATCTATGTTAGACCAAGACCCATCTTCTAATTTTTTTTCAAGAAGATCCAAAAATCAGTAGTATTTGCTTAATCTTGCTAACAAACAGACAGACAAACGGTCATAAAAATAATACCTCCTTGGCATAGGTAATAACAATCTTACAGCTCTATTGCAATGGTTGAATTTTGACATTCTAACTGATGCTTTGATGCTGCAAAAAAATGTCCAATGTTTGGCCAATACTCAGAGAGTGACTGTTTCAATTACAAGACACACATGGGATGTTTGTTATGTTATTGAAAGAGAGCATGTGTAGAGTGCAATGCTATAAACAAGACAGACCATAGTGACACGACACGGTATCTGGCCTGCATCTGATGGCCTGTGTGAACCCCAGACTGTATGTGGGAAATTATATGATTGCCAATGCCCGGCAGTTTACACTGTAGAATCTTGACAAACTAGTACACACTTGTTTCCTCTGCCCTTAACACTAGCCATTGTGATATGACCTCTACAATGTGTTGAACGTGGCGATAGACCCAAATAGATCAAACATGGACCATGCCTACAAACAACGACATAACATGAGCCAATATGGAACAATATTTATTTCGAAGAGTAATACAACTTGCATCAGATCAGAATGTAACATCACCATAAAACCAAGGAGCCTGCTTGAAGCTTTAAAAGTTCACCAGAGGATGTTCTTAGCAACGATGATGTTTTGGTACTATTCAAATGTTTCAGTTATGTAAGAGTATTGTGTACCATAAATTTGTTCACACTGGTCTTTTCTTTGCACTTCCAGATTGGTATCAAAACAGAGGTTATGCCTGATTTAATTTCAAATTTAAGACCATGAAACAATAATAAAACAACCTAACTAAACATTTCAAACGTTCCGGGCCATAAAGCATCTACCAAAAGCAGCCATCAGGTAAAGAGGTCATAAAGGACTGACGAAGAAAAAAGTAACAATTCCACTTCTTTGTTGTCTGTACTTACGTTGATTGATTGATTGATTAATTGCTTGATTGATTGATTGATTGATTGATACTTAACCTCAACATTTAGCTCATTGTCTAGCACATACAATTAGGTCAAACTTCTGCACTGCAGGTACTAGCACTCTGTTATCTACTTTCCCAGATCAGACCAGGAATCAAACCAAGAAACCCAAGATGTGGGAAGCAAGTGCTCTACTCACTATACCATTGTGTGCCCCTTGTGAGATCAAGATCCAGTTCTTTCCTAAATTGAAGCCTCCCAGTAAAATATGTTCAGATTTAAACCCCATCCACACTACAGGCGTTGGTTGAAACGTCCCTGTCCTTCAACTAGTGGTGGTGGACCAGTTCACGCCCGGGTACCAATTCACGCCCACCCCTAAATTTATGTAAAATAAATCACAGTTAAACGATAAATTACAAATGTATATGATCAATTTGATGATTATCTATAATGTGGTAAACATCTTCTCCATGAAAAATCATAAATCTTCAAGAAAATTGAGGGTGGGCGTGAATTGGTACCCGGGCGTGAACTGGTCCACCACCACTAACATCTGAGGTTCGTATGCAACCTTGTAACACAGTGGCAAAATTTCCATTACATTGCGCCTCATACGGAAGTATTAAAATATTAAAAATTTCCGCCTCTGAATTTGGTACCATGCGCAGACAAGTACAAGCATGGGCAGATGAACTTCTTGATACGGTAACTGAAGATGTAGTCCACGGTGTATATAAGGTTGTGACTCAGTCGTCTTTCAGTGTAACGTGGCAACATAACTCAAGTGGAGGGGAATGAACGTTTTGTCACTGCGTCACAAGGTCGCATACAAATCTCGGACAGTAGTTGAAGGACAGAGGCATTTCGCCCAACGCTTATAACCACAGGTTATACCGCCTTTAGTGTGAATGATACACCAAATCTTGGCAGGTATGAGGCATCCTTGGAGGCAGTTCCGCCGCCGAATAAAACCTCTAACCACAGGACATACTGACTGTAGTGTGACTGGGGTATTATTGAAAACTTTGATCACCATTAAAACTACATGCTATACTTGCTTTTAGTTTACGCTCCCCAGAATCTGTCTGTGCAGTGAGGCAGTGAAAAAATATCTAATGGAGGATAAGATTAGATTGAAGAAATGAGGGGTTTATTCTTTTGACAATAACATCAGAATGGCATTTGTGTATGTAAGGTCTCTTAAAACATTCAAGGTATAAAGTCATATTAACATCAAAATTAGCAAAGGGGATGTGATCTTCACCAAACCAAAACTATAACATGGCAATACATGTCAATCTTTGCAGAATAGTTATAACTTCAGAGCTAAAAGCAAGGGTTCTTAAAGGTAAAAAACATTGCAGAAATGAAGAAAAATTACCTTCTTTGATGTTTTCTGGCAATTCACTGAACAATATCCCACTTCTATCTTTTCAATTTGGGAAGATAGATTTATAAATATCCTCAGATGGAGACATTTTTGTAAGTTTAGACACTTTTCCATCAACGGGCTGAAACGGAGAAACAAACAAGGCAAGAGAATTCCTAGTTTCATTATAAACGAAATGAGACAAGGCAAACTCTATTTTGAGTGGTGAGAATTTACAGACTGAAAAAAAACCATTGAAATTGATGGAGTAAAAACATGTCAGACAAAAAGAGACAAAGAACAAGAGGTTGCTGTAGGATTGTATTACATATACATATGAGTTACTAAGTAACTCCAGGGCAATTTGCACAAAATTAGCAAAATTGAGTATAAAGTAGGAATGAAACACATGCATTCCAGTCATGGGTTCGAGTCTAGTTAATGGCAGCACAAGGGATTGTCTGGGGGCCTGTCCAAGTAGGATCTTATCTATGGAAAAGGACATTAACACTAATTTATTTTGTTATTGAAAGGTTTTAAGTTTAATTTCAAATAAGAACTACAGTTGCCATAGTGGAATTTAACACACAATGTATAGTATATTCAAAATAGCCCTGAAGTGACTGGTTGGGTGAGATGTATCTGCATATTGTCTAGTGATTTCAGTACTTGTATTATCTGTCTTCTCTGAATATACCTGTGTTGTATACTAGGACATGTATCCATTTTGCTGGCTTTTGGTGGCTGAGGCTCTTCCAGCTCTCAACTCCATATTCATGGCTTCTAATGTAGCTTTTGAAAACCTGATTCACTGAGGTCTGATCATTGACTGACTGATTGGTTGATTGATTGTATTGGTCATGTTAAATCAAGAAATTAATGGGGGGATTGGGGAAAACAGGACATCCTAATTTTGTCAACATTCTAATTCTATCAGCATTTTTATAGCGCTTAATCTCCATCTATTGACAGACTCTAAGGCACATAATGCCAGAAATCTGATATCATTAAATCATAAACATTGCAAGGTTGGTGCCATGGAGAAAGACTGAGACAAGACCAGAAAACTATGGTAGGTATGATTCTACAAAGAGATAGGTTTTAAAATCCTTCCTGAATGAAGAGAGAAATTTGGCTGAGCGAACATCAACAGCCCTGCAGGTATTCCTGGCATGGCAAGAGAAGGAAAAGTCTGAATCAAACCAGACACCAAGGTTCCTAACTGCCTCAGCAGGTGAAAGGAGATTGCCATATATATTAACTGGGAAAAATTCGCCAAGTTTTGCAGCCTTGTTTCTTTCTTTGGCATATAATAAAACAATGAATGTATTCTTTAATGGGTTATTTGTATTATAAATATTAAAACATTTTTTTTGTAAAAAACAATAAATGTGTAAGCTGTATTGTAAATATTAAAGAGATAATAATTTTGAAATTATAAAACTGATACATAATTTGGAAACAGTACATAAAATTTAAATTTTGTACAATTTGAAAAAGAGCGTTTCTCCATGGTCTCAAAAATAGTATTAGACTTTTCTCCATTAGTGTCAAAAAGTTGTAATACTCTTCCCTGTAGGGTATTTCTCTGTAGGGCATTTTCTCCGTACACCATTTATTATCTCCTGCCTGGGGCCGAAGGGAGATTATAAAACGCCTTCCGGACGTGCGTGCGTCCGTGAGTCTGTTCATCATGTTTTTTCATAAACCTTAATATATCATTCATTTATAAAAATATCTTCACCAAATTCGCAAGGAATGTTTATAGCTATAGAAACCTGTCTGTGCAAAATTTTGGCCTCATTTTGAAAAACAAAATGGCCGCCATAGCTAATTGTTTTAAAATCATAAATGTGCCCTAAATCTTGAAATATTACAGCTAGCTTCATCAAATTTGCACAAAAGCTATATGACTAGAAAATCTAGTCTGATACTAATTTTGGCCTAGTTCTAAAACTAAAATGTCCGCCATATCACATGTTTAATGTCAAACGGGGTTATCCTATTAAAAAGGCCTTTTATCTCCCCTAATATTGCTCCTTGATGTTCAAAATGTGAAAACAACTTGTAGGAAGTCATGGCCTGGGAATGTTTTTCAGGTGTTGAATTTGACCTTTCACCCCTGCTTCAAGGTTAATTGGGATCATTCCACTAAAAAGTCCTTATTTCTCCCTTATTATTGGTGCTATCTCTTCAGAATGTAAAGACAGAGCATGAAAAGTCCCGGCCTGCAAATATTTTGCCTGAGAAAAATTTTGGCCTTATTTTGAAAAACAAAATGGCCGCCATAGCCAATTATTTCGAAATCTTTAAGATGCCCTTATACTTGAAATATTGCAGCCAAATTTGCACAAAAGATATAGGGCTAGGAAAGTTAGCCTGATAGTAATTTGGCCCCGTTTTGAAAACAAAATGGCCGTCATATCACATGTTTAATGTTAAATCAGATTATCAGATTAGAGACTCTTTTTCAATTGCTGATTTTTACCTTTGACCTCTTCTCCAATGTCAAGTGGGGTTACCATACTACAAAGGCCGTATATCTCCTTTAGTTCTCCATTATTACTGATTTTAAGGCGGGAGATAATGGCTGCGGCAGTGGCCTTGTTTTTGTATGAAATAGTGAAGACACATTTTTGGGTGAAATTGATTAGTATTAATGGTATATATTTTAGTTTGATTAAAACTGGTACAGGATATTTTGGTAAAAAAAATGAAAACAGAGTAATTGTTATTTGTATAACTTGATCAATTTTACACACCAGTGAAGTGTTTATTATCTTTTAACTTCAGGAGTCATTTATTTTAAGCTCTGTGAAAGGAATGCTGGTAGACATGGTAGACATGTTATAACTGATGTTTTACCACACTTCACAATTGCTCAAAACACTCTCCCCCACACTGGTATCACATTGTAAATTCAATGTACCAATACATCTATAGTCCATGGGCTGTACTGGAGTTCCTAGCCGAGTGCATGAAATAGTGTAAGTCTGTTCAAATATTTGAATGTGAGATGAAAGCTAGGTATTTGACCTTAGACCTTAGTTCATAGACTTTGGTTAGAATGGATTAATGTAGAGATTAAGTAAAATGTAACCACGATTAAACTTTTGTTTCCTTTTGAAATAAAAGGGTCTAAAAAAGGTCTACTGCTTGCTTAGCATTAGGTTATAACTTAGACACTATTGACCATTGCATCAACATCACTGCCAAGTAATGGATATATGGTTCTGATTGGAGTATTAATAAGATTTCAACATTAAGGTGCTACCATCAGGCATATATTATGATTGTAAGGAAATTCTAAGAACCAATGTGAATACAAGCCTGGTTTGAAACTTGCCACAGTCAGATATAGGGAAATATTTTATTTGTCACAGTCAGGCATTGGTGTATATTTCTTGGCTAATATCGTTATTGATGATGAGCACAATTGTAAATCTTTGAATTAACTTTTGTCCAGTAACATACAGAAAAAAAACAAAATTCCAGATTTCAAGTAAATAACTAAAATTAGGGAAATATCTTTTGAACTTGATCCCTGTTTAAAAGTAAGTATGTTTTGGTACAGGTCAGATGGTTTCAAAATGTTTCTTTCAGATACTGTTTTCAGACATATCATGGATAATTTCTTGTTGGAAAAATATCTCAGAGCTTAAAACAAGACTACCCAAAACCAAAACAGCATTCACACTCATTCTTATGAGAAATTTGCTAAGTGCTGAACAGACTTATTTTGCTCCACTTTTTGAGATGGGTGTATTAAATCCTTCATCTCTCCAACAAAATGGGTTTAAACATTTCTTGGTAGATGAGCTCAAATAACCACTGTAAACCACTGACCAACCTTACTACACTGTTGTAACTTCATGCTCCACCCAGATGCCTGTTGAATGATTGCATTGGCAATTTATAAATAGATTAGTTTACTTCCCTGGATAGGAATGGTGGCACTAGTCAACTTTTTACAGTGTCACCATTAAGGGTAGTATGGGTGGTTAGTGGTGAACAAGGGGTATCTAAGCACATTAACCAAGAAAGTTTTAATATGAACCTATTATGTTTGAAGGATGAAGGAATTCGTACACCTTTCCCAAATAAAAGGGTCAAATGTGACTGTTCTTGAAGGAAAACACTTTTAAAAAAAACTCTAGTTAGCAATGATGAAAGTTTTCCCCCAGAAAATCTCACACAAACCATGTTATTTTAAAATAATTAAAAAAATTTCAAATGATATATATGTATATTTTGGTGATATAGTTTAAACTTTGAGCAAAATGTCTTTTTCACACTTTTGTCAAAAATCGTTTGTTTGGTCCATAACTTTTCGAGAGATATTTGAAACACATTACAGATTAGACATTCCAGAATTACATTGTTAATCCACAATATTATTATTGAGGAATTTGTAAAAACATAGTCAACCAACACAATCCCTTAGCTGAGTCTACTGTCTGGTAGCTTTAACTGTGTTTCTGTGACAATACTCCACTAAGGCACTGACAAGACAATAATTACTAATCCTGGGGTCATAAATCACACATTTCCACCCCACTGTCCCCAACTATGCATTTTGGTTTTTGTTACTAATAGCCCTTCAAACAAAAGCTATTCTTACTGAGAGTATCATTATCACTTTCTTCACTTAAAACACTAAATAAACCGGTGAATAATTGAAAAGGTGATAATGCACTTTACAGTAAAGGCTGGGAAATTAGAACTCCTACCTCATTTTCACTGCACACAAAGTTATAAGTTGCCGATGATGTACAATTAAATAATTTGAAGTGAAACTCTATTAAGTGGAGATTCCCTCTTTAAACAGAAGTAGGGCTGTTATAGGACAGCTGCAAATTTAAAAATGGATCCACTTTGCCATGTAACAAAGTATAGAAAATGGCGAACCGGAGACTCATAAAAGTATTTAAATCTCAATGCAACTAGATTTTTCAGTCACGTTTCAGTCAAGCTGATATTTATTTTTCTCTTAGTTGTCACATATATTGATATTTGATCAATTTGCAATCAATCTCCACATTCGTTTTACTGGTACCTCCAGTTGGTAGTTGGACTGTGGTTGTTTCTAACAAAACACATACTGGCCTCCAATTTCTTCCTTGTCACATCTTTCAGCACACAGCAGGTCCCTCAACAGGCCTCTTACAACTGCAATGTAACATATCTGTAATTCATAGTGGACTAAAATACTTCAAGTGCTTTGAGATTGGACTGCAAATGGTGAAAATTATGCATGGCCTGTCTTATTTTCACTGTTACTGTCTCCCTGTTATCGGAATAACCATATCAAATACATTACACTAAGGATTTATTTTAGACTATATTAGAATGACAGGTGGTGACAATAACAATACACTGTTTTTGATGTAAAATATTGTGCACAAAAAAAAGCTTCTCAAACTGTCTTTGATGGATTAATTTAATCCTGTATTCTATGTCCAGTTAGCACCATTCAAAATTGTAAAAGTGAAGTGTCAAGAAAGGGCATCACCTTTTAGCTGAACAAGCCCTTCCCCATGGGCCCCCACCAATTGCCAAGAAAACAAGGGATTAAATATATATATTTATTAATCGACTAAAATTGTCATGTAGTTGGCTAGACACATACTTACAAAACATTGCAATTACTAAGCACTTTAAATTACTAATTGTTAAGAGCATTACTGTTCAATTGCTGTCATGTTATTACATTCCACTGTGAGGTTTACTGAACATGGCAATGTCTACTATTAACCTCACTTTAAGAAATTACTGCAAGCATTGGCAATGAAATGACCACAGTTTACTAAGCCAATGCAGGTTAGGACATGAAAATTACTGTAAGCAAATACTGCGAGCATCGCATTGAAGCAGGAGAAGCCCAATTTGAAACCAAGTGTGCCCAAGGTGTACCGCTAGTCCCAACCCAAAGTAGAAACAGGGGAGGTGAAGACATGTGACCTCCAGCAAGGTTACCCAAAGTACTGGCAAAGCCAGAGCACTAGCAAATTTAGAAAGTTAGACAAGGGGGGGGGGGGGGGGGGGGGGGGTCAAAACCAGTGCAAAATTGGCATATGTTTTGTGAGGAAAATTAAATGGTCTATGAAAAAAGGAATGTAAAATATAGTGTAATGGATATGTAGAAGGGTTTGAATATACTAAGACTGTGCAATGTACAGTGTAAAGAGGTGCCATGTAGCAGAGGTTCAGTTGCGCACAGATGAGTTTCCAACAAACTAGAAAGGTTAAAATCAAATTATGAAAAAATTAGATTAATGTCAAAACCTGACCTATAGGGTCAATTCCAATTGGGTTGTAAAAAGGTCATTCTTCCAGATTAGATGTGCTAACCACAAAAGCCTGCACAGTTTTTCTGTCTGAAAAACTGTGAAAGCTTATAATCAAATCAACCTTGTCAAGGTCAAAGAATATGTAAATACCAGAGAACTAAGATAGTAAAACACCATATTAGGGCTTTATGCGCCATATACAATGTACAATATGCAATAAGAATGAAGACTAGCATAGAAAATATGATAGCAGAGAAAATGACAGTGACGTGTATTAACGATACTGTTAATGTTCATAGTATAAAAAGTTACTGTAATTACATATATACAACACTAGTCATATAAATCTATTCACTTTTAAAACATGAATTAAGTTACACACTTGCAAATCAGCAGAAGGAAGAAAACAATAAATATATAATACTGAGAACTTAGTTTACTCACCAAGCCAGACTGTGAGGCATGGAGAACCTAAAGTGAACATATTGTGTCCCAGGCCTAAAGGGCCGAAAACAGGAGGGCAACCAGAAGCATCAAGCTAGCTGCGAACCAAATCACTAGGCTGCAACAGATGGAAGCCTGAGGAAGCCAAATTCGCCATAACTGAACAAGCATCTCACCATGGATAAAACCAAAGAGGAAGAATCAGACTAGTCATTCTGACAATATTTATTAAAGTGATATCTGGAGCTGGTTGATGAAAAGTGTTATAATATAACTAGATTTAACAGATATTCATGCATAGCAGCACCTGCAAATCCACATATTCGGTGGAGTATATGCTTTCAGTCAAGACTGTTACTTTCTTTTTTTTACCAGTAGGATTTTGTTGTGTTTGGATATGCCTTTCCTACTCCTTTTAAAAAAAATATATTCTTCAAAGTATTTTTAAACACAAACAAAAGAATCCTTTTTACCTGAATGACTAAAAATTCGTGCTGCTTCCTGTTGACAATAACAAATATGAGAAACAAGGAAAACTTATCGTGTATTTGAAATGCTACAAAAATGTTTGCCAGTTCATTTTTTTATTATTTTCTATTTAAAGTGCTCTTTAAATTTCAGTCAACTTTTTCATCTATCTGCATTGGTAAACTCCAGAGAACTTAGCTGTGGCAACAGCTCATCAGTATGAGGTTCTTACATACAAACCAAGTCAGTGGCCAGTGTTTTGCAATTACAGCACAATCTGAGTGGACTAGATTACTGTCTGTAGTCGGGTCACAAATATGGGCTTCTTTCAGAAAGAAACTAAAAATTCATCTTCACAGACTTGTCTTTCTATAACCACTATTGTCTTTCTTGTCCTAATGTATGTTGTTATTGTTGTTGATCTTTGTATTATACTGTCCCATTATCAGTCAGAACTTGAGAGGTTATATTAGTACTATTCAAACAAGAGCACTTAGATGGCGCCTACCTCTACCGAGGTCCAACGCCTGAATTACTGCTTATTAGTGTCAGGATAAAAAAATAATTTTCTAAAATCCTGAATCCAATCTGTGATCCAGATCACAACCAAAATCGAATGATCTCTTAGATATACAGTTTTAGACATTTTCTGAAATTTTTATCAAAATCTACCCATAACTTGTCGAGTTATTTTCAAAAAAAGAAAAAAGGCATAAGCCGTCAAATAATAGGCCTTGGAGTTAATTAGGATTTTGACCAGATCACCAGATATTTGAAACTGGACTAATTATGTTGGGAAAATGAATACAACTTTAACATAATGAGTATTCAAAAAGTATGAATATGTTGTTTATTAGATGAAACCTAATTTTTATTAAAATTTGTATTCCTAATCGTTTTTCATAGAATTTTTTTCCTTATTTTCATTTTTAACACAGATATTTGTTTAAATTACCAGCCATATTTTTCTATGCATGTTGGTAAACACTAAAACATAAAACAGTTACTGTATTTAAGGTAACAAGGTCCATTTCGCCCAGAGTCATATATAAATCATTCAAATCTTAAATCTAGTTTAAATTTCATGTAATTATCTTGAAAAGAGAAACTTTTTTTACAAAAGGGTTTCAACAAGTTTATACTCATTCTGTGGCTTTTTTGTTTTGCTGTTAATACCAGACCCATTACGAGATTAAAGCTGAGATTTCCCGAGAACAGAAATATACAGACTCTGTTTGAAATTTAGATGTGCCTATAATAACACAAAGTGACTTTTGTCCATGAAAATACTTTGAAGAGCCATTAAGAACTAAGTGAGTTATTTACACTGCAATGCTAGCTTGAGAGGTTCTGAAATTAATAATTCAGACATTTTAAGTGGCTTATGCAGAGAGTGGCCTATATATTTTATCTGGGGAGTGAATTATGTATAGAGAGAAAACAAGCATTAGGGAATCAGAATCAGATATATAAAATTTAACAAATTTAAAACACATCACTCACAGAATGAGACAGCCCTGAGACAGAGGTGGAGGGTTCTGGTTGCTTCGTGACAATATAAAACTAGTTCAGAGAAAAAGACTTTGTTTTTGTCAAACTTGGCAATGGTTTCCATATTTGTTTTTCAAACTTAAAGATTTTAATGGTGTCATTGAAGAAATGTATGTATTTTCTATTCATTTGGCTGCTTAAGTGATTTATGTCCTTATGTCATGCTAATGGATGAGGATGACAAATAGGTTGTGTTTTTTTTTACTTTTTCAATTTCTATTTCTCACCAAAGTCTGTGTATAATTCATTTGAATTGAAACTATTACTATAACTGGCAAATAAATTATGGCTGTTTTAAAAAGCTGTATTATAGTCTCAAATCAAATTTACTTGAAATTCCTTCCATTTTTACATAATTAAAATGCATAACCTTGCATTTCCATATATGCTTGGTACTTTTGGTAAATTCAGAGCCTTACGTTGATTTCAACATGTCTGATCTTTGACTGAGACAATACCCACATCTCCTGTTTTCAAATAGCATGTCATGTCAGATTAAAATGGCTAACATTATGATTTTCTATCTATACTAGTACATAATGACTGCTGCTCTGTATGAGGACATATTAGTATAATACAGTTAAGTTTATTACAGTTCAAGCATTAGTAAACTGTGTAAACTGGGATCTACACCTATTGTTTTTGTTGTTTTTTCATTGTACGTATTTATGCCCCATGTGAACATGACTAATCTGTTCAGTCATAACACATTTGCAAGTTTTTTCACTCATATAGTGTTCTCTTCACTCTCTCCGATGAAAAATTCAAAAGTAGTGTACCAGATTTATCATCTCACCATACAAGATGCAAGATAAGCCGCAATAGTCACCTCCTTTGCTGCCAACATTAATGGGGGGTCACTCAGTCAAGATTTGAGAAGATTGAGGAAGACCTATAAATAGATACCACCCAGATTGAAAACGCAGACAATTGAAAAGTCAGAGTTTTTGTTTTTATACAAAGCATAAGTATAGGAAAGAGTTATCAAGGAAGAAGAGAAGAAAAAAAGGGGCGGCTGAATGGGATGTGGGGCTCCAAACCAACCTGTTGTCATTAATGTGACACAGTAGCTAGGGAGGCTATATCAGTGGGAATAATACAAAACGAGGCAGCTGACAGTTACAGGTCAAGTCTCAGGATACTTGGGAGACTGGCATGAGATTAGAGGATGCAGAAGTGGCATAATGAAGACTATATATCGGAGGAAGACATCGTAGAGTTTTTGACTGAACACGAATGCTTATACAACAACAGACACCCTTATATAAACACATGCAGAAGAAGATGACTGACTTTCGTGAAAACTGGAAACTTGGCACTCAGGAACTGAAAATACCATCAATGGGAAAGTGATACAAAATTTGAGCAGAGTACCCAAGAACAGATCACTCTTCCATGCAACAGATGGGAGACGTTTAACTGGTTCAAGCCAGCAGACAGAGAGTACAACAGAGGTTACGCCCAATTTACCAACAGCAGTCCAGCACTTCCAATCAATCACAGGCCACCATGGGCTATCACAATCAAGCCAGCACTTCTTAATATAATGGGACCATTTTTCCCTTCCTCAGTTGTACCAACCAAGGATGTTACTGCTTATGCTACACCAACAGGCATCGCAGACGCAGTCATCTATGCAATCTGAGGAACTGCAATCCATACAGAAATAACAGTGACTGGGTGTACCTTACTTTTGAGTAGGTCAGTCTTAAATGCTCTTCTGAAAGTGTTTAGTGTTCTGTTTGGTGGCTTTGGTTTCCAGGCAGGATGGTTCCCTTAGGTTTTATGTATTTCTTGTTGGTATTGCCATCCCCTGAATTCTCATTCATAAGTCAATGGTGCTCTGGAACACATTGAGATCAATATTAGATTGATTTGGATTGAAAAATGACATCAATTCCAATCTTCTGTGGAACTCTTTAAAGTCCCCCCCATATTTGCAATTTGTCAGGTGCGCCGGGTGCAGGACAAAATGTGAGTCCTTTCTCCAGTGCACTGACTTTGTGTTCAGTGAGGGTTATTTTTGATATGTTAATTACATTGTGGCAAATATAGATATCAAATTAGGTTCCTTCGGGTAATATGCTAGATGTGGCATTTAGTGCAGCCAGTTCAATCTGCTCTTTTAGGCTAGTTATATTTTAAGAAGACAGAAATTACTAATTGTTGTTTATTGGGTGTCATTGTGACTTCATACTGGCGCTTGGCCTTTGTGTCCACCACTTGTGCCACCTGGGTGCTCCTTTTCTGAAGGGAGTCCTTTATTTCTTGAAGTTGGGTGCTGTTCAGTACTTTCTCTAGTTTATTGACCTTGACTTATCACTCCCTTGGCATATCACCCCTATTCTTGTTGGTGTTAAATTTGAACACTCGGCGGGAACACTTTTTCAGTAGTTCAGTATGCATATTACTGATTAGGCTGGCTATTCTTATCTTGTTCCTGTAATAATTATTTAGCGTCAAGTATATATGTTTTGCATAGCACTGGTGCCTGCACTTGGGCTTTGGGGGCCACGGTGGCAGAGTGGTAACACTCTCGCCTTCCACCTCTGCGGCCGGGGTTCGATCCCCGTCATGGCCGTAAGTGGGAAAGCTGGTAGTTGCTTGCCATTGGTCGGCAGTTTACAGTACAGAACCCTAGCGAACTATATGTACTGGTTTCCTCTGCCCTTCCAACTACCCGTCGTGAAATGACCTGTACAGTGTTGAAAGCGACGTAAAACCCCAATTAAACAAAATGCACTTGGGCTTTGGTCTCTTCTATGTCGCTTGCTGCCTTTTGGGCCTTGTCCCCTAGGAGGATCCTGATTTAGCCTGGAATTAGATGCATCCGGTGGATACAATTGTGTTTTACGTCACAATTCCACAAAGAAAATGTTCTGTTGGCAAGACAAAGGTCTACAAAAGTTATTTGAAGATGCAACAGAAAATTTAAAAACGAATGTGTTAGTTTATGCATTCAGGGAGCAATTAATTTAAAATCTCAGAGAAGTCATACATGAGGTAATATATATTTCTAAATACACCTTTTTAAATTCCTTTTATAATAATATACTTGTCTTGGTAAAATGATATAGTATCATGCTCTCTCTCAATGTTTATACAATTCAAAAGGCAATCATTTTAAGATCCTGGAATAGTTATACATGATGCAATATATATTTATAAATACCCATTTTGAATTCGTTTTACAATGTACATACCCGTCTTGGTAAAATGATATAGTATCATACTTTCTTCTCCATTGCACCAAAGGCTGCCATTTGTTGATATTTGTTATCAGAATGCTAGTTTCCTTTCATTAAGCTTAATTGAAAAATGTTTACTTGATGTGGCACAAAATAGCTTAAGGCAAAACCAAACAAACATCTTGCTGACACAATCCATTTACACTTGTGTACAAAATTGCAAAGTTTATTTTTGGGTGTTCCTTTCATTTACCCATTTGCCAAGAATTAAGAAGTGTTCTTTTACTTCTACAAATGAACATTTGTAGCGTCACAGAGAAAGTCAAACTTCTGAGTAAACTTTCTGAATTACATGATTTTGTACAGGAATTACTTTATACAATATACAAATGACCATGTACAAATTACAATACATATAGCTTAAATTATATATGCCAGTATTAGCACATGAAAGTAAATATTCTTTGAGACAAATAATTGTATGGCAGATGTTCACATTACCACATTCAGACATGGCTGATTAGAATATTTCTGACATCATTCTCTGACAATCATTCTGTGTGCTGAACGTGTCTTCTGTTGGAGACACTAGGTTAACACATGAGTGAGTCCTCTTTGAAAGTCTACCATCTTTAGGCTTCTTTGAAGGCATGACCACACTCGGGTCCGGCAGGCTTTTCCTAGCCCATCTTACATCCGTCTTCCTTATTTCATTGGCCAGTGCTTCTTGTTTCGTCTCTTCAAGGATCTCAAGGAATTCTTCAAACTTCGTGTTTGTGAATGTGTAGAGCAAGTCGATGAGTGCGGTAATTTTGGCACTGCAGTGTTCATGGGAATTAATTTTATCAAAGACATGTTTTGTGAAGTAACCACTGGAAAACATTAAAGACAGGACATCATCAACTTCCAGATGTAGTTTAATGGATTCATAGTTTCGCATGATTTGCATTTGGTATCAACTGTCAAGCAGGCCTGAAATTCAATACAAAACATAAATAACTATCCTAATGCCCCTGTTCCACCAAAGGATTAAGTCCCAATCCTGTCTGGGACCCTTAATCATGGACAGTCGGTGGAAAAAAAACAAAAATGGCCGGAAATACTGAGTCGGTATTGAAGTCTGGGATTAAGTACAGATCGGCCTCAGGAAGCCTCAGGATGCCTCAGGTGGCCGCAGACAGTCCCCAACTGGTCTGGGACTAAGGACCGACTAAGCCAGTTTTCTGGTCGGTTTCAACCACGATCCTGTCGTACACATACCGCTATGGATAAGGACAATGATTTTTGTAACTATGCTTATGATGTTGCGCCTTAGAGTCTGTCACTTTGGCAGAGATTAAGCGCTATAAAAGTTGAATTGGAATTGGGTCCCAGGACACCTCAGGCCTCCTGGGACTAAGAGCTGACTAACCCACGATTAACTCCCGGCGTCCTCAGGCCTCCTCAGTCTTCCCCAGACCAGGATCGCCGATTCTTGTTTTCCAAAGTTGCTGGATTTTCTGGGTATATATATATAAAATCCGCGATCACCATTGCTTTTCTAGGAACACACCAGGATGCCACCTTTTAATGGAAGACAGATTCAACAACAACTTAGGGTTTTTTTGGTTTTTATTCAGTTACAAATAATCATGTATTTTCATTTTTTACGTCAAGCACAGCAATCACCACCACCAGCACCACCAGCACCCATACAGAGACCTAGAAGAAGGCACAACATGTGGGTCAGGCCATGGCTACTGCAGAGAGAGGAGAGGGGGGCCTACCACAACATTATGGCTGATCGGTATGCCACAGACATTCCAGGATTCACCAACTACATGAGGATGACCCCAGAATTCTTTGAAATGATAAAGACCAGACTGGAACCACATCTAGCCAGGCAGTCCACCAACTACAGAGCACCAATCAGTGTTGGGGAGAAGTTAGCCCTCACCATCAGATATCTGGCCACTGGAGAGTCATACACATCATTATCATGTCAGTTCAGGGTTGGAAGATCCACCATTTCCAAGTTTCTACCAGAGGTCTGCAGGGCCATCCAGGATGAGTTCACCAGAGAGTACCTCAAATGTCCTACTACTCCAGATGAGTGGAAAGAACTGGAGAGGGAATTCAGGACCCATGTGAGTCGTCCTGCCTGCTGGTATTTGGACTGGCCTCAAAACCTAAACTTCTGTCGGCCCCCTTTCTTCTGATGTGGGTTTTAAGAAAACCCATCTGTTGGTAGACCCAGGACTGTCTCTTGGTCATCTCCCTCGGGGCTTGGCCAGATTGGAGCTTAGACAGCTTTCCATAACACGTTTGCTGGGACTTGAACCAACGTCTCACATCAAAGGGCTGGAGCTTGAGTTCTGCAGATATTTCTGCCCAGAGAGCCTCTCTTCTGGTCCTGTCGTGGAACCGTGGATGTTCCTTGTCATACAGTTCTGGGTGTTGCTTTACAAATTCGACAATGGAAATTTCCTGACTGTCAGTAAAAGTTGCACACACCCTGGCTCTCTTGGCTGAAGAATGGCATTCTATATCTTCTTCACACCTCTCTTCTTCTTGTTCCACAGCTTCCTCAATAGCTGGACGTTCCTCAATCTCCTCCTCCTCTCTCCTCTCAATCACCTCCTCTGTAACTTCAACTCTTACCTCTACTTCATTTTTCTTCTCCCTGTCATCCATCTTTTTCCTTCCTCTCTTCCCTCCTTTCTCTTTCCTCATAATCCAGTCGACAAAATAATAAAAAATAGTAAAATGTGTCTTCTAACTGTGAAATTTGCCTTAAGCTCAAGTATAATATATATAAAATAAAAACCGAAAACCCCTACAAATCAGTGACACACGTCTCTCAATAGCCAAACAGTCAGTAACAATGACAAAGTGTGCACGGTCGCTTATATAGTCCCAGACCTGCTCATTGCCTCGTTTTAACACGGAAAACAGTCGGTTCTTAATCGGTTGTTAGTCCCAGGCCTCCTGGGGCGTCCTCAGACTGTTGCAGACTAAATTTGTGCTGTCCCAGGCGTCCTGGGGAGGCCAGTTTGGATCGGTTAGGGTTGGTTACCCTTAGTCGAGGCTTAGTCCCTTGATTTTTGGGTCCCAGGACACCGCAGACGGTCTGAGGCTTCCGGGAACTAATGCAACTGACTCACTTTCACACGCATGAAATTCATACGCATCATATTTGAGTCTGGGATTAACAACCGGCCTCCTGGGACTAAGCTAGGGAGGTCTGGGACTAAGGGTCGCAGGCAGCCTGGGACAACACACGACTGTGTAAATTTGGGTCTGAGGAGGCCTGAGGACGCCTGGGACGGACATTTTGTTGATGGTGGGAAATATGAATCGGTTGTAGTCGTGAGAAATATCAAACATATTTGATTTTTCACACGGCCCCAACCGACAACAACCGACCCTTACAGAAGGTCTGGGACTAAGCAAATAGTTCAAACCGACCCCCCAAAAACCTTAATCGGGAGCGTTAGTCATGTGGTGGAACACCCACATAACATGATACGGCTGTGTTCGTGATTTTGATTGACAGAGGAACTTGGTAAAGTTCTGAATTTAATATTGTGATAAAATTCTGAATTTAAAAGTCTGAAGTTACCATGGCTTTCAGGGATTATTCCTATATTTTAATTTAAACATGCTCTAATTTACAGTAACAAGTTTACAATGTTTAGACAAAAGGAAAGAAATCCTTTCAACACTAAGTTTAAAGTTGGGTTTATTCTTACAGCTCGGGTCATGTTAGGATCTGCCATCAGTATTTTTGCAAGTTGTCATAAATAGCAATATACCAGGCTTGATGCCTCTGAAGTCCTTCCTTCCTGAAGTAGTGGCAATATATATTACCAGACAGTTGCAAGAGGTAACCACAGATGACCTGGTATATTGTGTAAATGCACAACCATTCTGTGTTAGTTTTATTTTTTATTCTGTGTCGTTAAAAGCTCAGTGCATTGTAAAAGGCACAAAAACTACTTCCCGGTAAACATTTGAAACGTTTTAAAATGGTTTAAACATTTACAAAACGTTTTCAAAACCTATTTAAACTCCATCTTATGGTTTTCTAAACGTTTTGGCTGTAATGTTTGAAAAACGTTTTATAAACATTCTATATACAAACGTTTTTATTGAAAACGTTTATTAAATGTTTATAAAATAACTCAAAAAGTTAGGTTTGACTGGAAACATTTTTCAAACATTTATAAAATAGATAAAAATGAAGGTTATGCTGGAAATGTTTTTCAAACACTCATCATGATATGATTTGTAAACAGTACACATAAAATGTTTTAAAAACATTGTTGATCAAATGTTTTAAAAACATTCTATCAAAAACGTTTTTTAAACCCATATTTTCAGAATGCTTATTAAACCTTCACCTTCAAACATGTCCAAACAAAGATGGCGGTGAGTAATAATAGGGGATTTTAGAGGACTTTATCAAAAATTGCCCCAAATGCAATCCCTAAAAGTAAGAATTGAATGGGGGCAATAAGCCACTATCTTAAAATATTAGACATAAAATAATATTTCATTAGTGAGCAACCTTAAAAGGATTTTGAATTTGACCTCTTACCCCATTATTATTCAGACATTATTATGTTCATTTGTAATGCCATAACATTTTTATAATATTTATCATTAAATGTTTAACAAATGGTATAGATAAAACTTTTTAAAAACATTCTATTATAAATGGTTTTCGTACCCATCATTTTTAACCTTTGCTAAATGTTTCCTACCAAATGTTTGCAAAACCAAAAAATGTTTACTGGGCTTTTGTGTTATGATGCAGTCTTATATTCAGATATTTGATGGAGTTTACATTGATTCTAAAACTTTATTCTAAATTTTTAACAAAAACTTTTTTTGCAATATTATTAACTTCTGATTGATAAATCATATAGAGTGCCGCCAGTGTGTTACACTGAAACACACTATTCCCATAGCAATAAAATGTACATACCATCTTTGACTGTGCTTGTTGCCATTACAGTAATATTTCCAGAGATGGTGTCTCCTTCTATTAGCATTTCCCCATTACTTTCCTGAGCAGTTTCATCTTTCACCATCTCTCCAGCCTCAGCCTCTTCATCAAATGAGGTTTGATTCCAAAAACCGGATGATTGGGACTTGTAAGAGTTTAAAGCACTATCCCTTGTGGAACATCTGTGAAAATGCTTCTGGCAGACTTCTACAACAGAGGCATGCTTTAGGTAGTTTGCATCACCCAGTGCAGTGTTCTGGTGCTTGTTTTTAATGCCTGTGTTGATGTTTGAAAATGTAAGTAAAGCCTTCACAACCTCCGGTGTAACGCCATATTTTACACCCTCTCTTTGATCTTTTAGGGGTGCATTATATGGCAATCATATTTTACACCCCTAACAATAGGGGATTTAGGGGGTGTAAAATATTGCTGCCATATTTTACACCCCCATCAAAAGTTACACCCCCTACTGGGCAATACAGAGCAAATCAATTGGGGATTAAGAGCAAACCTTTTATTGGTTAGATTGCATTTGAGTTTGTAATTGTCTATTGTCTAAGCACTGCTTAGAACTTGATTTGTTTTACTTCTGGGTGTGACAGAAACTGGATTAGATTATGATATGTCTGTTGTTACAACACTGTTTAAGTTTATTTGTTTGACTATGTATGTGACTTGGTAAATGGATTAGTCTTAGATTTGCCTTTTGTTCTAGCATTCTTTTGAACTTGATTTGTTTCACTTGTGGTTAAGTGACTAGCTAAGCTAACAGGATTAATTGGTATTGTTGAAAAACTCTTTTTAAGGTATTTTGGGAGATACTTCTCCTCCCTGATAATGTAACATAAATTTCTTCATTTACATATGCTTGTATGGTTTATATTATATTCACAGTAAAAATCATTCTTGAAGAACTTTATTATTACATTATTATTATTATTACATAGAAAACTGTAAAATACCATTGTTAATAAAATACTCAGATATGCAATAACATCCAATGTATTCAGGCATCATAAAATATATTTCAGTATTCATGGATATCAATAATATATTACAATTCATTTAGTTTATGTACATATGCCATTTTTGCTTGTTCATGGTTTCTAGATGAGAAGCCAGAGCTAAGTTGGTCAATGGACCCATTTTGTTCATTATGTGATGTAAATCCAACCAAAAGAAACAATGCATAGATTATCTAATTAATTAATCACTAACTTATCATAGAACAATAACCTATGTATCATCTATTACTGCATGTCTTTTTAAAGTCAATAAAAGAAAACACTAACAGTTCATAAGCAAGAACCCCCAGGTGAGAAGCCACAGAAGCTTAAAGCCTTGCACATAGTTGTAGGTCTAGTAGCAAGATTCCAATCAAAGGGCTGTGGGAACTTGAGACAACAATAGGGATATTTTCAGTTAGGGACTAGCCTAGTGAATACAAATCAACAATAGGTTGGCCTATCACTTCAAAGAAAAATATATAGAAAGGATTTGTCCCACTGTATTAACACTAAATATATTTTATTTCATTCAGTTTGCTATTCTTAGACATTAAACAATTTGTAAGAAAAGCAATTATTGTCTTTGAGTTTTAATGTTTAATTTGTGGATGTTTATAGCTGTTGAACTTCACTTATTTCATAACATAGTAACTGTAAAGAAATCCACCAAGGGGTGAAAAATATGGCAAGGGGGGTGTAGAATATGGCAAGGGGTGTAAAATATGGCAAGTTCACTTGCCATATATTACACTCCCATGCATTTTATCTGGGGTGTAAAATCTGGCGCTACACCAGGTTACCTGTACGGCAAGCAAAGTGAAGGGCTGTGTCTCCATTTACATCAATGGCATTAACCTCCGCGCCATGTGTCTTTAAAGTGTCAATTTGTTCAACCCTCTTATTGGAAAAAGTCCTTTGGTCAATTAAACTTTTAAAGTTGTTGTAAAGTAAATAGTTGAGTATAGCAAAATCTTGTGGCATAGTGAAGAATATACATATCTTCCTCGAAGTTAGCCTGAGCAGTATTTCTCCTGGAATATTTAATTATGAAATCTGTAGGGATTCTGTGTGTCTGTAGAAAGTGCATCAAACTCTTCTCATCATTTCTCTCTAAATACTGTTCCACTTTATGTACTTTGCTATGATTATTACCACCCATAATGCCAATGAAATTTAATGTCTTTATTGAGAAACTAAACAGGCTTCTCTACAAAGCATGTAACACACATAAACCATACAGCAGACTTAAATATACATGTATAGTTTTCTGGATTGCCATTATTGGTATTATTTCATCATTCTTAGATAAGTAAATAAGACCATGATTACTCAGCAGTTTTTGAATATATTTATTTGAACTATAATTATCGCAGTTACTCTTTTCAGGAGTTTATTTACTAATGTAATTGTTTATACAAATAGCCTGCAGACGAAGATGATCAAACTCAATCAGAAAGGCACATATATATATTTTAACTTTCTATTATGCAAGAAAGCAAAGAATACAATTACATATTATAGAAGTGCAATAATAAAACATACATTTTTATTTCATTTTACATTCATGCAGTTAAAAAGTTTAAATATTATTTGATTTCTTTAATATAAACTTAATGAAAACTTTATTATATTTTCAAAAAAGACACTGATTCTAAAGTTATTATCTTTCATTTTAGCATGATATATTTCTCTTTCATTAATTCTAATTAGAATTTTAAGTTTAGGGCCCTCATTCTTTTGTCAGAATGAATAAGTATGGAGTTATGTAGTACTCAACATCAACCTAAAAATATCTGTAATAGAAATGTCTTCATCTGAAACGAATATTGAAGGTTACCTAATGGTCTTGGATAAAAAATTTTTGAATTGGTATGAGACAAAGATGATCACATTTTTAGGGTTTCCGCTTATGGTACCGATTGAAAGAGATGAACCAAGTTTTGATAGAAGATAAGAAAGAAAAACTAAAAAATAAAGTGTATAAAATGGAACGAAATATGAGGAAAAAAACATGATTTGTGAGATTTATCAAGATTTATTATGTTGCAGAACAATCAAGGAAAGATGTTAGACAAAAATAACTTGATATGTTTAATAACATGAATCGAATTCAGATAACGCTGCAACAACAGGGTCTTTTAAATGTGGATTGCATTGAGACAATACAGAAAGATAAAACATTTTTTAATATTTATTTCTCTTTTTGTTTAACATATGTTACACATTTGCCACATATAATGAGTACATACACACATCATGCATCAATAAGCATTTGGACAAAAGTACATTTAAAATGATCATGTAAAAATTTTAAAAAATCACAAGGACTGTTGATGTTCATTTATTTTGAAAAGGCCTTTTTCAGTATCATGGAAATTTGTGCATAAGGTACTTAGTGAAGAATTTGTTAAATGGATAACTCTTTTGAATAATAAAGTAACAGCCACAGTATAAAAAATGGTCAAGAATAATTCAAAATTTCCCAATTTGCTGATGACACTACAATCTTTGTTTTGCCAGCTATGGTTAAACTATGGTTGTATAAGAATTTAACTCCTTTTGAAAAGATAACTACTATTGAAGGTTTACTGTTATCAAAGTTTGTGCATCAAGGTTAACAGGTTGGTGTAAAATAATAGATAATCGTCTTGTAAATGTTAAAAACATAGGAGCAATTCATCCAGACACCAAAGAGGAGGGGTGGGGTTAGCTCACAGCATTAGGTTTAAACAAGAAGAGTATAGACCAGTTCCAATCACTCAGTACCACCCAATAAATCCAAACCTAAGGAATATAATTGATAAACACTGGAACATAATACAATACAGTAGAGACTGTTCCACTTTGTTCTCACATAAATCCATTATTGGATTTCGAAGATTAAAAAAACATCAAAGACACACTGGTGAATGCAAAATGCCTATACCCAGAACCTGATAGACCCACTCCCAATAAAACTAAGATTGAATTCTGTAGGAAATTTCTTACTTGCAAATATTGCCGAAAATAAAATTCACAGAATACACTTACAATTACAATCAAACTAGTAAATGGAAGTGTCATATTCCTAGCAGATCAAAAATAACATTTAAATTACCAAATGTAAATTATTGCATAAAATGCCTACAATGCAACAAACAGTATGTTGGTGAGACAGTCAGACCCATACAAAAAGGAATGTATGAGCACATACACTCAGCATACAAACTCCAACGCTACAGAGACACGCCAGTCAGCAGACACTTTCTAAGAAAAAAACAATTCAAAGAAAGACATGTAATTTCACATAATTGAACGGTTTAAGGATAAACCTACCAAATATACAAAAGAAAGAGAAAGTTGTTGGATTTGGAAAAAGAAAACCATCCAAAACTTTGGGATCAACCAAATGCTGTGAGCTATTCCCACCCCCTCCTCTTTAGTGTCTGGAGGAACTACATTAATTCCACCAATTTAACGGAATTATTACAATTATTGTAACATGAATATTACACGCAGTATCTGATTATATTCTCAATGTACTTGAGCACAATACAGTTCAATACATGGCTTCTAAAGAATTTAAAAAATAGAAACCAAAAAAAAGTGAAAAAAATTGATTAAAAACAGACTCTAGAGCCAAAACAAGGAAGTCTTATTTTTAGTCTCAGACATTAATCTACTGTAATTACTGTCTAAATAATTATTGATACTGACACCTAGAGACACCTAAAATTTGCAGAACCTGTTGGAAAGCAGTTTATGGAAACACACACAAAGTGTCCACTCTAAACAATTACTCCTGCAAATACTGCCATAAATATTATATTCACTAAGATAATTTTCAGCATCATTTAAGGACAGCTCATGGACAGGAAAACCCTGCGCTGATCACTAACAATTACATTTAATCCGTAATTCCAAGGAACAGATAGCTCAGATCTCTACCAAGTATTAATAGGACGGGTTAAAAAAGATTTTCACCCACAAATTTCAACCAAACCACGCACTCTCATTGGGGGCAACATTATTACTGGATGAATTAAACCACCACTCCCAAAGAAAGTCCATGGTTTCTGCTTGAAAAGTCCTTTAATCCAAGCCTGATTAAATCAGAGGACAAGCAGTTGATTCAGAAAATTCTCAACTCTTTCCTTAAAAATAGGATTAGAAAACACCCATCATTACTTGTCCCTGCCTCTGGACCACCTACTATGAGTTTATCAATAAAGTGAAAGGCAGATGGGGAAGAAGCTCCCATTCTCCGTGTGGGTCATACCACCACCACTCCCATTATGGGGAACATCATGTAATCCATGTAAGCCATGCAGTGCCTATTGAATCCTATGGTACAGTTGGCCAGCCAAAAATTTCAAAGTTCTTCAAGAAAGTTCCAAATGAAGCTGTCAGATTGAGCGAACAGAACCTGTTTCATGAGACCGTGGAGTTAGTTAAATCAAATCTAAATGAAATTGATGATTTATTCAAAAAATTTACCTACAACTGTCTGATGATGAAATTACCACAGCAGCTGGTGACCTTGATAAAATCCTCTAAAACCTTTAATATAGTAGAAATACTAAATATTATAATAAAAGTACAAGATTATTTTTATAATTTTATTAACATTCATAAAATGTTATTTAAGTTATAAATTAATATAACATGCATGTTTTTCAGAGTCTTAATTTTAAAAAAAAACAAAGTTCTGCTCTTATATACTTTCCTCTCCATTACATCACATTGTACTGATAACTTCCACCAAATAATCAAAATGGGAAGTTCACCAGTTCAATTGTTGACCAAAAAAGCCCCATGTTACTGATCATGTTTCTACAGACAACAATGTCTACATGCAACAAGCAACATATACAGGGACCAAATGTATATGTCGTGACAGAACTTCCAATTCGACAGAATTTGAAATTCTGTTGACAGAACTTCCAATTGGAAGTTCTGTTGACAGAACTTCCAATTTCTGTATTTCATTGGTTCTAATGGATTAGAAGTTCTGTTGACAGAATTTCAAATTCTGTCAACAGAATTTCAAATCTTGTTGACAGAATTTCAAATCTTGTTGACAGAACTTCCAGTAATATTGAAAATTAATAACACCATTCATTTTCATCTTTATTCAGATCATTTTGAGTGCACAATTAAGACTAAGTGAGATACATCAAATAACTCAAATTTGTTTAAGCACAGCAATAAAACATATAATGTATTAGAACTAATGTAGTAGTAAACTAATAATCACAAAAATATCACACATAATGTATCAGTACTACTTAATCACAAATAATAACACAGTTCATATTTTGTTTTGGCATGCCATGCTATTGATATGACACTTGGTAGAACATTTAATGCCTCTCTTCTTACAACAACATCGATTTGTGATACAGCTCCCTTTGCACTGACATACATCATGGACCTTTTTACTGGCCTGCCAGTTGGTTGTTGCCCTGGATGCTTGTACAAGAGACACTTCCTCTAAATTGCTTGGGTCTGCAGAAGAAAGGCTTGGAAATGTTACATTTTTCATGTCTGCTAACTCCTCTCCTGTAAATTTGTTTTTCAGAATACCACTGGCACTGTAAATTCTGTTAAGTTACGCTTTGTGGTTTAGTACTTCAGAGAGAGCCAGAGCAGGTGATTAACCTTTGTTACATAGTACCTATAAAAGCCACTGAGTCATTGTATACAATTCTTCCAAAATAAATTTGAATGTTAAACTCCAACAATAATATGTAGTTAAAAAAACAAATGAAAAGCAATAACTGAACTGAAATGATGAGGAATGGGATATTGCTCTGAGGGACGAAATTGGATTTGAAGTTCTGTCAACAGAACTTCCAATTGGAAGTTCTGACCAAAAATACTGACAGAATTTCAAATTCTGCCAACAGAATTTGAAATTCTGTCGACAGAACTTCAAATTGGAAGTTCTGTCGACAGAACTTCCAATTGGAAGTTCTGTTGACAGAATTTGAAATTCTGTCGAATTGGAAGTTCTGTCACGACATATATATGTAGACAATCAACATATACAGGCAACAAAATGTGTACATGTAGACAATGTCACTTCTCTCCATCAATGAGATTCCTGGGATCTTCAAAATAGGTGTAGTGCTGGCAACCTTTATAATAATCTTGTAGATGTAGGTAGAATTTTTATTTTGGATCTGAATGGTATGTTCAAGAAAAAAAAATTAGGGATCAGTTTTTAAATATTGGGTTGATATTGAAAAAATCATCAAATTAAAACAAATGAGGACATATTCAGAAATAACATTTTATATAATAGTAAATTTGGTACAGGTTATATCTACTTTCAAAATTGGGCTAAAAAGGTATAAACATGATCTTGGATGTTGTAAATACAGAACGTATTCTGCTCAGTATAAATAAATAAAACAAATGTATTATTTAATGTTAATTTCCTTAATTATTTCACAAAAAGTGGTTTTGTTTAAAAATTCATAACAGTAAATAAAAAGAAAGATAACTTTTATGTATTGAAACCATATTTTCCATTCATGTTAAAACAATAATAAATCCAAAGAAACAAATAAGAGATGAAGCTTTGATGAATAAAAAACATAAGCTAATGTTTAATGAAGTAAACTGGAATAGTGAATTAAGATTACAACTAGATTTACTTTTTGTTGGAAATATCTATAAAAGCTGTTTTTGGACAGTTCATGACAATGTATATGTGTGGTTTCAATATACAATATTGAAAAGAATGCTTGGTACAAAATGACTTGTGTAAAATTAAGGTGTCACAGTCTCACTTATGTGGACTTTTTGATGAACAGAAAGAAACTGTCAGCCATTTATTTTCTGAATGATTTAAATCATAGAATTATGGAAAAATATAAAAGTATGGATACAATCAAAACCTGGTTATACTCTGAAACTAGACAGTAAAGTGAAAATACTGAGAGAAAATCATTTGATTGATTGGCCTCTAAATTTTATTTTAATATGCACAAGCTAATATATTTTCACACGTGCAAGAAATACATGTGACTGGCACCTTAATATCTACCATTTACAAAAAAAAAAACACAAGACATGCTGTTTAAAATAAATGAGAATAATGTTAGTTTGGAAATCAATCTTTGATAATATTAAAAGGATACTGTTCTGGATGATCAAATGATTGCTCTATAATGGTATATGATACATAATATATGTATTGATATAATGA
Source organism: Sabellastarte sp. h YS-2021 (assembly GCA_964017235.1). Classification (NCBI taxonomy): domain Eukaryota; kingdom Metazoa; phylum Annelida; class Polychaeta; order Sabellida; family Sabellidae; genus Sabellastarte; species Sabellastarte sp. h YS-2021. The sequence continues at coordinate 90,640,450 of OZ024934.1, forward strand.
TTGTGATATGTAATTGCATTTTGTATTCTCTTCCTATTTGATGTATGAACAAATAAATAAAAGAAATCAGGGCTGTTACATCCAGTATTTCTAGATGAGGTGTATGGGTGGATTATTTCACTAAGGTATGCTGGTTAGTTGTGTTTAAGAATTTTGTTTAAGAATTTTTGATATGGCCTATTTTACATTCTACCCTCGAACTGGAAGCCAATGAAGTCTTTTTGTATAATTGGACAAGTCCAATCTACTGCTCACTAAAACATTTGCCACTGGAACTAAAGATTTGAAGTCTAAAATGTGATGGATTGTATAAAGGTTTCTTGTATGCATTGTGCATTTTATGATTTGAGACACATGGTCTGAGAGAAACAAGTTTGAGTTGAACACCACACCAAGGTTCCTTCGCATATGGGACCAGTAAGACCTTATTTTGAATATGAGCCAATCAAAATAAATTTAGTTTTATGAAGAACTGAGTCAAAAGCCTTTTAGAAGTCAACTAACATTAGCAAGCCCAGTCTCTTGTTCTTTTCGAGGTAATGCATGATAACATACACAAGATGATTAACAAGCTTTCATCTACTGGTAATTACTACACACTGGAAAATATTTTTACACAATAAGTTATCAAAGGGGCTGGCTTTTACAAGGGTAATTTTTCCTGTATTTCTCAAACGGTTTGACAACTCCTTGTTGTGGCTTAATTCGAAAATGAGCTGTGATTTACATACAGTCATTTCAGAATTAAATCCACACATCTTTGTTACCCATCCCCCAACCCAACACGTTAGTTGCTACAGGATCATAACTCTGAAGATTTTTTGAATAAATTAAGAAATGCTTAAGAGACTTGAAAGCAACATCATCTACAGTGAATAAGTAAGGGTAGAGATTATTGAGCTTGAACTGTAATTCTAATTCTAATGGTACTTTTATAGTGCTAAATCTACATCTATTGACAGACTCCGAGACACATAATACCAAAAATCAGAAATTGTAATCAATAAATCAGAAACATTGCAGGAGTTGGCACCACAGAGAAAGACCAAAACAAGACCAGAAAAACTAGGGTGTGTAAGCTTTTGCAAAGAGATAGGTTTTCAACTTCTTTCTGAATGAAGAGAGAGATTTGACTAGCTGAGCATACATCATCAGGCAAATCATTCCAAGTCCTTGGAGCATCATATACAAAGCTGAGGCCAAAATGCTTTTTAGACTGATATATCGATGCAAAGTGTGGAACCTAAAGCATGACACCACCAGATTGATTTCTAAGAGATCTGTACACAAGGTTTAAGGAAGGGTTCAAAGTATTTAGGATAACCACAATTAAGAATCTTGTACACCAATAGGGCCATCTTGAAAACAGAGAAATGCTTGATAGGCAACCAATGAAAACTCTTTCTTACATGAGTGATATGTGAGTACTTGGTGGTATTAGCCACAATTCCAGCAAGACTGTTTTGAATACATAGAGCTTGCAAAGATCAAGGGCAGAGAGACTTCTCAACAAGGAATTACAGTAGTCAAGATGACTTCCAACCAAGGCATATGCAGCCAAAGTAGCAGCTTCATGCATGAGATACAATTCGAGTTGCTTAAGATCCCTGATATGAACAAAACAAGCCTTACAGATATTCCTGATATGGCACAAGGAGGAAAAATCTGAATCAATACAGACACCAAGGTTCCTTATTGCCTCAGCAAGTGCAAGGAGGTTAACAGGTATATTAACTGGAAAAAGTTCGTTTGCACAGTCCTTGAGCCAAACAGAATAATTCAGTCTGATAAGGATTTAGCTTAAGCTTGTTTGCAGAAAGCCACTTTTTGACATCACTGACATCATCTTGGCAGTTTTTCAGCCTGTCAAAAACCTCAGTAACATACTTGTGTGTAAGATGAACCTATAACTACATGTCATCTGCATAAAAGTGGAAACATATGCCAGGGAGATTTTGAATAACTTTGGTGAGGGTAGTAGTGTATAATGAAAACAGGATTTTCTCCAGGACAGAGCCCTGGGGCCCACCATACATTATCCCTTTGGCTTTGATTAATTTTGATGCACTGAGTGTGGCCACAGAGTTACAACTTGAACCAGTCTAGAACCACACCTCCAACACTAAACCAGGAACTCAGATATTCAATGATCACTTGTGTCAAATGCTCCTAATTGGTCCAGGAAAAATGACAGCGGTAGCTTCACCTCCAGTAAGAGCAAGATGGACTTCATTCTTAATTGACAGCAATGCAGCTTTGGTCAAGTGACTATGCTTATAGGCTGACTGACTGACAGTTTCAACTCCATTGGAAATTACATTATCTTTAACTAAGATGCCACTTCATGCTCAACAAGTTTAGAGATAAAGCTCAAGCCAGAGACAGGTCAGTAGTTTTTGAATTCATCAGATGGTAGCGAGGCCTTTTTAATCAATGGAGAGACAATAGATTTTTTGAAACCATCCGGGACAACACCTTCAGATAGGGAACAGTTGACAAGCTCAGTAATTGAGGGCCAGAGAATATCCAAGCACTCCTCCCCCCCCCCCCCCCCCCTTCAATGTACTTTTTATCCACCCTTTTTTTCACATCAGTGCCATAAGAATCTGGGAGGGCGAGGGTGGCAAACCCTCCATCAGATTCATTTACAAGTGAAGTGTATTGCAAAGACAACAAGGTCAACATTTTTGCTATTTTATATACTTTTAAAAAGGAAAATTACAAGCACTCCTCAATGGGAAAACTTCAACTTCATCCTCAGAAACAGATTTAAAGAAGTCAACTTTAAGTACTTCGGGGGAGCAGGAAGGGTGAAAGAGTCAGTGTTAGAAAATAGTCCATGATCTTAGTTTGTCTGAGAAAAAGGTGACAAAATGGTTAGCAAGACTTATCTGAGAGTCATGAGAAGGAAGTACTCTTTCAGGAATGGAATTTAACATAGAGTGCAAGACCTACCACAGTTTCTTTGAATCATGAGCATTGCCACTAATAAGATTTCTGCAATAGTTGGATTCGTCCCTGGCAATTAGGGAATTGCATCAGTCAAACTGTTTGTGTAGTCTACCATAAATTTTGTGGAGATTTGTCTTTACACCAAATATAAACTGGCGCCAACAGCTCTAGCCTGCAAGTGGAAATCAGAAAGCCAACCAGTGGCATCTTGTGTTAAAGTTCAGGAAACCATCAGAGTGTGTTTGTCAAGCAAGCCAGTTTAATCCCTTGTGTGTTGCTCATAAATTGCACTAACTGTAAGTAAGTAAGTAAGTAAGTAAGAAACACTTATATAGCGCCGAATTTGATGTAAACATTCTCTAAAGCGCTGATGTGCAAAAAGGGATAGTCCAGTTCCAGAAAGATGTCCGTTTCCATATTAGCGTCCGGTAGGGGAGATAGGCTATGGTGGAGGATAAGCCAATCTAAAAAGGTATGTTTTCAACTGTTTCCTGAAACCAGAAATGCTTTCTATGGTTCTGATGGCTTGAGGAAGCTTGTTCCACTCTGTAGGAGCCCCTGCCATGAAACTGCGTAGCCCTGAGCGTTTATTTGGTTTAGATGAGGAAATTGATAGGCGATTGCCCCATGTGAGATCACTCCGCCTAATTAGAGCGGAGAGATATGGAAGTTGACTCAAATGTATTGCTTTATAAATGAGGAGATTATATTTGAACAGTATATGGTAATGAATGTGGAGCCAGTGTAGTTTGTGCAGGAAGGGTGTAACATGACAGTATTTATTCAGCTTGCACACCGTCCGACATAAGGCATTTTGAACTCTCTGTAGTCTGCTAGTATATGCCTTTTCTGTGTTGTAAAGCAGTGAGTTACAGTAATCCAGACGACTGCTTACCAAGGCATTTGCCACCTTTACAGCTGTTTTATAATTTAAGTACCTGCGGACCCTTCGTAGTTCCCGGAGATGGTAGTAACTTATGCGACATAGATTAGCCACGTGTCTTTGCATTGAATTTTCAGCATCCAGGATGACACCAAGGTTTTTTACCGATTCAGCTGGTTCCATGGTGTTGCCAAGCAAACTTGGGAAAGATGACTTCAGGGAACTTCTAATTTGATCATCACCAATCACTATGAATTCTGTCTTGTCAGGATTTAATTTAAGCTTATTATTTCCCATCCAAGCCTGGACCGCCTCAAGGCAATTTGTTAATTCAGTGATACTGGAATCGAAGTTCCTAGAGTCGAGTTCCAAGTAAATTTGTGTGTCATCTGCATATAAGTGGTGGGTGACATTGAATTTAGATATGACTGAACTGAGAGGGATTGTGTATAGGGTAAAAAGGAGTGGCCCTAGAACTGAGCCCTGGGGAACCCCGCAAGGGAGTTGAAAAGCATCTGAAAGATGTCCATCTATTTTGATGCGCTGCTTGCGTGAGTTAAGGTATGACTGGACCCACTTAAGCACTACCCCATCAATGCCATACCAGTACTGAAGGCAGTTGAATAGGATTGAGTGGTCTATTGTATCGAAAGCTGCAGATAAGTCCAAAAGGACTAATCCAACAGCTGCACCCTTGTCCAATGATGTGGCAATGTCATTTTGTATTTTGAGCAACGCCGTTTCAGTTGAGTGAAAAGCTCTATATGTGGACTGGTTTTCGTTAGATATACCCTCGTGAGCAATATGCTCATTTATCTGCTTAGCCACAGCTTTCTCTATGAGTTTGGAGATGTAGCTGAGGTTGGACACTGGTCGATAATTCTTGAGAATATTCTTGTCAAGACCAGCTTTTTTCAACAAGGGTGTAACATGTGCAGTCTTAAAGCAGGATGGGAAACTGCCCTCCTGTAGAGGGTAGTTCACAATATTTGTAATAGGAGTCAGAAGCACACTGATACATTCAAGGACCAATGATGTTGGGATGGGATCCAAGTCACATGATTTAAAGCAGTGAGTTACAGTAATCCAGACGACTGCTTACCAAGGCATTTGCCACCTTTACAGCTGTTGGTACATTCTAAAAGTCGGACTTCTGTCAACTTGGACTTCTACTTTGACAAAGCGGCGATAGCGGCGATGGGGGTGCCTGTTGCTGTGATGAATGCTTGTTTTTTAGAAGAGAGTGGGGGTTTTTTAGAAATATTTAATAAACTGATTGAGATCATACGTGGATTTGTAGATCTACATCATAGATCTATGCTAATGCATTATTTTACAAATAAAAAGACATCACAGCCATCGCCACTTGCCTTGGACAATAAACTGCTGGCCAACTACCCTTCCTCATTGACGTCCCCCAACACGCCCTCCCCATTTCCAAGTTGGACAGAAATAAAGGCTATCGCCGCTTGAGGCTGTTAATTGAAGAAACATGAGGCTCCGGGGGGTGGGGGTGGGGGGTTCTAGAGTTATTTACGTAATAAACTGACAGAGATCACATCGTGGAGTTGTACATCAGATGTTAATGAAGAAAGATGAGGCTCCAGGTGGAGGTTTCCTGCAATATTTTACAAATAAATAGACATCACAGCCATCACCGCTTGCCTTGAACAATGGATCTAAACTGTTGGCCCACTCCCCCATCGCCGCTATCGCCGCTTAAGTTGGACTGTCGCCGCTATCACCGCTGGCCATCTACCCCTCCTCATTTCTTCTCAATTAGAATTAACGTCGCCGCTATTTGTCCAACTTTTAGGAAGAGCCCTGTTGAATTGCTTCAAAAGGAAATTACTGTGTTTTCAATATATGAATACTGATGTACAACCCCACCAGTCATGTTCAGTCCTCGGTTACTCCTCTTCATGGCACTGTTTGCAGTGGCACTGGCCCACAGGCATGATTGGTTCAGCACCAGAGCATCTTACACATCATGTCCCCCTTTGACACGGGTTGCGAAAAATTTATCATATTTGTGTTCCTGCCGAAAATTTCCGACCATGGTTAATGGAAGAGGGCTCATGTTGTTACTGTTACTGGGTGGAGATGTATCCCTCAACCCTGGTCCGTTTACACTCGGTGTTTTGAATGCCAGATCCGTAAGGAACAAGGGTCCTCTCCTTGCCGACATGGTGGCTTCATACGACCTTGATCTTCTATGCCTCACGGAAACACACATACGTCCATTTGACTCTGACAGCTTCTTACGGTCTATAACTCCTCTTGATTTTAACTTTCCTCACAAGCCTCGTCCCTCAGGTATTGGTGGTGGTGTGGGTTTTTTCATCAGATCCTCCTACAGACCCCATATAATTGAAACTCCTTGTTATCAGTCATTTGAAAATATAATGGTGTCAATCGGGCTTCATGGCCATTCAGTGTTGCTTGCCTGCATCTATCGCCCTCCAGGATCATGTACCTGTAATTTTCTGGAAGAATTCATGTCATTTGTTGGTTACCTTTCATCCATTAATTCTTCATATTACATTTGTGGCGACTTCAACATTCATGTTGATGTTCCAGTTGGTGACGGTCAGAAATTCACTACCTTTCTTGATTCATGTGACCTCAAACAGTTAGTCAATAAACCTACTCATCTACATGGTCACATATTGGACCTGATTTTATCTCCCTGTGATCAGGACACCATTGCTGATGTTAAAATTTGTGACTTTGTTTCCGATCACGCATTAGTCAAATGTTCAGTTGCCTTCCCTTGTCAAGTGTCTCATACTCCAAATGTAGTTCAATATAGAAGGTTCCACCGTATCAATATGTCTGACTTCCGCTCAGATCTCAAAAATACGTCCTTCGTCAAGTCTCCAGCTGATGCTGTTGTCGATCTGTATGATCAATATGTACATGATTTGAGTGATGTTCTGGATAGGCATGCACCTCTTATATCTAAATTGACGAAAAAGGAGTCCGCCGATTGGATGTCTGATGATTATCGACGTGCAAAGTCCCTTAGGCGCCAATTTGAGAGAACCTGGCGTAGGGCTAAAAGTACACTTAACAGGAGTAGGCTTCATCGCCAGATTGCTCGGTGCAATGCACTTGTAAATAAAGATAAATCAGACAACTATAGCAAACTGATCTCAGACAATAGTCATGACTCTCGAAAACTTTGGCGTGAGCTCCATAAGACCCTGAACAGGGTTTCTGATGCCACACTTCCATCTCATGAGTCCGAAAAGTCATTGGCTGACCAGTTTGCCTCCTTCTTTAAGAAGAATTAGAGATAATTTTGCTTCTTCTGGCACTGAATATGATGTTAACCCTCCTTCATATCCTCCCCAAATTACTGTCTTTAGGCAAGTTTCTGAAGATGCTGTTGATAAAATAATTAAAGCATCACCAACAAAATCATGCCTGTTGGACCCTCTGCCGACATTCCTGATTAAGGAATGCATTGATATATTGCTACCATCCCTTACAAAGCTGGTCAACTGCTCACTCATGGAGGGATGCGTTCCTGATGCCTTCAAATCTGCTGTGGTCACTCCACTTATTAAAAAGCCAAATCTTCCCTCAAATGACCTTAAGAATTATCGCCCTGTATCAGGTCTCAGTTTTATATCTAAATTGGTAGAACGTGTGGTTGCTAAGCAGCTGTTAGAACATATTAATGCCAATAACTTAGACAACCCGTACCAGTCGGCATATAAGGCGGGCCATTCAACTGAGACTGCTCTTCTCTACATAAAAAATGAGGTTCACTTATCATTGTCAAGAGGTGAATCCACTGCTTTGGTATTGCTTGACTTGTCTGCTGCCTTCGACACCATTGATCACTCTACTCTTCTGGGTTGCCTCCAAAACTGGTTTGGGGTCAGTGGCTCCGTTCTGAAATGGTTCACATCCTACCTAATGGACCGTTACCAATCAGTAAAAATTGGTTCTACTTTGTCAGATGTTTGTAAACTCCTATTTGGTGTTCCCCAAGGTTCTGTCCTGGGTCCTTTGTTGTTCTCATTGTACACTACCCCCCTCAGTTCCATTATCAGTAAACATAATGGAATAAAGTTTCATTTCTATGCAGATGATAGCCAACTTTATATACATTTATCCCAGAAGAATGCATCTGCTGCCTTTGAAAAGCTAAATAAGTGCCTAAATGATGTTAAAGAGTGGATGACAACTAGTAAGCTCAAACTGAATCCTGATAAGACTGAGTTTATCATCTTTGGTTCGAAGAGACAAAGGGATAAGTTGAAAGCATGTTTTCCAATTGATATCCTGGGCAACTCACTCTGCCCTGCAGATTCAGTAAAAAATCTGGGTGTGTGGCTTGATTCAGATTTCTCTTTGTCCAAGCATGTTCAGAATGTCTGCAAAAGTTGTTTTGTTAAACTCCGTGACTTCAGACATGTCAGGCGGTTTCTTACTCATGATGTTTCTGTGCTTGTAGCCAACGCTCTTGTTAGTAGTCGGTTGGATTACTGCAACTCACTTTTCAGGAGCCTCTCCAAGTTCAATCTACGCAAATTACAGTGCATCCAAAATAGTGCAGCTAGAATTGTATCAAACACCAGTCGATACACCAGCATAACTCCTGTGCTAAAGAAACTGCATTGGCTTCCTGTTGAACAGCGCATTGTGTTCAAGACAGTCACACTTGTTTATAAGTATCTTCACACAGGTTTTCCCAGGTATTTTTCACCACATCTTTCTTCCTACAGCAGTTCGTATAGTACCAGGCGCAGTCAAAGTGGTGGTAATTTCCTAGTTATTCCAAAGTTCTGCCCCTCTGTTCATAAATCTGTCAAACAGTTTGGTAATAGTTTTGCGTTTGATGCTCCTACTGTGTGGAATACTCTCCCTGATGTGATTTGTGCCTGTACATCAAAGCATATCCACCCTAGCCTGAATCATCCTCCTGGCGTTCTCCGTGGTGTTCGACCCCTGTTATGTCCCTGGACACAGAATTTTGTTGACTGCTTTTTGTTTTGTTGCGCCTTAGAGTCCTCTTGTTTGGGGAGATTAAGTGCTATAAAAGTCCAATTAGAATTAGAATGATTGTTGTACCTATTTTCAGTCTATTAACAAAATTGTGCAGGCGGGGGAAATCGACTTTAGCATGTACCGCGGATGTCTGTTTTTTGAAAAAATATATATATATTTATGTTCTTGTAAGGTACTCACTGCTTCTGTTTTCTGCCTCATATTTAAATAAATATCCACAATACTCAAGACTACATGGAGCAGCTCTTTAAAACATAATTTTAACATCCTGGTAATACTATAAACAAACTGTACTGAGGACTGGGTATTATCGCTCAATTAGCGGGAGTTACCGGCCCAAACAAAAGACAGTTTGAAACTTCACTGTATGTTATTGTTTGTGAGATAGAAACTGCAACACCATTGTAATAGAGAGAAACTACACAGAATTCTTTCCATTACACACATGACTCACTCTTATTAACTGTGGAATACACTGTTTAATACTGGGAAGTAGATTTACACTGCCAACACACTCTTAGTGAACCGTTCAATACCTAGTTAACTGTTTTGAATACATATCAAGTGTTCAAAGCACCACACAGTATGACTGTAAAGCAGGATGTATTAAAGTAACCTTTCAGTGAGAGCTGTGCTAATAAGCTTGAGTGTAAAACCCTAATAGCATGTCTTCTAGATATTCAAATGTCAAATAATGTCTGGAGAAGGTATAATAAAATTTAAAATTTAATCAAATTAGTTAAGCTGGTATATCAAATTGGACTTTTTAATGTGGAAGAAAATGATTGATGGGATGTAAAGGATTGTGAAGTTATTTACCAAAAAGTTGTATACAGCAACTGCATTATTGATGAAATGTTATCACTTATCTAAAAGATAGTGAAGTTATTTCAAGAAAACTTGTATACAGTAATTGCAATATTTACGAAAGGTTAACATTTGTCAGTAAAGTATTGGCAATACATATAACTTTCAATTTCCAGTGCCACTATTTCCTTATTATTATATTGCAATTTATACTGAAATATTGTGTTTTTGCATCAAAAACAGATATATGTCAACACCTGTTGGTAAAAGACCATTGTCACAGAGTACCCCCAGCCCAAGTTCCTGTCAAGTAAAAAAAATATTGAAAATGACAGACTCTGCTGAAGGTATGGGTGGGCTTCAAGCCCATAGTCAAGTGGCAAATAGTCAAGTTTTTAGTCAAGTGTCAGGTGGTCCAGTTGACACCAGTCATAATAGCGTTGATGCCTTCCTTCAGTTGTTCAACACAACAGAAGCAAATGCCAGAGATATGGTTGCCGGGGAAGACAAATGGGAATTTGTACTTAAATCTTTCAAATCAATAGGTGAGGAAATAAGTTTATTGAGAAAAGAGAACTCAGACCTGAAAAATTCACTACACTCTGCCAAAGGTCAAATAATTAAATTAGAACGCAAGATCGAACAGCAGCAAAAAAAACTGTCAGATGTAGAATGGAGTGTCCTTCAGAGGAATATTGTAATGTACAACATTGATGAAAGTCCAGACTGTGTACAAACTGTACATGATGTGCTAACCAACCATTTCAAACTTCGTCAAGTGGACTTTAGGTCTCAGGATAATCTGTCAGGAGCCATTGAAATCGACACTGCAAGTCGCATGGGAAGACAAATTGGACAAAGAGGTAGGCCAATGTTAGTTAGGTTCACAACTCACAAAGGTAAAGATGTTGTTATGAAGAAGATCAGATCAGAGAGGACTGGTGGATTGATCAAGATCTCGGACCAATATCCGGCCACAATGAAAGAAAAACGAATGGCTCAGATAGATGAACTTAAACACACCAGGGATATGTACAAAGACAGTGGGAAAAAGGTAGCACTGGTAAAGGATAAATTAATGGTAGGATCACAAGTTATATTGGATGCTTTTGAGAAAAACAAGCTGCCAATTACTCCAACATCAAACCCTCCATCACTCAAAAGCATAAACAAAACACAAATAGAAGATATTAATGGAAGTCGCTTCATGGGTTTCTCCTCCAAGGTAACCTCAGTACGACACGCCGCTGAAGTTCGTGAAGCACTGTACCAATCTCCGCATGTCGCCCAAGCAGACCACACCATCTACGCCTATGTTATAACAGACGAGTCGGGGATGAAAATTACTGGTCACAGTGACGATGGCGAGTGGTCAACATCAAAGATTCTGATGAACCAGGTCTTAGAAAAGCAAATTACCAATGCATTCATTGCAGTTTCAAGAATTCATGAGGGCCCAAATCTTGGGAAAATGCGTTTCAATATCATATCAAGGGTGGCCACTGAAGCGATAGAGATGTTGCTCTAGGAAAACTAATATTGCATAACTTTAATTCAACTATAACATACTGTCTTAAAATAACAAACTTCTCTCTGGGTTGCCTCTGGGTTTATAGTTAAGAAATGTTTAAATACTAACAGTCTAACACTGTTATTGTGTAATAATATTGCAGAAATTATCAAATTAGTATAATAACTCGATTGCTTAAAATATTCTTTGCTAAAACATTTTAAGTCACAAACTAAAATCCTCTTGTTTCTAAGGTGTATTTATGATTAAAAAATTAAATGTAAACTCCAATCAAAAGTTACCTTAAAACTTAATTTATTACAACTAAAATTTATATAATTGTGGCCACTGGAATCATTAACCTTTATTTTTTCTAAATATCTTTTTCTTTACAGCTCTTCCTCATTCGCTGATACTGTTAGATTCACTTACAAAGGGTTTCTGTGCTCTGCAAAAAACAGTTGTTGCAACACGACCAGGAGCTACCCCGATTAAGATACTTCACCATTTAAAAACCAATCCCATCATTCTCGACAACTTCAAGGTAATAGTTCTCCATGTGGGTACTAATTGGCTAAGCCAGAAGTCTGAGTTTTCCTTGTACCTCCAATTTGTTAACAATATCATTTCTGAAGGAAAATTCAAAGAACAACTGCATCGACTGAATCCACCTCCTGCAAATGGTTCAGCAGTAGCATTCAGAGATACCTTTCAGAATATCATTGATTGTATAAGATGCAGAAATCCGGAGGCAAAAATTCTGGGGTCAGCCATAATTCCAAGAAAATGGGACCATGACCGCAGGCATTTAGTCCGTATCTCCTACAATAATATTCTGAAAAAATTAGCCGATGGAAAGTCAGTCTTTTTTGTACAATCTTACAGTCCCTTTTTTGACAGCCAGAGAAACCTGAAATCAGACCTCTTTTCATATGATGGTCTTCACTTATCTAAAAAAGGATCAACAGTACTTAGCACCTTCTTATGTGATAAAATTGATAGGGCAATTAAGAACAAATTAGTTTAAAACTGCAATTCTTGGTCACACAATATCAATGTAAAGGAGTAATAAAAATGAAATAATGTAGAGGAAATGTTGTATAAAATAAGAATTTAGTATGTAACCGATTAATTAAAGAATTGGTGTCTATCTTGTACAGTTTAGAAAAAACACATTTGAAAGATATTATCAGTTTTTCACATGTCTAACTTGAATGCTGTAAATCCAATATGAATTTCCTGTACTGACGATGAAAATCTTCCAGTGGGAAATATCAACCTTTTTGCTTTAAAGTTAGTGTTAAAAATACTTAGAAATGTATTCATTGTTCAAATAGTATTTATAAACGTCAATGTCCTACACATTAAAGGTCTTCCTGGGGGAAATAATGCATATTTTCTGCACAAAATAATCAACACAGCTAAAGTGGTAATGCTGTTAAAGTGTTGTTAACTGTTTTACATGTTCTAGCTTGAATGCTGTAAAGCTAATAGGTTTTTCCTGCACTGAAGATGAAAATCCTCCAGTGGGAAATATCAACATTTTGCTTTAAAGTTAGTGTTAAAAATACTTATAAATATATTCAGCATTTAAATGGTATTCATAGATGTCAATGTCCTGCACATTAAAAGTCTTCCTGTGGGAAATAATGCATACTTTATGCATAAAATAATCAACACAACTAAAGTGGTAATGCTATTAAAGTGTTATTAACTGTTTTACATGTTCTAGCTTGAATGCTGTAAAGCTAATAGGTTTTTTCCTGCACTGACGATGAAAATCCTCCAGTGGGAAACCTTAACATATTTATCTGTTTTTAAAGTCAGTGTTAAAGGTCAAAGTTGGGGTTTTACGTCCCGTTCAACAGCCAGTTAAAGTCAGTGTTAAAAATATTCATAAAAATATTTGGTGTTTAAAAAGTATTTATAGAGGTCATTTTCCTGCACTGACAATAAAAATCTTCCAGTGGGAAAGAGATAAAACTCATGTTTTGTATCAAAATAGTCAACTGTGATGTATCAGATGGCTTAAAAAATAAGTTTTTGAGGGGTCAAACAGGGTAATATGTGTGACAATGAATTAACAAGGTCAACATGTTCTATTTTCCTGCACTGACGATGAAAATCTTCCAGTGAGGAATATGCAACACTATAAGTAAAAATTTTGTTAAATGTGAATGGTAAAGATGCCCTTTGCATCTAAAACAAGCTCTTGTTAGGCCAATGTTTTTTTTTTTTACAAAAATACAGTTCATTGCAATGAAAAGCCTCCAGTGGGTAACTACAGTAGTTTGATCTAAATGTTGGTAAGTTGAAAAAATTTCTTCCAGTGTTGAACTACTTAACTGTAAATGGTAAAAAAAATCCTTGGTTATGATAACTGTTGGTTATTAAATTAGCACGGATAAATGAGTACATAGTAGTACAGCTCCATTGTGTTAAACCTTATTGCGTCACTTTATGTTATTCTATTTTATCTCTATTTTTCTCTGTTTGTTTGTTTTGTTTGTATATATTGTTTTTGTTAAATGGTCAAAAAACAATAATGTCTTTAATATGTCATTTCATAATCTAATTGATGTAATCAGCTGCTGGAAAATTAGACTTGAAATTAAAAGTATCATTAACATTGTGTTACATGGAGCTCTCTACCACAACTTCAAAAATATCTTTGCATAACACAATTAAAGTGTCATTGGCAAATGTTCAGGGCATAAGGGATATGAATAAACGGATTGATGTGATTACATACTTACTAAAGGATGCTAATATAATTTGTCTTCAAGACACACACTTAACAAAGTTAGATACACATTGTTTAAGAACCAATTTTCCAAATTGTGAAATATTTATTGAAGGCAATAGAACTAATGCTAGAGGGGTCTTAATTCTATTGAAAAAGAACTTTAAATACAAAATAAAATACTCAATGAGTGATAATACAGGTAATTTACTGCTTCTAGATCTGGACTTGGGGGAAATAAGTCTGAGGTTAATAAATATATATGCCCCAAATACCGATAATACAAGTTTTTTCAAAAAAGTTTCAAATTTTGTTGAGGAATCATCAGAAACATACTCCTTATTATGTGGAGATCTAAACCTTGTCCTTGATCCTAAGCTGGACTCATACAATTATGTAGGTATTAATAACCCAAAAGCCAGGGAAGTCTTATTACAGAATATGGATAAATACAATCTTACAGACATTTTTAGACAGCTACATCCAAAAGTTAAGCGATATACATGGCGACGAAAAAATCCTATAAAGCAGGCCAGACTAGATTATGCTATTGGTACAAACAGTTTAATGGATATAATCCAGTCTTGTAAGATACTGCCTGGTTATAGAAGTGACCATTCTAGATTAGAACTAGATCTGCTTCTTAATTCATTTACAAAAGGCAAAGGCATTTGGCGCTTAAACTGTAGCTTACTAAGAGATCCTGAATACTTAAAATGTGTTAAAAATTGCATAAGTGAAGTCAGACAACAATATGCCATTCCGGTCTACCAATTTGATAATTTAGACAAAATAGAGGATAAAGACATTCAGTTTACAATATCAGACACAATGTTTCTCGAAATGCTCCTGTTGAATATAAGGGGTAATTCTATAAGATTTTCTAGTAGAACAAAAAGGCAGCAGAATGATCAAGAAAAAGAATTACAAGAAGAAATTGCAAACCTTGAAAGCAGGGAAGATGAAGAAAACTTCGGACTAGTTAATACCAAAAAGGAAAAACTCCAAGAAATTCGAGATTCTAAACTACAGGGGTTCATGATTAGATCTAGAGTACAGGATATTTTACTAAACGAAAAGCCGACAAAGTTTTTTTGTAACCTAGAAAAAGCCAAATATATTGACAAGACTATTAAAAAGGTTACCTTGCAAAATGGGAAAATTATCAATAACCAAAGGGATATTCTTAATCAAGTAAAATGCTTTTATGCAGATCTATTCTCATGTAAAAACATAGATGAGGACAATCTGAATGATTTTAAAAATACCCTACCAAACTCAAAAAAACTCTCACCCGAAGAATCAATAGGAATGAGCGGCCCTTTGACTATTACAGAGTTAAGTAATGTGCTAAAAAGCATGAAACATAATAAAACTCCAGGACTAGATGGCTTTCCTACCGAATTTTATAAAATATTCTGGAAAGAATTACAAACATTTATACTAAGGGCACTAAATGAGAGTTACCAAAAAGGGATTTTACCTCCAAGCTTCCGTCAAACAGTTATTAGTTGTTTGCCTAAAGGAAATAAACCACGGGATGATCTAAAAAATTGGAGACCAATTTCGTTAACTAGTGTTTTATACAAAATGGCAACTAGTGCAATTGCATCACGTCTTAAAAAAGTTCTCCCTGATTTAATTTCAAATTGTCAAACCGGTTTTATAAAAGGTAGATTTATAGGCGAAAGTACCAGATTAGTTTATGATATTATGAACTACACCGAAAAAAAGCAAAAAACAGGGCTACTGATGTTAATTGACTTTGAAAAGGCCTTTGATTCAATTTCCTGGAAATTTATGTATAAAGTCTTAAATCATTATAATTTTAGCAGCGAATTTATTAAATGGATTAACATATTTAACACAGAGATAACAGCTACAGTATTGCAGGTAGGTTTTTTGTCAGATTTCTTCCCAATTAAAAGAGGCTGTAAGCAGGGGGATCTAATAGCGCCTTATCTTTTTATTATATGTGCACAAATATTGTGTGAAATGATATTAACAAATAAAAATATCAAAGGGATAAAAATTGGATCAGATGAATTCAAAATCTCTCAATTTGCCGATGACACCACATTGTTTATGGATGGTTCAGAGAGCTCCTTGCAGTATACATTGAATGTGTTAGAAATTTTTGGATCACTATCAGGGTTAAAAATGAATTTATCAAAAACTAGGATGCTTTGGATAGGTAAAAAAAAAGGTTGTAAACAAAAAGTTAACTGTGGTAGACTTTTAAACTGGGATAGTAATAATTTCAGTTTATTAGGAATTACCTTTGATCTAAATCTATCAAATATACCACTGATCAACTATAACAATGCCATAATTAAAATAGAAAACACCATAGCTTCATGGAAAAAAAGATCTTTAACACCCTTAGGTAAAATCACAGTTATTAAGTCTCTAATATTGTCTCAGTTGAATCACCTTTTTATGTCAATTCCGCTACCTGGAAAAGGTTTCTGTGAAAATCTCAATAAAAAATTATACAACTTTGTTTGGGATGACAAACCTGAGAAAATTAAGCGTGTGATCCTATCTCAAAATAAGGTAAACGGAGGGCTCAAAATGCCAAACATTGTTAATTTTATAGATGCTTCAAAGTGTACTTGGATAAGAAGAATTCTTGTTTCACCTAACAGACCTTGGGTCAGGTTGTTTGAATCATCATATTGTTCTTTAAACGATTTGATTAATTACGGTCCCCGTTGGGGGATCAAAGTTAAGGATAATATTCAGAACGATTTTTGGAAAGAAATATTTTTGACATGGAATAATGTTTATAAAACCTGTCAATTGAAAACTGAGTCAGATATATTCAATACTCCTCTATGGTTCAATAGTAAACTATCAAATAGCAACTTAGTAAAAAACAATTGGAACAATCAAGGAATTTCTGTTATTGGACACATTGCTGATTCAAACTTTCAGATATTAAAAAAAGAAGATATTGAAAGCAAATATAATTTTCGGATTAATAACTTTTTAGACTACTTCCAATTGCATTCAACAGTGAAAAAATTCATATTACAAAATTCTGCATTAGTAACCGAAAGGTCTTTCTTTTCACAACCGTTCATTCCCCATCATATTTCCATCTTGCTCAACTTTAAGCATGGTTGTAAAGGTATCTATAATATGATTAATGTACAAGAGGTGGAAAATAAATATAAGATGAAATGGAATAAAGATCTAAAATTGAATATCGATAATTCAACATGGAAAAGTATATTTAAACAGATTTTTTATAATATCCAAGACAATTCCTTGATATGGTTTCAATATAGACTGATCCATAGAATACTTGGCACTAAAGATTTACTCCGTAAAATGCAGTTAGAAGATTCAAACATCTGCAGAATATGTCAGTGTGAAACAGAATCCTTGATGCATCTGTTTGTTCATTGTTCACATGTTGTTAACCTATGGTCATCCTTGGAGTTATTGATATACTCTTCTACATGTAAAAGATTAGTATTTTCACAAGAAGATATTATCTTAGGCTACCTATACAATGATAATAACTACTATCCTGTAAATACCATCATAGCTGTCACAAAGAGTTATATTTTCTCAAATGCAGTCCATGGGGCCATCCCAAACATCAATGCTTTGAAGCACAAACTTCAGAAACAATTTAGAGATCAGCTTCATGTAAATATGGAGATGAATAGGACTGATAAATTCAACTGTCAATGGCTTCCATACAGAAAATTATTTGTATAATTTTTTTTTTCCCTGATTTTAAGAACATATACCAATACGTGTCCAGATGTAACTTTATGAGTTATTATAAGAGCAGTTAATTTTAAACTAAAAATTGTACTATATTACTTGTATGGGTATTAATAAAAAAAAAAAAAAAAAAAAAAAAAGTATTTTGAGTGAAAACAGCTATTTATTTGATTAATAAATGCTTCAAATTTGAAAAAAAAAAAAAAAAAAAAAAAAAAAAATTGTGCAGGCTTTATTCACTGTAACATTTGAAACATTTCACCGCACTTTTCTTGTTCCACAAAATCGTGTGTATACCCAAAAACAATTCTATTTTAAGAATATATAACTTCTGTTTATATGTTGGCACAAAAACATGCACAAGTCTGATTTTAAAACCATTTAGACCGGAAAGTGGAATGGACCGGATTCAGAAAAGCTCAGAAATGACTAAATTTTTGGTTATTTTGAAGAATATAATTTTTACCTCTCTTGCATTTAGCTTCTCGAATTTTCCTGAGTGATCTGAAATTTTGTTTGATTTTAAGTTCTGTCATGGAATATCTATTTTTGTATATATCGCTGGTACCAGCTTAGAAAATTCTTGGCGAGTCTGAAGTTTGATCACATGATTTTGCATTCTATCGCCATTTTTACAAGTGCGACAGGTGTGTGGAAACGTAAAGACAAACTTTTTATTATTGTTTTAATTTCTTAATTTATTCAGTAAAAAAAATGAGTTCCTCCGTGCCAGATGATGCTCCAAGGCCCCGTTGCTGCCATTTAAAGAAACAGTCGGATTTTAACGGCTATGGTTTCAATTTACACGCTGAGAAAGGCAAATCTGGGCAGTTCATCGGAAAGGTGGATCCCGGAAGTCCTGCGGAGCGGGCTGGATTAAAAGAAGGCGACAGGATTATTGAGGTGAATGGCACAAACATTGGTAATGAAAATCACCAACAAGTGGTTCAACGCATAAAGTCCGTTCCTGATGAGACGAGGATGCTTGTTGCTGATCCAGACACTGACAATTATTACAAAAATAATAAAATCGTAATAAGAGGCGACATGCCGAATGTTGCAAACAAATCAAATGTCCAAACTGATGAAGAGCTAGAAGCTCAAAAAGTTAATTCTGATGCAGCATCCAATAGAAGTTCAGAGGAAATTCCAGGTCAGTTTAGCTCTGTGGTTGTTTTTAGAAAAGGTTTAGTGGTGGTGGACCAATTCACACCCGTGTAACTATTCACGCCCACCCTCAGTTTTCTCAGAGATTTCTAATTTTTCATAGAAAAGACGTTTACCACATCATAGATAATTATCAAATTGGTCATATAAATTACTAATTTATTGTGTAACTGTGATTGCTTTGAATAAATTTAGGGGTGGGCGTGAATAGGTACACGGGCGTGAACTGGTCCACCACCACTAGAAATATGTCAAAGTAATGTACGTGTGCACTCCAGCAATGTTATGGATAGATGTTGTTACATCAGCGCTACATTGCATGTGTGTAGAGCCGTGGTACGACCCACATAAAACTGGAGATTTGCACAAAAGAGTGAAAAGACTTTCCTGCTGAATTAAGCTGGCTAAATGGCTGAGTTTGACTAAATTAAGGTCAATTGATTTTGATGTAAGGGCATAGAGATTGTGATAAAAAAACCATTTCACACAATTATACAGTAAAAGAACATTTACAATGTTTTGGGAAACGAAGTGGCTGGAGTACGGTAAATCACCGCACTTGAGAAGAAATTCTACAGTACGGTAGCATTCATTTACCGTATTCCAGCAAATTGACTGGAGTGCGGTTCAAACTGGTAACCTAAACATCTCATGGAGTGACGAAAATATGAGGCCATGATGGGGGTTTCCATATTTTAGAAATTGAAAATGTAGCAATATTTTACAAATAAAACATCAAATTGTTGTACTTGTACACGTGAAGACTTGAGAAAATATAGGAGGCCACGATGAATTTTCTACCATTTTACAAACAAGTCTGGCAATATTTTACTCTTACCACAACTTCTGTTGAAGTTTTCTAACAATATTTGACAAATAAAATATCAAATGCTAGTACTTGCACAAGCAGACTTAAGGAAATATGAGGCCGCGATGGGTTTCTAGCCATATTTTACAAACAGAAGATCAAGGCAGTCTACTTTTAGACTGCAAACGTGATTAATTTAATTAACCAATGAAATCATTTGTTACTGAAACCTCACTCGAGACAAAGTTCTAGAGTGCGGCAATCCGTACTGTAGCATATTTTCTACGGAACGGTTTTACCGTACCGCAGCCACGCCCTTTGGGAAAAATCTTCAAAAAATGTTGAAAATGGGTGTATTCCATTTTTTTCACCCAAATATATTTGTATGTTGAAGGGGGATCAAACAAAATAGTTGTCAAAATACTTGGGTGAACACATTTGTAGGTATTTGAAGCAAATCTCCAGTTTTATGTGGGGTCGTGCCACGGCTCTACATGCAAGTAAATTAAGTAGAGCTGAGGAAACCATGTCTAGATTTTAGAATACCAGAGTATAACTGCTGTTGTATTGGCAGTACATTGACAGAAGTATTTTACCCAATTTGCTGGTTTGCACCTGGTTCTTCCACACACTAGAACAGTTTTCAAAAACCTAGGGACCCTGCCACAGTCATATACAGTAGAACCTCCTTTATGGGACCCTGTGTTATCGAAATTTTCAATTATCCCAACATCAGACCCACTCTACATACTCCATTTAAACATGTTACTTTGAGCTCTTCTATTATTTTCTATTATCTGACCTTTCTAATGTCCAACCAAATTATTACCCTCCAAAGATGGTTGGATAATAGAGGTTCCACTGTATATATGCTCTGCGTCATTAATTTCCCAGCGGGCACGCAACTTTGAAACCAGGTTGAATCCAATGGTGAAATCTGGTTGAAATTAGGGATGGGTCGGTAGGTCCGGTATCGAGAGCATTTTACTGAAATACCGTGACGAGATTTTAAAACCGCCACTTCGATTGTCAACATATATAATGGAAGGAAGAGTTAAAATATTAGAAATATACCCAAAATCTGAAGAAATTATAAGTTTTTATCCCTATATTTTCGTCCATTTGCAGACTTTTATAGTGAACCATTGAGGAGAACTGCCATGTTTTGGTTACGACACTTTATATCCTAAATCTCGCTTGACAACACATAAAATGGAAGGAAAACATAAAATATTGGGAACAAACAAGAAATCTCACGAAATTATACAGGTTTCTCTCATATTTTGGCCATTTGGGGACTTTAATTGCGTTGTCGTTAAGAGGAAACGTCCATGTTTGATTGGGGTGTACTAAAACGCGGAGTCCCGGAATCGGTACGGTTTTGCATTGGCAACCTCCCGATGTACACATTTCTGATATCGACCCATCCCTAGTTGAAATACATGCAGATTTTGCAAACCATTTTTAGTTGGATCCAATGGGTGAAATCTGGTTGAAATACGTTTAGATTGACTTTCTTGAAATATTTCTGAATATTTATTGTCATGTACATTGTGTGCATTCAAATCAGTCAGCTGACATCCACGTAAACAACTGCTCCTCCAAAAGTACAAGGACCAGACACATGCTGTTTCTTTTAAAAGATACCTTATGTATCAAGGATGATAAATCAAAAGGCATGCAGATCTCTGTTCCAGAGCTGTTAGGAGCAAGGTATCCCCACCCAAAGAGTGAAAATTTCAATACTTTATCACAATCAGTGCTGGGAATTGCCCCCTATTTCCAGGGTCGCTTGATCGTCCATTTTGTCCGACCAGTCATTGACCAGACTCGAATTTTTACTCCATTGTTGGTCATTATATCATGAAACACTTTCCGGGATAAAGTACAGACCCATCCGGTTAAACATTAATGGTGTTTTGACATTTAGAATCTACCAAAAGTAGCTACTTCCAGTAAATATGGTGGTAGAATGTGGTGGGATCGCCATTTAAAATGGCAGATCGAGCATCAACTGTTAGAAGTGAGTTGAACTCGAGTTAAACTCAGTAATTTTCGGGATAAATTATTTCGTTTGTTAGCGATTAATATATGGAAAATATTTAACATAACCGTACACGAGCCAAAACTTTTACCTGGAAGTGGTTTTCACGATATAATTTATGTGAAATCTCCATTGATCTAATCTAATCTAATGTGGACTTTTATAGCGCTTAATCTCCATCACTGATGGACTCTAAGGCGCATCTAACCATAAGCAAAGGCAATTAGCGTTAATCAAGGGACAATAGCCAGGTCGTACCAAAGAGACACAGATGTGACGGGGGAGGCTATGGTGGGTAGGCTTTTGCAAACAGGTAAGTTTTAAGCTTGCTTCTGAAGGAGGCAACTGATGTTGCACAGCGGACATCTTGAGGGAGTTCATTCCAGGTCTTAGGAGCATCAAAGGCAAAACTCAGGCCAAAATGTTTGGTTGACTTAAAGACTGATGAATGAAAAGGAGGAACTGTAAGGTATTGATGATCTGGGTGACTACGCCTAGTACTATAGGGACAACTACTGGGAGACAGGAACGGTCCAAAATAGGAAGGAGAGCCACTATGCAAGAATTTATACACAAGTGTTGCAGTTTTGAAAATACATCGGTACTTAACAGGCAACCAGTGGAGTTTCTTTAAGATGGGTGTGACATGAGCATACTTTCTGTGATTTGTAACAATACGAGCAAGGGTGTTCTGAATACTTTGCAATTTGTACTGATTGAAACCGGACAAACCTCTGAACAGAGAGTTACAATAGTCCAGGCGACTACTGACCAAGGCATTTGCAGCAAGGACTGCAACATCAGGAGTAAGATGCTTTCTAATTCTACGGAGGTCGCGCATCTGAAGAAAGCACGCTTTGCAAGTCCTCTTGATATGCTCGGAGAATGAAAAATCTGCATCAAACCACACACCTAGATTTCTGACAGAATCAACCGGATGAAGAAGGCTACCAAGAATGCTAACAGGAAAATGAGAGGAAATCTTCTGACGTTGAGCCTTAGAACCAAAGACAATAAATTCAGTTTTTTCAGGGTTGAGCTTCAATTTGCTGAGAGACATCCACTCTTGGACATCATGAAGGCATGCATTTAGCTTGGCGAGAGCCGAATGAGCATTCTTATGGGAGAGATGGATGTATAACTGAGTGTCATCGGCATAAAAATGGAATTTAATATGCGGGTGGAGGCTAATAATTTTACTAAGTGGAGTTGTATAGAGTGAAAACAACAATGGACCCAGGACAGAACCTTGTGGAATGCCATAGATGAGACTACTTAATTCAGATAGTGTAGAGCCTATCTTGATGGCCTGGCATCGATTTCTTAAGTAGGAAACAAACCACCTTAGGACTGTTCCACCAAGACCAAACCAGGATTTAAGGTAGCCAATGAGAATATTATGGTCTATAGTGTCGAATGCGGCTGATAGGTCAAGAAGTACTAGAGCTGTGGGTTCGCCGCGAGCCAGAGAGAGATGAACCTCGTTTTTTATGGACAATAAAGCAGTTTCTGTGGAATAACCTGGCTTGTATGCTGACTGATGAGGATTGTCCAGCTTGTTACTATTGATGTGTGACGTCAGCTGCCTGGCCACGACTCGCTCCACCAACTTTGACAAGAAACAAAGACCAGACACTGGGCGATAATTCTTAAGGTCGTCTCTGGGAAGGGAAGCCTTTTTTATGAGGGGGGTGACAACCGCCTGTTTGAAAGAATTTGGGAAAGATCCTTCAATGAGAGAGAAATTTACCAACTTGGTAATAGAAGGGAGGAGGATATCAAGACAATCCTTAAGGAGGAATGTTGGTATAGGGTCTAGCGAGCAAGATTTAGTGGGAGATTCACAGATACACTTATGGACCTCGTCTTCAGTGACAGGTGTAAAGGCATTGAAAGCATTGATTTAAGCCAGAATTAAGTAAAAATGCAATAATTTTTTAAAATATTGGATATTTCCATTGTGTTGGTGAAGTGTCAGATTTAAATATTGGCGTTTGGAAAAACTCGAGTTTCACTTGCGAAGATCGATGTCACCCCTAATTATCGCCCATCGAGTTACGACTCGAGTTTCAGTCAACTCGTCCCAGCACTAGTGGTAGACATAGAAAAACTCGAAATGCATAAATCTATTGATTTATTAAGTAAAATATATGAAAAATATGTGGATATTGAGATAAATCAGGAAAGGTGAGATTTAAGCTGAATAGTCGATCATTAGAAAACATTAATGACTGAACACTGTCCACGATTGTACACTGTCACCAACGATTAATTGAGCACACATCTAAGTCCACCCACTAATCACAATTTTGTTATTAACTATTAAAGGTATTTCTCTCTTATCCTGCATATATGTACCAGGCCACAAGTGTCAGACCTGGTTCATTCTTATTTATTTTTTGAATTTTTAAAATAATTGTTAATGCAGTAAAATTCATAATTTCAAGCAGTAGATCAATAATAAGTATTGCATTTTGTTAAAATATGTTGTGCAGCTTTTCCATAGCTACAACATGATGAGTAACCTGGGAGTCTAACCTAATAGCTAGGTAAATAATTGCTAACTTTGTGACTTTTCAGTACCTTCCATAATGAGTAAAAATCACTTGTAACTTGGAAACTATTGCATTTTGAGTATTTTGTTGAAATATGTTATTCACATATACTTTTGGGCCAGCCGAAACATAGTAAAATTGCAGACCTGTAGCTCATTGCATAGCTAAGCAACAGCTACTTTGAGGTTCTCACTGTTGGGTAAATCACTTGTAACTTAAAAACTATTGCATTTACAGTATTTTGTTGAAATATATTATTCACCTATTTTGGGGTCAGCTGTAACAGTAAAATTACAGACCTGTAGCTGATTGCATAGCTGAGCAATAGCTACTTTAAGGTTTTCACTGTTGAATAAATCAGTTGTAACTTAAAAACTAGGGATGGGTCTCAATAGTGTGATGAGATTTTATAACCGCCACTTCGCTTGTCGGCACATATAATGCAAGGAAAACTTAAAATATTAGAAACATACCCCAAATATGAAGAAATTATTAGCTTTTATCCCCAATTTCGGTGCATTTTGCAGACTTTATACAGCACTAGCGATTACATTGAGCAGAACTGCCATGTTTCGGCCACGAAAATGTATATCCTCATTCTTGCTTTTCAGCTCGTATATTTGAAGGAAAACTTAAAATACTGGGAACAAACAAGAAATCTGAAGAAATTATAAACTTTTGTCTCAAATTTTGTGCATTTAGCCAGTTTTATTGCTATGTCATGAAGAGGAAACATCCATGTTTGTTTTTGGGATGTACTAAAACGCAGAGTCTCGGAATTGGTACGGTTTTGCATTGGCAACCTCCCGATGTACATATTTTTCATATCGACCCATCTCGATTGGTAACTATTGCATTTTCAGTGCTTTGTTGAAATATGTTATTCACCCACTTTTGGGTCAGCTGTAACATAGTTAAGCTGCAGATCTGTGGCTCTTTGCAAATAACAATAGCTACTTTGAGGTTCTCACTGTTGAGTAAATCGCTTGTAACTTTAAAACTATTGCATTTAGAATATTTTGTTGAAATAAATTATTCACCTACTTTTGGATCAGCTGTAACATAGTAAAATTGCAGAGCTGTAGCTCAGTGCATAGGTGAGCAATACCTACTTTGTTGTTCTCACTGTTGAGTAATTACTTGTAACTTTAAAACTATTGCATTTAAAGTATTTTGTTGAAATATATTATTCACCTACTTTTGGTTCAGCTGTAACATAGTAAAAGTGCAGACCTGTAGCTCATTGCATAGCTGAGCAATAGCTACTTTGGGGTTTTCACTTTTGAGTAAATCACTTGGAACTTCATAATTATTGCATTTACAATATTTTGTTGAAATATGGTATTCACCTACTTTTTGGGTCAGCTATGACATAGTAAAATTGCAGACTTGTAACTTATTGCATAGCTGAGCAAAAGCTACTTTGCGGTTCTCACTGTTGAGTGAAAAACTTGAAAACTATTGGATATAAGAATATTTTTTCAGATAAGTTATTCACCTAATTTTAGGTCAGCCATAACATAGAAAAATTACAGACCAGTACCTTGGTGCATAGCCAATCTATAGCTCTTTTATTCATTTTCTACTTCCACTTGTGCTCTGAAGCTCATAACACAAAGTTAGCTGACACAGAGCCCATTCACGGGCACTGCTTCCTTGTTTGTAAAATTTATTTCCAAGTACAGATAATTGTCAACAGTTATTTTCTGTTATTTGAATTCTTTGTTAATAATGTTTGAGATTCAGTATAAAAATGTAAGTCATATACCAGGGCTCAATTGTGTATGTTTATGTCATGTTTCTTTGGGGATCTGCTTCTTGTGAAAGGGTTATCCCTTTACCTGTGTACACCTTTATCAGTTTGTGAATCTATGTTATATTTTTTGCCAGTAAAAGCTAAGAATGTTAGAATAATATATTGTTGGAACATATTATTATTTTGTCGACAGTTTAAAAGAAAAATTACACAAAAAATTGTATTTAATGTTACAATAACAAGTGGTTTTAAAAAGTTAATAACTGGTTATTGGTTTTTATGACAAAACCAACCAATTACCAGATAAAGCGGTTTTTACCCTACAGCCTTTAAGGGCTGTCGGGGTATTGTTTTCACCCATGGTGTCTGGATGGGCGGGCGTGCGGGAAAAACTTTGTCCAGGCTGTATCTCAGAAACCGTAAGGTGTAGGAAGTTGATACTTGGTAGAGACATTGGTTAGGATGTGTAGGTGTGCAACGTCATGGTCTGACCTTGATTTGACCTTTGACCTTGCCGTAATGACCTTGACTGTGAAAATCTTGTCCGGGCTATATCTCGGAAACTGTAAGGTGTAGGAAGTTGATACTTGGTAGGGATATTGGCTAGGGGGTGTAGGTGTGCAACGTCATGGTCTGACCTTGACTTGACATTTGACCTTGCCATAGTGACCTTGACCTATAAAATCTTGTCCAGGCTATATCTTGGAAACCGTAAGGTGTAGGAGGTTGATACTTGGTAGGGACATTGGTTAGGGGGTGTAGGTGTGCAACATCATGGTATGACCAGGATTTGACCTTTGACCTTGCCGTAGTGACCTTGACCTATAAAATCTTGTCCGGAATATATCTCAGAAACCGTAAGGTGTAGGAAGTTGATACTTGGTAGGGACATTGGTCAGAGGGTGTAGGTGTGCAATGTCATGGTCTGACTTTGATTTGACCTTTGACCTTGCTGTAGTGACCTTGACCTATAAAATCTTGTAAGGGCTATATCTCAGACACCGTGAGGTGTAGGAAGTTGATACTTACTACGGACATTGGTTAGGGGATGTAGGTGTGCAACGTCATGGTGTGATCTTGATTTGACCTTGTCGTAGTGACCTTGACCTTTAAAATCTTGTTGCACCTTTGGGTCTGTCTTTTGATGCAATTTAAGCACTGTTAAAATCATATTAGAATTCATTAAGAATTTTACTTTTACAACTTCCCATTGTAACATATGGTATTCTGCTCCAACACCACACATAAGCATTCATTGAATGTATTACCACTTCTGTATGCATGGTAATATTCAAAACATCTAAACCATAATTCAGCCATGCCAGATGTAGATAAAGTACATGCATTATCTTTCTCTTAGACATTATTTTCTCTATTTAAACATTGTTTGGACCTTAATATAACTGACAGTGCTCTGAAAGTATCCTGAACTTTGTACTGATACAGTACTTCTATATCTCGTGGTGTTAGAAATATTTCCCTAGGCTTTGGGGTACGGGCATCTCTGATGCTATTTTCTATTTACAGCCTTAATAATAATTCCATTTCATTATACCTCATGGTGTGTACAGTCTGAACATGTCTTTAGTCATTTGTAGTAATGGTATTGTTTATCGATATTGAAATATTTATCAATTCACGCCAAATATACTGATATCGATAATGCAGGGTACAATATCAATATCAGAATATAGGATTTAATAGATGAAATTAAGCTGTTTTCCATTCAAGTAAAGTACAAAATGTAAAGAATATATTAGTTATTATATCATTTTTGTCAACTTTCACTTACCGCTAAAGCGGAAACGCCATATTTGTTTATGTTTCGGGAAACTACTAAAACTTGCGAGAAAGTTCGGAAGGACACTCTCTGAAAACATCTATGACCCGATATTTCAATATCGATCGATACACAAAGCAATAATATAGTTTGATATCGATATAGATATTATTATTCGATACCAACACTAATCATTTGTCAGTGGGTAACATATATGAGAGTAGGCCATCAAAATATGGGTATTATATGAATCTAGCCAGTTTGTACCTTTAATAGATGGTTTTCTTGCTCAATTATTTTTGTTGTCTTTGACTTGTTCTTTTTGTTGTGTGTGTGTGTGTGTTGGATTTGTACTGTAGGGCTGGGACGGGTGCTGAAAAACGGCATCGAGTACTCGCCCTCTCACAACCAGTCCGAATTCGAGTAACCGCGAGATTTAGTATCTACCATTAGAAGTCTTTTGTAAACAGATAGTCGGTTCCGGAAATGAAACTTTTGAAGAAAAACGTCTATTTGACCGGATATTATAGAATATGGAGTAAATTATACATTTTCAAGCGAAAGTAACAACTTTAATTGATATTATGTGACGGAAATGCTGAAATGTGGCATATTTTACACAAGCGTTTCATTACGTGGGCGATAATACAATACCTGGCGAGTAACCGAGGATTTAAAATGGACTCGAGTACTAGCAAAGTTTGACCAGTCTATCGAGGCTCGAGTACTCGTTCACAGCCCTAATTTGTAGTGATGAATAATTGGACATTCTAATTCAGACTGAACACTTCTGCTAAAATTTATAGGAGTGTGCATTTTCAGATCTTCCTCTTTTACTTTGTACTGGCACAGTCATGAAAATGATAACCAGGCCTTTTTTCTTGTTTTTGTTTACTATTTTTAAATAGTGCAATTTCGGCTCTCTGTGTGTTAGAAAAGTACTTGTAGTAGGACAAGCAATAGTGATAGTATTCTCTAGTAGTACCCTTTATCCTGTCTTATTTGTGTGTATTAATGTGTGCATGCCATTCAATGTTGTAGCTAATGCACCACAGCCCCGACAATGTCACCTGAAAATCTGGGAGGGTTTCCAAGGGTACGGCTTTAATCTTCATGCAGAAAAGGGAAAGCCGGGCCAATTTATTGGAAGTGTTGACCCAAACAGTCCTGCTGATTTTGCTGGTTTGAAAGAGGGTGATCGTATTGTCGAAGTAAACTGCGAGAATATTAGCCGTGATAACCATAGTGGGGTTGTCCAGAAGATTAAGTCTGACCCAAAACAAACTAGCCTTTTGGTGGTGGACGAAGAGACAGAAACATACTACAGGGAGAAAGAAATCACCGTCTCCAGTAGCCAAAGCAATGTCAAGGTCATAGTTTGCCCTGATGTACAGCCAAAGGGTGAGTGTAGATTTCAAAGCGTCTGAATTTAACCACCAGGGTGTTGAATCTAGAAAAATAGTCTTGTGGATGAAAGAACTACAACAGGCACATTCAGTTCATTTTAACTAGGGCTGCAACGATTCTTCGGTTACTCGGAAACAAAATGATTCAGTTCAGTACTTGAGGCAAGAAAAGTGAACCAGGTCTTCGAAAACACCTAAACAGTAAACACAGACGTAAAATCTACTACAAAATTCTTTTTTTTTTCTTTAAATATATGAATATATTTTATTAATATAAGGCGTTTCCGTTTCAGTATTTTATATTTTAAGTATTTGCGAACTTTAATTCTTTGTATAACAATGTTTTATAAGACGGCATTTTATTATAACGTATTTCGAAGATGCCTCATATCTCGCAATATAAAGATGGTTAAAGTTTCCTATATTTTGCATTATAAATGCGTCTTTTCCCCCAAATTCGATAAATTATCAAAATTCTTTCCTGCTGTGTGCCTTGTAACCATTTTATAAGGCGTGATATGTCAGAATATGAAGCAGTTTATTTCGTGGGCGATAATCAAGTGAGTAACCGAGTCCGAATCGATTCTTCCAAAACGAGGAATCGAGGCGCATTTTCGGGCTCGCTTGCAGCCCTAATTTTAACTAATAGGTTTATTTCATGATATAAAGTTAATTTTAATGTTGTCTCACCAAAATATTTCATTGGAATTTTAAGGGTTTTTTTCAGAGAAACGTCCAAATATTCAATCAGTATATTCAACAAAAATTTCAAATACTTTATAATCCAATCAGTTGCAGTTTTACTGAAAACCTTTCCTCCGCTAGTCTCTTTTTTGTTACTTTTCCCTGGGGTGTTCTCAGAATTACATCTGCAAGTGAGCTAGAAAACCTGCCTCGATTTTTTTGAAGAACCTACAGGGACTCTTTTATGAAATAGACTGCTTCAAATTTTGATATTTGGCACCTTATAAACTGATTAAAATGCATAAAGAATGGTGGTGTAACGATTCGCAGAGAACTCGATTTCTGAACTACGTTTTAGCATCCACATCGATCCTGTTGGAAACGTCGGCAATAAAAAAAAACACGAAACCTCTTCCATGGTTTTGTGTTGACGATAATAGATAATAGTGAATATTGGAAGATTCGCGGTTAATGATACTTTGAAGATGAAAACTACAAGCATATTTTCTGTTCACGGACCTGTCTCATTAATATTATGGAGCAAATATGAGGTCACTGAATTTCTTTTAGGGGGTTTACAAATAGAAAGTGGTTTTCAATGGGCGATAATCAGGAAATAATAATCATAGTGTCAAATGTTCAGACTCTCTTTTACTCCCTAAGATTTTCATTTATTTGTGTCTTTTTATATAAATACGTCTTTCTTTGTCCATTCTAGTGCATGCACTGTGTTGTTTGGTTTTCTAAAACACCATTGCTTATGCTTCTGTTTTTAGAAGCAATGAAAAGTTCCTCAGCTAATGAAAAGTATCTTTACTGAAATATCATATTAATGTATGCAAGTGGTATGTTTTATGTAAATCAATTCGATTGTTTTGCCAAATACCCCCCCAAAAAAAAGTATTATTCAAAGGTGAATGTACATTTTTTCCTCAGCTATAAAGCCTTATTGATAATTCACATAAAAATACCATTTAACACATTTACAAACTCAACTAGTTTAATAGATTTAGCAAAGGATAAATATTGACAGTTGGTGCCAATCAAACCGAAAAAAAAATTTTCTTTTGATATTTTAACTATAAAGACTGAAGAGTGAATGTTTGTTGATGCTTTTTATCATTCATCATCTTTCTGATCCTTTTTTCATGTCTTCTGTTCACCTTGGTGTCAGATCAATGTTTCCTGGGAGACATTCGTGGTGCAAGATGTTATTGTGGTAATGACTTACCTTTAACCTCTAAAGTAATGGGTTTGCTCACCTTGGTGCTCTTTGGAAATGTCAGGAGTTGTCTGTTGATGCCCTTTGGTTTACAATGCAGATTACGGTAACAGAAAAGTCTGACTCTCATAATTTTCAATGAATATAAATCAGAGTTTTAAAATCACCTAAACCATCTAATTATTCCTCAATGGGCTAAGTGAAATGAAACAATTGCCATAATGTTCTATTTTTCAATATTTACTATGGTGTTTACTATTTTGAACTAACGTTTACTTCACACAATGATTGATCCTCAGGAGACCTTGGTCATACGTCTGGAGTCCTCAGTGACCTGGTGGGTTTGCAGGTTTGGCATTTAATCACTGATGCCATCTCTGTATCTCTGTGTGGGTTCCACTCCCTAAAGTGACAAAGCTGAAGAACCTGGCTGTTGAACAGGATGTAAAATCGCAACTTTATTTTTGACTTTGATCGCACATCTGGTCTGATCATGACAGTATCATTAAAACTGAATAAGTAGTGATTAATTCTCAATTGCACATCGTTTACCATTTTGAAGGAAACTTGGAGCCTCGTTTTGTTTTTTTTTTGCTGGTAAAGCTTACTGCACTAAGTCTGATCTGTTTTTGGTGATTGGTGAATTTTATCTTAAACTGAAAACTTTGCAAAAAGTATTTGTCCATAAAACCTGCATATTTTCAGTAAATTAAAAGTTTATTCTATTTTATTTTTTTACTTGTGCAGAAAATGGTGCGGCGAGTCAGGTGGAGGCTGAAGTGAATCATGTGTCAGATGACGAGCAGGTAATTCAATTGTAAAGAATGACCGTGACACAGTAACATGCATAATCTTAGTATTGATTAATGTATACTCGATAGGTTATGCAAGCCAACAACTGGCACACATATCCAAGTTCTACTACTGTGTGTATTGGTACCAGTTATATAAATATTTGTCCATCAAATACTTCTTGCAAAAATTATGTCATTAAGAACCTGTTGGCTCACGTTGCAGAACAACTGACACCAAGAAAGACTAAATATAAGCACATTCGTGTTATAAATAAACAAATTCACATTAAGAAATTGGTTGTTGCATTATGGGAATCCAACTTTTCACTATAGTTTTTGTACAAACACACTGCAGCAATGCATTTTTAGTGGTGAGGGAAGCTATTACAGTTAAAAACAAATTATACACAGGATCTTTTCAGTACTGTCATTTTTGGCTTGTTACATGTCAGCCAGAAAGCCAGACTAAACTGTGTAAAGTATTTACAACAAAACAAAGAAGTCACAACACTATGTACACTGATAACATGTACAGCCACTCCAGTTTTAAACAATCTGGACACTATCTGGACTGGAATTAATTTCTATACCTGTAAATCAGGTTGTAATCTGCTTCAGTTTCTGGCCACACAGCTTTAACCACTTGGGTAACTGTAATCTCAGAAAATTTCTATCTCAGCTAAAATTTTGCTACGTATTTTACAAGTATAGTTATTGTCATTAAGAGTTCCTATTTATACACACTTTTGACCACTTAGCTTTGCACAGATAAACTGCCATGTAATCATTATAGAGGGTTAATACAATGAAAAAATTTCCAAAAACATTTTGTTAGATAAATAAAAAAATTTACTTCAAAGCATTTTCCGAAGTAAATATTTAATCAAAATGTAGCAAAAGCTAACAGGAAATCTGTGAAACTAAACTATAAATAAATAAGGTAATTTTTTGTTTGATATACAGTGACCCAAAAAGTAATTCAATCCTTTTACTTTATTTGAAGGGAACCCATTTCTCCCCCCCCCCCCCCCCCCCCCCCCCCCCCCCTTTTACAACACAGAATTTTGACATGGTTGCAGCAGAGTGACTGTGACAATGTCATAAAGTAAAAATAAATGTGAAGTTTGTGGACTTTATTCATCAAACCACATGAGGGAAATGAAAGCGGAATATCGAGTTTGTTTTATTACAGCATAATATGTTATGGGCGACTTTTACTGCAGAGGCAAAGACAAAAAAAGTGGACTTACTTTGTTGCTTTGAAAAATCTTTTATTTTATTTTTGAAAGGCTAAGCAATTGACTGGCATTAAAATTTGTTAAAAGTTGAATCTCTACTGAACAGAATACTACAGATTTAAGGTTTCAGTGAAAATAAATTTTCACTATCTGAGATAAATTTGCAAATTAATGGCAAGTAGAAATGTTCACTTTATACAGTACCACTTGTAATACAATAGTGTTTACAGTGAGAGAGGGAAACATTGATCAAGTCAAGGCCTGTACTGGTGGTGTGTACAGCATTCTGTTCACACCAACAAAGCAGTGGTCTCTGGTACTTGAGTTGATTGATTTGGGTTGATTATCAGATTCAACACATGTTTGAATGGTTAATGGCTCTTTAAAAATGGCACAGTGAAACCAGAGGTTGTAGGTTTGAATGTTGGTTACATCCTTAAGAGAGACAGTTGGTAGTTACTGTCTTACTGATATGGAAAATGTTGAGTAATCAATATACGGGAGACTTTGAACAAATGGAACCTCCAATATTATTTCACTAGTCGAGGATTTTGTATCAGTCTTGGCTTACTTCCATTTATACCTACAGTAAAAAAAACTTATAGTAATATCTGATATGAGGTCCAAAAATTACTTCAGATTATCAGTAAATTTGGCTTTTATTTGTGCTGCTTATGTGGAGTCTACTGTATTTCTTTAAAAAAAAGTCTTAGGACCTTCAAAATAAGCAAATGTACCTTGAAGAAGCCATAAAATCAAAATAAATTCAAAGAAGTATTGACAGAAAAAACAAAAACAACACAAAAGCAGTGTTCAGCACTTAAAGTGGAAAGAAATCCGAGTATTCAGATATCTTAGACCCAGACTTAGAATATGACCCAGATAAGCCCAGCTTGGTTCTGATAACACATCTTTTCAGGCCTCGGTCCTTTATCACTGAAAGAAAAAAAAATAATCGTCACAATCAGTGTTTCATTCTGTGTATATAACAAGTACAAATATTGAATTTACTTTTAGTAAAAAATGTCTACAGTTAAGTTGGCAACATAAGCACAGGGTTCCCACATCCTTGAAAATCCTTGAAAAAAATTGCTTCATTTTCAAGGCCTTGAAAGTCCCTGAATTTGGCAAAATTGAATAAAATCCTTGAAAAGTCCTTGAATTTCTTAATGCCCAACTTCTGCATCTGCATCATCTAGTGTTATGTTAAAGTCATGTGACAATAAAGAATTTTGTGGGAACGGATGGCTAGAAGGGGAGGTAAAGGAGGCCATGCCTTAAAATATATCCTTGAGAATTGTTGTTGGTGACCTTGAAAATCCTTGAAAAGACCTTGAATCCAGTTATCCAAAGTCTGTGGGAACCCTGTAAGCAACTATGGGAAAGTGTATGAAAATATAAGCCTTGTCTGTTATGGATTTTTAAGTGTAATTTTCCAGTTTAAAATACATTTAAATTGTTTTGGATTTGTTCTTGATATTGTTAAGTGATATTCCAATTTAATGACCCTTGTAGGAATTAAATGGAAAATATGATATGTCGGCTTGAAACATTATCCAAAACTGCACATACTTTCTACTTATGTAAATATTCAAATAAATCTTGACTAAATAAGGAAGTTCAGCATGTGGCTTTTCACCCGTCTCCAACTGCTACAATCTCGTGGTTAATTATGGTAAATTACAAACGATTATAGGAACTCTGAAAGGTTATCTTAAACTAGAGCTATGTTTCCTGAATAAAAGGAAATTGAGATAGATCTTAGAGAGTGTAATTTATACACATGCATAATAATACATGAGGAAAATAACCCGAGTGATATATCATTTAAAATTTTGTCTCAAGTAAGTTGGATTTTAATCTTAACTGCAATGAGCAGAAACACTTAACACATTGACACATGCAATATATTTGTAGGTTAAGTTGTTTTATAAATATTTCAGAAAATTTTGTACTCAATCCATGAAAATCGGTAAAAATTATCCTTGGTAATAGGACTCTGTTTGTACATGCTTTCATAAATTTCTCCAACAGAATGTGATAAATCAGTTTATAATTTACAGTTTCTGAATACACCTTACAAGCGAACACAGCTGTTTAGTATATCCAGAAATAATTAAGCGTCCCTGAAAGGGCGCTTATTTGTTTTCGCCTCAGTTTCCTCGCCGCCGCTGCCGCTTTATAGTCTCCCTTGAATGTCTCCCTTATTATTAGAAGGTTTCAAACCATATTTGGCAGTTATATACCTTAGGCGTGGAAAAATTTTTCTGCATGCTTAAATTTGACCTTTATGAAGGTCACATGATCAAAAACCATTTTTTGAAGTACACCCCCCCCCCCCCCCCCCCCCCCCCCCCCGTCATCACACTTCAGGAAAAACTACTTGCTACAGAGCCTTATAATTTGACACACGTGTTGATACTATTGAAAACGCGAGCTGATTAGAGCAATCCCTTAAAAAATGTCTCATTTATGAGTGATTTTCTGACACCTTCCAATCTGAAAGCCTTAAATTTAGGCCAACCCCCTATTATCTTCTTAAGTATTGCATTTAGAGCTATAAAATGTACTGGGAGGTAATAGGAAAGCATATGTGGAGAGTCTAAATAGCCGGTCAGTTTTACCCCCCGACCCCCCCTTATGGGTCAAACTGGGGTCATAAAATAGCTGTTTTTGAGTTTTTGCCTTATATCTCCTTTATTGTTGCTTTTATAGCTTCAGAATGTATTAAGAGGTATTGGGAAAGCCTATATGGAGAATCTAAATAGCCGGTCAGTTTTACCCCCCAACCCCCCCTTATGGGTCAAAGTGGGGTCATAAAATAGCCGATTTTGAGTTTTTTGCCCTGATCACCTTTATTGTTGCTTTTATAGCTTCAGAATGTATTAAGAGGTATTGGGAAAGCATATATGGAGAGTCTAAATAGCCGGTCAGTTTTACCCCCCGACCCCCCCTTATGGGTCAAACTGGGGTCATAAAATAGCCGATTTTGAGTTTTTGCCTTATATCTCCTTTATTGTTGCTTTTATAGCTTCAGAATGTATTAAGAGCTATTGGGAAAGCATATATGGAGAGTCTAAATAGCCGGTCAGTTTTACCCCCCGATCCCCCCTTATGGGTCAAAGTGGGATCATAAAATAGCTGTTTTTGAGTTTTTGCCTTATATCTCCTTTATTGTTGCTTTTATAGCTTCAGAATGTATTAAGAGGTATTGGGAAAGCCTATATGGAGAGTCTAAATAGCCGGTCAGTTTTACCCCCCAACCCCCCCTTATGGGTCAAAGTGGGGTCATAAAATAGCCGATTTTGAGTTTTTGCCTTTATCTCCTTTATTGCTGCTTTTATAGCTTCAGAATATATTAAGAGGTATTGCGAAAGCATATGTGGAGAGTCTAAATAGCCGGTCAGTTTTACCCCCCGACCCCCCCTTTATGGGTCAAACTGGGGTAATAAAATAGTTGCTTTGGAGTTTTGCCTTATATCTCCTTTATTGTTGCTTTTAGACCTTCAGAATGTATTAAGAGGTATTGGGAAAGCATATGTGGAGAGTCTAAATAGCTGGTCAGTTTTACCCCCCAACCCTCCCTTATGGGCCAAACTAAGAGGTATTGGGAAAGCATACGATGCAGCTTTGTGCATTCTTAGCTTTACAGCATGCTTATTAAAACCACAAAGCATTTTAAACTTTAAGGGACGCTTCGCTTTTGTTAGCAAAAGCATTCCTCTAGTTAGATTTTGGGGAAAGCATATGTGGAGAGTCTAAATAGCTGGTCAGTTTTACCCCCCAACCCTCCCTTATGGGCCAAACTAAGAGGTATTGGGAAAGCATACGATGCAGCTTTGTGCATTCTTAGCTTTACAGCATGCTTATTAAAACCACAAAGCATTTTAAACTTTAAGGGACGCTTCGCTTTTGTTAGCAAAAGCATTCCTCTAGTTAGATTTTATTTTATTTTTTAATTTTAAAAAGGTAAATAAATTAGATACATTTTAAAAGTTTCATGATTTTACTAACAATTATTAAACTCATCATGTACAACTTAAACTTAGTCTTGTAACTTTACTGGCGAACCATTGGTAATCATTTGTAGAAAGAAACTGGTAATAAATTGTTAATAACCATCAAAAAAAGCTCTTGAAATGATTTGTCATCATCACCATCAGAATATATGTATTCCTTTTCATGCATGCTATGCAGCCCTATTCATCTGTTCTAAGTTATTCCATACCACAATACAAGTAGCTTTTAAATTTCTGTTTTTTTCCCCTGATACATAACTTTATCAAGTTTTGGCAAGCCGCTTGATTCAGTGCCTTAGTTTTTGTTTGCTTGTTTGTTTTTGTTCATTTAATGTTTTTGGTGTTATAAGTTATAACCAGCCTTGTAGAAAGCTCATGTATCACACAATCTACTTCATTCGGTGCCAACATTGTCACCTGAAGATGTCAAATTCATATTTTGAAGTAATCAAGGAAGTTAAATTCTTTCTGTGATAAAACTATATCTTTGGTACATGTTTTTAGTCTCAAGCAGTGAGTTAAACACAAGTAAAAAAATAAAATGTTTTACTTATTTGTTAATAATATATATAAAATTTTGTGTTATAGAAAAAAAAGTATCTGTCTTGTTGTTGAACTACTTTGGGAGGGGGGATGACAGCAGCTGGGTGGTTTTCTAGTTTTTTATATAATCATTTGCCTCTCACCTCTGGGTCTGAGGATAAAAATAAAACCAGTTTGTAGCACATAATCAGTCGGGTGTTGCCCCAGAGGTTCTGAGTATAAAACCAATTAATAAAATGTAATCAGTCAGGTCTCCTCCCTGTATTTTGGGTATGAAACTACCTCATGACAACATGGCTTTGGGTCAGTTCTGGTATAAACTTAAATGTTGAAAATCCTCGAAAACTGCAATTTTGACTTAACTTTAAGATATAAATACATTGTACAAGTAATTTTACAATATTCTGCAAGAATATTCCTGCTGGAATGTGTGCGAGGCTACTTACAGGTGAACTATGGCAATGAACAAAGCCGACCAGTTGTCTGGCCAATATTCTCTAGCTAATGATAACCATATATGACACATAAAGTCTTTGTTGCATTTTAATTCTTTCGGTTTTTATTGGTACAGAAAACACCAAATTTATGCAGTAGCTAAAGTCCAATGAACGTGTATCTTTTTGGTATGTAAAATGTGTGTCTAATGAAATTCATGAAAGCAAAAGATTCAGAGTCTTTGTGAAAATTCTTTTTTTTTTCTATTGTCATGTTGAAAGGATTTGAAATCTATATCATAAAACTCTTGTTGTTTGATTGATACATTATACATAGTTGACAAAGAGAATACAGTTATACAAAGACATTTGAGAAAGTAAGAGAAGGTACAAGAAAAAGGTGAAATTTTGGTGACAATAGTATTCAGTATTATATTACTTACAATGAATACACAGGATTTTGAGGTACGTTTCATTAAGTTACTTGTACTTGTCCAAATTTAGTTTAGAGTATAAACAAATATATTTGACAATGTACACAAACTAAGCGATAAAGTTTTATTAATAATATTTAAAAAAATAAAATATTAAGCATTCTCTGTAGGCTGAAACTAAATTTAATTTTGATAATGATAGAAATGATTGGTAGACCTGTCTTAGTTATGATCTTTCTCAGTTGTTACAAAGCACTGATATTTAGCTTGGCTTTACATACTTTGCTGTTTGGGGCTTATTAAATAAGTGGTTACAGGTTGCATTGGAAGTCTGCATCAGATCCAGAAAATGAATAGAAATAATTAGAAATTACAAATTTGACAAGATCACATTATTCAAAGAAAAGCTGCGAAAATGGTTGAAAAATCACTTGGATGAGACTTTTCTTCCTCTAAATAACAGTACTTGCGTGTGTTTTTTTATTTCTGTAGATCGGGGAAGAAGTCATCACTATGATTACATTACAAATCAAAACAAAAGCAAATGAAAATAAAAATGATATGAATATTTCATCATATTTTTACTAAATTTCTCTGAAAATAAGCTAAAGTTAAAGGTTAAATAATGTAAGATGCATTGAGGATGATCGTTAATTCTCATTTATCGTCCAATTGTTCCATCACCAGTAAATATGCAATATCACCACTCATGGTGACTCCACTACCTTCTGAATGTCCTTATTGTAGTTTCTTGATGTACCTTTACATTTAAGGTGTTTAGTACTGTGGATGATGAAGATGCAGTTTGTCACTCTCTCCCTGATAATGAGCAAGTGGTCAGTTTTCCTTCCTACAGCTTTTTGAGTCTAGAGACTTCCTCCCTGCACTCCGGCACAAATCTGTCCTACTTTTAATTAAACTCTGTTGTATATTTTTACCATTTCCCTGAAGCGGTACAATGATTAGATTTTGTAAATTTGACAGCTGAAAGGGATTTAGAACCCAGCTTGACCTTTAACCTTCAGCTGTGCAAAAAGTATGGTCACCAGTATAATAGTAACACACTGATCCTATCAGCTCTCCATCACAGAACAACCAATTCAGTGTATCAAAACTTAAAAGTAGATCAAATAAATGAATGGTTGAGATAGAAGTTAGCCAAGTCTCTGGACTCAATAATCACTCACACACCCTACTGTTTAATATGTTTTCACTTTCAACATTCTCCTGAATCTAGCTCTAGTAATTTTCAACTGTGTCTTTTAGAATAATGATAATCATAAAAACAAAGTAACATTTCTCTTTATTCTAAAGAGTTGTTGTGCTGAGAGAATAAACATTTTATCTAGAGCAAATAACAAAACAAACCATAGAGAAGTAGCATTAAGTCGACTCTTCAGTCACCAGTTAAAATCTTGCGTGTAACACGTACTGTAGAAATAATCCATGAGTGATCATGGTTTGTATACAGCATTTAACCATGGCACTTCCGGTAATAATTTTACGAAGCTTCGTCTTCGTAAAATTATTACCGTAAGTGCCATGGTTAAATGCCGTGTACAAACCATGATGACGGGTGGATTATTACTATTCTAACATAACATCTAAGATTATTTAAGAGACTTTTTTTCATTTATTTTTTATTTTTACAAGGAAAAAATTGTTTTATGTAGGTTTGTTTACATTGTGGTGACCTTAGCAACTGGCTCTTCCATCCAATATACCTTACAACTGCAGGTTTAAAATGTTATGATACAGGAATATTTTATATAAATCTAATATTTAATATTCAATAAATATTTCATATTCAGTGAAATATAAATAAAAAATAACATAACATTACTACTAAAACCCAATCACAAAATATGTACGGCAGATGGAAGGGCAGTGCAATTGTTGCCAGATAAATGTGTGCGCATAGAACTGAAAACTTGTTTCTGCGCAGCTCGTCATGTTAGAATTCCCGATAAAAGCTCTTGTATATTTCTAGCGTAGAAGCTGATATTATTTCTACTGGACAGTCAAGTCTGTTTAAGTTCTGCTTAAATGAGTTTAACTGTTGAAATAATATTCAACTTTCAGTTATAGTCAATGAAAAGGGGATATACCATAATCATTACGACATCTACTGAGTATTATCGGACCTTTTACCAAGACAAATTGTACATTTAGAAAGAAAAAACCTGTGTGTAAGTATAAGTTGTTGGTGTATAAATGGCATAAATTTGGAAATCATAAGAAATGAATTAAGTGAGTTTTTACGTCTGTACAGCTAAAAGTAGATCCAGATTGGGTTGATAACTTGAGTACTCTAGACCACAGACTCTGTATTTTGACCATAAACTTGACAAACTTTTTTCCAGTTGCAGAGTTTTTATATTTTTAACCATATTGCCTAACAGATTATATAAAATGCATCAATTTCTGGGAGATGTCAAAACAAATTGTTGATATTTTTGTCTCTAAAAAGGGTATTTGTCGAGAGAGAACAGGCAGCCTTACCAATTCTTTTGTTCACTATCAAGCATTTGTAGAGCAAGACCTACCCAGAGCATGTTTCCAAAAATTCGGAATTTTTTGGGGGGGTTTCCAAAATATAAATTCGATCTTTCCCAAAATGTAATCGCTTTTTCCTTTGTCAAGACCCTAACCAACATACAAAATTTCAGTTCATTGCTTTGGAGTTATCACAGATGGAGAAACAAACACACACGGAAACATAATCTCCAAGTGGATGTAACTACGAACAGTGAAAATATCAAGTTAACTCGGTCATGAAGATATTTAACCTCAAACTTGGTTTCAGTGTTGTGGCTTTTGTGGTGAGATTTACTCTTTTATGTAACTTTTTTTTTCAATTTTCTTGGTTTAATATACCATACATTTATAATTGTATCCCCGGACAAAAGTCGAGGATACCTAAGATTCAGTACGGTCATACCGCCGCCACAGAGATTTCCTTTTGGACACGATAACTTAAAAAATATTTTAGTTAGATTTTTCAAATTTGGTATGTGGGTATGTGTGACCAATGCCACAAATGCTATTGTTTTGTGACCTTGACCTTCAATTTCAAATCCTCTGTTGGCCTCTTAAAGGTCAGATTTTGGCCATTTTTTCACATTTTGGAAAATTATCTACATTTTTCTACTGGCTGTTTCTCATAGGTAGAAGGTTGAATCTCTTCATAGGTGATATGTATAACCGATATACATGTCCTCTACAACCTTCTAGACATTTGACCTTGAAGCTCTTAATTCAAGGTCATTCACAGAGTGCCAAAGGACCCCACATAGTGGACTTTAAAAGTGCCTATATCTCCCTTATTATTGGTCCTAGAGATGTGCAATGTGAAATCAACCTATAGGAAATTATGTGCTGCGAATCTTCTGATGTTGGCAGATTTGACCTTGGACCCCTCCTTCAAGGTCAAATGAGGAAAGCCAAACTTAAAAGTGCTTATAACTCGCTTATTATTGGTCCTAGAGGTTAGGGATGGTAAACCAATGCATAGGAAATCATGGGCTGAGAATCTTTTGGTGTGGTTGGATTTGACCTTGGGACCCTCCTTCAAGGTCAAACGAGGATAACCAAACTTAAAAGTACTTATAACTTGTTTTATTATTGGTCCTAGAGGTTTGGGATGGTAAACCAACACATAGGAAATCATGGGCTGGGAATCTTGTGGTGTGGTCGATTTGACCTTGGGCCCCTCCTTCAAGGTCAAACGAATGTAGCCAAAGATAAAAGTGCTTATAACTCGCTTATTTTTGGTCCTAGAGGTTTGGGATGGTAAACCAACCTATAGGAAATCATGGGCCGGAAATCTTTTGGTGTGGTCAAATTTGACCTTGGGCCCCTCCTTCAGGGTCAGATGAGGTGACCCAAAGTTGTAAGTGCTTATAACTCGCTTATTATTGGTCCTAGAAGTTTGAGATTGTAAACCAACATAGGAAATCATGGGCTGGAAATCTTCTGATGTGGACGGATTTGACTTTAGACCCCTCTTTCAAGATCAAACGATGATAGCCAAACTTATAACTCGCTTATATGGCTGGAAATACTCTGTATGTCACGCTTCAACCATGTCCTGTCCGAGGATACACTGCGTCAAGATGCAATGTCTGGTTATAGTGATTGGATTTTCTCTACTAAACTCTGAACAGTCACATACAGTAGTCTTGTCTTAACAATTTTAACAAGTTAACACAGAATGAAATCTACAATATAAATAATATAGGGTTTCTTAAAACTATTAACTAATTTGATCACAGTGTGTTTGTGTATAGAATAACATCTGTTTACATCTTAAGTTATCATTTTGACATTGCACTATGCAAATACAACCAGTTTGCAAGTTTGAACATCAGAAAATATATTTCATAGAAAAATAATTTTATTGGTATTAAGTGGAATTTTGCCGTAGCTATAACCAGATCTATTGGATGTTGGAGGTTCATAGTCTACTTAATGTAGTCTTAGTATTGTACCAGTTTTAAAACACTTGGCACCCATGATTATATGATAAGAGACAATAATAAGATTGGCATTGATAATGATTGATTACTATTTTATGTATTTAAAAATTATCCCAAGTTTTATAGGGATGGTAGATAATAGCATACACCGTAGAGTTCCAGTTAACAACAATATTAAATAGCAACAACTTACTTATTTCTCATCTGATTTTGAAATTTATTTTAATC
The DNA here is from genome assembly GCA_964017235.1 of Sabellastarte sp. h YS-2021. Classification (NCBI taxonomy): domain Eukaryota; kingdom Metazoa; phylum Annelida; class Polychaeta; order Sabellida; family Sabellidae; genus Sabellastarte; species Sabellastarte sp. h YS-2021. The sequence goes on from OZ024934.1 coordinate 90,683,698, forward strand.
ATTTCATTCAGTTTAAAGGGGGCTTATGTCTGAGCATATCTTATTTCTTCAGTGCTTACATTCTATTACTAAATGTATTCAGTTCATTTTCATGTTACAGTCTAATACCTTTCAGTCTCTCATGTTCTTAACTGTTTTCATATAAAAACATTTCAAATCTCTGAAACATTGACTTCACAGTACCAGCTTGATATAATTTGTTTCCTATCCCACATGATATTTACACATTTTACAAAATATTAAAATACCTGTGTGTTTGGATAATGGTTAATAATATTATCATTTTACTGAGAGAAAAAAGTATAGATACCTCCCTTCCATTGAAAAAGTGTACAATATAGCGTTTCCTATCATGATATTTCATGTTAAATTGACAATAATATTGTTATTTTATTGAGGTTATTGTTTATCTCATTGTGCCATAATCATGTTTGTATGTAAATGCTTCAAAAAAAAAAAAAAAAGGTTCAGCGAAATGTTTTCAGTAAACTATAAAATTAGTTAGATTTATAGTGCTATTTTCAGTTTCATTATATTCCAGCTTTTTTTGTACAGAAATTTTGCATGATTACAGCATATGTATGTTTTTTTTAATGTTTATTATTGTTCTTGTTTCTTGATATAGTTGCATATAGTTTAATGTAAAATATTGCATGCTTTTTGAACATACAAGTAGTCTATGTGACAGCTTTGCATTGTTTTGTATTTATCTGCATACAATTTTCATATACCCTAAACGTTCCCATTGTAGCCTGTGGGCTTTTGATTGAAGAAAAAAATTAATAAAAAGTCATGGATAATAATCCTTTACAAGTATTAATATTGTAAATTATAATGTGAGAATAAACCGCAGTTTGTTTGATCTGGAGCTGAAGTATTGAACACAACTTTCAGGTGTTGAGAGAGGATCTGTAACTGGAGGACACCTGAATACCATTTAATTTGACTCTTATGTTAGCCAGAGACAAAAAAAATCAAATACCTCACAAATATTCATTAAATGTTCAATTAAGTGACTTTATTTTGAGCAAATATTGAGTCTATAACCATTCTCCTAGATCTGTATGTGGCACATTTTATAAACACTTTATGGCTTTATTTTGAACAAATATTTACTGTAAATGCTCTCCCCAGTCTGTTTTGTAGAAGTCTTTTGTGAGTACGTAATTACATCCACATTCACAATTGATTTTACCTGATTGAAGTAGGCTTTACACCGGAAAGAGTGAAATACTACATAAAAGAAGCTAAACAACAAAATCGGTTAAGAGTCTGACACTGCCATGAGTCAGAAAATTGGTCAATTAAGTGACAATGAAAGTTAGGAATGATTCTGTACACCACCAGTTGTGTAATGACTCTGATTGGCTCATACAATGCACTTGACAATGCCTGAACCAGATAACATCAGTAATAGTGATTAAAGGTTTCTGAATATTTCAACAATACCATTCTTTGAATGAATGAATTTGAAGCGAACAAGTGTGCCCATGGAGCTAAGGAAATTTGTCTTTTATACTCAGCAATTTTACACTGAAAGAAGAGTTTCGGCCTGTTCGACAACAAGCAACCCCACCCCCTAGGTAAAAATAAACCTTTCTCTTGGGATCCTGACAATTAGTTTTGATTTCCACCAACTATATGGTGACATATATGATTTTTCTGATATACACAGTTCGGAATTGTTTAGGGTATACTTTGTACGCTGGTCATGGGAAATTTGATTGTTGTGCTTAAATTTGCTTATAAATGTGCATCATGTAGGAACACAAAGCAGAGGTGGCAGCAGAGTATGCCATTGTAAACAAAGCACTCACTCAGGAGGAGGAGCCGGTTGAAGAGCCGGTTGTACAGCCGGTTGCTGAACCAGAGCAACAGAAGGATGAACCAGCTTCAGCTGAGGAACAGGTTGGTTAATACTTTTTAAAAGTGGCATGGAATTATTTGTGAAAGCTCAGGCTGGTTTGGTGTGACTGGTGACCCTGCAAGCTTTTAACAAAGTTGGGCCTAAGTTATTAGAAGTCATGAGAGTGACTGTAATTGCTGCGATCATGCTGAAACAGCAGAAGGATGACCAGCATCCACTATACTACACAGGTTGGTTGCTGACAAAATGTTTGCTGCTAATGAGTCAGTCTTCTGATTAGCTGAAGTAGTGATGCTAATCATGCTATGATTGGGAATGTTACAAACTATTCTTTATATGGGATGGAATGACAAAATTGATGGTCTGTCTCCAGAAGTCAGACTGCTACACTTGATCAGAGATGACAAATAGGGTGTTTGGGAGAAATTTATTACTTTAAAAATGATGAGGTTCTATTTGAAAAGGATACAATATGAAATGGCAAGCCAGTGGATTTTTTCTAGATGGGTGTGACACGACTCATTCTGTCAAGTCTGAAAACAATACAGCAGAGAGCATTTTGATCTTTCTGAAGTTTAGTAACACTGGCCTTGCTGACCCCATAAAGTATGGCATTGCAGTAGTCCAGTCGACAACTGACCATAGCATGACTAGGGACCTGACATTTTACTTCTACTTTTCAGAGTACTGTTGTATCAAGTGTGACTACAAGCAAGGGATACATACCGAGTGAAATTTGAATCATATTTATTTTGCAGTTTCATCATTGTCACCAAGGAGGTTACCCCACACAATGGGGGAATTATGGGGTGCAATACAGGGCAGCCAATTAAATGCACCCCCATCAAATTCTGCATCCCAACAAAGAGTATGTTATGGGGTGTGATTAACTATTGGGGGTTTAATAATTCACCTATCAAGCAGTAATACCATTGAGATTTGAGACTTACAAGATACAAAAAAAAATCCCAAATTTTCAAGTGTCCCTTTTTCAATGATTTACAAGGTCATGCTATCCCATTATGAGGGTTATAAATAAAAAACCAGTCTTTGCTTGAAATTACAACATATTGAATCCAGACAGCCTTCCCGTGGTCTGTGTTCAAGGAATGACTTCTTGTTCTGAATGTTTTTCCATTGCTTGGCACGTGTATGTGTTTGTTTTTGCATGGACCTGTTGTGTATATGTATTGAGATTGTCACATGTTTTTTGTACTGTAGTAACAGTAGCCATCTACTTGCGCAGATTCAAAATCTGAAATTTTACACGAAAAATATGAAACTTGCCATCAACAAAACTTCCTTGTTTTAACTTTGAGTTACTGGACTTTGAGTTTAAATTTTGTGATTTTCGTGATATTGCTGGATCATTTATCTAATTTATTGCATTATTTCATTGTATTCTGTCTTACTGCTCAATTCTATGGGGTTGTGTCAGTGGTGAATTTCAGATTTTGGGGGTGTTTTTTGTTTGTGTAAGGCTTCTGTTTTGTTTTAGTCTAAAACTATATGTTTGTTTTTTTAGTTTATAATGATATATGGGATGATATACTAAAATGTTTATTTGAATTTACAAATTGGAAACACTCAGCAAGGCTTATTCATATAAAACTAACAAAATAAAATTTTAAAAATAAAAATTGGGGAAAAAAAATGTAGCCATTTGTTATGTTCCTACTTTCACTATAAATACCACAGTTATAAAGTTTGATTAAAAAAAATCGTAAATTAGACTTTGAAGTCCACATGTGATTAGCAGTCATCAAAGACCTGTCTGTGTCTGAAAACAGGATTTGTCCTGCCAGAATCTCCAACATATAATTACACATCAAATGGATGGAGTGTCTGGATAGCCATAGCCACATAAGCTTATCTGAAAGAGGTTTGAACTTTATTCCTGTGAAGTATGATAGATAAAATTTCCCACGTTATATAAATTTCACCCCCGGTAGGCACCCATTAAAAGTAAGACCGAATACTAAAAGCATTTGTGCCAAATTTGGTAAAATTTGCAACCCTAAATAATGCTAGTTCCCACAGGTCAAGGAATTTGAATGGATGTTTTCAACACTGGCGAATTTCACAAATATGGAGAGAAATTTCAACCTTTTTTACTTGAAGATCTAAATTTCTGTTATGTATAAAAAAGTGAAGCATAAAGCAGTACATAGAATTGCCTCTGTACACTAAACTTGAGAAATGATAAGATAAATCAGTGCATGAGAGGTACTCAAGTCCAATATCACATTTGCTGTTTGTTTAAATTTTCCAGTAGTTTGGGCTAGAAAACAGCATAACCTGTAGTAAATTGTTCGTAAAAAGTGGGCTCTGCTATTGAAAATGAATATATTTTACTCTTTCATATGTCCAGCAATTTCATAAAAGTAATATGGCAGTCATACAACTTTGGCAGTGCCTTTTCTATATACCGTACCTCAGAGAAATCTCACAATAAAAGAAGAACAGAATTTGACTTTCTGATGGATTAGACTTTCTGATACAGGAGAATCATAAAGTCTAATCCATCAGAATTTGAAATTCTGATGTCTGAACTTCAAATTTCGTACCTCAGAGCAATCTCACAGTAAAACAATAGCAGAATTGGATTTTCCGATGGATTAGGCATTCTGATACAGGAGAATCAGAACGTCCAATATGTCAGAATTTGAAACTCTGATGTCTAAAATTCAAATTTCGTACCTCAGAGCAGCTTTCTGATTAAATAACATGATTGGACTTTCTGGCATCAGAACATCCAATTGGAGTTTGTGATGTCAGGTTTTGAAATTCTGATGGATTGGACATTCTGACACAACATACACAAAGACTGGTATGCGCTCAACAAGACCTAATACAAGATGATCCGGTGCGATCTGATAATAAAATTGGAACTCGTACACAAATGCTGATAACGACAGGAAGAAAACAATTTTGACATCAAAGAATTCTCCAACTTTTTGTATGTGGGATTGGGGGGGAAGCTCCCCATAGATATTTTCAGCAGCATAAAACGTAAATCTTAATTAAAATGTAACCAAGTTCCTTGTTTGTAGTTGAACTCTGAAAATCTTTCCACCATTTTCATTCAGTGTAATGAATTCTTGTATCTTAGTCAATTTTGTTTGATTGGTTGGATACATCATACCACTTTCATTTGTTTCATGGCCCTAGAATTTCGGTTTTGATTTTGACAAACGACTATACCACTAATCTGTACTATTATAATTAATACGATTGATATCTTTGTGCAGGACAAATGACAAGCAGTGGGTTGGTGATTAGATATGTGGCTAATTAATCTTGAAGTCTGCACCAGTGTATCTCTGCACTGCAGCATTTGAACTTTGATACACAAAAATATGCTTATTTACACAAATTTTACTTCACAGTCAATAAATATCTGGGAAGGTTCTAGTATTTTATGCTGTTTTTTTTCCACCAAAGCTAATGTGTCCACCATTCAAAATAAAAATTATCGGCCCATGAAAGGGCTTTCTGGAAGGTTTTTGAGTTACCTGGTCATCATCTTCTTTCAGTTGTGTTTTTCCCAACTTTTTCCGTAAAAGTTATAATCTTTTTTGAAATAGTTTGTATCGTGACATTTTTTTCATAAATTTTTGATAAACAAAAGAAGTCATGAAATACCTCGATGGTTTTTTTCAAACTACTGATAAATTTTTTTCTTCAGTTATATAACAACAAGGACTTGACCTGGTCATGTTATAAGTTGAAATTGAAGGAACATGTATTGATGCAAGTAATAAATTTTTCCTTGTTTTTAGGCAAAACTAGTGTTAAATGCCAACCAGAAACATGCATACTTGATTGCCATAAAGCTAGCTTACATTCCATAAATAGTATAAAATACTTGTTAAAGTGTGACTAATGATATCAACTGATTGTGGCTTTTCATTTTGTGCCATTTGCTCACAAAGTTAACATTTATCTTTGTTTCAAAACTTACTGAATATACTCCACTAGTATGTTATTATATGATGAAAATATTTTCTGAAATCACTAAAACAGCTTTTATAGGTTCACAGATGTAGCACATTTAAAGCATGGTTTGTGATTAACTGAATAACTAAATTAGAAATAATCTGCCATATTTGTGAAAATTTTAATGATATCTCAGTCTATCTTAAATTGTTATGCAAAACATAATATTCATTTAAATATTACTCATGTGTTTTAAAATAAGTTGAGATGTTATCTTCCTGTTGGATGTTCTATTGTCTAAAATACTGTTAATGGTAATAAAACTCAGTATTTTTATATGGTTCAGATGATCAGTACAAAAAAATTTATAATTTACCATGACGCGCTCTGTTACGCCCATGCTTTCTTAAGTTTTCCTCCTAAATCTTACTTAATCGCTAATAGATCGTTAAAATATTGTCACAAGGTTCAGTTTCTCCAATAATAACCCAGTAATCTATTAGTTTATATCAATTTTCAACAAATTTTCCTAATTTTAGCAGTTATATCACATTTTATTGCAGAAAGATTTGTTTACTTCTACTGTAGAAGTAAACAAATTTTTTGAAGTTCTACAGCATTTTACTTCCACTCAGTGTGTGCTAAAAGCATGAGTACAGAAATTCGTGTGTTTTTTAGGGGAACACCCGGCTGGCTTTCATTGTCGTAAAAATATCCCATCCTATCCCAAAGACCCAAACTTTTGCAAATATTTATTCGCATCACCAATGGGCATTGCCCTAAGAACAACTCCAGTAAATTAAAAATTTATTATCGATATCACATTTTAATCACTACTAAGTTCATAACTTGTATTAAGCAGATTAACTATATATATTACTATAGAACTACATTCTATTTTAACATTTGGAATCCTTCCTTGTTCGTTAATTCAGTTAGTTTCAAGTATTGACATGTGAATACTAAGCATGACTGTTTGATACAGTGTAATATGTCTATTTACTTGTTTCAAAGTATTTACTGTGAATAGACTAGAAGTAAATAAGTACATCAGTACATGTTCAAATCTTGATTGAGTCAAGACAATAAGGATGCTACAATCAGAGAAATAAACCAGTTTATTTAGACTTGCAAGTGGATGACGTGGTATCATTTGGTGATTCCAATGCTTCAGGAATGTGAAGTGTTTGGATCAAGAGGGACAAAGTATATACAAGTGGATGTTAATTGCTAAGGCGTGGTGATTAGTTTAACACCACAGTCATTTACAATTAATACTGTGAAAAACCCTTTTGTCCGAACTTATATTTTCCACATATGTTATGAATTAGGGCAGATTTCATGGACATGCAGTGGTGACTTGTGACACATTACAGCCAGCATCTTATTTGCCAGCACGTTTTCACAAAGGAAAACTTAAAAATATATTAGGTAAAAAGCACTAAACATGAAGAAACAGTGAATTTGTATCTTTATTTTTTTGTAGATTTTTCTCTGATGATTTCTGTGAGCAGAACTGCCACATTTTACTTTTTGTTGGATTGCGTGTAACTAACCCACCTATTTGATTGATATGTCCAATCAAATTCAAACTTGACAGGGACATAGATAACCATCATAGCTAGGTTCCTTTCGAAATTGGTGTAATTCTGTCCGTTTGTCCGTCAACATTTCCGTTTCCAGACTCTAACTCAAAAACGCTTTGTCCAATCGAATTCAAACTTGACAGGGAGTTAGATCACCATCATAGCTAGGTTGCTTTCGAAATTGGTGTAATTCTGTCTGTTCGTTTGTCTGTTTGTCTGTCCATCAACATTTCCGTTTTCAGACTCTAACTCAAAACGCTTTGTCCAATCGAATTCAAACTTGACAGGGAGATAGATCACCATCATAGCTAGGTTCCTTTCGAAATTGGTGTAATTCCATCCGTTAGTTTGTCCGTTGTTTGTCCGTTTGTCTGTCCATCAACATTTCCATTTCTGGACTCAAACTAGAAAACACTTTGTCCAATCGAATTCAAACTTGACAGGGAGATAGATCACCATCATAGCTAGGTTGCTTTCGATATTGGAATAATTCTGTCTGTTCGTTTGTCCATTTTTTGTCCGTTTGTCTGTCCGTCAACATTTCCGTTTCTGGACTCTAACTCGAAAACGCTTTGTCCAGTCGAATTCAAACTTGACAGAGAGATACATCACCATCATAGCTAAGTTGCTTTCAAAATTGGTGTAATTCCGTCCTTTCGTTTGTCCGTTTATAGCATAGATACAATTATGTAACCTAGATTACAAGTTTTACATTTCTTAGCACGTCCAACACATTCACCTTAACTGGGTGACCTAACATTTCTTTCCTTGTTTCTAAATGTAATTACAGCAGTTGCTAACCTTATTGCTGCCTGCGCAACCCGCCTTTTGAGGCATCTTTGACCCTCTTGTCATGGACTTTTTTCTTCCATTTTGTAGGCCTAGTCTGTCAAATGTAGACAGTGACTAGTTAAAAGTGTGACTAATTAAAATATCAAATAGAAAATCAGGAAGTCTGGGCTATCTAACATCTCACTGAATATGTTCAAAATTCAGTTCACATTGCCGCATGAAGAAACAAGGTGGAGATATAAAAAGTATCTTTAGGGGAATCAAATGAATGTCACAATCTACAGAGATGGATTGCATGACAAGATCAGTGTACTGTGATGTTCTTTTGAATGATTTGAAGGGCAGAGACATATTTACTGGCCTTTTACTGTGTATTCCACATGCAATACTTACTGAAGACCCAAAGCTGATTGATTTACTGAACAGAATGTGAAATTTTATCTTCAGGATAATATTTAATGTTGAAGTCTTATTTGTTGAAAACTTTCTTAATTTAATGAGTTCACTCGTAATTTCTTTCACTCAGGCATATTTAGTTATTTGTACACAGAGTACAAAAAGGAAGAAAGTATATTAAAAAGGGGAGAAGCTCATGATACTGAAAAGAATGTTATAAAAAATGAAAAAAAAAATCTTTTTTATTTATTACAAAGATACAGATAGTTTGTGTATAATGTAAAAAAAACACAAGATACTTTTAATGAAAGAAATTTAATTTAAAGAGTAAGTTACAGGTAGATTTGATTAATATGACTTTATTGATAACAAAGTTTTGTTCTTATGTTAGTCATTCGATTCTAGCCATCAGGCTATAATTCTATTGATTTCTTGTCAGTAATTACTTTGATATATATTCCACAAGTCTGATTGATTGGATGTAAAAATGTACCATTTACTGTTATGAGGATTATAGAAAAAATCTGTAAATGTAAACTGATTTGTGCCTTTGTAATGTTTTCAATCTTCAAAGGATCAGGAATTTACTATAATCTTGTCTGAGACGTAAATAAACGCACTGGTCTGTATATAATATGTCTTGTCAACAGAAGGTCCAGACAAGAAACCTGTTGATATTACATGTGGAATAAGAACTAAATCTCCCCCCCCCCCCCCCCCCCCTCACTTAGGAGTACCGTTTAAATTAAAGACAGAGTAACCAAACTTTCTGCCCGTTTTATATTGGGGAGATAACAGGCCCACTGTAAGCCACAGAAATTACAAGTGTGGTCAGAATTTCCCTCAAGTAAAGGAAACAGAGGGTAGGGGGTCCTAACTGGTAAATTTTATAAACTGTGGTGAATGTCACATAAAATTTAATTGTACTTGATGCATGAAAATCACAAAATTATTACTCAGGATATGTGAAGTAGTTTTTTTGTCTGACAGCCCAGTGTGGTTGTCCCAATGTCATACTAGGCTGTTCCAATGATACTGAATGTGTCTCATTCTAAAACATACATGCAGGGGGCATTCTCAGAAAGAGCCATAATCCTGTTTGTGTTATTTTCAGCCAAATTGTAAAGTGTTTGCTTTTTGTCTTAGAATTATTTCAGTCATTTCTGTCTTCATAGTTGAATTGTAAATTTAAACAAAAATACTGACAACAACAAAGAAAATTGTTTGAATTGTATAAGTATAAATGCCATTTTTTAAGTGCCATGAATGCACTGTGAAATAATTACAGTTAATGTTCTTCCTGGTCCTGTTCACAATCACTGTTTTTGCCTCTGCTGTGTATAGTGCTTTTAAATCCCACATTTTGAAACCATGTTTGGCTACTGCTATTCTCTCACTCCTGTGGAAAATATGGATGGGATCATCTGTATGGATGTTTCAATATTGATCAGCAAAACTCTGTAGATTTAAATGATGATACTTAGTTGCAGATTGCATCAATGTTTTCCATATTGTCTTGAATTTATTAAACAGCCTTAAGTATAGCAGCAGAACCTTGTTGGTAAATGGGAAAGTGGTATAAATGACGAGCTTCCATGCCCAATTTTTGATTTTAGCACCTTTGAAACATTGCAAGACTAGTATTACCTTACAAACAAACAAAGCTGATGCAGATGGCCTATCGCTGACATTGATTCCAGTTTTCCTTACATGTAATGAAAAATCATTTAAAATTCGGCAGACTTGCAGAATATAATACACATAATGAATAACATACAGGCATATGACTGTTTCAGTATATATAAGCTAATGTGGTATTAAAATTATCCTTTATCACACCCATAGACAAGAGTGCCTACACACCTTTTTATCCTACACCAGTGGAAAAAACTCCGTTCAATCTATACCTCCTTTGGTCTGCCTCTGTTGCGTGTCTTTGTCAACCTTGTTCAGTGTTGGGTGGTCAGGTCGAAATATGTGCAGTCCCAAAAAGTAACGTCCATGTAAAGTTTTTGTTCCATGCCATTTTAAATCTATTTGAAAAAATTCTATTTGAAATAAACTTGCTTCAGGCGTGTGCTAATGTTCCTACCAAGTTAAGATACTAGTGAGCCCAATTATTGCTATCTTTGCTGTGTTTTAAACCTGTGTTTTAATCCTGTATACTTCCACCCTTGTACTCCAGGTGAGCTCCACAGAGGCGGAGGAGTACAAGTAAAGTACATAGAGTAATTAAGTGTGTATTGCTATCCTTGCTGTGTTTTGAACCCGTGTTTTAATCCTTTATACTTACACCCTTGCACTCTAGGTGAGCTCCACAGAGGCGGAGGAGGCGGCTGAAGCCATCTCAGAAAGCATCCGTGAGATGGAGAAAGCAGTGGAGGACGAACCCGAGACCCAGGTACTCAGACAGGAAGTGGATCCTGTCACTTCCTGTGACCTGACGTTGTAGCCTTGTACTCTGTGTAACCATTGCTCATGCCTATTCATTTCTCTCTTGATTTTCCAAAATGTAGTTGCTATTGCACATGCATGAGATTCAAATAAATTGTGCTCCTAGTGAGGTAAAAAAGAAGGTTATAAAATTCTTATGGTCTTTGATACGTAAGTGTACTGTCCATCATTGGCAGTCATTTCTATGTTTTAGTAATTCGTTATTCCAGAAAAAACCTACCATTATTTGACGGTATTAGTGACTAATGATTTGGGTACTTATATATTCAATGCAATTATGTTACGATTATCACAAAAACTTTTCTTTTCTGTTTTTGTGTTTAAAGTAACATTAAAGGCTAAATTTATTTTATTAAATTGATGCTGCAGCTATATTTCGGAAAATATAGTGAGAGAGAAACCAAAATTTCAGCAGTACTTGTGAAATTCCCCACTGGAAGCACCTGCTTAAACCTTGTCAGTAGAAAGTGAAAAAATACAAAATATTAGATAACTGGCCTCCACACAAAATTCACAGATGTGACAAGTATATTCTACAATGGAAATTAAACTAAGTCGGGAATACTTAAGTACTTTTGAAGGAATAGAGTAATGAATTATTTTGGAAGCACAAAATTGGGAAAAAGGTACTTGTTCCTTGTTTAATATCATCAATCTGCATTTATTGTCATAAAACTTACTCAAACAGGATCATTTATGTAACTGTTGCATCAAGTTTGGTACAACTTCTAGCTATTTCATGCTCAAAAACAGAAAAAAATTTAAAGGGGAGAGTACTTATAAAGGAGTACAAGAGTACACAATTTAGTTCTTCTTGTCCTGGCTGTAAACCTGGTGGGCTCTCCACAATGGTGAATTTCACATACTCTGGATATAATTTCAGATTGCTTGCTCTTGCACCTTTTGTAGGTTGTTAGGAATTTCTTCTGACTTGTCAAATGTATCCTGCATCCCACCCCTTACTGTGATTATTCAATACAAAATAGGCTCTGTTGTGTTAGCAAGAACCTTGTGTGTCCACAGGATTTGTTTCTAGTTGAGACTACAAAAATGTCTACAAAAATGCAGTATTTTCTACTATATTGGGACCTCAAAATTAGATTCCACTTGGGGCCACAGTGACATAGTGGTAACAAACTCTCCTCCCACCTCTGAGGTCGGCAGTTCAAACCCCAGACCTTATGGGGGAAAGTTGGTACTTGCTTACCGATGGTCGGCAGTTTACAGTACAGAACCTTGCCCAACTGTATGTACTGGTTCCCTCTGCCCACAAATCTACCTGTCGTGATATGACCTGTACAGTGTTGAAAGTGATATAAAATCATAAATAAATAAAAGTTAGATTCCACTTATATATAAAATCCACATATGCAGGTTTTGCCTACACAGAGTCTAGTTTGTGTGTGTTTCAATGCTTGCTGTGATTTTCCCTGAAATCTATATATCGACACTGGTGGAAATGGATGAGCAAGAAAGATGTATTGATGGGAAGGTACTCTGAAATCTTTTATAGCAATAGAACTACTGTTTTCTAAACCTTTTTCAGCCAATTATTCAATTTTATCAATTGGAAATCTTTACAACCAAGAATTACTATTTTTATTGCGTTAATACATCCTATCCAATGGACAATTGCTAACTCCGGTCGGCGAGACCGGCCCGCCAAACGTCAGAAAAAGACGTCCTATGTCTCCACCGGCCAGCCGGTCCTTACTCTGTGCACTCGCTAGGTGGCGTGTCGTACTTCCTTCCTGTCTAGACAGAGTGACGTCATAGCATCTTTTTCGTTTGGCGCATGCTCTGCTGCACGGAATTTTTTGTGGAATCTTATTTTCAAGGATTTTGTGATTTATTGTCGTGAGTTGTTGTCACAACTTTGCTATATTGTTTCTAACGGTCCATAGACTATAATGTCCTCTCCTAGCCAGCGACGGGGTATTTGTGGCCATATGATGGCAGGGTTTGATCCGCATAAGGTCTGCGCGCGTTGCCGCGACAAGAAGAAAGGACAAGACCCATGCGTAGAGCACCCTAACAAGGATTGTCTTTTATGCAATGCCTTAACCCCTGCACAGAAGGAACAACTTTCAACACCATCTTACAAATTAAAAAAGGAGAGAAAGGACTCTAAAGTTTCTGCTACCCCCACCAAGGACTCTGCTGATACCACCCTTATTGATCCGGACTTAGTGACGGTGGTAGGCGTGGTAGACGACCAGACATCAGCTCAGACAAGTGAGCCGGTGGAGAGGAAAAAGAAATCAGAAACTAAGAAATCTGCACCCAAGCCGGCCAAGATGGACAAGTCGGCCAAGGCATCATCTAGTAAGGTACCGACCACCTCTACCAGTCAGTCCTCATCTGCTGATGACCGGATTACCGACCTGGACAGACAGTGGTCGGACAGGTTCAACCGCCTGGAGGCATTACTCTTAGCAAGGACACTAGAGAAGCCCCAGGAGCCGGTTTTTGAGACAGTCAAAGTCACACCTGCACATTCACCGGCTGCTACTGCTATTAGAGAAGAGCCCTTCTTGAAGCCGGCCTCTCATAGCCAGATTACTGCCAATATACCAACCGCCGACCTTCCTCAACAAGAAAAGTCACTTGGCAAGGCGTCTTCATCTGCCTCTGCTCCGGCACAGACAGTAGTTACAGACCCTTTTAACCCTAAGAAGGACACTGAGTCATCTAGTGATTCAGACAGTGATTCCCTCTCTTCAGACCAGCCCATGATAGAACTTTTGCCGGAAGAGGGTGAACTTTCAGACGACGTAGAACGCAACTCTGAGCATGACCAGTCATTGTCCGAGGAACAGTCCTACCGGGAGACAATGCGGGGCATACGCTCCTATATGAACTGGACTCATATTCCTGATGTCGACTCGGGTACTTCTACATCTGAAGACAATCCCTTTGCGGGACCCAAAGTACAGCCCTCCGGGAAAGTATCAGTTCAACTTCCGACCGACGAATGGTTATGCCGGAAAATGGCTCGTTTGAATATCACCCTTGCTCAAGGCTATCCCACTCGAAGTGCTGAATCCGGAGGGTTACTGAGAGACCAGTTTGTTAAGCCTCCGAAGTCGCAGCAAAAGTGGTACGGGGCACACTCTCAAAGGAAGGACGCAGATATGAAGGACTCAGATAGCTCGGTCACGTCATGGTACACCGGCTCTTCCAAGTTAAATAGTACTTACTTACGGATAGCCCGAAGAGCCAGTATTGCTACCTCCCCCCCTATGTCTAGGGCGGTGACACAGGAGAATTTGAGGAAATGGGAGAAATCCGCACGGGAATCTACCCTCATCTGCAACCACGCTGCTGGGTTTAACCGTTGCTTGGTAAAAATACAGGACAATATGAACTCCCAACTAAAAGCAATTAAAACAGAGTCAAAAGGGAAGTCTGGCCAGAAAACCTCTGCTGCAGCAGACGAACTTCAGTTCCTCCTTGATTTCAACGCCGGAGTATGTCAGGCGATGGCCAAGGCAGTTGAACATTTAACAGAGTTTGTTTTTGTGAGTGTGGCAAATACGACCCTTTTGAGAAGGGATTCTTACCTAGAGTACCTCAAAGCCGGAGTAAAAGCCGACACGCTAAATGCCTTACGTTCAGCTCCTCTGCATTTAGAAACTTTGTTCCCAGACTCTGTGGTGAAACGAGCGGAAGAGGACATCGCAGACTCAGAGAAAGGACGTTCCGGTTCTAGTTATAAGGGTCGGAGGTTCCACCCTTACGAACGTCAGGAAACAAAGCCACAGGGACAGAGTACACAGCCTCAAGGGCTACCAGCATGGAAAAGCCTGTCACGCTCTCAGAGAAGGAGACTGAAAGGACAGAAGCAGCAGTACTCCTCCCACCATGCCAAGGGTCAGCAGCAGCGTAAATGACAATTACTGTGTTGTAAACCCCAGTTGTCTGCTGCTGACCGGGAACCAGTTTTCAAAGACAATAGACACTTTTATCAATGTAAAATCCAGTGTTGTTTATCATGTTCATTCTGCGCCCGGGCAATCACAAAAGAAAGACGTAAGTCCCGGGCGTCCAGATTGTCAAGACAAGAAAGACACATTAAAATTTGTGAAAAGTGCTTTTTCTGTCATTCCACTGTCTTATGTCAAACCTGTTGTCAATGCCCCCAATGTTGTCACAAATCTGCCTGTAGGGGCCAGACTGCAAAATTTTTGGCGAACTTGGTTGGATCTGGGTGCCGGGCCGAAAGTGGTACAAATATTGCGAGAGGGTTACACCCTCCCCTTTCGGATCCGGCCAAAATTGACAAGGTCTCCGATAGTCATAAGCTGTTATGGCAATCCTCGCAGGGACAGCTACCTGTTAGAGGCATTACATCAGCTTATGACCAAAAACGCCATAGAACTGGTAAACAAACAAAAGTCATTAGGTTTCTTCAACCGACTATTCTTGGTCCCCAAACCGGAAAACAAGTGGAGACCTATCCTAGACCTGAGCAATCTAAACCAGTTTCTCAAGGTGGAGAAATTCAAAATGGAGACACCGGAAACCATCAGGACCTCCCTCCAGCAAGGGGAGTGGGTGACCTCAATAGACTTCAAGGACGCCTACTTCCACATACCAATACAGGAACAATCCAGGAAATATCTGAGATTTCATGTCCAGGGACGAACCTACCAGTTCAAGGCTCTCCCTTTCGGGCTTTCAACAGCACCCTTGGAGTTCACTGTAATAGCAAAGGAGGTGAAATTGATGGCCCTAAAGCAGGGTATAAGAATCCACCAGTACCTAGACGACTGGTTGGTGAGAGCCTCCTCCCAACCGGTCTGTCTGCATCACACACAGAAACTAATGCAGATATGCCAGGAGCTAGGCTGGCTGGTGAACATAGAAAAATCCGAATTGGACCCCAAACAAGTCTTCAATTTTGTAGGCTACCAATTCGACCTTCAAGCCGGCCGGGTCAGACCCACTCCGGACCGGTGGCAGAGTCTACAGGACAAGGTACTCCAGCTACTTTCCAGACCGGTTTGTTCAGCCCGGGACTTCATGTCCTTAGTAGGCTTACTGACAGCCACAGAAAAGCAGGTCCACTTGGGTCGGTTGCACATGAGGCCAATTCAGTGGCATCTAAAGAACAATTGGAGGATACCAGAATCGTTAGAAAAGACAATTCCTCTTCCGAGATCCCTACACCCACACTTGCAGTGGTGGCTGAGAGAAGAAAACGTTCTCACAGGTCAGCCTTTACACCCAGCAAAACACGCCTTACAAATCTTTACCGACGCGTCAAAAGAAGGCTGGGGCGCTCACTTAAACGAGCGTACTGCAAGAGGTGTATGGTCCATCCCGGAAAGCAAACTGCATATAAACTATCTGGAGCTCAAAGCCGTCTTCCTAGCCTTAAAGCAATTCCAGGACCTCTGTTCGGACAAGACAGTCCTGGTGGCCACAGACAACACCACTGTGGTAGCCTACATAAACAAGGAAGGAGGCATGAGATCAGGTCAACTATGCGCCCTCCTCTGGAGGATCCTGACCTGGTGCACCCGGAACGGGGTGACTCTGAGATCCCGCCACATTCCAGGCCGATTGAACGTAGTAGCAGACAAGCTATCCAGGCTAGGGCAGATTATTCAAACAGAATGGTCACTACTCCCCCACGTGTTCGACCTGATATGCAGCAGGTGGCATCGACCTCAAATGGATCTGTTTGCCACCAGATTCAACACCAAACTCCCTGTGTTTGTGTCACCGGTTCCAGATCCGATGGCCACTGCAGTGGACGCACTGAGTCTGCCATGGGAGGATCTGGACGCTTATGCTTTCCCACCAGCAGCCATCTTGGGCAAAGTGGTGGAGAAGCTTCTGGACTGCCCGTGCAAAAGAATGATTCTCATTGCCCCAGGGTGGCCGAACATGACTTGGTTTTGGGACCTGGTGGAAATGTCCAGCCAAATCCCACTGAGTTTGCCTCACTTACCCAACCTCTTGTCTCAGCCGTTCAACCAAGCGCCGCACAGGAGTCTCACAAACCTGAATCTCCATGCCTGGCTCCTAGAGCCACTGCAATCAAAAAACAAGGCTTCTCTGAGGCAGTGGCGGCAAGAATTGAAGCTCCTCAGAGGGGCTCTACCAGATCAGTCTATGAGGCAAAATGGACCATTTTTACAAAATGGTGCATCATTAATAAGGTGGACTTCAGGGCACCCCCTGTAAAATCAGTTGCTGACTTCCTTTTGTACCTCTTTGAGGACAGGAAACTTCAGCCAAGTACCATTGATGGTTACAGATCTGCCATTGCGGACAAGTTAGGGAATTCGCCCAACAATTTCAGCAAAGACGAAAATCTCACTCGTCTCCTGGACAGCTTCCATAGAGACAGGCCCAAGGGCAGGAGAGGTATCCCCTCCTGGAATCTTTCGCTGGTTTTACATCAGCTCACTAAACCCCCCTTTGAGCCACTTAAGGACGCTACCTTGAAGCACTTGACATTCAAGACAGTCTTCCTTCTAGCCCTGGGGTCGGGCAAGCGTAGGAGTGAGATACATGCTTGGCAAAACAAAAACATCAGACACCAATCAGATTGGTCGAAGGTGTCACTGTATCCATCTCCCAGCTTTCTCTCCAAGAATCAGCTGGCCAAAGAGGGTCCGGATAGTGTTGCCCCGGTGGTTATTCCAGCCCTGGCACCAACCTTGGATAAGTCCCTCAAATCGGATCGGTCACTATGTCCGGTTAGAGCACTTCGCTACTATTTAGACCGGACCTCAGATATCAGGCAGAACAAGGAATTAGTTTTTGTCTCCTTCAAGAAAGGGTTTGACAAAGATATTTCTCCTGCCACCATCTCCTCCTGGATCAAGCAAACAGTGATCCTATGTTATGAGCTCTCGGATCAAGAGGCACACACCTTACACCAGGTCAAAGCTCATGATGTTAGAGCCTTTGCGGCCTCAAAAGCCTTCCAGTCAGGAATTTCCCTGGAACAGATCTTATCAGCCTGCCACTGGAAATCACATAACACCTTCACCCAGTTTTACTTGAAGGATGTGGCTTGGGCTGACTCAGAGCTTTTCCATCTGGGTCCGGTTGTGGCTGCTCAGCAGATCCACCGGTAGACCAGTAAATAGAGAAGATCTGTACATATGTAAATAGTACACATATAGTTAAGAAGCAAAAAAAAAAAAAAAAAAAAAAAAAAACTGGGACGTACTTCCTTCGGGAGGTCTTTATTTGTTATGGGACTGAACTCATCCCTCCCTTCCCCTACCTCAGAGCAGGTCTGTAACAAAAGGGGGGGGGGGGGGGGCAACAAGGTCGTTCTGACGGTTCCATCTGAATAACCGTATGATGATATTCGACCATACCCTTAAGGGTAGTTGGCACATTGCTACCCGGTATTAAGGGAGTTGTGGCTTTCCTTAGCAGGAGTTCAATTTCTAGTCCCTAGTAACTTACCCGCCGACCAAGCGGTAGTTATTCAGCAATTGTCCATTGGATAGGATGTATTAACGCAATAAAATTGCAAATTTAATAAATAAATTAAATTTTTATAAGTTAATACCCTATCCAATGGACATGCAAGACCCTCCCGCCGACCCCGCTTTTTTAACTTACTAGGGGTCTTTATTATGTTTAGACAACGAAAAAGATGCTATGACGTCACTCTGTCTAGACAGGAAGGAAGTACGACACGCCACCTAGCGAGTGCACAGAGTAAGGACCGGCTGGCCGGTGGAGACACAGGACGTCTTTTTCTGACGTTTGGCGGGCCGGTCTCGCCGACCGGAGTTAGCAATTGTCCATTGGATAGGGTATTAACTTATAAAAATTTAATTTATTTATTAAATTTGCAATTTTTTTTCTTCTCCAAAGACCTTCATATTGTAGAAGTATATCAAAATAAGTTTAGTAAACCTGCTGTGTATTTCAAGACATATATCCACATGTCAGGTTTGAGTGCAAAAATGTGCATTAATTGATATATAATTAGTTGATTTCCTCCTAGTTCAAATCCAACCAGCTTGTCTTCTATATATGTGCTTTGTGCTGCATTTTGCGAAAACCTCTCCATAAACACATGCTATTTACCTGGTTAGTGTATGTTACCATGTGATCAGCAATAGGCAATCCCACAATTCCCAAACACGATTATGTAGTGATATCTACCAATCAAAACAAAGTATGTGTCATATTACGTGGAGGACATCCCCCATTTTTACCCCACAGCCCTTAATGGCTGTTGGGGTATTGTTTTCACCCATGGTCGGGCGGCGGGAAATAGTTTGTCCGGGCTGTATCTCAGAAACCGTAAGGTGTAGGAAGTTGATACTTGGTAGGGACATTGGTTAGGGGGTGTAGCTGTGCAACATCATGGTCTGACCTTGATTTGACCTTGCCGTAGTGACCTTGAGTTTGAAAATCTTGTCCGGGCTATATCTCGGAAACTGTAAGGTGTAGGAAGTTGATACTTGGTAGGGACATTGGTTAGGGGGTGTAGTTGTGCAACGTCATAGTCTGACCTTGATTTGACCTTTGACCTTGCCGTAGTGACCTTGACCTATAAAATCTTGTCTGGGCTATATCTCGGAAACCGTAAGGTGTAGGAAGTTGATACTTGGTAGGGATATTGGTTAGGGGGTGTAGGTGTGCAACGTCATGGTCTGACCTTGATTTGACCTTTGACCTTGCCGTAGTGACCTTGACCTATAAAATGTTGTCCGGGCTATATCTCGGAAACTGTAAGGCTTGGGAAGTTGATATTTGGTAGGGACATTGGTTAGGGGGTGTAGGTGTGCAACGTCATGGTGTGACCTTGATTTGACCTTGCCGTAGTGACCTTGACCTATAAAATCTTGTCCAGGCTATATCTCAGAAACCATAAGGTGTAGGAAATTGATACTTGGTAGGGATATTGCTTAGGGGGTGTAGGTGTGCAGCGTCATGGTCTGACCTTGATCTGACCTTGCCGTAGTGACCTTGACCTATAAAATGTTGTCTGGGCTATATCTCAGAAACCGTAAGGTGTAGGAAGTTGATACTTGGTAGGGATATTGATTAGGGGGTGTAGGTGTGCAACGTCATGGTCTGACCTTGATTTGACCTTTAACCTTGCTGTAGTGATCTTGACCTATAAAATATTGTCCGGGCTTTATCTTGGAAACTGTTAGGTGCAGGAAGTTGATGTTTGGTAGAGACATTGGCTAGGGGGTGTAGGTGTACAGCATCATGGTGTGACCTTGATTTGACCTTTGACCTTGCCATAGTGACCTTGACCTATAAAATCGTCAGGGCTGTATCCCGGAAACCGTAAGTAGGAAGTTGATACTTGGTAGGGACATTGGTTATTGGCTATAGGTGTGTATTATCATGGTGTGACCTTAATTTGACCTTTTACCTTGCCGTAGTGACCTTGACCTTTAAAATCTTGTTGCACCTTTGGGTCTGTCTTTTGATGCAGATTAAGCAAAAGTCATATTAGAATTTATTAAGAATTTTACTTTCATAACTTCCCATTGTAAGAGATAGAATTTCATCAAGTGAGCCGCAGGTTTTACTCCAACACCCCACATAAGCATTCATTAAATGTATTACCACTTCTGTATGCATGGTAATATTCAAACCATCTAAACCATAATTCGGAAATGCAGATGTATATAAAGAGTGTTGAATTTTAGTTTACTGATTAATGCTGTCATCTTGTCATTGAATTATCTTGTTTTAATACTTCATCTTTATACGCATTATCTTTCTTTTAAACATTATTTCTCCATTTAAACATTGTTTGGACCTTTATATAACTGACAGTGCTCTGAAAGTATCCTGAAGTTTGTACTGGTACAGTACTTCTATATCTCGTGGTGTTGAAAATATTTCCCAAGGCTGTGGGGTACGGGCATCTCTGATGCTATTTTTAATAAATATGCCTCATTTATGTAAAGTATTTAAGGCAAAAATATTAAAAATTAGCTTTAAAAATCATGTTTACAAATTGCCTATTATTGATCATACATATGGAAGCATAGACTAAGCGTATTGCTTCTATTTTGATATTGAATTCTCTTACTGATTTTAAACCTTTTTATGTCAGCTGACTTATCAGTCAGCTGACATAATGGCATCAATCTGCGGCGTGGACGTACGCGTGAGCGACTTCTCCGACGAAACTACAAGGCCCAGAGACATGCTGTTTTTTTTAAAAGACAGCTTATCCACCTAGCATGAAAAAGTGTTCAAGGCATGAAGATCTGTTTGTTCGTCTGTTTGCTAGAGCCATTATAAGTGAGGTACCCCCCACCCTAAGTATGAAAATTTTAACACTTTATCACAATTTTCTCAGTGACTATTGCAGGGATTTCTCTAATATCTTGCACATATGTACTAGGTCACAAGTAGATTCGCTTGTGTGAGTGTCAGACCTGGATCTTTCTTAATTATTTTTTTATGAATTTTTTAAATTATTTTGAATGCATTAAAATTAATGAAATCATGCACTAAATCAATTATAACTTGAAAAGTATTGCATTTAGAGCATTTTGTTAGAAAAAATGTTATTCAGCTACTTTGTCCATAGCTACAACATGGTGAGTAACTTGGGTGTCTATCTCAATAGCTAAGTGAGTAATAGCTACTTTTGGACTTTTCAGTAACTTCCATCATGAGTAAAATCACTTGTAACTTGAAAACTATTGCATTTAGAGAATTTTGTGTAAATATTTTATTCAGCTACTTTTGGGTCAGCTATAACATAGTAAAATTTCAGACCTGTAGCTCATGGCATAGCTGAGTAATAGCTACTTTGAGGTTCTTACTCAACACTAAATCATTTATTACTTGAAAAGTATTGCATTTAGAGCATTTTGTGTAAATATGTTATTCAGCTACTTTTGGGTCAGCTATAACATAGTAAAATTTCAGACCTGTAGCTCATGGCATAGCTGAGTAATAGCTACTTTTAGGTTATCACTGTTGAGTAAATCACTTATAACTTGAAAAGTATTACATTTAGAGTACAAGGAACAAGTTTATTCAGTATTTAAAGGCCTGAGGCCCATGATACACAAAATTTTAACAATTAAATTTCAAACAACTTTGCACTGGATTTTAGTACACAAGTTATTACAATTACATTTACAAGCAAAACGTAAAGTACAGCGATATCCTAACTCAGTTGGCCCAATTTCACTTCATTTAGAGCATTTTGTTAAAATATGTTATTCGGCTACTTTTTCCATGGCTACAACATGGTGAGTAACTTGGGTGTCTATCTCAATAGCTAAGTGAGTAATAGCTACTTTTGGATTTTTCAGTAACTTCCATCATGAGTAAAATCACTTGTAACTTGAAAACTATTGCATTTAGAGAATTTTGTGTAAATATGTTATTCAGCTACTTTTGGGTCAGCTATAACATAGTAAAATTTCAGACCTGTAGCTCATGGCATAGCTGAGTAATAGTTACTTTTAGGTTATCACTGTTGAGTAAATCACTTATAACTTGAAAACTATTGCATTTACATTATTTAGTTTCAGTATGTTATTCACCTATTTTTGGGTCAGCTATAACAAAGTAAAATTAAAACTATTGCATTTGCAATATTTTCTTTAAATATGTTTACTTTTTACACCTTAACAGTTACCTTCTTACTTTGCTTCTGAACACCATTTCCAGGGCACAACTTTTGTGTCCTTTTCTTCTGTCACTTCTACTCTGAAACTCAAAACACACAGTCAGCTGACACAGAGCCCGTTCACGGGCACTGATTGCTTGTTTTTTTTCAAAGGATCACCAATACTTCTGAAGTAATTTATCTAGTAAGATTATCTCAAACTGTGAAATAAATCATCTATCAAAGTTATATCTTCAAAAAATTTATCTAAAAGGAAGTCAAAGGATGCCTATCAAATTTGAACAAGTTACAACTGCAGAAGTAATTAGACAAAATAGATAACTAACTAATAAACAAATCTAAACAAGTGATCCTTCAAAAAATGTATGTATCCACATTTCCAGTTTGCTCAGAGATTATTCCAGGAATTTTGAGATTTAAATTACTGTCATTGAAATCGTAAGACCAAAATTAAATGCAAAGAGAAGTTTTGTGAAAATTTAGAGTTGACCAATTGAGAAATTTCGAAAAAATCTTTCTCCAAGAATGATCTCTGCATGCCTATCTGGTCAACTTCTTTAGCTTGACAGTTGACAGAAGCAATACCATATATATATATGTCTGACAGAGAATCCAGGTTCCAAGTAATGGCTTTTTGTTAATTAAACCATTACACAGAATCAATTGATTGCGATTAATAGCACTATATTTATAAAGTACATATTAACGGCTGGTTTAAATTAATGGCAAGCTTATATTTATATCCCAGTACAAAATTTGAGGATATACTGGCTTCACCTCCATTGTTCTACCGCTGTACATTTTTGCTGGTGTGCCTGGTAAGTAAACACTTTCACGGATTCATTCAAAATCAGCACACACATGTATTTGGGTCATGAGAGGAACCCTATTTTAAGGTGACTTTAAAATCCAAACAATAAAGAAGTTATGGCCACCTTAAGGTCAGAATTTGACATTTGGCAACTCAATGACCTCTAGGTCAAAAACCTAAGTGGCCCATCTGGCTCAAATTTTACCTGCGAATGCATGCCAAAAATCAAGAATTTATGTTGAGGTTAAATTTATGTTTTATGCCCCCAAAGATCCTGCTTGGACATTTTTTCGACATTTTTCTCGTATTTTGCCCTATAACATGGAAATGGTAAGTCTTACAGGTCTCGAATGGTATGAGATATAACTTCTATATGTAATCTTTGTCTGTGGAAAATTTGAAGTCTGTAGCTTTAATTGTAAGGTCACCTTAAGGTCAATTTATGAACTTTTTGCGATTTTAAGCTGTGTAGCTGTCCTACTATGTGACTGAGAAAGCTGAAATCTCATCTTGGTGTATATTAATATGTTCTTTTTATATTTGCCAAAAGAAAGGTTTAACCTAGTATTAGGCCCCCTGAACAATCTACCTGGAGGACTTTTTATTTTATAATAATTGTGAATCGTGCTACAGAAAAGTACCCACTGAATGCCTGTGGTGTTGTGAGAGATGGCCCGTCTGGGAATATGTTGGCGTCGAGTCGGCGCTATCTAGTTTAGCACTGTATGTGGTGTTGAGTTTGGACGCAAATGCATGCTTGCAGTAATTTAATTAGTAGTAATATGTATTAATGAGACTGACTCACTGATTTAATAGTTAAGCTTTGTTGTATAGATTGCATTGGTTTATGTACTTCAGTAAGGCTCTACGACCTATTCTGGTATTTACTGAACAAGAGAGGAATAAATAATTCAGATTTTAAAAGTACAAAGGCAGTACTCCTTTTTAAAATTTTTCCATGATATGAATTTTTATTGTTAAAAATTCAGATGGCACAAGTATATGAATATGAATTGTACAGTTAGTTGTTTGTTATTATATCCCCAGACGAAAGTCGGGGATATATTGGATTCAGGTCCGTCGCGCCGCCGCCGCCGCCGCCGCCGCCGCCGCCGCCGCCGCCGCCGCCGCCGTAGAAATTTCCTTGTGGACGCGATAACTCAAAAACAAATTAATATTTTTTTTTCCAACTTGGTACACATGTTAAGGGTGCCCAAAGGAAGATCCCTATTTTAAGGTGACCTTAAATTCCCAGTAAAAAAGAACTTATGGCCACCTTAAGGTCAGAAATTGGACTTTTGGCCACTTAGAGCCCTGTAGGTCACAAACTATGATGCTCAGCTGGCTGAAATTTTACCTGACAACGCATTAATATGTTCTTAGTACATGTGCCGAAAATCACGACTTTAAGTTGAGGAGAAAATTGTCTTTGAGGCCCATAAATACCCCCACTTAGGGATTTTTTGCTATACTTTTCACATATTTTGCCCTATAATTTGGAAGTGGTAATTCTGATGAGTCTCAAACTGTGCTAGGTATAACTTTGATATGTAATCCTTGTCTGTAGAAAATTTTAGGGCTGTAGGTTTACCCAAAGGGGTCGACTTAAGGTCTCAAAAGTGCCCACAGAGACCCGATTTATGCACTTTTTGCCACTTTCAAGCACTGTAGCTTTCAAACTATGTCTCTCATCTAAGTTAAATATCATCTGGGAATATATCTATGTGTTTTCTTATATGTGCCCCAACATTTAGGCCTTTAATAGACAGTTAACCTGTGTATCAGGAGCATAAACACCCACCCGAGTGACCCTTATAAGACATTTTTCACATCTTTTTCCCTGTAACTTGGAAATGGTAAGTCTGAGAAGTTTCAAACTGTATTAGATATATATTCTGTGTGTAATCTTAGTATGTAACAGATTTTAAGTCTGAAGCTTTAATTTTGAAGGTCATATTGAGGTCTCTAAAAGGCTCCCAAAGACCCAATATTTGGACTTTTTGCTACTTTTAAGCCCTGTGACTGTCAAACTATGTGACTGATAGAGCTCAAATCCTATCTGGGAAGATATTAGTATGTTATTTATATATGTGCCAAAAATTAAGGCTTTAAGAAGACATTTAACCTGTGTATGAGGACCATAAATCCCCACCCGAGTGACCATTTTTAGACATTTTTCACATATTTTGCCCTGTAACTTGGAAATGGTAAGTCTAAGAAGTTTCAAACTGTATTAGATGCATATTCTATGTGTAATCTTAGTATGTGACAAATTTTAAGTCTGAAGCTTTAATTTGAAGGCCACATTTAGGTCTCTAGAAGGCCCCATAAAGACCCAGTATTTGGACTTTTTGCCAATTTTAAGGCCTGTGACTGTTAAACTATGTGACTGATAGAGCTGAAATCTCATCTGGGAATACATTATTATGTTCTTTTTACATGTGCCAAAAATCAAGGCTTCAAGTAGACATTTAACCTGTGTATGAGGACCTTAAACACCCACCTGAGTGACCCTTTGAAGACATTTTTCACATATTTTGCTCTGTAACTTGGAAATGGTAAGTCTGAGAAGTTTCAAACTTTATTAGATACATATTCTATGTGTTATCTTAGTATGTAACAAATTTTAAGTCTGAAGCTTTAATTTGAAAGCCACATCGAGATCTCTAAAAGGCCCACAGAGACCCAATATTTGGACTTTTTACCACCTTTAAGCCCTGTGACTGTTAAACTATGTGATTGATGGAGCTGAAATCCCATCTGGGAATGCATTATTATGTCCTTTTTACATATGGCGAAAATCAAGGTTTTTAGTAGACATTTAGCCTGTGTATGAGGGCCATAGACACTCGCCCAAGTGCCTTTTTGGACATTTTTTCCGTATTTTGCCCTGTTATTTGGAAATGCTTAGTGTGACAAGTCTTAAACTGTATTATATATAATTTTTGTTTGTTATGTATGTCCCCCAAAAAGTTTCAGATCTGTAGTTTAATTGCTAAGGTCTCTTTAACAATTGTAAAATGCCCACAGAAACCCAATTTATGGACATTATGCCACTTTAAAGCCCAGTAACTGTCAAACTATGTGGGTTATAGAGCTGAAATCTTTGAATTTTTAATAGGAAATGCCTGTCTATTTAAATTTTGAATATTAATAATGTTATGGCTATCTTAGTCTTTTAAGAACTTATTTTTGTGTGTTATACCTCTGCTTGCTGAGTTTTTAACTTTTTAAAATGAAACTGGTTAAACGCCGGTTAAACATATTCAAGTAGACAAAATGGACACTTTAAGTGAGCTTTAAGTCCCAATATTAATGAAATTATATCCGTATGTAGTAAAACTAGGGGATTTTTAACCCTCAACTAGCCCAGTTTTATTCAACTTGCCTCAGTTAATTTTGACACAGCTCCTACAGTTATGAACTCATTTCAGTTGATAATCACATACTTAAAATTCTCAATTCTTTTTGTATTTGAGTACCCCTTTTATATAGATTGTTTGTTTACCATTTATGCTGTAGCACTCCATCTCTTTGAGAGAACATGTAAACTGTGTAAAAAAGATGTAGAAGATGAGATACATTTTGTTTGTGTTTGTCCAGCTTTAGAGCTGATTCGTATGAAATATTTAAAAATTTTAAATATAGATAAATCTGAATTATTAATAGATCAATTATCAAGGGTATTAACTCATATGAATGTCAATATGGTTATTAATTTTATTTTTGATTTGTGGCAAGAAAGAAAAAGTAAATTATATTGTTAATTTTTATGTATTGAATTGCTGTCTTTATTTACTGTATCTTACCTCAAAATATGTTTGCTCTGTTTGTTATTAACTCTCTATTTAAAGTGACTTATAAGCCCATATAGGGCTGGGTATTACTTCAATAGTTTTTGTATAATCCTTGTCAACATAATACATGTCACTATAATAAACTAATAAACTAAACTAAGTCCCAACCCACATCCCCCACCCGGATTCCCCCCACCCACCTCTGGGACCTCCAGCTATATTGAGTGACACTAAATAAACAAAGGTATTTAATGATATCAGATGAGAAACAAAGACCTCAATGGGGTTGCAGATCTTGTGTAATAGTGAGAGAGGTGTGGAGAAGGGGAGAGGGGTGGGAGGTGGTGGGCTTCATTACATATAACACAAAGGGGAGTCAGAACTGAGATTGTGTCACATATTTAGGTTGCATATATATGGACCACATATATAGGTATAGAGGAAATGAATAACTGAAAACAATTTGCAAATTCTAAAAATAATATAATAAAATAATAATATAAATAATTTTTTTTAAATAATATTTTATTTGTGAACAAATATAGAAACAGATATGCGCTTTTGGGATTATGAATTTTAGAATGGACATTGAATCATCAATCATTTAAATACTTTGAAGGAAGATTGAAAAGTATGATGAGTTGAGTTAAAAATAATATTTTATTTGTCAACAAATATAGAAACAGATATGCTCTTTTGGGATTATTATTTTAGAATGGACATTCAATCATCAATCATTTAAATACTTTGAAAATAGGTTTAGAGTTATCATTGCAGGAAGATTGAAAATATAATTTGAGTTATGTATTCGGCGTCTGGGGATACACCATCTTCCTTGGAAGATATAAACAGAGTAGATTGATGTGCTGAAGTTCATATAATAATGGGTAATTATGTTTTTAAAAATTCCCGATCAAAACCTGTGGCGTGAGTGATGACCTGTCTGGGGATATGTTGGCGCCGAGTTGGCCCAATCTAGTTATATAGTTTAGAAATGACTTTTGCTTAAAATCAATTTCAACAGGGTAAAAGAATACCATCTATACCCCCCAGACAACATTTTATTAGCATTTGTCCTGGATCAGAATTACTGCTGTGAGATATAAGGCTCAAATTCTTTACAATTGATGCTGTACTTTTCAAAGTAATCTCATGGCAGTGGTCAGTTAAACATTTGATGCAGCACACCTTAATATATAGTTTATGTGCCTAATTACTATATTCAAAATGGACACCTGGCCATATTTTTTAAAGAAATACAAAAGATTGCTTATATAATGAGTGTAAGTCATATTTGTGTGTAACCACTGTCGGCAAAATGTAAAACTAATATAAAGCAATGGTAGAAATGTTGAATACTTCATTCTGTAATAGCATTACAATTTAAAGACCACCATGTAGTCATGCATGTACATACCAACTGTTTACTTTAGTTTGAGGCACCATACCAGGTAGTACGTGTTACACTATTCATGGAGGTGTCCCTGAGATACAATGGGAAGAGGAATGTTGTCTATTGATCACAACACAGTGTACATTAACATATATTATTGTCAATAAGAACAAACCAGTGAACCGGCAAGTTAAGTAGTATTCTGTGTACTCATTAATATTCATAAATCACTGTGAGATATAGCTGTCCTATCTGCCAATCCAAGACTGACAAACCATTCATTGTAGACTGGAAACTTTCACAACTTTATGATCTGATGGATTGATAAAAACCAAGAGTTAAACCATTTGTTGTATTAGATTATGACACAGACACCAATTTAAGAATGTAACAGTTTTTACCCCACAGCCCTTAAGGGCTGTCGGGGTATTGTTTTCACCCATGGTGTCCGGATGGGCGGGCGTGCGGGAAATAGTTTGTCCGGGCTGTATCTCAGAAACCATAAGGTGTAGGAAGTTCATACTTGGCAGGGACATTGGTTGGGGGGTGTAGGTGTGCAACGTCATGGTCTGACCTTGATTTGACCTTGCCGTAGTGACCTTGAGTTTGAAAATCTTGTCTGGGCTATATCTCGGAAACCATAAGGTGTAGGTAGTTGATACTTGGCAGGTACATTAGTTAGGGGTTGTAGGTGTGCAACGTCATGGTCTGACCTTGATTTGACGTTTAACCTTGCTGTAGTGACCTTGACCTTTAAAATCTTGTCCGGGCTATAACTCGGAAACCGTAAGGTGTAGGAAGTTGATACTTGGTAGGAACATTGGTTAGGACTTGTAGGTGTGCAACATCATGGTTTGACCTTGATTTGACCTTGCTGTAGTGACCTTGACCTATAAAACCTTGTCCGGGCTATATCTCAGCAACTGTAAGGTGTAGGAAGTTGATACTTGGTAGGGACATTGGTTAGGGGGTGTAGATATGCAACGTCATAGTGTGACCTTGATTTGACCTTTGACCTTGCCGTAGTGACCTTGACCTATAAAATCTTGTCTGGGCTATATTTTGGAAACTGTAAGGTGTAGAAAGCTGATACTTGGTGAGGACATTGGTTGGGGGTAGTGTGTGTGCAACGTCATGGTGTGACCTTGATTTGACCTTTGACCTTGCCGTAGTGAACTTGACCTATAAAACCTGGTCCGGGCTATATCTCAGAAACCGTAAGGTGTAGGAAGTTGATACTTGGTGGGGACATTGGTTAGGGGGTGTAGGTATGCTATGTCATAGTGTGACCTTGATTTGACCTTTGACCTTGCTGTAGTGAACTTGACCTATAAATTCTGGTCCGGGCTATATTTTGGAAACTGTAAGAGGTGTAGGAAGTTGATACTTGGTAGGGACATTGGTTAGGGGGTGTAGGTGTGCTACGTCATAGTGTGACCTTGATTTGACCTTTGACATTGCTGTAGTGACCTTTAAAATCTTGTTGCACCTTTGGGTCTGTCTGTTGATGCAGATTAAACACTGTTTAAGTCATATTAGAATTCATTAAGAATTTCCTTTTGCAAGTTCCCATTGTAACAGATGGAATTTCATCAAATGAGCCACAGGCTTTTCTCCAACACCACACATAAGCATTCATTGAATGTATTGCCACTTCTGTATGCATGGGTAATATTCAAAACATCCAAACCATAATTCGGCAATTTTTGGTTTACTGATAAATGCTGTCATTTTATTATTGAATTGTCTCATTTTAATACTTCATCTTTACATACATTTCTTTTCCTTAGATATTATTTTCTCTACTTAAGCATTATTTGGACCTTAATATAACTGACACTGCTCTGAAAGTATCTTGAACTTTGTACTGTTTCACTACTTCTATATCCCATGGTGTTGAAAAATATTTCCCCAGGCTGTGGGGTACGGGCATCTCTGATGCTATTTTTTACTCTTCAGTTAGAATAATAATGGACTCCATTGTTATAAACAAATGCAAATATAGAGATTTATTTAATGAAAAGACATTGCCAAAAGGTTTGCTTTCAGTACAATTGACTACATTTCGATAGTTTACGAGTGCTAAACTTATAGAATCGGTACTTATTTTCAATAGAGTGAATTGCAAACTGAAACTCTCTCTCCCATAAATGGTAGAGCTTTCTCTAATCTTGACACAGACTGGCAAATTTACAGATCTGTAAAAGCTACCAGTTTTTCACCCATGGTGTCCGGATGGGCGGGTGGAGGGAAAAAGTTTATCCGGGCTGTATCTCAGAAACCGTAAGGTGTTCGGAAGTTGATACTTGGTAGGGACATGGGTTAGGATGTGTAGGTGTGCAACATCATGGTCTGACCAGGATTTGACCTTGCCATAGTGACCTTGAACTATAAAATCTTGTCCGGGCTATATCTCGGAAACTGTGAGATATAGGAAGTTGATACTTGGTAGGGACATTGGTTAGGGGGTGTAGGTGTGCAATGTCATGGTCTGACCTTGATTTGACCTTGCCGTAGTGACCTTGGCCTATAAAATCTTGTCCGGGCTATATCTCTGAAACCGTAAGGTGTAGGAAGTTGATACTTGGTAGGGACATTGGTTAGGAGGTGTAGGTGTGCAACGTCATGGTTTGACCAGGATTTGACCTTTGACCTTGCCGTAGTGACCTTAACCTATAAAATCTTGTCTGGGCTATATCGCGGAAACTGTAAGGTGTAGGAAGTTGATACTTGGTAGGGACATTGGTTAGGGGGTGTAGGTGTGCAACGTCATGGTCTGACCTTGATTTGACGTTTGACCTTGCTGTAGTGACCTTGACGTATAAAATCTTGTCTGGGCTATATCTCGGAAACTGTAAGGTGTAGGAAGTTGATACTTGGTAGGGACATTGGTTAGGAGGTGTAGGTGTGCAACATCATGGTCTGACCAGGATTTGACCTTGCCATAGTGACCTTGAAGTATAAAATCTTGTCTGGGCTATATCTCGGAAACTGTGAGATGTAGGAAGTTGATACTTGGTAGGGACATTGGTTGGGGGTGTAGGTGTGCAACATCATGGTGTGACCTTGATTTGACCTTGTCGTAGTGACTTTGACCTTTAAAATCTTTTGGCACCTTTGGGTCTGTCTTTTGATGCAAATTAAGCACTGTTAAAATCATATTAGAATTCATTAAGAATTTTACTTTTACAACTTCCCATTGTAACAGATGGTATTTCATCAAGTGAGCCACAAAATTTGCTCCAACACCACACATAAGCATTCATTAAATGTATTACCACTTCTGTATGCATGGTAATATTCAAAACATCTAAACCATAATTCTTTTATATTGTATTGATTCCCACCTCTGAGGCCGGGGTTCGGTTCCCGGCACGGCCTCAAGTGGGAAAGCTGGTAGTTGCTTGCCGTTGGTCGGCAGTTAACAGTACAGAACCCTGACGAACTGTATGTACTGGTTTCCTCTGCCCTTCCAACTACCCGTCGTGATATGACCTGTACAGTGTTGAAAGCGACGTAAAACCCCAAATAAATAAATAAATATATATATAGTATTGATAGAGAGTTTCCTATGTATGTCCTTTTGAATATGGATGCAGTAAGTTATTATAACTTTTTAAATACCTTTCTTATGTGGCCAGATATTTTGTTGCCTTATTAATAAATGAGAATTTAGTGTAAAAAATTATTAATAGTACTTCATAACCTTTCAATTCCATTATCTGTCCTGGTATACTTAACAGTCACTTCACTGTTATTGCTGAGAACCATGGATTCAGCCCTACCCCTAAATTTGTATTTGTATTACAGCATTAACTACTTAAGAAGATTAACATTATGTTATCAATTCAGACCTTTAAACTACATTTTTACAGCCCTTATGGTAAGATATAAAACCCATTTATTTCTGGTAAAATCTAATGTAGTCTGTTTAGAACCTTTATAATTCAAATAACTTTATTTATGAATTAATATAGCATTAAGAAAAGGTGATTATATTTTATATCACACTTTATTGATATAAGGAGCTGACATATAATATTTTAGGTAAATATTTGACATGTTATAGTAATGAAAGAGGCAAAAAATATTTTTTTAACTAATAAAACAACATGTTAATATTTGACCTCTTACAGTACTAATATAAGGATCAAATATTTGGTATCATGCTGTTTTCAAATATGGGGCAAATACTTATCTCTTATTCTTAAATAAGGAGTAAATAGTTACTGAAATTAAATATGTGAGAAAACATTTGACATCTTATAAATATCACATCCTCTAAAAGCAAGACATAAATGTGACACAAACAAAAACAAAAAGACAATCAGTAACCTGGTGTATGATTTATGTAAGGAGTTCACCAGAGAAGTGGCTCGTGTGGATGATTAATTCATCATATCTTGGGGAGACTTTCAGTATAATATCAAGAGTGTATAAGGTTATATAAAGAGTCAAGTGCCCTTTGTGGTTGAACAATATTAATATTCCTTCTGGAAAGTCTCTTTAACCTTCCAAAAGGCTCTTCTGTTTAATGTGTCAAATAGAAATAATGTTAGTATTATTACATATAGATAAAATGCACATAAATCCCAGTGTTCTGTATGTAGGATACATTAGGTGAAGAGTATTTTAATATTTGTATTTTGACGTCTCATCAGCCTCCTTGGAGGGTCTTGGATCTAATTGTTTAATATAATCTCCATGATAGGTAGGGATGGGTTAGTAGGTCTGTTCCAGTATCCAGAGAATTTCTAATTTTGTATTCTTCAGCCATGAATATAGATGGCTTCTTCTTTGACTTACTGTGTAAGATTATCTCTGGCTCCCACTAAAGTTGTTAAAAAGGCACTTAAGACAGTATTATTTTATAGAGCTAATCAAAACTTTTGACCTAAACTTGTGGCAGCTTAATGTATAGATTTTGGATTTTGTGTCAATTTTCGCATCAATTGTGCAGACTTTTGAAATAATGGAGATAAATATAGGAATGTTGACACTTACCACATTGTATTATTGTATCCACCGGAAGCATCCGGTGGATACTTTGGTTTAGTGTTCGCTACGCCGCCGCGCGTAGAGAGATTTTCGGCGTTAACGCTCTAAGAGGAAAACAACAGCAGCTAGGTTCACCAAATTTGCAGGATATCTTCATTGGGGGATAAGCTTCTCTGGGAAGGAAAATAGCCTCATTCAGAAAAACAAGATGGCCGCCACGGGCATTTCTTTGGAAATAATCTACATTTTTCTACTGGCTGTTGCTCATAGGTAGAAGGTTGAATCTCTTCATAGGTGATATGTATGACACATATACATGTCCTCTACAACCTTGCACACATTTGACCTTGACCGAATTAACCCACATAGAGGACTTTAAAAGTGCCTATATCTCCCTTATTATTGGTCCTAGAGGTTTGCAATGTGAAGCCAACCTATGGGAAATCATGTGCTGCGAATCTTCTGATGTGGTCAGATTTGACCTTGGACCCCTCCTTCAAGGTCAAACGAGGATAGCCAAACTTAAAAGTGCTTATAACTCGCTTATTATCGATCCTAGAGGTTTGGGATGGTAAACCAACATATAGGAAATCATGGGCTGGGAATCTTCTGGTGTGGTCAGATTTGACCTTGGACCCTCCTTCAAGGTCAAATGAGGACAGCCAAACTTAAAAGTGCTTATAACTTGCTTATTATTGGTCCTAGAGGTTTGGGATGGTAAACCAACATATAGGAAATCATGGGCTGGGAATCTTCTGGCGTGGTCGGATTTGACCTTGGGCCCCTCCTTCAAGGTCAAACGAGGACAGCCAAACTTAAAAGTGCTTATAACTCGCTTAGTATTGGTCCTAGAGGTTTGGGATGGTAAACCAACATATAGGAAATCATGGGCTGGGAATCTTCTGGCGTGGTCGGATTTGACCTTGGGCCCCTCCTTCAAGGTCAAACGAGGACAGCCAAACTTAAAAGTGCTTATAACTCGCTTAGTATTGGTCCTAGAGGTTTGGGATGGTAAACCAGCATATAGGAAATCATGGGCTGGGAATCTTTTGGTGTGGTCGGATTTGACCTCGGGCCCCTCCTTCAAGGTCAAACGAAGATAGCCAAAGGTAAAAGTGCCTATAACTCACTTATTATTGGTCCTAGAGGTTTGGGATGGTAAACCAACCTATAGGAAATCATGGGCTGGGAATCTTCTGGCGTGGTCGGATTTGACCTTGGGCCCCTCCTTCGAGGTCAAACGAGGATAGCCAAACTTAAAACTGCTTATAGCTCGCTTATTATTGATCCCAGTGGTTTGGGATAGTAAACCAACATATAGGAAATCATGGGCTGGGAAT
The DNA here is from genome assembly GCA_964017235.1 of Sabellastarte sp. h YS-2021. Taxonomy (NCBI): domain Eukaryota; kingdom Metazoa; phylum Annelida; class Polychaeta; order Sabellida; family Sabellidae; genus Sabellastarte; species Sabellastarte sp. h YS-2021. The sequence continues at coordinate 90,718,679 of OZ024934.1, forward strand.
CTTCTGGCGTGGTCGGATTTGACCTTGGGCCCCTCCTTCAAGGTCAAACGAGGACAGCCAAAGGTAAAAGTGCCTATAACTCGCTTATTATTGGTCCTAGAGGTTTGGGATGGTAAACCAACATATAGAAAATCATGGGCTGGGAATCTTCTGGTGTGGTCGGATTTGACCTTGGGCCCCCCCTCCTTCAAGGTCAAATGAGGACAGCCAAACTTAAAACTGCTTATAGCTCGCTTATTATTGATCCCAGTGGTTTGGGATAGTAAACCAACATATAGGAAATCATGGGCTGGGAATCTTCTGGCGTGGTCGGATTTGACCTTGGGCCCCTCCTTCAAGGTCAAACGAGGACAGCCAAAGGTAAAAGTGCCTGTAACTCGCTTATTATTGGTCCTAGAGGTTTGGGATGGTAAACCAACATATAGAAAATCATGGGCTGGGAATCTTCTGGTGTGGTCGGATTTGACCTTGGGCCCCCCTCCTTCAAGGTCAAATGAGGACAGCCAAACTTAAAAGCGCTTATAACTCGCTTATTATTGGTCCTAGAGGTTTGGGATGGTAAACCAACATATAGGAAATCATGGGCTGGGAATCGTCTGGCGTGGTTGGATTTGACCTTGGGCCCCTCCTTGAAGGTCAAATGAGGACAGCCAAACTTAAAAGTGCTTATAACTTGCTTATTATTGGTCCTAGAGGTTTTGGTGCATTGTCTTTACGGTGGATACAATTTGCATCGGTTTTCCGATGCGCTAGGTCTAGTTTCAAAGGAATCATGATTAATAATATAAGTAAACATTTAAAACAAATAATGTTGGTGGCTTGTCACATAAAGACAGGACTTAATTTTATGAAGAAATTATTAGGTTAGATTTTTTTTCTAAAAAGAAAATCTTTAGGCTCAATTGACAGGACAACTTATCTTATGACTGGTATACACTCAAAATAGACTTCTAATCCATTGAAAGGCATGCAGTGTTTTACTTGTTATAATGAATGTTTCATTACTTTATGTTTTTTTCTGTATTAAACACAAAGGTGCAATAAAGACAACATTCTCTTTGTGTCTGACCGACTGGAAACACTTCTTTGTATGTCTCTATAGTTTATCTTTCAACAAGCGTATCTATCTGTATACTTGTAGTATTGTATAAAACTTGTGTCAGCTTATTGCAGGTATTGGTATGGACATCTGGTTTTTTTTTAGATAAATCACCAATAAGCCATCCAGATTCATGTTACAAATTAGTGTTTGTATATGCCCACTATTTACCTGTAACTGAGCTACAGACCTGTTCTGGTACTCATATATATCCGCTCTTACTACAACACATGAAATATGAAAACCATGTCATCTTACCCCATATATCATGTAATGATACCCTATTTCCAGAAAATAAAGGGGTATCTGGTACCATTTTATCACCACTCATGCAAATGCTGCATAAATATATTGTTTTCATCATATCTGTGATGGAACAAATTTTAAAATTAATACATTAAATAGAAAACCTTTTATAGCAGGGTTATTGACAAGAAAATTCCTCTATCATTGCATTCATTGGTAATTTGTTAACTGGTTATGTCATTGATAAATTGTGCTAGAGTGACCAACTGAATAAACAAGCAGTTTGGAGAGAATGGGAAAGTTAATGCTGTTAGAAAATGTTGTTTATGTTGATCATGTATTGTGTACATTTCCTTGCCTCTGTGTAAAACACAAGTAACAAGTATTGGCATGTGAGCATATAATAAACATGGAGTTGTATATGTTGAGGGTTTTTGACATCAGTATATTTGTATGAACTACAAGGTGCTTTTGGCCTCTGCATGTATTTACCCTGAGAGAATTTAGATGACTGTTTTATTTGTACACAAACAGTTGGAAGAGGTCACTCCACTTTTATTTGAAAACCACTCCATGACAATGAATGTTAAATAAAATACCTTAGTGTTTATGCACAAATATTTTAATGCTAGGAACACTTTGTTTTATGATTATAAGTACCACATTGACTAGCCTTGCCTAAGGCTGTATTTTGTATGATATATTTTTCAAACATGCACACAGATATCTAGTATTCATACAGCACTCATACAGGTTATGAGTTAGAAGCTTATCAGACAGTCTTTCTCTTTGCTGTATGCTGCTCTAAGAGTCATTACATGTATAAGTACATTATAGAAACTGAAACTCCATTATCTGAACTGGAAACTTTCCCTTACTACAAAGAAACTTGAGCCTTCAGCAAGGCTAAACGTTGACTCTTATTGGTACAGTTAGTTCATTTCCTGGAATCACTTGACATAGTTCAGATAAAATATGGAAATGAAATTTTGTGGCTGTAGGATTAAACAAGTGAAAACTTGACATTCTCCTAAAGCTTAACCGTTTAATTCAATTCCATGCTGATTGACACTGCCATTGGTTGCCATCATTTAAATAATATATGAATAAAATTTGGTGTGTTTGTGTTAATTGTATCCACTGGATACATCTGGTGGGTACAGTTAAATTATGCTTCTTGACACTACCACAGTGTGTGCCAAGATTTCCTCGTTACCACTTCAATACCTAGACTTTTGTAGGATATTTCATTAGTACAAAGTGTAGGAATAAGGCCTTGTACCCGGTATGTTCCTTATTGTTGGTCCTGGGGGTTTGGACAGTTGAAACAGCTTATAAGAAATCATAGACTGAGAATCTCTTTGAGGGGACTGAATAGACCTTTGAACTCTGCTTGGGCTTTTTATGTGGTCATCTCTAATGTTGGAGCACTCTTTTACTGGTACATAGAGATGGCCATAGTTTTCTAGTGGATACAAATTGAATCTGCGGACAGATGTGTCATTGATCTAGCTCATTTTGGGTCAAAATGATATCAGATAACTAGAATATTCCTTAGAAACATAAAATAGAACAGTAACAAAATTTGTTCACAGTGTTCAAGCACAGCTTTCCTCTGTCAGAAGTTTAGAACTCTTCACTGTACTTGTATATATACAAATTGTAAATGTCTAATATTATAAGATCAGCATGAGCAATATTAAATAGCATCACAATATGGTTTACAGTGTTCATAGTTCAGCCTGCATTTCTCCACCTAAGCGTACTTATCACAATACTTACATAACTAGATATGTCCCAATATGACCCTGGTTGTTAAACGGAATTTAAAACTCCCAACTTCGACTTTGACCTAATTGTAAATATCTAAATTGTTTGATCAACATGAGAAATATTAAATGCCAGTGTAACAAATTGGTTAACAGTGTTCAGACACTGCATTTCTCCACGTAAGCAGTTTGACATGTGTCTATAAAAAACCACAATAACTTTTGAATTCTAGGATGACAAGTTGGAATACAACAACAATACAGATATTGCGCAAGATTACGATATTATTGCCAACATACCAAAACAGCAAGAGGAGGAAGTCGAATCACCAGCTGCACCTCGTGACCCTAGCCCCGAACCCAGGACCCCTACCCCTGAACCAGTGCGGGTTCCCACTCCAGAACCAGTGCGGGCTCCGACCCCAGAACCAGTGCGGGCTCCGACCCCAGAACCAGTGCGAGAACCATCCCCCGAACCCACTAAAGAGGTCGAACAGGTAGAAAGCATTGGGCAGAGAAATATGTGCTAATTCATAGAAATAACAATTTTCTTTTTTGTGTGTGTGTACTAATAGAAGAATTATATAACCTTGCATGCTTCTGTTTACAAAAGTTTGCAAATATTTTGAAATTAACATCCCCGAAACAGGCAGAAAGGTAGAGAGTAGGGATCTCAACAGGTATCCAAATATTAGGGTACCCGATCGTCGCTTATCTACCCAATTACGAAATGACATACCTAAGTACACCCTCATCTAAGCATATTTAAATTGTATATTATAATGTCTTTTGTTGATCTTTTTCGGTGTTTTCTACATCACAGTCCATACAAATGGAGGCACATGACCAACTCAAATGTAGCTTCAGAATTAAAACCTAGCTTCTTTGTCAGGTCATTTAAATAATTAGATCGCTACGAAATTACAAAATACTGAGTAAATAAATTGTAGTTTTATTTTTTAAAGCATTTATCCAATAATGTAGCCATTATACAGAATTTTCTATATTCGGCAAATAAGGAATAAAGCAAATAGTTGGATCTCATGATTTGTGTAAGTTTTAAGTTTATAAATGTGGAGATTTTGTTGCATCACCTGGGAGAACTGGTAACCCGCCCCTTAATATCACTACCCACCCAGTCCCAGTAAAACTTGTTTATTGGGAACACTGGTAGACCGTATTGAGCAGTGAAATTTGTGCTTTTGAAAACAGCTTAGCATAATACACTATTAATAGCATGTGTAGTTGTTATGTACGCATTATGTACTAACTGCAGAACTAAACAAGCAAAGCTTTAGGGAACACAAACCCTGGGGATCCAGCACCCAATATTAGTGAAAAGTCCCAATAAAAATATCTGGAGTCCCAATATAGATCTGGATCATATTTCAGGACTGAGCCAGGGATACACCTAACTTTTTTTTTAAAATAGGACCCCCAGGTTATTTGAATTCTGGATGTGATACTGTTGAAATATCCCTCAAAAGTTCTGGAATCTTGATCCAAAACATGTTTGAGGAAGGCTGAACTATGGCTTACACCCCCAGCTAAGGCCACCTTGTGTAAAAATATGGTCCTAATCCAATGTATTGTTTTCAAGTTGTGCACACAGATAAACGAGACAAGATTACAATATCCATGCCCCCTCCCTTGTGGGGTTAGGGTGATTGCCAACCTTATAAAAACAGCAAAAAATAACATCATTAATGTCCCCAGAATCCTAGATAGAGGCAGAAATGAAAAGAGCATTGTTTAGTGTGATAATACATAGAGATAACTATTTGTGTTGTTTATGATATATGCATTATTTACTAGCTGAATAACGTTCTGTATCTAAGAAGGGGGGGCATAACAATTTTCATGTTGTGAAGAGTATTCATGAATAATAGTGATAATAAAAGGGTACCAAATGCAACAATTACTCCTTGCTGTAGCATTAATATAGTGTGTAGCAAATTACTTAATCAAGAACTAACAGATTTGTGATTTTCTGTAAGTGTGGAGAGATAACCATGTGTGTAGTAAATTACTAATTTGAAAACTAACAAATATGTCAGCTTAATGTATATGTTGTGACAGAACTTCAAATTTGACAGTACTATTAGAATTAGAATTCCATTTTTATTTTAAGGATTTGAAATTCTGTCAGATGAATTTTGAAGTTCTGTCGACAGAATTTGAAATTCTGTTGACAGAACTTCAAATCCCCTCAGACCAATGAAACTCAAAAGTTGGAAGTTCTGTCGACAGAATTTGAAATTCTGTCAGATTGGAAGTTCTGTCACGACATATATATACTAAAAAGTGAACAAATTAACCAGTAAAAGATTTTTTTTATTCCCTTCCATTGGCAGTGGGAGATTCTTGGGGGGGAAACCCACAAATAACAGTAATATGCAATTGGAGATGATGACTTATATTACATTCATTGATCATTTATATACGTTTATGACTGTACCGTACACTGATTTGATCACCTATGCATTATTACTGCAAGTTTCTTTTACTAAATAAAAGTCACCATTTATCGATGTCATAAATATCATCTGATATTTGAGCAAGACAGAAAGCATACTGGTGAAGTAAGGTTTTGCATATAGATGGTTTGTAACATCATGAAGTAGTAGGGAATCGCAAATTTTGGAGAGTTGAAACGCATTCATAAATTTAGAGCATTTGAACGATAGAAGGTCCCTTTGAAATGTGCTATTAAAATTAGTTTGTCCAAGGACCTACGGCAAGAGTTGTGGCAACTTGAATCTTTTCAAGCTAGGAAGGGGGTTTCTTTGCTGTCACAGTTTTACAGTTTATCTTGGTGGCAAAGGGGTTAATAAGTTCTTTCTTTACTGTATGTATTTTTGTTTGGTTTGTCTGTACTGCTTTGTATTCAATACGGCATAAACAGACCATTGCCTTATTTATTTTTTTCCATTCTCTATGGTCTACCTCCAACTTTGAAAACATACAAGTAAAATCGCGTATAATTTGAATCACTTATAACTTGAAAACTGTTTCATAGAGAGCATTTTGTTGAAAAAAACATTTTTCAGCTACATTTTCCATAGCTGCAACGTGGTCAAAGATAAAAAAATCTTTGAAAACAGAAACGTGAAATCCTCCACACTACAGGAGTTTTTTTTTCACTGAGCTAATCCAATATGAGGCCGTCACCTCCGTGTTTTGATTCCCACAAGTGACAATGCTGAGGACCTGTCCCAGTGTGACCCGGGCTGTAAAACCCCAGCTTTTCCCAAGTGCTTCCTGTTGCTCTATGTTCTGTACAATAAGTTAGTAGGTTGGTATGTGGATGAGCTGTCAACTTGTCTCATGTCTTCTTGAAAATACAGTGGAACCTCTATTATCCAAATTTTCAATTATGTGACTTCCAATCCACTTTCCCAACTCCATTTAAACCTGTTGTTTTAGGCTTTTCATTATCCAACCTTTCTATTATCCGACCTAATTGTTACTCTCCTAAGAGGGTCAGATAATGGAGGTTCTACTGTATGCATAAATTAATCTTCCTTCATGTCTATCTGCCAAAACAATCTATTTTTCTAACCTTTTTCTTACCTGCCTACCTGTGCCATTGTATTTAACCTTTGAGTAATTTGAGTTATTAACAATTCACATAATTAATCACTTTGAAATGGTAAAAAACGTTAATTATCAAATCTGTTTCATTTGCTTAATTCTGAAAGATGGCTTTGCTTGAATATTTCACCTGCTATGACACTTGGCATGTTTCTTGCTTTATAAACCACTAATAATCACAATATATCTGTTTTTGTAAATGGTTTTGTTACAAGCCCTCCATTTTTCAGTGTTGTGAACTACTACATTGCTTATATATCATACTCTTCACATTATTTTGACATTTTTTATAAATTTTTCATCAACAGTGTAAATTTAAAACAGAAAGTAAAATCCAGTAGGAACTGTAGTACAATAAGAAAATCAACAGAGAACCCTCATTGGTTTTGGCTTCAAAATCTACGTCAAATTGCCCAACTGCTTTTGCATACTGTATGTTAGTTATTGCATTGTAACTAAATCTTGATGTACATTTTGTGCTTTGTGTTTCAGCCCAAGGAGACTGAGAAGCCTTCTTCCCCTCCAGTAACTGTTGGTGGCATCACCTGGGGCTCTGCGGCGGAAGCGAGACAAAAGATGAGCAAGAAACGCCGGGATGAAGTGAAAAGCCAAAACCTCTCGGCCAAAGCCAAGTATGAGCTGCTGATGAAAATGTGAACAAGGAACTAGGCTGTGAAGAGAGTTCTCCCCTACACTTTTATTTTGAGATGGGAATTAGGGAAAAAAATACTCTTTTGCACTTAATTATTTATGGTTTTTAAAATATGATCGTGCACACAGTAATCAATCTATGGTGAATGTTAAGAAAAAATTACCCTTATTTTTTTTATTTTCTAATGTTGCTATAAAAAGATTCTCAATTTTTAAAAAAAAGCTTACAGTAGAGGGGAACTTGTACAAAATTACAATATGTGGCAGCAACATTAAAGGCTGATAGAGATATGATGGCAGGATGTCATGGTGATTCACAAATATATGGGTGCTTAGCAACACAATACAGAGTTTATATGGATGTGTATATGTAACTTATACCTGTTCTGTAGTAAAAAAAAAACAATGTTTGATTGTAATATTGTAAAATAGAGATGCAATGATTCAGTGGGTTGATTTTAGATTTTGTGTTAACAATATTAAAACAATGGAAGTATAAAAACAATTGTAATATTTGAATATATAAAGGTGCTCAGCAACAGGATACAAAGTGTTTATATGACTGTTAACTGTTTTTATCTAGGGCTGGCATCTTGCAGTCCTGGCATACAGATGCTCGTCAAAAATATCCATGTTGCTTTGCCTCGGCATTTGTTATGGGATTTGTAAGAAAATGTTTGAATCCTGTAGGCGAGGTTTATTTGATCATTCCTGTAAAGAGAATGTTATAAATATTGACGGATGTCAGTGTACACTTTGTTGGTGCTTAAACCAAGTAGTGTGTCATTATTGTGTCAGTTTTCCTGTTTCTTCATGTGCCGTTGTAACAAAGATCTCAACGGGCATTAAAATTTCTTTTGTCAGGCACATTTTATTCGGACCTTATCACCGTGACGATTGTATTTGCAATATTTTACCTTCAATAGTTTATGCAAACAGTACAAAGAACAATTTAAGGAGTATCTTTAGTTTTGTTTACACTTTCAAAATTTTGGTTAATTTTTTGATGGGAGAAAATTTTGTTTGATGAAACTAGCCTGCTTGTTGCATTTTAAAATGGTGTCGAGTTACAAAACAAGTCTTGTGAAAATACTGAGGATTTTGATCAATTAAAAAAAAAAAAAGATTTATAGCGTAGCTTTTCAATTCTTAGCAAGCAGCCATTTAGGAATATATATTCTTTTCATTTTGCAGAATTTTTTTCTGAATGTGTTTGCATAGCGCGGTTATTTTAGTAGATTTTTAACATAATCTATGTGTGGAGCGATTGATAGTATTTATCAATGTACATGCTGGTGCATGGCTATTAAGTCTATTTATCGCATAGACTTGTAAACCTTATTTTTGTGTGATTCCCAAACGTTGCATCTCAAAAAAAAAATAAAATGAAATATAAACTCAAATATGTGTGAGAGGTCCTCAGTGGCCTAGTGGGTTAGTAGGTTTGGCATCTAATCACAGGCTGTCACCTCTGTATGTGGCTTTGACTCGCTCAAGTGACAAAGTGCTGCACCTGACCCAATATCTAATCTAATCTAATCTACTGCTTTGCAGGCGCAATATCTTCCCCACTAAGGGGAACTAGTGCGCTAGTTGACAAAAATCATTTCTTATAAGGAGAGTCGAGGGGCGTTCAATATGACCCAGGCTGTTAAACGGTATGTAAATGCCACAAATTTGACCTAGATACACATATCCAAGATGATGTGCTTAGTCTGATTGCATCACAGATCTTGCGGTTTGTTTTGGAGTTCCACACTTCTGGCGAGAAAAAAGGTTTACAGTCGTGTCTCCTGTGGGTATAGTTATGTTGTAAATCATGAGATATTTATGTATATCCTTTTATACCAATTACACATTTATATATGGAAGGCTAAATATATCCAAAATGTCTACGTTATTGTTAGTAATCGCCTAGGCCTGCTTAATTAACTTGTGATTAATGATGTATTTAATTGGTTTTATGTATGCACTTTTAATAGAGAGACGTAAATATATGTAGATATACATATTTAAGAAAATAGAAAATTGTACAAAGTATTAATGAGAGATTTTTAGATATATCTGTGGTTTTTCTCTTTGGTAGTATTGTTATTACAGTAAAGATGTTAGAGAAAATTTATCTATATCCTTCTTGATTGTCTGTGTATTGTCAATCATTCACGTGTATAATTTTCATGATTTTTGTATTTATACCTGAAGGTTTGTCAACGGAATACACTATAACATATATACAGTGTACTTCAATACATTGGTTCATGTTAAGAAATTTGTTACAAGAGGAGTATTTATTAGATTGTAGGTGGTTTTATGCCTAAGTTTCTGAAATAAATTCCCATATATATCTCAATTATAACGGCGGTTTCCTATGTTGGGTAGACACTTCTTCTTCTCAAAATGTTATGTTAAATTTTATAATTTATATAATTTTAAGATTTATTCTAACTTATAAAGAATAATCTTAACTACCAAATTATTTGACTTTTAAACAGAGCTATTCAAAAGTTTAAAAATTCATATGGAACGAGCTTTTGATGTTTCCATGCTTACTGCATTGACACTTGTGTTTTTAATAAAAATGAGAGGACTTGGTGGTCTGGGGGGTAACCCACTTGCGTGCAGCACCTGAAGGTCTGCAGTTCAAATCCCAAACCTACGTGGGGAAGTTGGTAGTTACTTACCGATGCCCAGCAATTTACGGTGCAGAATTTTGACCCTAAGTGTATGTATTGGTTTCCACTGCCCTTTAAACTACCCATTGTGATATGTTCTGTCCAATGTATTGAAAGCAATTTCTTTGAATGTTGGCTTTTCTAACATGTAAAAACAAAGCTGGCTCCAGGAATGAAATTGAACCATTACATTGTTACAGGTTTTGTTAAAGGTGTAGAAAGCAGGAATATCTTTCAAAAATTTATTGTAGTATTTGATTAAAATGAACACCTGCAACTAAAGACAAAAACGATAACACCTGTGATAGATGTCTCAGAATTATGGTACAAGTCATTGGCTTTTTCTTAAAAATTCATAACAGGTGAATAGTGTGATTCAGTACTAATTGATGGAGCCACAATACTTATCAAAGTGTTTTTTATTTCGTATTCGTGTATCACTGTCTGTCTTTGATAAATCCATTATGGTTTCAGTTTGAATGCAGAAAGTTATTTGTTAGTTGTTGATGTTTAAGGTTGTAATCATGGCCATTGGTTGTAATTAATACCTTAACGGTTGTAGTAGATACCTTGTTTTGTTGTAAAACTAAGGTGGGATTTATATATTTTAGTTAAAGCAAGAAGGTTGTTTGTTAAAATATTGACAACAATAAGTTTGTTGTAGAAATAGTTCAGTTTATCCATTGAAAAATGGCAAAGAAAATATACTGCTATGTTTTTGTTGTATGTTTTATGAGTTTAAGTTTTAAGCAATTTTATTTACACATTTCGAGATATATCATGTATCAACAGAGCATTTTCTAAAGTACATTAAACAGAGTGTTACAAAATTATGGAGCCATTTGTATGTGCAATGACGAGTATGAAACAATGCATGGACATTTCAATGTAAACATTATGTATGGACTGTGTGATGGAGTAAGAATACTGACATAAACCACATAGGCTACTCTCTGAAATTAGTTGACAACAAGCAGAAATACATGTACATGGAATTCTGAAACACATTTAAGAGATAGGGCCTAAAATGTGTCCTGAAAATCTATGGCTGAATGGTAGATATCAGATGTTCATTATTCATTCACCAGTTGTACTGTCGGAATATCACTGGACTAAACACATTTGGTCCATTTTATATAATCACCTGTAAAATCTATACCTGTATATCTAATTCAGTATACACAAAACCATTATGAAAAATAATTATTGTTTTGAAAACTTTCCCTAAATTACTGTGTTCTTACCATTCGTCTCTTTTTAAGCTTTTGTATTAAAACACCAAATGGTAACATAAACTTGAAAACTAAATACCAAATATTGGCCAAAAACCTTGCCCAAATATTCATATAGGGATTTTTGGTATTCATTTCCAGCCTTACAAAACTCACAGATTTTGCAAGAATGTTCCATGATTCTAGTGAACAAACAGTCCACAATCTAATCCATACTACAAAGTACAGTAATGAGATAGTGGGTAAATTGTTTATCGGACTCCCGATATCGAGATCTAAAGACATATTTCAATATCGGCATTTTAAGTAAAACTGTAAACTTACACTGTTAATACTTGGTATAAAGCTCAAATCTGAAGAAATTGTACACTTTTATCTCACATTTTTAAGTTTTCAATGCATTTTTGATGAAAACTACAATGTTTTGTTTTGATAAATTTCACTTCCTGGAAGCGGTTCGGGATACGCTAAAATCAAACGTTTTCGTTTTCCTGAATTCGGACTATTTGGTAGACAATATCAACCCCCCGATATTAAAATATTTTTACATTCAATTTCGATATGCACAAAGCCAAACGATTTACCCCCTATAATGAGATGTCCTTTGTGGTAATTGTCAGATTTCCTGCTCTCTGTCCATACTCTACTTTCCATATAACTGTGTAGTTTGTGATTTTTTTCTTTCACCTCCTTGGTATGGTGGATTCAGACTCATTTGCTCACAGTCTTATATACCGGCGTTTGAATGTTGTACGTATATTGTTATCAGTGATTATATTGATATATAATGTCAGTTACACTAACTCAGTAAAAGACATGATACGTTATTTGTTATGTTTTCAAATTTAGAAGTTGTGCTGACCTTTTATATTGTTAAGTCTGACGGGTTTAATGTTGTTTGGTTATGCTAAGTAGTACTGGTCTGTTGTATCAGGGCACAGCTGAAACTCAACCACATCTTTTACAATTTTCTGAATTATCATTATGTGAAATTGGTCGGTAAAAACCTCTTACAGTTAGAAGAAATGAACGTGTAAAAAGGGAATTGTACACAAAAGAATTTCGGTGTACTCCAGCTGTATTTATGAAATTCCGTGTAAATTGAATGTGCTTCCAGATCAATATGTCTTTGCAAACTGTACACAGAGATGTCAATGCATGGATGGCTGAAAGTTCACACAACTCGATTGTTTTTGTTGAGTATTTTTTACACATATCAGTAGTGAAGTTCAATTCAGTGAACACATGGCATGAGGTGCTTTGTTTTGAGAATTAAATGTTTAAGCAAGTTTCTTTGCATAGATCGTCACTTTATTTTGGCATACTGGCAAAATTAGTTTATAGTATTTACTCTCGAACAAATATTGACATTTCCAAAAAGAAAAAGAGATTTATTTTTCTAAGAGTTAGTTAAAAACTCTAGTCAATAGGCCACCATAGCAGAGTGGTTAGCTAGTTTGGCATTATCTCACCATTAGGCCACCACCGCCTTGGTCGTGGGTTCAAATCCAAGTCATTACAGCAAATGGGATGCCGTGAGAGATTGTCCTGATATAACCTTTCCTTTTAAAAGGGACAAACATAAAACACAAGAATACTTTATATTTCTTTGTGGCTCATTTAGATATTTTACTTGACAGAGATCAAACAAAATATTTTCAATAAAAATTTGCCAGAAAATTTACCTGTTAACCTGAAGGTACCTCCTGCCTGATAATGTCTAGAGAATACATGTGCAGTGCCACCATAGTAGACCAACTGTGTATTTTGTGTGGTCGCAAAAGGGTAATCGTAAATGTAGTATTTCATTCAACAAATCGGTTGATAATGTTTTGTGTAGATGAATAGATACAATGCAAAAATGAAGCTGCATTTTTTTTTCTTTAAAAGGTAAAAAGTTAATTGTATTGTATTGGAAGCACTGCTGCTTATTTAGTCATTTGCTTATTGCACATATACCTGTTTATACACACAAAAGAATACACATAGATTGCTCTTGTAGCTTTAACGTTTAACAATTGAAAAGCACACTATCTTAACAACTGTGTTCAAAACGTCAACATTGGCAAATAATACTTAAATTTTGGGGAAAAGTTTCAAATACTGTGCATTTACCTCCCATAAAGTGGTAAGTAGTATTGCGTTGTTGTTTTAAGTATTGCACTAGTAGCTCATAAATTAGAAAATCACCGCAAATTTTAATGCAACAAAACCTTCTGGTCACTCGTGGTCAGTACAAAATTGCATCAAATAGTGACTAATATGATTTTTGTCATCTCTTTTTAAACTCAGCAGAAAAAAGGATTTCAGTTTGTAATGTTTTTTCATTTCAAAATATAGTAGAACCTCTATTTATCTAGGTAGTCTCGCTGGTCTTGTGGTTAGTGTGTTTGATTTCAGAGCAGAATGTCCGAGGTTTCTATCCTTGATTGAGTTATGTAGATTGTACCCTGAGACAAGGTACATGCTTGTCCCTGTTTATCCAGGAGTACAACGGAGTACCAACTTTATTATTTGGTTATGGAAGCCTATGACAGGGGGCACTCAATGCAGTAATAAGATATACTCTTGAGTTGCTTCATGCCACAGAAAACTGGATTTATACACTGGCCATATGGGTCACTAGGCCCAAAGAATATCTTTTCCGGCCTATACGTTGCCATTGCATATTATTTCTGGTCTTTGCGTTCCTAGTGATTGGCAAGTTTTGCATCTAACCCCAGGCTGTCACATCTGTGTGGGATCGACTTCAACAAGTGGCAATCCTGAGGGCCAATCCCAATCTGACCCTGGCTGTTGAATGGGATGTAAAACCCCAACTTTGTTATCTGAATAAAGTAGATAAAAATGAAGGATTTTCTGATGTCAGGACGTAAATCCTGTTTCACATAAATCCTGTGTATACTTGTTCTGCAGTCACATGTTCTACTGTGGAAACCTCATTGATAGTCAGAATCTTTTTGTGGAAAAGTTGTAGTTTTACGATATTCTCTCTGCTATATGCAATTCTGTGGTGTATATTTACTGATTCTCATTTTCTAGATATTGAGCATATGGCTATATGAAACAATGAGTGAAAAAATGTGAAATTTCCCAGATGTGAAATGGTTGAGTGAGGAAGCCCCATCCGTTTCCCTGGACTTGTGTTTACCTCTTTACACAGTGTTTTTTTTTGTGACTGCATTAGGCCCTTGATCTGTCCAAAGCAAAATTTACACGGCCTTTCGATAAGTTTGTCTTCCTTTTTAAAGGGGACTCCAGTGCCTGGGACTCCCAGGGTTTTTTGATTTAGATGTATCAGAAAGGCTGTCCTAAACAAAGGTAGTTTTGTGTGACAGGGTTATTTTATACCCCCTTGTATTTCACATAAGTTTTCAATAACTCACAAAGGGGCTACGGTGGCAGAGTGGTAACACTCGCCTCCCACCTCTGAGGCAGGGGTTCGGTTCCTGGCACGGTCTTAAATGGGAAAGCTGGTAGTTGCTTGCCGTTAGTCAGCAGTTTACGGTACAGAACCTTGACCAAATGTATGTACTGGTTCCTCTGCCCTTCCAAGTACCCGTCGTGATATGACCTGTACAGTGTTGAAAGCGACGTAAAACTCCAAATAAAAAACACATTCAGTGAAATATATTTGTATTTGTTTTACTGTAAACTCCACAACTCAGTTTGACCTTCAATTTTGAAGGAACAGACAAAAACTCTTTCAAACAGAAGCAAGAAATTTATTGCATTTGAATATTTGTTGATTGAGAAGAAAAAAACATTTGCAGACAGTTGTTCTGAAAAAAAAAAATTTAGAAATGATCTTCTACAAGATGACGGCGATATATTAACAACTAATTGTCATGGCAGTATTAAGGGAGTTTACATTGATATGTACAGAATATGATTTTTTTACACTGGCTGTAAAATTACCGTAGTTTACCGAAATGTGGCCCTAGTGTTTATTATTATTTTTCAGTTTCAATACAGGCCATAGATGTCTTGTTAATTTATGGTAAAGTGTATTTCTGCTTGTTTTGATAGGCTTTTTAAGCTTCATCTTGTTTTTTGGTTTAAACTGCTTGCATAGATTTAAATAAATGCTATATATTTTTAATATAGTTGAGATGATTCATATATCAGATGTTTTTGTATATGTGGAAAAGTTGTAGAATTTTATTGCTGGTTTCAGGTATTGTGAGTTATTTTTCTTTATTTTGGTTTTGTTAAGTATTTATAATTATAAAATGCACTCATAAAATAAATGTAATTATATTTTTTTAACTTTAGCAATGTACAAGATTTGTGAAAGTGTACAATATTCAAAGTCTTTTTGAGTTTGAAATCAACTGATTACACCAGGGTTATTATTGTCTTGATCAGGAAAAAAAAGAATGTTGTCATCAGTTCCTTACTAGTTCTTTTCAGCTGATAATGTATATATTCCACAATTATCATCTTATTTTTACAAAAAGAAAATTCAGAAAGGACAAGTGACTATTAAAATACAAAATCAGTGAAGCAATTTAAAAGACAGTGCATTGCGTCAACGTTTTTATACAGTGGGACCAATTGTTGAAATCTTGAATTAACTTGCCTTGTGGAACAAATTCTATTTTCTTTTTCCTTTTTTCTATTTTCTGTATGGTAGAGGAACCAGGTCTATTTACAAGTGGATGTTTTGATTATGTTAAGGTTTGTGTAAATAGTTGTATAACCTGTAGATCTTTATATATCGAGTCATTTTTTTTTGATAATCCTTGATTAATCAATAGTATTATATATAGTTTTATTTTAATGATCACCAAATTCACAAATCATTTTTCAATCACTAACCATTAAACCTCATTGAATCTTTGATATTCTGTATAAAGCCAATAAAAATCAATAAAGAGGATTTTGGACATGAATCAGGGATGTTTTTTTTCTTTCCAGCAAGAAATTGCATGTATTTTGTGAACCCTCAAGTAGCGAGGTGGTTTCCTAGCTGGCTCTTATTCACCGGACTCTCATGTTGTGTCAGAATCCAGCTGGTGTTAACGTGGCTTATGTACGGAGGACCAGTTTTGATATCTAATCTCACTACTTGTATAGTGCTGGATTTCTGTACTGGCAGATTCTGAGAAACAGAAGCATATGGACAGTTACAAATTCATTTAGGCATTGGATGGTTTGAAAACTGGACCTGTATTTTTTGAGGCTTAATAGTTAAAAAATCCGATATTTAATCACATGGCTGTTTACCTCTGTGGTCGTATGTTAGATTCCAGCCAATGGTTACACAAAGGGGCTGTAACATGAAAAGACATAAGTGAAATGCAGTTTTAATCTAGCATATATTTTGTACGAAGTGGAATTATATTAATCCCCATAAGACTGTATTAGTCTATAAGTGATTAATAGCAAAACCTATTAATGACAGCCAACTTTGGTCACTTTGTTTGCTCTTCTGTTGTGAATTTAAATTCAGCAGATGGCAACATACCCAGTTTTCATGTGGCCTAATCTGAGATGTAAAAACCCCCATTTTGACATTGTGTGTGTTTCACATAAGGATTAAATTCTTTCAATGCCCACAGGACTCATCACAACATGTTGCATTCACTGATGGTCTGTTTTGACTGGAACTAGAAAGTTAAACCCCGTGTTGGACTTGTACATATTCCAAAGTTGAATTACCTCAACCCCTAAAGCAGCACAGGCAGCAGCATATCCAGGTAGTAAGTATTTTCGTCAATGCCCTGATGTACCTTGATATTGTTCCCCAACATGCGAATGATCACCTGAATGTCGCCGCATGTTCCTGGTTCAAACCCAGCTTCTGACGTGTCTCAATGCTGTCCCAATGTGTCTCCAGCTGGTTAATGAGACATAAACACCTCCGCTTCACTTTACAACATCCAATGTCTTGATTGCACATTGCTTTAAGCTTTGACCTGGACATAGGAGTCTATTATGTGCAGTGGCAATACTGGTGTTTCTGTTGGCTAGAAGCAAACAGCCTTAGGTGGCTGTTTTACTTTCCTTACCGTTATACTTAAAACTGTTTTATCTCTTAAAATTTGTTGTTGCAGTATTTTTATTACACTTTTCTGTCAACCACTGCAAGATAGAGCAGTCTAAATTACTTGCCAACTAAGATCAATGTTTTAACTACCCCATACTATAGAGGCCTGTGACAAAGTGTACAGTGGGGAACCCCTTCTTTGGTACATAATCATGTAATCCATTATTGGTTAGTTGGCTGTCGACAGGAACATTTTTAAAGGCGAATTTATTACTTCTGCCAAGAAGGTATTGCTTTCAAGCAGCAGGATTATGCAAATAATACTGCTTAGATCTTCCTGAAAGAAAATGGAAGATGGGTTTTGGTCCATCTTAGATCCCTTTAAATTTTGAGAGTCATCTGAATCACCATCTGGATAAGAAAAAAAAACTACATGGATTTTCCTATTTACTTATAATTACATGGTTTTTTTAGGATTATGCAAAATACTACTAGTGGGATCTTCCTGAAACATTTAGAACAAGGGTCTTACTCCAACATGGATCCTATTACATTTTGAGACTGGTCCCAATCACCGCATGAATACAAAAATTTTAAAAACTTGGATTTTCCTATTTACTTATTAGTGAGCCTTTATAAAACAATGTGTCCAAAACTTTGCATCTAATTTACTACCATCAAGGAGGTATTCTTGTCGTGACTGTTTCTGTGTTTGTTAGCAGGATTATGCAAATACTACTGCTTGGATCTTAAATCAGAATATATGTCTTGATCCAACTTAGACCCCATTAAATTTTGAGTGATCTGGTTCTTTCATTAAACATTAATATTATGTCATGACCTAAATCTGGGATAGTATTAATAGAATCGCAGTCTTTATCTCTAAAGGTAATTCTCCGGGTACAAATTAAACATGTTACATACCTGAGCTGTCCTTGTCCTTGATAGCCAAGATGTCATTTTTCACTATATTTTATATTTAATCCACCCTGGTGAAATTTGCCAGGGGATGTAGGGGGATAACAAAATGGTGTGGATTTGTAATTAACTTGACCTTTAATATCTTGTCATGCCAATACATGTATCTCTGAAACTGTAAAGCTCATTGTATATTAGAAGGGGAGAGCAGTGGTTGATTCTAAAAAAAAGGATGTGATTAAATACTGTATTTAATATTGTGTAACTTTTCAAACATACCAGTTACATTATTTGTTTATATCATTAAAATAAGCACCTTGGGAAAGGATAACATTCACGTTTTCCCCATCAATAATGAGACAAGTGACAAAAGGCATGAAGCATTTGTGTGTGTACACACACACACGGGGAACCCCAGTGTTTGCTTATCCATTGAGTGTACATACACATATACTTTACATGTGTCCCAAGTCCCATTTGTGAGATCTGATTTGCGACAGGGATCTTTTTCCATGCCTTTTCATTTATTGTTTGGTGTCCATATGACCGAGTTCAAATTGTGACATATGATGACCGATTTGCAACTGTAATTTTTTCAATATGGGTTGGAAAAATTCAAGCAAAATCGCAGTGTGATTTGTAGAAAATTGGATGTATATATTGCCAAAAAAGACTGCAACAAAAATTACCAGTTAGACATCGGTTAGGAATTGACATGCATAAAATTCAGTGTAATTACCGCAAACAGTAGAGTAAGAAATCTAAAATTCGCCAGGAATCTAAAATTCGCCACCTCTAAAACCTTAGTTAATTTTATGAAGAAAATTATGTTTTTGTCTAAAAATTGGTATTTTTCAATTCAAAAAGCCTTAATTTACTATACCGTCAAATCTCTCCACAATAAATTTATTTTATTAGTATTTTCACATGTGGCAAATTTCAGATATGTGGCGAATTTTAGATTTCTTACTCTATAATTTTCATGACTGTGAGCATGATTACACAAACACAACTGGTGGGATTTTCCTAAAACAAAAATAAGTAGATGTGTCTTGGTCCAACTTAGATCCCGTTAAATTTTGAGAGTGATCTCTGGATCACCATTTGGATACAAAAAAAAAAAGATCAGGATTTTCCCATTTTTATTACCTGCCTTGGCGGAGAAATATGCTCTGTGAGTGCTCTAGTTTTACTTGTCCTTGATTTTTTTTCCTTCTTCAAGCATTAATTTATAACACTCTTTGGATTATCTGGTGTAAATTTATACGCAATTATTTGGGTTTATTCCATTATTTAGCTTTTCTCAGTGTTACAGATCTGTGTGTAAGCCATTTTTAGATCTATGTAAATCAGTTCCATCAACTAAAATTTAGTTTTATTTCATTTAAAAACAAAAATAACAGCAGATTGCCACATGCAATGCTTTCTTGGAAACGTCACTGGATTGATAGAACCCCCAACTTCCTACCGCTGGAGAGGAGTGAATTTGGAAGCCGGATGGAACCTTATACCCTAATTATACCCCGAAACGGTGTACAATTTTGAATTTTGACCTTATGTCCTCAACCGTGCGGCCATGGCAGCGGGAGGGAAGGTATATGGATTCGTGCATCAAGGAAGGCAAAGAGCAGTCGAAACAGATCTGCCGTATTTTCAGCGATCAATGCTTGAGCTCTCACCATTCGGGCACACGTTTCCAATGCAGTGTGTGATTTGGGGAGGCTGATATAGTGGCTTGTCTAGGGTAGGACAGATTATGGTGTTTAGTCATGCAGCATAGAAACACTTGTGATGCTGTTTCATATGGGGAGTTCGTGAATGTGTTTTGTGTGTGTTATTATAAGACAAATTGCATGTTTAGAATGAGGCCAGAAAATATTTAAAAGAACTAGACAATATATAGCTTCTCAGGTTAATTCACTGTTTCTCGGTTCCCTCAGAGTTAGAGTGTAGTTTTAAGTTGTGTAATCTCAAATCAAAATAAATAATATTTTGGTCTGATCTAAATGTACAAACAAAACTTCAGACATATTTTCTGTAATATTTGACAAATTTATTTTAAGTTGAAAAAAGAGAGTAACTGGCAGTGCAGGAGTTCCAAAAAGGCTTGCATATTTTAGTAATTGTGTTGTAGAACTATGTATTTTTTTATTAGATATGAAAGTCCACTTATCAGCAAAACTCAAATGTTTAAATGTCCTCGTACATTGCAAGAGCCATCACTAAAGTAAAATACTTGAAGGACATTAACATTTCACCAGAAACAAGAATAATTAATATGTGTACAAGTCACAACAAAAAACAAGTAATCGGTGCCTGTAAACAGGCTCTGTGTCAGCTGACTGTGTGTCTTGAGTTTTAGAGTAGAAGTGAAGGAAATAAAGGACACAAAAACTGTACCCTGCAAATGGCACTCCAAAGTAAAGTACCATGTTGGAGTAAAATGTAATTGGAAAACATATTTAAACAAAATACTGTAAATTTGAAAATTTTAATTACTTAAATGTAGCTTTTATAAGCTACAAGCTTAGCCTCCTCCCCCCCCCTTCTTTTTTTCCGAGGATGACAGTTCTGAGGGGAAGGGTCTAGGACCTGTCGTGCCATTACTACTGCCCGCAGATACATATTGTTGTTGTCGTCTGACCAAGTAAGGTCTTTTAGATAGAAATTTGTAAATGTGTTGTGAGCCTTCCAGTGACAGGCTTGCATGATCTGGTCCACCGATGCCCCACCGTAAAAAGCCTTAGAGGCTGCGAAGGCCCTAATGTCATGTGCTTTTACTTGGACCAAGTCCAAGGCTTTTTGGTCTGCTTGTTTATAACAAAGTAGAATGGTTTGTTTCAACCAGGAAGAGAGTGTAGCGGGTCTGATGTCTGAGGTATGTCCTTTCTTGAAGGAGATGAAAAGGAGGGACCGAGACCCTCTTTGGTCTTTGGTCCGATCCAAATAGTACCTCAGGGCCTGCACCGGACACAGAGTCCTTTCTTCTTTGAATGGTCTATCTACTATGGTAGTCAAAGCAGGAATAGTCACCGGAGACACACTTTGAGAACCTTCTCTTGCTACTTGGTTTTTGGCTATGAAGTCAGAAGAAGGGAACAAGGCAACTTTTTCCCATTGGTCTGGATTAGAGCTGCAACGATTCTTCGGTTACTCGGAAACAAAACGATTCAGTTCAATACTTGAGTCAAGAAAAGTGAACCGGGTCTTCGAAAACAAATAAAAAGAGAAGTTAAATCTACTACAAAATTTGAATTTTTCTTTTAAAATATATGAATACATTTATATTTTTTCTAATGTAAGGTGTTTCCGTTTTTACCCCACAGCCCTTAAGGGCTGTCGGGGTATTGTTTTCACCCATGGTGTCCGGATGGGCGGGCGGGCGGCGGGAAATAGTTTGTCCGGGCTGTATCTCAGAAACCGTAAGGTGTAGGAAGTTCATACTTGGCAGGGACATTGGTTGGGGGTGTAGGTGTGCAACGTCTTGGTCTGACCTTGATTTGACCTTTGACCTTGCCGTAGTGACCTTGAGTTTGAAATTCTTGTCTGGGTTATATCTCGGCAACCATAAGGTGTAGGAAGTTGATACTTGGCAGGGACATTAGTTAGGGCTAGTAGGTGTGCAACGTCATGGTCTAACCTTGATTTGACCTTGCCATAGTGACCTTGACCTATAAAATCTTGTCCGGGCTATATCTCGGAAACCGTAAGGTGTAGGAAGTTGATACTTGGTAGGGACATTGGTTATGGGGTGCAGGTGTGCAACGTCATGGTCTAACCTTGATTTGACCTTTGACCTTGCCGTAGTGACCTTGACCTATAAAATATTGTCCGGGCTATATCTCGGAAACCGTAAGGTGTAGGAAGTTGCTACTTGGTAGGGACATTGGTTAGGGGGTGTAGGTGTGCAACATCATGGTGTGACCTTGATTTGACCTTGCCGTAGTGACCTTGACCTATAAAATCTTGTCCGGTTTATATCTTGGAAACCGCGATGTGTAGGTAGTTGATACTTGGTAGGAACATTGGTTAGGAGTTGTAGGTGTGCAACATCATGGTGTGACCTTGATTTGACCTTTGACCTTGCTGTAGTGACCTTGACCTATAAAACCTTTTCCGGGCTATATCTCAGCAACTGTAAGGTGTAGGAAGTTGATACTTGGTAGGGACATTGGTTAGGGGGTGTAGATGTGCAACGTCATAGTGTGACCTTGATTTGACCTTTGACCTTGCCGTAGTGAACTTGACCTATAAAACCTTGTCCGGGCTATATCTTGGAAATCGTATGGTGTAGGAAGTTGATACTTGGTAGGGACGAGTTTGTGGTTCAGATGAGTGGCCACATGAGGAGTGAACCACTTCTGGCAGATCTGTTTGAACACCTGTGGATGCAGTGACCATTCTGTTGACTGCACTTGGTTGGACCTGGATAGGAGGTCGGCCATCACATTCAGACACCCTGGAATGTGTCTGGCCTTTAAAGTTATGTGACAGTGGTGGCACCAAGTCATGATCTTCCACAGGAGAGCGCACATCTCTACCGAGTGAGTTCCTCCTTGTTTGTTTATGTAGGCTACCACTGTTGAGTTGTCCGTTGCAACTAGAACTGTTTGGTCCTGGCACTGGTCCTTGAAACTTCGAAGGGCCAGTGAGACCGCCTTCAACTCTAGGACGTTTATGTGTTGCCTTTTTGCCCGGTCTGACCACAGACCCTTGGTAGATCTTTGATCTAAGTGAGCACCCCAACCTTTATTTGAGGGGTCTGTAAAGAGTTGGATACTGTGGTCTTTTGGATGAAGGTCTACGCCTTTCATCACGTTTGCAGGATTCTGCCACCAATCTAGGTGTGCAGAAATGACATCTGTCCAAGAAAGGAGGTTGTCCAGCGACTGAGGATATCTCCAATGCTCCTTGAGATGAAACTGAAAGGGCCTCATGTGAAGGCGTACCTCCAGGACCATCTTCTCCATTTTTGGCAAGCAACCCAATTAGTGACATCAAACATCTTGCAGTCAAAACATGTTTTGACTTGAGTCGTAGGATCAAATCCTGAAGTTTGGGCCATCTCTCTTGCGTGGGTCTTACAAGGGCTGAATCTAGATGGTATTTGTAGCCCACAAACGAAAACACCTGAGTAGGTTTCAGTTCTGATTTTTCCTAGTTTATTATCCACCCCAAGGACTGGGTTAGGTCTACCACCGCCTGAGTGTTCACTTGGGCTTCTTCCTGAGACTGGGACCTGATCAGCCAGTCGTCCAGGTATTGGTAAGGTCTGAGTCCTCTGGAGAGGGCCATGAGCTTCACTTCCTTTACAATCATTGTAAAGACCTGGGGGGGCTGTGGCTAGTCTGAAAGGAAGGGAGGTAAACTGGAATACCTGAGACCTGTGGCAAAACCTTAGGTATTTCCTTGAGTTTGGGTGGATGGGGATGTGAAGGTAAGCGTCCGATAGGTCTATCAACGATACCCATTCCCCTGGAACCAGGGAGGTCCTGATGGACTGGAGTTTCCATTTTGAACTTTTCTACGTGTAGAAAAGTGTTGAGCCTGCTTAAGTCTATTACTGACCTCCACCTTTGGTGAGGCTTGAGGACTAGAAACAGGCGACTGTAAAACCCAAGAGATTTTACATTTTCCACCCTTTCAATAGCGTTCTTTGACAGGAGAGACTGGATACAATCGGCTAGAGCTTGGTCTTTTTGAAGGGTCTTGTATTCTGACAGAATCAGAGGAAATCTGACCAAGTTTGGCTTTGAGAGGAATGGCAGTACGTAGCCATTGGTGATAATGTTTAACACGTTTGATGAACATTTGTTTGTTTGCCAGTCTCTCCTGAAAGAGCGGAGGTGACCTCCTACTGGTGGACTGAGTGAGGCTTTGGAGGAGTCATTGGGAAGAGGGGTTTCCACGCCCTCTTCCCCTATTATGAGGTTGTAAACAACCCCTGGAGCCTCTGAAGTTTGGTTTTCCCCTGCCAGAGGAAAATGATTGGTTACTATTTTGAGAGGAATTGCCCCCATGTAGGAGCCTCTTTTCTTGTGGGGACCACGAAAGGGCTTATTCTGGTAGGGTCCGAAACCCTGAGAGTCTTTTGAGGTGCCTTTTTAAAGAAGGAAGTTTTCACCTTCCTTGACCAATTGAGACTTGAACAGGGAAGGTGGCCAAAAGGATGCATTCCTGAGTTCCTGATGTCTCGTCTCCTCTAAATGTGGTTGTAACAGGGTCATTTCAGCTTCGCGCCTAAGCAAGCCGGTGTTCCCCATGGAATATAACTCCCTCTGGAGTACATGAGCAAGGGATTTGCTGAGACAAGTCAAGGCCCTGTGCTGGATAAAGAGTGTCTTGTTCCAGATATCCAGGTATTCACAGGCTTCCTCGTATCCACGCTTTGCTACCTTTTCAGGGTCAGCACCTTTCCTGATCTGAGATTTGACCTTCTTAAAGGTCGACTTCAAACTGTGTTGACACTTTTCCAGAGTGGAATTGCAGGACGAAGAAGTCTTGGCAAAGGTGGTAGTAA
Source organism: Sabellastarte sp. h YS-2021 (assembly GCA_964017235.1). Lineage (NCBI taxonomy): Eukaryota > Metazoa > Annelida > Polychaeta > Sabellida > Sabellidae > Sabellastarte > Sabellastarte sp. h YS-2021. The sequence goes on from OZ024934.1 coordinate 90,743,372, forward strand.
AGTTAAGCGTGGAGATATTCTGTCTCGCCTGGTGTTCCAATTCTTTGAGAATTGGTAGGGGAACATTGCCCATTGAGAATTGCTAGGGGCCCCAGAGGGCTTAGGAGAAATACAGATCTTGGCAAAGTTCTTGCATCTTATCCTTGTAACAAGGTTGTCCCACCTTGTACCACTTGGCAGTGGAAGGAGGAGCTTTGATGTATTTACCCTCAGGTAAATTTGCTGCTTGAAAGCCTTGGCGTCTTTGATAATGGAGTTCAGAGGCAGCATAGATGAAGGGCCTCTTAGCCTGAGCTCCTGCCTGCCTTTCTCATCGTCAAGGCCCAGGAAGTTTGAGGATACTCCTGGAGGTATCCACCTCCTCTGCATACTGAGAGGGGATGTCAGACAGAGCTACTTCCCTGTAGTAAGGAGGATCTGGGTCATGTTGAGGATGGTCTTGATCAGTGTAGGTCTTCCTAGAAGGTTTTGGAGACCTATGTCTGTTTGAAAGAGTGAGAAGATTTCTTTGGTTGGGCCGAGGGCAACCTCGAGGGTTCCTCGACAGAACTAACATTGCAACCCGAGGGGGGGGGGGGGGTCCAGATGAGTATTAGATGGGCCAGGTTTTGAGGCTGAAGCGGAGGTCTGATCTACCTCCACTTGAGAAGAAGTTTTACTGAGAGATTTCTGAAAATCTTCTCGAAGGGACTTCATTGCCTCTAAAATATTTGCCTGGAAAGCACCCATCTTTTGATCCAGTACCTGATGTTGGTGGGCAGTTTTAGCTGGAATTTTTAATGATAAAGCCTCAAAGGCAAGAGGTTGAGGGCGAGGCGGGGAAGTAAAAAGATGGTCCGCAGCACTCTCGAGGTCTGCTTGTGAGCCCACAAGGGATTCAACCGAATTATCGCCCAATAAATCCAATTCTAGATCATTTTTGTCAGCTTTCTTATCAGGTTTCTTTACATACCTCTTCCTATGAGTGATCTTAGTTAGCTGTTCTTCCGTGAAGGAAGCACAGATATCACAAGGTGAGATGAAAGTGACACAGGGATCATCTCCCTTGCCTGCCTCTCTGCAGGTAGAACAGTGGTTATGAGTGTCGAAAGCATGACAGAAATGATGGTATTTAGATGCACGGGTTTATCTCTGTTGGATTGGTGAGAAGACCTGTTCAAACACAATAAAAGAGGCGGACTCGATCACATAAAGAGACTATCTGAGGTGAAAACTCACAAGAATAAAAGACCAACAATATAAATGAACTGAGATAGAAGTAGAAAACAGCAGAAAAACTTCACAAAATATTCCAAAATGGCGGAGGCCAACGAGAAAGGAAAAGACAAATGGGGTAGGTCACGTGACGAGAACCTGAGGCTACGACCAACTATAAATGTCTTTTTTTCTTAGATGTTGGCCAGGCCTGGCGGCCATCCGAGAACAGCATTCAGTCCCACATGGTAAGCTATTGTAGCATAATAAAAGCAACAGATTTTAAGCTGCAACTGATTTACTCAACAGTGAAAACCTCAAAGTAGCTATTGCTCAGCTATGCAATGAGCTACAGGTGTGCAATTTTATTATGTTCTAGCCGACCAAAAAATATGTGAATAACATACTAGTATTTAAATGAAATACTCTAAATGCAATACTTTTCAAGTTATAACTGATTTACTTAACAGCTATACTCTGAAAGTAGCTATAGCTCATCTATGCAATGAGCTACAGGTCTGTGATTTCACTTTGTTATAGCTGACAGAAAAGTAGGTGAATAAACTATTTACAGAAAATATTGTAAATTTGGAAAAATTTATAGTAATTTGAATTTTTATTAGAAAAACTTACCATTTCCTAACAGTAACTATTTGTTGGAGCCATCCAACCCAATGGCCAACGCAGAGATACGATTTTAAGGTTATGTAACAACCTTAACCAAGCCATTGGGTTATAGTAGTCCTTCCTCCCACCAATTAAGTCACTTAACCACATTGTTTACTTCACTACTTTTGTTGAAAGTAAAAGAATGACTTGCGGGAGGTTGGAGGGAAATTTGAGTGTTTGGGAATGGTAAGTATTTCTAATAAAAATTCAAAATACTATAAAATTTTCCAATTTTATTGTGAAATACCCTTACCATTTCCTTGTAGGACGGAGGGAATTACTTTTGCAACCTCCACAACCTGCCCTACACCAAAAACAAACACTGTGAGAAAACTGTAACATAACAAAATGTGACTCTTGCATGCAATTGTGAACACATAAACTCCAACATTCAACTGTGAGTTTAACATGCAAATATGAACACATAAACTCCAACGTTCAACAGCATAACATACAACATACCTTCAACAAAAAGGCAGTATGTGGTTGATGTCACAATGCTCAATTCCATCCAATACCATTGTAGATAGTAGTATGTATCATCACTGTACAAACATGAAACTTCAAACCAACAATGGGTCAAACCCCACTTGGCACCAGTATCAGCTTACGTATCATTAAACTCCAAAACTCCAAGCCAACATACTATACAAGAGCTACAGCCATCTATCCTATAAAATACATGAAAATACAATGTATTCTCAACACATACAAAACAAGAATCAATACAAATACATCATATAATTTTTAAGCACCTACTTATAGATTTATCACATGCTGAGCAGACACTATAGGGCCCAATTTCAAAATCTGACCATTATGCCAACAGAGGTCCTTCAGATAGAAATTGGTGAAGGTATTGTGAGACTTCCAAAAGCAAGCCTCAAGGATTTCATTCAAGGAGACCCCTCCTTTAAAAGCCAAAGATGCAGCCATTGAACACATATCATAAGCTTTAACCTGATATACCTGTTGAGACCCAGAGTCTGACTTCTCATAAGCCAAAAGGATAATGTGTTTACACCAAAATGAGATAATTGCCCTGGAAATATCTCTTGTAAAGCCCTCCTTAATAGCTACAAACAAAAGATTCTTATTCTTCCTTAAATCCTTTGTCCTATCCAAGTAATATTTCAAAGCTCTCACAGGACAAAGAGATCTATCTTGAGTCCAACTGCTGTCCAAATGAGGTTTGAGCGCAGGAATGACTACAGGCTTGATTGCAGCAGGCCCATCTGAAGCCAACTGATTCTTAGCCAAAAAAGCAGTTGATGGAGCTAGAGTTATTTGTGACCAATTCTCCTTGTAACCAAGAGATGAATATGTCCAACATGAACTTCACTCCTCCTTTTGCCTGATGCCAAAGTCACGAGGAAAACTGTCTTAAAAGTTAGCAACTTCAAAGAAGCTTTCCCCAAAGGTTTAAAAGATTGTTTGGTAAGTGCATGGAGTACCAAAGCCAGATCCCAAGAAGGTATAGATCTCTTAGCTACTGGTTTGTCTCTATAAAAGCTTGCCAATAATCTATTCAGCTCAAGACTTTTAGAGAACTCCTCACCCTTCAACCCCAGCCTATCTGCAATTGCTGTTCTGTAACCAGCAATAGTAGATGGCTTGAGATTTTTTTCCTTAAACAAGTACATATAGTTAAGAAAATTTGCTACATCTGGAATAGTGGGATCTCAGACGTCCACCTGGCTCTCTTCACACCACTTCCCAAAAATGGACCATCTTGATTCATAGATTCTCCTTGAGGAGTGGCTCTGAGGCTCCTTAATTCACTTCGCCACCTCCACTGAGAATCTTCCTGAATATTCATGACTGACTCCAGATGCCAAGCATGAAGATTCAAGTAAGCCAGATTGTTGTGAAGTCTGTTGCTGAATGGTTGAGTCAACAGCTTCACCCACAAGGGAAGTCTTTGAGGGAGTTTTGTAGACAGATCCACCAGATCCCAAAACCAATACATCCCTGGCCACCCTGGTGCAATCATGATTCTGCACCTGTAGGTGGTCATCTTTTGAATCACCTGAGGAATGAGAGCCACTGGACAAAACACATAGGCGTCCATATACCCTACCAAGAGATGTTCAATGCATCTGTTTCCCAAGCCTGACTGTTGGGGACAGGAGACACATACATTGGAAGCTTGTGATTCAACTTTGTTGCAAACAAATCTACCATTGGTTGATGTCAGCAGTGGCAAATCTGATTGAACACTTGATGATTCAGTCTGAATCACCTTGTCTTCCCTTGACAGGGAATCTGCTAGAACACTGAGATTCCTTGGAATGTGCTTCGTCCGAATCTGGATTCCCCTGACATTTGTCCAAGCCATGATTCTCCAGATTAGGGCACACATTTCCTGCAAGTGGGTGCCTCCCTGCTTGTTCAGATAGGCAACCACTGAAGAGTTATCTGTGGAAATCAGCAGATTTTGATTCAGAAGCTGATTTTCAAATGGTTTTAAAGCTAGAAACACTGTTTTTAGCTCTAGAATGTTTATGTGAAGCCTTGACTCCACGTGATTCCACAGACCACTGGCTGTGTGATGCTTTAAATGAGCATCCCAACCTTTTAGGGAAACATCTGTGAACAGAAGATTGTGCTCCTTCTGATGAAGTGGGGAACCCCTTCTTAAGTTTGAAAGATTGCTCTACCACTGCAGATGCTCCTTGAGAACTTGGGACACAGGTACTGGAATATCTAGAGACTGGGGATATCCCCAGTGTTTCTTCAAATACCATTGGAGTGGCCTCATATGTAGGCAACCCAAGGGTATTGTCTTCTCCATTGAAGCCATGCTTCCAATTAGTGACATGAGCTTCCTTGGAGATGTGTGAGAAGCTTCCAACATGGAAACTCTCCTTTCTAGAAGACAATCGATTTTCTTTTGAGTTGGGAAGACTAGCGCTACCCAGAGGTCGAATTTTGTACCCCAAAAATTCGATTTCTTGAGTTGGAATTAAATCTGATTTTTCGAAATTTATGATCCAACCCAGACTTTGAACAAGATGAATCACCCTGTGGGTATTCTTTTAACATTGCTGTTGAGTTTTTGCTGTCATCAACCAATCGTCTATATACTGGTGAATTCTGATGCCTTCTGCAAGAACCATCAGTTTCACCTCTTTTGCAACCATGGTTAACTTGAGTGGAGCCGTAGTGATTCCGAAGGGTAAGGCAGTGAATTGGTAGGACCTGTCGCCTACATTGAATTGAAGATACTTTTGATACTTCTGATGAATTGGAATGTGGAAGTAAGCGTCTGTAAGGTCGAGTGAGGTAACCCACTCTCCCTGTTGAAGTGAATCTAGAATATTTTTGGCAGTTTCCATTTTGAAAGTTGGTACATGCAAACATTTATTTACCACACTCAGATCTATTATGGTCGCCATTTCTTTCCTGGTTTTGGGACAAAAAACAAGCGACTGTAAAATTCCAGGGAAGTGACCTTTTCAACTGGAGTTATCGCTTTTTTATCGATCATTTGATAAACCGCCTTTATCAAAAACTCTTGCTTCTCCTGGTTCAAATATTTGCTCCTTATTACAGGATAATTTGTCAATGGAGGTTGAATTCTGAAATTCAGACAATAACCCTCCTTCAAAATGGTCACAACCGTTGGATGTGCATTCTTCATTTCCCATACCTGCCAAAAACTGGACAGACAGCTTCCTGGGCACAGGCAGTCACTTCCTCCTGCCACCCCTACCTCTAAAAGGCCTGGGGGAGTATTAACCTCTCCCTCTATTTGCAACTGAAGAGGAGGCACTACTTTTGGTTGAGATTGAGGATGAATTCTCATGGTAGGGGCGAAAAGACCTATTTTGAGACCTATTATCTCTTTTATTTTCATGTCTTGGTGTATGTTCTTTCCTTGACTCCCTATTTCTAGAATCTCCTTTGAACTTCTTCAGAGAGAGAGTGTCCACAGGAAAAACTTCATTAGAAGTGAAAGGAGCATTCCTTAACTTACTAATGTCATCTTCAGTCACATCCTTTAAACAGTTTTTCAAATAATTATCTCTTCTGCTCAACAACATATTTGCTGCCATTGTCATGGAACTTCCAAGAAGAGAATCCAAGGCTTTTCCCCAAGACTGATTTACTGAAGCCTGCAACTGAAGGCACTCAAGCACAAACTCAATGGCATTATTGAAATCAGATTCATTCTCAGCAGGCTTAATGATAGCAAACTGTTTCTCCATTTCTTCTGTGGCTTTGTAATTGGCTGAATTATGCCACCAAAAAATGTGGTTTAACACATTAATGATTCTAATTCTAATTGGACTTTTATAGCGCTTAATCTCCCCAAACAAGAGGACTCTAAGGCCCAACAAACAAAACACAGTCAACAAAATTTCTGTATCCAGGGACATAAGAAGGATCAAGCACCATACAGAACACCTGGGGAATGATACTGACTAAGGTGGGTATGCTTTGGTGTACAGGTAGGTGCTTTCTGAAGGAGGCCAGGGAGGGAGAGGCACGAATCTCATCAGGAAGAGCATTCCACACAGTGGGAGCATGAAAAGCAAAACTATTACCAAACTGTTTGACAGATTTATGAACAGAAGGGCAAAACTTTGGAATGACAAGGAAATTACCACCACTTTAATTGCGCCTGGTACTGTAAGAACTGCTGTAGGAAGAAAGATATGGAGCAAAATACCTGGGAAAACCTGTGTGAAGATACTTATAAACAAGTGTGGCTGTCTTGAACACTGTACGCTGTTCAACAGGAAGCCAATACAGTTTCTTTAGCACAGGAGTTATACTGGTGTATCGACTGGTGTTTGATACAATTCTGGCTGCACTATTTTGATCTCTCTATTAACAGTTTTCCAGAGAGTGAACTGCTTCCAAGGAGTAGAAATGGCAGAAGGCAGTTGAAATTGAGAAGACGTAATATTTCCAAAGGCATCCTGCAACTTGGGGGCTGCCACTGCATGGGGTTGAAGAGATATATTGTACCATTTCATAGGTCTATCAAAACCCAAAAACTGGCAAAGGATTTTTTCTAGAAGACTTGGTTTTCAAGGAATCATGTTCCCTAAAAACACCCGAAGCCTCATACTCCTTTAAATTCCACAAACTGACCATATTTTCAGCAGGAAGTAAAACCAATGAGACCTCTGCAGATTTCTTCAACTTTGAAGCCTGGGAAAACACTGAAGGAGCAATGATAGTTTCCGTCTCAGTGATATCAATATCTAACCATTTTTAATGGTAAATAAAGTATCTGAATATGAGGGAATAGGTTGCTTGTCCTCTTGAGAGGAATCATATTCCCTGTAATCTGATAAATCTACCCTCACTCTTATTGTAGGTATGGATGATCGATTATCTACAGCAGATGACGTAGAGGGGTTTTCCTCCATAGACTGTTTTGAATGAGACTCGTTGGAAAAATCCACAGTAGACGCAGTTCTCTTTTTGCACTGGGAACTCACCCTTGGCGCAGCTTCCCTAGAAACCAAGATGTCAGCCTCTCTAGGGGAATCCTTGTTCTCTATCGCAGCAATTCTATTTGATGGGGTAGTAAGTTGTGACAAAATCGCTGCCAATGCCCGGCTATCAGAACCTGATGTCTGGCCAACGACTACAGAATGAGAAGACATTCCAATCGAACTGTCTTCCTCATCCAAGATAGAGTCGTCTATCTTGTCCTTTTCTTTTTGCAAAGTGGTATCTTTAACAGATTTTTTATCCTTTGAAAGCTTCTGAGTTTTCGTTTCTGATCTTCTGAAAAAGCAACACACAGAAAACAATCTTTCTTTACCGTTCAAAGGTCATCACCCTTTCCAGATTCTCTGCACTTGTAACAATATCTATCAGTATCAAAACTCGGCATCAAATGTCCACAAAAAGTGGATTTCTTTGTTTTAGAATATGAGGAATCTTTATTGTTCGCCATGATTCAAAAACTCAATAAAAAATATAAATAAATCCCTGAATACTCCAACCAATTTCCAAAACATGTCCTTACTGTTGATGGCCAACAAAAAATGAAATAAACAATGTGGCCCTGTGACATAATTGGCGGAAGGACAGACTACTGTAACCCAATGGCTTGGTTAAGGTTGTTACATAACCTTAAAATCGCATCTCTGCGAAATGGTAAGGGTATTTCGCTATAAAATAAATACATTTTAAGCTACAACTGATTTACTCAAAAGTAACAACCTGAAAGTAACTATTGCTCAGCTATGCCATGAGCTACAGATCTGAAATTTTACTATGTTATAGGTGACCCACAAGTGGGTAAATGACATATTTCAAGAAAATACTCGAAATGCAATAGTTTTCAAGTTATAACTGATTTACTCAACAGTGAGGATCTCAAAGTAGCTATTGCTCAGCTATGCAATGAGCTACAGGTCCATGATTTTACTATGTTATAGCTGACCTAAAAGTAGGTGAATAACGTATTTATACAAAATTCTGTAAATGCAATAGTTTTCAAGTTATCACTTACTTACACAACTGTGATAACCTCAAAGTAGCTATTTCTTAGCTATAAATGAGCTACAGGTCTGCAAATTCACTATGTTATAGCTAACGGAAAACTAGGTAAATAACATACTAAACGATAATACTGTAAATGCAACAGTTTTCAAGTTACAACTGATTTACCAAACAGTGAGAACATCAAAGTAGCTATTGCTCAGCTATGCCATGAGCTACAGGTCTGCAATTTTACTATGTTATAGCTGACCTAAAAGTAGGTGAAGAACATATTTTAAGAAAACATTCTAAATGCAATAGTTTTCAAGTTACAAATGATTTACTCAAGAGTGAAAAGCTCAAAATAGCTATTGCTCAGCTATGAAATAAGCTACAGGTCTGCAATTTTACAATGTTATAGCTGATCCAAAGTAGGTGAATAACATATTAAAACAAAATATTTTAACTGCAAAAGTTTTCAAGTTATAACTGATTTATTCAACATTGTTAACATCAAAGTAGCTATTACTCAGCTATCCAATGAGCTACAGGTCAGCAATTTTACTATGTTATAGCTGACCCAAAAGTAACTGAATAACATATTTATACAAAATACTGTAAATGTCATAATTTTCAAGTTACAGCTGATTTACTCAAGAGTGAGAAGCTCAAAATAGCTATTGCTCAGCTATGAAATAAGCTTCAGGTCTGCATTTTTACTGTTATAGCTGATCCAAAAGTAGGTAAATAACATATTTAAAAAAATACTCTAACTGCAATAGTTTTGAAGTTACAACTGATTTACTCACCAGTTATAACATCAAAGTAGCTATTACTCAGCTATGGAAAGAGCTACATGCCTGTAGTTTTATTAGGTTATATCTGACCCAAAAGTATCTGAATAACATATAAATTTATACAAGATACTGTAACAGTTTTCAAGTTACAACTGATTTACTCAAGAGTGAGAAGCTCAAAATAGCTATTGCTCAACTATGAAATAAGCTACAGGTCTGCAATTTTACTGTTATAGCTGATCCAAAAGTAGGTAATAACATATTAAAATAAAATACTCTAACTGCAATAGTTTTGAAGTTACAACAGATTTACTCAACAGTTATAACATCAAAGTAGCTATTACTCAGCTATGGAAAAAGCTACAGGTCTGCAATTTTACTATGTTACAGCTGACCCAAAAGTCAACTTGTGGCCTAGTAGATATATGCAAGATATGAGAGAAATTCCTGCAATAGTCAATGAGAAAATTGTGACAAGTTTTGAAATTTTCATACTTAGGGCGGGGGGTACCTTACTTATAATGGCTCTAGCAAATGGACAAACAAACTGATCTGCATGCCTTGAACAAATTTTCATCCTCGATAGGTAAGCTATCTTTTAAAAAAAACACAGTACATCTCTGGGCCTTGCAGTTTTGGAGAAGTCGTTCACGCGGCCATGACGACATAATGTCAGCTGACTCACAAGTCAGCTAACATAAAAAACATATCTTTCTTTCATTTGGATATTTATTGCTTATATTTATGGCGTCCTTACAGAAAATGTAACAGTGATAAAGAAATACAAGGTTTCTGAAAAGTTTCTTGTGCTGATCTTGCCAGTGTACTGGTTTTATCAAGAACATGTACTTGTATTGTAGGAAGCCATTACACAAGCATGACAGTCAGGCTATGTGATTAATGGTTCACACACATACCAGATTGACAAGTGTTGAGGGTCAAGAGAAGATTGAACCCGATTCATACATATCCAGATCGAGTGTCAACACTATGAAATATAATCTGGGGTGGAAATTAGTCTTGACCACTGTACACACAGTAATTTCAGTTACCTACATTATATGCATATTTTATGGTATAATAATTACTTTTTCTCATGTCTTAACTAGGGGGGAGTTGGTAGTGGCGGTACACCAGTACCGGAGAGAGTTTTACTGAAATAAATACCCTGACCAGTTTAACAACCGGAATCACGAATGTCCGCTTATGTAATTATTGGGAAATGTGAAATATTAAGTGACAAACCTGAATTTGAAGAAATTATAAACCATTACCTCATATTTCACTAGATTTTAATGCATTTATATCAATTTCTTTGAGAAAAACTGCCATGTTTTAGATTATGGAAAATCACTTCCTGTTTGTAGGTCTATTCGATTGTGGGAATGCTTAAACTCAAATTTTTTCGGTATCCCGGAATCAGGATGGTTTTGCATTGGTGGAATCCCGAACTAGAAAATCTAGTACAGTCACATTCCAAGTCTTAACTATAATGTTCTGATTTTCCTTACTATGTGCCTTATTCAATTCTCCTTTCTTTCTCTTAATACATTTACTGTTTACAAGATGTTTTTATAAGAATATCTTTGGGTCAGATAACAATGAATTGCAATGGAAGAGGCTCTCTAAGTACTGGATATATACTTCTACTTACAAGAGTATTCCCACTTATAAGGATTGTTTTTAAAGGGATTCCACTCTCCCAATTCCTGCAATTGACATCCAATTAAAAATAAACTAAAGAAGACACGTTCATTCAATAGATAGCTTTATTGCATGACTAGATTACAATGTTTGTAATTAAAAGGAAATAGAAAATCTCTTTATATTTATTTTACAGACCTTGCATATTTACAGTTTGTGACTACATTGGTAACATTTGAACACGTGGACTCTTGATTTGATGGACAATATTTGCATACACATGATATACATACATACTTTTAATATCCAACAGTTACATTTTGTAATGTATCAATACAAAAACATCCAACAAGTATTCTTGCCTAATAGTGTAAACAGACTGATGAAACCCAACCTAAGAAAATCCACTGACTCTGTTTAATTAATACTTTCACAAAAACACAGCCAGGATGTACTCATAGTAACTTTTAAACGTTTTATTACCCATGTCACAGTTCATAGAGTGATGGAGGATATCAGTGTATACTAGTTGGTCAACATTCGGGAGGCTAAATCACTGGACATTGGCAAGTAACTAACCAACTTTACCATGGAGGCTCACACTTATCAATGAGTCATGGTTATTAAGATGATCAAAATGCAATCTACATTATTAATACTTTCGCAAAACAGTTGCAAAAAAATACTTGGAAGTAGTTTTCGCATTAAAACAATCTAGGAGTCATGTGACAAAACATGAAGTTATGACAAAAAGCAGTCGATACTAGTTGGTCGAAATTCTGCATTGGACGTCTGCAAGCAAATACAACCTTGCCCACTCGAGACCAGAGCGAAGGTTCAACCCTGCAATCTCCGAGTTAGTCTTAGTGAGCATAAATATGATTATATTCTACTTAGAGAGTGACAAGTCATCACTTGTCAACAGCATTTTACTAAACTCTAAAACATTTTCAGCAACATCTGTTTAAACTTTGTACAAAGTGTGTATAAAAGTTCTTTTTTTTTTCTCTGTGATATCACCTGGGCACATATGTACACTTGAAACATAGCAATGCTACTGTGAGTTTGATTTTACTTACAATTTTACGCACTGCTTTAATATTTCCAATTTATGCTTCAGATCACATGACTCTCTGTTTCCTTGAAGTTCCAGACCATATTTCTCAAAAACTACGAGATTTATCGACTGACACTTGTTACATAGCACAGTATTGTAGAATATTAGTGCACAAAGAGTAAGAGTATTGTATAACTAATATACAAATTAGTGTATTTGTAAACCTTACTCAAAAGATACACACCTCTATACATGCTGTGTACACAGTAAGTATTTCCAATCACTTCAGTGAAAAATCTAATACAGTCAATTGATCAAATGCTTGAATCTACTCCTCCCACAGCCTTAAGCTTGAGAATACAACAGATACATACTATAACTTCACACCTACAATGAAACCTGTTTTTAACGGGTGATCATATGTGTTAAACATACAATTACAAAGGTATGCTGCAAAACTAATAATCATGTACTACAAACTTTATTCTGACATTTTAATATGTTTTTTTTTTTGGCAAGTTTGTACATTCTCGACAGAATTTTAACAATTTTATTAACTTTTCTTTGAGACAAATGTTTTTGTTAAATATTAAACCTTTAAGAAATACAAAATACATTTCTGAAATATTTTTAACAGTAAGAATGAAATGCAATAATTCTAAGCATCCATATCATTTTAAAATTTGGAGCAAAAATAACTCCATCTCACTATATCATTCCTGTACAAGTTTATTTCAATGTAGCAGGTGGACAATGCTCCAGGTAAATGGGCAATAACTCAATTTAAACCTTACCTCTCTGTAAATCTATAAATATCCAAGTCTTTTTTCATAAATTATTCTATTTTATTTTAAAATTCTTCATTTTAAAAATAATGAATACTTTGCTCCGTATTTGTCTTTATATACATCTGCTTTTAAAACAAGACATAGTAATCCAGAAAAGATGTTTCTCAAAGTTCCCTTCTACAGCTCTTCAGTTCATAAATACAAAGATCATTTCAACAAGTGTTTCTCATATGATGCTCCAAAACTATGGAATGATTTGTCACTGGAAATTCGAATTGCCCCTACACTTTCATGTTTCAAAAGGTGACTGAAAACCTATCTGTTTCAGCAGTCTTTCCCTCCCTAGGTTTTCTTACTACCAAACACTGATGGTCTCCTGGCGACGACCTTGATTATGTCTTACGACTTATGATTTATGCATTATGATTTGGATGGTGTGCCTTAGAATCCACAAGATCAGAGATTAGGCACTTGGATACCTGAATTCCCACTTTTATTTGTTTGAAATGTAGCTGTATTTTAAGTATATACTTTGTAAATACTTGTTGTACTGATCATTGACCAACTCAGATTGCCGACTGCCAATCTCACTTTTCACTACATGCTTTGACATTTGAATTAGAATTCATGGGGGAAAATAAAATACAAACAAATATTTTGACATATTCAGTAAAGTAAATATATTTTGTATCAAAATCTTTGCCTTGTTATACTAAAGACAATGGTTACGACCCTATTATGTTTTACAACTTCTGATTTATGTATTGCAATTTGGATGACGTGCCTTAGAATCCGCGAGATCGGAGATTAAGCACTTGACACCTGATGAATTTGCTCATTTATTTATGAAGGCCATGTAAATGTTTATGTCACAAATCATTTAAAAGCATCAAGTGTACAATTATAAATTAAGTATTTATATAAGAAAATGGCAAATGGTTAACAGAGTGAATGTTTAGCCTCCAATGACCACATAAAATATGTGGTATCAGAGGGAACATGGGATGCAGCAAATGCAAAGTCTGAAATTGCAGGGTAGTACTGACAAGAATATTTCTTTTAAAATATTCCGAGTTGGTCGTGGACATTTGCTCTCGCTAACGCAAAGTATGTGCAAGGACAAGGTACGGGTATTTTAAGTAATAATAAAAAGGAAGTGCATCTGTTTGTAAACCAAGTCAAGAGAGAGAGATACAAGATATAAATATTCCATTTTAAACAATAAGACAAATTCCAGCTTAGTGACTATACATATGAAAGAAGTGGCTATTTCTAGTGTACATTAAATGTCAAAAATTTGCAAGCAATTTTAAATTCATTCAAAACCAGCCATAAAACTATACTAAGAATATGGACAAGTAACTCAGACTTTGGACAAATATTTTAATGTATAAAAGTAATTTCTTTCCTTGTCATTAACCATTTTGTTTCACACAACCGACTCAATCCTTCTCCAACCTCCCTTGCTTACAGCAATACAAATGACTTCACATCTAGTGATGGATTGATATTTTTATTTACAATGTACAACACACAGTCTAATATTATTATGGTTTTACTGACCTAGTTTAAATTTTAATATATAGCAGACAAGCTTTTACACCAGTGACACATACATTAATATTTTGGAAAAAGTCGACTTATGACACAATTTTTTGACATACCATGGTTTAACTGGTTCAAATACTACTTTATTGGAAAGGATTGTTACAATATTATACCTGATGATCTACACAGGGATGAAATCTATATTTTGTTCACAATTACCTAGATCAAATTGTTCGATGCTGACCCCATGAGCTGCATACACGCGCAAAATTTTTACCTGTGGGGGCTTGTCTTTTTGCTAATTGCATTTTATGTTGTGGTAGTATCTGTAAGGTTTTATAAGTAGGGATTTGTATCTGGGCAGGATGCATCATACTTATCAAAGAAAGCCATTACAACATGTGGTGGTTTTTTTTAAATGTTTCAAAAACCTCTCACAAGCTCTCAAGTGCTAAACTAACATGTAAATCTCACTCTGACATCATTTGTTCATTCATTTATTTATGAAATGTATTCTAAACAACAAACATATTTACTTAACGTTTTATATAAAGAACTGGTACAAACCCTTTTAAAAACTTATGTGCCCCAAGTAACTACATGTAATTTATTATCTTTCAACACAAGCATACTGATATCCAACAGACAGGGGATCTTTCTAATTCTGACTTTTTAGTATTGCAGAGAAAATCTTTGAAAAACTCATGTTTATCAAGTGTGACAAGAAAAGAATAGAGTAGATTTTAGCTCACCAGTGTTGATTGAATGTTTGTTTTAAATTGTATGTCTCAATAAATAATCAATTTTAAATATAAATTGAAGATCTACTTATTATATTTCTGGGTCATACACTGTAAAAGTACTTGTACTTGCAATTTTTCAAAGTACTTGTACTTGAGTCTTGACACCAGTACTTGTACTTGGCTCCATGTACTTGACCCCAGGCCAGATGGCAGAGGAATGAAATGGCTATATGGGGGCAGCTCATTTTTAAATACGCACAATCCACATACAAGGTTCATTTATGGAGTAATAAAAAAGGTCCAGAAGCAAAATTTAAAGATAGAGTAAGAAATCTAAAATTCGCCAGGAATCTAAAATTCGCCACCTCTAGTTAATTTTATGAAGAAAATGATGTTTTTGTCTAAAAATTGGTATTTTTCAGTTCAAAAAGCCTAAATTTACTATACAGTCAACCAATCTCACCACAATTCATTTATTTTATTAGTATTTTCACATGTGGCGAATTTCAGATATGTGGCGAATTTTAGATTTCTTACTCTATATTGACATCACCAAACGAAAAAGTTTAAATGGGGCATTACAACTTGAAGTAATTTCCATTGTCTGTTCAAAAATGGCTTCATCACTTCTAAACAGAATTTTACCTGTTAGTATCTGTCCACAGACCAGCTGAACACCACAAGTTCATCTGATCCTTGGTCCATATTAACAAAGAGGATTAAGTTAAGTGAAAAATTTAGCTGTACCTTTACAGAAACATGGCTTAGCTAATCTTTGGTTTGAATCCTTATTTACAAAGTTAAGCTAACTTTGGACAAAGTGCACCAAATGCAACTACATATTTAATCCAAAAGTTAATCCATTCATTTTGGTGGATTAAAGTTAATCCACAACTTTATCCAAAAAATTAGCTTACCTTCTCTTAGCATACCTACCAGCCTTAATCCGAAACCAAATTTTCTGGATTAGCTTAAGCTTCTTTTTCACTTATCTTTCCCTAATCCGCTGTGTGAATACGGCCCCCGGTTTTAATTTTAAATACACATAAAGTAATCAATACCGTTTTCAAATTCAATTTATAAATCTCATATATATTTTCACTGAATATAATACAAATGGACCTCTTTATGACTACTAATTATCTAAATATTTAGATAATCTACAAAAGTTTGGTACAAATAGGAAATCTGTATTTAACTCTGATCTCCAAATAAATTACTTTGCTTCCTGGCTCCAACAATCTCTACAGTAACAAATACAAGTCGTTAACTGGACAATATATTATCACATTCAAGTAGCCTACAGTATTATAACCACATAATCAATAACAACTGTGGTCAATTATGCATTGACTGTGGAAATTTAGCTGAATAATGAAAACAACTGTCTGACCAATAAGAATATTCCTAACAACAAACACAGCCAACTATCACCTCCTTGATAATTCAGGAGTCCTGGTTTCCATGACAGCAGTTTTTGAGTCGGTTTCCCGTGTGTCACTAGATTTTGATGGCTGCGTAGTGCCAAAGAGTTTTCCAGTGACAGGACACACATACTTGTTACTAGCACACTTGATGTGTGTAAGAACTCCATTTGGATATCGTACAAAGCTTGCTTCCTGGAAAGGCTGGCGACACACTGAGCACTTCCTGTAAGAATAAGTAAAGAGAGACATCATATATTGATATTCAGTGATCAATATAGTTTGCTGAATTTCCATATTGATATATAAAGTATTAGGGACGTCACGACTCCAAATATTTCATGTCGACTAATCGGTAAGTACTATTCGTGTCGACACCGAATAACCGTTGAATTTATAAAAGAACCAAATATCTTAAGTTTCATATTTTAAAAAGCGCTGAAAACAATAAATATGTGAAATAAAATGAAAATATGTATATATAACCTGTAAAATTTAATAAATTTGCTGTTTTCCTGCGACTTCTGCTTAGTTTATTTCAGACAGTAAGTGGGCGATTTAAGACGTACACGTATATGGTATTTCCGGTTTTATGTGAATGTATAAACAATACAGAAAACGTGGCTGTTTGTGGATTTTAACTTATTTTATGTGACAATATGGACATATTTTACAGATTACCTTCTGCCATCTTTTACTACATTAAGCGATTATTCTTACTTTAAAATATGTAACCGGTTCATAGCACTATTCTAACCGTTGTCGATTAGTCGGTTACTCGTGACGGCCCATATATAGTATCAGCTTTATGGCTGACAGTTTACAGTGTAGAATCCTTGACCAACTACAATCCACAGCTTCACTCCTCAAAAATAAGGACTTACAATTAATGTACACAATGTATTCAATGTAATATGAACCAAAAATAAATCTGGCTAGATTTATACATACGAACATGCACATGTTACTTTACTGTAGAAATAAACTACGTATGCGCGGACTTTATCAGCCATTCAATTACAAATATAGCCTCAAATAAAGGACAAAGGCCTGAGTCCTTTATTTAGAGGATATTTTTGTGACTGAATCGCTGATAAAGTCGAAGCATAAGTAGTTTATTTCTATTATAAAATGTCTGTTAGGTCTTTTCACAAAGCTTTCTGTTTATTGGTTATTTTGGCCTTTTAAAAATTTATTTTCGAGATTATATTCTACAACCATGCTCGTAGATTGGAACAGCGGACATTGGTTTCTCTATAAAGTACTCCCACAAAATGCGCAGAGACGCATACTCGTCGACTGCGCAAGTGTCCGTTTTATAATAACCTGTATTAATACTGTTAGTTCATATACTCGCATCAACAAAGCTGTTTAAACACTCCTGCATAAAAACGACAGTATCCACAGACCTGTATAATACATCTGTATCTGTATATAAATACCTACATACTAACTGTCCAAAATATTTCAGCCCATTTCTCAAAGTTAGACAATGTGCCTATAATACTCGGTTGAGTCAATCTGATGGTATAATTCTACATGTTCCTCAATACCAACCATCTATTTACAAATCCACAAAGCAGTTTGGTCTAGTGAGTGGAATCGCCTCAGTTTTATTGGCCGATTATTCGTCCATTTTTCCGACCGATGATCGACCCATAATCGACTTTTTTACTCCATTCTCATGAAACACTTTCCGGGATAAAATGTATTTCAATCCGGTAAGAATAACAGTGTTTCCGACTTATAGAAGCTACCAAAAGTACCCACTTCCGGTAAATATGGTGGTAGTTTGTAAACAAACTCAAAATTCGCGAGAAATCTGTTAATTTATTGAAGGAGAGTTCTGGAAACTGCCCAAAATATAAAAAAAATATGTGGATATTAAGATACATAAAGAAGGGTGAGATTTAATCGATTTCTAGAAGTTGTCAGTGACCGAACGCAATTCTACCATGACACCGACGATTGATTGAACGTTGGTCTAATCGCCCCACCACTAGTTTGGTCTAAGCTTTGCATATGATGCTCCCAAAATATGGAATGAACTCCCTGATGATGTACGATCTGCCACTTCTATTGCTTCCTTCAGAAAAAAACTTAAGGCATACCTATTCTGCCAAGCTTATCCTCCTTAGTATTTTCCACCACATATGGCGTTCTCCGTGATGTCGACCATAGCTATGGATAAGGACAATGATTTTTGTAACTATGCTTATGATGTTGCGCCTTAGAGTCTGTCACTTTGGCAGACATTAAGCGCTATAAAAGTTGAATTGGAATTGGAATTACACCTTTAGAAGACACCTGTATTTATACTAGGGCTGAGTTGATAGTGGTGATAAACCGGTATCAAGACAATTTTACTGAAATACTGTGACCACTGTGCATATATACTGTACTACAACCATATTCATACACATGTATAATGCACCTGTAACCACAAACCTCCATGCACACACCTGTATAACACACCTGTATAATGCCTGTACCCTCATAACTGTGTCACAATCCTGCAAAACTCACCTGTATCCACACACCTTTATAAATCACCTGTTTCTATACACCTGTATTAACACACCTGTATAACACCACTCACCTATGTTCTCCCATACACACCACCTCTCTAGTCAGCTGTACCCTCTCATTTTTCACAAGTATTCACAACACACAGGTAACACACCTGTATTAGCATACCTGTATAACACCACTCACCTGTCCTCTCCCATACACACCACCTCTCTAGTCAGCTGTACCCTCTCTCCTTTCACCTGTAGGTTCTCCGCCCTGCGTAACATTCTCTCCAAGTGGCGGGTGCGACAGGAGTGACTGTGTTTTCTTACTGAACTCACCAGAAAGTTTGACAGAAGTCCCACTGACCAGTGGTCAGGCAGCATCTTCATCACCTGAAAAACATGTATACACTTCCCTACTAGAAATGCACACTGCCCTGCAGAAATATTTGTACACTGATACACCACCCTACAAAACTGCAGCACAGTGTCCTTCAAAACATATGGAGCTCACTGACCAATGGTGAGGTAGCATTACACACAAAACACATTTATACCATACATCAAAAGCATCAATTGAATGTTATACAGAAATGCCTATGTTATTTTATGAACATTCTGTTATCCAAACACCATCCGACTCTCCCAGTGTGGTTGGATAAGCAAAGTTGAAAACCAGATACTGTATAAGCTGAAATATGCACTACACATTAATTTTAGCCATACTGACTGATGGGCTTGTACAGTGAAAATTCCTGGTTAACATTTATTCTGTATTAATATCTTTAATAGAAACTAGCCATCAGTGAAAATTAGTTCTAGTGAATTTCTTAAAAATGAAGAATTATTGACATTTTATTCTGGTTAACATTTCTACTTGTACAGTAAATTGGGACGAGCCATGTACAGTATTTTATGTCCCTATGAATACCTTTAGTGGTCCCTGGTCACAATTGAGGAGTGGTCCCCTTTTAAGGTATATTTTGTGTTTAATAACCTGGGTGAATAAAAGTGTCCACAATGAATTAGTTCTCATTAATAAACAGAGATTACATGTACAGGTTTGATGGTATGTAACAAGACCCCAAGCACTGTCAATTTTGTGTATTTCTGGTTACCATGGTTACCTAACCAGATAATTACCTTGGTGAAGTCAAATTCTGCCTGGTTGCTGTTGAGTAGTGAAAGAGCCTGTGTGATGTACAGACCACGGGTTCTGAAAATGTAGAAATGTTCTCAGATAAAATTCTGTGTGGTCAAGTCTTCTTGATTCGAGTCTATTATAAGTTTTAAATATTAACATTTTCCTGGATTTATATCCTCAATTATTACCTCCCACAATCAATATCATATATATTATTTTCAGTGGCAATTACCCTTATTCTACCAATAATGTTTTTTACTAAAAATGATACTTTGATGTTAGAATTTTTATAAAATGATTATGTCACTGCAAAATAGAACAACTGTACATACAAAATGAAAAACTAACCAATTTTACAAGGCATACGGATGCTTTGGTTTGTACCTTGATGCACTGGATCGGTTTCACTTCAATATCATTTCAGGACATTTTATACAACATAAGCAGTGCAAGTGGAGCAATGGTGTGCACACTACATGTATGACTTCTTATACATGTTTTACCTTCTATTATCTGACATTCAATTTTATATGCCCATTTTCAATTTCCAAATTTATACTTCATAATTTATTTATTCTCATATTACATGATCTCTTCTATTTTATTAGCCTTTAATAAGCAGATAAAGACACAATAGACACAGTTGGTAAAGAGTCTGCACTGCAAACTAGGGGGTATTCATATTTTATCATAATTCATATTTTATCATATTTTATTGTATGGGTTTACTGTTACTTCAACTCAATGAGAAGGTCATATCATCACACTCAGGTAGCTGACGGGTGGAGGACAGTGGGGCATATATAATGTTTGCCATCGGACCAAAATATAATAAGTCCCACAAACTAGAGCATATCTGACAAATTTTTGAGTTCCTACCATCAAAGTCTTAAGAAGATCTGATTAAATTAACTTGCAATCCTGTGTAAGCAGTGGACATGCTATTTTTGTGTCTGAATATCTGGAAGCTATCCTTTTTAAAAGAATAAAACAATGGTTAAGATTCAGTTGTGGCAATCACTGGGCATGTCACACAAGGTCAAGATTAGAAGCCACAGCTTCAGAGAACAGTACTTGTAATCAAACATTGCTACTGAAAGGCTCAAAGAATCAGACCCACAAATGGGGTCCGACAATGTGTTTAAAGCCCAGTTTCAACTAAACTGTTTATTGAACTGCTGCGAATAAAATGGCATTGAGAGATTAAAATAGTTAAAACTGGATGGTATATAGTTATTTGACTCTTAAGTCTGTGGGCATGGGTTCAGGTCCACCTGATGACAATATGTGTGGGATGCACTGAGGGCCTATCCTAGTATGACCTGAACTTATAATAGGGACAGCAAAAATGCAACTTTCACCTTTGATTATATTTAATTGTATATTTTTAAAATCTGCAGCTATATAAGACAGATTTATCCATGTTTATCCTGCCAAATTCAATATTTTTAACAAATATTCTAGTGGCTGAGGAAGAAATCAGAAAAAAATCTGAGATTTCTCCAAGGTGAAGAATTACTGTGCAGTAATGGGTCCACTGCAAAGAACGTGTTATGATTTTAACAAATTTGATTAGCATAATTCCATTCTAATGGTAACCTCAAACATGACATTATCTTACCTTTTACCAAATACATATGTCTGAATGTACTCTTGACCAGGACACTGAGAGTAATATGTCCCACATTGTGGTTTACTGATGATTATCTTTTTAAGAAAAAGAAACTGAAACTAATTTACAACCACCACCAGTAGATGTTGAGAAATAAAAAGATACCCACTCCTCACTGAAAAAACAAGAAAACAACAAAACCATCTCAAAGTGTGTGGCAATATCGTTCTGTATACATTACAGGAAAATCGTGTACCCAGAATTGAGTACTTGGAAATTTTACCCGATGCATAAAATGAGAGAAAATGCCTAAAAGTTACAGGCATTTCATGACATACCTGGTTATACAATTCATTTGTAACATGTACATGCATTACAATTACATTATTTACTGTCACATTTTTTGCAGTTTGTGTGTATCAGTTATAATTACTAAAATTGTCCCAACTATTTAGTAAGTTTGACAGAAGTTTATACAAATGTACCTTTAAACAGATAAGTTTTCACTTTGACTACCACTGTGGAGTTTTTCCCAGCATCTCTCCACCCCCACCCCCAACCCCCACCCCCCCACCCCCATATAAATAAACCAACAACTTTACATTTACAGTAAGAGAGCTTTTGGAGTAACACAGTCGCATAGTAATTATACCACTGGGCTTCATAATAAAATTGTTGGTCATAAAAACTTGTTCTCTTATCGTTCCCTTTACATAAAATGAAAACATAGAATGCACCAAGTGATTCTACACATACATATTTATGCTTACTTATATTAGGTCTTAAAAACATATGGCTCACTTAAACACTAGAAAATTTATGTGTCACTACTGGCATATTGCTTGTATGTAAAACAATATTTGTTTTTCCTGTAGCACTGTGTGGACATGATGTTTTATACAGAAATTAATGATGTAATTCTTTGTATATTTGTATTTGTGGGACAATAGAACTTGCCATGCAGCCTCCCGAATGCAGTCATTGTAAGGTTAGTCATACAAATGTATGATTGTTCTGCCTATTTCCAGTCTATTAAAAAATGTGTACAGTCTTTTTGATGCTTAACATTTGAAACGTTTTAGTGCACTTTTTGTGTCTCACAAAATTGTGTGTGTGAAAAACAACACCTCTATTTTAAGAATATATATCTTCCCTTATTATTTTTTGCAAAAAAAACATGCTTAAGTCTGACATTAAAAACATTTGGACCAGAATATATCAGCGATATAAGGTCTGCAGTAAATAAAAGATTATGTAAACTTTGTAATGAGGACAGAGTGGATGAAATACAGTTTGTTTCGGTCGAGCTTTTGAATACATTTGTAGAAAGTATTCAAAAATTATATTAAACATAAAAACATCATCACCACAGTTGGATCAGTTTGTAAGTGTTGAAGCAAGGCTAAGGTAAACACTGCTTTTTTTTTGTAGGCGCCAGCACTAGCGAGGCTTGTGCTTCTTGAGATCACCTTTTTTTGTGGCTTAATTTACTTTTCTCTTTTTAAGCGAGAGCTCTGGCGAGGCTCGTGCTTCTAGAAATCACTGGGTTTTTTTTTTAAAGTTTTTTTTTTGTCTCCGGATTTGTGACGAGTATCTGTCTGATCACTAAAGTTAAGCAGTAATGAGCTATGTTAATACTGGGATGGGTGACCGTTTCGGTGCACTACTTGTGTCTCTGATGGCTTTGCAGCTCGCGCTATACACTGAAATCTCCTTCGGCCTTGTCAAACACAGTATTTTGAAATTTATTATTTAATTACAAAGTAAACTTCTCTGCATATATTTAACATTTCATGAATTGTATCATAGCGTGGTGAGTATTTGTCTGTTCACTGAAGTGGCAATGGGCTACATTAGTATTGGGATGGGTGACCACCTTAGTGCACTACTGGGGCGGTATTCACTAACATGGATTAAGATCAGATCAAGATCAGATCAAATTTGAGAAAAAAGTTTCAAGTGAGCCAGTGGATCAAATAGCTATTCACAAAGCAGGGATCACTTGAGCTGAAAAGATCAAATATTTGATCTGGTTTTGTAATCAGTGAAATGAAATTCTGCACAAATTTGCAAGGTATGAACAAAGTACCTGATGTATCATTATTCATCTGCCAAAGTTTTATTTATTGATAAATTTTCGGATTTGTTAAAAATTATAGATGAATACAGCATTACAGTACCATCCAAATGTATCAAAGTAGTGAGGAATAATAACTGGTCAGAGAGGGAAAAAAAACAAGTTATCATTGAACAGTGCACTGAATATTCCAATGTTATTCATGGAACCATTAGTTCCTCTATCTCTGTAGTGGCTGATTAAAAGATCCACCTTGATCTGAAAGTTAATCCATCAAAGTACATGGATCAAATGTAATAAAAAATTTGATCAAAAATCAGATCAAATGTTTCGTGAATACCAGGGGCAGTATTCACTAACAAGGATTAAGATCAGATCAAGATCAGATCAAATTTGAGAAAAAAGTTTCGAGTGAGCCATGGGATCAAATAGCTATTCAGAAACCATGGATCACTTGAACTGAAAAGATGAAACATTTGATCTGATTTTGTATGAATTTCACACAATTTTAAAAGGTTTATTCAGTTGTGAAAAACTGTCTGCCTCTGTAATAACTGATTAAAACATTCATCTTCCCTGAGAAATAAATCTTCTATCAGTTATTTTTTATCTGTCTTGATCCAAAAGTTAATCCATCAAAGAGCATGGATCATAGTTAATCCAAAATTTGATCAAAATATCAGATCAAATGTTTCATGAATACCAATCTGAGCTAATCCAAAAATCTGATCAAAAAGTGATCATTTTTGTTCAAATTTGATCTGATCTTTACTGATCCATGTTAGTGAATACCACCCCAGTCTTAGTTGATCCAAAAATCTGATCAAAATTTGATCATTTCTGCTTAAATTTGATCTGATCTTCACTGATCTACGTTTGTTAGAGCTGAAAGGGATATTCGCATTATTCGTTCTCCGCTCTGCATTTTCCGCATTCGACTTTGATCATGAGCAAACAAATATTCGGTATATGTACAGAAATGAGGCATCAAAACGCAATATAGCATAATTA
The DNA here is from genome assembly GCA_964017235.1 of Sabellastarte sp. h YS-2021. Lineage (NCBI taxonomy): Eukaryota > Metazoa > Annelida > Polychaeta > Sabellida > Sabellidae > Sabellastarte > Sabellastarte sp. h YS-2021. Next base: position 90,768,043 of record OZ024934.1, read on the forward strand.
ACTATGATTTTTGTCAAATAACATAATAAATCATTAAAATTAAGAAAAATATACCTCGTTTACTTATGTTTTTATGACAACTTTCATGCGGTTGTACCAACAACCGCATTTGGGTATTTCGGTAAAATAAATGGACAGAGCTAAAACACATCAAACGAATCTTCGAAAATTTCCGAATTCTGGGATGCGGATATTCGACCATGATTTTTGTCTTCTCTTTCAGCTCTAGCGTTTGTGAATACCGGCCCTGGTGTCTCTGATGGTTTTGCAGCTTCTGCTAGTAGACTGAAATCCCTTCTGGCCTTCTTTGACTTAGAATTACTTCACTCATTTCTGTCTTTATAGTTGAAGTGTAATTTAAACCACTTTCAGCCTTGTTTTCTTTTTGTGTCGACGAGTACCCATCTCACCAGTGAGGTGAAGCAGCAATGGATTGCATTAGTACTTGGACAGGTGACGGAGTTCTAGGTCAAGTGCTAGATGTATTTGACTCAGAATTTGTTTTTGTTGCCAGATTTTCATAAATTCTAGTGGAATACTCATTTCTGTGTTTATAGTTGAAGTGTAAATTTAAACCCCCTTGCTTTCTTTTTGTGTCGACGAGTACCCATCTCACTAGTGAGGTTAAGCAGCAATGGATTGCATTAGTACTTGGACAGGTGACGGAGTTCTAGGTCAAGTGCTAGATGTATTTGACTCAGAATTTGTTTTTGTTGCCAGATTTTCATAAATTCTAGTGCACTACTCGTGTCTCTGATGGCTTTGCAGCTCGTACATGTTTCATTGATGATTCAAAGTCAGAGAGAAAATGTAAATTATAACATTAAATATTTTCAGCTCTGTTCTCTGTTGGCTTATTACAAGTGTTTACTGCATGATACTTGTCATAACAGTAAAGTAATAAATAAAAACAATATTTCACATTAACAAAACATACAGACATAAACACACAATGTGGTACTCACTCCTGTTTAGAATCCATGTAAATCTGCAGTAAGCTCTCATACAGCTGTTTCCTGTGTTCTGGATCCTGATCTCTGGAATTCCTAATGCAGTAGTTCTCTGCTCCCGCAAAATCCCGCAGTTTGTGCACCAGGATGCCCAGAGCTTTGTCATGTTCACCAAGCTACAGTAAATAAATAAATACACAGCAAAAAGCAATAACGTGATTTCAGAAATATGACCAATAACTAAACAAGTATAAATAAAGTTTATAATAAAACCAACTGCCATCAATTCAACCGAACCTGTTTGATATTCACAGAATCCTTACAAACCAAGGGTAAATAACTTCAATCCAGAGGCTTCATAAATATCAGTATGCTTGTAAGGCTCGTGGCAAAGTCTAAACTGGACCCTTTCAACATCCAGGGTCATAATGTATTAAGCCTTTATTTAATGAGCTGCATCTGAAGCCAGGTATTTCTGCCATTTCCATTTATTTACATGGAAGTTTGCTCAGCAGCTAGGTACTTCCTGTTACCAAGTCACTACATTATGGATATTGTATTGCCTTTAGAAAAAATACATGTTTGTCTTTTGTGTGCTTAAAAAAAATCTATTTGGATTAGATTATCACCTTTCCATGCAGTATGGCCATCTCCGGGTGAAGGTCGGTGGCCTTGACCTTTGCAAGGATTAGTTGAACACGGTACAGATCTGAGTGCTGCAACATTTCACGCAGTTTTGATCTGAGAATAGTGAAAACCCAACAAATTGTTGCATAAAGAAGGTCACTACTCAGAAATACTATTGGCAGATATGAGCAAATATTTGCAAAAATTGGGCATAGAGGGGTTTACAAGAAAGAAATTCGTGCTGGGTATTCCCCCCCCAAAAATCTGAATCATGTTACTCGAATTTTAGTATACACCAACTGGGATGAAAATGTGGTTGACAAAAACAAATCTATCAGAAAATAAAAAATAAACAAATATTTGCTATAAAAAAAGAAAAGTATGTACATAGTTATCATAAGGTAATCAAATTTGATCTGATATTAGTTTATAATTTAGGACTTAATTAACCCAGGCAAATGTAAGCTTTGTTCTGGGGTAGACTTATCTGTCTTTTTGTATTGTAATTTTCTTATCTTTTTCCCATTTATTTATTTTCCTGCCCAAATATAGGCTTTTTTCTGAAAAAGATATGTTCTATTATTTATACAATACCTTTATTAGCTCATTTTAATTGAACTCACCTAGCCAGATCAAGGCTCTGTTTTGTGGTGGTTTTGTCTGCCTGTAGAGTCAACACCTGCTCCAGGTAAACAACCGACAGGTGTGTGTGAAACTTCTCAGACTGAAAACAGATTCACCGTATGAAATGATTCATGGCACATTCCCTTGCAATTTTGACGATTTTAAAATTATTTTGTATTAGTCCACAAAACATCAGTGTCAATGTATATAGACAAGGTTGATTAGACTGTACCGTCATCAATGCATACAGAATTTTCACAGTAAAATCTCCTTTTATACATCCAGCAATGGGTTAGCAGCCATAAGTTCTATATCTGACACCCAGGGGGGGCCACGGTGGTAACACACTCACCCCACAACTCTGAGGTCGGCGGTTCGAACCCTGGACCTTACATGGGAAAGTTGGCAGTTGCTTACCAAGGGTCAGCAGTTTACAGGACAGAACCTTGACCAACTGTATGTACTGGTTTCCTCTGCCCACAAAACTACCTGTCATGATATGACCTGTACAGTGTTCAAAGCGACATAAAACCCCAAATAAATAAATAAATATATCTACACCCACCTTAGACTTCTTTGTGTAGATGAGGTATTCCAGGTAACAGATCACAGCGGTCGTGTACTTTGACAGGAAGTCCACCACCACTTCAGGAAGTAGTTTGTCCGAGGGAGGTTCATCTGGTGGTCTATTTGTGAAAATCTGGATAACGTATTCACAGCAGATGATTTAGAATATTATGTAACTTGTCAGTTAACTATGCCAGAAATACAGAAATAATATACAAACTGTTGTTCTTTTAGTTTCATCAAGCAGTTTGAATACTCTGTCAGCTAAATTACACAAATCATCAAATATAAAATGGATTAAAACCTGACTCGCCCATCTTTAGATTAGATAATTGATGTTCTAATGGAAGAGTTAACCTTTTTTCATTAAAAAAGGAATTTCTACAGATGGAAATATTGCAAAACTTCTACTTGCTATTTCACTATTTCTATGCTTTTTAAAGTCTTAAACACAATAGGATATAGTACAATATAACTTGAAACACAGAAAATAAAAATTACAGTTAATTTTTGCCCTCAACTGCCCTCAACTTTTATAGCGCTTAATCTCCCCTATTTAAAGGGGTCTCTAAGGCGCAACAAAACAAAAACAGTCAACCAATTTCAATATCCAGGGACAGAAAAGAGTCCAAGCACCACGGAGAACGCCTGGGGTAAGTAAGACTAAGGTGGGCATGTCTTGGTGTAAAGGTAGGTTTTGAGGCGTTTTCTGAAGGAGGCAAGAGAGGGGGACGCACAAAAAGTGGATAATGTAAGTAAAAATAAACAAATACTAATAATAACAACACCAAAAAGATGTATCATAAATGAAGATGACAACATACTTTGAATGTGTCACATGTCATTCATGAAGTTTTCCTACTTTATGTACCTTAGATCTAGAATGGAGATCAAGTATTATGAATGGATGACCAGAATGGTATGACTCAGAGTGTTTTAGTGTACAGTAGAACAGCATACTCTATAACAGGGATCTCGAGAACATGTGGAGGGGAAGCCATAGTGTTGGGAATCGCTTCCAATTTTCATGGTCGATTATTCATCCATTTTTCCGACCGATGATCGACCCATAATCGATTATTTTACTCCATTGTTGTTTATTATTTAAGAAACACTTTCTGGGATAAAGTATAGGTCAATCCAGTAAGAATAACGGTGTTCCGACATTTAGAATCTACCGACAGAACCCACTTCCTGTAAATATGGCGGTAGACATAAACAAACTCAAAAAGCATGACAAGTCTGTTGATTTATTGAGTAAAAATTCATAAAATATATGGAAAATATGTGGATATTGAGATAAATCAGGAAAGGTAAGATTTAAGGTGAAGAGTCGATCATTAGAAAACGTTAATGACTGACCGCAATTGTACACTGTCACCGACGATTAATCGAGCACCCATCTAATCGTCCACCCATTAGGAAGCCTGCTGCTGAAGGGGACATAAAATCCAAACTTTGACCTTTGACCTTTTATGCTAAATGAGTTTATGTATTCAAATAAATGTCCCGTGAAATTACGACAGAATCTCTTTAGTTGAAATTAATTCTTTAGAATTTCTTAAGATTTTGAAATTAGTGAAATATTCCTGACACTTGTACAGTATTTGATATGGTGTAATCACACACATGTATGTGCTCCCGACATTTGATTTTTCATTTGTGATTTTGTGTGCATTTTCGTCTTCAAATGTGTGTGAAATTACAATTCACCAAATAAGAAACCTCAGCACAGGCAGTAATCATTCAGCACAAATCACGGCCCGACACATGTAAATACCCAAACATTACTGTAAAGGGAGAGTAAAGACTGAGTGTCAGAGGTTGGAAGCCTAATCACTCTCAACACACAGAATACCACAATCAGAACCTGGTTTAAAACACCTGGCATTACACTGATACTTATACTGGGGTGGTGTTTTCAGTAAAACACAGTACCTGGGCTCCCTGGGTCTGATCTTTCTCCAACACCCAGTCAGAGTACTTCCACACCAGGTCCACGTCAGACAGACTGTAAATATAAACATGTAACATATGAACAATTAACCTACCTTCTATTTTGGTGAAAATATTACACTACTCTTTGGAAATATGTATTAGTACATTATGACAAGTAACACCTCTAATTATATGGAACATTGAAATTTATCCTTTAAAATATCATACTGGCATACATTATGGATAACAAGTAACATATCTATAGGAGCGTTAAATGTCGAACTGGTATTAATTTCATGGTAGATAGGTACAAGAATTATTCAAATCAGGTGAGAGGTTCATGCTGTGGAACAGGTAAAAACCCATCATTAAAATTGGATATAAGTTTTCATACTGACATCTGCTAGCTGTCTACATCAATGAACCTATTCTTATTCAATATATTTATATACAGTTGCCACTTAAGAGTCTGTCATATGACAGAGATTAAGCGCTATAACAGTTCTTATTATATTAGATAGATGAGCATAGTAGTTCGACCAGCTGTCAACCTCAGCCATCCACCATTGGATGTAGGCGGTTTTACTCTGAGAAAACATAGACTTAAAGAATTTGTTTCCAGACTTCAACTCACCTGCATAAGACATCCACAATAAACCTCAGGCCTGGAAAGGCTAGGTCTTCGATTTTTCCGTCCACAATATTTGTCCATATCATGAGTGCCTTGTCGTACAAGCGGTGCTTCCTGTAAAGTAAGGCGAGCGAGTGGTACTGTCCATGTCTCTCTAATGTACTCTCGCTGTCCGAGATACTCACTGCGTTCTCACCAGTCACCAGCGATTGTAGACTGGGTGAGCTGGACTCCGCATAGAGTTTGAGCAAAGCTGTGTCCACCTCCTGTGGAAAGAATTGTATTCATTTGTATTATTAACTATTGCAATAAATATGCACAGGTTAGCCTGAAGTGGGTTGACTTTTCTTTCCAATAAAGAAAAACAAAATGTCAGATGTCTCGATTTTCATTACCAATCTATCGTAAACTTCAAAATAAATAAACCCAAAAAGATAGCTTCCCTTCATATTAAACAGTACTAGAGAAATATATATTTTTAGGATATGAAAATACTATAACTTTGTATATACTATAACTGCAATAACATGTTGTTTATGCGTGTTAGCTATCTTGTTTTTAGAGAATTTACATTTTACAGAGCAGTGAAAAAGTTAAATAAATGGAACACTTCACACGAGCTAACCCAAGTAGTGTTTTGATCACATGTTGAATGATGAGATATTATACTTTAGCCACTTATTCTTTCACAAACTGTCCAGTACTTACCAATTCAATGCCTTCACAGTCCCTGGTTCCCCGAATTTCCTCTAGATAAGACATGAGAAATTGTTTGTAATACAGCAAATTGTCAGGCTGTGGTTTTGTCAGGGCCGTAATGTCAGGAATCTCATGCAGTGGTGGCACACTCTTCATGTAGGTCGAGTTGCTTGGCAACAAGCCAGCAAACAGAACCAGCAACTGGAATTAAAATACATTCAGGAGATCTACAGCAAATTATTCATCCTTAGGAATACAAACTTTTTCCTTTCTTTTGATTCCATCCTTTTCAGTGTTAAGGATGAAGACACCTCAAAATTGTGTTTGAATTGTAAACTAGCTTTTGCTCACAAAAAAGAGACAGCCCTGATGAAGCAAGTTGAAGTTATAGAAAACAGCATTGGAGATGCTGTACCAACAGCCCAGGGAAATAGTTTTCAACACCAAAAAATACTGATAATGAAATAAATAACAGTACAAGGACAATTCAATAGAAAGATGACAGCAGTAATCAGTAAACTAAAACTTATGAAGCTGTAAAATATATTAATTTAAGTATAGCTATCAATGGAAATAGCACAATTAAGTAAAAGTATATACACTAATCAGTTCCAGTAATCCATATATCTTTGTGATAAGAGAAATACGTCTCAAATATGTCAGGTGAACAAACTTTGGCAGAGCCAAGGTTAAAGGTCACATCATGATTTTGCATACCTAATCTTCCCAACCAATGACATATCCAAGAATCAACTTCCTTCAAATAACAGTTTCTGAGATATAGTCTGGACAAGATTTTAAAGTTCAAGGTCATTACAGTAAGGTCAAAAGTTTAACTGGACGATTGCTTGCAAAACAAAGGGAGTGTTTTTGCATGGCAAAAACAAAGCGTCCCGAAAAGGAGAAATAATGGCAGCTTAATCATGTAAGGAAGTTCTGCTTACAGCTCAACAAAGCCAGAGTATAGGAAAAGTGGTTCCTGGGCAGGGTAGTTATCTTGGATACAGTGTTTCAAAAATTTTGATGAAATTGCTCTATCTTGCACGGTTAAGGAGACAGAGGCAATTTGGTGTTTTGCACTTTTTGTCACAAATTTGAAAATTGACAATGACCCCCATATTTGGGAAGGGTAAATTTTGGGGGGAAAATTGGGTAAAAATAAATTGGAAAATGCAAAACGGCCGCCATTTTTCGCGAGTGAAATATATTTGTTGAAAATTGAAAAGGTGTAGTCTTCACAGATACCCTGTGGGTTAAAAATTTTGCCACAATCGCATGACTTTCGAGATACAAGCATTTTTGTGTTTTGGGATTTTTGCGAAAAATTCGAAAATAGCCACCATTTTTGGCAGGACAAAACATTTTTGAAAATTGGATCATCTGCTCACCAGAGTTACCCTGAGGATCAAATTTTGTCAAAATCGCTCTATCTAGCACAGTTTTGGAGATACAAGCATATTTGTGTTTTGCATTTTGGAAAAAAATTGGAAAATTTAAAATGGCCGCCATTTTTGACAAGTGAAATATTTGTTGAAACTTGGAAAGGCTAGTCTAATATTTTGCCGAAATCCCACTAGTAAATCTTTATTTTATGAAGAACATGGTTTCAAAAAGTACTCGTATATCTTACAATACTTTGAATTGTTCTATACGTGTACCTTATGAGCCTATATTTACAATTTTGTGTTTTGCATTTTTTTTGAAAAATTCGAAAATTAAATATGACCCCCATTTTTTGGGAGGAGAAAATTTTTTGAAAATTGGAGAGAGTAGTTTGTTTAGAGACCCTGTGGGTCGAAAATTTTGATGAAATCGCTCTCACACAGTTAAGGAGATACAAGCAGTTTTGTGTTCTACTCGTTTAGAAAATTGTTAGTGCTTAATTAATCATCAATAACTCAGTCATTTTTAACCTATCCCTGTCAATATTTAATGTCACCCAGATCTTTATATGAGGAAAGTATTTGCTAAATTTCAGGTGGATAGATAAAAAGCTTCGTAAGTTATCATCCGGACAAGGACGCCCTTCCAAAAAAACGTATTTTTGGTCATGTGACCTCTCTGATTAGTGAAAATGTCATCACAGTATATTCAGAAAAATTTCCCAGTATATTCAGAAAAATTTCCCAGGGATACTGCATACACCTACCAAATATGAAAAGAATTCGCCTTATGGCTGCGAAGCTATTACGGAAAAAACAAGACCACTGCCGTGGTATGATCTCCCGCTGCACTACATCAAAAAGTAGGTGAACAACATATTTGACAAAACTCCTATATGGTTATCATTAAAAATTGACAAAGTAGCTATTACTCACTTAGCTATGGAGATACACTTCCAAACTAGTGACCATGTTGTAGCTGTGGAGATAGTAGCTGAACAACATATTGGAACAAAATTGTGTAGCTGCAATACTTTTGAAGATATAAGCCATTTACTCATTATGGTTATCATCAAAGTAGCTATTACTCAGTTAGCTATGGAGTTACAGCTGTGAAATTTCACAATACAGTATATCCAAAAGATAGGTGAACAACATATTCGACAAAAATCCTCTATATTCAATAGTTTTTGAGTTATAAGTGACTTGCTCAATGGTCAAATGTTAAACTTAGTATAGCTATTACTCAGTTAGCTATGGTGCTACACCTTGGACACCTCACCATGATATAGTACATGAAGGAGTTGTTGAACAACATATTTCAGGCCAATATTGTAAGTAACAGTTACAAAGACAAAATCAATTTACTCATTTTGCTCATTGTTAATAACAGAAAATAGCTATTACTCACTTAGCTATGAAGATAGAACCCTAAAAATGGTACCATCTTGTAGGCATGGAGAAAGTAGCTGAACAACGTATTTTACAGAAACACTAAATGCACTCGTTTTGGAGTTATGAGCACTTTACTCAAAGTAGCCACCATTGCTATTACTCACTTAGCTATGGTCCTAGGTGTGAAATAACAGCATCAAATGAAAGGACATAAGCAATAAGGTCATAAAAAACATTGAAAAGGCCAAGGAGAAACAACCAGTGTGATGTACAGCCCTTTATAAAAGCGTGACACACACTCAATAACACACGAACACACGCACACACGCACGGAATGCGTTTTATAATCTCCCGCCCGGCCGGCAGGAGATAAAAAACACCCTAACTAATGTGCTTACCAGGTATCAACTTTCTACACCTTATGGTTTCCCAGATATAGCTCAGACAAGATATAAAAGGTCAAGGTCACTACAGCAAGGTCAAAGGTTAAATCAAGGTCACACTATGATGTTGTACACCTACGACTCCCAATCAATCTCCCTACCAAGTATCAACATCTTACACCTCATGGTTTCTGAGACTTAGCCCAGATAAGTTTTTTCCCGCTCCCCAGTAGCCTGACCACCTGCCCCCCCCCCCCATCTGGATGCCATGGGTAAAAATAATACCCACACAGCCCTTAAAGGTTGTGGGGTTTAAAATGTACAACGTTATGCTTTAGAATGGTAGCAGATGGTAAGCTTTATTGTGTTCTGTACAAATAAATAGTGTGCCTTGATCTATGGGACCACACAATTTGTATTTGTGGCATAAGGAAATTGAGTTTCAATATATATTATTGTTGTTGTTTCAATGACAGTGAGCAAACAAGCTGGATAACACTACAAAAGCACCACAAGGTAACTGAGACAAAATCAGAGGGACAGTGGGTGGGACTAACAGATAGAGATGACAGGATGTTTTTAAAAAATGCTTAAGGTGACCATAATTGTACCTTAAGATCAGTCAAAGTATCCCATAAGAGTCTCCAGTCCCTATCTTTTGAAAGATAGGAAGGAAAACAAAATCTCTATAGCAGAAGAACTTATATGAGACCATAACCTGATGGCACCAATGATGATCAGTCAAAGCGATGTGAACTGGAATGAACGCCACCTCCCTGGCCCCCCTCCCCAATATCTGTCATGTTTCCTCTGTAACTTTTTTCAGAAAAAAAAATTTGAAACCTACTTACTCGGCAGGGCTTTTCTATAAACATTTTTCCTTCGTTCCAGGTACATCTAATGCCCGAGCTATGCAAGTCCTCACTGACTTGAATTTTGCGGTATGCTTATGTTTCTGCGCCTTAGAATCAGTTAGTCCATAGATATCACTTTATTTGGTACTGTAGCAGTGTCATCAGTTTTTTTTTACTAATTTTTTTTATTGTATACAGATATATACATATACCTAATTATAACTGGCACAAGAAAACATAAATATGTAAGAAAAAAAGAATTTTAACATGACACTGCAATAATCAACAGTCAGTAATTGAAACTTTCGTACAAATCAATATTTACATTACAGTGTTTACAATTGTCAAAACTTCTCGATGTTTATTATTTCAGAATTAAGAAAAGGGGGAAAAAATATCTCAAATATTAAATTTGGTTTATTCCAGAAATATTAAATATTTTTATAGAGATTTTTCCAACAGGACCATATTTTCTCAAAGAATTTATTATTATTTTCCAATTTTGAGAGTGCTTCCTGTTCAGAATATATTTTTTTAAGAATTCTTTGCAGATAATAAATATTTAGTTTGCCAAATTTCAGTTTAGTTGTCATCAGTTATACCACTCACCTCCCGTATATCCAAATGTCCTGCTCTGAACAGATCCCTGGCCTCCTCAAAGTGCATCTCAGTAAACTCCACAAAACCTGCCTGTAGCTGGATACGCCGAAACATCTACAGAAAACAGAAGAAACCGTTGTCAACTGTTGGTGACATTTATTGCTCTGTTTATTTTGATGAAATTTGGACATATATCAATGAGCAAAATCATGACAGTAAATATGAATGCATAAGACAAACTTATTATACTTTTATAACTAAAATGAGACTATATGCAATTAAAATGAGCAAAAATAAAGTGGGGAGTAATTTCTGAAGATTTAACCACTGCAGATGGAGCAATGGAAAAATAACAGGATAGCATAGAAAATAAAACACATTATCACATGTAATATCCACCCTTTTTATACAAAAATTTGAACAAAGGCATACAAGTATTTTATAGGAAATTAAAATTTACCAAATATCTGTTGTTATGAAATGGTATTCCATGAGTACTGTTAGTGAATTAATAATGGAAATCTAGTATTTGTCTGCCACCATTGTGTTTTGTATGTGAATATGTTCGAGTTATAGCTGGGTTTTACAGCAATTTGGATGTGTCAAATCATCATTTTCAGAAACCAGTTCTGGAAACAGAAACTATCACAACCAATCTGTTTAAGATAGAGACAACACCCCACATAAGCCTTGATGGCTTCTACTCTCCAGAGTTGGTATCTCAATAAGACAATTTGCAGAAATTTTGAGATATCAAACTACTTACTATGATCCTGTGTAAATCTAATATCAGCGTACATAACATACATAAAATAGAATGATGACAAGCTCGATACATCTGCCACATAACAAACATAATTGCAATTGTATGGGGACTCTGCAAAATGCATACATTTTAATGGTTTAAATATTCATACGCCTGGGATTTTTATGACAAACTACACACAATGTCTCACACAAGTGACAAAAGTGGTTAACAATTCACTAGTGATGAGGATTCCTCAGATACATCCCTTATGTAATGATACATGTAATTATCACACCTTTTGGAACTGTTCCTTCTTGTAGCCAATCTCTCGAGCAGTTTTAGCCAGTTCAAGTGCTTCCTTCACCCGTTTGTCATCCAGAAGTGCTTGAATCTGAAACATTTAACAGTTGCTGATAAAGTTTTGATATTCAAAAAAACATCACCATTAAGATTTATGTCCCATTTAAGTGCTAGGGTTATACTGGGACAGGTCTTCAGGTTTGTCACTTGTGGGAGTGACACTCGCACAGAGGTGACAGCCTGTGATTAGATGCCAAACTTGCTAACCACTAGGCCAACAAGGACCTCTCTCCTGACAATTGATAAACTGGTATTAGACATTAGATTTCATACATCATACATGTGATTACTCAATGGAGCTGAAAATTTCAAATCTGGAATCTGGTTACAATAAGTCTTTCTTGCATCCTCATACAGCTGACGCTGACATAACAAATGGCATTTATATTCAATTAAACTTGACTACAGACTAGACACAATAATAATAATAAATAATAATAATAGATAGGTTTCTGTTCACCTGAACTGGTAGAGGGACGGCCATCAAAGCATAGATGTCCCTCCCTGTGCTCACAAAGATTTTGCTGTCAAACTCGCCAAGGTACAAACCACCTTGGAAAGGAATGCTCTGTTTCTGCTGTTGATCTAGGATGCTGTTAAAAATATAATCCATACATTTTAAAGTATGTATGTTACATACAAGTTGAGAATTTGTACAAGTTGCAACTTGAAGATAAGGAATACGTTTGTGTACAAGCAGTTTATACAAGTAGCAACTCGTACAAGATTGGCTGTACAAGTTGTAACTTGAATAGAATTTCACCAGCAAATAATCTCAACCTGTATAATACTGTCGTACAAGTTGGATTTTAAAAGAACCTTGGTTAAATTAACAATTTTATTGAAAATATTATATTTTATTGAAAATATTTGTTATTTTATGTGCATAAATGTCCAAATTAATGTGTGAGTGTCATATATATATATATATCATTTTTTCATTAAAAAAATTAACCCTAATTTACAGAAAAACCTTTAAAAATGTTGCCATTTAACACTAAAAATACAAAAAAAAGTGATTAATATATGTATATTAATATATTAAATTGATACATTAGTTGGATCACTCAAGGGTCGCGTTCCTTACATTGTTTATCATGCAGAAAAAAATATGTGAGCTATGTGAGTTGTTCTTTGTAAGACTCCATCTTTGTTCTCAATGCAGTTGTAAAACTGTGGACTGGGGTCTTTTTCTTTTTTAAAAATACTTAGGCAAACAATCAGACTTCAAAGATGAACAATGTAAGATGAAAGTTAAACAAGGTATAAGAAATAGAAATCTTCTAAATGCAGTCAACTCTCTTGGTGTGACTTCCTATATCATCAGGGCTGTTTTTTTATTTACCTCTAATAAACTAGGATCACAATTCTGTAAGGAAAGCATCAAAGGACAGATGCTAGTACCGGTATATGCATAATTGTAATTAACACATGCTTTCCACTAATAAAATTCTTGTATAGTCTTAAAATTCAGGTGTGGTTTTATCACCAGAAAACAGTTTTATTTATCCCTTTGTTTTGGAACAAATAATTTTAGGACAATTAGTAATAAGTGTTTCTTACTAATTGTTGACAGAAAACATTATTACAAATTACAAGCCTTTAGGTTACCAACGCCAACCCAAAAGTTAGATGCAGGCTTCAGGTGAGCCACTATGACTCAAACTTTTAAAATAAGATAAAGATATGCATTAAAAAAAGAGTCGTAATTGTCAACAAAATTATGAAAATATACTGATCCCCAGTTTGCTTTCTCATTAAAAAAGTATAATTTACAGTGAATTTGTTATTCATGAAGATCGGATATGTTGATTTTATGAATTTTAAAATATAAATTCATTAAAATACATTTCTCAACTGATAAACATGGAGGTGGTACAAGTCAACCCGTACAAGTTGCAACTTGTACAAGCTGTTTGTACAAGTTGCAACTTGTACAGATTTCTTGTACAAATCTCAACTTGTACATAACATATACATATATTACAAAATACAATACAATATACATTTTGTAAAATACTTGAATTTGAAAAATTTAATAGTAATTTAAATTTTTATTAGAAATACTTACCATTTCCTAACAGTAGCTATTTGTTGGAGCCATCCAACCCAATGGCCAACGCAGAGATGCGATTTTAAGGTTTACTAACAACCTTAACCAAGCCATTGGGTTACAGTAGTCCGTCCTCCCGCCAAAGAGGTCACATGACTACATTGTTTACCTCATTATTTTTGTTGCAAGTAAAAGAATGACTTGCGGGGAGGCGGGAGGGAAATTTGAGTGTTAGGAAATGGTAAGTATTTCTAATAAAAATTTAAATTACTATTAAATTTTTTAATTTTATAGCGAAATACCCTTACCATTTCCTAACAGTAGCTGAATTCAGCCTTGCAGGACGGTGGGAATTACTTTTAGCAACTACCATCACCAGCCCTACTACCACAACAAGAAAAAACACTGTGAGAAACTGTAATATAAACAATGTGAGTCTTACATGTAAATAACAACACATAAACTCCAACATTTAACAGTGCGTTTAACATGATTATAACATATAAACGTTAAAACTGCCAGCACCCACATTCAACATACCTTCAAATAAAAGGTCGAATGTAGATCTCACAATGTTCCAATCCATCTAATGCAATAGTAGAAAGTTGTATCAACACAAACTTGAAACTCAACATAAACTTCAAAGCAACTACGGGTCAAACCCCACTTGGCACCACTATCAGCTGACGCATCATACGCTCCAAGCGAGGCTCAAGCCAACAAAACTGTACAATATATACAGGTGCTACAGCCATCTATCCTGTAAACACATAAAATATATAATGTATAGCCACTCAATACAAAAACAGACATCAATACAGCATGAAAAACAAAGATATAACAGACAAACTCATTACCTAGCTATAAATCTATCACATGCTGAGCAGATACTATAGGGCCCAATTTCAAAATCTGGCCATTATGCCAACATAGGTCCTTCAGATAGAAATTGGTGAATGTATTGTGAGACTTCCAAAAGCAAGCCTGAAGGATCTCATTCAAAGAAATTCCTCCTTTAAATGCCAAAGATGCAGCCATTGAGCGGACATCATGAGCTTTCACCTGAAACAGCTGTTGAGACTCAGAGTCCGAACTCTCATAAGCCAAAAGAATAGTCTGTTTTAACCAAGATGAGATAGTTGCCCTGGAAATATCTCTTGTAAAGCCCTCTTTTATAGCTACAAACAAAAGATTCTTATTCTTCCTCAAATCTTTTGTCCTGTCCAAATAGAATTTCAAAGCCCTCACAGGACAAAGAGATCTATCTTGAGTCAAACTTTTGTCTAACTGAGGTTTCAATGCTGGAATGACCACTGGTTTAATTGCAGCAGGCCCATCTGAAGCCAACTGGTTCTTTGCCAAAAAGGCAGTTGATGGGGCCAAAGTGACTTGAGACCAATTCTCCTTATAACTGAGAGATGAATGAGTCCAAGCATGAACTTCACTTCTCCTTTTGCCAGAAGCCAAAGTCAAAAGAAAAACTGTCTTAAAGGTTAATAACTTCAAAGAAGCTTTCCCCAAGGGTTCAAAAGGTTGTTTGGTCAATGCATGGAGTACCAATGCCAAATCCCAAGAAGGTATAGACCTATTTGCTACTGGTTTGTCTCTGTAAAAGCTTGCTAACAGTCTATTTAGCTCAAGACTTTTAGAGATCTGCTCACCCTTCACACCCAAACCATCTGCAATAGCTGTTCTATAACCAGCAATGGTAGATGGCTTGAGATTTCTTTCCTTAAACAAACAGTTAAGAAAATCTGCTACATCTGGAATAGTGGGATTGGAGACGTCCACCTGGCTCTCGTCACACCACTTCCCAAAAATGGACCACCTTGATTCATAGATTCTCCTTGAGGAGTGTCTCTGAGGCTCCTTAATTCGCTTCGCCACCTCCTCTGAGAATCTTTCTGAATATTCATGACTGACTCCAGATGCCAAGCATGAAGATTCAGGTAAGTCAGATTGTTGTGAAGTCTGTTGCTGAAAGGCTGAGTCAACAGATCCACCCACAGGGGAAGTCTCAGAGGAAGCCTTGTGGACAGATCCACCAGATCCCAAAACCAAGACATCCCTGGCCACCCTGGTGCAATCATGATGATTTTGCACCTGTAGGTGGTCATCTTTTGAATCACCTGAGGAATGAGAGCCACTGGACAAAACACATAGGCGTCCAGACCCTCCCAAGAGATGTTCAATGCATCTGTTTCCCAAGCTCGACCGTCGGGGACAGGAGACACATACATTGGTAGCTTGTGATTCAACTTTGTTGCAAACAAATCTACCATTGGTTGATGCCAGCAATGGCAAATTTGATTGAACACTCGATGATTCAAAGCCCATTCGGTCTGAATCACCTTGTCTTTCCTTGACAGAGAATCTGCCAAGACATTGAGATTCCCTGGAATGTGTTTTGCCCGAATCTGGATCTCCCTGGCATTTGTCCAAGCCATGATTCTCCAGATTAGTGCACACATTTCTTGAGAATGGGTGCCTCCCTGTTTGTTCAGATAGGCCACCACTGAAGAGTTGTCTGTGGAAATCAGCAAATTTTGATTCAGAAGCTGATTTTCGAATGATTTTAAAGCTAGAAATACTGCTTTTAGCTCTAGAATGTTTATGTGAAGTCCTGACTCCACCTGATTCCACAGACCACTGGCTGTGTGATGCTCTAAATGAGCCCCCCAGCCTTTTAGGGAAGCATCTGTGAATAGAAGGAGATTGCACTCCTTCTGATGAAGTGGGGAACCCCTCCTCAAGTTCGAAAGATTGGTCCACCACTGAAGATGCTGTTTGAGAACCTGGGACACAGGTACTGGGATATCCAGAGACTGAGGATACCTCCAGTGTGTCTTCAGATACCATTGGAGTGGCCTCATATGCAGACGACCCAATGGTATTGTCTTCTCCATTGAAGCCATGCTTCCAATTAGTGACATGAGCTTCCTTGGAGATGTTTGAGGAGATTCCAACATGGAAACTGTTTTTTCCAGAAGACGATCGATTTTTGATTGAGTTGGAAAGACTAGACCTACCCTGAGGTCGAATTTGTAACCCAAAAATTCGATTTCTTGAGTTGGAATTAAATCTGATTTTTCGAAATTTATGATCCAACCCAAGCTCTGCACAAGATGAATCAACCTATGGGTATTCTCTTGACATTGTTGTTTTGTTTTTGCTCTCATTAGCCAATCGTCTATATACTGATGAATCCTGATGCCTTCTGCAAGAGCCATCAGTTTCACCTCTTTTGCTACCATGGTGAATTCGAGTGGAGCCGTAGCGATTCCGAAGGGCAAGGCAGTGAACTGGTAGGATCTGTCGCCTACATTGAAGCGAAGATACTTTTGGAACCGTGGGTGTATTGGTATATGGAAGTACGCATCTGTAAGGTCGAGTGAAGTTACCCACTTGCCTTCTTGAAGCAAATCTCGAATATTTTCGGCAGTTTCCATCTTGAAAGTTGGAATATGCAAATATTGATTTACCACACTCAGATCTATTACTGGTCGCCATCTCTTTCCTGGTTTGGGGACAAGAAACAAGCGACTGTAAAATCCTAGGGAAGTGACCTTTTGAACTGGAGTTATCGCTCTTTTGTCGATCATTTGATAAACCGCCTTTATCAAAAACTCTTGCTTCTCCCGGTTCAAATATTTGCTCCTTATTGCAGGATAATTTGTCAATGGAGGTCGATTTCTGAAATTCAGACAATAACCCTCCTTCAAAATGGTCACTACCCTTGGATGAGCTTTCCTGGCTTCCCATACCTGCCAAAAACTGGACAGACGGCTTCCTGGTTACAAACAGTCACTTCCTTCTGCCACCCCTGCCTCTGAAAGGCCTAGAGGAGTAGGAACCCCTTCCTCTGTTTCCAGTTGCAGAAGAGCTATTGCTTCTTGCTGATGTTGTTGAAGAATTTTCATGGTAGGGTCGAAAAGATCTATTCTGAGACCTGCTATCTCTTTTCTCCTCATGTCTAGCCATATGCTCCTTCCTAGAATCTCTAGCCCTGGACTCCCTATTCACATGGGACCACTGAATGAAATTCTTCTGAACTTCAGAGAGAGTATCTACAGGAAAAACCTCATTTGAAGTGAAAGGAGCATTCCTAAGCTTACTAATGTCATCCTCAGTGACATCCTTGGAACAGCTTTTCAAGTAATTATCCCTCCTACTCAACAACATGTTTGATGCCATGGTCATGGAACTGCCAAGCAAAGAATCTAAAGATTTCCCCAAAGACTGATTCACTGATGACTGTAACTGAAGACACTCCTGGACATATTCCAGAGCATTATTAAAGTCAGTTTCATTCTCAGCTGATTTTAAGATAGCAAATTGTTTCTCCATCTCCTCTGTGGCTTTGCAATTTGCAGAATTGAACCAAAAAATGTGGTTTAGAACATTGATGTTTTCTCTATTAACAGTTTCCCAGAGAGTAAACTGCTTCCAAGGAGTTGAAATGGCAGATGGCATCTGAAACTGTGAAGAAGTAATGTTTCTGAATGCATCTTGTAACTTGGGAGCTACTACTGCATGAGGCTGAGGTGAGATGTTATACCACTTCATAGGTGGTCTTTCAAAATTCAAAAATTGACCTCTAGGCAAAGGATTTCTCCTTGAAGACTTGGTTTTCAAAAAATCATGTTCCTTTGAAACACCCGAAGCCTCATATTCCTTGAAATCCCACAAACTACACATATTTTCAGCAGGAGGAAGAGCTAAGGAGACCTCTGCAGACTTCTTCAGCTTAGAAGCTTGTGAAAACACAGATGGGGCAATAATAGTGTCAGTCTCAGTAATTGCAATATCCAACCACTTTTTAATAGCGAAAAGTGTGTCTGAATATGAAGGAACTGGCTGTTTGTCTTCCTGAGAGGAATCATATTCCCCGTCATCTGACAACTCCACCCTCGCTTTTTTAGAAGGTATGGAAAATCGATTGTCTATCACAGACGTAGAGGGATTTTCCTCCGCATGGCGTTTTGAATGAATCTCTTCGGAAGACTGTGTACTAGACGTAGATCTCTTCTTGCATTGGGAACTCGCCCTTCCCACAGCTTCGTTAGCAACCAAGATGTCCGCCTCTACAGGGGAATCCTTGCTTTCAATTGCAGCAATTCTATTCGTTAGGGTTGTAAGTTGTGAGAGGATCGCTGCCAACGCCTGGCTATTTGAACCTGACGTCTGGCCAGCGACAACAGAATGAGAAGACATTCCTACCGAACTGTCTTCTTCATCCAATATGGAGTCATCTATCTTGTCCTTTCCTTTTTGCAAGGTAGATTCCTTCAAAGATTTCTTACCTTTTGACAGTTTTTCAGTGAGTTTCCGCTTTTGATCTTCAGACAAAGCAACACACAGAAGGCAATCCTTCTTAAGAGTACAAAGGTCATCACCCTTGCTAGCTTCCCGACATTTGTAGCAATATCTGTGGTTATCAAAACCAAACATAAATGTCCAACAGAAACTGGATTTCTTAGATTTAGAATCTGATGAATCTTTATTATTCGCCATGATTCAAAAATCTCAATAAAAAATGAAATAATCCCTGAAAACTTTAAACTTCCAAAGATTACCAAAACACGTCTCTACTGTTGATGGCCAACAAAAATAATGAGGTAAACAATGTAGTCATGTGACCTCTTTGGCGGGAGGACGGACTACTGTAACCCAATGGCTTGGTTAAGGTTGTTAGTAAACCTTAAAATCGCATCTCTGCGTTGGCCATTGGGTTGGATGGCTCCAACAAATAGCTACTGTTAGGAAATGGTAAAGGTATTTCGCTATAAAAGTAAGAATTACCATATCCTACAAATATAACATACCATGCAAATTGGATCTGCAAAGGGTAATGAGGTCCTCAAAATTATATGTGATTGAAAGAAATAGAAACTAGTGAACTGATGTACTCCTAAAGTATTAAAAGTTTGTTTACATCCCATAAATAACATGGATAATACCAAATACTATGTCACATTTATTGACCTAATATTTTTTTATACATAGTTTTCCTTATCTTCACACACATTTGACATTTTACTCAAATTTCTTTGCAAGGACTACCATATGTACTTTGCTGCCAGGTGGTAAATGGTGAAAAATTATATACTTAAAAATTTAGCATTATAGTCTGTTCCACTTCGACACAGACATTGGTTCATTTCTGTTACTTCTTACAGCAAAATTATACACTTTGTTGCATTAACCATTAAAAATTAGTACTCGTTCAAAAAAAGTAATGGTAAAACTAGACCTACGCATCGGAGAACCATTGCAAATTTCTATCCACCGGAAAGACAACTCACCAAAGCCAGTGAACCATTGTTTGACCTTGAAGGAGGGGCCAAAGGTCAAATCTAAAATCAGAAGATTCCTAGTCCAAGATTTTGTATGAGTTGGTTTCACATTGTAAACCTCTTGGATCAACAATAAGCGAGTTATAAGCACTTTTAAGTTTGGCTATGCTTGTTGGACCTTGAAGGAGGGGCCCAAGGTCAAATCCGACCACACCAAAAGATTCCCAGCTCATGATTTCCTATAGGTTGGTTTACCATCCCAAACCTCTAGGACCAATAATAAGCAAGTTATAAGCACTTTTAAGTTTGGCTATACTCGTTTGACCTTGAAGGAGGGGGCCAAGGTCAAATCTGACCAAACCAAAAGATTCCCAGACAATGATTCCTACATGTTGCTTTACCATCCCAAATCTCTAGGACCAATAATAAACGATATAAGCACTTTTAAGTTTGGCTATCCTCGTTTGACCTTGAAGGAGGGGTCCAAGATCAAATCTGACCACACCAAAAGATTTCCAGCCCATGATTTCCTATAGGTTGGTTTAAGCAATTTTAAGTTTGGGTATCCTCGCTTGACCTTGAATGAGGGACCCAAGGCCAAATCTGACAACATCAGAAGATTCCCAGCCCATGATTTCCTATATGTTTATTTACCATCCCAAACCTCTAAGACCGATAATAAGCGAGTTATAAGCACTTTTAACTTTGGCTATCCTCGTTTGACCTTAAAAGAGAGGGCCAAGGTCAAATACGACCACAGCAAAAGATTCCCTGCCCATGATTTCCTATAGGGTGGTTTCACATTGTAAACCTCTAGGACCAATAATAAGCAAGTTATAAACACTTTTAACTTTGGTTATCCTCATTTGACCTTGAAGGAGGGGTCCGAGGTCAAATCTGAACACACCAAAAGATTCCCAGCCCATGATTTCCTATAGGTTGGTTTACCATCCCAAACCTCTAGGACCAGTAATAAGCAAGTTAGAAGCAATTTCAAGTTTGGCTATCCGCGTTTGACCTTGAACGAGGGGCACAAGGTTAAATTTGACCACACAAAAAGATTCCCAGCCCATGATTTTCTATAGGTTGGTTTACCATCCTAACCCTCTATGACCAATAATAAGTGAGTTATAAGCACTTTTAAATTTGGCTATCCTCGTTTGACCTTAAAGGAGGGACCCAAGGTCAAATCCGACCACACCAGAAGATTCCCAGCCCATGATTTCCTACATGTTGCTTTACCATCCCAAATCTCTAGGACCAATAATAAGAGAGTTATAAGCACTTTTAAGTTTGGCTATCCTCGTTTTGACCTTGAAGGAGGGGCCCAAGGTCAAATCCGACCACACCAGAAGATTCCCAACCCATGATTTCCTATATGTTGGTTTACCATCCCAAACCTCTAACATCAATAATAAGCGAGTTATAAGCACTTTTAACTTTGGCTATCCTCGTTTGACCTTGAAGGAGGGGTCCAAGGTCAAATCTGACAACATTAAAAGATTCCCAGCACATGATTTCCTATAGGTTGGTTTCACATTGCAAACCTCCAGGACCAATAATAAGGGAGACATAGGCACTTTTAAAGTCCGCTATGTGGGTTACTTCGGGACTCCGTGGATGACCTTGAATTAAGAGCTTCAAGGTCATATGTGTGCACAAGGTTGTAGAGGACATGTATACCTGTTATACATATCACCTATGAAGAGACTCAACCTTCTACCTATGAGAAAGAGCAAGTAGAAAAATGTAGATTATTTTCAAAGAAATGCCCGTGGCAGCCATCTTGTTTTTCAGAATGAGGCTATTTTCAGCCCCAGAGAAGCTTATCTCTCAATGAAGATATCCTGCAAATTTGGTGAACCTAGCTGGTGTAGTTTTCCTCTTACAGCGTTAACGCCGAAAATCTCTCTACACACGGCGGCAGCAGCGGCGGTAGCATAACAAACGCTAAACCAAAGAATCCACCGGATGCCTCCGGTGGATACAATAAGTACTTGTCTACATTAATGACTGACCATGGCAGCCATTTGTCCTATTAGTACTTTGCAAAATGTTTTCAAAGTATATTACTAAGTCTGTTTGCTTGTTTGTAAGATTCTTTGTTTACTCCCAAATTACTGAAAGGATGGTTATGAAATTTTAGGGAGCATCAGAACTGTTGCAAGGAATAACTGATTCAAATTTGGGCATGAGTGGGTCAATATCCTTGATTCTGGAGCAGACTGAGTATTATACTTTGCCAAAAATTTGCAAAGTCTGCACTCGGCTCGCCTCCACGTACTCTTGTTTACTTAGTGCTTTACATCACAGTTAGCACCTTCTTATAGATTATATTAATTGTGATGGGTAACAAAAAGGGTGGAGGAAACCAGTAGCTACAACAATGTTCTGTATCCTAAACCACTGACCCACAAAAAGCAACTACCATCTTTACCACCTGACGTTAGGCTGGGATTCGAACTCAGAGGTGGGAGGAATGTGTTACCACAGCAACACCATGGCCCCCTTCGGTTTTCTATCACAACCACGCACTGACCTGTGTACAGTGATGAACTCGTCATTCAGTGAGACGATGTAAGGATGCGAGTAGACCACAGAGTACAGGTTATCATTCCACTGAAGTGGGGGTCGCTGAGAAATGCCCGTTGTGTTGGCAAATACACCCAAGCATCCCGGGGCACACAGCAAGAATTCCTCCTGTTAAAATGTATATAGAGTAAGAAATCTAAAATTTGCCAGGAATCTAAAATTCGCCACCTCTAAAACCTTAGTTAATTTTATGAAGAAAATTATGTTTTGTCTTAAAATTGGTATTTTTCAATTCAAGAGGCCTGAATTTGCTATACATTCAACAAATCTCACCTCAATTAATTAATTTTATTAGTATTTCAACATGTGGCGAATTTCAGGTAAGTGGCGAATTTTAGATTTCTTACTCTACACATCATCAAAAAATACAGTTCAACATCAGGTCTGTGGCACATTTGTGTTATTCTGAGGGGTGACGTCATTTGTGATGAGCGCAAGGCTCTCACTACAAATATGACTATTTTCTCTAAACATCGAAAGCACTTAAGAAGGAATTCCTCCCATTAAAAACTGTAATCAAGCCATAAATATGGAGGTGAACCCAAGTCCAAAGAAAATGAGGTAATATTTTGACAACTGTAGCTGCGGAACAGTTAATAAAGAAAGACGTATAGTAGTTTAACATACATATCATTAGGTATACAATCCTTTTTTATATTATTTTTAAATTGGCAACATTATGAAAGTCAAAACATTTTCAATTTATACATGATTACAATGCTATCATAAAAGTGTTAGAAATACAGTATAATAAGGAAACTAGGTTACTGGTATCTCCTACTACAAAATCTATTTATTATAAACAATAAAGTATTTTCTGTGAACCTCATAAATTCATTGTCATTTTAACAATTTTGTACAAAAAGATACAAGCCTATTTCTAAATTATAGTGCAAAACCTGAAGAAATATTTTCTCTAAACCGAAACTTTTTAAATTCAGAATACACATCCCTGTGGACTTTAGAAACTCAACAGAGCATCTGCACTTTTCTCAATGAAAAAGACCTTAAATTTTCAAAATATTGACCACATATAAACAGCTCCACCCACTTAAACATACAATCAGGGGCAAAAAACCATAAATACATATACAGTTGGATCCATTTACGATTTATTTGACCAAATTTCACTCTACTTAACAAGGTCTCCCAGATAATAGGGTAGATTTAAATAGAATGAACCATCTTAGGGTCTCATAGTTATTTCTACTTCATTAGGTGTTCTATTCAACAAAACATCAATTTAAAGGGGATTGACAGATGTATTACTAGTGTTATATTTCAAATTTACATCTTGTTAAAAATGAAAGCTTGTGTTATTGACTTCTTTCCCACATATTTTATAAATCTATGGCTGCAAGTCTCACCTTGGTAATGCGTGTAATGATTGGAGTGATGGAATTGTAATCGTAAGGAAACAGCTCCTGGACACTCCCTGTCTCATACTCTATCACCTTGTACTGGGTCGGCAACGCTACGCAGATGTGAGCGCCATCTATACTCTAATAAATACATTCAATATCAAAGTTTGCATTTACAAATGTTCAAGTTACACGGATGCATACAGTTTCAATAGGAGAAGCAATAATTAAATTTCGTGGGTTGTCATTTGTGATTTGTAATGACTTTTTTGTCATTAACTCTACTATTTCCAATCATTGACTCATTTGTATTAACTCTGATCAATGCAAGTGACTGATAGCATCACTACTTGCCGTTGTTGTAGTCACTGGTACAAATCAGAACCATTTTCCAAGAAAACAACCATTATTAAGAAATTATAAAAATACAAATTTGCAAAGTATAAAATAAAATTGACTGAGCACTATGCATTGCACAGCTAACCCAACACAAAACACTGTGCTAAAGATGTACATGTACAGTGTGCATACAAAGTTACAGGTAATGTCTAGTGTTCATTTTCAGTCATTACTGTTTAGGCATTTCGCGAAATGACTGAAATGATCAGTCATTACATGTAATGCTTAGTTACACAGATTGCCTGTAACATATATACAACACATGAAAGACCGCCTTAAAGCGCCTTAAAATCTGTCAATAGATGGAGATTAAGCACAAAAAAGTACCGTTAGAACTAAAAATAGGACGCCCTGTTGATAGTAGCTGCGACATATGAATAGAAACAGGATAGCATAGAAGAACACACATTATCGTGTGTAATGTCCACCCCATGAACCTTTTGCAAAAATTGTACAGAAGTCTTACAAGACCCTGTTTCATTTGTAAAATATATCAATGATGCTTAAATATTTATTAGTGTACATGTAAATTATTTCAGCTTCATGCCTTTTTGCATTGGTTGGGTAAAAAATTTTGACGAAATCACTCTATCTTGCATGGTTAAGGAGATAGCAGCAAATTTCTGTTTTTCAATTTTTGGCAAAACTTCGAAAATTCAAAATGGCCGCCATTTTTGGGAAGAGGAAAATGTTTTGAAAATTGCCAAGAGTACATTCCTCAGATACCCTGTCGGTGCAAAATTTTGACGAAATCACTCTATCTCACACGGTTAAGGAGATAGAAGCAAATTTGTTTTTTTCCCCATTTTTGACAAAAATTCGAAAATTCAAAATGGCCGTCATATGTGGGAAGAGGAAAATTTTTTGAAAATTGCCAAGAGTACATTTCTCAGATACCCTGTGGATCGAAAATTTCGACGAAATCGCTCTATCTCGCATGGTTAAGGAGATAGTAGCAAATTAGTGTTTTTCCATTTTTTGGCAAAAATTCGAAAATACAAAATGGCCGCCATTTTTGGGGAGGGGAAATTTTTTGAAAATTGCCATGAGTACATTGCTCAGATACCCTGTGGGTCAAAAATTTCAACGAAATCATTCTATCTCGCAAAGTTAAGGAGATAGAAGCAAATTTGTGTTTTCCATTTTTGGCAAAGTAGCTAAGTAGCTATTACTCAGTCAGTTATATAGCTATTATCATTAAAACCAATCCCAAGCAAGCTATCGACCGAAGTAACGCTCATACTAAATTTGGTAAAGATATATCAAATCTTTTTTCCTTAAAATGCCCAGAAACAAAAGAAGTACACAAAAGTAGCTAAGTAGCTATTACTCGGTTAGCTATAGACCTATCTTCACCAAAAGCAATCCCATGCAAGCTATTAACCCAATAAACACCCATACCAAATTTGGTAAAGATAGGATAAATACTTCTCCTTCAAATGAGCGGAAACCAAGCGTCCGGACGCCGGAAAAAGCAAAAATAATATGTCCACCCCCCAGTGGGGGGGGGGGGGGGGGGGGGGACATAATTAGGGTGTAAAAGCAACTAATTCTTAATTCATGGCATCATAGGATGCTGCATTTTTCCAAGCATAACTGGAAACTTGCCTTACCTAAGGAAGTAATGACTAGACAATTAATCAACAATGGACAGAATAGTGTTATACATTAGCAGTATATTTTAATGAACAAATTACCACTCAATATAAATGAAAAGGCTCCGATCCATCAAATACTGGTATATTGGTACATAAAATAAGTTAACATTAAGCTACAGCCATGTTTTGTGTATCGTGTATGCATTCGGGTAAAAACAGGAAGTACCATACACACCTTATATCACCCACTTCCTGTCTAAAAGATTGCATCAAAGGTGGCAAGAAATTAGGAAATTTAATACACATTACAGATTAGGGACATATATTTTGACATTATTTGATACTTTAAATGTTTAATTAGTCTTTCAAAACATGTGACATAAGATTTGTGTTGTTTTGATCAATTCAACAATCCGTCAGTACAAGGATAAATAAAACTTTGTGAACACATGGCATGAACTGTTTGAAGTCATGACATCTCTAGCCATAGCTAGAAGTAAAATGAAAGAGTTTATTACATGTACCATGGTTAGAGGAGCCTCCTGTGTTACAATGTCTTTAGTCAGTGTAATTTTATCTTCTGTCACCGTGTAGAGTTGCAAGCCTTTCTTCTTGGATAAAACACAGATCTGAAACAATAGTATGACAACTTACAATACACAGACTAAATCAAAAGTTTTCTAACGGCCATCTTCGGCAGACGGTAATCCCAGTCTGCAGGTATAATTGAAAATATACTGAATGAACATTTGGTAAATTACCCACTGTTATAGATGCAAGAGGTAAAGCAAGACCTGGGGTCACGAAAGGTCTTAGACTTAGCCAGGTCTTAGGCTTAAATCAATTCTTAAAGTTAAGACTTTTGTCTCAGCTAAGTTTTGTCTTAAAACCGTATTCACAAAGGGTGACTTAGCTAAGTCCAAAATTATGAAATAACCACAGTGGTTTTCTGTGTCATGTGACTTTTCCTTTTCTATTCAAACTATACTATTGGTGACATATATCCGTCATTTAATGCATTTTATCTATGGAAAAGTGCTGTTTTGAAATGGAAAACCTTGTTTCCACATATAAACTCCCAAAGACTGCTTTAGTGAGGTTTTCTGTATAATTATACTTTATTTACAGCCATTTCAAATTTTGAAGTGGAGAAAAGTTTATGGCGGCCATAGTCCTCTTTACAAAATTTAAGCCCACTACCATTATGGCGGCCATAGTCCTCTTTACAAAATTTAAGCCCACTACCAACCAGTCTTAAAGTTGAGCCCTTGGCTAAGCCTAAGACCGGTCTTAAATTCTTTGTGAATACCACTAAGCCTAAGACAAAAGTTTTAGCAGTTTGGGGGCAGAAACTTGAGACAAAAGTCTCAACTTTAAGCCTAAGACCTTTCGTGAATATGGGCCCTGTGTGCATGCATTGGTTGGGACAGTTGAGCACCCACAAATATAAAAGTCCCAAAATCAGAAAGAGTGTGTTGCCATAGCAACAGTTGTTGCCAGATGCCAGCTTCAATCGATGGTCAGCAATTGCTGTCTGAACCATAATTTGAACAAATGTTGCTGGTGCCTGATCAACTCACCTCTACAGCAAAGGGGTTACTTTTGATGGGGTTCTCATTGAGGCAGAAATAGCCCACTCCTTTGATCTTTGCACCACTAGAGACAGTCTGAAAATTATAACCAAAATCCTATCATGACATCAACACAAAATAAACTAGACATATGCATCGGAGAACTGATGTATCCACCAAAAAGACAACTCACCAAAGCCAGTGAACCATCGTTTGACCTTGAAGGAGGGGCCCAAGGTCAAATCTGAAAACATCAGAAGATTCCCAGCCCATGACCTCCTATAAGTTGGTTTCACATTGCAAACCTCTAGGACCAATAATAAGCAAGTTATAAGCACTTTTAAGTTTGGCTATCCTCGTTTGACCTTGAAGGAAAAGCCCAAAGGTCAAATCTGACCACACCAAAAGATTCCCAGCCCATGATTTCCTATAGGTTGGTTCACCATCCCAAGCCTCTAGGACCAATAATAAACGATATAAGCACTTTTAAGTTTGGCTATCCTCGTTTGACCTTGAAGGAGGGGTCCAAGATCAAATCTGACCACACCAAAAGATTTCCAGCCCATGATTTCCTATAGGTTGGTTTACCATCTCAAACCTCTAGGTCCAGTAATAAGGGAAATACAAGCACTTTTCATGACTGACAAAGAAACACCTGCGGCGGCCATCTTGTTTTCAAAATGAGGCCAAAATTATTCCCAGGCAAGATTTTATGGTTATGAATATATCCTGCAAATTTGAGAAGGCTAGCTATAATATTTTTTCGTTAGAGCGGTAACAATGAAATCTCTCTACACACTGTGGCGGTGGCGGTGTAACAAAGCAAAATCTATAGTATCAACCGGGTAGCATCCGGTGGATACAATTAACAAAGAAGCTTTCTCAGGGTGCAGAGTTTTGACAATCATCACAGGAAATCAAGTATCATTTTGAATTTGGCTACTTTGTGGGATGGCAACATAAATTTTATTTTTGTCAGATGTGGTTGAAATTTTGTTTCTTGTTCATGAAATTAATGCAAATGCTGGCTTATTTTTAAAGAAAAACTGAATGAAGAGTAGAGTTAAAGAGTATTTTAGTAGAAAATTCACAATTTATACAAGCAATTTGAACTTATAAACTCTACCTCTAGGTCCACCATGCTTAACATGGACACCACCCCATCACAGAGAAGTACCACTCGATTCAGTGCTGACGCAGCCTTCAACTGACTTACAGGCTTCTTCTAAAAACAAAAACAAAGAATGCCGAATGAATTTGGGATGGGTTGGTTACAGGTGAAACCATTATAAGAAAAAGGTTTTTGCTGACAAAAACGAGCGGCCCGCATGGAGACTTGAGTTAATAAAGCTGTAGTATTTAAGGTAAGCTTTACAGTCTTTTGTATCTGATGGAAAAGTGGATTATCTAAAAACTGTATCAGTTGCAGTATTAGAGTGTAAGCAGAATGTAAGCTTTATTGTGTTTTGTAGAGTGGTACATTTTATGAAAAGAATATATCATTTTTGCTGTAAATTTGGGATCGTAAATTTTTCCCAGGAGATATTTAATCCTAGATTTATAATGATAAACATACACTGTAGTAAACTATAATTGGCCATAGATAGGGACATTCATATGTTGTATATCTTTGAGGCATTTTATGCGTCTGAAAATTCATTGCTATTTAATATTTTTATAAGATAAATATGCTTAAGATAAACGTATTTGTGAAACCCTTTACTGTTCCATTGTAAAAAATACACAGTCATGTTGTCAGATGCTATTGTTAACAATTTTAATTCACACATGACTCTATATCTGAATATCATGAAAGCCCAAGGTTTTTACATATTATCGTAAATTTTTCCCAGGAGATATTTAATCCTAGATTTATAATGATAAACATACACTGTAGTAAGCTAGAATTGGCCATAGATAGGGACATTCATATGTTGTATATCTTTGAGGCATTTTATGCGTCTGAAAATTCATTGCTATTTAATATTTTTATAAGATAAATATGCTTAAGATAAACGTATTTGTGAAACCCTTTATTGTTCCATTGTAAAAAATACACAGTCATGTTGTCAGATGCTATTGTTAACAATTTTAATTCACACATGACTCTATATCTGAATATCATGAAAGCCCAAGGTTTTTACATATTATCAAGGCTTTTTCCATCCACTCAAAACAGACAAGGCATTCTTTCCACAAGGCTCTACTTCCATGAACCTAAAGATAAGTATCCTTGTTTGAATTGTTTACCCCCAAAAAGATTTACTGTGAGCATATCACTTAAAATGAAAAGAAATGAATACATCTTGATATTCCTCATCAACCTTTTCACTGCAGAAGACATTATGTAACACACAGATGTTAACACACAAATCACAGTGGGGCATCAGTGAGTGAATGGGACTTGCCATGAATCTGCCTCCAGATAGATAGCACATAAAAGCAAATACAGAGTTGGAGGAGAAAAAACAGAGAACTTATTCATTACCAATTAGCTGGAGATACATAAAATACTGTACAAGAAAAACTGTTTATGAGAAAGTGTTTTTTTCCAGTCATCTTATATTCTGAAAGAAGTCAAGTCTATACATTTAACCAATTTACATAGTGTATGTGAATAAGTAGCTAGATCAACAACTCCTGCTGCTAAACAAAAGCTGAATTACTTAAAGCTTTTTTTCCCCAAAAGAAAAAGTCATATCCACACAATTCCACAAGAATAGAATCAGAAGAATGTGGGATTTTTTTAATGTGCCTAAAATTGGGAATTTATACTATATGAACACTGATCAGCTACAATATATTAATAACCACATCACTGCAAGCTAAATACCTCATTTTTTTCCTTTGAAGACGCCATAACTAAAAAAACACTAGGTTAGCTTTGCCAGATAACAGAAATTTTGTTTTAAGTATACATGTGGCAGGTGTGGTTTTAAAGTCTTCAAATAAATGAGGTGGGAGCAAAAACTATATATTTATTATGTTGAGTTGGCCAAAGTCTCTTAAATACAGGAATTTTAAGTAAAAATGTCATTAAAAGTCTTCCTTAAACATAATGTGTCAAGTAGAACTGATGTCATTGAACAGTAAGTCAGTTGGGAGCTGAAAACCCTCATTTTTACTTCAAGATGGCCATGACTGTACTTGTATTGGAAATCCATGGTGGAAAGAAAATAAGAATGTCCCTATTTACAACTTGTATTGGAACTCCATGGTGGAAAGAAAATAAGAATGTCCCTATTTTCATCTTTAATAAGTGTGCAAAATTTAACCAGCTGAACAATACGATAGCTGAAGATTAAAAACTCCATAATTTCACTGCAAGGTGGTGATAATTTCATTCATATTGGGGCTTTAAGGTGACCATAAAATAAGAATGTCCCTTTTGTCATCCTTTATAAGTGTATAAAGTTTAGCTGAGGTAAGCTGAACAGTAAGATAGCTGGAGGCTGAAAATTTCCTTTTTTCACTGTAAGGTGACCACAACTTCATTTATATTGCAACTTTAAGGTGACCATAAAATGAGACTGTCCCTTCTGACAAGCTTTATAAGTGAGCTTAGAGCTAAATACCCTACATTTTAAGATGGCCATAACATCATCAATATCTATGGTCCGATTGATAAGAAAAGCCTTTCCGACCTGTGAATTTAGGTCTACAATGTACCTGATAAATTTTCTAGCACAGGTGTTTCTGTTTTATTCCAAAACATGATGACGGGGTGTTTTTGAAAAATGCTTAAGGTCTCCGCAAAGTATCCTTAAAAATTTTCCCGCCCCTATAGTTTTAAGGAAAGACAAGAAGGAAAGAAAAATCTGAAAGCCCAAGAAGTTATTCAAGGGAGACCATAATCCGGCAGCGGTGATCAGTCGAACTTACGTGAAAACAAATAAGCGCCCCTGACGGGCCGCTTAATTAGCTGGTCAGTTAGTTGCTACTGCCCTCTTTGCATTAACCACTGACTAATTGGTTAACGGTTTCTGATGTTTGGCATGCTTGATGAAATACTGAAAACATCTCATGGCTCGCGCTTCTACAGATCACTTTTTTTTTGTCTCTAGATTTTGATGGAATTTACCCTTGCATTCTGAATTTTGCTCTCCAATAGCTAAAAGGACACATGTCCTTTTGGCTTTTACCCATACATATGTCTTTTTGTCTCCAGACTTTGAAGACATTGACAACACCTGTGCATTCTGAATTTTACACTCTTACTCTCCAATAGCTAAAAGGACACATGTCCTTTTGCCTTTTTCCCATACATATGTCCTTCTTGAATCGGACTTTCAGAAATTGTGGCACACAGTGATGACTATTTATCTGCTCATTGAAGTTAAGTGGCAATGGGCTATGTTAGTACTTAGATGGGTCACCATCTCTCGGGACCAGCTGTGGGATGTATCTAAGTTGGAATTTCTTTCTGTCACAAGACTTTCGTAAATTCTACTGCACTTCTCGTGTCTCTGATGGCTTTGCGCTCGCGCTACGGGACCAAAACACCTTTTGGCCTTGTTTAAAACAGGATTTGCTTTTACATAAGTTCAAATGTCAGGTTCAAAGAGCAGCTTCTCCAGTGAAATTTATTCTGTTAAAATCATCCCAAATAACTGAATAATCAACATAAATCTTACCTTTTTATATACACATGTATATATAACTGGGTATTCATGTGCAAATAAATCATTTTAGGCGGTTTCTATTCAATAAATTTATAAACTTGTTGCAATATTTTTGTTTGTTTAGAGGAAGCAAGCATATTCGGTAGATGCTAAATATCACATACTTACAGGATTGACTAAAAAGTGCCTTTTTACACTGTACTGACCACTATTGAAACAAAAGTTGTGGATAATCGACTCTGGCTCAGTCGACAGTTGGAAAAGTGGACGATTAATCAACCATAAAAATTTGGGTTAATCCCCCAGTACAAGTTAACATGAGTGATCAACACAAATCAAATATTGCAAACGTGAGAGCTAAGTGCATTACCATTTGTTCACAGATGTTCCTTTAGAATTTTGTCAAAAACACAGGCAATGTATAAAAGGAACTGTGTGTTGTAGGGATGGGTCCTAGGGATGTATAGATTGAGAGGCCGCCAATGTAAAACTGTTCAGATTCCAGGATTCAGTATTTCAGTACACCCCCAAATAGTAGTGTTGTGAACAATAAACTGGTATGCGGTTTTTCGTTCATTGCTGGCAAGGTAAAAATAACGAAATTCGTAAAGAATATTTGGGGACCGGTTATTGAAAACGTCATCATTTTAGGCCACCTAATGGCTGACACTTCATCAAAATGACAAAAAATATATATATTTTGTGAAGTATGTCACATTTTTACTTTAGATTGAGCAAAAATCATGTTTGCATACTTAATAATTTCTCACGAAAGTCATTTCCAATTCCAGTTACAAGTTCTGACTCATGTACTCTGTGTGAATAATTTCACTGCACACTAACAAGCATTCGAAATACCGGATCTCATTCATTTCAAAGCCTCGGTAACCAGTTTTGATTTCTGTAACGGTTCCACCACTACCAAATAGGCCACAGACAAGAAGTTTATCTTCTGAAACCAAAATATGCCAGTTTCCTCTCAATGAAATCACACTAAAAATGCCCCAAAAGTACAAAAAAGCAATCAGTGCCCGTGAACGGGCTCTGTGTCAGCTGACTGTGTGTTTTGAGTTTCAGAGTAGGAGTGACAGAAGAAAAGGACTCAAAAGTTGTGCCCTGCAAATGGTATTCAGAAGTAACAAGGTAACTGTTTAGGTGTAAAAAGTAGGATAAAAACATATTTAAAGAAAAAACTGTAAATGCAATAGTTTTCTAGTTACTACTGATTTACTCAAGAGTTACAAGCTCATATTAGCTTTTGCTCAGCTCTGCAGTTAAAGGGCTGCATTTTTAATATGGTATAGGTCGCACAAAAGTAAGTGAAGAACATAGTTAAAGAAATACTGTAAATTTGGAAATTTTATTTTAAATGTAGCTTTTATAAGCTACAATATCTACCTATTGTAACAATATGCTTTACCGGTGGTTGACCACGGGAAGCTTCCAACCGGAGTAAAAGTTGAAAACTTATTACCTGTGAAATACAGATAGCCGGGGCCATCCGGAACACTGGTCACGGGGAATGCCGGTGATATAGTACCGGTGCGGGTATATGCGCACCTGCTGGCTTGGCCACGTGACCTAGGGAACCTATCAGATGCTCGATAGAGCTCTTCCTCATATTTTGTTGGAACCAAGCCCCCAAGCCAGGGGAAAGTCTGACAAGCGGGGAGGACCAGGGAGGGCCTGTACTATTGTTACAATAGGTAGGTATTGTAGCTTATAAAAGCTACATTTAAAATAAAACTTCCAATTTTATTACGCTACAATAGTCCTACCTATTGTAACAATATGCTAAATCCCAGCATACGCGGATGGCTGGGTAGACTGGCACTGGCATAAAAGAAAAGTCTTTCTGGCAAAGGCAGCAACCATCTAGGCGAGCATTCGGAGACCAGGGTGGAGGAAGAAGGCCTCGATGTAGTCCAGATTATAGGAGCTCATCGAAGACCGAGGGGAGTTCTCCAGTTCTCCTGTGGTTGAGATGAGAGACCAAGGGGAGAAAGCACCGTCTTGGTCTGGCACCGCCAGTGTAGGCACTCCAAGCAGCAAAGAATCTGAAAACACAAAGTACACAAAGTACGATGAAAAAAGTGTTAAGGAACACTGATACGACACAAGAAAATTCTTAGGAAAATAAGGTTAAGAGATACAGAAAAAGTATAACTTAAGTTAAATTCATAAGAAAATGGAAATTAAATTACTCCTGGTAACTTAATGGTAAGCAGGAAAAGTGATACAGCAGGTACGAAAAAGCAAAAAAACATAAAGCTAAGTTAGTTACCTGAAGCGGGGTGGAAGGTCCGCTCTATGGTGTCAGGTTCTATATGGTTCTGACACGCCCCATCTACACGGTTCCCGGTTTTGTGCCGCCCCCCCCCCCCCCTTTTTTGTCCCTGGAGCTGATGTGGAAGGAGGCATCACCTGCTGTGCTACGATGAAGGCGCCCAGGTGGTAGGAGCCTTCTGTCTGATCTTGTCCGGCTAGGTCCTTGAGGTAGAACCTAGTGAAGGTGTTGTGTGATTTCCAATGGCAGGCTTGCATAATCTGATCCATGGAGACCCCTCCGTAAAAGGCCTTGGAGGCCGCAAACGCTCTGACATCATGGGCTTTTACCCCTAATAAGTCCATGTCTGCATTGTCTACCTTGGAGTAACAGAATTTTATGGTGTTTTTAATCCAAGACGAAATGGTGGAGCACTGAATATCCTTAGTGTGGCCCTGTTTAAAAGAGATAAACAACAATTGTCTATTCCCTCTTAAGTCTCTGGTTCTGTCCAGGTAACACCTGAGGGCCCTGATAGGGCAGAGGAGAATATCTGTGTCCTTGGAGTCTTGGTTGTACTTCAAGGTGGGAATTACCACTGGAGAAATTGATTACGGTCCGTCCTTTGCTAATTGATTTTTGGCAATGAACGAGGGAGAGGGTACCAGTTGGACCTGTTCCCAATCGCCCAGGCATAAAAGTCCATCAAGAGTCCAGGCGTGAATTTCACTGCGTCTTTTTCCTGAAGCTAGGGCTAGGAGGAAAACTACTTTCCAAGTAAGGAATTTGAGGTCAGCTTGCTCCTGTGGTTCAAAAGGAGGCTGAGATAATGTGTGTAGGACGACAGATAAATTCCACTTTGGAATGTTCCTGGAGCTCTTAGGTTTGTCCCTATAGAAACTGGCAATGAGTCTGGCAATGTCCACGTTGTTGCTAATGTTTTGTTTTGTATTACCTAAGGTGTCTGCGATAGCTGTTCTGTAACCTTTGATTGTGGAAGGACAATGGTTCAGCACATTGAAAAGGTACCAGAAGAAGTTGCATATGTCACTTATAGATGGATTCCTGAAGTCCACCTGTTCCTCTGTGCACCATTTTTGAAAAACTGTCCATTTTGAGGAGTAGATGGCTCTCGTTGAGAGTCTTTGAGGAGCAGCAATTCTTTCTGCCACTTCTGCAGTGAACCCGCGTTCTTTGAGGGCTGAACTCCTAGATACCACACGTGGAGATTGCGGGAAGCTGGGTTTGCATGGTATTGGTTGTTCAGTGGCTGTTTGAGCAGAGTGCGAATGGGTGGTAGTTGTCTTGGTATGTCCAGAGACATTTCCACTAGATCCCAAAACCATGATTTTGTCGGCCAACCTGGGGCGATGAGAATTATCCTGCAGATCTGGGATTGGAGTTTTTGTACAATCTTGGGCAGCAGGGCGGTGGGAGGGAAAGCGTACGCAACCAGGTTTTCCCATGGAATGTTCAGGGCATCCACAGCCCATGCCTGAGGGTCTGGAATTGGAGAGACGTAGAGAGGGAGTTTTGTGTTCAGGCCGGTTGCGAATAGGTCCACTTGGGGACTCTCCCAAAGTTTGGAAATTTGTTTGAAGATTTGTGGAGAGAGGGACCATTCTGTTGATTGGATCTGGTTCCTCCTGGAGAGGCCGTCCGCTATTACGTTGAGTGATCCCGGGATGTGTCGTGCCCTGAGTGTCACATTGTTCTGATTGCACCATGTTAGGATTCTCCACATTAGGGCACAAAGTTCTGCTGATCGAGTGCCGCCCTGTTTGTTGATGTATGCCACCACTGAGGTGTTGTCTGAGGCGATGAGGACTTGATTGTTTTGACAAGTCTTTTTGAAAAATTGTAGTGCCAGAAAAACCGCCTTCATTTCTAATAGGTTGATGTGTAGATGCTTTTCTAGATGAGACCAGAGACCTCCTGTAGAGTCTTGACCTGAGTGAGCGCCCCAACCTGCGTTTGAGGCGTCTGTAAATATTAGTTTTTCGTGTTCCCTGGGATGGAGAAATTCTCCTTGTAGCACATTTTGTTGGTCTAACCACCATTCCCCGTGTCATATCATTTTCTAATCCCGGGGACTGGTGTGTCTAGAGGCATCAGATATTTCCAGTGATTCTTGAGATGCCACTGAAAAGGTCTCATATGCATCCTGCCCAATTTTACAGTCTTCTCTGTTGATGCAAGCAATCCAATGGTGGACATAAAGAGTCCTTGCACTGATAACAGACTTCTTTGAGAGGCGCTGAAACATTTCCTGAAGTTTTGTCCATCTGTCTTGCGTGGGCCTCACAAGAGCCAAGTCCAGTAAAAAATGGTATCCTAGGAAGTCGAACCTCTGGGAGGGACGGAGTTCTGACTTCTTGAGGTTTACTACAAAGCCTAAGTCCTTCACCAGACTGAGTAGTGCTTGTGTTTGTGAGTGGCATTCCTCCTTGGAGGGGGCACGGATTAACCAGTCGTCTAGGTATTGGTGTAGTCTGATTCCTTGTTGTAGTGCCAGTAGTTTTACCTCCTTGACAAGGCTGGTAAAAACTAGAGGAGCTGTAGCCAGACCAAAGGGTAGACTGACAAACTGGTAGGTGACGCCTTTGTGGTGGAATCTGAGATATTTTTGAGAGTGGGTATGGATAGGTACATGTAGGTATGCGTCCGTGAGATCTATAGAGGTAACCCATTCTCCTTTCCTGAGGGAGGCCTGTATCGATTCTGGGGTCTCCATCTTGAACTTTGAACTTATGACCAGGAACTTGTTTAGTGAACTTAAGTCTATAACTGGCCTCCAGCGATTGCCTGGTTTTGGGACCAGGAACAGCCGACTGTAGAATCCTAGGTTGTTTTGAGTGTGCACGACTTCGATAGCGCCTTTGTGCAGCAGGTCTTGAATAGAGGTCAATAAGGCACTTTGTCTGTCGGAGCCTGCGTAACCGCTGGTGATGCAGGGCACCCTGGACAGGTTTGGGCGTTCTCTGAAAGGCAGTTTGTAACCGTCCCTGAGTAGACTGAGTATAGACCGGTGGGCCCCTTGATGTTCCCACTGGGTAAGAAAACGCCTGAGTCTGCCTCCCACTGGTATGACTGATTTTGTACAAGGAGTCTTTGCCCTCTCCTGAAGGGACTGTACACAAGGAGTCTTTGCCCTCTCCTGAAGGGACTGTACACAAGGAGTCTTTGCCCTCTCCTGAAGGGACTGTACACAAGGAGTCTTTGCCCTCTCCTGAAGGGACTGTACACTCAGAGTCTTTTCCCCCTCTGGAGGGGTGTGTGGGTGGAAATAATCCAAGAGAGTTTCTGAAAATATTATTCCTTTCTGACCAGGGTGAGATGAGGCTAACACATTTGTTTGAGTGTCATTGAGGAGGTTACTGCTGCTTAGTGTTAGACGTGTTGCCTCCACGGCCGCGACCTCTGCGGCCACCTCGACCTCCTCTGCGGCCCCCTTGAGGGTGGGGGTAAAGGGCTGTTGCACCATGCACTGGGGTGCCGGCATGGTTGGGTAGAACATACCCTGGGGAGCGTGATGACGCTGATTTCCACCTCTGCCCCTCTTTTTCTTATAGGGGTGGAAACGCTCCTTCTTGGTGCCTGTCTTCACTCCCAGACCAATAAGGTGTTGCTCGTACTCTTGCATGAGCGATCTGTCAAAGAGGTCACCCCCTGAGACTGGAGCAGAGCGAAGATTGCGTAATCTGAATGCATCCAGGTTGGGGTGTGCATGCCTGAGATAGGCGTCCCTCCTGATCAGAACTAGGTTGGTCAGGGATGAGTTGAAGTTGGCTACTAAGTCCGCATCGGCCTTGGACATGCTCCTGCTAATATCCAACATAAACTGCATCTGGGATGCTTCTTGCTGGGTTATGCTGAAATTTTGTTGCATAATTTGCTCCCTGGTGGGCCCGTCCGTGGTAGCACGGAATTGGTCGAACAACCGCTCCCTCTGGTCTCGGGTGAGTCGCAGGTTGTTCAGACAGGATTCGCTAGCATACCGAAAGTTGACAGGAAGTTGGCTATGCTAATGTTCTCCCGTGAGAGATATTCCAGCTTTACAAGGTCCTTTTGTTGTACTGTAGCTGGGGGTCCACTTCTGTAGCCAGGCTTTGCTATATTTGAGAAAGCCTGGAGCACCACTTGTGGGGTCTGCGAGTATTTTGCATCCACTAGGCTATACCAGCTGCCTTTGTGTCGTGGAATGCCGGGGAACTTTCCAATATCCAAAGTGCTTGATGT
Source organism: Sabellastarte sp. h YS-2021 (assembly GCA_964017235.1). NCBI lineage: Eukaryota > Metazoa > Annelida > Polychaeta > Sabellida > Sabellidae > Sabellastarte > Sabellastarte sp. h YS-2021. The sequence goes on from OZ024934.1 coordinate 90,806,798, forward strand.
GCTGGGTTTAACCAAGTCATCTTGGGCGCTTTGGAGACGCGAGAGATCTGCCACCATAGGAAGCTTTATGGATGGTGGTCTATCCGCCTTTTTTTGTTGTAACAAGAGTGGATCGCGTCCCAGTGCCGAACCCAGTTTGTAATCCTCTTCTGCCGCTGGGTCGGGAATGGAAAGGAACTCTCTAACCTTCTGGACCAGTTCTCTGAAGGGAAGGTTAGGAGGGGCCGCCTGTTCCCCTGTGTCAGACGGTTCTTCTGATCTGGAGGCCGCGAAAGAAGAAGCAGAGGTGTCCGTGCCATATTCCTCTTGTTCCAGGGCTTGAAGAGGTGATTGAAGCCTTGGAGGTGGAGCAACTGAAGGTTGTTGCATAGGATGGGAGGAAGAGGCAGAAGTGGGCACCGTGATGTTTGAAGCCACTGCGTGGATGGATTGTGAGGCAATGGCTGAAGAACCTTTTACCCTTGATAAGCCCTTCTTCACTTCAGGGGGTAGTTGAGATGGAGCAGAGTCCATAGGTTCTTCCATCTTTGCGGCTTGCAGCAAAGCAGACACCGGAGTAATAGATACAATGTGCGGTGCGGATGATGCTTGTGGAGGAGGAGCTGTTTGTGGAGGCGCCATGTGTGTAAACATTTGCTCCATAGACTGCTCCTATGTCTCCATAGTCCAGTTTGTAATTGAGCAGAAATGTCCCTCATTTGCTCTTGATTTTTCTGTTGAAGATCCTTCATGAGCTCAAAGTTTTGTTGCTCCAAGTGGCTCTGAATCATTTGAGTCCTTGGGGTTTGAGGGATTAAAGATGAAGTCCTCTGAGGTTGTGGAAAGGATAGAGATGCCATCCTGTCCGCCACGGATTGTCCTCCTTGACTGTGTGGATATGATGGAGGAAGAATATCCTGCATAACCGTCTGTGGCATAGGGGCCGGCACCTTGAAAAAGGCTGAAGATTCACCATGGGGTGAAATAACCGGTCCGGAGCCGGAAATACCAGAGGTTGCGGGGATATCCTGTGATGATCTGGGCAGAGGAGCCGGGAGGCTCGTCAGAGGACTAATGCCGGTCACTGGTGCCGGATTGTTCCGGTTCCAGGTCAAGAATAGTGTCGTCTACCCGGGAGAGATCCTCGCCGGTAAATACCGGTTCATCTGTGTCGAACTCCTCAAATGAGTTGTCTCGTGATCCGGTACGGCTTCTATAAGCAGACCTCTTTGCAAAATTCTCCCTGAGGTGAGTCCACTGTTCCTCAGATAAGGCTGCACATGGAGCACACTGGCTTACATTAGCCCCTTGTGCACAAGGGTCTTGACCTTTACACTTGGCTCTACAGCCAAAGCGAGAACCATGAGAGTCAAACTGGGGCATGAAATGTCCACACTTGCCCCGTTTTTGGTAATGGGGAGTCTTAACCATCTTACCAGAAGTGTCTATACAGTGTTATAAAACAACTGACACAAAAATATACTGTATACCCACAGTAGAATAGTTGTAACAATTCACCAAAGTGAGAGCTACAAGAAAGCCAACTTGACAAGATGGCTTCCAACAAAAAATGAGGAAGAGCTCTATCGAGCATCTGATAGGTTCCCTAGGTCACGTGGCCAAGCCAGCAGGTGCGCATATACCCGCACCGGTACTATATCACCGGCATTCCCCGTGACCAGTGTTCCGGATGGCCCCGGCTATCTGTATTTCACGGGTAATAAGTTTTCAACTTTTACTCCGGTTGGAAGCTTCCGTGGTCAACCACCGGTAAAGCATATTGTTACAATAGGTAGGACTATTGTAGCATAATAAAAGCAATCGTGTTCAAGTTACAAATGATTTACTGAACAGTGAAAGCCTGAAAGTAGGTATTGCTCAGCTATGCAATGAGCTACAGGTCTACAATTTCACTATGTTACAACTGACCCAAAAGTCGGTGAATAACATATTTAAACACAATATTCTTAGTTTTCAAGTTACAACTGTTTTACTCAACAGTGAGAACCTGAAAGTAGCTGTTGCTCACCTATGCATTGAGTTACAGGTCTGCAATTTTACTATTTTATAGCTGACCCAAAAGTAGGTTTATAACATATTTAAACAAAATACTGTAAATGCTAGGGATGGGTCGGTATGAGGTCGCCAGGAGGTCGCCAATGCAAAACCGTACCAAATTTGGGACTCCACGTTTTAGTACACCCCAACCAAACATGGACGTTTCCTCAACGACGTCACAATAACAGCTCATAAATGCATAAAATATGTGATAAAAACATATAATATCTTCATATTTCTGGTTTCTGTCCAATATTTTAAGTTTTCCTTTATTTATATGAGTTGACAAGCGAAATTGAGGTTATAAAGTGTCGTAACCAAAATATGGCAGTTCTGCTCAACGTATCGCTTATAAAAGTCTGTAAATGGACGAAAATATGAGATAAAAGGTTATACTTTCTTCAGATTTTAGGTATGTTTCTAATATTTTAACCCTTCCTGCCATTATATGTGCTTACAAGTGAAGTGTTGGTTGTAAAATCTCATCATGGTATTTCAGTAAAATGCTCTCAATACCAAGATACCGGGCCTACCGACCCACCCCTAGTAAATGCAATAGTTTTCATGTACAACTGATTTACTCATCAGTGAGAACCTGAAAGTAGCTACTGCTCAGCTATGCCATGATCTACAGATCTGCAATTTTACTATTTTATAACTTGCACAAAAGTAGGTTCACAACATGCCACTGCCATGGTATTATCTCCTGCCGAGCATTACAGGGGAAGAAATACCTTTTCCGAGATATTCACAATTTTTCATTTTCCGCTAAAATCCAAGATGGCCACCAAAAGTGGTGAAAACTGAAATTTTTCCCCTAGGCACAGCATACTGTTGCACTACCCTGTGGGTCAAACATTTGCTCAAAATCGCTCTATCTCTTACCATTTTGAAGATATTTTCAATGTTTATTTTCCGCTAAAATCCAAGATGGCCGCTAAAAGTGGCGAAAATTGAAATTTTTTCCCCTTTGCATAAGATACTCTTTAAGTTTTTCCCCTTTACATACGACACTGTTGTACTACCCTGTGGGTCAAAAATTCGCTCGAAATCGTTCTATATCTTACGGTTTTCGAGATATTCACACTTTTTCATTTTCTGTTAAAATCAAGATGGCCGCCAAAAATGGCGAGAATTGAAACTTCCCCCCTTTGCATAGGATAGTCTTGTACTACCCTCTGGGTCAAAAATTCGCTCGAAATCGCTCTAGCTCTAACGGTTTTTGAGATATTCACACCTTTTTCATTTTCCGCTAAAATCCAAGATGGCCGCCAAAAGTGGCAAAAATTGAAATTTTTCCCTTTTCCATAGGACACTCCTGTACTACCCTGTGGGTCAAAAATTCACTCTAAATTGCTCTATCTCTAACGGTTTTCGATATATTCACACTTTTTCATTTTCCGCTAAAATCCAAGATGGCCGCAAAAAGTGGCGAAAATTGAAATTTGTCCCTTTTGCATAGGCCACTTGTACTACCCTGTGGGTCAAAAATTCGCTCTAAATCGCTCTATCTCTTACGGTTTTCGACATATTCACACTTTTTCATTTTCCGCAAAACTCCAAGATGGCCGCCAAAAGTGGCGAAAATTGAATTTTTTCCCTTTTGTACAGGACACTCCTGAACTACCCTGCGGGTCAAAAAGTTCGCTCGAAATCGCTCTATCTCTTATGGTTTTCGAGATATTCACACCTTTTTCATTTCCCACAAAAATCCAAGATGGCCGCCAAAAGTGGCGAGAATTGAAACTTCCCCCCTTTGCATAGGATAGTCTTGTACTACCCTCTGGGTCAAAAATTCGCTTGAAATCGCTCTATCTCTAACGGTTTTTGAGATATTCACACTAGTGTTCTCAAAGTATCCCTTTTGGTGGGACCGGGTAGGTAATGATTTCAGCGGGCGGGTACCCGGGTACTCGCGCCGATGGGTGATAATAGGTGATTCTACAAAAATCTCCACATTTACAAACTTAAAACTTACACAAATAATGGGATCCAACCATTTGCTTTATTTCTCGTCGGCCACCCTTTTTGCATTCAAAACAGTACCACACAGAAGAAATGTTAACCAAGAAAAGATTTCTGTACATTCAAAACACGGTTGTTTATTGCAGTGTCCATAAAAGTAGAGTCATATGACCTATCAGTAAAAGCATTTACTGTTACTCGAATGTAGTTTCGGAATTGAAACTTTATTTTTTTTCCAGGCAGGTAAGTGAACTTTATTGATTCTAAATTATGAAATACTGTTTGAAAATAGAAAATATCCTTCTTTTAATTTATTTAAGGTGTGCATATCACTATATAGGCAATATATAAAACGTTTCATGTACTCGGATTTACATAACTGAGTTAATATACTGACGATTTTCAAAGGGTATCGGCATTTAACAATGCATTAATACACAAAATAAAAGACAAAATAGATATTTTAAATGGTGTAGAAGGGTGAGAAAACATTACTGTCGTGCATTTTAATTGAATAAATTCATTTTTAGATGAATTTATGAAGTCCAGATATATGTGTACTCGTCAGCCAAAGTGGGCGATATTGACAGTAGTTTCGGGTACTCGGGTATGTGATTTCAGATTCGGGTAAATATTCAGGGTTCGGGTACCCGGATATCCGGATACCCGTTGAGATCACTAATTCACACCTTTTTCATTTTCCGCTAAAATCCAAAATGGCCGCCAAAAGTGGCAAATATTGAAATTTTTCCCTTTTCCATAGGACATTCCTGTACTACCCTGTGGGTACAAAATTCACTCTAAATTGCTCTATCTCTAACGGTTTTCGATATATTCACACTTTTTCATTTTCCGCTAAAATCCAAGATGGCCGCCAAAAGTGGCGAAAATTGAAATTTGTCCCTTTTGCATAGGCCACTTGTACTACCCTGTGGGTCAAAAATTCGCTCTAAATCGCTCTATCTCTTACGGTTTTCGACATATTCACACTTTTTCATTTTCCGCAAAACTCCAAGATGGCCGCCAAAAGTGGCGAAAATTGAAATTTTTCCCTTTTCCATAGAACCCTCTTGTACTACCCTGCGGGTAATAAATTCGCTCGAAATCGCTCTATCTCATACCGTTTTCGAGATATTCAAGTTTTGCCGTTAAAAGTGACTTACTGAAAGGAAAACAATCAAAGTAGCTATTACTCAGTTAGCTATGGACTTACAGCTCTGAAAATTCACCACGACACAGTACATCAAAAAGTAGGTGAACAACAAATTTGACAAAAATCCTGTATATTCAATAGTTTTTGAGTTATAAGTGACTTGCTCAATGGTCAAATGTTAAACTTAGTGTAGCTATTACTCAGCTAGCTATGGTGCTACACCTTGGAAACCCCACCATGATATAGTACATGAAGGAGTTGTTCAACAACATATTCGAGACCCATATTTGTAAGTAACAGTTACAAAGATAAAAGCAACTTACTCATTTTGGTCATTGTTAAAAACAGAAAATAGCTATTACTCACTTAGCTATCAAGATAGACCCCTAAAAATGGTACCATCTTGTAGGCATGGAGAAAATAGCTGAACAACGTATTTTACAGAAATGCTCTAAATGCAGTCGTTTTGGAGTTATGAGCACTTTACTGAAAGTAGCCACCATTGCTATTACTCACTTAGCTATGGACCTAGGTCTGTAAAAACAGCATCAAATGGAAAGACATAAGCAATAAGGTAAAAAAACATTGAAAAGGCCAAGGAGAAACAAACAAATTTAAACCATATAAGAAGATTCCCAGCCCATGATTTCCTATAAGTTGGTTTCACATTGCAAACCTCTAGGACGAATAATAAGCGAGTTATAAGCACTTTTAAGTTTGACTATCCTCATTTGACCTTGATGGAGGGGTCCAAGGTTAAATTGGACCACATCAGAAGATTCTTAGCCCATAATTTCCTATACGTTGGTTTCACATTGCAAACCTCTAGGACCAATAATAAGTGAGTTATAAGCGCGTTTAAGTTTCGCTATCCTCATTTGACCTTGAAGGAGGGACCCAAGGTCAAATTGAACCACATCAAAAGATTCCTAGCCCATGATTTCCTGTATGTTGGTTTGATATTGCAAACCTCTAGGATCAATAATAAGTGAGTTATAAGCACTTTTGCAATAGTTTTCAAGTTACAACTGATTTACTCAACAGAGATGAGCTGTGTGTAGACTTTGCAAAATTTTTGCAAAGTATATTACTCAGCCTGCTCGAGAATCAAAGTTGAATCAGTTCTTTCTTGTAACAGTTCTGATGCTTCCTAAAAATTTCCTAACCATCCGTGCTGTAGTTTTGGACTTACGCTGTAAAGTGTAAACAATCAAACAAACTTACAAATAAACAAGCAAACTGAATGAGAAATATAATTTGCAAAAAATTTTGTAAAGTCTACACTCGGCTTACCTCCAAGTGCTCTTCTTAATTTTGCAAAGTAATAATGTAATATACTATGTCAAAATTCAAACACATACCTAATAATTATTACAGCGACACAAACTCTGTTTAATACTCAATAAAAAAATACTGAAGTACAATTTTATCATCCACAAATACAAAGTACATACTGAACCTTACATATGGCAGTTGCTTTGCACCTTGTTTTCTGAACACATATGTAGAACGCCCATTTTGTGGCAGACTCTCCTCAAGCAAATAACTCACGATGACACTGAAATGCAAACAGGAGTTCCAGAGGATTAATTAAGTAAAAAATGTTGGTTCTCATAGGCAAAAATGCAGTATATTATCATACTGAAATGTAAATCCTGTCAGGACAGAGTGATCAGAAAATTTTAACAAAAAAAGGAAAATAATTTTTATTAAAAGTATTCATGAAAACAAATACATTGGATTTGTACTTGAAAACAAAAGCTTTATTTTGAAATTGACTTCACGAACAAGAATTCAGAAGAATTGTACTGTGTCACCAGCTTTGGTTAAAGACTGAAGCGGATGAAATTCAAAAGGACAAAAATTATGCTGGACATAAATAGTTGGCTGACTGGCAGTATTTTTGCAGATCCAGACTATCCTTAAAAAGTACCGAGCCATGGTGAGGCTCCAACTTGTTGAAAAATATAACCTAGATCCAATGGAAAGGATATGACAAATGGACACAGGCAGACAGAGAGGCAAACACATGAAGTTATCACTTACCAAGTTTTTACTAGATGTCAGTACTTAGTAGGAAATTCAATAAAGTATCATTTGGGTAACCTACTATTAAACTGCTAGTCATGTCCCCATATAAGTTAACGCACTGTGCAACATGGTTCCTGTTTTGTCTGCCTCCTCTGTTCACAGAGAATAGAAGGAACTACTTATATTTTTCAGCTATTTTGTGGGACAGCAAACAAGCCAGATCATTGTCTAATCTTATGGAGTAAAAGGTCACTTAACCCTACAGATCTTCTTCAGGACTGTTTATATCCACAACCTAAAACCAGAAAAAAAGTGTTGCAATGGCAATAGTTGCCAGGTACTGCCGAAAATCTAATCAGTTCCAATCTGTGCAGGGGTATGGAATGTACAGAACCCATAAAAATATTTGTAAGTCCAAGAAACAGAAAGAAAGTGATGCCGTGGCAACACTTGTTGCAAGTTATTGCCGAAAACTAATCAGCTCCAATCCGTGTAGGGGTATGGAATGCAAAGAACCCATCAAATTATTAATAAGTTCAAGGAACAAAAAAAGAGTGTTGCCATGGCAACACTTGTTTCCATGTATTGTCGAAAAACTAGTCAGCTCTCTTCCATGCAGGGGTTTGGAATGCAAAGAACCCACAAAAATATTTATACATAGGTAAAAGAAACAGAAAGAAAGTTTGCCTTGTTGCCAGGTTTTGTCGAAAAATTAGTCAGCTCCAATCTCTGCTGGGGCTTGGAATGCAAAGAAGAACCTACAAAAATATTTATAATATTATAGGTAAAAGAAACAGAAAAAGTGTTGCCATGGCAACAATTGTTGCCAGGTATTGCCAAAAAACTAAGCAGCTACAATCCTTGTAGGTGTATGGAATGCAAAGAACCCACAAAAATATTTATATATGGGTTCAAGAAACAGAAGAAAAGTGTTACCATGGCAACACTTGTTGCCAGGTATTGCTGAAAAACTAGTCAGCTCCAATCTGTGCAGGGTTATGGAATGCAAAGAACCCATAAAATTATTTATAAGTCCAAGAAACAGAAGAAAAGTGTTGCCATGGCAACACTTGTTGCCAGGTATGGTTGAAAAACTAGTCAGCTCCGATCCGTGCAGGGGTTTGGAATGTAAAGAACGCACAAAAATGTTTATATATAGGTCCAAGAAAAGATAAAGTGTTGCCATGGCAAATCTTGTTGCCAGGTATTGCTGAAAAAGTAATCAGTTCCAATCCATACAGGGTTTGAAATGCAAATAACCCACAAAAAGATTGTTAAACCCAAGAAACATGAGAAAGTGTTACCAAGTACCCACAAAATCACAATTTGAAAAACAATACAGAAAAAGTATTGCCAAGGCAACAGCTGTTACCAAAAACTTGCAAAAAAGCATCATCACTACTCTTGTAGTTCCCCTTGCAAGAAATATATCCTGAAAATACTGGTTAAAATCTTTGCATGGGTTTTATTTATAAAGGAAAAGTGTTGCCATGGCAACAGCAAATGTTGCCTAAAACCAAATCATAGGTTCCTCTTGTAATGAACATATTTTGAAAGTTTTCAATAATGTTAAATGCCCACAAAATAAAAGACCAAGAAACAGAAAAAGTGTTGCCATGAAAACACTTGTTGCAGAAATTGCCAAGAAAGCAATCACATACAAGTTCTCATACCATTAAACCTCCACAGTTATACCATATATACATGCAAAATTTTAATGAACTTTCTCAAGTTATCTTCAGTATACTCTATACTATATACTAACTAAAAAACTGAAACTCAACATAATTCTTTTATACATGGGAGTTTAAGGTCATCTTAAAACAGGACACACCTTGAATACCAGTTACAACAACATGCCAAATTTGAATTGAATCCATCAACTCCTTTTCGAGATACTGTCTGGAAATGAAAAAACTTAAAATCAATATAAGTATGTTACTAGTGGGAGTTTGAGGTCACCTTAAAATAGGGCATACCTTGAGGACCAGTTACATTTACATGCCAAAAATGAATTTAATCCATCATGCCATTTTTGAGATACTGTCTGGAAAGGAAGTATGACGACACATACAATGTGTTATTACTGGGAGTTTAAGGTCACCTTAATGTATGACACTTATCCATGGCCAGTTACATATACATGCAAAACTTGAATGAAATTTCTCAAGTTATCTTCAGTATACTCTATGGAAAAATAAAAAACTTAAACTCAATACAAATCTTTTATACATGGGAGTTTAAGGCCACCTTAAAATATGACACACCTTGAATACCAATTACAACCACATGCCAAATGTGAATTGAATATGTCAACCCATTTTCGAGATACTGTGTGGAAACAGAAAAACTTAAAATCAACATAAGTATGTTACTAGTGGGAGTTTAAGATCACCTTAAAATAGGGCACACCTTGGGGATCAGTTACATCCACATGCCAAATTTGAATTTAATCCATCATGTCATTTTTGAGATACTCTCTAGAAAGGAAGTGTGTCAACGACACTGACCATATTTGTCCTCCAACATAGCTGCTAGTGACACAAAAGTAATGCAACCTTAAACTCATAAGTTTATCAGGAATTTACTATAACCTTACAAAAGAGATTTTTTCTTGTGTAGACAGATGTACATGATAAATATCAAAGATTAAAGTCTTGATTAGCACATCAAATATTTGCAAACACCAAAAATTGTCCCAACCTTAAACTCAAAGTTAGTTTGCAGCTGTGAGGGAGTTTAAGGGTATCTTTTCCTGTAGGTTTTGTTCACTCTTTGTTACATCCACAACTTGAAAGATGCTTAGAATTGCAGTGTTTGAAATACTGTTGAAACATTGCCAAACTTAAAGTGAATATAATTCTGTTATTACTGGGAGTTTAAGGTCACCTTATTGTAATGCACTTACCTGTGGCCAGTTACATATACATCCAAAATTTGAATGAAATTTCTCAAGTTATTTCCAGTATACTCTACGGGAAAATAATGTAAACTCAATATAACTTTTTAATATATGAGAGTTTAAGGTCACCTTAAAATAGGGCACACCTTGAAAATCAGTTACAACCACATCCCAAATTTGAACTGAATCTGTCAACAAGTTTTTGAAATACTATCTGGAGACGAAAAACCTTCAAATCAATCTAAGTATCTTACTACTGTGAGTTTAAGTCATCTTAAATAGGGCACACCTTGAGGAAAAGTTACATCAACATGCCAAATTGGAATTTAATTCATCAAGCCATTTTTGAGATACTCTCTGGAAAGTAAGTGTGAAGACGACACTAACCATGTATGTCTTCCATCAAAGCTGCTAGTGACACAAACTAATGCAACCTTAAACTCATTAGTTTATAAAACATCAGCAATTTACTATAACCTTACAAAAGAGACCATTTTTGGTGGAGATATATGTACATGATGAATATCAATGTAAAAAGTCCTAATTAGCATATAAAATATCTTCCAAACACCAAAAATATTGCCCCAACCTTAAACTCAAAGTTTGTTTGCACTGCTGTATATTGTAGCAAGTTTAAGAAAATCTTTTCCTGAAAGTTCTGTTCAATTTACTTGTTGTTTTACGTCGCGTTCAATAGCCAGGGTCATATTGCGACGGGTAGTTTTACAGGTGGAGGAAACCAGTGCATAGTGCACTGTAAACCGCCGGGCATCGGCAAGTAACTACCAACTTTCCAACATGAAGGGCCCGGCCTGAGATTCGAACCGGCGGCCTCAGAGGTTGGAGGCGAGAACTCTAACCGCTATACCACCGAGCCCCCTGAAAGTTCTGTTCAAGGTTTGTTACATCCACAACTGAAACGCCTAGAATTGCACAATATTTGAAATACTGTTAAAAAATTACCAAACTTAAAGTGAATATAATTCTGTTATTAATGGGAGGTTAAGTTCACCTTATTGTGTGGCACTTACCTATGGCCAGTTACATATAATTGCAAAAGTTGAATGAAACTTCTGAAGTTACTTCCAGTATACTCCATGAAGAAAGAAAAAACGTAAACTGGACATAAGTTTTTTATACATGGGAGTTTAATGTCACCTTAAAATGGGGCACACCTTCAAAACTAGTTACAACCATATGCCAAATTTGAATTGAAACCATCAAGCCATTTTTGAGATATTGTCCGGAAACGAAAAATCTTAAACTCAGTATAAGTAGCTTACTAGTAGGAGTTTAAGGTCACAAAACTATACAGAACGCCCTGAGGAGCAGTTACATCCACATACCAAACTTGAACTAGAGGATCGCTCGCAAAAAAAAAAAGATAATGTTTTTGCATAGCAAAAACAAAGCGTCCCGAAAAGGATATAAAGGTGAGTGCTAAAGTATTAAGAAAATGCTTCGTTTCTAGCCTTATACTGTTGTGGCAACCAAAGTCAGCGCAGTCTGCTCTATCTAGCACGGTTTTCAAGATATAAGCATTTTTGTGTTTTGCAAAAAATAAAAAAATTAAAAATGTCCGCTATATTTGGCGAGACAAAAATATTTTGAAAATTGGCATGGCTACTCTGCAGAGATACCCAGCAGGTCCAAAATTTTGTTGAGTTCACTCCATATAGCACGGTTTTCGAGATATAAGCATTTTTGTGTTTTGCAAAAACTTTGAAAATTCAAAATGGCCACCATTTTTGGAGAGACAAAAATTTTTGTCAAGGCCACTGCCGTGGTGTGTATCTCCCGCCGAGCATTAAAGCAGAAGAAATAGCTTTTCCGAGATATTCACAATTTTTCATTTTCGTGTGTGAAAGGTCTTCCAAAAGTAGGTGAATGAGTTATTTGAGAAAAATTGGCTATCTGCAATACTATTAAGAGATAATTCACATTTACTCATTTTGAGTAGGTGAATAATTATCTATGGGTCTGAAACTTCACCAAGCGAAAGCTCTCCCAAAAGTAGGTGAATGAGTTATTTGAGAAAAATTGGCTATCTGCAATACTTTTAGAGATAATTCGCATTTACTCATTTTGAGTAGGTGAGTAATTAGCTATGGGTCTGAAACTTCACCATGTGAAAGCTCTCCCACAAGTAGATGAATGAGTATTTGATAAAAATTGGGTATCCGCAATACTTTTACAGATAATTAGCATTTACTCATTTTGAGTAGGTGAATAAATAGCTATGGGTCTGAATCTTCACAGAGTGAAAGCTCTCCTAAAAGTAGGTGAATGAGTTATTTGAGAAAAATTGGCTATCTGCAATACTTTTAGAGATAATTCACATTTACTCATTTTGAGTAGGTGAATAATTAGCTATGGGTCTGAAACTTCACCAAGTGAAAGCTCTGCCAAAAGTAGGTGAATGAGTTATTTGAGAAAAATTGGCTATCTGCAATACTTTTAGAGATAATTCGCATTTACTCATTTTGAGTAGGTGAGTAATTTGCTATGGGTCTGAAACTTCACCAAGTGAAAGCTCTCCCAAAAGTAGGTGAATGAGTTATTTGAGAAAAATTGGCTATCTGCAATACTTTTAGAGATAATTCACATTTACTCATTTTGAGTAGACGAGTAATTAGCTATGGGTCTGAAACTTCACCATGTGAAAGCTCTCCCAAAAGTAGGTGAATGATTAATTTGAGAAAAATTGGCTATCTGCAATACTTTTAGAGATAATTCGCATTTACTCATTTTGAGTAGGTGAGTAATTAGCTATGGGTCTGAAACTTCACCAAGTGAAAGCTCTCCCAAAAGTAGGTGAATGAGTTATTTGAGAAAAATTGGCTATCTACAATACTTTTACAGATAATTCGCATTTACTCATTTTGAGTAGGTGAGTAATTAGCTATGGGTCTGAAACTTCACCAAGTGAAAGCTCTCCCAAAAGTAGGTGAATGATTAATTTGAGAAAAACTGGCTATCTGCAATACTTTTAGAGATAATTCGCATTTACTCATTTTGAGTAGGTGAGTAATTAGCTATGGGTCTGAAACTTCACCAAGTGAAAGCTCTCCCAAAAGTAGGTGAATGAGTTATTTGAGAAAAATTGGCTATCTGCAATACTTTTAGAGATAATTCGCATTTACTCATTTTGAGTAGGTGAGTAATTAGCTATGGGTCTGAAACTTCACCAAGTGAAAGCTCTCCCAAAAGTAGGTGAATGAGTTATTTGAGAAAAATTGGCTATCTGCAATACTTTTAGAGATAATTCACATTTACTCATTTTCAGTAGGTGAGTAATTAGCTATGGGTCTGAAACTTCACCAAGTGAAAGCTCTGCCAAAAGTAGGTGAATGAGTTATTTGAGAAAAATTGGCTATCTGCAATACTTTTAGAGATAATTCGCATTTACTCATTTTGAGTAGGTGAGTAATTAGCTATGGGTCTGAAACTTCACAGAGTGAAAGCTCTCCCAAAAGTAGGTGAACGAGTTATTTGAGAAAAATTGGCTATCTGCAATACTTTTAGAGATAATTCGCATTTACTCATTTTGAGTAGGTGAGTAATTAGCTATGGGTCTGAAACTTCACCAAGTGAAAGCTCTCCCAAAAGTAGGTGAATGAGTTATTTGAGAAAAATTGGCTATCTGCAATACTTTTAGAGATAATTCGCATTTACTCATTTTGAGTAGGTGAGTAATTAGCTATGGGTCTGAAACTTCACCAAGTGAAAGCTCTCCCAAAAGTAGGTGAATGAGTTATTTGAGAAAAATTGGCTATCTGCAATACTTTTAGAGATAATTCGCATTTACTCATTTTGAGTAGGTGAGTAATTAGCTATGGGTCTGAAACTTCACCATGTGAAAGCTCTCCCACAAGTAGATGAATGAGTTATTTGATAAAAATTGGGTATCCGCAATACTTTTACAAATAATTAGCATTTACTCATTTTGAGTAGGTAAATAATTAGCTATGGGTCTGAAACTTCACCATGTGAAAGCTCTCCCAAAAGTAGGTGAATGAGTTATTTGAGAAAAATTGGCTATCTGCAATACTTTTAGAGATAATTCGCATTTACTCATTTTGAGTAGGTGAGTAATTGGCTATGGGTCTGAAACTTCACCATGTGAAAGCTCTTCCAAAAGTAGGTGAATGAGTTATTTGAGAAAAATTGGCCATCTGCAATACTTTTAGAGGTAATTCGCATTTACTCTTTTTGAGTAGGTGAGCAATTAGCTATGGGTCTGAAACTTCACCAAGTGAAAGCTCTTTGGGATAGCTGCTCTGCAGAGATACCCTGAAGATAAAAAATTTCGTCGAAATCGCTCTATGTAGCACGGTTTTCGAAATATTAGCATTTTTGTGTTTTGCAATTTTTGCGCAAAAATTCGAAAATTCAAAATGGCCGCCATTTTTGGCAAGATAAAATTTTTTTTGAAAATTGGCATGGCTACTCTGCAGAGATACCCAGTGGGTCAAAAATTTCGTCGAAATCGCTCTATCTAGAACGGTTTTCGAGATATAAGCATTTTTGTGTTTTGCAATTTTGCGAAAAATTCGAAAATTCAAAATGGCCGCCATTTTTGGCGAGAAATTTTTTGTTTGAAAATTGGCATGGCTACTCTGCAGAGATACCCTGCAGGTCAAAAATTTCGTCGAAATCGCTCTATCTAGCAGGGTTTTTGAGATATAAGCATTTTTATGTTTTGCAATTTTTGCGAAAATTTCGAAAATTCAAAATGGCCGCCATTTTTGGCGAGACAAAAATTTTTTGAAAATTGGGAAAAGTACTCCGCAGAGATATCCTGCGGGTCAAAAATTTTGTCGAAATTGCTCTATCTAGCACGGTTTTTGAGATATAAGCATTTTTGTGTTTTGCAATTTTTGCGAAAATTTCGAAAATTCAAAATGGCCGCCATTTTGGGCGAGACAAAAATTTTTTGAAAATTGGGAAAACTGCTCCGCAGAGATACCGTGCGGGTCAAAAATGTCGTCAAAATCGCTCTATCTAGCACGGTTTTCGAGATATAAGCATTTTTGTGTTTTCCTTATTTGGAAAATTCGTAATGATTAATTAATCATTAATTACTCAGCCATTTCTTGACCAATCAATGCCAAAATCTAATGATTTCCAGATTTTAATAGAATGAATGTATTTGCCAAGTTTCAGGTGAATTGATAAAATTCCTTTCAAGTTATCATCCGGACAAGCTTCCCCATCGAAAAAAGACATTTTTGGTCATGTGACCTCTCTGATTGGTTGAAATGTCACTGCAGCTTATTCAAAAAAATTCCCCAAGGCTACTGCCTAAACCTGCCAAATTTGAAAAGAATCCGCCTAATGGTTACAGAGTTATAAGGAAAACAAAATGCGGAGCCGGCGGAGCCGGAAGCTCTCCCATGCACAAACAAGCGTCCCTTGCGGGACGCTTAATTAAATCTGACAAGCCAATTTTGAGATACTGTCCGGAATAGAAAGTGTGACGACGACAGACGCCGACGACGCCACAAAATGAGATGACGAAGCAATCCCTATATGCCATACAGCATAAATGCTGGTGACAGAAAAAGTTTATTTGAATACCCCAGGCCTGGAAAGAACAATGTCCAACTTTATCAGGGTGGGCTTTTAGTTTTGTTTCAGGGTAAAGCTTACACTGGCTTATTTTAACCTCAAAATGAAAATACTATCACATGTATTTATTTTAACAAAGTGTTAAATTTACACTTGAAAAGATATTTTAGACACAATCTTTTTTGAATATACTCCTAATGTAAACAAAATTTATAGGAAAAACAACCAAGCATTACAGCTTACCAAGCCTCAAATAATTGTCATAATGGAATGTGATTTTATGGGTAAAATTGGGATTTAAATCACAATATCCAAAGTAAACATTTGTTTTCACCTGATACAACCTTATTCAAGTTTGTATACAAATTTCTTACAAAAGTCACACTAAACAAAAACATGTATCATATTAACAAAATATATTTGAAGAACATTAAATCTTTGTGAAAGTACATTACATATCAATATTAAATAACAAAAAATAATACAATTCAAAAATAGCTTTACATCTCCTTGTGTCAATGTACCTACAAAAGGTACAAAATGACCATATTTCACTAATAATCATATGACATTACTGGCTTCAGTTGTATTAATTCAATTAACTTCCTCAACTTATCAAACATATTTGACGCCACGTAAATATATACCACTCATCTGTTCCTATGTAAATGTTCTTTCCACAGCATTCTAAACTTGTTATCTGAAACAAAAGATGGGTACATGTATTCTATATAATTATATATTTCTGTCTCCATTTTTTTCTGTTTTCATATAAAAATAAACTTCTATAAGATTCAAACAAAAAAAGGCTGGAAGGGGTTTCAATCTACTAGCGTGAGCCACAAGGCCATGAGAGACACAAGTAGTGCACTGAAGCAATCACCCATCCGGGTACTAATGTAGCCCACTACTGCTTAACTTCAGTACAGAGACAAGTACTCATCATGCTATGCCACAATTTATGAAAGTCTGGAGACAAAAAAGTGAACTCTAGAAGCACGAGCCTTGCTTAGAGCTTGCGCTGAAGAATTAGAAAAGTGTCTTGTGCCATGATGTTCCCTATGAATCCCAAAAGATTTCAATATTGTTTTCATTTCCCAAAGATGATGTATCCACTGATGACTAGAAAAGGTGAATGTCCCCGAAAGACAGACATGATATAATATATATGTATATGGATGCAGCCTTTAAAGTGGAGAATCCTCAATGTAATCAGTCTTTCTTTCCGGAATTCGGAAAATATTTTTTTTTCAGGCATTATATCCAGGGTCTATAGTTCCCAGGGTGTCCAATTTTGCTCGAATTTGCTCTAACAGCAGTGTTTGAAACAGCCCAATAGATGAACTGGCAATCAGGAAGATAAAACTTGGGCAGAGTTGGGGAAACATTTTGAATTTATTACATTTTCAAAGTACTTCTTCAAAGTACTTTCATTTATGTTTTACTTTTTGTACTATCTTCACTCCTCAGTAAGTTCAGTTATGTTTTATCATCATTAATAAGATATTTTAAGTGCTATGATACAAACACCAAAGTAAAGCTATCAGAAATTCATGCAACTGTAACAAGCTAAGGTGTTATACTAACATTTGAACTACAAGGTAGGGGTCTTGTCAGCGCTATGGTAGCACACTCACCTCCCACCCCTGAGGTTTGTGGTTCAAAGCCCGGACCCTATGTGGGGAAGTTGGTAGTTGCTTACCGATGTTGGGCGGTTTACAGTACAACTGTACGTACTGGTTTCCTCTGCCCATAAAACTACCTTTCATGATATGACCTATACAGTGTTGAAGGCAAAGTTAAAACCCAAATAAATACATTACACTACAAGGATAAAACTCAAGTGAAACACCATACTGACTGATAGACTGATAGCTTGTTTCAACCTATTTCTTGACATACTTTTTTTTCATTTTCATTATGTGGGATTGTGGCACACTATACCAGATTTAGCCTTTAATTTCTGAAAACATCTTGTTAATTGTGTTGAATAAAAATTTTGATTATCATTTCACAATTTCTTTATTTTTAAGTTTGAAACTGGACCGGTTACTTTCCACTGGGCCATTAACATTTTGAAGGTACTGGCCCGGTTGGCCAGCAACTTTTTTGCACAAGTTGTGAACAGTGTCTGACAATTTTTGAGAAAATCAGCATTTTCCATTTTCAGCAAAATAAAAAAATTCTTCATGGGCATTATATACAGGGTCTATAGTACCCAAATGGTCCAAAATTTACTTGAAATCACACCATCTTCTTTGCCCATATACATTTCAATAAAATCATGGATTTCCTATCAAAATGACCCCAAAATAACAATGTAAAAAGATGTCAAAAAATAAAGGAAATAGCCTTTCGTCTTGATAATTCGCAAGTTTTAAATTTTCATTTCTGGGCTTATTTCACTTCTAAATATTCTATTTTGCAGCAATCTGGAACTGTTTCATAATAGTATAAACACTATAGTGTTATTCTTTCTTTCACAAAGTGAAAGAACCTGCTCTTATATCAAAGGAAAATGGCATAACTCAAATTAACAAGACCCTGAAATCAAGGATACTTGACTACATATCAACTTAATGAATATTATGTGAATACATTGGAATTAAAAGGATTCTTCAAATACTTAGAATATTCCATGATTTTTGGCCACTATAAATGATTTCAAAACGATTTATGACTTTTATCTATGTGGATACAATAGAATACACAAACATGCAATACGCCGCAGTTGTATATGCACCGAAGTTATATAAATAAACGATACACTGCTGTCACTACTCTGTAGTGTATAGTGGATGATTGTAAAGTCGATCACTTAAGAGAGACTTATAAAAGAGCAATTGTTCTCACTTAGTAAAATTAACACCAAAAACAGAAAGTTCAAACTTGGGTTTGAAAATGTACAAAAAAAGATTGTCATATAATGTAATATTGATCATAAAGTTGATCACCTAACACCACCACTTTCATTGGGATCAACCAGATGAAAGAATTTGTTACAAGATGATCAATCTAATCTATCAAACAAACATTTGTACACAGATTTTATATTAGCTAGATTTCATCCTTGCATTATCTCCGGTCTTCAACGGCCATACGCATTTTAATTAACTTTCGTTTCTTTCATCAGTAGCTTTAAGTAACTTTCACTTAAAATTTAAAAATTTGTTGTTTAATTGACAAGTAGAAATATGATAGGTTAAATATTTTAAGTTATTTTTTTTTTTTTATTTGATTACTTTTCTGTGTTTACAGTGTTTTTATTTTAGAAATGGTTGTTATCAACGGTAAAATAAAATCAATATTAAAGGTATTCAAACTATTTTTTACCTTGTCCCTTTTAAATCGATAATTTAACAAATAAACTGAATAATTGTTGCAATGATATAATAGCAAGAGTCTATCGATCAGGTCCCCATTCATTAGAAATGCTAGCTATCGATCGGGTCCCATGTGATATTTTACAAGTGGGTATATGTATGTTGTATTCATGTATTTTGACATAAATTAAAAAGTTGGGGCAAAGTTAAAATAATCTCAGAAGAGTTTGGTAATTTGATAATTTACCCCTATTAGCAATCAGTAATCATGTCAGAATATGTCGAAATCCAAATTTATAATTTGTCCCTCTTCGCAATCACGTCAGAGTGCAATTTACTATGTAAGGCTAGACAATTTCATCATTTTGGTGTGGAAACTATTAACTAATTCAGACAATCAACCAATCAAATTAAAAGGCTAACTGAAGTCATACTTACATGCAGGCTAGTCACACTGACAATTTCATCATTTGGTACTAACTAATAAACCAATGAGATAAGGAATCAATGAAATTAAAGGTCAAATTGAAGCATGCTTACTTACAGATATGTACATAGAATTAAAATGGGACCCGTTCATTAGCAATGTCTTCTACTGCCCGGGTCCCTGTTTGTCAGCTACTTTGCATATAATAATAATAATTGGAAACAACATTTTTTTAAGGTGTGCACATGAAATTATTTCTGTAGACATCTTTATCATTAATTTTTAAAGTTGATTTTGAAGGTTGTTTCTTCCATTTTGTGTCCACACAAAGCACACGTTTTATGCTATAGGAATAAAAGACATATTCGAGTGCTTTATGATGGTTTTAAACTATCGAGCGGCTGAATATTAAAGCCACGAAGCCTGAAGCCCTATTCTAAAATGGTTATATTAATAATTTGGTCAAAATAAATGGTAAATCTTACGCAAAAATCAAAACAAATCCAACGCCATGTTGGCTGTTCCATCAATACCACATACATAGTGATATCTATTGTAAAAATATAGGATATTTGTTACTCTATTTTCACAGAATCTGTAAAGAAATATTGGGAGATTGTCACTGTAGATGCTTTCACCTTGTTGTAAGCTTTAAAACGATATGCTATTTATTAAAATCAAGCAAAAAATAACAATTTTATGAATATTTTAACCGCGAGTCGTTTGTTTACATTTGTACGCGAAGGGACGATGTACGAGATTTCAACAGCGTGCTTTATTTACCGTTCTATATTCGCCGTTCAAGCATTGCGCAAAAGACGTGTCCAAGGTCACTGCGCAGCGTACCATTTTAGAATAATGATCATGGGCATGGTTAATTTATTTTATAACATCCAAAAATAAAATTATTTTATGGCATACTTTTCTTATATTTGCTGCTGAACTAATACATGCTGTCAATGACAATAGATTAGATTATGATCATTTTAATAAAATGTGTAACGTTTTATATTTTAAACAAGACCACTGCCGCGGTATGTATCTCCCGCCGAGTACCGCAGGGGAAGAAATACTACATTGAAATTTTTCCCCTTTGCATAGGACACTGTTGTACCATCCTGCAGGTCGAAAATTCGCTTGAAACCGCTCTATCTGTTATGCTTTTCGAGATATTGACACTTTTCCATTTTCAGCAAAAATCCAAGATGGCCGCCGAAAGTGGCGAAAAATGAAATTTTTCCCCTTTGGACAGGACACTCTTGTATCACCCTGCGGGTCAAAAAATCGCTCGAAATCGCTCGATCTGTTACGGTTTTCGAGATATTGACACTTTTTCATTTTCCGCAAAAATGTAAGATGGCCGCCAAAAGTGGCGAAAATTGAAATTTTCCCCCTTTGCACAGGAGACTCTTGTACCACCCTGCAGGTCAAAAATTTGCTCAAAATCGCTCTATCTCTTACGGTTTTCGAGATATTGACACTTTTCTATTTTCCGCAAAAATCCAAAAAGGCCGCCAAAAGTGGCGAAAATTGATATTTTACCCCTTTGCACAGGACATTCTTGTACTACCTTGCAGGTCAAAAATTCGCTCGAAATTGCTCTATCTCTTATGGTTTTCGAGATATTCACACTTTTTCATTTTTTTCCGCTAAAATCCAAGAAGGCCCCCAAAAGTGGCGAAAATTGAAATCTTTCCCCTTTGCATAGGACACTTTTGTACTACCCTGAAGGTCTAAATGCAATAGTTTTCAAGTTACAAGTGATTTCACTCATGATGGAAGTTAGTGAAAAATCCAAAAGTAGCTATTACTCACTTATCTATTGAGATAGACACCCAAGTTACTCACCATGTTGTTGCTGTGGGAAAAAGTAGGTGAATAACATATTTTAACAAAATGCTCTAAATACAATACTTTTCAAGTTATAATCGATTTAGTGCATGATTTCATTAATTTTAATGCATTAAAAATTATTTTAATAATTCATAAAAAAACTTTAGCATGTGAAATATCTGCAAAATGTAGGTGAATGAGTTATTTGAGAAATACTGGCTATCTGCAATACTTTTTGTGATAATAGGCAATTACTCATTTTGAGTAGGTGAGTAATTAGATATGGATCTGAAAATTCACTAATTGAAAGTTCTCCCAAAATATAGGTGAAGTGAGTTATTTGAAAAATACTGGCTATCTGCAATACTTTTAGAGATAATTCGCATTTACTCATTTTGAGTAGGTGAGTAATTACCTACAGGTTTGGAACTTCACCATGTGAAAGCTCTTCCAAAAGTAGATGAATGAGTTATTTGATAAAAATTGGGTACCCACAATACTTTTAGAGATAATTAGCATTTACTCATTTTGAGTAGGTGAGTAATTAGCCACAGGTCTGAAACTTCACAATGTGAAAGCTCTTCCAAAAGTAGATGAATGAGTTATTTGAGAAAAATTGGCTATATGCAATACTCTTAGAGATAATTCGCAGTTACTCATTTTGAGTAGGTGAGTTATTACCTATGGGTCTGAAACTTTGCAATGTGAAAGCTCTTCGAAAAGTAGATGAATGAGTTATTTGAGAAAAATTGGCTATCTGCAATACTTTTAGAGAGAATTCGCATTTACTCATTTTGAGTAGGCGAGTAAGTAGCTATGGGTCTGAAACTTCACAATGTGAAAGCTCTTCCAAAAGTAGATGAATGAGTTATTTGATAAAAATTGGCTATCTGCAATACTTTTAGAGATAATTCGCATTTACTCATTTTGAGTAGGTGAGTAATTACCTACGGGTCTGAAACTTCACCAAGTGAAAGCTCTCTCAAAAGTAGATGAATGAGTTATTTGAGAAAAATTGGCTATCTGCAATACTTTTAGAGATAATTCGCATTTACTCATTTTGAGTAGGTGAGTAATTAGCTACGGGTCTGAAACTTCACCAAGTGAAAGCTCTCTCAAAAGTAGATGAATGAGTTATTTGAGAAAAATTGGCTATCTGCAATACTTTTAGAGATAATTCGCATTTACTCATTTTGAGTAGGTGAGTAATTAGCTACGGGTCTGAAACTTCACCAAGTGAAAGCTCTTCCAAAAGTAGGTGAATGAGTTATTTGAGAAAAATTGGCTATCTGCAATACTTTCAGAGAGAATTCGCATTTACTCATCTTGAGTAGGTGAGTAATTAGCTATGGGTCTGAAACTTCACCATGTGAAAGCTCTTCCAAAAGTAGATGAATGAGTTATTTGAGAAAAATTGGCTATCTGCAATACTTTTAGAGATAATTAGCATTTACTCATTTTGAGGAGGTGAGTAATTAGCTATGGGTCTGAAACTTCACCATGTGGAAGCTCTTCCAAAAGTAGATGAATGAGTTATTTGAGAAAAATTGGCTATCTGCAATACTTTTAGAGATAATTCGCATTTACTCATTTTGAGTAGGCGAGTAATTAGCTACGGGTCTGAAACTTCACCATGTTAAAGCTCTTCCAAAAGTAAATGAATGAGTTATTTGAGAAAAATTGGCTATCTGCAATACTTTTCGAGATATTTAGCATTTACTCATTTTGAGTATGTGAGAAATTAGCTACAGGTCTGACACTTCACCAAGTGAAAGCTCTCGCAAAAGTAGGTGAATGAGTTATTTGAGAAAAATTAGCTATCTTCTATACTTTTAGAGATAATTCGCATTTACTCATTTTGAGTAGGTGAGAAATTAGCTAGGGGTCTGAAACCTCACTAAGTGAAAGCTCTTCCAAAAGTATATGAATGAGTTATTTGAGAAAAATTGGCTATCTGCAATACTTTTAGACATAATTAGCATTTACTCATTTTGAGTAGGTGAGTAACTAGCTACGCATCTGAAACTTAACCAAGTGAAAGCTCTCCCAAAAGTAGGTGAATGAGTTATTTGAGAAAAATTGGCTATCTCCTATACTTTTAGAGATAATTCGCATTTACTCATTTTGAGGAGGTGAGTAAGTAGGCCAAAGTTCACCAAACCATTTTCCCCTTAGCATAGGATACTCTAGTACTACCCTGTGGGTCAAAAATTTGCTCGAAATTGCTCTATATCTTACGGTTCGAGAGATACTTCTGATTTTTCACATTTTCACTAAAAGTAGCAATAAAGTAGCCATTACTCACTTGTACATCGAGCAACAGTTGTGAAACTTAAATATGTTACAGTTCACAAAAAAGTACATGAACAACATATTTGAGAGAAATTGTGTAGCTGCAATACTTTTGAAGATATAAGCACTTTACTCATTATGGTTATCATTAAAAATTGAAAAAGTAGCTATTACTCACTTAGCTATGGAGATACACTTCCAAATTACTGACCATGTTGTAGCTGTTGAGAAAGTAGCTGAACATCATATTGGAACAAAATTGTGTAGCTGCAATACTTATGAAGATATAAGCCATTTACTCATTGACAGTTATAAGTCATATAATTATATTAGGTAAAAGCGCTATTACTCACTCAAAAGTAGGCCAAAGTTCACCAAACTTTTTCCCCCTTAGCAATAGGATACTCTAGTACTACCCTGTGGGTCAAAAATTTGCTCGAAATTGCTCTATATCTTACAGTTTGAGAGATATTTCTGATTTTTCACATTTTCACTAAAAGTAGCAATAAAGTAGCCATTACTCACTTGTATATTGAGCAACAGTTGTGAAACTTAAATATGTTACAGTTCACAAAAAAGTACCTGAACAACATATTTGAGAGAAATTGTGTAGCTGCAATACTTTTGAAGATATAAGCACTTTACTCATTATGGTTATCATTAAAAATTGAAAAAGTAGCTATTACTCACTTAGCTATAGAGATACACTTCCAAACTACTGGCCATGTTGTAGCAGTGGAGAAAGTAGCTGAACAACATATTGGAACAAAATTGTGTAGCTGCAATACTTTTGAAGATATAAGCCATTTACTCATTATGGTTATCATTAAAAACTGAAAAAGTAGCTATTACTCACTTAGCTACGGAGATACACTTCCAAACTACTGACCATGTTGTAACAGAGGAGAAAGTAGCCGAACAACATATTGGAACAAAATTGTGTAGCTGCAATACTTTTGAAGATATAAGCCATTTACTCATTATGGTTATCATTAAAAATCGAAAAAGTAGTTATTACTCACTTAGCTATGGAGATACACTTGCAAACTACTGACCATGTTGTAGCTGTGGAGAAAGTAGCTGAACAACATATTGGAACAAAATTGTGTAGCTGCAATACTTATGAAGATATAAGCCATTTACTCATTATGGTTATAATTAAAAATTGACAAAGTAGCTATTACTCACTTAGCTATGGAGATACACTTCCAAACTACTGACCATGTTGTAGCTGTGGAGAAAGTAGCTGAACAACATATTAGAACAAAATACTGTAAATGCAATAGTTTCAGAGTTATAAGCCATATAATTATATTAGCTAAAATAGCTATTACTCACTCAAAAGTAGGCCAAAGTTCACCAAACCCCAAAAATATTGATGAGCAAAAAAATTCATTAGGACTTGTGATTTACCAAAAATGTGTAACTGTAGTAGTTTCAGAGAAAACTGCGTGACACACGCACGCACGCACGTACACACGCACATGGTGCAAATTATGATCTCCCTCCGGCGAGCCGGGCGGGAGATAAATAGATATAAATCTATCTGTCTTTTACAAAATCTCTAATAACTGTATTTTATGAGGATACAATTTGCATGTTTCACGAAATTCATGAGCATCGCCAATGACAACCATATTTTATTTGACTTTGAAAACTGATATATTATTCGCCATATATTATTTCACTTAACAAAATCAGGAGTATACGGCATCATGCATCATAAACTTTATTTTATCAATTTCAAAACAATATTAGCATTTGCCATATTTTAAATATAGATTAATATTGTAATTTATTTTATTTTTACAGTACCGAGATGAAAAGCACATGCACAGAACTACATTGTATTAATATGCCGCCATCAATAATAGATGACTGTCGATAACAGACAACACAACTATAACAAGCATTCTGACACATGCATTTATCTCCTGCCGTATAAATTAGATGTACTAAAGATAGTGGAATATAAATTTTCTTGTCAGATGGAGGCACATGTAGAAGTGACAACAAGCAAGAGGCACTTTAAATGTTTGATTGCAATACTTTTAAAGACAAAAGGCATTTACTCATTTTAGTAGCTATTACTCTGCCATCCAAAGAGCTACAGTTCTGCAACTTTATTATGTAGCAGATCAACCCAAAGTAGGTGAAGGACATATTTAGAAGAAACTGCCTATCTGTAACACTTTTAGAGACAAACAACATTTACTCATTTTAGTGGCTATTACTCTGCCATCCAAAGAGCTACAGTTCTGCAACTTCACTATGTGGTAGACACCCAAAAGTAGGTGAAGGACTTCCTTAGAAGAAATTGTCTATGTCCAATACTTTTAAAGATAAAAGACATTTACTCATTTTTATACCTGTTACTCAGCTATGCAAAGAGCTACAGTTGTGCAACTTCACTATGTGGTAGATCACCCAATAGTAGGTGAACAACTTGTTTAGAAGAAATTGCCTATCTGCAATACTTTTAGCAATAAAAGACATTTACTCATTTTAGCAGGTATATGACTCAGCTATGCAAAGAGCTATAGATGTGCAACTTCACTATGTGGTAGATCACCCAAAAGTAGGTGAATGACTTATTTAGAAGAAATTGCATATATTCAATACTTTTACAGGTACAAGACATTTACTCATTTCTGTAGCTATGACTGAGCTATGCAAAGAGCTATAGATCTGAAACTTCACTATTAGGTAGATCACCCAAAAGTAGGTGAATGACTTATTTAGAAGAAATTGTGTGTATGAAATACTTTTAGAGATAAAAGACATTTACTCATTTTAGTAGCTATGACTGAGCTATGCAAAGAGCCATAGATCTAAAACTTCATTGTGTGGTAGATCAGCCAAAAGTAAGTGAATGTCTTATTTAGAAGAACTTGCCTATTTGTGATACTTTTAGAGATAAATGATATTTACTCATTTTAGTAGCTATGAGTATGCTATGCAAAGAGCTATAGATCTGCAACTTCACTATGTGGTAGATCAGGTAAAAGTAGGTGAATGACTTATTTAGAAGAAATTGTCTACCTGTAATACTTTTAGAGATAAAAGACATTGGCCCATTTTAGTAGCTATTACTCAGCTATCCAAAGAGCTACAGTTCTGCAACTTCACTATGTGGTAGATCACCCAAAAGTAGGTAAATGACTTATTCAGAAGAAATTGCCTATCTGCAATACTTTTAGAGATAAATGACATTTACTCATTTTAGTAGCTATTAGTGTGCTATGCAAAAAGCTATAGATCTGCAACTTCACTATGTGGTAGATCACCCAAAAGTAGGTGAATGACTTATTTAGAAGAAATTGCCTACGTATAATACTTTTACAGATAAAAGACATTTACTCATTTTAGTAGCTATTACTCAGCTATCTACTCACTTAGCTATTGACCTAGATCTGCAGAAGCAACAAAAATATAGAGGACACAGGAAAGTAAGCTTATCAAAAACTAGATCAATAACAAATGAAAAGATTTGCCTAACTTTAATACTTGTGAAGGTATTTGACATTTATTTCCATCATAATTTTGCTACAAATAAGAAAATAGCTATTGCTCACTTATGACATGCAATGGAACCCCAAACGATGTGCCATCTTATAGTTAAGGAAAAAGTAGCTGAACAAATTATTTTAGGAAAATACTATAACTGCAGTAGTTTTTGAGTTACAATGGATTTACTCAACAGTCAGAATTTCAAAATAGCTATTACTCAGCTATCCAATGTGCAACAGGTCTGCAACTTTACTATCTGATAGCTTATCAAAAACTAGATGAATAACACATTTGAAAATATTTCCGCAACTTTAATACTTTTGAAGATATTTGACATTTATTTATGTCATTATTTTGCTACAAACAACAAAATAGCTATTACTCGCTTATGGCATGCAATGGAATCCAAAACTATATGCCATCTTATAGTTAAGGACAAAGTAGCTGAACAACATATTTTAGGAAATACTCTAACTGCAATAGTTTTGGAGTTACAATGGATTTACTCAACAGTCAGAATTTCAAAGTAGCTATTACTCTGCTATGCAATGTGCAACAGGTCTGAAA
Organism: Sabellastarte sp. h YS-2021; assembly: GCA_964017235.1. NCBI lineage: Eukaryota > Metazoa > Annelida > Polychaeta > Sabellida > Sabellidae > Sabellastarte > Sabellastarte sp. h YS-2021. The sequence goes on from OZ024934.1 coordinate 90,834,409, forward strand.
CTTTACTATGTGATAGCTTACCAAAAAACAGATGAATAACATATTGAAAAGAGTTCCCTAACTTTAATACTTTTGAAGATATTCGACATTTACTTATGTCATTATATTGCTACAAATAAGAAAATAGTTATTACTCACTTATGGCATGCAATGGGACCCCAAACTATGTACCATATTATAGCTAAGGACAAAGTAGCTGAACAACATATTTAAAGAAAAAGCTGTAAGTGCAATAGTTTTTGAGTTATGAGTCCTTTACTCAAAGTAGCTAAGATTGCTATTACTCACTTATCGTCAGGCCTAAGTCCATAAAACCAAAAAAAATTTCAAGGGTGTGAAACTTCATTGGGACAATTTAATTTACAAAAAATCTGTAGATGTAAATGTAATAGTTTTGGAGAAATTTGCGTGACACACTAACGCACGCACAGGCATCATTTCATAATCTCCTCCGAGGCTAAAGCCCGGTGGGAGATAATAACTGGATGGTTTATTAAATCAACCTTATTAAATTTCTGTATTGAGGTACAGTAATATTTTAGTGGTGGTGGACCAGATGATCACAGACATTTCGACCCGCTTTTTCCCAGACGTTTCGACCTACTTTTGCCAAATGATTCAACCCAATTTGATGAAGATGAAGTCTTCGTTGATGCTTCCATTTCATATAACATTGCAAGGAAATCCTAGGGTAAATTTGTGTCCTCGTATCTTCTCATGAATATGAATGACTTGGGTGCTATGACCGTGCGTTCTGTAGTTTAAAGTATTTGATTATCGTTCATATTTCTATTTTATAAAATATTGCAAGGAAATCCCAGGGGAAATCCGTGACCTCATATCTTCTCATGAATATTGATGACTTGGGTGCTATGGCCGTGAGTTCTCAAGATTGAAGTATTTGACCTTCATCTATGTGTCTATTTTATAAAATACTGCAAGGAATGCCAGGGGGAAGATGTGTCCTCCTATATTCTCATGAATATTAATAACTTGGGTGCTATGAACTGCCCTATAAAAGTAGGTCGAAATGTCTGAAAAAAAACACGGTCAAAACGTCTGGTGGATCGAAACATCTTGATACCGACCAGTTAGTGTTGGTATGAAATACTAATATGTATATCGATATCAAACCATATTTTTGCCTTCTGTATCGATCGATATTGAAATATCGGGTCATGGGTGTTTTCCGAGAGAGAGCTTCCAAACTATTTCGCAAGTTTTAGTTGTTTCCTGAAACGTAAACAAATATGGCGTTTCTGGTTTAGCGGTAAGTGAAATTTGACAAAAATGATAGGAAAACCAATATATTTCTCAAACGTTATATTTTATTCGAATGGAAAACAGCTTAATTGCATCTATTTAGTAGTATGTTCTGATATGGATATACTACCCTACATTATTGATATCAGTGTTTTTAGCATGGATCGATATCGATAAACAATACCAGCACTACGACCAGTTCACGCCCATGTACCTATTCATGCCCACCCCCTTAATTAATTGAAGACAATTACTGTTAGACAATGAATTACCAATGTATATGACCAATTTTATAATCATCTATGATATGGTAAACCTATTCAGTATTAAAATGTATAAATCTTCAAGAAAACTGAGGGTGGGTGTGAATAGGTACACAGATAGACCGAGTTTCTGTCCCATTGCCAATTGCTATTGATATACTGAAGGATGCAATGGTGAGGGACAGAGCTCACATTACTTGTTTTCTGTGTAAATTTTGAACGGCATATTTGTACACATATTACCACAAGTATAAAGTGTTATTTGGTTTCTTTAAGGTATGTATATATGCCGTTCACTTATATTTTATGCCAATCAAACTGGCATGTATATATTTCAACCAATTTTCAAAATGTAAACAAACCTTCAACATTACATAGTTATCTACAAAACAAATTCCTGGCTTCTAAAAGCAGTTTAATTTTACAACATAAGTATTGTAAAGTGGATACAGCTATAATAGACATACCAAGGTGTTTTGAAAGTGAATACAAGAATTGCCCAGAGTTCGAGATTTACACAGAAAACAGGTACATGTGAACTCTGTCCCTCGCCATTGCATACCCCCATAAATATCAACAGCAAGGCGCGACGGGACAGAAACTCGGTCTAGTACACGGACATGAATAGGTCCACCACCACTACTGGTCAGCCAGTGAATTTCGTCACCCCAGTGAAGTTCGCCACCTGCCGTAAAAACGCTCAAGAATAGGCAATATTCACATTTAAATAAATGGAATAGCTTCTTTCAATGACAAGTTATACATATATGCCGTAACTGGACAGTAAAAACTTTTTAATATTGTCATAAAATGCAGGTGACGAACTTCACTGGGGTGACAAACTTCACTGGCTGAGCAGTAGTGTTTATTTCAGAAAATATAAAAGTATATAATAATAATAATAATAATACTGGGCTCTTATATAGCGCTTTTTCTATCATTAGCTCACAGCTCTTTACACAGTATTACCCCAGCAAGGATAGCTAGCCTTGGTAACCTTACCTATTGCTGCCATGCAAGGCACAGAAGCCAGTATCCCTTAAAGCTGGGTACCCATATTTCCCAGACACAGACCAGGTTAACACCTTGCCCAAGGATGTTATCCCACATAAAACAGTTGGCATCACTGGGGATCAAACCCATGACCCTTGGATTATAAGTCCAACACCCTACCAACTAGTGCTGGGAATCGCCTCCAATTTGCATGGTCGATTATTCGTCCATTTTTCCGAGCAATGATCGACCCATAATCAATTATTTTACTCCATTATTGTTTATTATTTAAGAAACACTTTCCGGGATAAAGTATAGGTCAATCCGGTAAGAATAACAGTATTCCGACATTTAGAATCTACCGAAAGCACCCACTTCCTGTAAATATGGCGGTAGACATAAACAAACTTGAAATATAAAGACAAAACTGTCAGTTTATCAAGTAAAAATACCTAAAATATTTTTTAAATATGTGGATATTGATATAAATCAGGAAAGGTAAGATATAAGCTTAATAATCGATCATTAGAAAACGTAAGTGACCGACCGCCATTCTACACTGTCACCGACGATTTATCGACAATACGTCTAATCGCCACACCACTACTACCAACTGAGTCACATGAGACCTTGGAACACATTACACGAGTATTTTTGTAGAATACATTCAAGAAAAGGGTGTTTCTTTAAATGAAGTTTGCTATGTGCGATGAAGCTATCACTGCTGACTGATAATGACTTAATGAGCATACTGTACAGTATTGACATTACGATCATCTACTAGTGGTGTGAATGGTAAACCGGTATACCGCATTTTGTTTCGTTTAGGTAGAAATGATGCAATCCGCAAAGAATATTTAAGTACCGGTTATTGAAAACCTCATTATATTTGGCTTTATACTGGTTAATACTTCGTCCAAACAATAAAGAGGATACTACCTTGCCACCAATTATGGTTAGTGTACCAATTATGGTCACCCCCAGCCGGTCAAATAAAAATAAATGCCATGGTGAGGAAAACATGAAGTAATTGTAAATAGCTAGAGTAATCCTTTTCTAATTAACAAAAGATTATTAAAATATATTTTTAAAGGCTAAACATTAAGTTATATTTGCAGAGCAACACAGATCAAACATTATTTTCTGTTATATCAGTGGCTAAAATAATGCGGTGACCATAATTGGTATGAAGAAATTCCAGTTGTTTGGGTGATAATAGGGCATTTTGGATGCAATGTACATGTACAGAGGAAATTGATTGTGCTGAAACGAAGGCAAAACTTTGGATTAGTAAAATAAACACACACTAATTAATATCTGTAGTGTTATTTTCATTTATTGAAGCACAGGAATTAATTCTCCTACACAGATATGACCATAATTGGGGTATCGAGACGATTCGCCCCAAAATCAAACTCGCACCAATTTACAAATAGACAACTCGCCCCATATTATGTTTGGTATCTAATTAATCGGAGGAAAATACTTATTTTAACTTTCCTCATATAAATAACACCATTCATATCCTATCTACCCCATATACTGTAATAGTGAAAATGAGAGTCAATGGTGGATCCTGTGCCAGCTAATGTCCCACCGGAACCCTTTCATCTAAGATTTGAAAGAGTATCAACTGGGACTCGAAGAGGAAGGGACAAACTTGTAGATACATTTGGATTCACATACAACATTAAAAGAAAAAATGTTCATTCTACTGATTGGCAATGCACTGTCAGGACCAAGACAGTGAAGTGCAAGGCCACAGTTAAAGAAAAAGATGGGGAATTCATACCAGGTTCACAATCACATTGTCATCAACCAGAGGATGGGGCTTTGAGCAAAACAAAAATTACTGTGAAGGTGAAGGAAACTGCCAAAGCAAATGTTTTCAGATCAGCTGGAAGCATAGTGAAAGATGCTCTTTCAGACCACCAGAGTGATGTAGTAATACCCAAACAGATGAATTTGCAACGAAATGCTAACCGGTATAGACAAAAATTTAGACCACAAGACCCAAAAGACTTACACACCCCATTGAGCTATGAATTCTTGCCCAAGGACTTTCTGCAAGCAGAGATATCAGAGAGGCGCCATATTCTGTTTGCCACACCAGACCAACTAGCCAAACTGAAAGCTGCCAAACGTTGGTATATTGATGGAACTTTTAAAGTGGTAAAGCATCCGTATACTGATGGAAAGTGGTAAAGCATCCGTATGTTCAGCTCCTGTCCATACATGCATTTGTGAAAAGTGGTGAGTATCAAAAACAGGTCCCACTTCCATTTGTTCTAATGTCCAGTAGGCAAAAGGTTGATTATGAAAACGTTTTGACTACTGTGAAAGAAATTGTTGATGAGTGCCAACTGGAAGAGATCATGGTCGATTTTGAAAGTGCAGTTTGGGGAGCCATCAGCAAAGTATTTCCTCAAGTTGTCATCAAAGGTTGTACCTTCCACTAGACCCAAGCAGTCTGGAGGAAAATACAGGAATTGGGTCTTGCACCAGCATACTACAATGAAGAGGGGATACAGATATATCTTAGGAAATTACTGGCCCTACCATTCCTGCCAAAAGAATTCATAAGCTCTGTTTTTCTGAACCTAGCAGCGGAGGCCAACAGTGACCCACTGAGGAGCTTGTGTGACTATATCAGTCGAACATGGATTAATAACTGCACCTGGCCACCTTCAGCATGGTCATGTTTTATGCAGTCAGTCAGGACAAACAATGACCTTGAAGGATGGCATGGTCGCATTAACAGGCATGCTGGTTGAGGACAACTACAGTTTTATCTGTTGATCGATCTGCTTCACCAAGAAGCAGAATTTGTCGCCGTTCAAGCCCGGATGGTGAGACAAGAGACCTTGGAAAGATGTCAGCGTAAAGAATACAGAATATTAAATGAAAAATTGATGGAACTCTGGGAACAATTCAATGCTGGGGATATTGGGGCCAAACAACTTCTCCGTGGCTGTGGTAAACTCTACAGACCAATTTTCAAAAAGAGAGATCAAGATGAATTTGAACTAGAAGTTGCAGGGGAAGCAAGAGTGTAACTGACTTAATGTTTATGATTATGGTTATTAATTAAGGTTTGTATGGTTTGTAACAATACCAATAAAAAGTGCTTTGTGTGTTTGTAGTGATAATAGATAGTGCTTATTGCTGTAGTTGTTGTTATGGTTGTAGGAAAGTAGTTTTGTAGTGATAATAGACAGTGCTTGTTGTTGTTTGCTGTTGAAACCCATATTGCAAATAAATAAATAAAAATGCTCAGTATTCTTTGTTGTAATAATATGTTAATAATTTTTATTGCACTAAAACCCAAAATCTGGGGCGAGTTGGCAGTTGGGATGAGTTGGAATATGGGGCGAGTTGTCCCGAAATTTCCGGGGCGAGTTGGTACTTGGGGCGAGTTGTCCCGTAAGCATAATTGGTGGCCAGGCAGTATACATTTGAGGAAAGACTTACATTTTCACTTTATATTCATGGTAAATGAAGTTTACAAACTTCAAAATATCTCATGAATACATATTTCCTATTGCGAATGTAGCTCATGTATATCTCTGTAAACTTTCGAAATCCCGGATTTCGTTCGGTTTCAAAGCCCCGAAAACCGGTTTTTATTTTCAGAACCGGTGCGACCACTATCGTCTACTTTAACGAACTCACCTGAAATCTGGTATTTCGAGAAATTTTAGTTCGGTCTAGCGCTGGAACAAGTTCGAAAGCCTTGACACTCATGTTAGATACTTTATTTGACCAAAAAAGTAAATTTCTTAATAAACATCTTTGACAAACCGGAAGTTTATTTATTTCCTCCCATACGTAGAGTGGAATAGACCGAATAAGAATATTTTTGCCGAACAAGGTAAAGCAAATATCGGAATTTACCTAGGTTCTCCGGGTATGTTTTATATGTCCGGTATACTTACAAGGAAAGCCATACCCTCATATCAAAAATAACAAAAATAAATTTAACTAAATAAAACCCATTTAAAATGAATAATAAAGTGAACACAGCTTTCACTAAAACAATCAACATTTTTAAAACATGTTTTAAAACATTGATTCTTTAAACTAAATGAATAAAAAAATAGCATCAGAGATGCCCATACCCCACAGCCTGGAGAAATAATTTTTAACACCATGAGATATAGAAGTAGTGAAACACTACAAAGATCAGGATACTTTCAGAACAGTGTCAGTTATATAAAGGACCAACTAATGTTTAAGTAGAGAAAATAATGTTTAAGAGAAAAAAAAATGTATGTAAAGATGAAGTACTAAAAGAAGACAAGTCAATAGCAAGATGACAACATTAATCAGTAAACTAAAAATTATGACACTGTAAAATGTATTAAGCCTCGCTTACATCCCGTTGTACGTGTATAGACATGTAAGTGTGCTGCAAATATTGTTGAAAAATATGAACGTAGCCTGGTAGTGGGGTAGAAGAGATTTGCACTACTTGCAAACAATGAGTATTCTCCCATCAACAGTGTCATTTCTTGAAGATCAAAGAACAAATTGCGACTAGCTACAGGTCATACAGTGGGTTTATATACATGCAAGGTACACTTGAGTGTATCTTACAGTATGTCTAAACAATGTAAATAATTGGGGAGAACCTATAACACTTGCAAGGAGAATGCACATGCACAAGTCTCTCGTAAGTTACCCTTGAGGCATGGATGCGTAGATATCTAGCGTGCACGCAGGGAAAATGTGCATGACAATTTTCATTGCAGGGCCTGTGCAACCTTGATATTTTGCTTTAAAATCGTATGTGTGCCTTGAGGGTCCCTTGCGAATCAGGCGATTTTTTTCTGTAACCAGGATGTACGTGCACGTATGATGGGATGTAAGAGAGGCTTTAACTGGAGAATAGATGTCAATGGAAAATGGCACAATTATGTTAAAGTACATATATAATCAGTTGAAGCAATCCATGTATCTTTGTCAAAAAAGAAACATGTCTCAAATACGGCAGGAGAACACACTTTGGCAGAGCCAAAGCTAAAGATCACACCATGATTCACACCTACACCCCCTAACAGGGTTCAAAATTAACAAAATCTACCAGTCTATGATCGATAGAAATACCTTCAGGTCAAAAAGATTAAGAACCGACAAATCTGCTTGTTCTGCAAGCTGTTAAAATACACACATCTTGCACAGTGGAATTATGGTTGGGATATTTTGAACATTGTCCAAACATACCCAAGTGATTTAAAACAAATTAACCTCTCCCATCTTTATACATGTTTGCATGGTTGAATTATGGTTTGATTTTTTTTTAATATTACCCAAACCTACAGATGTTGCAATACAAGGTCCCTACCAAATATTAACTTCCTACACCTTACGGTTTCTGAGAGATAGCCCAGACAAGATTTTCAAACTCAAGGTCATTGTGGCAAGGTAAAAGGTCAAATCAAGGTCACACTATGACGTTGCACACCTACATCCCTTAACCAATGTCCCTACCAAGTATCAACTTCTTACACCTTACAGTTTCCGAGATATAGCCCAGTTAAGATTTTAAAAATGAAGGTCACTATGGTAAGGTTAAAGGTCAAATCAAGGTCACACCATAACATTACACACCTACACCCCCTAACCAATGTCCCTACCAAGTATCAACTTCCTACACCTTACGGTTTCTGAGATACAGCCCGAACAAGATTTTATATGTCAAGGTCACTAAGGTAAGGTCAAAGGTCAAATCAAGGTCACACTATGATGTTGCACACCTACACCCCCTAACTAATGTCCCTACCAAGTATCAACTTTCTACTCCTTACGGTTTCCGAGATATAGGCCGGACAAACTTTTTCCCGCCGCCCAACCACCCACCCACCCATCTGGACACCAGAGTAAAAACAATATCCCGACAGCCCTTAAGGGCTGTGGGGTAAAAACAAATTTTAGTTATTTTTACAAATGAACCAATTTGTGGTTTATTTTGTTTAATGGACCCTGTTGAGTTAAGCCATCTTGCCATTGTCACAGTCATCCTGCAGATTTATGTCTCAGTTAATTATATTTCTCCAAATTGATCTTTTTGATTGTGCTACCCTTCCTTTTCTGATGGCGTTAGATGCTAAAGAAAAATTTTTGGAGTTTGTCTGAAACATATGATCTTTATCGCAAATCTATTATGGCTGTTAAGGGTATTTAAGTACCTATTTAGGAAAAGATTAGATGGGTTAGCATGAAATGAGTCAATATATTGAATAGATCTGGTTATTTTTGCAAAAGTGATTATTCATCATACAGTGGAGTAATGTTGAGAGAAAATAAAATCATTTGTTCCTAAAATGAGATGAGGAAGCTCATACTACATCAATCGGAATTAGAACTGTTGATACAGAATGCCAGGGGCTGGTTTCACAAAGCCTCCTTTGTTTTTTCCTTTTTTAAAATAAAGGAAGGGGGATTTCTAAGCTTTGTCAAGACTTCCCTTAAATCCTGTTTCACAAAGCCTCCTTTATTCTACCTTACCAAAGATTTTCCTTAAAACAAAGGAAGGGCGATTCCCTGTATAACCACACTACTTGGAATTTCCCCTCCATTACTTATATAACCTTCACACAATTTATTTTAAATATTAAGAGAGTAAATTGCATTTTAGCATTTCAACTATTTTAAACTTGGTACATTAGGCACATTTTAATTTTCAGATACATTATTTGCATTTTTATTTCTTTTGTGAGTTGTTTCCAAAACCTATAACCACAACAAAGGTTTTTCTTTCACTGTTAGTACATGTGTACTTATTTTGTACATAAAGTACAATATTTTGCAAATATATACAGTAGGTCACATGACAATTTTTTACCGAAAATAAGGGAGGGGCCCTTTATGTTCAAGGAAACTCCATGAATATGTTTCTCACTTCAAAAGTTTGAACATCAATTTTTCAAGAATTAAACAACCAAACTGATTGAAATAAACAGCAAAACATTGTTTGTGGATGTAGGTTTGACAATAATGTTTCAAGTTCCATATATTTAGGTGGATTCACCTTAAAATGTTCATTAAAGTTAAAAAACATTTCTTGAAGGACTCTTCCTTAAATCTCAGGTAGGTCCTTAGCTTCCTTGAAATTCAAGGGAGTTTCCAAGGTCTCCTTTAAGGAAGCAAGCTTTGCGAAACTGAGATTTTCTTAAGGAGAGAGAAAATCAAGGAAATCCTAGAATTTAAGGTGACCTTTATCTCAAGGAGGCTTCGTGAAACCAGCCCCTGATATCCACTTATGCAGAGTATTATTTATGAAATTTTGTTAAAATCTTATGGTTCTTATTGTTTAAGCCTGGAATATAATATTCAAGTGTTTAATACCTGTGTCTTCACTTGATACCCTAAGATTTTCCTAAATTTATTTCTAATTTGGAAACAAAATATTTTAACTCCCATGTAAAAATGCAGCAGATAACTAATTATTATTTGTTAATATGATCTATAAACTAAGAGTTCATCCAATAGTATCAATCATTTAACTTTGGAAACTTTAAATTTTAATATTGCAGCAGCCTCCTTTATATTAATCTCTCTTTATGTCATGGACTTCAGAGAATTTCTTTTTGGCTTAGTGATGTGAAGTGTCTACCTTGTATTTTGTAACTTAGTAATATGCATTGGATTCATCAGCAGTCAGTTCTCAAGGGTATTTTTTCATTATATTTTATTTATATATTTATTTGCGATTTTACGTCACTTTCAACACTGTACAGGTCATATCACGACGGGTAGTTAGAAGGGCAGAGGAATCCAGTACATACAGTTGGTCAAGGTTCTGTACTGTAAACTACGGAACAATGGCAAGCAACTACCAGCTTTCACACTTGAGGTAGGGCTGGGAACCAAACCCTGACCTCAGAGGTGGGAAACGAGTGTTACGACTCTGCGACTGGGGCCCCTTATATTTTTTATTATATAAATGTGTGTCAGTCCTCAATGAATTCAACATCATCAACAATCTAATGAAATTTAATCTTATTAGATTGAAAAATGAACTACTCATCTGGGGGTATGGTCCTCAGTGCCTTAGGGTTTAGCAAGTTTGGTATCTAATCACAGGCAGTCACATTTGTGTGGGTTTGAACCTCAAAAGTGACAATGCTGACGACCTATCCGAATGTGACCCTGGCTGTTGATTGGGATGTAAAACCCCAACTTTGACCTTTATACTCATCTGGGGAAACCTGAATTCCTTACAAGATGTTTTAAAATTTGTTTTTATTACAGCAAGTCACAGTCATCAAAAAAGAGGCTTCTTGTCCACATATGCCTGTAGACTTAATAAGCAAACAACAGTGTGGTGGAATCAAATCCAATAGATGACCAATCTTCAACTTGGGATAAAATTAGAAATAATTATGCTGGGAAATTTTTAATTGAATAATTTTAGTACACTGAAAACCTCTGACAAACATTAATTCGTCAAGACTTTGTCAAAATGGTGCCTAAAACGACAAACTTCCCAATTGACAAATTTTAACTTGTCACTTTCTTGTTGGACAAATTAATGGACAAACTTATGACAAGAAAATGACCTTGATAGTCCAATTAATTTGTCATTTTGGCCACCTGTTATTGGCCAAGTTCTTATGAAATTAAGCTTAAGTGCACTATTTTTCCTATCATCAGTTTTCAGCTAATCTGAGTAATAAGTTATCAACATTTGGCTATCATCCAACAAGAAAATGGCATTTAAATTAGCCAATTTGGAAACTTGTTGTTTTAGGCACCATTTCGACAAATTAATAATTTTCAGTGTAGTAGTGAAAGGTCTAACTTCCGTTTCTACATACCTTGAAACAGCTAAGGTCATATAAAGACGTGCCACCAAAGGAACTGTATGCTGCCTTCAATGGGATTCAAGGCCTCAACCACAAATTTGAGATTAAGCAGCTGCTACAAATAGTGGTTGTAACAACTGAATACCTGAAACAATTATTAGGCTAAACCTCAAGGACATTACAAATTTGACAATGCCTTTACTGAAACAAATGAAATGGCTCTCAAGAAAAGAAAAAAAAATTCACACCCTTTAGAGGGTAAATATCACTTTCAATACATCTTACCAGTCTACTTGTCAGTGAAAAATCATTGCATACCTTAGTATTTACTTGAGTTTACAAACAACACCAAATTCATTAAGTATAGTTCCAGCAATGCTAGTTTCACTTCCTTGTCCTAATTTAAACACTGACCAGATATTACAGATAAAAATTTGTGCGATAAGCAAAACCAAAATATTTGTAATGATGTCTACTGGGCAAAACATAAACTCCAATACAGTAGGATTGTTTAGACAAGATCACAGATGGCTAAAGAATTAATAGCAAAGCTTTTTGAGCAATGCAATATCCCAAATAAATGTTAAAAATAACAACACCGGGGTCTCCAGGTACTGACCATGGCCAATATCTAGGCTTTGGTAGATAGGGCAAAGATAAACTAGAAAAAATTTTTGTGGACAAAAATAAAGCATCCCAATCAATTTTTAAAATTAGAATGTGTTAAATTTTAAAGGAAAGGAAAAAGGACATGCTATGCTGTCAAAAAATTTACCACATATATGTATTCATTAAAGAAACAGGATTCTAAAGTTAATGTTAAATACTATACTATGGAACAGATATTAAAAATGATATGTGTGATTAGAGTTATTTTTTGTGAAGACATTAAAACATCATATTTGTTTGTAACACATATAGATGATGCACGGTGTGCACAGAGGAATCAGAGCAGACCTTTCAGTGATAAACATTACTTAATTGTATAATGGAACTCTCTTGGTGAATATGTCTGGTATGTATAGACAATGAAAAAAGGGGGGAAAGTTTGTTCAACTAGAAAAAGGTTATTGAAAACAAAAACATAGCATCATGTCAAAAACATCATGATACAACTAGACTCCCTGCATATAGTTTCTGAGATTTTATGACCTTCATTTGACCCAATGAGAGGGTACATCTGACCGGCTCTTTACAGTCCCTACGTGAGGTGTCCTATTAAATCTCAATACATTCAAAACCTCCACAAGAGACACCCACCTGTTCATCCATCTATCTCCTGGAAATTGTAAAATTCTTTTCGTCATTTCAATGCCTGTTTGAATGACATCTATACCTAGATGTTTGAAAATAAGTTTAATTAAATCCTTAAAAGTCTGAGTTTATAGTCTTTGGCTTCTCCAATTCTCCAATAGGGACAAATGACTCAAGGATTCATTCCCTGTCCCTCTCTTGGGGAATTTTTTCTCCCTAACTTACCTTTTTAAAAAAATCTGGGTGTATTGTTTGCCTCAAAATTTAGCTTCACTTATCAAGTCAATTTTCTGATCAAATCCTGTTTTGCTAACCAACATGACTCATCATATCAGATTCTTTATCTCCTTGCCTCACTAATGGTTACAAATGCATTGGTCAGTAGTTGTCAGGATTATTGCAATTCACTGTTTCATAGCTTGTCATCTAAAAATATTGCAAGGTTTCAATATCCAAAATCGTCTGACACACTTGGTTACTGGTGCTTCAAGATTTACTTATATTACCCCAATCAATAAATTTGTTCAATGGATTCCTGTAAAATTGAAAATTTTAATTTTAAATAAAATTTTTATAAGTTTATATCATACGTAACAGACTTAAGAAACGGATAAATCCCGCCAAACACAGAAAAGACGTTCCTGACAGGACCAGCAGAGTCCACTTCACTCACCAGGTAGCTAATTCACCCCACGATCACTAGGTGGAGTAAAAGTTACACATCTCCTCTTTTAATGTTATAACTAATGACATGACCTATCCCTAGAAAAGGAATAACAGGAAAGTAGGATAGGAATCCCCTGTCTGTTAGGTAAGATATTAACTTATAAAAATATCTTACCCAACAGACATAAGCCAGAATAACTACCAAACAGATCGTGGGCAGTTTACTGGGGACTGTGTCATGAACGCTTATCTAAATTTTAAGCACTCCTTACTTGAGGTCCTGAGGGATTCACTGATGACTGGTGTCCTTGACCGGGGCATCCCCCATTGTTTTCCTCTAAAAGGGGCAGAGGGGAAAAGAGTTCAAAACAGTCCTAGAGATTGCAACCAAGCTCTGTGAATGAGAAAAACAAAGGGTGAAAGTGGGTCTCCAAACCATAAACCACAGTAGGATCAAGGGTCCTAGGAGAAGATCAAGCTTCTTAACCATAAGGACCTAAACTTATACAGGTTCTAAAAAAGGAACTATGAAACACTTTATACAGTCTCTAATAAACCAAGCAGTTAAACAGTCGTATTTGCTGCACAACCATGACTGGACCCAGCTGATGGAATTCTGAATCAGCCCAAGTCACATCCTTTAAATAAAATTAGGTAAAGGTGTTGTGTGACTTCCAGTGACAGGCTGATAGAATCTGTTCCAAGACTCCACCTTGGCCTTAATATCACTAGCCTGATGTAAAACTTACTGAGCCTACTGATCTGATAGTTAATAACACATAATCACTGTTTTCGTGATCCAAGAATTGGTTGCAGGTGAAGCATCCCTGCTAAAACCCTTCTTGAATGATACAAAAATCAATTCATTGCCACTTCGTAAATCCTTGGTTCTGTCAAAATAGTATCAAAGAGCCCTAATTATGACCTACCCTTGAGTATCTTGTCCAATGTGGGGGCTAAAGCTGGCATGTCCATGCACTAGGGTATAAATACCTGGTCTGTCATGTGCAAGCCACAGGCAGATACAGGATTTTCTCAAAGGTGGAGGGTGCATGGGTTGTCTGATCAAATAGCCATCATGAACTGTCATGAATAAAACACGGTGAAATAAACATTAAGTTGAATTTATTAAGTTCTTCTTAATAATATTACAATAATTCAATCAACAAAAACATTTATTCATTTCTGTTTACAAATATGCAAAGAAAATATTTATGATAAAATCACATTACAATCACTTTACTATTACAAATACAATTTCACATGATATATATTTATGTATACCTTAAAATATATATTGTTTTGGACAAAGTTAAGTATTTTCATTCAGAAAGTGGGTTCATTAGTTGTTTTCGTCTGGGATTCCTTCTTGCATACCTGTCAACAATATCCTCATAGTCCAGTTTGATGTCTTTGTACATACGTAACAAGATCAGTGTATTTAACCTTTCCTGTAGCATTGCGATTCTCTTGTCACTTTTTATCATTTTCAGTGATGAGTGTGTTCTTTCTACACTAGCTGCAGAGACAGGCAGCATCCATGTCAGTTGGATCACATAAAAAATTGATGGAAACATTTTGTCTATTTTATTTTTACCACGTAATAGCACTGTCCTGAAGATCCTGTGGTCTGTCATCAATTTTTTCCCAGTACAGTTTCCACAAACTAATTTCATATGTGAAGGCCTTTTGATCACATGACATATCATGTTGGTGGAAAGTAAGTATCTTTGCTGTCAGATTTGTTGGTCATTGATATTTGTGGGTAGAAGAGACATACTTGCTGAGTGGGTAAATCTTATGCTAAATTTTCAAACCAAGTGGTTTATGTATGGTATGAAAAATGGTCTTTTCCAGTATTCATCACTGTTTTCACACTAAAAATTGTTTCTCTTTGTTTGTCTGCCACACCTTCTTGATACATGAAGTTCCTCTAAACCTGCAAATGACATCAGTGGTTTGATATTGTGCAGCATGTTTTCAATCTCCTCATCTACATTGTCTCTGATCAACTGCAACTGATCTCTTACAAGACTGACATGTTTGTAAGCTGTCATTATGTCCTGCTTGGTTCCTTGTAATAGGGTGCTGAGAGTTTTGAGATAAGCCAAAAAATACAAATTTGTGTGCAGTGTGACCAGAAATTGTGATGATGTAATTTGGGTAAGTAGGCCATTTGTTTCTAACAGTGACTTTGAATCTCATTTAGCTGGCTCCTGTACAATTGTCTCAAGACAGGTAACAATGGTAACATACTGACTCACAAAATCTTCCAATACAGTGTGGCACTCAACCCACCTCATATCACAAAGGGTCTTCACTTTGGAATTTCCAATTTGGGGTAGGTCAGCCTCTTTTCTCTCTTGATTTACTTCTTGGACTGCTTTTTCAAAATGTTGATGCTTCTTAGCAGAATACTTGAAGAATATTCCAGTTTGTTTGACAGTACAAAACATGTAGTGCATTTCAGGGATTCTGCAAGCCTTAACAAGAACTAGATTGAGATCATGATTCATGCAATAAAAGTATGGAGCAAATCTGGCTTCCCCCTTCACAAAAGCAACACATCCATTAGTATGTCCTGCCATATTGCCTGCTCCATCATAAGACTGAGAGTGACAATTCCTTGGATTCAATGACACCTTTCCAAAGGTGCTCAAAATGTTGGCCAGTGTTTCTCCTGTAATGATATTACTCTGAATGAATTCTATCAGCCTTTCAACTGGAGTAAAGTTGTGCAAGTATACCGAAGGACTAATCCAAGTTGCTCATGGTTACATTCACTGACTTCATCTGCCTGAATTCCATAAAAGGGGTCAATGGGCTGCTGCTTTATTTCCTGTACTATTATTTCCCAAATGTACTCTTTCACACAATGAAGTAATTCATTCTGTGCTGTTTTTGAGGTGTATTTAGCATTCTTGGCATATGCATCAATGTGGGGTTTAAGTACAGTCTCACGAGCATTGATACACATATTTACCAGAGCTTTGACATTTTTACCAAATGAAATGTCATTGTTATCAGTGTGTCCTTGAAATGCAACACATTAACAGCCACAAAATCCAATGCTTTTCAAAACAGAATTTAAATTTAACACTTGATGGTTCAGTTGAACCTGTTGTTTCAATTTTTCATTCACCACAAGGTCAATACTTGTGGATCTAACCATCTATAATTTCCATGAATGAGGTTTGGCTTTTGTATCAGGATTGTAGCTGTTTTGTATGTTTGACATGAAACTGGAGACAACATACATGCCAGGCAAAATATTCAATCCAAGTTTTCTGAATAGGTGATGAAATTGTACAGTTCGAACCATCTATGTTGACAAGATCTTTTCATAACTCCAGTGTCATGTCTCTTGTCTTTGTATTCCTTAAATGGGAAAGTGAAGCTAGGTTCTGGCTTTCTCTCTTTAATGAACCTGTACTTCTGTGCATCATCCAACTGGGCAGTGACTCCCAACCGGTCAGTGATATTTAATATATGTCTGGCTCTCCTAACACAAGGAATCTGGTCATCTTCATCACCATTGCCATGCCATCTCTTTTTACCAGTTTTTGAATCTTTAAAAAGGTTAAACTTACCAGTGCATGAATCACAATTCTGTGCTTCAGGCAGCTTGGCTCTGAATGTTTTGATAACAAATCTATCCATAATGCATTATATTTATGCATGTGATATCACAATAATTTTCAAAAATGTACAAAAATCTGATTTACTTGTCTAATACAAATGAAAAAGGTCCACTGCCTTGTATATACACACAGGGAGAGTGGATTGTAGTCAATTATCTTATTAATAATAATGAGAAAATAACAAATACCAATTAAATAAAACTCACATTGTACTAATTTATAGTTGATCAATGTGAATAGTACATATGAGTAAACTCTAGAGGCAGTGTAGTTAATAATCTGATTGTCAGTTAAAACTCTAATTGAAATCTCTAGGGTTTTGTAATAAAAGGTCTGGGATGAGAAATGCTGATTCAATATGCTAACCACAATTTTAATTGAAATTATAGATGATAATATATACGAATTGCTGTTTACCCATTATCTATTGTTTACCCAATGTCTATTTGGAAGTGCCTTCTAAATTGTCAATTGATATAATTGGTAATTATACACCCCTTCTTAAAACATTTTCTAATTAATTGATTGTGCAGATTAAGAGTCCCAGTTATTAACATATGATGAAACCCTACATTTAAACATCAGATTTGTTGCTTGACACACACATAACTTAGGCTAATCCCAATGCCAATGTTTCAGTTTGACAATGAAATGGGCTCAATGGGTCTCATGAAATACATTTTCTCCGGTGGGGGAGAGTGCAGAGAGTATACAGGATAAATGCTGTGGTGTGGTCCAAGGTAATCAGCACAATCTGGTCCCAACATAAGTGGTCGAACTTTTTAGAGATAGCAGAAAATTCCAGAAATTTTATGTGCAAGTTGCTTTCTCGAACTGACAACATTTTTTGGCGATGTAACCTCCTTCATTAGATGGGTCCGTAAAGATTTGTAGAGCATATTGAAGTGGGTGCAATGGGTGGTGTGGGTGGACATTGGCTTCTTCTAGACTTTCTTCAAGCCCTTTTTGTCTGAGATATTATATGAGAACTGAATGACTTTTTACCAGAATTTGGGGCTGACAAAAGAACTTTTACTTGTAGGTCACATCACAATAAAGGTACTGTGGGACTTTCAGCCAATTAAACATCTGCCTTTGTATTCAAATTGCAACACTATAAACACACTTACGCCAGTCAGTGTGGTTTCTCTCTCCTCAATAAAATAACAATGGCTCAGTGTTTTGTAATGCTGTTCTAAATGTATATGTTTAAGTGTGTAGACTCTTGTTTTCCCTATATTATCCAGCAATCACATTTGTGCTACAGTAAAATCCAGTGGTGTACTGATATATACTGGCTGTTCATTCTGTAAATGCTCAAGGACATGTGCTAACTTAACCAGTAATAAATCAAGATTTTTTGTGCAGCACAAATAAAATCATTAAATCAGTTTATCAACATAATATATATGTTTATCTGCCACTGTGGCCTAGCGGGTAACACACTTGTCTAGGAACTCAGAGGACGTGGGTTCAATCCCAGGTACAGGCAGATACATAGTGGCTCGGATGACCACTTAAAATGGCGGTCCTCTGTCATTGGGTCCTATCCCCAGTGGCAGGTTAAAGAACCTCAAGGACGTTGATAAATGGTCATCCTTGAGCCTCTATCTTCCAGTTAGGGGAATGTCAGTTACTTGTGAGTTGGGGCTGTACCTGTACAGTCGGATTGGTTAAATAGCGCTTTGAGTCCTGTAGTATATGGAGATATTGCGCTGAGTATAAATACATAATAATAATAATAATAAAATAATAATAATTATGTTGATGAGAAGATGTGTAGTAAATCAAATATGTTTAAAAATTAGATTGTGCTTTTCGATATTCATTTATTATGTGTAAAGGGCCTGACCACTGATTAATTTTTGGAAAGATCCAGACCATATTTTCTTGACTGAAAAAATATGGAAGTTTAAAGGTTCCATTTTCAAATGTATGAATCAAACTGGAGTTGTCAAATCTCAGATTTTATGTTTTGGCTTGTAAATATCTTAATAACTACTTTAAAATTCATGATGTATAAGGAGGTAATAGGAAGTCATGGATCTGGTGTCTAGAAATTCAGTTAGATTTCTCCCTTACCCCCACTTACAGGTCAGACTTGGGTCATAAAATTGACAGAATATTTCAACAAACCCTTGAAACCCCCAACATATTTTTAAAGTTCAAGTCAAACGATTACAACCCCAAACTCCCAAAGCTTTAAAGGGATTAAACCCTAGACCTGCAACAATTAAAAGTTAAAGGGCTTCTCTCAGACACTTAGACCCCAAACAAGTAAAAGTTACAGGGTTACAACCTAAGAACCTCAAAATGTTTAAGTCAAAGGGCTTGAACCCTAGACCCCAAGAAATTAAAATTAATGTGGTTAGATATCCCTACCCCCCAAATTTTACACAATAAGTTCAAGGGCTCGAATCCCATTTTCCTGATCTAGTTGGATCTGAACAATACAGACGCCATCACCTTGTAACAAATGCCAAATAACTACTTTCTGATATTCCCTTGATTCAAAGTCACCACTCAATGGATTTTGTATATCGCCACTTGGACATGCCTTAAAGTTTACTATTCACTAAATAAAACCTAAACACAGAGTAAAATTCTTGAGATATGTTGATAGTTATACTTGACATTTTGATCTACATTGTATAAATTCAGAGTTCCCCTATTCATATATACCTAAATATAGAAAGAAAAAATGAGTACAATAAATCACTTGAGCATGATTGTAGTAAAATTGAAAATTTTAATTAAGTATAGCTTTTTAGCCACTGCTAATAAGAATGCTCTCAAGTGTTTAATGTCAGAGTTTTCAAGGGTTCAAAGGCCTTTTCGTGAGTTCAATCATTACAATAGATAAATTCTACAATATTCTTCTGTTGTTACTATGCTCAATGCTTGCAGATCTGGTATGGGGGCGACATACATTGACAATCTGTTGTTTAGATGTGCAGCAAAACAGGTCCACCTGAGCAGTGAACCACTTTTGCAGATTCTTTTGAAAACTGGAGGGTACACCGACTGCTCTGTTGATTGAATTTGGGTCAATCTGGACAGTGAATCTTCAATCACATTCAGGAAGTGTGATTGAGTGATGTTTTGAATCAGTGACACGAGCTCATGATTCTCCCAAGAAGGGAGCACATTTTTACTCGATGAGTTCTGCCCTGTTTGTTGATGTAGGCTACTACTGTTAAGTTGTCCCTGGCAACTAGGACTGTTTGATTTGCATTGAAATTTGAAGTGTTTTAGGGGGCAAGAACACTGCTTTTAGTTCTAAAATGTGTAATGACTTTTTAGGTCTGACCACAGTCTTTTTCTAAGTGAATGTCCCAGCCTATATTTGAAGCATCTGTAAACTTTTGTATGTGTTATTTGGGTGGAGATCCATACCTTTGAGAAAAATTTGTGGGCTATGCCACCAGTCCAGGTAGACTATAATGCTTTCCAGGGAAGGAGCTTATCGCGTGACTGAGGAAACCTCCAGTTTTCCTTGAGGTACCATTGAAAGGGCTTCATGTGAAGTTCATGTTTCATCTTTTCAGTTGACGCTAGCAACCCAATGAGTGACATCAAACATTTTGCAGTCAGGGCAGACCTGTTCTTAATCCTGTGGATTAATGTCTCCTACTCTACAAAGGCTGAGTTTAGATGGCATTGAATATTGAATATTGGTATTGAGTTGGTCTTCATTCCAACTTGTCTAGATTTATTATCCAGACATTCCTTTAGATTTACCACTTTGTATTGAATATGGCCTCCTCTAGGGATTGAATCAATCCTGATCAACCAATCACCAAAGTATTAGTTCATTCTTATTGATTTAACAGAATGATGAGTTTTAATTACTTTACTATTACGATGAACACTTGATTTACCGTGACTAGCATAAATGGAAGAGAGATAAATTGGTAAATTTAAGATCTGTGGGCAATCCACAGATACTTCTCTGCCCTGGGATGGATGAGGATATGAAGATAGGTGAACCATACCTATTGAAGGCACCCATTCCCTTGCCATTAATGACATTCTTATTGACTGGGGGTTCAAGTATCTTTAATATATGTAGTGGAGCTCTTCCCAAAGGAGTTACCTATGATCTATACCAAATGCCAACATTGCTAAACTCTCATTTCATAGAGTTTTAGGATTCATGTAATTATTTTGGTCTAGGAAATATTTGGTATAAGGTCCAAATTGATCAAAAACTCCTGGCAAAAGAATTGGAAAAAATAATTGAGAATGGAATATTCTCATTTGATGCTGAATCCATGATTTAGTCAAAGTATTTTGGTATAGCAAATATTTGTTATAAGGTCCTAATTGATCACAACTCATGGCAAAGGAATTGAACCCTAATAATGAATACTGAATATTCTTTTTGGATGTTGAATCTGCTTTGCATCTAGCACTTGACCATAGGAACTTTGATTCCAGTTTTGCTGAGCTCACTGAGTATTTCACCTGCGTTCAAAGTGGATGGATGGTGTGAAATTGAAACTCAAAAAGAATCCAGAGAAAAAAGAATTCATTATCATTGGTGATAGACAAGCCAGAGAGTCCCTCATCCAAAAATTTCCAACCCAACTTCTTGGAAATTCTATCTCCCTACCGATACAGTCAAGAACCTAGGTGTTACTTTTGACTCTGGCAACACCTTTATCAGCCACATAACAAAGGTTTGTCATGCCTGTTACTATCACCTCAAGGACCTAAGACACATCTGCAAATTCCTTAGTCTGGAGACTGCAGCCTTGCTTGCAAACTCAATGATCAGCAGTTGACTACTGTAACTCCCTGCTTTATGGCGTACATAAATACAATGTGGCAAAACTACAAAAGATTCAAAATGCCCTTTGCAGAATTGTTTTTAGACTTGATAGAACCAGCTATGTCACTCCCTTTCTTCAAAATCTACACTGGCTCCCCATTACATACCACATCTTGTTTAAATATAATCTACTTTCAAGAACATCAAATTCTACCAACCCACATACTTATTGTCTTTGATCAAAACCAGAAGCCTAACTCGTGGAAATCAGCAATCTCTTTTCTCTGTTCATCCTAGAAAGGCCATTGTTAGGCAAGGTTTTGCAATGGCTCCCCCCACTGAATGGAACAGACTCCCACAATCAGTCCAATGACAGCACACAATGACAGGTTTCCGAAGCCAGCGAAAAACCTATTTGTTTAATTCTAATTCTAATTGGACTTTTATAGTGCTTAATCTCCCCATACAAGAGGGCTCTAAGGTGCAACAAAACAAAAAGCAGTGGACAAAATTTCAGTATCCAGAGACATGAGAGGGGTCAAGCACCACGGAGAATGCCAGGGGAATGATCCAGGCTAAGGTGGGTATGCTTTGGAGTACAAGTAGGTTTTAAGGTGCTTTCTGAAGGAGGTCAGGGAGGGAGAAGCACAAATCTCATCTGAAAGAGCATTCCACACAGTGGGAGCATCAAAAGCAAAACTATTACCAAACTGTTTGACAGATTTATGAACAGAAGAGTAAAACTTTGGAATGACAAGGAAATTGCCCCTACCTTCACTGCTCCTGGTACTAAAAGAACTGCTGTAGGAAGAAAGATATGGAGCAAAGTACCACGGAAAACCTGTGTGAAGACACTTATAAACAAGTGTGGCTGTCTTAAACACTATGAGCTGTTCAACAGGAAGCCAATGCAATTTCTTTAGCACAAGAGTTATACTGGTGTATCGACTAGTGTTTGATACAATTCTGGCTGCACTCTTTTGGATGCACTGTAATTTGTGTAGATTGAACTTGGAGAGGCTCCTGAAAAGTGAGTTGCAGTAATCCAATCGACTACTAACAAGAGCATTAGCCACAAGCACAGAAACATCATGAGTAAGAAACCACCTGACATGTCTGAAATCATGGAGTTTAACAAAACAACTTTTGCAGACATTCTGAACATACTTGGACAAGGAAAAATCTGAATTAAACCACACTCCCAAATTTTTTACTGAATCAACAGGCAAGAGTGGATTTCCCAAGATATCAATTGTAAAACATGTTTTCAACTTGTCCCTCTGTCTCTTTGAACCAAAGATGATAAACTCAGTCTTGTCAGGATTCAATTTGACGTTACTAGTTGACATCCACTCTCACATCATCTAGGCAGATGCATTCCTCTGGGATAGATATATATAAACTTGGCTGTCATCTGCATAGAAGTGAAACTTTATTCCTTTATGTTTACTGATAATCAAACTGAGGGGGTTTGTGTACAATGAGAAGAGCAAGGGGCCCAGGACAGAACCTTGGGGGATGCCAAATAGGAGTTTACAAACATCTGACAAAGTAGAACCAATTTTTATTGACTGATAATGGTCTGTTAGGTAGGATGTGAACCATTTCAGAACAGAGCCACCGACTCCAAACCAAATTCGGAGGCAACTAAGAAGAGTGGAATGATCTATGGTATTGAAGGCATCAGACAAGTCGAGCAATACTAAGGCAGTGGGTTCACCTCTTAACAATGATAAGTGAACTTCATTTTTTATGGAGAGAAGAGCTGTCTCAGTTGAGTGACCAGCCTTATATGCCGACTGGTACAGGTTGTCTAAGTTATGGACATGAATATCTTCTAACTGCTGTTTAGCAACCACACATTCTACCAGTTTTGATACGCATCCCGCCCTGAGTGAGCAGTTAATCAGCTTTGTAAGCAATGGTAGCAATATGTCAATGCATTCCTTGATCAGAAATGTCAGCCAAGGATCCAACAAGCATGATTTTGTTGGTGAGGTTTTAATTATTTTATCAACAGCTTCTTCAGAAACTTGCCTAAAGACAGTAATTTTTGGAGGATCTGAAGGTGGGTTAACATCGTTTTCAGTACCAGAGGGAGTGAAAGTATCTCTAATTTTCTTAATTTTGTTGGGAAAAAAGGAGGCAAACTGGTCAGCCAATGACTTTTCACACTCATGGGATGGAAGTGTCACCTCAGAAACCCTATTCAGTGTTTTATGCAGCTCACGCCATAGCTTATGAGAGTCATGACTATTGTCTGAAATCAGTTTGCTGTAATAGTCTGACTTATCCTTGTTTACAAGTGCATTGCACCGAGCAATCTGATGACGAAGCCGACTTCTGTTCAGTGGATTTTTGGCCATTCTTTGATTTTCTCCCTCCTTTAAAAAATCTCAGTTTCACAAAGCCTCCTTCCTTAAAGGAGACCTTGAAAACTCCCTTGAATTTCAAGGAAGCTAAGGACCTACCTTAGATTTGAGGAAGTGTCCTTCAAGAAATGTTTATTAACTTTAATGAACATTTTAAGGTAAATCCACCTAAATAAACTTGAAACATTATTGTCAAACCAACATCCACAAACAATGTTTTGCTGTTTATTTCAATCAATTTGGTTGTTTAATTCTTGAAAAATTGATGTTCAAACTTTTGAAGTGAGAAACATATTCATGGAAGTTTCCTTGAATGTAAAGGGCCCCTCCCTTACTTTGGGTAAAAAAAATTGTCATGTGACCTACTGTATTAATTTGCAAAATATAATCACACCCAATCTGTATTTTACAAAATTTGTTAAAATATAGTAAAATATAGATTTACTGACTTTACTGATCTTTAACAGTGTTACAATAAGGACATTGCCTCCATAAGGTAATTTACGTACAAAATAAGTGCACAAGTACACATGTACTTACAGTGAAAGAAAAATGTTGGTGTGGTCATAGGTTTTGGAAACAACTCCCAAAAGAAATAAAAATGCAAATAATATATCTGAAAATTAAAATGTACCTAATGTACCAAGATTAAAATAGTTAAAATGCTAAAATGTAATTTACTCTCTTAATATTTATAATAAATTGTGTGAAGGTTATATAAGCAATGGAGGGGAAATTCCAAGCAGTGTGGTTATGCAGGGAATGACCCTTCCTTTGTTTTAAGGAAAATCTTTGGTAAGGTGGAATAAAGGAGGCTTTGTGAAACAGGATTTAAGGAAGCCTTGCAAAAGGTTAGAAATCCCCCTTCCTTTACTTTAAGGAAGGAAAAAACAAAGAAGGCTTCATGAAACCAGCCCCAGATATCCAATTTGCGGAATCTTTATTCGTCAGTCTAGATATGAGAGATGCATGCCTATCAAGAACATTTTGTTTAGACTGGCATATCGTCCACCATAGTACATCTCCCCTGTGGGTGCTAATTTGGCCCTTCACCTTATATGTCCCTGGACTTTCCCTTTTTGATCTCAAGCGCATTAGAGGATGCTGTATCAATTTTGCGCTATATAAATGTTTCTATTCTACTCTACTCTATCACAACTATATGTACTTATCCGAGTAATTCATCATTCACACAAAATAATGCAACCTAAAAGGGACTTCTGTGCATGGGTCCAAGTACTGCATGGATCCAAGTATTTAATACCTTGCACACACACTGTCTTAGACAGAAGTACTGATTCTGAATGTGAATCATGTACTGATTGTACTGGTAACCAACAAAGTTGAAAACTTGTTTGGAATACAGTACCGACTTTGAGATGGTTATAACACCAAGGTCAGGTCTTTACACAGGGCCAGTATGGTCTGTGTGTCCTTGTTACAAGAATCCTTGGTCGGGGCTCTTAGCAACCAGTCGTCTAGGTACTGGTGCATCCTTATACTCTTGGACAAAGCCAACAGCTTCCCCTGCTTGACCACTGCAAAGAATGCCATTCAAGCTGTTGATGGGCCATTAGGGAGCACTTTAAATTGGTAGGTTTAACCTTGAGGATAAAATCTGATGTGCTTCTGTGTCCTGGAATTGATGGGAATATGGAAGTAAGCATCGTAAAAGTTTAGCAATGTGTCCCACTCCCCTTGTTTCAGTGATGGTCATACAACTTTTGGGGTTTCCATCTTGAACAGTTTTATGTTGAGATACAAACATAGATGGTTGTAGAAAGCCAGAGTTTCAAACCTTGACCTTTTCTACCAGTAATTTTTGCCATAGGGAATGTAAAGCCTCCTTCGGGTAATTGTTCCAGAGGGGGTTTGCATATCCACTCTCAAAGAATGCTTGGTGAGACATGTAGCCTTCTTGTCTTCTTGAAGATAGAGGCGGTTTTTTAGTTTTTCTTTTGTGACTGCCTGGTTGTACAAACAAAATGTGCATGAGTTACAACATTCAAACAGTCTGCATTGTCTTTGGTTTCAAAGGTCTCTGAACAGTCTAAACACAATCTGACTGTAGATTCTGAATCACATGACTTACACAATAATTGCCATTTAAACTGCTTAGTATCCTTGGCTTGCTTAGTGGAGGTACCAGAAGTAGCAGTAGACTAGAGCCCCTATCCTGTCCTCTAGCATATTTGGCTCTTGTAGATAAGGACCTCCATGCTGATGGTTCTGGTCCCAAGAAGTTCGATAAGGTTGGTATCTGTTGTTGTGTTTACCACCAAACTTCCCAGCACCCCAATCTGGGTTGAAAAGTATGGGAAGCTTCATGCTTAGCAATCTCATCCTTGGTGCATCTTCTTAAGACATCATCTGGAAACAAAGCTCCACTCTGAAAGAGGGCATTCCTAACAGCTGAAAATTCCTTCACAGCAGATTTCAAATGATCAAGGTATGAGCTATGGCAGAGAAGAGTCATAAAGATGGTATCGTGCTGCACAGCCTTGCCCATGGTGAAGGAAACATTCTGGTTGAAAGCCATTTCGACATATCCTCTAGGGCCTTTCCAGTTTGCTGGGAGCACTTGCCTTGGTCCAGTTCCTTCCCCAAAGTTTGACCCTTCTCTTTAATGTCACACTGGAGATTAGTAACACACCTGCTGTAACCTACAATATTATCACTCTGAGAGTGCTTTTTCCCATTTCCTTGAAGTTTCTTGAACCAAAAATCGACAAGCATAGGGGGGTGTGGTGGGGGGTGCAGAGGAGGTCCAAGATGGTTTTGCAATTTTAGATTACATGCTATTAAGAGAGGCAGCAATATTCTTAAAGTGTGAGATGTATCGGCCTGGTCTGGGTACAACAGCAGGGTCAAGTCCAGAGTGACGTACAATGGCCTTTGTGAATGAACTGATGAAGAACACGTGTTTCAGTGACTGTAATATAGTATCCAGCACAAGCAATTAGGTTTCAAGACTCTGGTTTCCTTCAGAACCAGTCTTCAGTGGGAAAGTCCACACTAATCTTACTGACAGGCTGGTATTGGTTGCTGGTCCATGGGTTATCAGAGCGTGAAGAGATAGTATACTTAAGGTCCGGTACATAAGGCCAGCCCATATAGGATCTGTTGCTTGTATTGTCTCCCTTTAAGATTGGTCCTCAGTCACAGTGTTTTCTTTGTCCTTTTCCTGATCAATGTCGGTTTTGGGATCATCAGAAGCCAAAAGCATACCCTCTTCAATATCTACAGCCTGATTGATTGGTTCAACAGAAGTAGGAGGCTGCTGGAAGAGAGGTTCTTGCTCTGGGACTGGTGTGGATAAAGGTTATGCAGGGAGATAACATCATGGAGTTCCTGTCTGAAGTCATTGTCGCATTTTTGGTCTGGTGAGCTATCCCATACCCAGGTTGGACTAGCTGTCAGAGAAGGATCCAACACTGAAGGTTGAATAAATGGTGACCTAGATATTGCCCCAGCTGGGGCACATGCATGCATACCTGTACGTAGACCAGCTGATGAGAACCTCTTGTTAACAAAGTTTCAATGCTGGTGAACTTTGCCACCCAATCATCTCATCTTTAAGATCTACTAGACCTTGTTTATAAGTAGAAAATTCAGAAGCATTATGCTGAGTAAGGGAAGTATGCAAACTGTCATTACTCACAGTTCTCATAGCCATAAAATCAGAGGAAACAGCCGAAATAGCAGTTATATCAGAAGGATCCACTAGATCCAAATTCTTGCCACATTTCAACTTCTTTTCCTTGCATACTTTATGAGGAAATGGCCAGCTGCTAAGCTTTCTCTTAAGCTAGAGCAGCATGAAAAGAGCAGTCCTGTCATAAAATATATTCAATCTATGACCCTTGTCCCTGTACTGAGCACATTTGGAGTTGCCATCAAAAACTGCCATAATGTGGCAACATGATCCTAGCTTTTGTCCTGGTGAAGACTGTAGAAATATCCAGACTGTATCAGGAAATTACACCAAGCAAATCAAGACAGAAAACAGTTTATTACAGGTGAAAAAAAATTTACAATTTTCTCAAAAATGTTGATAGCTTGATGTCAAATGAAAAGATGAGACGACTTCGCCTGACTCCACCTTGAGTCTGAAGGGAACAAAGCTCCTGGGGAGTAAAGGGGACTCTACCAGTCCAGCCAGAGCAATACTCAGAATGTTTTTTTCTTGTGTTTGGTGAGA
This sequence comes from Sabellastarte sp. h YS-2021, assembly GCA_964017235.1. NCBI lineage: Eukaryota > Metazoa > Annelida > Polychaeta > Sabellida > Sabellidae > Sabellastarte > Sabellastarte sp. h YS-2021. Next base: position 90,862,643 of record OZ024934.1, read on the forward strand.
CTGGCTGGCACCATACCAGGTTGGACTGGCTGTCAGAGAAGGATCCAACACTGAAGGTTGAATAAATGGTGACCTAGATATTGCCCCAGCTGGGGCACATGCATGCATACCAGTATGTAGACCAGCTGATGAGAACCTCTTGTTAACAAAGTTTCAATGCTGGTGAACTTTGCCACCCAATCATCTCATCTTTAAGATCTACTAGACCTTGTTTATAAGTAGAAAATTCAGAAGCATTATGCTGAGTAAGGGAAGTATGCAAACTGTCATTACTCACAGTTCTCATAGCCATAAAATCAGAGGAAACAGCTGAAATAGCAGTTATATCAGAAGGATCCACTAGATCCAAATTCTTGCCACCTTTCAACTTCTTTTCCTTGCATACTTTATGAGGAAATGGCCAGCTGCTAAGCTTTCTCTTGAGCTAGAGCAGCATGAAAAGAGCAGCCCTGTCATAAAACATATCCAATCTATGACCCTTGTCCCTGTACTGAGCACATTTGGAGTTGCCATCAAAAACTGCCATAATGTGGCAACATGATCCGAGCTTTTCTTCTGGTGAAAACAGAATAAGTATCCAGACTGTATCAGGAAATTACACCAAGCAAATCAAGACAGAAAACAGTTTATTACAGGTGAAAAAAAATTTATAATTTTCTCAAAAATGTTGATAGCTTGATGCCAAATGAAAAGATGAGACGACTTGGCTTTACTCCACCTTGAGTCTGGAGGGAACAAAGCTCCTGGGGAGTAAAGGGGACTCTACCAGTCCAGCCAGAGCAATACTCGGAATCTTTTTTTCTTGTGTTTGGTGAGACTGGCTGGCACCATACCAGGTTGGACTAGCTGTCAGAGAAGGATCCAACACTGAAGGTTGAATAAATGGTGACCTAGATATTGCCCCAGCTGGGGCACATGCATGCATACTTGTACGTAGACCAGCTGATGAGAACCTCTTGTTAACAAAGTTTCAATGCTGGTGAACTTTGCCACCCAATCATCTTTAAGATCTACTAGACCTTGTTTATTAGTAGAAAATTCAGAAGCATTATGCTGAGTAAGGGAAGTATGCAAACTGTCATTGCTCACGGTTCTCATAGCCATAAAATCAGAGGAAACAGCAGAAATAACAGTTATATCAAAAGGATCCACTAGATCCAAATTCTTGCCACCTTTCAACTTCTTTTCCTTGCATACTTTATGAGGAAATGGCCAGCTGCTAAGCTTTCTCTTAAGCTAGAGCAGCATGAAAAGAGCAGTCCTGTCATAAAATATATTCAATCTATGACCCTTGTCCCTGTACCGAGCACATTTGGAGTTGCCATCAAAAACTGCCATAATGTGGCAACATGATCCAAGCTTTTGTCCTGGTGAAGACTGTAGAAATATCCAGACTGTATCAGGAAACTACACCAAGCAAATCAAGACAGAAAACAGTTTATTCCAGGTGAAAAAAAAATTATTATTTTCTCAAAAATGTTGATAGCTTGATGTCAAATGAAAAGATAAGACGACTTGGCTTTACTCCACCTTGAGTCTGAAGGGAACAAAGCTCCTGGGGAGTAAAGGGGACTCTATCAGTGCGGCCAGAGCAATGCTCGGAATGTTTTTTTCTTGTGTTTGGCGAGACTGGCTGGCACCATACCAAAGGTTTATGTCTATTAGGCAAGATGTATTAACACAATAAAACAATCATCTTTGGCACTTTGGTACTTGTATACAAGTACCCACCACTGGAAAGTCAAAATATTTTGCAAAATATCTGACTGTATAATTCTGCTGTTCAAAAAGGATGTAGCAATCCATAAATATTTAAGGTTCATTATAGTTCAATTCATAAATCAAAGGTTTATTTCAATAAATGTTTCTCATGACTTAAAACCTAGATATCAAAAGTCTTTCCCTCCTTAGTTTTCTACTACCTTACACCAATGCTGTCCCTGGATATGACCCATATCATGGCTCATGACTTTTAACATTTAAAGCTCTAAATGCAAGAGATGAGGAAATAATATGGGGGCTATGATTAAGCTTTTTCACTACTATCTAGTACATGAATGCTCAAAAATCAATTTTGGTCCAAGTGCTCCCAAACTGTGATCAGCTTAAGATTTTGATATTATAAATATGTGTTTAAAATCACGCCATACTAAAGCAAGTAGCTTTTGCTGAGTGGCGCTGGCAGGTGGTGTACCTAAACTTACTTTGATCATGTGACCTTGAAGAGGCAAAAATTGGCATGTACAAAAAGTTTAAGAGTTTTTAAGTTTTTAAAGTTGTCCGAAAAACAATTTTGCACCTTTTCAAGAGACACTTAAATATATAGCAATATTAAGTCACCCAAAGAAGAAACTGAAGAAAACATTTTCTGTTTGTGCAGCTCAAGCAGTGGTTCACAACCATAAATCACCTCAACTGTGTTTTCAGTAAATGTCAGTGGCATTTTATATCACATTAGCTTCTAAAATCTAATCTAAACATGTTAAGAGGTTTGGAAACAAAATCTGACCAAAGCAAATATCTGCTAAATATCACATTCAACTAGACTTATGCCGCTCGCTTTATTGCGAGCCGGCAGAGTATCCCCGAACATAGCAAACCTTTACCTGTAGAAGCAATAATAAAAATAGCATTGGAGATGCTCGTACCCCACAGCCCAGGAAAATAGTTTTCAACACCATGATATAGAAGTAGTGAAACAGTACACAGATTGGGATACTTTCAGAGCAGTGTCAGTGTCCAAATAATGTTTAAGTAGAGAAAATAACATTTAAGAGAAAGAAATTGCATGTAAAGAGTAAGTATTAAAACAAGACAATTCAGTAAACTAAAAATTATGAAGCTTTAAGACTTCTCCCATTTTGATTTTCATTTGTATGGTCGAATTATGGTTTGGATGTTTTGAATATTACTCATACATACAGATGTAGCAATACGTGCTTTTATGTGGAATTGGGGGAAAACCTGTGGCTCACTTTATGCAATACCATCTGTTACAATGGGAAGTTGCAAAAGTAAAACAGTTAATGACTTCTAATATGACTTCAACAGTTCTTAATCTACACCAAAAGACACCCAAAGGCCCAACAACCAAGATTCAAGTAAAAATATATAAGAGATATAAGAGAGATAAATACGATCAGATATCCTCGTAGAGCCATAAAATAGCATCATATATGCAAGATCAAAGGTCAAATCCAGGTCACACCATGCATGATGTTGCACACATATAACCCTTGATCAATGTCCCCACCAAATATCAACTTCCTACACCTTATGGTTTCCAAAATATAGCCCAGACAAGGCATTATAGGTCAAGGTCACTATGGCAAGGTCAAAGGTCAAATCAAGGTCACGCCATGATGTTTTACATCTACACACCCTAGCCAATGTCTCTACTCAGTATCAACTTCCTACACCTTATAGTTTCTGAGATATACCCCGGACAAGATTTTATAGGTCAAGGTCACTATGGCAAGGTCAAATCAAGGTCACGCCATGACACTGCACACCTACACCCCCTGACCAATGTCCCTACCAAGTATCAACTTCCTACGCCTTGCAGTATCCGAGATATAGCCCAGACAAGATTTTATAGGTAAAGGTCACTATGGCAAGGTCAAAGGTCAAATCAAGGTCAGACCATGACATTGCACACCTACACCCCCAAACCAATATCCCTACCAAGTATCAACTTCCTACACCTTAGGGTTTCAGAGATATAGCCGGGACAAGATTTTAGAGGTCAAGGTCACTACGGCAAGGTCAAATCAAGGTCAGACCATGACGTTGCACACCTACACCTCCTAACCAATGTCCCTACCAAGTATCAACTTCCTACACCTTACGGTTTCTGAGATACAGCCCGGACAAACTTTTTCCCGCCACCCGCCCGGACACCATGGGTGAAAACAATACCCCGACAGCCCTTAAGGGCTGTGGGGTAAAAAGCATAGAGGCTGAAGATTTCTGAAGTTATAAGCATTTTTAAATTTGGCTGTTGTTTGACCTTGAAGGAGGGGTCCAAGGGCAAATGTGACCACATCAGAAGATTCCCAGCCCATGATTTCCTACAAGTTGGTTTCACAATGCAAACCTCTAGGACCAATAATAGGCAACTTATAAGCACTTTAAGCTTTTGCTATCGTCGTTTGACCTAGATGGGGTACCAAGGTCAAATCTGACCATGTCAAAAGATTCATAGCCCACTATTTCCTATAGGTTGGTTTTACATTTCAAACCTCTAGGACCAATAATAAGCGAGTTACAAGCACTTTTAAGTTTGGCTATCCTCATTTGAGCTAGGAGGTCAAAATGGACCACATCAGAAGATTGTGAGCACATGATTGACTAGAAGTTGGTTTACCATCCCAAATGTCTGGGACCAATAAGTGAACTAGACCTAGCGCATCGGAAAACCGATGCAAATTGTATCCACCGTAAAGACAATGCACCAAAACCTCTAGGACCAATAATAAGCAAGTTATAAGCACTTTTAAGTTTGGCTGTCCTCATTTGACCTTCAAGGAGGGGCCCAAGGTCAAATCCGACCACACCAGAAGATTCCCAGCCCATGATTTCCTATATGTTGGTTTACCATCCCAAACCTCTAGGACCAATAATAAGTGAGTTATAGGCACTTTCACCTTTGGCTATCCTCGTTTGACCTTGAAGGAGGGGCCCAAGGTCAAATCCGACCACACCAGAAGATTCACAGCCCATGATTTCCTATATGCTGGTTTACCATGCCAAACCTCTAGGACCAATAATAAGCGAGTTATAAGCACTTTTCAGTTTGGCTGTCCTCATTTGACCTTGAAAGAGGGGCCCAAGGTCAAATCTGACCACACCAGAAGATTCCCAGCCCATGATTTCCTATATGTTGGTTTACCATCCCAAACCTCTAAGTCCAATAATAAGCAAGTTATAAGCATTTTTATGTTTGGCTGTCCTCACTTGACCTTGAAGGAGGAGCCCAAGGTCAAATCCGACCATGCCAGAAGACTCCCCGCCCATGATTTCCTCATGTTGGTTTACCATCCCAAACCACTGGGATCAATAATAAGCGAGTTATAAGCACTTTTAAGTTTGACTATCCTCGTTTGACCTCGAAGGAGGGGCCCAAGGTCAAATCTGACCACACCAGAAGATTCCCAGCCCATGATTTCCTATAGGTTGGTTTACCATCCCAAACCTCTAGAACCAATAATAAGCGAGTTATAAGCACTTTTAAGTTTGGCTGTCCCCATTTGACCTTGAAGGAGGGGCCCAAGGTCAAATCCGACCACACCAGAAGATTCCCAGCGCATGATTTCCTATATGTTGGTTTACCATCCCAAACCTCTAGGACCAATAATAAGTGAGTTATAAGCACTTTTAAGTTTGGCTGTCCTCGTATGAGGGGCCCAAGGTCAAATCCGACCACACCAGAAGATTTCCAGCCCATGATTTTAGATATGTTGGTTTACCATCCCAAACATCTAGGACCAATAATAAGTGAGTTACAGGCACTTTTACCTTTGGCTATCCTCGTTTGACCTTGAAGGAGGGGCCCAAGGTCAAATCCAACCACACCAGAAGATTCACAGCCCATGATTTCCTATATGCTGGTTTACCATCCCAAACCTCTAGGACCAATAATAAGCGAGTTATAAACACTTTTCAGTTTGGCTGTCCTCGTTTGACCTTGAAGGAGGGGTCGAAGGTCAAATCTGACCACATCAGAAGATTCGCAGCACATGATTTCCTATATGTTGGTTTACCATCCCAAACCTCTAGGATCGATAATAAGCGAGTTATAAGCACTTTTAAGTTTGGCTGTCCTCGTTTGACCTTGAAGGAGGGGTCCAAGGTCAAATCTAACCACATCTGAAGATTCGGAGCACATGATTTCCTATAGGTTGGCTTCACATTGCAAACCTCTAGCACCAATAATAAGGGAGATATAGGCACTTTTAAAGTCCTCTATGTGGGTTACTTCGGCACTCCGTGGATGACCTTGAGTTAGGAGCTTCAAGGTCAAATGTGTGCAAGGTTGTAGAGGACATGTATATGTGTCATACATATCACCTATGAAGAGATTCAACCTTCTACCTATGAGGAACAGCCAGTAAAACAAGAGGAGAGTGCCCGTGAACGGGCACTGTGTCAGCTGACTGAGTGTTTTTGATTTTTGAAGGTGATTAGAGGACAGAATAATTATCAGGAAAAGGGCTGTACAGAAATACAGTAAATGGTAACTGAACAGCAAGTTCGAAAGAAATTCCGAAGCTGACAGAAGAAAAGGATAAAAAAGTTGTGCCCTGTAAATGGTATTATGAAGGAAAATAACAAGGTAATTGTTTAAGTGTAAAAAATAGGTTAAAACATATTTAAAGAAATACTACAAATGCAATATCCTCGTTCGACCTTGAAGAAGGGGTCCAAGGTCAAATCTAACCACACAAATACATTCCCAGCCCATGGTTTCCTATGGTTTACCATTCCAAACCTCTAGGACCAATTACAAATGAGTTATAAGCACTTTTAAGCTTGGCTGTCCTCATTTGACCTTGAAGGAGGGGTCCAAAGGTCAAATCTGACCATACCAAAAGATTCCGAGCCAATGATTTCCTATGGGATGGTTTACCATCCCAAATCTCTGTCACCAATAATAAGCGAGTTGTAGGCACTTTCAATTTTCGCTATCCTCATTTGACCTTGAAGGAGGGTTCCAAGGTCAAATCGGACCATATCAACAGATTCACAGCCCATGATTTCCTGTCTGTTTACCATCCCAAACCTCTGGGACCAATAATAAGCGAGTTATAAGCACTTTTAAGTTTGGCTATCCTTGTTTGACCTTGAAGGAGGGGTCATTGAAGGTCAAATCTGACCACACCAAAAGATTCCCACCCCATGATTTCCTACAGGTTGGTTTATCATCCCAAACCTCTAGGATCAATAATAAGGGAGATATAAGCACTTTTCATGACTGACAAAAAACACCTGTGGCGGCCATCTTGTTTCTCAAAATGAGGCCAAAAATATTCCCAGACAACATTTTATGGTTATTAATATATACTGCAAACTTAAGAAAGGTAGCTATAATATTTTTTTCATCAGAGCAGTAATGGTGAAATCTCTCTCTACACACTGCGGCTATCCAGTGGATACAATGATTTACTCAACAGTGAGAACCTGAAAGTAGCTATTGCTCAGCTATGCCATGACATAGAGGTCTGCAATTTCACTATGTTATAGCTGACCAAAAATTCTGTGAATAACATATTTAACAAATTACTCTAAATGTAACAGTTTTCAAGTTACAACTGATTTACTCAACAGTGAGAACCTCAAAGGAACTATTACTCAGCTATGCAATGAGCTACATGTCTGAAATTTTAATATGTTATAGCTAATCCAAAAGTAGGTGAACAACATATTTAAGCAAACTACTGTAAATGCAATAGTTTTCAAGCTACAACTGATTTACTCAATAGTGAGAACCTGAAAATAGCTATTGCTCCGCTATTGCATGAGCTATAGGTCTGTAATTTCACTATGTTATAGCTGACCCAAAAGCAGGTGAACAATATATTTTAACAAAATACTCCAAATGCAATATTTTTCAAGTTATAGCTGATTTACTCAACAGTCAGTACCTGAGAATAGCTATTGCTCAGTTGTGCCATGAGCTATAGGTCTATAATTTCACTATGTTATAGCTGACCCAAAAGTAGCTGAATAACATATTTGCACAAATTTCTGTAAATGCAATAGTTTTCCAATTATAACTGATTTACTCAACAGTGAGAACTTCAAAGTAGCTATTACTCAGCTATGAAATGAGCCACAGGTCTGAAACTTCACTATGTTATAGCTGACCCCAAAATAGGTGAATAACATATTGAAACAAAATACTCTAAATGCAATAGTTTTCAAGTTATAAGTGATTTACTCAACAGTGATAACCTAAAAGTAGCTATTACTCAGCTATGCCATGAGCTACAGGTCTGAAATTTTACTATGTTATAGCTGGCCCAAAAGTAGCTGAATAACATATTTATACGAAATTCTCTAAATGCAATAGTTTTTAAGTTACAAGTGATTTTACTCATGATGGAAGTTACTGAAAAGCCCAAAAGTAGGTATTACTCACTTAGCTATTGAGACAGACACCCAACTTACTCACCATATTGTAGCTATGAAATAAGTAGCTGAATAACATATTTTAACAAAATGCTCTAAATGCAACACTTTTCAAGTTATAAGCGATTTACTCAACAGTGATAACCTAAAAGTAGCTATTACTCAGCTATGCCATGAGCTACAGGTCTGAAATTTTACTATGTTATAGCTGACCCAAAAGTAGCTGAATAACATACGAATACGAAATTCTCTAAATTGCAAATTTAAGAAGTAAATTAAATTTTTATAAGTTAATACCCTATCCAATGGACAATTGCTTATCCGGTCGGCGCGGACCGGCCCGCCAAATGTCAGAAAAAGACGTCCTGTGTCTCCACCGGCTAGGCCGGCCCAGTACTGTGCACTCGCCAGATGGCGTGTCGTACTTCCTTCCTGTCTAGACAGAGTGACGTCATAGCATCTTTTTTGTTGTCTAAACCTATTAGACCCCTAGTAAGCTGATAGCGGGGTCGGTGGGAGGGTCTTGTGTGTCCATTGGATAGGGTATTAACTTATAAAAATTTAATTTACTTCTTAAATTTGCAATTTTATTGCGTTAATACATCCTATCCAATGGACAATTGCTGAATAACTACCGCTTGGTAGGCGGGTAAGTTACTAGGGACTAGGTTAACTCATGTTGAATAATGAACAATTTCTTTTAAGCCTGGGAAGACCTTGTGGTCGGTAACCCTTTAGGCTATGGTCGAATATCATCACCCGGTTACAAGAGGTTGAACCGTCAGTCGACCTTGCCCCCCCCCCCTTTTTTAAGAAGACCTGCTCTGAGGTAGGGGAAGAGAGGGATGAGTTCAGTCCCATAGAGGTAATCCTCCCAGTGGAAGTACGTCCAGAATTTTTTTTTTTTTGCTTGAATATAAGTGCAATATATACAGAGATGTAGTACTATTTACATATATACAGGTCTCCTCTAATTCCTCGCCTGTTGGTGGATCTGCTGGGCAGCCACCACAGGACCAAGGTGATAGAGCTCTGAGTCTGCCCAAGCCACATCCTTCAGATAAAATTGGGTGAAGGTGTTATGAGATTTCCAGTGGCAGGCTGATAAGATCTGCTCTAAGGAGACTCCAGACTGGAAGGCCTTAGAGGCAGCAAAGGCCCTCACATCATGAGCTTTGACTTGATGTAGGGTGTGGGCCTGCTGATCAGAGAGCTCATAGCATAGGATCACAGTTTGTTTGATCCATGAGGAGATAGTGGCAGAGGAGATGTCTTTGTCGAAACCTTTCTTGAAGGAGACAAAAACTAACTCTTTGTGCTGCCTGAGGTCTGAAGTCCTGTCCAAATAGTAGCGCAAGGCTCTGACCGGACAAAGGGATCTGTCAGACTTGAGGGATTTATCCAGAGTAGGAGCCAGTGCTGGTATGACCACTGGGGCTACACTCTCCGGACCCTCTTTGGCCAGCTGGTTCTTGGAAAGAAAGCTGGGGGATGGAAACAAAGACACCTTAGTCCAGTCGGACTGGTGTCTGATGTTCTTGTGCTGCCATGCATGGATCTCACTCCTTCTTTTGCCGGAGCCTAGGGCTAAAAGGAAGACAGTTTTGAAGGTAAGGTGCTTCAAAGATGCTTCCCTGAGAGGCTCAAAAGGGGCCTTTGTCAGTTGGTGTAGTACCAAGGAAAGGTTCCAGGAAGGAATCCCTCTCCGCCCTTTGGGTCTATCTCGATGGAAACTTTCCAAGAGACGAGTGAGATTTTCATCTTTGCTGATATTGACTGTTGTGCTTCCCAGTTTATCAGCAATGGCAGACCTGTATCCATCAATGGTGCTGGGCTGTAACTTCTTGTCCTCAAAGAGGTGCATTAGGAAGTCAGCCACTGAATTTACACGTGGTGACCTGAAGTCCACCTGATTAGCGTCGCACCACTTTGTAAAAATGGTCCACTTTGCCTCATAGACTGATCTAGTTGATCCTCTTTGAGGAGCCTCAATTCTTGCTGCCACTGCCTCAGAGAAGCCCTGTTCTTTGATTTTTGAGGCTCTAGGAGCCAGGCATGGAGATTTAGGTTTGTCAGATTTCTGTGAGGGATCTGATTGAAGGGCTGTGTTAGCAGTCTGGGCAGGTTGGGCAGGCTGAGAGGGACCTGACTGGACATGGTCACTAAGTCCCAAAACCAAGGCATGTTGGGCCAACCCAGGGCAATCAGAATGAGTCTCTTGCACGGGGAGTCCAGTAGCTTCTCCACCACTTTGCCCAATATGGCCGCCGGTGGGAAGGCGTATGCATCCAGATCGTCCCATGGCAGGGTCAGTGCATCCACTGCTACTGCCAGGGAGTCCGGTACTGGAGAGACAAACTGAGGTAGTTTGTGGTTGAATCTCGTGGCAAATAGGTCTATCTGAGGCCGGTGCCATTGATTGCATAATTCTTGAAAAACTTCCGGAAGGAGGGACCACTCTGTTTGGATGGTCTGACCCAGCCTGGATAGCTTGTCTGCTATCACATTTAAGTGGCCTGGGATATGTCGGGCTTTTAGAGTCACTTGTCTTTGGGAACACCAAGTCAAGGGCACACAGTGGACCCGACCTCATGCCTCCTTCTTTGTTTATGTAGGCCACTACTGTTGTATTGTCTGTGGCCACTAGGACTATTTTGTCGGTGCAGAGATCTTGGAACTCTTTTAAAGCCAAAAAGACTGCTTTTAGTTCCAAGTAATTTATGTGCAGTTTGCTTTCCGGAACCGACCAGGAACCCCTTGCAGTGAGCTCGTTTAAATGAGTGCCCCAACCTTCTTTTGATGCGTCTGTAAACATTTGCAGAGCATGCTTTATGGGGTGTAATGGTTGACCTTGAAGTAGTGTTACGATCGAATGTAAATATGGAAACCGGGTCCCGAAAACAAAAATTCGGCGGAAACCGGATTCGTTCGAATTAGTATACACCAAGCTGTAGTCAAGCTGTAAAACTTTCTGTGCGTGTACATGAACAATAATTTCAACTAAAATGTGGTTTATTTGATGATAAAACAGACGTTTTGGATATTATTTCAGTGTATATTGGCAAAATATTACAGAAGTTAATATTTTTAAACGTTTCTGTGTAGTATTTTATACGTTTTGATGTGAAATATGTGACATTTCGGGAACCGGTTCTTAAAATTTGTCACCGGATTTCGTTTACTCTGTTATAAATCGAATAGAAACCAACTATCCGGTTTGCCGTCTTTATCACTACCTTGAAGCACATTGCTTTCGTTGAGCCACCACTGTAAGTGCGGGTGCAGGGATCTGGGCAGAGGGATGATCTTCTCCAAGGATTCCGGTACTCTCCAATTGTTTTTGAGATGCCACTGTATGGGTCTCATGTGTAGTCGGCCTAGATGAACCTGTTTCTCTGTGGCCGTTAGTAGACCTATTAAGGACATGAACTGCCGGACCGGACAGGCCGGTAGACTCAGTAGTGATTTTATTTTGTCCTGAAGGCTTTGCCACCGGTCCGGGGTCGGTCTGACCCGGCCGGTCGAACTGGTAACCTACAAAGTTGAAGACTTGTTTTGGCTCCAGTTCCGACTTTTCCAAGTTCACTAACCAACCTAGTTCTTGACATATTCTGACTAGAGTTTGTGTGTTTTGCAAGCAAATTGAGTGGGATTTGGCCCTTACCAACCAGTCGTCTAGGTACTGGTGGATCCTTATACCCTTGTGACCGGCCATCAACTTCACCTCCTTGGCTACCACTGTGAACTCCATGGGAGCTGTGGACAGGCCAAAGGGAAGAGCCTTGAATTGGTATGTCTGACCTTGGACATGGAACCTGAGGTATTTCCTGGACTGTTCCTGTATGGGAATGTGGAAGTAGGCATCCTTGAAGTCTACAGATGTTACCCACTCCCCCCGCTGGAGGGATGTCCGGATGGTTTCCGGTGTTTCCATTCTGAATTTCTCCGTCTTGAGAGAGATTCAATTTGCTTAGGTCTAAAATGGGCCTCCATTTGTTGTTCGGTTTGGGAACCAAAAAGAGCCGGTTGAAAAACCCTAGAGATGTTTGATTGTGGACCCGTTCTACAGCATTTTTGTCGATAAGCTGCTGCAATGCTTCTAACAGGTAGCTGTTCCTGTGAAGATTGGCATAGCTGCTTACGACTGTGGGAAACCTTGACAGTTTTGGCCGGTTTTGGAAGGGAAGGGTGTAGCCCTGTTTCAGGATTTGAACTACCTTGGGACCGGCACCCATTTGTGACCACATTGTCGAGAAGTTTTGAAGTCTTGCCCCTACAGGAAGATTTAAGGCAGCATTTTTGACACTTTCTACAAGTTGGACACAAGACAACTGAGTGACACAAGAAACACTTTTCACAGATTTTAATAACCAATTCTTTGGGTAACACTCTGCCTGTCCGGGACTTAACTCTTTCTTTTGCGAGTGCCCGGACGCAGAAGGAACATGAGAAACAACAGGCTGTTTTACATTTAAAGTTTCTAGTGTCTGTGGGCTCCGGGCCAGCAGTCTTACATTGGCTTGTGTTACAGAGTAATTGTCATTTATATGACTGCTGGCCCTTGGCCGGTCGGGATGAGTAGGTGGAAGCCCGGCCTCTGCCTCTCTTGGAGTTTCTCTTGCCAATGGTCTTCCATGCTGGTTTATCCGACCTGGAATCTTTATAGCTTGCTTTCTTGTCATGCCTTTCATACGGATGGTACCGACCCTTGTTGTGAGAAGAGGTTGAGGGGCCCTTAGACTCAAACTGGGCTATGTCTTCTTCAGCCCGCTTTACCACAGCTTCAGGAAAGAGGGTGGCAATGTGTAGAGGTGCGGATCTCAAGGCTGTCAAAGTGTCCGGTTTGATTCCGGTCCTGAGATGGCTGAGGTACGCATCCCTGCGTACAAAGGTAAGGTTTCCCATGGACACGAAGACGAAGTCTGACAAGTGCTCCATGGCTTTTGCTGCAGCCTGAGATATGCTGGAATTAAAGTCTATGAGATAATTCAGTTCATCAGCTGCTGCAGTGAAGTTAGCGGAACCCTTGCCTTTATTTTCTGATCTAACAACCTTTAACTGATCTTTCATCTGCTGTTGTACTTTAAACAGGCACCTATTAAAACTTGCAGTCTGGTTGCATATGACGGATGCCTCCCTAGCTGACCTCTCCCACCTACGTAAGGTCTCCTGTGAGATTCTACGAGAAGCTTGTGGGGTAGAAGAAAGTCCTGTGTACTTCGCTATCCGGCCATAGCTGCTGTTTAGCTTTGAAGCGTCGGTAGACCAGTGTGAAACTTGAGACGGGTTGGTTGTAGGTTCTGTGTGTAGCCCGTACCATCTAGATTGCGACTTAGCCGGCCTGAGGAAGACATCTTTGGCTAAGCCACCGGGCTCAGATCCACGGGTAGGGTAGCCCTCCACTAGTGTGAGGTTTAACTTGGCCAGTTTGCGGCACAACCAATCTTCCGTTGGCATTTTTACTGAAACTTTGCCTGGAGGAGCAGTCTTTGGCCCTGCGAAAGGGTTATCATCAGAGGTACTGGTAGGGTTGTCCATTTCAGGGATGTTGGACCAAGCCATAAAGGAACGTATGCCCTGCATGGTGTCTCTGTAGTTTTGTTCCTCCGACACTGGCTGATCTTGGTCGGTGACAGACTGATCCGGGTCCTCAGAGAGTTCCCCTTCTTCTTCGGCGTACAAGTCAAGAGGGGGTTGGTCTGACAAGCTAGCAGCCTCCGAGGACAGGCTAGATACACTATCCCGTCTGGTCTGACATAGAGCCGGTGAACCTGTGTCAGCCGGATCAGAGGACAGTGACCGGTCGGTAGCAAGAGGTCGGTGAGTGACTTGAGGGTCGGTACCATAATCCACAGTGCTAGGTCGGTGGGATTTAGTTTGACTGGCAGGCTGATGCGAGGTCGCAGAGGAGCCCTGTCCAGTAAACTTAACAGTGGAAGCCGGTCGGCTGCTCTTAGTTTGACTGGCCGGCTGATGCTTGGTAGCAGAGAAGCCCGTACCAGTAAACTGATTTGAAGATGTCTGTGAGCTGGTGATTGCTTTACTGGTCGGCTGATGCTTTTCAGCAGAGAAGCCAGATCCAGGAAGCGAGGTTGAAGGTCTGATGAAAGGTTCAGTGATATTCTGTGTCTGTGGAGGTGAGTGGGACGGAGCCACTTTGACATCTGAAGTAAAAGAGGGTTCAAAACTCTTGGCCAAAATGAGGGCTTCTAAACGACTAAAGCGTTCAGACCATTTGTTGTCTAGATCATTAAAACGATCATCAGTGGTCGGTTGACTGGTAGAAGCCGTACTAGAGGGAGATTTCACCTTCTTAGTGGCTTTTTATCTGGTGGAGGGGCGGAAACAGAAGTCTTAACAGTTCCTTGATAATCTACAGCCCCAATAACGGCCACACTGGCCGGATCCACAAGCTCTTCATCTTTAGACGGAGTAGAATCAGCTGCTTTAGCTTCGCGTTTTTCCTTCTTGATTTTATAAGCAGGAGTTGCAAGTTGAAGGCGTTGATCAGATGTGAAAGTGATGCAAATAGGACACTTATCTGCAGAAGTGGGGTTTTCAACACAAAAATCTTGTCCCTTACCCTTCTCTCTGCATCGTGCACAATGTGTATGTGTGTCAAAAAGGGCCATGGCGTGCCCACATTTCCCTCTACGCTGGCCAGGAGAAGCCATGATGTTGATACAAAATAATTATGTAGAAAGAATATCACTAAAATAAAATGTCCGCTATACAAATCAAATTATCTGGCAGAATAAAAATTTCCTTGTGCACAGCCACGCGCCAAACGAAAAAGATGCTATGACGTCACTCTGTCTAGACAGGAAGGAAGTACGACACGCCATCTGGCGAGTGCACAGTACTGGGCCGGCCTAGCCGGTGGAGACACAGGACATCTTTTTCTGACGTTTGGCGGGCCGGTCCGCGCCGACCGGATAAGCAATTGTCCATTGGATAGGATGTATTAACGCAATAAAATGCAATAGTTTTCAAGTTATAAGCGATTTACTCAACAGTGATAACCTAAAAGTAGCTATTACTCAGCTATGCCATGAGCTACAGGTCTGAAATTTCACTATGTTATAGCTGGCCCAAAAGTAGCTGAATAACATATTTATACGAAATTCTCTAAATGAAATAGTTTTTAAGTTACAAGTGATTTTACTCATAATGGAAGTTACTGAAAAGCCCAAAAGTAGCTATTACTCACTTAGCTATTGAGACAGACACCCAACTTACTCACCATATTGTAGCTATGAAAAAAGTAGCTAAACAACATATTTTCACAAAATGCTGTAAATGCAACACTTTTGAAGTTATAAGTGATTTAGTGCATGATTTCATGAATTTTAATGCATTAAAAATTATTAAAAAAATTTATTAAAAAAAAAGTAAGACAGATCCAGGTCTCATACTCACACAAGAGAATCTACCTCTGGCCTAGTACATATATGCAAGATAGGAGAGAAATTCCTGCAATAGTCACCGAGAAAATTGTGATAAAAAATTGAAATTTTCACACTTTTGGTGGGGGTACCCACCTTGTAATGTCTCTAGTAAACAGACGAACAGACAGACTTGCATGCCTTGAACAATTTTTCATCCTCGATAGATAAGGTATCTTTTAAAAAAAACAGCATGTCTCTAGGCCTTGTAGTTTTGGAGAAGAAGTTGTTGACGCGGACGCGGACGCCCACGCCGCAGAGTGATGACATAATGTCAGCTGACTGATAAGTCAGCTGACATAAAAATGTAGATTTATTTCAAAGAAATGCCCGTGGCGGCCATCTTGTTTTTCAGAATGAGGCTATTTTCCTTCCCAGAGAAGCTTACCCCCCAATGAAGAGATCCTGCAAATTTGGCGAACCTAGCTGCTGTTTTCCTCTTAGAGCGTTAACGCCGAAAATCTCTCTACGAGCGGCGGCGGCGTAGCGGACGCTAAACCAAAGTATCCACCGGATGCTTCCGGTGGATACAATTACAAGCATTTTTAAGTTTGGCTATCCTCGTTTGACTTTGAAGGCAGGGGGCCAAAGTCAAATTGAACCACATCAGAAGATTCCCAGCCCATGATTTCCTTAAGTTGGTTTCACATTGCAAACCTCTAGGACCAATAATAAGAAGTGAGTTATAGTACTTTTAAGTTTGGCTATCCTCATGACCTTGAAGGAGAGGCCTAAGGTCAAATTGAACCACATCAGAAGATTCCTTGCCTATGATTTCCTATATGTTGGTTTGATATTGCAAACCTCTAGGACCAATAATAAGTGAGTTATAGTACTTTTAAGTTTGGCTATCCTCATGACCTTGAAGGAGAGGCCTAAGGTCAAATTGAACCACATCAGAAGATTCCTTGCCTATGATTTCCTATATGTTGGTTTGATATTGCAAACCTCTAGGACCAATAATAAGTGAGTTATAAGTTACAACGGACTTACTCAACAGTAAGAACGTCAAGTAGCCATTACTCCTCTATGCAATGAGGTACAGGTCTGCAATTTTACTATGTTATAGCTAACCCAAAAGTAGTTGAATAACATATTTAAACAAAAATTCTCTTAAATGTTATAGTTTTCAAGTTACAAGTCAATTTTTTTTAGGTTTTTGACTCCCCAGAGCATAATTTTGACTTCTAGCCTAAAAATAGCGATTACTCACTTGATTTGACCCCAGGCCTACAAAAAAGATAAGGTGGTGAGACGTCATACCCACCAATTCATGCTGTGCCCTACATCTTGAACACAAGTTTTCAAGTTACAAGTCAAAATTATTGACGTTTTTGACTCCCCAGAGCATAATTTTGACTCCTGGGCTACCAAAATAATAGGGTGACCAGATCTCTACCATAGGAAGCCACTTCCCAAAAGAAATGTGGCTTGTAGGTTGAACACAAGCATATCTCTACGAGAGATGACCGTGCGTGACCCATAGTAGCCCCACTTTTTGGGGATACAATAAAAATAGTGTTTCTTCAAACTGATCTTCTCTCAACTACCAGACAGAATATTGTACATATGTCCTTGTTACAAAGGACACATAGCAACAAGAGGGAATAAGACAAGGTAAAAACACTCAATATTTTTATTAAAGAAATATTTTGTTAGGCATACTTTGTCCGACATGTAACATATACAGTGTTCTTGCAATAACAGTGTTCTGTTTGGAATTAAAATCACACAAGAATATTTAACCCATGGGTGTTTTCAGACCCACTTTTGTATCAAAAACATTAACTTAAAAATAAATAAAACACATGAAAATTACACCAGACAACTTTATGCTACAAAGAATGAAGTCAAGAATATATAACAAAATGTGGAGGAAAACCTGGCATACATAAAAGACAAAATCAGAATTGATACATGAGGCATTTGATTCAGTGAAAACGTTTATGTTCATTTCATAAATTAAGTTGTTCAACAATTCCTTCACTTTAAACACGGAAATGATCAACCCCTTAAAATAAAGAGAAGCCCCAATAAATAAAATTCAAATGATGACACTCCTAACACTGTATTGGTTTTTTTTTGTTTTTGTTTTTCAATAAGTTGTACGTTTACGACATCAAATAACACACTACAGCATGTTCTAGCTGTACACTCTGCTTTCTAAAGAAAACAAAATCATTATCAGGTAGCAGAACTCTATCTATGTGAACAGAACACGTGTCCTCTAAACTTAAAGCTGCAATTATATATACCTAACTGTATTGCACACTTCAAACATTATCACTTGAGAAAGTATATTAAATATGTCAAAAAAAAAAACCAAAAAACCTATACACATATTCACAATTTTAAACTGTTTCCTGCTATGGCATATTTAGTGCTACAAAACAATGACTTACAGGGTCAACATTTTTAACAGTTAATTTTAGTGGGACAGGATAAGGGGAAGCACATGCTACAATAAACTGTGGTACATTATGTAAGTTAATGTGGGTATTTTCAACACCCAAGCACTTATTAGAGAGCTCTTAAATTACAAAGATCATTAACTTTTTTCTCATTAGAAAACAACTGACCATTTTAACTTCTACATCACATTAAACAATTAAGTATTTTTTTTTAAAAAAAATCAAGAGAATACAGAAAAACTACCAGTAGCATGCAATGTGTTGTAATGGACAGTAGCATGCAATGTGTGGCAATGGACAATCTTAGTTTTTATAGTTAAACTACACTTTCCTATTGGTATGACTAGAATAAACAAGTTGCCACTAGACAATGGGTTACACAATTTCCTTGGCCTTGGTGATGTATCACTGGTGCATGAAGACGGGCATAGTTTTAGAGTCCGACTAATACTCTTTGCACTTGTTAAAGGGAAGAATTAAAAAAAAGAATCAAAACAATCATTAACAAATTAGTAACAAATTCTATGATAAAATATTTGAGGCTTGTTGCACAGTAACAGCCGAGCACAATAATTAAAGTACATTAAACATTGGATTTGTTTCATGTCCCATTTAAAATGGATTTACAATATAAATGGTTTTCACCAATACTCCTGCCAGATTAGTTGCATATTTGTTCAACTGAATATTTTACAGAGGAGTTTCGTTGAAATTTTCTGTCTGGAATGGAAAACGGCAAAATTATTTTAACATGTTTAGTATGGTCCAGATGGCGTAACAGTGACCTTTTAATAACTTATATATTTCTCTCATAACTGCACAAGCATCATTATCTAAATCTATTTTGATGTGTTTCATTTTTATCAAAAGTATTTTCCTTCACAAAGATTGGATATTTATGACACAAATAATAAAATTATTATTATTATTTTATTATCTGAATATTCCATTTTATAATCTTATTTTCACTTTCTCAAATTCGCATGTCCTTATTATTTTTTTTTTTACATTGGAATATTTTTTTCTATTTTATGAAGTCTCTATTATCTGGACAAAAATACTACTTTCCCAACATGCTTGAATAACTGAGATTTTACAGTAACTTGTAAATGTATGCAAGATATACAAGATATATATATATTACAGAATTAGGTTTTTCTTTTCCAGAACAGAAGATAAGTTACAAATACAGATGTATTCACAGAACTGATAAGATTCACTTCAAAAACCCTTGAAAACTAAGACTGAAAAATAAGGTATGATACAAAACTAATACATTCTATGCACATCTGAACAGTGAAAAAATGCAGCGCATAGTAATTTTTTTTGTTGTAGCAATATTTGTTAGGATAGATACAAGTTTGAACAAAACTGGCACACCACAGCTCCTGGAAAGTTTTATCAACACACTCCTCACTCATCCTGCTCCTACTGTGGACTGGACAACAACGGATTGATATGGTAACGTTGAAACTTTTTTATTCAAGAAAAGCCACAAAATTTAATATTGGAATTCAAGAGAGGTCAGTCTGACACACTTGATTTTGAGTTATATTTCTGTCGAAATAAATCTGCGAAACAAGATAGAAAGCAAAACCGCAACAGACATGGTACAAATACTTTAAAATAGTTTGAATCACAGTGTTCAAAGATCCAGTTTACTGTTAATATAACCTACTCCTTCTTAAATTCTTAAGGTGATGAACAGAATGACAAACATTCCTATAAGCAGCTGTGAAATGAACTAATTAAGGTTCCTCTAGTTTTACCATGGTTTCTTGTCACCTGTTAGCTGTATGAAGTCTCCCTTTACGTTTTCAGATTTGTTCATTATCAACAGAGCAAGAAATGACACAATTTTGAAAATGGAAATTTTGCTTCCAATTTCTGATTTTGTCAATCAAAAGGTTAAAGTTTAAAGTTAGAGAAGGTTAAAGTTTGCTATGAACAGAAAAACCACTTAAATATGCGATAATCTGCCATTTAGTTAAAGGATGATCATTGTTTAGACTTTCCATAATGAATCCAATAGTTCTGGCAGGCCAAACAAACACACCAACAAATTTGCATCCCCTGATCGTTAACTTAATATTTAAATCTATATATAGTATTTTGTACAAACCTATTGAGATTTGAGTCTTATCTAACTACACGAACTTGCACTAAGTAATAGATTGCATGATGAAAATAGCTTAAGTAATTGAATTGTTGGATCAATGCCATAAATACCTTATCATTTGATTATCGTGAAATAATATTATATCCAAGAAATTTTACTGAAATAAAATAATATATCCAATGTGCTCTTAAAATATAGAAACATGGGCCAATGCAGATAAACACTGAAATGCAACACTGCGACAACCAATTGCTTTTCTTCATGGATTTTATTTTTCCAGTAAATGACTTTATAATGATTGTCCGTTGTTCAAAATATCTGAAGGTTGGTTGTTGGGAATAGTTTAATTCTTTATTACAGAAAATTC
Organism: Sabellastarte sp. h YS-2021; assembly: GCA_964017235.1. Taxonomy (NCBI): domain Eukaryota; kingdom Metazoa; phylum Annelida; class Polychaeta; order Sabellida; family Sabellidae; genus Sabellastarte; species Sabellastarte sp. h YS-2021. The sequence continues at coordinate 90,883,115 of OZ024934.1, forward strand.
ACCTAAAAATTCAAAAACAAAACCTGTAAGATTCTAATTGTATCTTTATTATCAGACTTGATATCAGCTGTACTTCAACAAACCACCTTTGTTCCCAAAAATCAAAATACACTTTTACAGCAGACCATAACATATAAACTGGATGTCCACATTAAACAAACAAAATGATAAACCTTTGAATATAACTGTAGTTTTCTGAAATATAGTCTTGGCAATCTGTGATTGATTTAGATTTCTTGTGTAATGTACTTTAATTGGAACTGGTATGGAAATTCTTATTCTTCAAATATTAACCGTCGTATTAATTTTACACCAGGTCTCATCAATATTGAAACTAATTTCATTCCAAAGCCATATTTCAGAAAAATACAGAACACATGTAGCACTTTGAAAAAGATTTTCCATCAAACTCTTTCCTGTTTTCATAAATAGAACATACTTTATTGCATATAAAAAACTAAAAACACACACATAGGATAAAATCTTGTTCTCTTCTCCAGGTCATTTACTCAATGTGTTCATTCTGTGTACTGGTTTCTTTTTCAACCTTTGCTTATTAATGGCTTAGGTATTTTACCTTGATTTCATGTTCAGATCACCAGAAGAATAAACTACCTCAAACCTTTCTAAATGTCCCCAGAAGTATAAACTACCTCAAATATTTCTAATAATATTTGCTAAGCCATTTCAGAATAGTATTCACAGAATAAGGAAATGTCAACTCGCAATTTTGATTTCCGGCCAAAAAAATTTGGACTTTTTGTTGAATCAGAACCAGATTTCAAAGAAAAAAAGAGAGACGATTTGCAATTTTATTTAATTAAATATATATTTAATAGGTATTGTGCTTGAAAGCAGTGACTTAGACAAGGAATCATCAATGCATTTTCACAATATTTAAAATTATGAGAAATTAAAAACAGTAACAAAAACAAACCTACATCATAAGCTTTGACAATATATATTACACATGCAAAGGAAGCAGACGTAACCTCTATTATTATGCATTTATCACACAAACTTTTGGTCAACTACCAAAGCTTTCCTGCTTTATTTCTTCTAAAATATATCTTGAATACATATATAGAACACATACACTGCCTGGAATTAATTGCATTTATATAATCATCTGCTACTGTGGCCTAGCGGGTAACACACTTGTCTAGGAACTCAGAGGATGTGGGTTCAATCCCAGGTACAGGCAGATACATAGTGGCTCGGATGACCACTTAAAATGGCGGTCCTCGGTCATTGGGTCCTATCCCCAGTGGCAGGTTAAAGAACCTCAAGGACGTTGATAAATGGTCATCCTTGAGCCTCTATCTTCCAGTTAAGGGAATGTGAGTTACTTGTGAGTTGGGGCTGTACCTGTACAGTCGGATTGGTTAAATAGCGCTTTGAGTCCTGTAGTATATGGAGATATTGCGCTGAGTATAAATACATAATAATAATAATCAGAGTATTTGTCTTATTTCAAAATTTTCTGAAATTTTCACAGAAATCTTTGCTGCATTTCTGAAATATGACCAAGGAATAACCAGTCAAAATGCTTTTGGTAAACTTGGTTTATCTGCAATCAACTTTTGACCCATATTTTTGTACATATGCTGACATTTATAGAAATATCATACAGTATGTTGAGCAGAAATGCCACGTTTTTACGACACTATATAACCTAAATCTCGCTTGTGGACGCATATAATGGGAGGGAAACTTAAAATATTGGAAACAAAACCAGAAATCTGAAGAAAATGTACACATTTATCTTGTATTTTGTGCATTTCAGGACTTCAATTGCGATTTCGTCAAGAGAAAACGTCCAGGTTTGGTCAGGGTCTTAAAGTGGTTATTTTTAAAATTCAGACATTAATACAAAATGGGTGTTGAATACTGTTGATCTTACATAATAAAACTCATCTGTAGCATATATCAATCCAAATTTCAGTAAATATTTCAGGATATTTTACCAATGGACATTACCAGGTGATATTTTGGGACATTGATGGGGTTTCAGTAATATACAAAAAATGCTTAATTTCAGGCAACGTATATGAAGTATATAACACAAGTAACTATACATACGAGATCATAAATAGAAAACAAAAAGAAAAGAAATAAATTACACTACATTAAATAGATATATAACACACACATATATAAAGTATATATATATTTATAACAATCAGCTTGCAATGCGTGGTTCTATCCCACTAATGTAGTGTGATTCTGATTACAAATACAGAGTAACACAATTATCATCAAGTTTGGAATGGTTGGAAGTGATCAGAGTTTTTTTGTTATTTTTATCACACAAGGTGTTCTCCTTACAAGCGTGTTTCTTTGTAACTCTTTAGTATATATAGAACTACTCAATAACAGACAACATCAGAATACTCCACAAATTGTAAGCACAAGAAATGTTTTTTTAAAAAAAAATATAAACAAACAGGGAATGTTTGCTGTAACTGCCTTATTTTTATCTGCCTTCTGCCCAAAATTCCCCAGTTAATGTTTTTCCACAAATATACACACATTATAACTGCAGCAACCTGGGCAAAGGGATTTGAAACGCTGGGGCGACACATCCCCCTCAGCTCCCCCTCCTGAATGGGACTATATATGTAATATATATAACTGAACTATATAAATGTACTTTCATTTATTATTATCTACAACCAAGGCAGTTTGAAAACAAAGGGGAGAAACACAGAACTCCAGCGAATCTGAGGACAGTCTATCTTTAAATATAATAACATTGGAAATATTCACACAACAGAACAGGGAATGATATGCCTAGGATAAACACACACAAACACACATCAAAAACACAGAATACTTCTGCACAGGCTTTTTCATGAGTGGTCTTTTTTTTTCTCTCATTATTTCTGGGAAGAAAAAAAAAATATTCCACATGTCCAAGAAAATAGAAATGGCAAGGGAAAAGTGTATTATTTACAAGAAAATGGAGAATGAAGAGAACTACATGCACTAATAGAAATAAGAAAAGTACCTGATTATCTGTTAGCTTCACTATATGTATGAAGTGTCATACAACTGCAACCAACACTTCCTTGTTATCATTATTACAACTATTATTGCCCATCTATACCCAATCCAGCGCTCTCCCTTGTTTACTGCTCCTTATGACATAATCCATTTTGTTGTACAGTAGGGGAAAAGAAACTCTGCCAGTAAGAAGTTGATGTCACATCAGTCAATTGAAAAGGATGTTTCTATCACCCAGAAATAGTCTCTAGTCACTACAGTAACGTGTATATACCCTAACAATAATATATACAAGATATGGAGAATAATAACAATCACACAGTGATCTAGAAAACCCAACATGGACAGTTTTAATAATGCCACTTTGTACATGGTTAATGCTATGTGTCTTCATATTTACATCTTACTTTATGCTTTCCATGGGTGAAAGGTTATTGTCATGGTTATATTTTAGAAAGCAGTTGCTCTTACTGTTGAACATTTACCTCTCGCGGCTACCCAATTTCTGTTAACCTCTCTTAAACCTACGAGTCGCTGGAAAAGGAGTTTGTACAATAGAATCTTTACACTGGTTGATCTAATACTTCCCAAACCAACAATTCTAACTCTTGCACAAAAATCTCTTTCTTATAGGCTATAAATACTCGTACTCAAATATAACACCACATAGAAACCATTTTTTGGATACCCTTCAATGAACAGACATAACCACAAGGCAAGCTTGTGGCTATACAATATAACCACAGTGGTGTGCATGTGATTACACCATATAACCATCTAGTTTCCCATATTTCGACCTTGTATTCTTTCCACCTATTACATATATCTCTCACATATCATAGAGTTCTGTTTTGATTTCCCCCTCCTGCTTGAGATAGGTTGGGTTGAGATCTTCAGGGTTGCTAATGAAGGTGTTTACATGTGAGACATGAGTAACAATTGGATCCGCTGAGACCACCTGGTGAATCTCCTCTACTGTAGTGCCACCTACTATTGCCACATGGGGGGGATTCTGGTGTACAGCCTCGTGGATATAGGAGGCATTCTCTGCCTCTTCAGTCTTGATAAATGCTGAGTCCATAACCATATCTGCGGTGTCCCCACTGGGAGGCATCTCCAGGGAGTCATTGCTGTGGCAGCTGCCAGGGCTGTTGGGGTCCATGGGACTACTGGCCATGCTGTTGTTGTTTGCAGATTCCTCAAGCCACTTGTCACGGGATCTGCGCCGGGCGTTCATGAAGAAATTGGACACTGTGTTCACTTCAAGACCCAGCTCTTTAGCAATGGCGATCTGCATGTCCTTAGAAGGTCGTGAATTCTCCTTGAAAATGGCCTTGAGAGTCCTTCGCTGTACGTCTGTGAAAACGAAGCGTGATTTCTTGATGACCTGCCGCTCTGGGTCGTTGCGGGGCTTTTCCAGTTCCTTGTGCTTGCAGGCTGGAATGAGAAGAGAACAAACAGGACAGAGTCCTGATTAGAGAAGTGTGCTGCCACTGCCATGGTGCGAGAGAGCATATTCCAGGTCTCTTGGGAGGTTTTGTCAGTTTATAACACATAATTGACTTGTATATAATCAACATCACCACATATACAGCAATATAATATTGACAAGAGTGTGTGTATCACATTGACTTTTTGGTATATATGCAAAGTGTCGCTTTAAAAAAAAAAAAAAACACAAAAGAGGCATATATTATGTAGCACACAGTCTGTATAAAAAACACAACCCAGGTTATACACTGGACATAATGTTAGCTGGTTAATCTTGTTAGTAATGTTATTATTTGTTACTGTATGCAAAATACAAACAAGCCCCTGGTACAATCTATTCCCAGGACAGGAGAACATTCACTGAAGACTAGAATAAGGGTGACTAGATTAACAGTTCACTGGACACAGTAATACAATCTTCACAAGCCCTTATCATCAGACTTGAAAGTTTTTGAGATATAAAAACATCCATGCAAATAATCTGCTATATATAATATATACATATACATACATACATACACACCATGATAAGATTGTATATATTGCACTACATTAACTTAGCAAAAATATATATATGTCTAAATACTAATATACATACAATATATTTGTGTGTGTATGCATATATATGCAAGAATAATAATGACATAACACTAATTATCATGCACAGGTAGTGTTGATATATATATATTAACATGTATATATATCATCACACATTGTTCACAGATGTAGCTGGAGGGTTAGGATGCTGATGTTGCTGCTGATGTTGGTGAAGTGGGAGGTGATTATGGTCCAGGATATTGTTGGTTGCTATGGTCGCAGGTGTCACGGCAACAATCTGCTGAGTATCTAGGTCAGTGACGCTATTGAGGTTGGGCATCACCACCATACCACCTGCACTAACTAAGCCAGGTTCGACCTCACTCTCTTGCTGCTGCATATCAAGCTCACATTGGTCCAGCAGGGCCTCATCTGCAGGATTGTTATTGTTATTGTGGGGGTCCTCTGTGTACTTATCGAGGGATCGGCGGCGGGCGTTCATAAAGAAATTGGCCACAGTGGACACCTTTAGGCCCAACTGCTCTGCAATGGTAGCCTGCATTTCCTTACTAGGCCGCTTGGTCTCTTTAAAGATGGCCATCAGCGTCCGCCGCTGAATGTCCGTGAATACTAAACGAGGCTTCTTTGGGCCGGGCACTTCCTGTTTTATGGTGTCGTCTTTCCGTTTGCAGGCTAGAGAGAGAGAAAAAAAGAGAAAAAAAGACAAAACAATATTGGTTAGGCTGTGCTGGGTTGGCACTCTCAGGCGTGTGTGATCTGGTTTATATTGACGGTGGTAGGAAGAAAGGAAGTACAGTTGTAGTACAAGGATGGAAGTAGCGTACAACATTTACACATATGGAGGACTGACATACACAACAACCTCTTTTGGACCCTGAATGTAAAGCGTAACTACTCTACAGAAAAGATCTATAAATAAATAAATGAGAAATAAATAAAAGTACATGGCGAAAATATACATATATAGCATGTATAAGAGAAAGATAAACATACAGTGTCCATTTGTCAAATATGCACGGCTTGTAAGTTAAGCATTGTAACTCGAACTTATAATATCCATAAATTGTCAAAAGGTGTTACAATTAAATATAGTGCTATCTTTGAGAGAAATGAAAAACAAAAATGCTCCCATAGCTTGTCCCTTGCTTAACGTACATATCTGACCTCATGACCAAAATAACATGTTAAAGATAAAGCAAAATAAACAACATATAAAAGTAGGGGTGAGTCGGTAGTGGTGCCTGTAGCGGGATACCGGTATCGATACAATTATACTGAAATACCGTGACCACTTTCAGAACCGGAATCTCGAATGTCAGCTAATATAATTATTGGGAAACGTAAAATCCAAAGAAAACAAACTATTATCTCATTTTGCACTAGATTTTAATGCATTTATTGCGATTTCTTTGAGAAAAACTGCCATGTTTTGGTTTTACGGGAAATCACTTCCTGTTTGTGGGTCTATTCGATTGGAGAAATGCTGAAACATGAACTTTTTCGGTATCCTGGAATCGGGATGGTTTTGCATTGGCAGAATCCCAAACTAGAAAATCTGGTACCGTCGCACCCCTATATAAAAGCAATACAAGGTACTCTTATAATCTACCACTAATTGACCAAAATGTACTTTTGTTTCAAGCTGGTGACTGCTACAGCTCAAAGTTTAAACATATGATGACCATCTCATTTGAAAATGTCCACTACACATGGTCAGAACAATCCCAAACATAAAACCTGGTCAGAACAATCCCAAACATAAAACCTTTGACTTTTTTGCTTATAAGCCTGATACTAACAAAAAATTAAGCGACAAAAATCTAAAACACTGAAAGAGAAACAAAACAGTTCTGATCATTTCATCAAAATGGGGGAAAAGGTGGGGAACAAAATTAAAATAGATCAAACCTGCAAAAAGAATAAAAACAAAACTAATTATTTAAGAAAGAATAGAAAAATAAACCCAAATACACAAACACCAAAATAATCTATGTACATAAAAATTAGAGATTAGGGATGAGAATGAGTAGTCGACACTTGTCAAGCAAGGCAAATGTCATGAAAATTCAAACGCAAATTTAAGGGTTGAATACTAGTGTACATATAACCTATTGAACCAGTTACATTTTTTCGGTGATAAAACATAATTAACACACCTTACTTATATTAAATGGCATAATTCACCATTTTTAACATAATATTAAGTACATTATGCGGTGACATCAGCTACTTCAAGCGATTCAAGGCTTTTGTCTTAATATTTTTTTCGTTTTACAGGAGTCGCCATATTGGATGGTGTTTCCTGTCAAGGTGGATACTTCGCAAGAGCTCGATGTCGACTCCAATTTTTATTATCTGCGAGCAATCGACCCAAATTATTTGTACTCATAACACCCGTATTTGAGATGTAACTGAGCAAAAAAAAGGTGCCAGGTAATTGTTGTACACATAACGAAGTGAACCCAGGTGCTCGCATTTTGTTGTAACCAACTGGAAGTACGTGAATACTTTTATAGTTTTACTTTCCCGGTTTGATAGTTTGGGTTCCCAACACAGATGGCCATATTTTCGAGTACTTGGGGCACCTGCCACAGCCCTCCAAAAACTTGTGAAATATAACGCAATAAATGGATGATAATGTGCACAACAGGAAAAGTTTTTATAACATGGTATAATAAAGCAATGACTAATGTAGTTATAACAGAAACTTTACATATTTTGGTTGTTAGACAAAGTTTTGAAATTTGAAGTGAAAATGGCAAGACAGGTATTCACATTAAAACCAGGTTTATTTCAAGTTTTTCACTTCTTAAAATGACAAGGACTCGGAACTGTTACAGTGGAGGCATTATTAAGTTTTATCTGTAACAACAGAATCAGTCAACATCCCTTTCAATTAGTTACGCAAATGGTGTTCACTTTGTATTTTATGGAAATGAAATTATTATGGAAACTTTCTGTTCAAACAGAAAATATAAGCAAACAGAAAAAAATACACACTGAACAGTTATTTATGGTTTGAATACACACATATAATATCATTATATATTAAATATACTGGGACATTCATAAAAGCGACGTTTTTGACAAACTACAAAAGCACACAAAACATACATATATTTGTATAAACTAAACATATATAGCTATTAATATAAGCATGGATATTTTTCTTCAAGTTGTACTTACTCTGGCAAGAAATCATTCTCCCCAGAATTTTATATACAACACACTTGTACAAGTCTTCCATTTTTGGTCAAAAAGTAAAAGATACACAAGAAAATCTAGGTGTCTAAGAGTTAGTACAAGACTGTGAAATACACAGCAAAAAGCATTTGTTAAAAAGAAGGCAGTGGTTGGCTATGAAATACCGTATTTTCCAAAATAATGCCCAAGCATGAATCAGTTTTAAAATACAACTAAAGAGCAGTGGCAATTTAAATCAGGCATGTACTTGACATTGATCCGGACTGAAATTTGGAGCTGTGTTAAACTGTTAATAATGGCATTTGATATACAATGAACAATTATTTGAATAAGGCTTAATAAATATTTTGACAATATTTTGAAAAAATACGGTACATGGATACACACACTTGATATGAGTGACATTTTAGTTAATATGAATTAACAATACATATTAATAATAATTATTATATAGTACTGTTTTTAAATAGGATTAATAGAATTAATAGATGTTATAACAAAAGTTTAAGGTTAATTCAAACTAGACATATGATAATTACATGCACCTTTCTTTACAAATCTACCATTATATAAAGATTAAATGTACATAATCCAATTTCCTAAAAAGTTAAAACTTATTTCTACAAGAAAAAAAAAATTTAATGTTGTGAATTTGCTGAATTTTTGTGGTTTGTTGTGTGTACATGTATCAACTCAATAACTGTACTGAAGGGTAGCTGTTAATTATTAGGGGTGTGACGAGTACAAATATTTGGGATCAATTCTTCGTGGATGTAATTTTGGCTCTACATCGGGCCCTCGCAATTTTAGTGTGCAGCTAGACAGGACAACAATATCCAATGTGGCAGCTTCCGCAAACTAAAAAAATGTAAAGATAAAAGCCTTGAATCGCTGGAATTAGCTGTTGTCATCTCATAAAATAGAGAATATTATGCTTAGAATGGAGCATTATGCGATTTAATGCCACTAACATTTCTTGTTAACATTTTACTGCATAAAACATAACCAGTTCAATATGGTATTTTATATATATGCCAGCAATTCCACGCTTAATATTAGGATCGACTTTTGATGAAATCTGCCTAGCTTGGCAAATCTTGACTACTCAGTCACATCCCTATTAATTATTCCAATATTCAGCTTTGTTCATTTTTTCATTCTCTTAAGGAAAAAAAAAGTAGTGCCAGTTTTACCTTAGTGATGGCCTTTGGTGCAAATGTATATTAAGGTGATTTAGTAAGTTAGATTGTTGTATTCTTGTATTCTGTGTTGTTGGGTACTACATATTAGTATTCTTGTCCCCACATTTTTTCTTTTTTTTTGGCATTATAAGTACTTCATACATTACACTCTTTTCTTATGCCACTATATTACTTATACCACATGACAGTGTACATATAAATGTGACATATATAGTTAAGACCACATAGTTTCTGAAACAATTTAAGCCACAAAATATATAAGCTATTTTGCCTCTTCCCTCATATCTCTTTATTCTTTCTCTTCTCCTGATGTGTCAACTCGATGTGCTTTATTAAAACCACAGCAGCCTGCCATATTTATAATCCGAGGTATTTTTTGGCTTGCCACTTTCATGTTGGAATCATGAGCACTATCTAACTTTGCTTGACAGCCCAATTACGCTAAATCTCACTTCATTGGCTACCAATTCCCGAGGTTCTCGTTTTGACTTATTGGGACAACATTTCTGTTCTAGATAAAACAAGCCCCCCACTGGAAAAAAATTAGAGAGAGAGAAAAATGCCCTTTATTACAAGACCCTCGCGTTTCTCGCAGTGTGGACCTAAAGCCCTTGTACCTATAACAATTTATCTATTTCTAATCAACTTCATTTCCTGCTCGGTCCATCTTGCTTTCCACTTTTTCCTACTTTACTCACTCCAAAAAAATTTTGTTGCCAAATTTATATACGTCTCTCATGAAAGACTTTGAAGTCAAAACTTTGGAGAGTTTTTCCTCTGCAGTATTTCTGGGATATCTAGTAATAAAGTAGTGTGTCACAGACAGACCCTCCCCCTAGTCAGAGTTAGCTAGATATTTGGAGAAAACACTGTAATGTTTCCCAAAGGACAGATCTATCTTTGGTTCCACTACCTCCTTCTCTTTCCTTCATGGCTCCAGTTTTTTTCTGTCAGGCCTGTACTCATAAACACCAAGTGATCCTTAGCATTCTCCTGAAATTCTGGTCACACTATTTTATTATATGAACCAGTTACCTACTTTTTATTATGTACCTGTAAATTTATCTTTGTAGTCCTTATACTGTCCATGTGAACAACAGAAATAGGCACAAATTTAGATTTGAATGGACAGATGTAAGTTGTTTATTATTTACCCCAGTACACTCTACGAAATCAAGGGAACTATCATTAGACCAGCGTGACTTGATAATAATTTCTCAGTGTCGTAATATCAATTTCAAAACCACATCTTTTGAACATGAATATTTCAAAGATGCAATTTCAATACACGATGCACAACAGTGAAAATTTATATGTATATTCAGGGATTGTGATTAAATTTTCTGAGAACATTAAAAACTTCATGTCATTTATATTTCCAAGCAAAAATGGTGTCACCTTGCACTGGAAGAAAGTTTAGTTAAAAACTTAAAATATTTCCAATGCAGTACTTTGGAAAACTTAACTTTATTACAAAATCAAAAGGCTTAATACTCTTAACTATGGTGATAAAACTAAAGCTTTCCGGCACATTGTTATAATGTACAAAGCCATAGGGTCTGGGTTTAAAAAATGATTCAGAAATACAAACAGCAGACTAAACCAGTGGAAGGTCTCCCATCCTCATAGACTTTTACTGAAGTTCTTTTTATGTTTTTAGTCCAAACCAATATAATTATATCTCTGCCATTAATGCTCAAACATACAGTAGCTGTCCATTTTATCAGTCAGTATTTATGCCACTCTAGGGGTATTTAGAGGCTAGCTCTAGTCAGTGGTACAATAACCCATTACTTTACTGAACATAAGCCTGTTTAGGTCAAACAAGGTAAAGCCTAATTAACTAGAATTCCTTTCTCAGAATGAGCACAAATCCTGGTTTGAAGTTATGAAAATTCTCCACCATACGTTTTTCACCATTTAAAATCCTGCAAGGCTTGAAGTTACGAAAATTATCCATCATGGTTTTTTGACAATTTAAAAAAAAAACTAATAATTAAGTGAACATTTTCTTTTGTGGTGTTTTGTAGTGTTGCTTTACTTTACAATACAATACCATAATCTGTCAATTGACAAGGAGGCATCCAGAGATCAATCCCTGCAAATGATCAAATTTTCTGGTCCTTTTGTGGTACTCAAATTCATTAACAACTAATCTTGTGTTAATTTGTAAAAAAAGTTGGTGGCAAAAGACCTTTGTCGTAATCAACAACAAACTAGTTTGTTCACATAAAACACTTCCACTAATTCTCCCTTTCTTATGCAATCAAAATGTTGGAACTGAGACACAGAAAAAAGGGACATAGAGAAAAGACATTCATTCAAGTAATACTCGTTTGAGCAGAGGGACTGAGAGGAAGGGAGAGAAAAAAAAAGGTACTAAGGAATGCTCAGGAAGCTTGCATAAATCTAGTGACAGTTCTGAGGCAGGCAACCCACATTAAATATCACGAGTGGAGTGCAGTTGCCCCCTTCGACACTCGCAAAAGACAGGCTTTCTATTGCGTCCCGAATGCAAATAGGTTCTAGCCACCTAAAACACGCTATGAATCACAGTTGCACAGACTGGAATTGGCTCTGAGAAATGCAAAGGAAAAATAGAGAGGGAGTGAGGGAGAGAGAGTGTTCAGATGATGTATAAGGTCACCCTTGCCCATTTGTGAAATGGTATGAGCAACCGCCAATTCCATGTAGCATGTCACATCAGTGGTAGCAGCGGAAGCTGAACTACACTGTGCAAAGACTTAAGCCCTCTGAACCTAAGTGCCCAGCAAGCTGCACTTAGTAATATGTGAAAACCTGTGTCCACCAGGCTTACTGTGGAATTATTGCAAAATTAATCCAGAACAATTCACACTTGTGTGAAATGTTACAACTTGACAGAATTTTAACTCAGATATAAAATATTAGAATGGAAGATTTTATTGGTATAGTCATATTAGAACTTTATTGTGCAAAATCCCACACATACACATAACATCCTTGCAATGTTTTTCCATTGAAAATTTCCATATTATCTGGAATTCTTTCTTAAATAGAAGTATCTTGCTGGTCATATGACATAAGACTTAAGTTGGTGTAACTGCACTTCGATTTTGTTCTATCATTTGAAAATGCATTCAAAAAGAAAAAAAAAAGTTCATGCTCAGTCCCATGTGGCATTATCTGCAACATCTCCTTTAATACACAACAGTCAAAAACAGACATCTAACTCCTCAGCATGGAATAAAGGTAGCAGGCTTTGTTAATCATGTCTAAGTATGTTGTTTTGTGATCAAAGCACCACTTCAGCACTGATTGTGTAGTCTTTAATTTAAGGATGAGGACTGCTTATATGAGCGTACTGTAGAGCAGATTAACTCCCCCCAAAAGATGCAGTCATAAGGCCATACTGGCTGGTTCTGTGCTGCTGTTACATTAACACAGGGAGAAAAATCACAACCTACCAATCATACTGATGTAACTTTGCTAAACCCCTACTTCTGAAGACGGAAACATAAAACCACTTTCTACGTTCTTCTTAAACTCTAGAATTAATGTCAACTATTATATGCATTGAATTTTAGGATTATTGTTGGATTATAGCACAAACAGTAGTCTTCTAAAGTGAATAATTTATGCTTCTCCAAATCCTTTATATAACTAAAAAAAAAAAAAAAATCACGATGTCACAGACTCACAGCAGAGTATGTATTCTTTTTAAGGGCTTAGCATTAGTTCCACTGAATTGGTGTAAAGTGTAAACCAGTGCCTGCCTTCATCCCCCTCCCTTTTACCAAAGGAGGAATAACATCATCTTGGTTGCTAAGCAATTTCAGGGGAACTGGACTAGGTAGTGAAGTCGCCCCCTTTGGCCTTCTCCTGACCCCTGGTTACTATACTGGATCATAAAGGGGCAGTGATGGGGCAAGACAGCCAAGATACCACAACAGGCAACATTTTAATTGAATGATCCCCTTTTGTGTGAAGAAGACCATCACAGACTGGCAGACTGGCCAGGTTTGAGTTGTAGCAGGCAAGATTGCGAATTTTGATTGTAGTTATCTTTCTCTTTCAGTTTCTACAACAGCAATGCAACTGTTTAATTCATCTGGGTGACTGTGCTGTTTTCTAAATTCCCTGTGATGAGCATTAATAATGACATAATACACCAAAACCTAGCCTGTGCAAAAGACACTCAGTTGTCTAGTTCTCTGCTTTCTGACAATAGACGACTAATTTATATTAAATGGTAATTTCTATCATAATTTTATCATATCATATTAAATGATAACTATTTTGCAATAGCCTATACTGTCAACCTATTCATGTATAACACTGACAGTCTGACACTATGGCATAAATAATGTCAAGGGAGACTTATTAACTAAATTTGAACCTGCTTGTCCGGTGGATAAAAAAAAAGCTCTTCTAAATATAAAGATGGAACTCCAGCTGACCAAGTATTAACAAAAAATTTGTGTAAAAAATTTGTGGTAAAATTATAACAATTGTTTATTTGGGTAAGTCCTAAGTTTGAACTGAGGCAAAAGTTCCAGAACTTACGGTGGTAGAATAGCAGAGCTGAGAATACAAAGCCAGTTCACAAAGCAGAGGCACACATTAATGTAATGTTGGGGTAAATATAAAGAGCACAGCACAATATACTAGCTCCACTTCAAGATAATGAAACTGTAGTGGGTAGAAGTTATTAATTTTTAATAATATTAAGATTAAATCAGCCAGTACTCGGGGGGGGGGGGGGGGGGGGGGGGGGGGGGGAACCCTTTTATTTCTACTTGATTTTACACAGGACTAGCCCAGTAGCCATTAAAGAGTTGTGACTTTGGCTTTTTTTAACCTCTTGTTGAGACAACTACTAGTATGGAAATAAAAACAAAATGTTTGTGTTATGATTGATGTACAACTTAGGAGCCCTGAAGTTTAATATTGGCAGTTGATGTGAAGGAATAAATGTTACAATGTATTACTTGTACCATCTTAGTTTGTCTTGTGGGAAGCAATTAATAATAAATATTTTTTCCCCTTTAAGAGCTAAAAAAAGTCTACCTAAGATATGAGCCTTAACAGGAACTTATCGGCTTTGCCATCAAGTCCTTTTAATTTTTATCTTAATTGTACCCACCAGATTAAAAAGATATAGATATACGATATACTGATGAATTGTTCAAATAATATCAATGTCACACTGCCAAAGATAAGAGATATACTTTTCTAAATTTGTATTTCCCTCATCAGTTTTTATACAAAAAAGAAAACGGCATTCTCCCAGACTAGTTATCCCTTTGTTGGACTTGTGAAATTGCAACAACAGATCAGTATCTCTGGTTGGAACTAACTTAATTACAGAAGGCATGTGGCTGTTGTAGGCACCCCAATTTCACAGAGAAAATGGCAAACAAACCATCTCTCAAAAGCTATGTAATCCAAAACATTCTTTACTGTCCAGATGACCCAATTAGTGACACAGACCCGTATTTTTTATAGGGATACAAACTTTTGTCAAAATTAAATTGAAATAAGTTTAAAAGAATAAAAGAAAGTACCAAGTATTAGGTAAGTAGACAGAGGCAATAAAATCTGGTGTTATTTTTGCCTGTCGTAAATGAATGACATGAGCAATTAATAGCCAGCTTACTGCTGGACCAATGGTTTCGCTTGGGACAGGTCACCAATTATGTTGTTTCATCAAGAATAAATGAGTTGGTATCATGGGGTTTTTATAGCTCTGCATGCCTGGGCTTTCCAATGTTCTGCAGGGAACACACATATTCAAAGAAGTGTCCTTTTAACAGCTGCCCTGCTAAATCGCAGAGTACATTTTCACAACAATAGGGAAAGGGGACTGTGTTAATGCCAATGCACAGCAAATAATTAATGTAGAAATAGCCCTATGTTCCATTTTTTTTTAAATAGAGTAATTTAGCATCCCAAATTTATATTCATATTGTAATATTCTAGTTGGATGTCTACTATTGCTCAAGTTGTAAAAGTTAGAATAGTGTTATTAACCGGATCATATTTTCAAGAATGAATAATTGCTCAATGTAGTAAAAGATGGCAGAAGGTCTTAATCCGTCAAATATGGCAAAATTGTCACATAAAATATTTTAAAATCCAACATCAGCCACCATGAGCCACGTTTTCTGTACTGTTTATACGTTTACGTAAAACTGGAAGTACCATTACCTCTTATATTGCCCATTTCCTGTATGACAAAAATGCATCAGAAGTCGCAGGAAAACAGCAAATTTAATTAATTTTACAGATTATGTACATATATTTTCATTTTATTTCATATATTTATCGTTTTCATTGCGCTTTACAATATGAAACTTGTATATTATGAATTATCTCAAAAACATCCAAACATATTTCCATTTTTCCTATGATGGACAAAATGTATATGTATTAAAAAGCATACAGAAACACTTATTTTTTAAACTCACAGAAGATTAATTTACTCATTGGAAAGTTAAATGAGATGTAAATCCAGCAATGAATAGTCCAATGGGCATAGCTGTGAGTGGGAAAAGTGAAGACTTTACAACACTATGAAATGTCTCTTCACTCCAGCTGTGCTGGCCCTAAGTCAAATGTGAGCACACAACAACAAGGCAATGTCACTATAGCAACAGGAGATGGGAACTTCACCACATGTTGCCAACAGCTTCTCTCCACACAATACAGCTTAAAAGATCAGGGGGAAAAACTGGGTGGAATGTGAAGAAACCTTTACTACCAAACTGAGACAACATATACACAGCCTACAGGGGGGAAGATTATACATACATCTGTTGAGTAAGAAAAAAAATCAGAAGGCTTACTGCTTCATGTATGGTGATGTATAGTCTATTAGAATAACTGATTATTCTTTCTTTGCTTAAATATTAGCAGTCCAAAGTACATATACTTCAGTGCTTAGAATATTTTTATATCATTTACTAATGATAATACACTTTTCCTTATATGGCAGTTACACTGCCGCCAATTCAGCCATTCCATAATTAACCAAAATAACCTAAGAATTTGAATTATTTGATCAGTGAAAGGAAATTCATACACCAACAATATCACATCAATAAATATTACCAAAAGAACTGCATCATCACATTCCAAATAAATTGTATATTCTGTCAGCACAAGATTACTTTACCTAGAATATTACAACAGTCAAGCTCTCTTGCCAGTCTCCTCTGACTGAATTATATGGCCTACATGCTTGCTTTCATAATAAACCTTTCTCATTTATGCAATCCTGGACTTGTGCCAACTTGTCTTATGTCCTGAACATACAAACTCATATTAATCCCACACTCATTTGTGTCAATTGATGCCATGCTTTCTTGACTTTCTCTCAGTGACCTTTAGGCATTGTAAGTACTTCATCTGCTTGATTAATTAATAACTTCACAGCATAGGCCTTATTTTTGAAACAAAACAGGAAAAGATAAACATTTAAAAATATTTTCCTTTTAACAATTTCTATATCTGTTAAAGCAAGGAAGTGATAGGTGTGACAATTGTGTAATCTTTGGCTCAAAATACCATGTGGTTAAACTTAAAATGGCTCAAAGTCCAAATACCTGAAAATAATGTGATATGTAATACTATTATGTATACACTAAACCTGTTAAACCTATCTCACTCAATCAGTCAAAAAAAAAAAAAAAAAATTCTTTTCCATTTTCCATGAAAAACCGTGAGAGTGCACCTTTCTTTCTACTTAATGCCCAACCTCTTCCATAGGAAGTTGCTCATACAGCTTCTTAATTTGCACCAAGCACTCTGGATAAGGCTCAGTGAGCAGATATAATACAGTGCATAATGAAGCTTTGTCAGGGTGTCATAGGGATATTCCAATAAGCCCTAGGTGAGAGGGATACAGATCGCACACATGCTGAAAGTCGGTAAATATGACAAGGGCTGTAGAAGCAAATTACTAATGTACCCACATAGAAATCAAATAGCTTCCCAGATGATATTTTTACAATTAAAAGTAAATCAAGAAACAGAGGTCCAGAAAACAAAAATTCTACGAAAGGTGAACTTGTTTGAGTTAGTATGCATCCAACTGTAAAATATTCTATGGATGGGTGTACATGAAACACAACCACAACTATAATTCATTGTATATTAATAAAATTTAATGCCTTTTAAACCCATTGGGAACAGTTTATGAGAAATTCAAACTGCTTGAAATTGTCACAAATCTTTCCCAATTGTTATTAAATTTATAACATCCTAAACCAATCGTATTATCATCTTTTTAATGTTACAGCGTTCTTAAACCTATCTTATACTCATAGAGCAATGTTTTTCATCATATAGCGATTGCAAACTCATCTGTTTTTTTTTTTTTTGAAAGAACATGTACCGTAAATGACCTATTTAGCGCACAGTGCGCTAAGGAAAGACTATTTTTATTCAATATTTGGTGTTTAAAAAAATCCCCTGTTAGCACACCCATTATGAAACACTTTCCGGGATGAAGTATAGGTCAATCTGGTGAAAATATTGGTGTTCTGACATTTAGTATCCACTAAAAATACCCACTTCCTGTAAATATGGGGGTAGATATAAACAAACTCGAAATCCATGGCAAAAATGTCAATTTATTAAGTAAAAATACATACAATATGTGAAAAATATGTGGATATTGTGCAGACACCGACGATATTGCTGGGACAAAGAGATAGGGTGCAGTTACAAGGGCGGATGCGCTAAATAGGTCATTTACGGTATACCAATCGGGAAGATATCGGGAAAATGTCTTGTGTATCAGGAACACATCCTACAGTCCCCGTAACTGATCGTAAACTATATCCTGGATCATGCATTTATTTATTACTTCAAATTGTAAATCTATCATAAACCAAGAGGCCTGTTCCATTTCTGTTTACAGCTTGAAGTAATAAAAAAATGCAGGATCCAGGCTTTAAGATCATTAAGATGTATAAGATTTAGTTCCCGATTCCTTAAAATTGACAATCAGGAGCAGGGTTTACAATATGGAACAATCCCATTATGGATGCCAAAAGAAACATGGACAGTGGATACTATTAAAACTAGAAATAGGCCGCCCTGTTGATAGTAGATGCGAATAGAAACAGGATAGCATAGAAGAACACACATTATCATGTGTAATGTCCACCCATGAATCTTTTGCCCAAATTGTACAGTAGTCTTACAAGACCCTGTTTCATTTGTAAAATATATCAATGATGCTTAAATATTTGTTAGTGTAGATGTAAATTATTTCAGCTTCATGCCTTTTTGCATTGGTTGGGTTGAAAATTTTGACGAAATCACTCTATCTTGCACGGTTAAGAAGATAGAAGCAAATTCCTGTTTTTATATTTTTGGCAAAAATTTGAAAATTCAAAATGGCCGCCATTTTTGGGAAAAGGAAATTTTTTTGAAAATTGCCAAGAGTACATTTCTTAGATACCCTATGGGTCGAAAATTTCAACAAAATAACTCTATTTTGCACGGTTAAGGCCAGTTTGTGTTTTTCCATTTTGGGCAAAAATTCGAAAATTCAAAATGGCTGCCATTTTTGGGGAGGGGAAAATTTTTTGAAAATTGCAAAGATTACATTCCTTAGATACCCTGTAGGTTGAAAAATTTCGACGAAATCGCTCTATCTCGCATGGTTAAGGAGATAGAAGGAAATTTGTGTTTTGCCATTTTTGGCAAAAATTTGAAAATTCAAAATGGCCGCCATTTTAGGGGAGGGGAAATTTTTTTTTAAATTGCCAAGAATACAATGCTCAAATACCTGTGGGTCGAAAATTTTGACGAAATCGCTCTATCTCGCATGGTTAAGGAGATAGAAGGAAATTTGTGTTTTGCCATTTTTGGCAAAACTTCGAAAATTCAAAATGGCCGCCATTTTTGGGGAGGGGAAAATTTTTTGAAAATTGCAAAGATTGCATTGCTTAGATACCCTGTGCGTCGAAAATTTCGACGAAATCGCTCTATCTCGCACGGTTAAGGAGATAGAAGCAAATTTGCATTTTGCCATTTTTGGCAAAAATTCGAAAATTCAAAATGGCCGCCATTTTTGGGGGAGGGGAAAATTTTGGGAAAATTGCGAAGATTGCATTCCTTAGATACCCTGTGGGTCGAAAATTTCCACGAAATCGCTCTATCTCGCACGGTTAAGGAGATAGAAGCAAATTTGTGTTTTGCCATTTTTGGCAAAAATTCGAAAATTCAAAATGGCCGCCATTTTTGGGGAGGGGAAATTTTTTTAAAAATTACCAAGAGTACAATTCTAATTCTAATTCTAATAGCACTTTTATAGCGCTTAATCTCCGTCAAAAGACAGACTCTAAGGCGCATCACACAAAAACATTGTTCAATATGCAAAAACCAGAGACATTGCAGGGGTCAATGCTCAGATACCCTGTGGGTCGAAAATTTTGACGAAATCGCTCTATCTCGCACGGTTAAGGAGATAGAAGCAAATTAGTGTTTTGCCATTTTTGGCAAAAATTCGAAAATTCAAAATGGCCGCCATTTTTGGGGAGGGGAAAATTTTTTGAAAATTGCAAATATTACGTTCCTTAGATACCCTGTGGGTCGAAAATTTCCACGAAATCGCTCTATCTCGCACGGTTAAGGAGATAGAAGCAAATTAGTGTTTTGCCATTTTTGGCAAAAATTCGAAAATTCAAAATGGCCGCCATTTTTGGGGAGGGGAAATTTTTTTGAAAATTGCAAAGAGTACACTCCTCAGATACCCTGTGGGTCGAAAATTTTGCCGAAATCGCTCTATCTCGCACGGTTAAGGAGATAGAAGCAAATTACTCAAAAGTAGTACTGAAAATACACAATGAAGTACCTAAATGGCTATTACTCATGTACTGACAAAGCTATCAGTCCCAAATGCAATACCAAGCGAGCTATGGACATAACAATCTTGTATTCAAAATTGTAGTAAAATATCTTTAATTATTTTGGCTTAAATGCACGGAAACCAATGGGTACTGAAAATAGCTGTACTTAAGTATTACTCAGTAAGCAAAAGAGGTACAACAGCCAAAAGCAATCCCAAGCAAGCTACTGACCCAATAAGCCTGCATACCAAATTTGGTGACAATAGCTCTAATACTTTTCCTTTAAATGAGCGGAAACCATGCGTGACGCCGGACATCGGATGCTGGACATCGGACGGCGAAAAAAGCAAAAATAATATATCCACCCCCCAGGGGGGTGGACATAAAAACCTTCCTCTGCAAAGTCTGCATTTTGGTCACTGGTAAGTATGGGGATTCTCCTAGACAGCCCTAAATTGCCCTTGAGTTACTGTTGAAAGAAGTGAGTCAATGCAGCAAAGCTTTGCTAGCGAGTTCTGACTTGTCTTGAAACTATTTCTCAAAGCACCAGCTTAACAGAGAGATTTCTGTGAGTTGCGAGGACACATCAGCCTGTATTTACTATTTAGGTAACCAATAGTAATTAAAAGCATTATGGGCTCCACTTAACATCAACTTTACCTTGCAGGGATTTAAACAATTACCCTAAAAAAAACTCCCGGTCTGTGGAATGGCAATTTATTTGACCTGCAATAGGAAATGAAAGATTTTAAAATGATAAACTGTCTGTTTTTCCAGGGGACAAATACCAGGATATGACACACGGTAACCAATGGCTTTTCAATGGAAATATGACATTATTACATTTTTATGTGAGCCAACATTTGCAAAGCTGTTTTAATGCCTTAGCTCTTGTATGCTGTACAGAATTAACTGAAGTGACTTGGTGTTTTCTCAGATTATCTCAATTAAAACTGCACCTAATGTATATCCTAGTTATTATTATTGCGCTCTGAACACCTTTTCAATGTTATCTAGTATAATCTTTACCATTTTTTTTCTCCTGTGGTTCAAGGTACAGCTTAAAAGAAAATATATTGCTGAAAAATTTATTGTCAAGACTGTTAAAAATTAATACTGCAATTGTTTATTACCTTTTTCAAATTGCTTTATTTTCCAATCAATCAAAACCACCATATTGCATTAATTAGATTTTAATTTTTCATAAATCACTTCTAAAAGACATTGAAAGACTTGAAGAAACAACAGCTTTTCACAACATTTCCATTTATCAATACTGCGTCATCAGTATATGGAACATATTTTGGTTTGATCACTCATTTATGCTTCTTAAAACTCCACTGATTTTTTTTTTTCAGTCATAAATATTCATCATCTTCCCAATACTGATTGACATGGTAAAAATGAAAGCTACGATAGAAAGAATATTTTTGATAACTTAAAAAATATACTAAGAGAAGAAAGCATGGAATCAAATCATTAAGCTTTAGATAACCCAGTAGGTTAAATGCAACAAAATAAACATTTGATAAATTAATACAGTACATCAGATTTAAAATTTTATGAAACTGTTAACATTCTTTGGACTTTGCCAAAAGCTTATAATTTCTACTTCCATTTTGCTTTTCTCCTCCAATAAAGACAGGGGTGTGCCTTGCAACCCAGTGGTCAACATATGTCTGGCATGGGAATAGTATTTGCTGCTATAAATCATGAGACGAAAGACACTACAGGGATGCACGTCTGGGTATTAAGAGGGGGGTCATATTCAGTAGACTATATCCACAATGTGTAATCTACTTCCCAACATGCAAAAGCCTCTTTCTGTGCTTTTCTGGAGGCTTGAATAAAAGATGTTTCACAAATACTGAACTGTAAATAGTGCTGGTTGTATACATGTATAGATGATGTTTAAACACTTGATTTGTTTATTTGGGGTTTTACGTCGCTTTCAACACTGTACAGGTCATATCACGACGGGTAGTTGGAAGGGCAGAGGAAACCAGTACATAGAGTTCGCTAGGGTTGTGTACTGTAAACTGCCTACCAACGGCAAGCAACTACCAGCTTTCCCACTTACGGCCATGACGGGGATCAAACCCCGGCCGCAGAGGTGGGAGGCGCGAGTGTTACCACTCTGCCACCGTAGCCCCGTTTAAACACTTGAACCTCTTGTAATTTATCAAGATGATGGAAAACCATTAATCAGTGTTTACAATAAAGATGATCACTTTTCTTCCGTAAATCCATTAAATAAAACTATAACAAAATCAAAATTAATGTTACATCCCACACCAGAATTCTTGAATATCTCACTTAAAACTGATTGCTCTAAAACAGCAGGTATTTGGTGTTATATTGCTATGGTACTGGATATTTGCATTTGCTCTTGGCTGCCAGCAAAAGAAACACAGGAGCTGTCACTGCTATTGCTTGAGCAATGTAAAAAAACAGGAAGATCCCAGAATACTGTGTTAAATGGGTGTGGAATGGACCAAGTCTTTGATTCAAATGCAATCCATTTATAACCTGTCATACTTCTGTGAAGCAGAACCATGTGTGTAAAAGAACAAAGTAGGCTTAGAAACTGGTGTGGGTCACTTGGATGTCATAATGTCCTCTTTATTTACAAATCAATATCAGACAGATATAAGCGAGATCCCCCTGGTGATACTTTCTTCCTTGTGAGCATAAAAGATATTTTAAACTCATCCAATAATCCAATTTTATTGAAAATTAAATTGGATACCAATACTTCTTCTTCAACTCTAAAAACACTTTTAACAATTATATAATATTTATCTGTCATAGATTATGATTAGGGCTGGGATGGGTGCTAAAAAACAGCGCCGAGTACTCGCCCTCTGAAAACCCGCCCGAATTCGAGTAACCGCGAGATTTAGTACCAACTATTAGAAGTCTTCTGTAAACAAATGGTCGATTCCGGAAAAGAAACTTTTGGAGAAAAATGTCTTCTATTTAACCAGATATTATAGAATATGGAGTAAATTGTACTTTTTAAAGTGAAAACCACAACTTTAATTGATATTATGTGACAAAAATGAAAAAAAAAAAGATGCATGTTTTACACAAACGTTTCATTACGCAGGTGATAATACAATACTTTGCGAGTAACTGAGTAGTTAAAATGGACTCGAGTCATAGCAAATACCAACTCCTCTATTGAGGCTCGAGTAACCGTTCGCAGCCCTAATTATAATAGATAATTATTTGTAAACCTATTTTTCACAAGTAAGAGATATAAAAAGAACCTCACATTCCTTTTAAAACTACTGCATCTAGAAAGGAACAAATCAAAGGTACAGGATGCTACAAGGCTTCAAAGAAGGGGTGGGGGGACAGACATTATTGCTGGGCTATAGAAGTTGCTCCAAAACAGAGCACATGTTCTATCTCATAAACCAATTCCTTATACATTTCCATGTGAAAACACTGCTTTGTAGCATCTGCAGTCAACAATGGCATTTCAGTGCACCTGATAAAACATGAACAAACTGCAAACATGGCTTGTCACTAAGACCTCAGTACAGTGACTACAGTCACCCACAAAACTGAAAATGTGAATACACAGCACTTCAAATAAATGACAGTCTCAGCTTTGAAAATGCTTGCCTGCTTCTTAATTTTAGACTATCTCTTGACATTTCATTCAAAATGTAAAGTTTTGTGCTTTTATCTCAGGTGACAAGGATTGATTGGAGACATTGATGAGTAGGGGTGCGAAGAGTAAAAATAATTCGGGCCTATTGCTCGTACATAAAAACTTGACTCCACATTGAGCCCTTGCGAAGTCTAGTATCCAATTGGACAGGAAAGTGAAACAATATCCAATATAGCGGCTCCCGTAAATGAAAAAAAAATATAGATAAAAAGTTTTGAATCTCTTGAATTAGCTAGTGTCGTCACATAAAACATTTAGTATTATGTTAAAAATGGAGCATTATGCGATTATTTTACTACAGGAAAACACAGCCACTTAGATGATACTTTCTATATACGCGAGTAATGGACTCTTTAAAATTGAGATTGATTTTTCATAAAATTTTTCGACTTATTTATCAAGTGTTGATTACTTGGTTGCACCCCTACTGTTGTGACAGGAAATAAAAAAAAAACAAAAAACAAACTTAACTCAATAAACGGAACATAGCTCAGCAAAACCAATATTCACAGTGCTTTTCATGTCAAAGTTTCTGTACATTTCTGATTTCTAAAAATGTCATAATGTAGCCTGTATTTGCAATCATGATCCAAAGACAATATTAGCCAGAAAACTGTGTTCTAAAGTGATCCATTACCTCAATTCCCTGTCTCACAGGGACTCTGTTTAATCTCAATACATTTTGATTCTTATCAAATTGCTCCACCACTTCTGGGTGATAATACAAGCTTTATGAGAACCTGTCAAACTTTGGGGAATTATGACAGGACCTTTAGAAGCTTTAGCTTTCTTAATGTATTGTGCAAATCATTGGTGTGAATAAATGACTTCTTATATTTCAGAAAACTACCGGTAAATAGCCGTCTACCTTACATGCACCTAATACTTAACCACAGATATCTGTTTACATAGATTTTGCTCAGGCATGTTGATCGGCATTCTCAATCAAAAGTCTATCTCCCATCCTTTTCAAATAACAATGGTGTCAAAAAAGAAAAAAAAACCAGCTTGATTTGATAAGATTTTATAGGGATTGTAAATTATATTTCTGTAAGCTAACAACATGGCTGAATTGTATGAAGACAGGAAAATTTCCAACAGAACCCTGATCTACATTATGTCTGGAGAATCCTGGAGAGTCTTGCATGCAATGGTATTGCAATCTATACTATTTTTATTTGCAAATGACCAAATATCATGACATATATGTACACAGTATGCAAGATGATCAAAGACCTGCTTTCACGTAGTTGCAACATGCCTTCATCAAAAAGTAAGTCGGGATATGATCTATCCAAGAGGTCTGGATATGTGTCTCATAAGATATACAATAATGGTCTATCTTATGTCATAAATTAAGTAAGTGTAGATATGGCTTTGTCTTCAGTCACTGAGGTAAGCTTATGTGACATTAAGTAGCGATGAATCGTGGTTAAGTGACACTCTGAGGCACACTATTTGTAGAGTGCCCATCATACATTGTAATTTACTTAGTACATTAATTCATGTAAAATAGACCTTTTCAAATTAAAACTTTATTTTTTTGTGAAACAATTTAATAAATCAAACCATACCTTTTGATTAGTAAATAAGAAATTAAGTTCTTGAAAATTTAAATTTACGATTTTTTTATACATAGTCATTATGTTCAATTTAACAGAAATAGATAAAAAGTTGAACCTAAGTGTCGAGTTTAAATTCTGACTTTGGCCAAGTCTTGGGTCCACCATTATAAGATAATGTATTTACACTTCACAGCATTGTTCTTCAGTACAGGCTTATATTATCTGACTATCATGACAGAAAGAAACCAAATCTCATTGTGCGATAAGTAACGGGCCTAATAAAATAATAATTAACTTCAAGAGCCGATAATTTGCTAATTTCTTAACTGGATAACAACATGCATTTTTAAGAGTGTTTAGCTCTTTGGTTTGAATTTCCTCAACTAGTATAAATGCGGATAGTGAATATATAGTGTAAGTGAAAGTGCTACTGAAGTACTCATGCACCAGTAACTATTTTATGTATATTTACCAGTTAATATTTACAACAGGAAATAGATATGCTAAACTATAAGAATTCTTACAACAGTACACTATATTCCTGTGACACTAAATAATCCCGCCCGAAATAGCACCACTACAAATTCCTAAATATCCCAACAAGCCACTATTAGTCATTAGAAGGCCAACTTGTTCAAACAAACCAGACACACCAGAAAATCAAATTGTAAGTGATGCTAGAACCTCTTGCATACTAAAAAGAACCTGGCCTACCCTTGTGCCCTAATATCCCTGTACAGCTAGCCGTGTAGCTCTGGACAGGGTATCAGCAAAAAAAAAAACAACAAAAAAAAAAAACAAAACACCAGGATGAGAAACACAAGTCTGAGGAGTGATAGGAGACATTTGCATGTGACCTATTCTACTGGAAAATGCTGATAAAACTAGACTGGGTTGCAATTTATGATCAAATAAGGTGCTAATGTGTCAAAAAAATACAAAATACATGTATATAATTTAAGTAGGGATGGGCCAGTTTTGCCAGTATCTCAGTGCAATCATCATGAGTGATGATAACACGCATTCACCAGTGATGGAATAAATGGACGATAACTGGGGTTAATGATTATCTGTGAATGACCGCGATGCATCTTATAATAAACATTAACTTTAGCTTATTTTTGAATGGATTTAATAAATATAAGGAAATTTTATAACTTTTTCTTTCAAATGGTTTTACTTTGATCTGTGATGTAGCTATGGTGATGACAATTTCCACTTCCCACAGGAAGTAAAAAAAACAATGTAAGCACTATTTAATTTTTTTGGCTTCAAATATTCATCATTTGAACAACTGTCAGCACAAAAGAATATCAAATCTACTTTATTCCAGTTAAAGTTTTATTTGTAAAACGATGGCAACACGATTTCCTAATAAGTAGGGCTGCGAACGGTTACTCGAGCCTCGATAGACGAGTCGGTATCTCCTACTACTCGAGTCCATTTTCACCACTTGCTTACTCGCAGGGTATTGTATTAACGCCCGTGTAATGAAATGTTTACGTAAAATATGCTTCATTTCTGCATATTCGTCACATAATATCAATTAAAGTTATAGTTTCCGCTTAAAAACCTACGATTTACTCCATATTCTATAATATCTGGTTAAATAAAAGAGGTTTTTTCTTCAAACGTTTTGTTTCCGGATTGTTTACAGAAGACTTCTAATGGTAGGTAGTACTAGGTACTAAATCTCGCGGTTACTTGAATTGGGGCCGGTTGTCAGAGGACGAGTATTCGGGGCCATTTTTAGCACCCGTCCCAGCCCTACTAATAAGGGTGCTACTTAAACGTGCTGAATCCCCTATTTGCTGTCTTTCAAAGGTTAGTAGTTTACCACCAGCTGTGCACTTTGTCCCTAACAAATAGTCTCATTCATCTTCTTCAGCTTTGTCATCTTGCAGTACATACGATCACAGTTGAAATCCAATAAATTTAAGGAAATATTGAGACAGATTTTAAATAATTGGAAAGGAGGTTTCAAGTTACAATTACAAATTTGGCACTGAATACTGAGGATATTTATGCATTTATATAAACAAACAACAAAACTACATGCAAGTAGGTCCTTCCGACACTCTCGTCTACAAGGTTTATTATGAGCGATAATCAGATACATTTTTTCAATCCGATTTCAAAGATATGTCACAGTGGAAACTCCAATCCAGTGCCATTTCTAATTCCCCTAGTGGTAGTTCCAATTGGAACTACCACTAGTGCTACTTCCAATTGGAACTACCACTAGTGCCATTTCTAATCCTTTGCTGATAAACAACAATTAGAAATAGCACTAGTGCTAGTTCCAATTGGAAGTACCACTAGGGGAATTTGAAATGGCACTAGTGGTAGTTCCAATTTTAACTACTACTAGGGGAATTAGAAATGGCCCTGACTCTTGATTTGACTTCTCATGAAGAAGTTCATCATTGATCACAAACTGTTTATTTACATACAGTAAATGATAATACATACAGTATTTACATACAGTAAATGACAATACATACAATAAACAATATGAGGTCATTTCACAAGTTTTAATGTTTTATATCACTTGAGGAACCACTGGATTGGAAGTCTTCAGACAGTATAGCACATTTCTGGCACTAAATTTTTGTACTTTAAAGTTTTTTGAAACCCAGTACTTAAAGAAGCTACAACTTGGTCATATTTGTCTTGTGATATAGAGAAAGTACTTCTACTCTTTTCCACTAGTCCATCAATATGCTTTTCAAGCTGTCTCACAAACTCAGACTTCTGTTCATCCATACTTCTTAGTGTATGTGAAACTTTAGTTAATAACTATTCACTGTTGTTTCCAAAAGTTAAATTGACCATTGCCTAGATGGGCTGGTCTTATATAGACACAGTAGCACAGTTAATTACAGAAATGTATTCCTTTGATGGGCCCCTTTCATGTGTTCTAAAGAAAGATAGATCAAAATGATGACATGGATTACCTGCATAACTATAATCTAGAATATTAAAGCAAATTGCTGCTCTGGTGAGAGTTGCTCATCTGAGCAGATATCACAATTAAAGGGACAAAATGGGGTAATTGCAATTCAGATTAGAAATTAGTGTTGTCACAAAAATGTTGATTGATGATTTTAGAAATTACACCTTTCAAAGATTTAGTGCCATTTCTAATTCCCCTAGTGGTAGTTCCAATTGGAACTACCACTAGTGCTATTTCTAACTCCCCTAGTGCTGCTTCCAATTAGAAGTACAACTAGTGGTAGTTCCAATTGGAAGCAGCACTAGGGGAATTAGAAATGGCACTAGTGGTAGTTCCAATTGGAAGTAGCACTAGTGGTAGTTCCAATTGGAAGTACCACTAGGGGAATTAGAAATGGCACTGGATTGGAGTTTCCACTGTGACAGATATATAGCATATTTATATAATAATGATAGAATATCTTTTAAAAGTGAAGGATTATTCAACATTTTAAAATATATTTCCGGCATTTTCACAACCCAGGCCATACAAATCTAGTCATGACCTATTGGGAAAGCACTAAAACATTGCTTGAATGTAGTTTCGGAATTGCATCTTTATTTTTTTTGCACTTTCGTAAGTAAATTTAATTGACATAAAGCTTTCAAATAATGTGTAAAAACACAGTAGTTCTATTTATTTGAGGCGTACATGGTATAATATAGCCATTATATGGCACTTTATAAAAGTCAGAATTTGATAACTGTTTTAATATACTGACGGTTTTCAAAGTTTTCCTGCATTTAACAATGCATAACAACCAAATTAAAAAGACAAATATGACACTTAAATAGGGGTGCGACCGAGCAGTCGACACTCGCCGAGCGAGGCGAATTTCACGAAAATTCGACCCCAATTCTTAGGGTCGATTACTCGTGTATATAAAACAACCTATAGAACCAGTTACGTTTTTTAGTTAATTAAACATAAATAGCATACCTTACTTTCATTAAATCGCATAATCCACCATTTGTAACATAAAATTAATGATATTATGTGCTGACAATAGCTAATTCAAGCGTTTCAAAGCTTTTATCTTTATATTTTTTTCGTTTACGGGAGCCGCCATATTGGATGTCGTTTCCTGTTATGGTGGATACTAAATGTCGCGAGGGCTCGATGTCGAGTCGAGTTTTCATCTGCGAGTAATCGACCCGAATTATTTGTACGCGTCCCACCCCTACACTTAAATGGTGTATTCAGGTGAGAAAACAATATTATTTTATATTTTAATTGAATAGTTTTGTTTTGAGATGAGTTTGAGTACTCAGTCGGCCAACGTGGGCGATA
Organism: Sabellastarte sp. h YS-2021; assembly: GCA_964017235.1. Classification (NCBI taxonomy): domain Eukaryota; kingdom Metazoa; phylum Annelida; class Polychaeta; order Sabellida; family Sabellidae; genus Sabellastarte; species Sabellastarte sp. h YS-2021. The sequence goes on from OZ024934.1 coordinate 90,912,952, forward strand.
TTCAATGTAAATTTGCAGAGACGAGTGACAGCACTACATGGAAGTTAGGGAAAGCATAGTGCAAGATGAACATAGTCTAATGTATTACCTTTTAAGGAAAAAAAATAACAGTTATGATTTGTCAAGGACCCACATGAAGCTAAACACGTTGTGCGTTATTCACAGTTTACACATTTAATTATTAAAGCTGCAGCTATACTAAAGCAGTAAATTTATGCGAAAGTGTGATGTCCGCCAAACTACATTATTCAAAAATACTCTAAGCGCAAAGAATCAAATGAAATGTACTTTCAAAACATTGTATTCCCTGGTTCATAGAGATAAGTGCCGAGTGAACCAGTGTATAGTTAATTCATTATTCAGCTCACACCACCTGGTCTACCTATTGTACCTCTCATTTTCTGTGCCTTGCAATGAACATTATTTCATCCCCTCATTAAATATTACTCACTTTTTATGCTTTATATTGTTTTATTGCTGTAGCATGGTATACATGCTAAAATCGTCTCAGCAGGACACTTTATAAATATCCAAAAGCTGCTGGCAGGCCTAAGCCCTTTGTACAAATTTACTGAAAATAAATGATTTATGAATAAGCAAATGTGCAAAAAAAACCCAGCTTCTTTTAATATCTGACAATTCTTAAAAATGAAGATTAAATGAGATTTAAGGCTCTTTAGAAACTATTTTGAATGATACGTTAAGGTAATCATGAATCTGATTTTATTGAACAACACAATGTGTAACTTAACATTTCAAAGAAAAATAAATACAAACCGACACATTTTTCTCTTAACAGGATAATCATATACACTTACATATAAAACCATTCTGAATTTAACAAGAAAAAGTATTGCACAACTACAAATGCACACATTTGTGAGATTATACATAAATATAAAAGCCAAGAGGCCCAGATATCTTATTACTTGTCACACTGTATACAGTCGCCCATGGTAACACATAAACAGTCAGTCTAGCTTGGTAATCTGGCTTATTTTCTGCCTACACATATATAACTACCATTCAGGCTTTTCATAAAGAACCTGTGTACTTGCTCCTTCAAGTTGACTAACACTGGCTTTTTATGCATGTGTAGAAATCTGCCATGTCAGCTTTGCAAAGATTGAAGGTAAAACCTTATGAAGTAATTGCATACACTGAGAGAATTAAATGCATTTGTTGTACTTCAATCCTTTCAGGCACAAGATTTATTCGGGTCTTTTTAGAATACTTGTGAATATTTATGTGAACAATGTACATGTGTCTTTCTGGTGTTAAACATGCCCACTACTTCCTGGTAAAAATATATTGTAGTATATCAGGCCAGTTATTTTACAAAGAACAGAACAGCTCCTGAAAAATAATTCTCCCCTTTAAACATTAAAAGTTTTTAAAACAAGGTATACCAGAGTATCACAAAGTGAAACCAATCCTCCCATGTTTATAAATGAAATTACCGACCTAGTTCCAAGCAATGAAAGTGGGGCAGATATCTGAAATCAAAGTTACTTTTGTTGTTACATTGATCCCAATTTTTCCCTCGATCAGCAGTCAAGTTTGGAGTCAATACCAGACTGAATAATTGTGTTTATTATCCTTAAACACTGGGAATTTGTGAATGGCCTATTGATTGGTAGACGTAACACTAAGAGAGATGTCTAACCCTGACAAAAAGTCAGTATTGACCACCAAACAATCAGAACATGTAAGTGCAATCCAATATATTTACAACTGCAAGACATTCTAATAAAAGAGCCTCAAAGAGGTACCAAGCTGATAGAGTTTAGAAAAAAAGAAGGGGCAATTGATTCTCGATACTAGGAACTACTCTACTTGACAAAGTTTTACTCTAATGATTGACAAATCCTTAAACTAGGCCACAAAATGTCAAGAGTTTATTTTTAGGTGAATATTAGGTCATTATTTTCAATATTTTATACATGTAAAGACTAATTTTTAATATAATACATAGCATTATTCGTTTAGATTAAGTAGATTACCACATTTTGTGACAAGTTTCTGCTTGTCAGAAAGAGAGGACCTACATTTGCAATACATAAAAGAACTGGGTTCTTGATTATGCAGGAAATATGTTTTGATACAAGGCCCATACACACCAACTCATTCAAAAACCCTCCCCATTAAGACATGAATAATGTGATTTATGTACTCAATGCTGGAAACTTGGCAAAAGACAAGCTAAATGTCAAATAGAGGGGTCCTCTTGCCTTCTTACTGAGCAACATGTATGCACAGGATTTCAGTGCTTTGAAAAACAACACCATGCATCAAATATTTCATATATCAACCAACCATATTGCATTCTCAAACCAGCTAGACACTTTCCCAGTAAACTGAGAATATATTAGTAAGTAAAACATTCCTACACTATAAAGTTTGATTAATATTGATGTATATTCATATTTCATTTAAACATTCATACTTTTGTTTTACTGGTATTGCATTTTAAAATTCAACTTTCTCTTTAACTTCAAATACTGTGAAGGATGAAGCCTACTTTTAAGATTCACGTATCCGGCACTGAATAGTGCTAGGAATCGCCTCCAATTTTAATGGTCAATTATTTGTCGATCCGAACTATATTGAGCCATCATCAATTGTGTTATTCCACTGTTGGTCATTATATCATGAAGCACTTACAGGATGAAATAAGTCTGGAAAGAATAACTATGTTTCTGCCACTTAGAATCGACTTAGAGCACCCATTCACTGTAAATATGGCAGTAGATATAAACAAAGCAAAATTCATGAAAAATATGACGATTTATTAAAGACAATTGCCTAAATTATTTTTAAAATATATGATTACCGGGTATATTGATATACATAACGATGAGGTTTCAGCTATATAACCGATTGTTAGTAATCTATACAACTGATAGTTGGTAATTGACAGTGAGTGACCTCAAGTGTACCCTGACACAGATGGTCTAATCGTCCACTCACTAGTACTGAATGCAACTAATGTACTTTTTGTTTCTTGGGGGATATTAAGAGTCACTGTGTAAACAAAACATAGTTTCACAAGTTGAAAATTGCTAGTGAATGAGTTTAATTTAGGGCACAAGCAAATGCCATAAAAACGTGAAGATTCATGTGTATTAGATTCTTATGCTCTGACTCTCCTTAAGGCCTTTTTTGTGAAGAAAAATTAAAAAAAACTTGGGACAGATGATGAAAAAGTACTGTTATATCCTTGTTTGGAAGTAGTGAGCAATAACAATCTCCTAAAACGTAAAGGATTCGAGCAAATGAATACCATTATGGCTGTGGACAAATTGAATTCCCCTTCAGCTATGAATTTTTCTCCCTTGGGTTTTGGGCAAATTACTTGGAAATATATAGGTACAAATGAAGTTAAAATACACCAAATATTTCAGGGACAGTGATTTGTGAGAGATTCCCCCAGTGGTACTCAGAATTTCTGACATTGGTAATAATGAATGCAAGACTACAGTGACTTGCTGCTTGCAAAAAATATCTAACGGGGTAAAAAAAACATTATTAAAATTTTGCATAAACAAGAAATTATGATCCGAATAAACTAAAAGGCTGAAAGCATTAACTTCCCATTCCAATTTTAAACATCCACTGGTATTTTATCATCACCATGTACCAGCACCCCAGATAAAATGCATTTACCACTTTGACAGTATTTACTTTTTTTTACTCACAAAAATTTTGTTTAAAAATAGCTTAACTACAAAAACAAAAACTTTTCCCCAAGAAGCATGAAACCTGGGTGTCTTAAAAGTCTTAATACAATAACACTGGGGAAAGTGGTAATTTATTCTGTCCTCAAAGACACTTCTAAGTTGAGAATAACAAAAACATCCAACTTTAAAAGAAAAGGCCTTGCACCTTAAAAGCTCAAGCAATACACCCTAAGTTTGATATAGCGGGAAGGTACAATTACTGTGAGTAGCTGTTCTACTAAGAGGGTGCCATATACAGTTAGTAATGACAGGCGAGAAGTATTTGCACTCGCTCTTTCCTCTGATATGGTCACAGATGCTCTACTCCTTTGTATTCCCATCTCTTACTCTATGCACAAGACTATAAGAAGCCTACCACTAAATGAAATCATATCCCTCTTCATTCACACAGGAGGCAACATATTGCCCTTTCAAACTACAAATTTTAAGTGGCAACCTTTTGAAGTAGCCTAGATGGTAGCATTTAATATTTAACGTAAGTCATTAAGCCTTCCATAAATATTCTCATCAATTTAATAGTTTCATATCTAGCATTCAGTACTTCTCACTGCTTATGAAATAAAATACATCTCAAACCATGGTGATCCACTTTATAATTATGCAGCCCATAAATTTTACCATACAGACTTGAGGTAACATTCAGCTGCAGTATTTTTCCATAAATATATTTATTGTAAGGGAAATCAGTGATTTCAAATCACAATTCAACATTTCACATTAAATATTGTTTTTAAAAATAATACTCTCCAAACTTCTGACTTATAAATATTATGGTCACAATATGGTGTAAGTGTAACAGCCAATGAGGTTACTACTGGTTAGTTCTTATACTACCTAATCATGCACTGGGGTACATACTACGAACAAATCTCTTATAAAATCAAGAAAAATTAACCTCAGAATTTAACAAATTTAATGCAACAAAACTAAAGTTTTGTTGGCTGCTGCATGGTACACAAAAAGAAAATCCATTTAATTCCTAACAACAGCAGGGCACAAGAGGTGCCTGTTTTTCATCAAGATTTACCGAGACAAAAGCACCCCAATAAAGGCTTTGTAGTGCCTTATCATTTTAATATATCAGAATGTTATAGGTGGTGGCCACAATTTCCAGCACCCATGATATAACTACATCCCACCCAGGATGCAATAAAAATGGAAATGGCTCTCTTTCTTATTCCCAGATCACGCCTCTGACAAACAGGCTGTGTGTGGGTATCGCAAAATATGAAATATCAAGGAGGCCACATTCCCAGGAGTCTTCTATTATAGAAGAAGCGAGTCAGGCCAGACCAAGCATATTCATCTTGCGGGATTTGTACCCATCCATTTACTTCTTAGTGGAAGCCCAATTAACCATGGTACATTTACGTAATCATACAAGATTAGGACTACTTAGATTATTTTCTCATCTGTTTCTAAATATTTTAATCTTTTCATGTCTAGTATACACTAGTATACAATCTAGTCAAGTATCCCACCCAGTTTTAAAGATTTTAGACCATGTTTTTTTTTAAAAGAAAAATAGCAAGTTCCTTAAAAAGAGAGATGGAATATGAATGAAATATGCCAAAATGTTATCAATTCCTTAAATTTCAAGATTTGATTAATCTTTGTCACATCATGGTGTTTAATTGGGAACTGATACAAAAGAGAATGATACAGGTATTAAGATAAAATCAGCTGTCTTCTCTTGGATTAATATCAATAAACTCCCAGAGAAGTCAAAGACCGACTGGAAAAAGGACACAACTGTATGTCTATTACATAAATCATTATACTGGTTATCATATTGATTGTCTTTCTTTTTGGAGGCCCTTGGACAATAAAATGCAAATAGTTTTGTCAATAAAGTGGCACCGATTTGTTGACACCAAGTAAGATTTCATTTTGTAAAAAGTTAATTGTGGTTTCTTTTTTTTTTTTTGCTTTTGCAATCTCTAATTCATTATTTTTGTTTGGCAGTCTTAAATTCATTATTTTTGTTTGGTATGTTGATGTAAAGTATTGTAAAACAAAAAGGTATTGTGTCTGAAGATTCTAACATGCAATAACAGCAACAAAAAATAATGAAGATTTTGTTTGTTTGTTTCTGTAATTTCTGTGTATTTTAATAATTGTTAAGTAATCTCCTTTAAATTTATATAAAAATTCATTTTTCGAACAAAAAGTATTATGACAGCTTTAAAATTACAAAGATACATGCCTCAAAATCTTTCCATGCCCACGCAATCTACTACCTTTTGCAGTATATCTGAGTCAGGATTGATGGTGGATGCTACTAAATTTGGATTTATATAATATTAAAATGAAACCACAGACCCTTCCTGTAAAGACCAATATGGATTCATAATAAGGTTAATTTCACAAATCATAGAACATGACACGTCACCTTTTGCTGAAATTAAAAGAGGGAGTGAATATTTTTATTTGCTATCTTATGGATTTGGTAGTAATTCATGTAACTGTAAACTAGTAATGTGGCTATATATTGTGGTCAAGATATGAAAAGATTAAAAATCAAGCAAATGTGTGGAAATGTGACTGATAACTAATAATGTCCAATTGTGAAGTATATCTAAATCATTATTTATAAAGATAAAATAAGAAAATGAAAGAAAAACTCACACAAACCTGCCAGTCTTAATGCTGACATTCGTTGAAATTCTGGTTCTTGTAACCACTTCCACATTCTTCGGAATGTTTCTCGACCAGACTTTAACTTGCTCCATGGTTTAGGGTTCCGGAGGAGATCACTGAGAGTGCCTTGACTTCGACACAGTACACGTTGGGCAAAAACAGCCTGAGGAATGCTATAACGCTTTAACTCGCTACTTATCCTTTGTGCGAGCTCTTTGGTGTTAATTTCTTCTAGTTCTTGGCCTTTAGAACCCTGTGTGTCAATGTTTGGTTTAATGTCTCTACCACCATTATATAAATGGGAATGCACTGGTGAAGAGTTATGTAGCCCATTCATAGGAGCGCCACCCATCATGGGGTTTGGCGAATGTAAACGACTAGTTACCGGAGCTGCTGGTTGCATCATACCTTGCCGAGAATAGGCATCATATGTAGGGGCTGGAGCACTGATCATTTTCTGTTCCTGTTTTGGAGAATGTAGAGATCCGTTCTGGTTATATGTAACTGCTGGATATGAAGCAAGTGTTGGGTTTTGCTGCACCTGTGCATATCCATTACTCATTGTCATATTTACATTTCCAATCATCTGCATAGATGTAACACCACTGCCTACTGGTGAGCCCATACTTACCGGACTCATAGTACCCAGTTTATTTCCATAGGCATTGTATGTATTCATATCCATACCAAGTCCATTATTTGGTTGCATGTAAGTAAAAGAACCACTAACATTTGGAGGTGATGCATGTCCAGTGTTAAATTTCTCTGCTGTAACTGACGAGATAGGGGGTAAAGGTTGTAGCGGTGTGAGAGTAGCATAACTGCTAACATTGGTATTGTATGTCCCAGGACTCATTCTTCCATTTGCAAGTTGCTGGTACGAAACTTCTGGCATTCCCCTAAAATCGCCACTATCAATCATGTTGTTGTCTCCCCCACTAACCACTGTGACTGCTGTACTTGCAATGTTTGGCGAAAGCTCCTGCGTACTGATTATATCGGATTCTGAGCCATTTACCGATACAGTTAACTGGGCGGTCGATGCTTCGGTCACTTCAATGCTGATCTGTTGTGGTTGTTCAACTTGTTGTTGTGGGGGTTGAGGGTTTTGTTGCTCTCCGCTCATCTCTTCCATGTTCTCCATAGTCATAGTTCGGATCAAACCAATCGATCGAATTATAATGAGACAATATAACTTACAGTTTCTTTTCAAAGTCTTAATCTGGTTGGTCCGACCGTCACGAGGGAGTTATTCTTCGATAAACGTAGGCAAATCAACGCTTTGAGAAGACTCCATGTTTAGACAGCTGTAACCCACCGACCTTGCGCAGTGGCCTAGTGCGCAACAAAAACAAAGCACCGCGCATGACCATTACAATTACGTACCTGCCAATCAGAGGGCCGCATTCTGTCTGTCTATCAATACTTTACCGGGGCCAAACAACAAAGACAGCAGCTGTTAAGCACTTTATTAGTGCCTCATTTTATCAAACATGTCACATACATTTTGTACAAGCTTTACAACTTAAGATGGGGAAGAATATTACTTTGAACGAAGCAATGGAGTGACATATTCAATGAAAGGCCAAATTAAATATCACAACCGGCTTACTTTTCATCTCCAACTGTTGAGATATCACACACAATTTACACATCTGAAATTGCAGATAAAGGGAAATGTTCAAAATTGTTGACAAAAGGATCACAAACGATTCAGTTTATATTATGTAATATGAATTAAATTAAGTAGTAAATTTAACTTTTTTCTTCTTTAATATGAAGCAACTGTACGCACCATATCTACATATTTTTGCAACATCTTCATAAAACTATTTGCCAATTTATCACAAAACTTCTGTTGTCTTAAAATTTAAAGACATATTGCTGATAGGTTATAGTTTTATGGATTTTAAAATGAAATATAAGAGAAAGAGATAAATTTCAGGTGATTTATTCAAAATTAATATTGTACCTAAATGTTGAGCTAATTGGTTGAATTTGAGAGTAAAACAGGTATGCTGGCAGTGTTCTTTTCAAAACATATATATGGTTTAACAGCCTTAAATTTCAGATATACTAGATAACAATATATATTGCAGTATTTACTACTGTAAAGTATAACAAATTATGTTCAATATAATGTGTCTTAGAAACACAAAGATTTTTTAAAAACTGAATGCATCAACAGTGAACCAAAAGTTATGTTATAAAACATCAGTAAGCTGGAATAATTAGGGTGTCTTCATTAATAACATTAAAAAATACTTGTGTGAAACAAAACATTCGAGGATGAACAACAGACCATATTGACTTTGGTGTGTATTGTAAATAAGCCCCTCAAAACAGAACAGTAATACACTGAAATTTGAATTTTTAAGTAACAAAAGAATCGGGGTCCTTTCTAAATTGTGATGAATTGAGGTAATCATGTGTTTTATGATACAAAACAGCATTATCACATGAAACTAGTATATTTTTATATATACAAGCATCTTTTAAAAATCATACACATGGTTGCTTTTATCTTAAAAGATCGTAAAGTATTCGTTCGATTATGCCGATTATGTTTACATTTGTGTCAAGGTCATCATCGGAAAACATGGCTGCTCTGTGCGTGAATGAACAGTTACTTACTGTTCAAAGTGGTGGACGTTTACTGACATATTTGATTGGGTAGATACTTACACATCGGATTCAACATAAATTGTTCTATTACAGTTTTTATAGGTTTAGCTTTGAATCTCTTGGTTTATGAAATATTTGCTGAAATCCTGTATTATCGTCCATACCGGGACAATTGAATTTCTTGCAAGCCAACTATTCAAATGAATCACGTTCTAAAGCTAGTGAATTTCTACCAGTAAACGTCCATGCTGAAGATAATATTTTGAGTTTATATTATATTGACTTTTTATTCTACTGCTACAAGTTTATCAAATAATATGCATTAATTACATGGAGTACATTTTGTTAGATTAGGCGTATTTCACAGACAAAAATCTGCATAATCTGTGCAATCCAGATTCAGATTTGGATTCTGTGGATTAGCTAAATTCGTGAAATGCAATTTTATCAAATTCTGAACCCAAAGTGAAATAAATTCGACAAACCACTATCAATATACCCCAGTAATAAAAATCACTAATTTTTTAAAAATCTGCTACCACAATTGTCCGCAACTATTTTGCAAAGCATTATGGGTAATCCAATGAATCTGAATCTGTTGATCTACCTCACAAGGTAGATCAAGGAATTAATAATTCGGATTAAGAGTTTAGTCACATCACAAGCGAATCTGTTAATCCATGGAATCTAGAATCATCGGATTACGGTTGTGAAATACGCCTAGTGTTTCAACCTACCTTGTTTCAAAGTTTGATATTTTAAGAATTTAATTATATTTCTTATATTGACCATTTTACTGCAAACCAGAAAAACTAGTGAACATTTATTTTGAAATTATATAGAAGCATTTGTCCTTGACCTCTAATAAATAATTATATTCTGGTGTTCACTGGTAGGTGATTGTATACTGGTAGAAAGCCACTAGCAAAATATATTTTACTCCTGAATTCTGAAATTCAATTTTTAGGAAGCTGTGATATTAAATTTGGGTTTATGTGTTCAAATTATTATGGGGTGAACCAAAAATATATAAATACAAAAATATACTGCTTAAGTAAGGACTTCACCTGTCTGTTTTTCCCTACTTGTATCCATGTTCGGTATCATCTGTACCTGTGAGACTCTAGATAGTACTAAAACAGTGTAATTATGTATATTATGTGAGACTCTAGATAGTACTAAAACAGTGTAATTATTTATATTATGTGTTTGTTTTTAAATACAGCTAAAAATGTGTATTTGAATTTGTATTTTTATTTTTCACTTTCTCTCCTGTCGCCAGTTGCTGTTAATATTCTGATGGACACACAGATATTCAGTCTAGTTTGAATTAGTTTTGTTGATTAATTTTTGTGAAAATGGAAGGCCATAAATAAGTTAGATGAAATATTAAAAGAAAATCATATCACAAAGAATTTGAGTTATTATTGTGATACAACAAAGGGTAAATTCGCAAGTTGAAGATATTTGTGCACAACTACTACTTTAAAGCATTTTAGATGTATATTTTATGAAACTGCTGTCATATCATGCAATGAATACAGCAAAAGAAGGGTGTAATACCAAATAGATGGTTTATTTAAATTTTTGTGAAATTTGCAGAATGCCGGATCTGTGTTTATATTTTGTAACGAAAAATTCATACTTCTCATTTAATATTTTTGTAACTGAAACTTAGATTTGTGAGATTATGAGGAAGCACTGGTCCTTATTAATCCCGAAATACTTTTTGCATTATACAAGTGAATCCTATATGTTAACCAAAAGCTGTCAAAACACTTGTATTGCATTGTGTCATTTTCATTCAGTGTGATTTAATGTAAAAACACTTTAATAAATAATTTGAATATATTTTCAAATATTATAAAGTATCAGTAAAATATGCCCAATTTTATACGAAACTTTGTCTTTGAATGTTAAATAACTTTAGTTTTCAAATTGTAATGTTTACACATTAAATAAGCTTTCCCACCAGTAGGTTTATTCTGATTTACTGCATAAAGACTTACAATAATATAGCTTGTAACAGATATGCTAAGGTTCAGATTATATGATTGTAATTTTATTTTCAAAATTTGTTGATGTTGTGCATGCAGGAAAATTACCCATATTATACTGATTGGTATGAAATATTACCAATTTACCACCCTTTGATTTGTTGCACATATTGATGGTGAATGGAGATAAACTAGTAGCAGTCCACCTTTCTGAGCAAATATCAGTGAAAAAACTGGTCATGTCACTTACACATAATAGACAGCCTTCACTTGAAGAAGTTAAAACAGGATCAAAATTTGGTGACAGATAATTTTGTGTTGTGATTTCAAGGCAGGAAAACAGCTTCCAAAAGTCATTAGGATTTCAAATTATAGCTGTTTTAAAAAATTCAAAAGAACCTTTCTTATGTAAAATTAAGAGATTTTTCCTTGCACATAGTGTTTTTGAATTTGTGGGAAAGGAGATCTGCTAAAACTATGTATTACAATATTATATTACATAATAAAGCAATGATTCAGAAATATATTAAAAAACTATTGTTGTTGAAAGTAAGGTATCTTTTTGTTCACCACAGGCTGAATAATTAACGTATTCTTTGATTGCTTATCAATTAAAACCATTTTAATACACATATAAAATTTCTTGTACCAATAAGTAATCAATTACTTTATAGACTCTTGTGCAAAATCCTCTTCTGTGTATTCAGTATTTAACATGCTACTACTTTTTAACAGAGTATCATCCACACATATCCCTCTTTGGATCAGTGATGTCAGAGCTACACCATGTATGATATCCTAGCCAGTGGCATTTTCAAAAATAAATTCACAGCAATCTTCACTGATTCCTCCGTATCAGAGACTCTGGTCAAGCAGACATATGTATAAAAGTTACCAAAAATTTGACCCATTAAAGTAATATACAGCATGACCATTAAGGAAGGGATCATATATTGATATCTTATTACTGATTGATGTAGCTTTTGAAATTTCAATATTGACAATAAAAGTTTCAATTTCAATCATTTTTCCAGCAACTCACTAACTTATTCGCCTTCTGTCTTATTCATCACTATTCATACATTAACATTTTCCTGGGATATTTAATAAATTTAATTACTATGAACCTAGGTAAGTGTTAAATTTATGATCACTGTTTTATATCTTATAAAGGAGTGTATAAAGGAGTGTAACAGTTTTTGGTAAGTGAGGCATTTGTAAAAGTTAAATAATCTTATTGTGGACTTGCAGTGTGAAACAACATTTCAGTATCGATTGGTGTGTAAAACCAAAGCTGAATTACTGATAGATATTGACAATGAAATTACATTACAATTCCTGCACAGATAGTCCTGCTGCATTCTGAATAAGTTCAGGCATTGTCAGTAATAATTTACTCCATTAACTAGTTATTGATAGAAAAGAAAAACTTGAGATATATATGCTTAGTGAAGAAGTGCTGTTCTAATAACAAACTTTCTTCCATAGCCCTGTGTTGTTCCATGTGTTTCAGATCGAGTAAGCCACCCTTTGCTATGAAGATTGAGAGACCAGAAAAGCAAGTCTCAGATAGAAAAGGATCACAACAGACTGGGTAATAGTCTTGAAAACCTTTTTATGTCAGCTGCCTTATCAGTCAGCTGACATTATGGCATCCCTCTGCAGTGTTTGGGTATGCGTATGCGTCTGCGTGAACAACTTCTCCTCCAAAAGATCAAGGCCCAGAGACATGCTGCTTCTTTTAAAAGATACCTTGTCTATTGAGGATGAACAATTGTTCAAGGCATACAGATCTATTCATTCGTCTGTTCCCCAGAGCCATTACAAGTGAGGTACCACCACCTAAAGTGTGAAAATTTCAACACTTTATCACAATTTTATGAATGCCTATTGCAGGGATTTGTCTCTTATGTTACATATATGTACTAGACCATGAGTAGATTCCCTTGTGTGAGTATCAGGCCAGGATCTTTCTTAATTATTAAGCGTCCCTGAAAGGGCGCTTATTTGTTTTCGCCTCAGTTTCCTCGCTGCCGCCGCCGCATTATGGTCTCCCTTGAATATCTCCCTTATTATTAGAAGGTTTCAAACCATATTTGGCACTTATATACCTTAGGCGTGGGAAAATTTTTCTGCATGCTTAAATTTGACCTTTGACCTTTATGAAGGTCACATGATCAAAAACATTTTTTTTAAGTACACCCCCCCCCATCATCACAGTTCAGGAAAAACTACTTGCTACACAGCCTTATAATTTGACACACCTGTTCATACTATCGAAAACGCGAGCTGATTAGATTTTGGGAGCAATCCCTTGAAAAATGTCTCATTTATGGGTTATTTCCTCACACCTTCCAATCTGAGAGCCTTAAATTTAGGTCAACCCCCCTATTATCTTCTTAAGTATTGCATTTAGAGCCATAAAATGTATTGGGAGGTAATAGGAAACCATATGTGGAGAGTCTAAATAGCCGGTCAGTTTTACCCCACGGCCCCCCCTTATGGGTCAAACTGGGGTCATAAAATAGCTGATTTTGAGTTTTTGCCTTATATCTTCTTTATTGTTGCTTTTATAGCTTCAGAATGTATTAAGAGGTATTGGGAAAGCATATGTGGAGAGTCTAAATAGCCGGTCAGTTTTACCCCCCGCCCCCCCCCCCACCTTTATGGGCCAAACTGGGGTCATAAATAGCTGCTTTGGAGTTTTTGCCTTATATCTCCTTTATTGTTGCTTTTATAGCTTCAGAATGTATTAAGAGGTATTGGGAAAGCAGATGTGGAGAGTCTAAATAGCCGGTCAGTTTTACCCCCCGACCCCCCCCCCCCCACCTTTATGGGCCAAACTGGGGTCATAAATAGCTGCTTTGGAGTTTTTGCCTTATATCTCCTTTTTCGTTGCTTTTATAGCTTCAGAATGTATTAAGAGGTATTGGGAAAGCATATGTGGAGAGTCTAAATAGCCGGTCAGTTTTACCCCCCGACCCCCGTTATGGGTCAAACTGGGGTCATAAAATAGCTGATTTTGAGTTTTTGCCTTATATCTCCTTTATTGTTGCTTTTATAGCTTCAGAATGTATGAAGAGGTATTGGGAAAGCATATGTGGAGAGTCTAAATAGCCAGTCAGTTTTACCCCCCAACCCCCCCTTATAGGCTAAACTGGGGTCATAAATAGCTGCTTTGGAGTTTTTGCCTTATATCTCGTTTATCGTTGCTTTTATAGCTTCAGAATGTATTAAGAGGTATTGGGAAAGCATATGTGGAGAATCTTAATAGCTGGTCACTTTTATCCCCTGATCCCTCCCCCCCCCCCATGGGTCAAACTGGGGTCATAAAATAGCTGATTTCGAGTTTTTGTCTTATATCTCCTTTAATGTTGCTTTTATAGATTGAGAATGTATTAAGAAGTATTGGGAAAGCATATGTGGAGAGTCTAAGTAGCCGGTCAGTTTTACCACCCGACCCCCCCCCCACTTATGGGTCAAACTGGGGTAAAAAATAGCTGTTTTGGAGTTTTTACCTGATATCTCCTTCATTGTTGCTATTATAGCTTCGGAATGTATTAAGAGGTATTGGGAAACCATATGTGGACAGTCTAAATAGCCGGTTAGTTTTACCTCCTGACCCCCATGTATGGGTCAAACTGGGGTCATGAAATAACTTTTGCCTTTATTGTTGCTTTTATGCTTTCACAATGTATTAAAACCTATTGCAAAACCCTGTGGACAATCTAAATAGCAAAACATACTTGCACACATGATTATATATGAAGTTATCAATACTCGTTACTGAAATGCTTTGTAGCATTTACACAAAATTTACTAAAGTTACATCCAATGTTGTACATCCAATATACAACACTTTCTCCAGCTTGTCTATGTCTACAACGCTTGTTTATGTTAATTAAAGAAAACCTTTGTAGGATTTTCCCTGTCATGATATCACTAAGGGGGTTGGTTTATGTAACAGTACAATACACCTTTGTGCATTCTTAGCTTTACAGCATGCTTATTAAAACCACAAGGCATTTTAAACTCTCAGGGACGCTTCGCTTTTGTTAGCAAAAGCATTCATCTAGTTTTTTTGTGAATTTTTGAAATAATTTTTTATGCATTAAAATTCATGAAATCATGCACTAAATCACTTATAACTTGAAAACTATTGCATTTAGACCATTTTGTTGAAATATGTTATTCAGCTCCTTTTGGGACAGCTATTACTAGTGCTGGTATTGTTTATCGATATTGAAATATTTATCGATCCATGCTAAATATACTGATATCGATAATGTAGGGCACAATATCAATATCGGAACATACTACTAAATAGATGCAATTAAGCTGTTTTCCATGTAAATAAAATATAAAAGTTAAGAAATATATTGGTTTTCCTATCATTTTTTGTCAATTTCACTTACCGCTAAACCGGAAGCACCATATTTGTTTACGTTTCGGGAAACTTCTAAAACTCGTGAAAGGGTTTGGAAGCTGTTTCTCGGAAAACACCCATGACCCGATATTTCAATATTGATCGATACAGAAGCAAAAATATGGTTTGATATCGATATACATATTATTATTCGATACCAACACTAGCTATTACATAGTACAATTGCAGACCTGTACCTCATTGCATAGCTGAGCAATAGCTACTTTTAGGTTCTCACTGTTGAGTAAATCAGTTGTAACTTGAAAACTATAGAATTTAGATTATTTTCTTTAAATATGTTATTCACCTACTTTTTTGTCAATTATAACATGGTGAAATTGAAGAACAGTAGCATAGCATAGCTGAGCAATAGCTACTTTCAGGTTCTCACTGTTGAGTAAATCAATTCTAACTTGAAAACTACTGCATTTAGCCAATTTTCTTTAAATATTTTATTCAGCTACCTTTGAAAAAATCAGTTGTAACTTGAAAACTATTGCATTTAGAGAATTTTGTTTCAATATGTTATTTGGCTACTTTTAAGTCAGCTATAACAGAATAAAATTGCGGACCTGTAGCTCGTGGCATAGCTGAGCAATAGGTTCTTTGAGGTTCTCAGTGTTGAGTAAATAACTTGTTAGCTGAAAACTGTTGCATTTAGAGAATTTTGTTTGAAAATACTCTAAATTCTGTAGTTTTCAATTGTATCTTTTTTTTAAAAATTAATTTCCCCAAATATAGAAATAATATAAGATATTGGTGAATTTTGGTGCCTTATAAAACTCGGAGCTCCGGAGGTGCGGTCGGAGGGGTGCGGTGGGTGCAGTGGGGTGCGGTAGGGGTGTGTTGGGGTGTGGTAAAAATATAAAGTTTTGCCAGAAAACCCTATCATGGCCTCATATTTCTGCAACAGTATTAATGAGGTGGTAAATACATCAGTACTGCATGATTTTTGCATCTTTTATTTGTTAAATATTGCTGGAAACACAATCGTAGCCTCGTATTCCTTTCACTCCATGATTGTTCATATATTTGTAAAGTACCCAGCACAGCAGTCACTGGGTAAACACTTTCGTGAGTGCACAAGACACACAGTCAACCAATCAGAGGTGATGTGCGGTAAAAAGGTGTGGTAAGAGGTGCAGCTTCAAGTAAAGCTCCAACTCCAGCTCCGAGTTTTATAACAGTACTAAGATATTCAAGATGTTTGCATGATGTGTAAAAGCACTTCTAGTACATCATCTTGTGTTTAAACTTTCAATACTGTTTGTGTTAGTCAAATCTTTGATTTGAGTTATGTACTGGCCTGTGGCAGCAACTTTTGGGTGAGCTGTTTTGCCTTTAAATCTTACAATTCTGCACAAGCATTGTACATATATTTCTACCTTAAGGTGTATGGCAGGAATTACTCTCAATACAGAAACTTTTAATGAAGTCATTTAATAATGTCTGTGAAAAGCAGGTAGACCTGAAGATATCAGTCAGACTTAACAATAAAAGCTACATTACACCTATCCAGTTTTGAAATCAAGTTTTTTTATTTGTTTAGCTCCTGTCTTTGAATACAAAATTTGGACATTGGTTAGAAATTGACACTTGATCTCTTTTCCTCAGAAAATTAAAACGAATGTCAGTTTTTACCTCAGTATAACCAGTTGATGTATTTTGCTTTTAATTTTGAAGTTGCAAAGAAATCAGTTCAACTTGGCCAAAAGCTCAAGAGAGGAGCTGATGTTATCGTGTGATAGTTGTATTTTTATTTAATTTCAATTTTAAAAATTGAAAAAGCATTCCTTAAACAATAAAAATATTAAAGATACAGTTCTGGTTTCATGTTGGGACCCAAATGGTATATTGACTATCCTTGACCTAATTTCATAATGTGATCCTGTTTGAATTTTTTGATTGGTTTACACTGTCCTTGACATAAAAAATATTTCAGCCAATCACAGAAATTAGAGCCCATTGGATGACCGTCAGATGACCATCACTGTAGCTTTGAGATTTCAAACCTTTTGGAAATGCTCTTCAAAATTTTTGACTCCTTGGAAAGCATCTAATAATCTGGACATGCAGGCAGTACTCCACAAAGAAACATCACAATATGATGTCATGGATGTAAGCCAGAAATTTTTTTTAAATTTTTTTGTTTTAAATCCTTTAATTCATATTTAGAAACACATTCAGTACATGGGGTAACTAGCACTTATTTTTGTCTATTATCACTCATGTAAGACACACAATAAATTTACTTCTGGAGTTCTCGGTTCAACTGTAATTTAATACAAAATATTTGACAACATGGTTGGCTGAAAGCCAGCGTCTGAATTCTAGTTGCTGTTAAAAATTAATTTCTCCTGATTGTTGATTTTTCCTCCATAGATAAAACTTTTTTTTAAAATTTTACATGTTACTCAGACTTGTGTAAGTATCCAAGTTTAATATTTGTTATTGTCAAAATATGTTGAAAACATATTTGCAAATCTTTGGATATGTAATATTCAACTATAGGACAGATCAAATAATAAAAATATGGAAAATAAAGCTATTTACATGCTTTATGTTATATGGGCAAATTTGATATCATATATTCTTCTTTTTGTAACAATACTTTTGACTAGCCTTATATGATCCTGCCAGTCACAGGCCTCTAAGTCCTAAGTTATCAATTACCATGAAACTCTTTATGGTTACTTAGTATAGAATAAAATACATTATAAGTAGAAAGTTTTAGCCGGAAAAATAATTCAGTAATTCTTCATTAGGTCAGGTTGCATATAACCAACCTGCCTATTAGACTGATGTGTCCGACGTCCGTCTGTCCATCCGTCCATCCGTCCACATTTTTCGTTTCCGGACTCTAACTTGAAAACGGTTTGTCCAATCAAATTCAAACTTGACAGGGAGATAGATCAGACCACCATCATAGCTAGGTTCCTTTCGAAATTGGTGAAATTCCATCTGTTTGTTTGTCTTTTTTTTGTCCGTTTGTCCATCCGTCCACATTTTTGTTTCCGGACTCTAACTCGAAAATGGTTTGTCCAATCGAATTTAAACTTGACAGGGACATAGATCACCATCATAGCTAGGTTCCTTTCGAAATTGGTGTAATTCCGTCCGTTTGTCTGTCTGTCCATCCACATTTTTGTTTCCGGACTCTAACTCGAAAACGGTTTGTCCAATCGAATTCAAACTTGGCAGGGACATAGATCACCATCATAGCTAGGTTCCTTTCGAAATTGGTGTAATTCTGTACGTTTGTTTGTCCGTTTATAGCATAGATACAATTATGTAACCTAGATTACAAGTTTTACATTTCTTAGCACATCTAATACATTCACCTTAACTGGGTAACGTAACATTTCTTTCCTTGTTTCTAAATGTAATTACAGCAGTTGCTAACCTTATTGCTGCCTGCGCAACCCGCCTTTTGGGGCATCTTTGACCCTCTTGTTTTAATTAATTTTCACAATCCAAGCTCATTAGATGCAATAGCTAAAATTAATGCTTAAGTTATCAATTCTTATGAAACATTTCAACTAGTAACTTGGTACTGAATAAAATATTTTATAAGTAGAAATTTTACCTAGAAGAAAATTTCACTAGCTCATCATTTTAAATTAATTTATCCAAGCTCATTAAGCTAAAATAGCTTACGTTAATGTCTTGCAATTTATATATACAGTATATTAATTAACTTTTCAATCAGTTAAGGATCTGCTCATTCAAAATTTAACACAGCTAGGATGAAACAAAATATCATTTTTGATAATATATCTGACATATATAACATTGTCATATGTGAGAACTTAACTGGGTAGAAATGTAGCTGTGTAATAATAACATGATGTGAGCTCATTAACAACATCAATTCAAAATGGATCTTCTTCTGGCATAGTTTGGAATGGGTTTAACTTGAGGTTACCTTTCTCAATATTAATAGGCATTTCTTAAAAAGATAAACTCATATTTGTGTATCTCATTATCTGGAAAGTCTTAGCATCTTTTGGCTGTTTAATGGGGTTTTATGATAAAAAACTCTGTACTAGATGATGATTTAGATGTAGAAGATAAGTATTATATATAAAGTAAAAGGTGTTAAACCATCTTTTGCCCAACCTGAGCCATGGTGACTGGGAATGTATTCTTTGTCGAAGTGGGAGAGAGAAGTCCAATTGATCCCTCATCAGGATCGAATAGATACCAGGCCGGATGTTATTCCACCACTAATTGTTTGATTGCTTCCCTGTTCTTTGCAAATGTGAGGGACAGAGGACAATAGATGAAAAGGGAACATTCTCATCAATTTTTGGCATTGAGTTGCTAAATAATAAAGGCGTATATTGCTATAAAAACTCTCCTAAATAGGGGAATGTATGACAGAATGAAAAAAGACAATTGATGAGTTATAAATTATAATAGAAAGGAGGTTTAGAGGTAGATAGAGACTATAAGGGAGAGATGGCTGTGGTGATATACTTGTATTTATAACCCTGTTTCGTCCATACTATTGACTGGCCTCCTTTTATACTGCCAGTCGCAGGCCTTTATGTCCCAAGTTTTGTCAATTTTTGGGGAAGTCGGCATATTGAATTTGGCCTGGGCTTCCAAAAACGCCTGTCACCTAGTGATGGTATAATCATTAAAACTAATTGTTTTTCAATAAGGATCAATTAGACCCGTTTAAAACTCCCATAAACATGCAGCTTTTGATCAATTTTTGGCATTTTCTGCAGCCTTTTAAAGCCAGCCTATTGACACCCCCTTCTCCATTCTCTCAGAGGAAAACTTTCTAGTGAGACATGTTGAAAGTATCTTCATCTAAAAATCTTACAAGTGTTTTTACTTTGGTGTTAAAAGTTAGAATCAAGAACGTATACATAGTTTTGTGTATTTCTAAACGGATAGCAGTCTTATCGGGTAAGATCAATTTTCCATGTCAGAATTTGTCATGAATGATGATTATAACTGGAATGTGTTACATATACAGTGATAAGATAATTTGCCAATTTGTGACCAAAAAAGAGAAGGAACCCCTATTATCTGAATATTTATGGGGGGGAAGTACATTCAGTTTGGATAGAAGGACATGATTGAAATACAAAATGTGATAGAAAAGGTAGAATTCACAGCAGTTTGTGAAATTAACCCCCAAGAAAGCTTCTCTAATATTACTCTGAATTATTATGGGAAGTTTGTGATTATTGCAACAGCTATAGGCCCCATGTCAAATTTATTGTAGAAGTGTAGCGATTTTATTTGCTTCATTTTAATTCTAACTGTTCACTCCAGTGGATAATGTCCAACACCAGAAAATGTCTTGTGAGCATTATAAAATTCAAAATATGCATAGTATAAAAATCAAAAGTCTTTTTCAGGTATATCAAATTGTGATAAAAGGATTACCACAGTGACATTGAATAAAATATAGATAAAGAATAGATATTTATATGTGTGTGATTCCAAATACTTTAAAGAAATGACCACGTAAAGAATTATCATATTCAGAAATAATCAACAGTTTATATGATTTTAAATGCTACAAACTTATCAAAAACTGTTAATGCTTGAAGTCCATCATATTAATTTCAGGAATGAAATTACATTTCCATTATGATGAAATGAAATCATCCAGAAATAATAATATTTTACATTTTGCAAAAAAAAAATCAATACATGCGGCAGTTGCAGTTGAGAGTTTGATGTAAGACATTGAGTCATTCACTGTGAGATTGCCATTCACTGACATTTGCTTAAGAAGTCCCAGCCTCAGTGTATATACAATGGGTGCTAGTCATGTCAGTGGAAAGTTGAAGCTTATAAACTACAAATGGCTTGGTACAAGCTTAGGTACATAAATGTGTATACATAACAGTATGAGTTGGCACATATTTCACAAACATTCTTAGACTTAGAATTTTCTTTGAATACAGACATTTTCATGGAAAAAAATTCTTAGAATAAGGAAAAATTCTAAACATACAAATTATTTGAAAAAAATTGCCATAGAAAGTGTATTTGTAATAATTCCTAAGATTAATACTTTTATGTTAATGAACAGCTATAACAGTTATGCTACCTATTTAATACAGCTAATGTGAGAGTGTTAATGAATGTGGGCCCACATATTAACTTCTCCTTAAGAGAGAATTTCACTTTCCACTTAATGGAGTTCTGCTTGATGGGTTATGGCTGTCTTTCCTTGAATCAGGTGTTTTTGTCACTGGTTAAAAAAAAGAAGACTGGTTAAGACTTTTGTTATGTTAAGTTATAAATAAAGTACCGGGTATTAGAATATTTTGAGGCTCTTGGTGCTGGTGAACAGTTGAGACCGAATTGAGCCATCAACATTTAATTTACATCCACTGAATGTATGCATTGAAATTCCTAAATATAACTTACAAGCGTTATACCAAGTTGAACTGTAACCATTTTTGACCATGGTTAGCCATGGTCAAACAAGGACTAGTATGGTCAAAGTATTTATTGTCAAACATGTTTTGTAAAATGACATCATTGTAAAGAGTGTGGATACTGACCATGGTCTATCATGGTAACATGACCATATTGTATCAGTGTCTACCATGGTCTACCATTGTCCTATGACCATGGTCGTCCAATATAAGTCTATACAGAATCAATTGAGAACAAGTTTATCATCCATCAAAGGGTATCTGTTATATATAAAGTCTATAAGTGGGATCCTTAGGATATCTTTACACCGTAACATCATTAACAGGTAGTGATTGAGGGAACACAAATCATTGGCAGGGGAGCTGGGACCAGATATTGTTGAAAAACATCCTAAAAACCTCTGAGTCTCAATGCAGATCGAGATTATCTTTAAATACAATTTATAGTTTTCCAGTTTAACAATCGACTAGATAATATTGCCGAACCCCCCCCCCCCCCCCAAAAAAAAAGTAGTGGAGTCTCAATCTGTTTCTGGATTATCTATGAGGAGCACCTTGTTATGGGTAGATCTGACCTCCTTTGAAAATATGATATTAATCTGATGTATAGGTTTTGAGTCATGCACACAAATAAACAAACAGATGTGATTACAATATCAGTATCCCTCCCCGTTAAAAGATAAGAATAATTAGGGGCAGTCTGGGAAAGTTTTTTTTTCAGGGCGAATCTTATGGTCTGGGAGCTCTGCTCTCAAATTTTGTTGTATCCCCGGACGAAAGTCGCGGATACTTAGGATTCAGTACGGTCACGCTGCCGCTGCCGCCGCAGAGATTTCCTTTTGGATGCGATAACTTAAAAATATTTTAGTTAGACCTTTCAAATTTGGTATGTGGGTATATATGGGGAATGCCACGAACGCTAATGTTTTCTGACCTTGACTTCAATTTCAAGGTCACTGGTGGCCTCTTAAAGGTCAGATTTTGGCCATTTTTCACATTTTGGCCCAGTTCTCATATACAGAAAGTTAGATCACCCTATGGCTGGTATATATAATACATATATATGTCCTCTGTAAGCATGCAGAAATTTGACCTTGAAGCTCTTCATTGAAGGTCATCCACAGACTGCCAAAGTACCGCACGGAGACCATTTTTTGGCCTTTTTGAAGATATTTTCACTCTTAATGCTGACTGTATTGCATGGAAACTATTGAAAATGGCTTTGGAAGTTGAGTACATGATGGAGTACCAGCATCCAGTTTGTTGACCTTGGCTATTGTTTTCAAGGTCACCTTAGGCCTGCTAAAATGCTATGTAAGACTGTGAGGCCATATACCTCCTTTATTATTGGCTGTTACAACTCTAACAAAAAATATATTACAGCTAGCCTTCTACAGCTAGGATATATTCATAACCATAAAATCTTGAATATTTTTGGCCTCATTTTGAAAAACAAGATCGCCGCCAGGGATGTTTATTCGACGTAAAAAAAGGACTTTTATTGGCCCCCTTGAGCAAAGGGTATTGTAGGTAGAGATCTCAAATTCGCAGAATATGTTCCACATTACAAAATCTTAACTGGAAATGGCTGCCACGGGTGTTTCTTTGTCAGTCATGAAAAGTGCTTATATCTCCCTTATTATTATGTCCACCCCAGTGGGGGGGTTGGACATATTATTTTTGCTTTTTCCGGCGTCCGCCGTCCGGACACTTGGTTTCCGCTCATTTGAAAGAAAAGTATTTATCCTATCTTTACCAAATTTGGTATGGGTGTTTATTGGGTTAATAGCTTGCATGGTATTGCTTTTGGTGAAGATAGGTATATAGCTAACTGAGTAATAGCTACTTAGCTACTTTTGTGTACTTCTTTTGTTTCCGGGCATTTTAAGGAAAATTATTTGACATATCTTTACCAAATTTAGTATGAGCATTACTTAGGTCGATAGCTCGCTTGGGATTGGTTTTAGTGATAATAGCTATATAACTGACTGAGTAATAGCTACTTAGCTACTTTGCCAAAAATGGCAAACACAAATTTGCTTCTATCTCCTTAACCGTGCGAGATAGAGCGATTTCGTCGAAATTTTCGATCCGCAGGGTATCTGAGAAATGTACTCTTGGCAATTTTCAAAAAATTTTCCCCTCCCCCAAAATGGCGGCCATTTTGAATTATCAAATTTTGGCCAAAAAATGGCAAAAATGCTTCTATCTCCTTAACCGTGCGAGATAGAGCGATTTCGTCAAAATTTTCGACTCATAGGGTATCTGAGAAATGTACTCTTGCCAATTTTCAAAAAAATTTCCTCTCCCCCAAATTGGCGGCCATTTTGTATTTTCATATTTTTGCCAAAAAATGGAAAAACACGAATTTGTTACTATCTCCTTAACCGTGCGAGATAGAGCGATTTCATTGAAATTTTCGACCCATAGGGTATCTGAGAAATGTACTCTTGGCAATTTTCAAAAAATTTTTCCTCTTCCCACATATGGCGGCCATTTTGAATTTTCGTATTTTTGTGAAAAGTGGGGAAAAAACAAATTTGCTTCAATTTCCTTAACCGTGCGAGATAGAGTGATTTCGTCGAAATTTTCGACCCACAGGGTATCTAAGCAATGTACTCTTGGCAGTTTTCAAAAAATTTTCCTCTTCCCAAAAATGGCGGCCATTTTGAATTTTCGAATTTTTGCCAAAAAATGAAAAACAGAAATTTGCTTCTATCTCCTTAACCGTGCAAGATAGAGCGATTTCATCGAAATTTTTTACCCAACCAATGCAAATAGGCATGAAGCTGAAATAATTTACATGTATACTGATAAATATTTAAGCATCATTAATATATTTTACAAATGAAACAGGGTCTTGTAAGACTACTGTACAATTTTGCAAAAGGTTCATGGGGTGGACATTACACATGATAATGTGTGTTCTTTTATGCTATCCTGTTTCTATTCATATGTCGCAGCTACTATCAACAGGGTGTCCTATTTCTAGTTGGTCCTAGAGGTTTGGGATGGTAAACCAACCTATGGGAAATCGTGGGCTGGGAATCTTTTGGTATGGTCAGATTTGACCTTGAGCCCTTCCTTCGAGGTCAAACGAGGATAGCAAAATCTAATAGTGCTTATAAATCGCTTTTTCTTGGTCCTATAGGTTTGTAATGTGAAACCATCCTATAGGAAATCATGTGCTAGAAATCTCTTGAATGTGATCAGATTTGACCTTTTGCCCCTCTTTCAAGGTCAAATGATGATAGCCAAAATTAAAAGTGGTTATAACTCACTTATTCGTGTTCCTAGAGGTTTGCAATGTCACACCAACCTATTGGAAATCATGGGCTAAGAATCTTTTGACGTGGTCAGATTTCTCCTTGGGCTCCTCCTTCAAGGTTAAGTGATGGTTGATTGGCTTTGGTGAGTTTTCTTTCTGGTGGGTGCAATTTGCATCAGTTCTCCGATGCGCTAGGTCCAGTTACATTTGTATCTTTCATTAAGCAAACATTTTGTTTACATAGTGTCAGTACAAGTTGCTCCCATAAACACCTAGGGCCCCTCCCCACAGGGGTATATTTGTGTCAACCTTAATACTCTGTATGTCACGCTTCAACCATGTCCCATCTAGGGATACACTGCGTCGAGACGGAATATCTAGTTTATATATATTTTGAAGCTTTAATACCTGGTACTGGTGCTACTCTGAACATCCACATAGTTCTCTGGGATTTGCTGCAAGATCTCTCCTAATGTAGTTGGATGTGCCCTCGGATAAGTTACCTTAAGGCACCCCCATTTCCCCCCCCCCCCCCCCCTGATTTAGTTAGGGATTAAAAAAGACTATCCTGGTTCCTTAAAGTATCATAAAGATCCCACAATTGATCCCCAACCCATAACTTCTGTACTGCTTAGAGACCTGCCCTGGATAACTTGATAATCTATTCATCACTCTTTGATTGTTCTATTAAATTATGTGTATGTATGTGGATGCTTGCACATAACCATTTGCAGATACCTGATCATCAATGGCCGATGCTGATTTTCTCCCTTTCATTAATTAAATTTATTCAAAGTGTTTCTTTATTGTCCATAAAAGCAAAGTGATTATATAAAATAATTTTGTATGTTCAAGTATCATATAATCAGTCATCAGACTAAATAGCAAAGGTATGTTATATGAATTACAAGGATATTGTTAAATCACATCATATCGTCTTGTACTATTATAAATAAAGTTGGTACAGGCCTTAATGTTAGACCATGGCCAATGTAGATTGGTTGATACCTTGATGGCCATTGCCCATCCTAATTTTCTCTCAGTGTAGCGAAAGATAGGCTAACATTGCTAGTCCTGCAGGAAAATAATAGCAGTAGTTAACATATTTCCGATGTATATTTCATTATATTTATAGCTGTGTTGGGATAGATGGCTGATAGAGTATGTCTTAATAGAGACAACCCGTAACAAGCACTGTTTGTTTAGGTTGCTGCCATATAATACATAGGCATAAATATTACTGGTGCTTTTTAAAGAAAGATGTGTTTTATTAATATGTGGTAGTTTTCCAATTTATTTAAGTAGTTTTGATGAATCCAGTTATAAATTTTTATTGGTTTCTAAGTTTATAAAAAAACTAGCTTTTTAAATTTTTTATTGGTTTCTAATTTTAGAAAAAAAACTAGCTTTTCTAGCTTTTGTGCAAATATGTGGTAGTTTTCCAATTTATTTAAGTAGTTTTGATGAATCCAGTTATAAATTTTTATTGGTTTCTAATTTTAGAAAAAAAGCTAGCTTTTTAAAATTTTTATTGGTATCTAATTTTAGAAAAAAAAACTAGCTTTTCTAGCTTTTGTGCAAATTTGATGAAGCTAGCTGGAATATTTCAAGATTTAGAGCACCTTTATGATTTTCAAACAATTAGCTATGTCGGCCATAGCTAACGTACGGAAGGCATTTTATAATCTCCTGACCACGGCCTTCGGCCACAGGCAGGCGGCCGCAGGCGGGAGATAACAAGCATTTAAAGGGAAAATATAATGTTTTTTTTTATATTTAGGAGTTTTGTTTTAGCTTAATTTAGTTTTAATGAATTAAACTGTAGAATTATGTTTTATATATAAGACCAAATTAGAAAAGAGATTTTGTTTAAACAGTGCAAGAATTCATGAAAAAAATCTGTCATTTGGTTATAATAAGGCTCACAAATGTAAACGACAGCTTTGTTGTATGCAGATTAAGTGCTTATTCATCACGGCTGATTTTAGTAAACATCTGTATTGATATTGTGATCATATCATGTGTGAAAAAGTTAAAATATTAGTGCGAAAAATTGTGTGTCAGATAAACTGTCAAGTAGCTATTGTCTAGGACACTGACAAACTTTTTGTTTTGGGGGATAAACTAGCGTTACCATATTTGGAAAATAAGATCTGTCTATAAAATTGGTACAGTTGATATGTGTATATAAAAGTGTCTCGACTATGCATCAAAGAGTGGAGTAATGAGAATGCTAAAATTGTAAAAAATGTTGTCAAGTGAAGAGTTCTGCCGAGACAGTGACTTATAATCTGTTAATACCTTATGTTTCAGTGGGATTTGCATTTGGGTAGTCATTGCAATTTGACACAACTCAGATACATTTTGTGTTTGGGATTGCTGTTTTGAATGTTTGAATCGCAGTAGTTGTGCTAAAGTGTACGTGCATGAGAGATACAAGGGGGTGGAGGTTGGGGGTGGGTGGGACGTGTACATGGGGTGGCTCATTTTCCAATTGCACTACCAAGAGATGAGGTCTCTGTTCAGAATTATATAGAATTAAGGGATGAGGTCATCAAGCCAGGGAAGCCAGTATACAGAGATACTACCACACAGAAATGAGAAACCGAGGCTTAAAGATAAATCTCTGATTTATCTCCATTTATAGTTTATTAATGTGTAACAGCCATTCATTTCTTCAAAATCTTTGAATAACTGGAGAAAACAATAGATAATCTTATTGTATAAACATATCTGTATATACAGATAAATCTCCTTTATGCAGACTTCCATTATCTGAATATTTGATTTTTTAAAATTCTAATTTCCACTCCCCCCCCCCCCCCCCCCCCCCCAGTTTCCATTTCTCTATTTTTTGAATGCTAAAAATACCTTCATCTTTTTATACAAATATTCTGTTATCCAAATGCAATGTTAATGTCTCACTATGGTCAGGTAACAGAGGTTGTACTATATACCATATACTGGTGTATATATGTCATGGTGGTGCGATGGTAACACAACCACCTCCCTTCTCTGAGATCAGAGTTCAAATCCCAGGCCTGACCTCATATGGGAAAGCTGGTAGTTGCTTGCCGTTGGTTGGCAGTTTAGAGGACAGAACCTTCACCAATTGTATGTACTGGATTCCTCTGCCTTTCCAACTACCCATCACAATACAACTGATAAGGTACTAGGATTGATGTAAAACAGTAAATAAATGAATTATATGTAGAGTAAGAAATCTAAAATTCACCACATATCTGAAATTCGCCACATGTGGAAATACTAATAAAATAAATGAATTGAGGTGAGATTTGTTGAATGTATAGTAAATGAAGGGTTTTTGAACTGAAAAATGCCAATTTTCAGACAAAACATCATTTTCTACATAAGATTAACTAAGGTTTTAGAGGTAGCGAATTTTAGATTCCTGGCGAATTTTAGATTTCTTACTCTATGTCACAGACCAAATGTTCAGTATCTGCCACTGTGGCCTAGTGGGTAACACACTCGCCTAGGAACACAGAATGACTTGGGCTCAAACCCAGGCTTACATAGTGGCTCGGATGACCTCTTAAAATGGTGGTCCTCTGTCATTGGGTCCTATCCCCAGTGGCAGGCTGAAGAACCTCAAGGATGTTGATAAATGGTCATTCTTGAGCCTCTGTCTTGTCTTTTCAATTAGCAGAATGTCAATAACTTGAGAATTGGGCTGAACTTGTTCAGTTGGATAGGTCATATAGCTCGTAGAGTCCTGTAGTACATGGAGATATTGCACTGAGTATAAAAACAATACAATAAATTAAATTAATTTCAAGTGGATTTTAAATCTGCCTAGGTGACATCAAAATTGTGATTTTAATTTTTTTTGTGACACATATATACCAGTGTAGACATGTATATACATGTACTGCATGTGACAGTTATTTGTTAAAACTCTTTGTACAATACAGATATGGTAATTCTACTACCTGCAATGGTAATTTATTTGCAGTGGACATTTGAGCTGGCAATATATTTTCAGAAGTACATCTTACTTAATGGTTACCAAAAGGATACATGGATAATAAATCAAGTAGCTCGCTGAAAGGGGTGTCAAAAATGGTTTTCTTTACAACCCTCCCCCCACCAAATGATTCCTTCCTCACCCCCTTCACAACAAAGTGGGCTTGTGTTTTTTTTTCTCTTTTTCTACAGGGATATTAGCGGATTCCAAATCTGGCTTGTAATGTGGGACTATTTACTGAAAATTAGTATTCCAATGGTGCTACGATTCCTCACCATAAAACCATCCATCTGACCGGTGGGAATTTTGTAAAACCCCCAAAAAATCTCTTCACAATTTATAACGTAGCAAAGATCAATGGCTCAGTGTCTACAAGGGACTCCCTGGTCCCCCCACAGTATAAGCCTTTCAAGCCAGTCACTAATGCCGCAAATGTGCCCTGAATATCATCACCAGTGCACTGCTAAACTGTCCCCAGGGCTGTGGGATTTGGGAGCAATGACATTTTTGGCACTGGTGTGAGATAGGAGGGGTTTGGAGGATCTTCAAGTGAAAAGGTGATAACAACTTCCAGCAAGAAGATAAACAATTCCTACTTGTTATCAGATATGAAATAAAACTAAACTACTGTCCAGTCCCAGTGAATAAGAATCTGTGAAGTAGAAATCCTGCTTTAGCTGCAAATAAATACAATGTATTATCTGACCCTCTATTACCCTATTTTATTTACAAAGCTCTGCTTTCAGTTATCAGAGAATGAGCAGTTTTTCTAATTTCTATTTCTGATATGGCTTACATAGGGTTTAATATCTGTCAAAAGACAAACTCCAAGCCACAACAACCAGAAAACAAAAAGTCCAAAACAGTCAAAGTCCTGGGATAAAAATGGAGTAGGAGGAGGGGGGTGTGTGTCAGCACCACAGAGACAATCGGAAGAATACGATGAACCCAGTACAGGTAGGTGTATGTGAAGAGATTTCAGTTTTTTCCTTAAAGATGGAAGAGATGTGGCCGAGCAAATGTTATCCGGCAACTCATTCCATACCTTGGGAGTGTTCAGAACTGTGACCAAATTGCTCTATTGACTTATGAACAGATGAAATTAGCTGTGACACCACAGGAACTTCACCATCTATCGGACTAGTCCTAGTATTATAAAAACTTTTTCTGAATTTTCAAAAATGTTCTGAAAATTTAGGATAACCGCTCTGGAGGAACCTATCAACTGTTGTAGCTGTAGTGACTAAATGAACCTGAATAAGTTTTTTTTTAATTTAAAAAAAAAACTTGTCAAATGCTCCTGGATTTATACAAATTTGTTTTGTAGATTAAATTTAAGGCCCTCGGTGGCCCAGTGGTTAGCAAGTTTGGCATCAAATCATAGGCTGTCACCTCTGTGGGTTCAAGTCTTACAAATGGCAATGCTGAGGACCTGTCCAAATATGACCCTGGCTGTTGAACGGGAGGTAAAACACCAACTTTGACTTTGACTTTGTAGACTAAATTCGACACTGGTTGAAAACAGATGGCTTCAGGTGTCTTGTGTACATCGATGACACTGCGGCTGTCTTACTGTTGATGTCTGTTGAATCATCCTTTAATTTTGCTAATTCTCCATGTGGCATTATAATTTTCAAAAAGATGTAATTAATTTAAACCAAGACATTGAGATTTTAAGCAGGTGCAAAAATATGAATGTACAAGGTCACTTATAACAAGCATTTTTTGTAGTTGCATGTTAATTTGATTTTTGGCGATCTTTTGGCAGTTTATGTTACTGGTTTTTCATTTAGCAACAGTAAAACCTTCTTCATAAATTGCGAGCATGTGAAATTCTGTTTCTTGCCCTTGATGAATCTAGGATTTATTGATTTTATACATGTCTATGTGGCTGTCACCATAAATAACAAGATGAGAAGGATTGTATAGGAGCTGTCTTTGACATTTCCGTCTAGCAATAACTTGTACAGAACCGAATAATAAGGATCGTAATTAAAGTATAATTAGAAATTACCAGGCTTTTCACTGAAAGAATGGCCTTTTATTTTGAGTGAACTGTGGCGTAATTTGTAACACTGTATTTCTTCATATTAGGTGTATACTTCTATACTAGTTTATTGGTGTAAGAGGCTTTTTCCTCATCATTGACTGTAGGTGCCTAGTGGCTGATGTCAATTCATTTGGTTTTATCTGTAAACTGTTTTCTTCCACCTGATGTTATCTGCTGCTGATCAATGATGTCAATCTTAGTTTTCCCTCGATAGGGAAAAAAAATTAACAGTAAATAAGACAATTATCAATTAAATGCATAACCTGTATTAATTATTACCTTGCAATTTCCCATTTTTCTCTGAGGAGAGAGATGAAAGATTACAAAGAATTGTCAAAATCTATTGGGAGAATGACACAGCTAAACCTTAAAGACACACCCATTATAAATTGTAAAAGGTGAAAAAACAGTATAAATTTTCAGGAAAGAAATCATAATGTCCTTTGTTTAGCTGTTGTTCATGCACTGTAGTTTATCTATACAAATTATCCAACTGATGATTGTAAATTAAACATATATATGTTATGTGTGTTAACTGTACACATTGTCAAAAATATATAAATAAAAGTAAACATAGAGAAAATAAATGTCCTTCAGTGTAAATGTTTACTTGTAAAGACACCTGATATACACAGGATTCGGTTCCAGTCACAGCTGACTTTACTAATACCCACAAAATACAGCATTTTGAAGTATATTCAGATGTAGGAACCTATACTTGGTACCACTTATACATAAACTCCAGTGACACTGGTTCCAGTTGTAGAATTCAATGTATTTTGGAACTGAATCAAAATTTTTATATTGTAAACTTGATGAATGATAATTGACTGTAATTTTGGTCCAAAATGCAATATTTTTTAACCCAGACAAATTGACATACAAAACTTGGGGATGTGTGACATCATAATTTTATAAGTCATTTCAATAATGTATTGACAAATCTAATTATATATTAGAACAAGAGCACTCAGAGAGTACATATCTCTGCCAAGGCCCAACACCTCAAATATTATTTGTGGGTGATAGAAAAAATCTTCAGAAAAATTCCTGGATCAAAACGATAATCCAAATCACCATCAAAGTCGAACCACCTGTTACATATGCCATTGGCAAGATTCTCTGAAAATTCCATAAAAAATACATCCATACCTTTTCAGGTTATTTTACAAACAGACAGACAGACAAAGACACATCCTGACAAACATAATCTTCCTTGGTGGAGGTGATAAATCATGCAAGCTGCTTGTTAAGATTTGCATATTTAGTAATTATCAATTAAAAAACTTTAGAAAATGTTTTGTTCACTTACTTTATGGAACTGACATATATAAAATATTGATAATGGAACTATCGGTAAGAACCTTTATTGAAATATTTATTTTCACGTGTGACGATACTCACAATGCTCTTCTGTATTTGCAATTTTGGAATTACAGTTACATTTTGGACTGAACAAAAAAGTCACTGTTTGCCTTGGCTTTATTACCCACAATGCAACAACAATCTCCACTGTGTTTTTTCATCAAACTCGCCTGGCATTTTGCTTCAAGAAACAAACTCTTCAAAAATGGAAAAGAAGAAAAATGCTTATGCCAATCAAAATTGTACAAAGGAGTTCTTTTTAGTGTGTGATCACAGCACTTAAAGCATCAGAAGTGTAAATATGACAAGGCAAATACTTTCAATCCATCCAGCACACAGGGAATGCTTTGTCTCCAGTTACTGCAGTGATAACAAGGACAGCTTTAATTGTCATCAAACAGACATTGTACAACTTTATAAGTGATCATACCGGCAATTAAAAGGCAGTGCACAGGGTCAGTGAGAGTATGAAAATTAGTGCTTAAATTCCCAGCAGAAAATTCAGGTCTGCCTGCAACAATACATACTGTTGGGATCTGCTAATAAAGTTCAAACAAACTGCTATGACATAACCTGTCCTTAAGCACTATTGATTATACAGTATAATATGAAATGGTTTTTATTTTTTCGAATGGTTCTGTAATTTTGATAGGATCATTTAAGTATCATAAGCATATATCATTGAGCCCAAATTAGCATACCCTGAAGATTCTTATTTCTGGTCCAAGTTTGAACTCTTTTCATCATATACTTTGGTTTTAAGTCAGTGCTTGTATCTAAACATGTCCTATTGATTCAGATCAGTTGGGCAGTCAAGTCCAATTAATGGCATCCCCAACATGGAAGTACAAATTTCTGGATCCCTGTTGAAAAAGGCTATTTACAATAGAAATTGTGTAACTAGCAATGGACGTGCTGTTCAATGCATTGGTTTCTAATGTTGGGCTCTCCAAGCTAGTTTCTCTGATACCTTAGTTTTTGAGTGAAGGCCTAGATGCACAGATCCGTTATGATCTTATACTGAACGAGACAGTGATAAAGCTGGGATTTATATACTGACACTCCATCTCTATAAATAGCAGCTTAGATACAATATGCTGTAAAGTGACATTTAGTTTTCAAGAATTCTCCAATTTTTATGGGGTTGCTTGTTATTGCAACCTGCAACAGAATGAATAAACTTGAATGACCATACCTTCCTCATTTCTGCTTTGTTTTTAATGTTTTTACCACAACGTGGTTCAGTGTAAAAAGGGTTCCTATCTGGGCATAAGCTTGATAATAGAAATTCTGCTCCTGTAATATCCATTTATTTTCTGGCTTGAAAGAAAACTCATAATGATGATGTAGAACCTAAAATTAAAATTTTCAAATTTACAAAATAAGCACAATAAAAAAATTATAGAATAAAATCAAAGTTTTTAGGTTGTTAATTAACTTACGAAATGTGTTTTTATTTTTCTGACTATAAAAAAAATTGCTTTTTTTTTGCATTAGTTCAGCTGTTAAAATTCAAGTACTAATGTCTCCTATCTTTTTGTCAAACTATTAGGATGTTTCGTATGTGTATTGAGTTAGTGCTGTACTAACATAAAAGCTGCAACGTTCTGTGGTGTAAGCTGTAACCATAGAGACATTACAAAAGTAAGATGAGACTGAGTCTGTGTGCATTGAAATTACAGTATGAAATGCAAAAGAACACAAAAAGACCTTCTAAAATTTAAAGGTAATTCTAAACTCTCCAAAAATTTGATCTGCTAGAATTTTTTTTCCGTGTTCTGTGTTTGATGGTGAAAATGGGTATAAAATGGCTGTTTGTGTGGCGTTGTTTGCTCTGCCCATGTGGTACAATGTACTCGGTAAACATTGGTGAAAGGGCCAAACTGTAGTCTCCATGGATGAAGGTTAACTACACCCCCAACCCCCTCCTCCTGCTTAACTGACAGTTCCCCTTTATGGCTTTAGCTCTCCTTACTACTGCCTTGAACCATCCCTAATAGGATTCTGTTTAAAAAATAAGTCCCTTGTTAAAAAAACAATAGAGTAACTTATGGAATAAAACGTAAATAATGTGTCACAGCACAAATTCACCACTCAGAGATTCACGGAAATTTTGAAACAGATATTTATGGGAGATGAACAGACTGTAATGCTTAATACACTCCAAAATTTTAATCAGAATGTACACAATTGAAAGATACAAGGGCGTTTCCACAGTGTCAAATCTTGTGTCATGTGGATGTGTTTACATTTATGTAACTTTTGCCATGTATTTGCACATGATATTTGGCTGTTTCAACAAACTCATATATTTCCAGGCAATTTGCAGTGGTAAATTCTCATACATGTACTTGATAAAGTGATCAGTTTCTAATGAATCCTTGATTTTCCAATGCTACAAAATGATAAATGTTGCCCCAGTGAGATTAGACTTTACTGAGTTCAGCCTTACCATAGAACTTTTCAATAGAGTTTACATTTTAGTACAATTAATTATTGGGTCCTCAAAGGGGATTTTCCCATTAAAATAGACCTCATTATCTGGACTTCCTAGCTATATAGAAGTACTATTCCATACCACTGAGATTCCACAGTGTTGTCTTTTTGTTGTATAATTTTACTCTGAAAGATAGAACCATTTATCAGTGTTCCTTTATAAGCGGATTTTAACCTGCCAGTGGGGATTAAAGTGAATAACAGAGGACGTCAATTTTAGGTGGTCATCCGAGCTGCTATGTATCTGTCTGTACCTGGAATTGACCCCAGGTCCTCTGTGTTCCTAGGCAAGTGTGTTAACCAGTTACGGCTACAGTAGTAGATTTCGGCCTTTCCATGGAACTGTTTTTAACAGTAATGCAGGTATAATGTAAGACCATTGTGTTTGGATAAATAGAATAATTGTTAAATAGATAAGGTTGTAATAATACTAAATATATAATACTACTGGGGAGCTGGAATTGGTGAAAGAATAAAAAGCAAGTTCATGAAAAAGGCTGTTGGTATATAATTCCCCACCATATAATAGATGCTTTTGTTTTAAACTGGTCTTTCATGTGTTACCCGAAATGTGAAAAAATAATAATTAATGCTAAAAGTGATAGTTTAAAAAATATGTAAGATAGCTTGAGTGAGACAAAGTGGAATTTTGTATCGAGATAAATTTTCAATAACAGGTGGGGAAATGATATAGTTCATAAGATCTTCCCATAATAAAAAGAAGTGCAGGATTTCTTTAGTAGCAAAATTAATATTATGCATTCTAAATTTGAAAAGTGGAGGAGGGAAGTGGGGGGAGGCAGGGTTGCTTAGTGCCTCGCCAAACACTGTAAATGGATGCACAAAAAGACAGCACACACAGTGAAGAAGCACAGAGGCTGATTAAACATCAAACAGCATCTTTGTCAAACGTTTACAGCTGTTGTCGTAAGCCATAGGTTTTTATCTTGGGTCAGGCTAAATGGTTTTCAGTTTTTGATGGCAGCATGGACAGTAAACAGACCCATAGAATAGCATTCATCTTTTGGAAGATTAGATTCAATATGTATCATGTGTTGTAGACCTTTTACAGCTCTCATCTCCAATATCCATAACATTTAGTGGTTGACATGGCAAAGTTCTACTTAGGATTACTGAAAAAACAACATTATTTTGATGTTTAGTCTTCAATTTCTTAAATAGACCTAAACACCTAAATATGACTTACAGTAGTTTACCTTAGACCTTAAGGCTGGCAACAGTGGTCATTATCACACGTATATTTTGATCATTTATTACTCGCAGCAATAAAATATAGAAGTATGATTCATTTCTCTTTTAAATGTCTCAGAAACTGACTCATTTTACATGGTCTGCAGTTGAACATGTCAAAATTCGACCAGAAAAAAAGTTAACTCTTTTGGCATCTTTACTGAAAGCAGTTCCTTAGAGAAACTAAAAGGAATTCTGAGAATTTACTAAGATCTAGGGCTGGGAACAGTGGTCATTTTTACACTCATGTCTGGCCATGGTCGTGCGACCATATTTGGGCAGGGTCGTCCATGGTTCACCATGTTTTGTAAACTGGTACTACAGCTTTGTGATCATAGCCATTCATGGACAAAGAGCATAAACAGGTAACATGGTGTTAACAATGGTTTAGCAGGGCATACATGACCATGGTCACACATCCATGGCCTGACCATGGTCCAATATGGTCTCAATTAGTCACATGAATAAAGTTTAACAGGTTCTACCATGGTCACACAACAATGGTCTTATATGTTTTACCATAGTCACAAAACTGTCGTCATAAAAGGATGGTCTTTCAGAAATAAAAAACAACATTGAATTTTCCTACTGTTTCAACAAAGAGCTATATCAAAAACTTAAAAGTTCATTTTGAAATTGCAGTTAATATTTCTGCATATTTTAGAGCTGGTAATTGTATCCACCGGAGGCATCTGGTGGATACTTTGGTTTAGCATTCACTATGCCGCCGCTAACAGCTGTCGCCGTGCGTAGAGAGATTTTCGGCATTAACACTCTCATAGGAAAACTACACCACCTAGGTTCCCCAAATTTGCAGGATATCCTCATTGGGAGGTAAGCTTCTCTTGGACTGAAAATAGTCTCATTCTGAAAAACAAGATGGCCGCCGCAGGTATTTAAAAAAAAAATTATCTACCTTTTTTTACTGGCTGGTTCTCATAGGTAGAAGGTTGAATCTCTTTATAGGTGATATGTATAACAGATATAGATATCCTCTACAACCTTGTAGACATTTAACCTTGAAGCTTTTAATTCAAGGTCATCCACAGAGTGCCAAAGTATCCCACAAGCTGACTTTAAAAGTGCCTATATCTCCCTTATTATTGGTTTGCAGTGTGAAACCAACCTACAGGAAATCATGGGCTGGGAATCCTCTGATGCAGTCAGATTTGACCCTGGACCCCTCCTTCAAGGTTAAACGAGGATAGCCAAACTTAAAAGTGCTTATAACTTGCTTATTTACTTAAAAATGCTTATAAGTTGCTTATGATTAGTCCTAGAGGTTTGCCATGTAAAACCAACTTATAGGAAATCATGGGCTGGGAATCTGTTGATGTGTTCAGATTTGACCTTGGGCCCTTCCTTCAAGGTCAAACAAGGATAGCCAAACTTAAAAGTGCTTATAACTAGCTTATTATTGGTCCAAGAAGTTTGCAATGTGAAACCAACTTATAGGAAATCATGGGCTGGGAATTTTTTGATGTGGTCAGATTTGACCTTGGGGCCCTCCTTCAAGGTCAAACGAGGGGGCTCGGTGGTGTAGCGGTTAGAGTTCTCGCCTCCAACCTCTGAGGCAGCCGGTTCGAATCTCGGGCCGGGCGCTTCATGTTGGAAATTAGGTAGTTACTTGCCGATGCCCGGTGGTTTACATTGCAGTATGCACTGGTTTCCTCCACCTGTAAACTACCCGTCGCAATATGACCCTGGCTGTTGAACGCGACGTAAAACAACAAATAAATCAAGGTCAAATGAGGACAGCTAACTTAAAAGTGCTTATAACTCGTTTATTATTGATCCTAGATGTTTGCAATGTGAAACCAACTTCATAGGAAATCATGGGCTGGGAATCTTCTGATGTCAGATTTGACCTTGGACCCCTCCTTCTAGGTTAAATGATGGTTCACTAGTTTTGGTGAGTTGTCTTTGTGGTGGATACAAATTTGCATCGGTTCTCCGATGCGTAGGTCTAGTTGACTTTTAAAATAATATTAAAGCTTATAAGCTGGCTTTTTTAAATGTTAAAACAAAGGACATTGTTTTTAAATAGAAAAATTCATTTAAAAGAGTAAATAAAAAATTACCTATTTGAAAACTGAGCATAGATAATGAATCTTTTTTAATATGGCCGCAGGTCCTGGGCCATATATGTTTATAAATATAACTATATTTTGTGACTACACAGAAGTAAAAACAGCAACCTAATAAGTAAATAACCACAGCTTCATTCACATTAAACAATTTTGTGGAAAAGCCAGAAAAACATGTTGTCCTCTCACAACTCTATCAGTGGAACACTAGAGACAAACATTCCAAGTCCCTGTCAATTAAGGTCTTTGGAATATCTGAAAAAGGCTGCTATGGGGGTGCTATTTCAATGCTTTAAAAATAAAACACATAGTGATTTAAAGGTATTCGGGAAAACCTTAATCTCCATCTGTGTAAAGTGTTCAGGAGTACATTTAAGCATTATATTATAGGCATTAATAGTTTAAGCACGCTGCCAAAATAAAGATGAGTCAATAAAGAGAAAATAGGACAAAGAGTAAATAAAAACAAAAGTATGAAGATGAAAGAAAATCCACTCGAAAAGAAAACAAGGCAATTAGAAAAAAAGAGGCAGTAATATCCCCCCGTGGATGCTATCCATTAAGTTTGGGTTAGCCATCTTTTGTTAGTCTTGTTAAGGCAGCGGCTATGAACAAATGTGGAAGTTTCTGGAAATGGACAAGAGTTCAGCCCATTGGGCCAATGCTAATTTCACACCCTGGTCAGTTCTCATTAACCCGTGTGGCTCCCTAAATACCAGTAATCCTTCACTTTCTCTCGATTGCCACACTTGGGGAATTTAACAGCTAGAGCTTAATTCTGATTTTTATCTGGAATATTAACAAACCAACCCACATCTCCCCCTCCCCTGTTTTTTCTTTGCTGCAGAACCCTCCTCTATAAATTCTCTATAAAACAGGCACCTTCCAAACTACAGTGGTCTGGTAGAAAATTCCCTAAGAAACAAGACCTGCGACAGATTAAACCTCGGCAGGTTTAATGAAAGTTGTAAAAGGAGTAGTTATAGGACTGAAAAAAATGATTATCCTGAGCAGATAATATAAAGCAATAAATTTTCTTTGAAAATAGTGTAAATATCGCTGTATTCATTGCTCAGTTCAAAGCCATTTCTGTTCTCTTTTGCTATTTCAGTGGAAGCAAAAATATTGAGTTTAAGTGCAAAGTAAACACAATTAATATGTGGTATTAGCTGCAATTTGTGGGGTGATGTTTTGGCAGGGAATGTTTGAAGCATTTAGCTGGGGATGTTTGTCCTAATGCCCCAAGCACTGTTCCGTGTAGTGAGCTTGTTTAGGATTTGTTACCATACCAACGAACTACCCTGGGGTGGGCTTTAAGTCAGGGCTGTGTTTGCTGATATAATCGTAGAGAAAGATGTTAACAAACAGGAACCAGGATGTGTGGTGATCACTTTGTTTACATCATTATAATAGAACATTTATGTATACACATATAATTTTGATGATAAAATCTGACAAGCTAAAAATAACTGAGCTTGCAGATGATTTTGTCCTCTTGACAGGAAAAAGTTCTTTTTTGATATCATACACACACAGGGAATAACATTCAACTAAAATCATGCCTAAATAAAAAAATAGACAACATTGTCTAAAATTATCATAAAATTAAAATTTTTTATATACATGTCCTTTAATTCCAAGTAATAGAGTGAATCCCATATGCATTCCAACTTCTATTATCCAACCTTACTCAATTTTTACGGACTTTGATTGCTGCTGCTTTATATTAAAATGTCTCTTCTATATTACAAATTTTTAGCCTTGTTTTATTGGAAAATGATTTTAGAGACTATTGTTAGAGTTGTGATTTCTTTTATATACTCTGTCCCTTCCATTAATATATTAGATATTTCTATGTTTTAAAGTGGGTGTTAGTGAAATAATACTGAAATATATCAGTAGTTTACCAGTGTGTTAACAGTTTTCATTGGGCCAACATATTTTTTTTTCTTGCATTTAACTGTCCACAACATTCCATCTGTGTCCCCTCTAATCTTCAACTGTCACATTTCTTATAATTTACCATAAAACTGCCATGTAGGTTAGACTGACCAATCACATTTGATTTTGCATATCCATTAATATAGAAATGTGGCTGCATACAATAAACTATACTGTTTAACAGTGTGTAGCATCTCAGCACTGCTTTTCAGTTTTTATGAACATTTGAAAGAATATACCTTAAAGGTATGAAATACAAAAAAGTATTTAAAATACTCTTCCATTAAATTATCTGAAACATTATATTGAAATTGACACTATATTCCAGATGATGTTTGGGAAGGACAGAGCCATGGGTAGATGCCATGTTGTGTAAAAATATGAAACAGATCCATTTTGAGTTAAGCATGTGGACAAACAGACAGACAAACACAATTATAACACCCTTCCCCCCAGTCTTTTGAGGGTGGAGATGTTGGGGATGAGAGTTAAAAAA
Organism: Sabellastarte sp. h YS-2021; assembly: GCA_964017235.1. NCBI lineage: Eukaryota > Metazoa > Annelida > Polychaeta > Sabellida > Sabellidae > Sabellastarte > Sabellastarte sp. h YS-2021. The sequence continues at coordinate 90,953,735 of OZ024934.1, forward strand.
AACTTTGGAGTAACACTAAAATTAATGAAGGCTAAAAAGGCTCACAGGAAAATCGACATAGGGAAAAAATGGTCATAGGATAGAAGATACACGCACACATTTTGGGGAAGTGGAAAGAAGGCTCACAGAATATTTTTGTAATTACATGAAGAATTAGGGAAATCTTCAACTTTTATCAAGCTCTTTTGCACGGCACAATTGTTGTGGCACCAGAGGAGACAGTTTGGGTGAAAAGTAATAACTATTTACACATTACAGGGGACCAACATTAATTCTTCCTCAAAGAGTTTTATGCTCTGGAACACTTTCTACACAGAGTATCGAGTTATGGAGCCTATTCACCATATGGAAACCTAAACAGCCATTTCGGGATGCCTTTTTTGTTTCATTTTGTGTTTAGCTCCTGAAGCACTTTCTTCAAAGAGATTGAATTACAGACAGTTTACAAGACTTGTATTATTCTTAATATGTCCCTTTTTACTGTGCATTTTTTTTCCATGCCCTAGAAAGCAAACACTGCTTTGACTGTATTGTTTCTCCATCACCGTTGTTTCCTTTCGTTTCTTCTATATTGCTTCTGTCTATCCTCCAATTCTTTTTCAATTTTTCCTTGTCATTGAACTTTTCAAATTCCGTCTTTCCCCCTTTACCTTCTCTCTCCCTCCAACCCCCCTTTGGGGGTTGCCTTGTGTTCTTGACAGTTTTGATTTTTCATTACCAGACATTTGCCACAGACGGAGTCGGCAGAAGTCAATTGCTGATCTAATTCCTTCGTATCCTGTGTCACATTAACGAGGCCATAATAACCGCTAAGTGTTGGGTCTTACCATACAAAGACAACCCTCCCCTTCCCCTTGTATCTTAGCCCCTGAAGACAAGCCCCTGGGTAAAGGGGGGACTGGTGTCCTGGTCTCCTGTCTCTCTCCTTCTGTGTTTGTTATGGAAGGTTTTCCCCCAAGGAAAATGACATGTGACATGCTTCTAAAGACAGATGAACTTTTGGCTTATATCTCAATGGATCCATGAGAAATAATGACATTTATTTTTACTATGAAATGGATCAGGAATTTGAATAATTTCATTTCGGAAGAGCCAGTTTCCCAGGGAAATACAAAAAAATTAGTTGATCATCTTCTGAATTGGGATGTTACTGTGGGGTTGAGTTGAGTTAAGAGATATCTATTAAGCCATTTTTAGTACCAGACTTAAGATGATGTTGCCATATTTCAGTGAAAAAATACAGAGTAATATACAGAATAGGTGAATGTCACCCCAGGGAAAATCCACTTTCAGTTATTTTACCTTAAGGTACAGGAAATTCTTACGAAACTTACAGGTTTTCTGATAATTTTGGCAATTTAACCTCAAATATTTCAAAAGAGCGAATATTTTTACCTCTGCTTGCCTATTTTTAAGGGGATGACCTTGAGTGGTCAAGTTTTAAACTTTGAGCTGAATTTCATGTTCTATATCAGTACATTGGAAAAGATTTTATGTTGATAAGTTTTTTTGCAAGTGATAAATTTACTGAAGGAAATGTGTAACAATTGAAAATAATGTAAATTTATTTGTTTGAAATGAGACATAAGCAACTGAAAATGCAGATGAAAATGTGGTTGAAGCTTCTGCCTACATCTATTGTGTATCAATAATAATAAAAATTATAGCTTTTGAAAGGTTATTTTATATTGACCCCTTTATGTAGTGCTCTGGTAGGTAGAAATTCCTTTTTAAGTTAATATAGTTATTACTGTCTTTGGGTTCGGGTCTGTATTATTAATTATAGTTTCTACAGGAAAGAGTGGGGACAGAACAAACATTATCAGGTGATAAAACCCATTTCTTCCTGGATTGAAAACAAAATGGAAAAAGTGCCAACCCTGAGACATACATACTTAGATCTTGGAGATATTTCACCAAAACAAGTCCAGTTGTCAGAAATTCCTGCTTCAGTGGAAGTATAGTTTCTCTGTTCCTGTGAGAATTGACTAAACAGGGTTCTTAAGTGGAGAAAAAAAGGAGAGAAAAGGGTACATTATCTGAAGTAATTATTGTGGGTGTTTTTATTCAATTATTGAGCGGCAGAATGCCTTGTAACAAGCCTTGTAGCAAGCTTGACCCCTTTCTGACATTACTGTTCGTGGATACTGATATTGGTTGACCATTATGGTTATGTTGCAGGCTAGAGTTCCTTTTGTAAAGGGGAGATTAAGTTCTATAAAAGTCCAGTTAGAATCAGAATTCTACTCATTAACCCCAACCTTACTTCTCAAGCATGGGCAGATAAATAAAGTGTGGACAGTTCTTGCAAGTTATAAGTCGCTTTGGTTTTAAAGGATAAATTCACCCTTGTTTCTGTTTTTGCTATCTCTTGTTAATCTCTCACCCCTTTCATCACACAGACGCACACATATAGAAAACCGAAAAAAAAAATTGTAAAAGAAAGGACAGAGAGACACACACAGATTGATGAAACAAACTGTAAAAATCCACGGCTGAGTTAGTGATTGCTCAATAGGCACATCATTGAAGCCTAAGTGCCATTGATAAACGGGAAATAATGCTCTGTTTAATGGTTTCATCTGGAAGTGATGGGGCCCTGATTCTGAGCAATCACACAACACGGAGACTCTTTTCATGTAAAACCCCTCCCCATTATAAAAACCTTCGGTAGTTCTGCGGGTGTACACAAGTATAAAAGTACATCATGCCACCTCTTTCTCATAATTCAAGGACTTTTATATAGAAATAGAATAAGGTTCCAATATATTTCAAGCATTAAAAGAGTGTAATGTAGATATTTACTTCTGTCACTGGACTTTAAGCACATACTTAAGCAGTCTGAGGGGTACTGAACTAGCCCAATGGTATTTTGGTCCAGTAAAAATGGAAGATAGAAGGCACTACTCCTAGCTCCTAGTCTGCCAGAAAAAAATTGGGGGAGGGGGGGGGGAAATTGAGGGGTGTCTTTTGCTTCTCTATATGCCGTTATTTACGACCACTTGGGGGTTTTTCCACGTCCATTGGTCGGAAGCCAGCTGACAAGGCTAGTTTTAGAGGTTCAGATTTATAAGGGGAACTCTTCCTATGGAGGGCTTGCCTTTCTTCTTTTCTCCCTTTGTGAGTACAACAACTGAAATTGGCCACAGTGTGAGTAATGCGCTACCGGAGGGCACCCAGTCCGAATTAAGGAACAAGACACAAGATTTAGTAAACTTTTGCAAAGGTGAAGTAACTCGTATTAAGTGTCATAGTAAGTATAAATTTCATATGAATTTTTCATAGTAATTATCAATGAAATAAGAATTTTTCAAAAGTCAAACTAAATAAGGGGAGATCTCCACTGTGGCACATTTTGAGTTGTTTCTGTCCGTTGGACTGTATATGGAGAAGATGTGGCATTACACAGAGGTTTAAATTCCACTAGTCACATGATCGGCATATCAGTATTAAGGCTTTCAACATAGTCTCTGCTATTGTCCCAAATGATCCAGAGATGGCTTGACCTCTTGACCTGTTTTTTGGAAAAGACAGGTGGGGGAGGGGGTTTACAGTGAATAGAATGGGGTCGGGAAATGAGATGCTGAAATGATATTTGGGAGGACGGAGTTTGAAGCAGTTATGCTCATTGTGGTATTTGGGCGTAGCAAGAAACTTTTTTCAAACTTGTTTTACCTGTTTTAGTAATTTAGCATGGGTATCTTTTTTTTTGAGTGACAAAATTGCAACTAATTATGATGTATTATTTCAATGAAAACTAACTTTAAAATAAAATTTCAGACATTTTTAGTAATTTGCCATGAGTAATGTCTTGTATCTTCTACTGCAGCAATTCTCTTTTAGTACATATGGAAATTTCAGAGTAAGAGGCAAAATTTATAAAACAAGTTCATTCTTTCTATGTAAATTCCACACCATTAACAGCAGATACAATTGAAGATGAACATTTATTCACTTCAATATTAGAAGTATACAAAATGTCTGATTTTACGATGAGTTTTCTGATGGATACGAATATTGCAAGACAACCTGTGGTTGAATATTACAATAAAACATCAAATTTTGCATTTTTGGCCAAATACCAATGTTGCATAGTTACATATTATTTTGCTCTTTGTGCCAGCTCCACTAAATTTTCATTTTTTTTTTTTTTTTTTTTTTGGGGGGGGAGGGGGGGGGGGGGGGAATGCATCTACAACAGTATAGCTTGCAAAGTGACTCAGGCATGACTTCATAAGACACTTGGTATCACTGGGTTTAGATTAACTTATTGTATGATTTAAAATTTTTTGATAAAAATTATTTCTTTGTGAGAGAATTTTTCATTCAAGTACAACTTTCTAATTATGAAGTGCATAAAACACAATAGAATAATAAGAGTACAAAGATAAACAAGAGCACTCGTAGGGCACAAACCTCCGACAGGGTCCAACACCTCCAATATTACTTATAGGAGTGCTGTGATAAAAATCTTTTTAAAAATTTCTGGATCCATACTGTGATCCCGATCACTACCAAAATTGGATCATCTGTTCCTTGTGTCGTTGTCAACATTTCCTGAAAATTTCATCAAAATCGATCCATAACTTTTTCGAGTTATTTTGCAAACAATCAGATGGACAAACCCACACTGCCAAAAGTGTAACGTTCTTGGTGGAGGAAACAATGACATGATACTTTGTTCCTCTTGCAAAAATTTTGTTAGTTCAATGTGAGGAATAATAATTAAATATCCCCACAGTATATACTGGTATTTCACCCTGAAGAAATACCTTCACTTTTTGTTTTTGAATAATGAGGAAAGTCCTATCAACTTCATGTTATTATTTTTGTAACTAATTTAGATCATTATTTTAACCTCTCTTGCAACATTTCAGTAACATGTTTCATCTTTCTACATTTAAATGGGATGACCCCAGTGTCATAATATTCAGACATTTACACTGGCGAGTTTTACATGACCCTTATTCTTTGTCTGTACCACTGCATCTTGTACATTTAAACTTTCTTCAAACGTTGTTGCTGATGCTATGTAGTCAGTGAAAGATCACCGCATCTTGATGTCATGGTGATTGTGTCAAAGATACCAGGGCAATACTTCACTGTACAGTAACCAGTCTGTGAGATAGCAAGCCTGTGATCTTTATGGTACAGATATCATTAGAGATAAAAATAATGCAGTCCACTGTGGTCATTGATCAAAACAAATACCCTCCGCCGTCTTGAGGTCCCACGTCTACTCTCCTTATACAGGCATTTACTGTGCAGTAGTTACTTTACTGAGAGGCATAGAAACGTCTCAAAGTAAGGATATAGACACTCAAAGTTAGGGCTGTTAACCCCTTGCCTGAAAGCACTCTTAAACCTAGTGCAATGATGTGTACAAGGGACAGAATAGTCTTTTCTTTGTTCAAATTGACAATTTTACACATATTCTCATAGTAATTTACCTCGAATAAGTTATTTAATGTAACTTTTGTGAGAAAATGATATACTAACTGGCTATTTTTATACTTTGAGAGTAAGATCAAAAAGGAATCTTGTTAAAAAATTGCTTCTTTCAGCCATGCCGACAAAAGGGTTTTAAAATAGCAAATCTGAGTAAAACTGTAGCGTTTATTATTAAATAGATGTTGGTAAGTGGGTCACTGAAAGTGAATGTTCAGGTTATATAAAGCTGAGAATTTACTGTACATCTGTCAGTTCAGCACAAAGTATATAAGATCCTCCAATAATTTCTTGGACTAGAATACTGTAGTAGTGGCAATTTTTTCTTGGCATTCAATTTAGCTATTTTACTTAATCAGACTGGACAGTGAAAATTAATTCCTTGTGAAAATTTATAACTGTGGAAACTACTACCAGTTAAAATTAATTTATGTGAATGTCTTAAAATTTCTAAAGCGAAAATTTCTACTTGTATACAGAATTACCAATTTGATTTTCATATAGAGAAACTAGCCACCTCATTTCATGAATTATGTTAAGCTCAGATTTCCATACGATCCACTATGTCTGGCATATCGAAGCTTTTGATATAAGGTTTGTTTCATGTTGATTTAGTGTGTACAGCCCCTTCTATTAATCTAATCTAATCTATATACTCTTGAAGCGCTTATTCTTTGCTAGCAAAATCTGTGGTGCGACAATAAAAATTGAAATTCAAAAACATACGAATGGGAGAGATGGGGGTAGTTACTGAATTGGAGAACTTGGCTGATGACTATGTTATGCTTGAAAAGTTTAAGGCAAACGTGTAAGCTTTAAAGCAGGAATGAAATATGCCAAGCATAGAAGCAAATCTTAACATGTTTGGGCAAAAAGTTCCAAAGTCGGGACCAGCTGAGTAAAAGTTATGTTGAAGTAAATAGTAGAACCGAACTCTGAGCAATCAAATGAATGAGTGTTTAAAAGCATATTATGTCAGGCACTGCATTAAGCATTGCACATGTATGAAGAACTGGTGAAGTAATAAATATTGAAGAATTTTTCTTTATTTATGGAGAAAGAGTTTAGCCATGATGTATTTATGTTTTTTTCTCATGAGTTAATATTTTGTTTTTTTCCCTTTAATGTCCATGAACAATGATTGTCAGTTACCATGGCAATAGAACATAGGCATGAAGTAAAAAATTGCAGGGAAATTTGAATGGTCGTGGATTGGGTAAAGTGATTAATATTAATTATTCAAATCAGGAGGGGAGGGACATGGTTAGAAATAGTTTGTGTGCTAGACAAAAGGTTTTATTTTACCATAATTGTTTAGATATGGTTTACGATGGTCAAGCATCTGTTAATAATTTAAAATGTCTCCCTATGAGATTTTGGTATGATCAGAAATAGTTTGTATGCTAAATAAAAGGTTTTATTTAACCCTAGCTGTATAGATGTGGTTTGAGATGGTCAGGCATCTATTATTAATTTAAAATGTCTGCCTATGAAAAACACATGATATTCTTCCATATAATTGGTCTGGGCAGAAATTTCCAAACCAGACTGCAATTTTACCAAGAAATCAATTTTGAATATACAAACAAGTGTAAAATTAGGATGAAGGTACTTAGCATCTTCTGTTTATTTTAATTTGGCAATAATTTAAATATAAGTAATGTTTCAGAAATGTACACTGTGGGAAAAATAGCAGAAGGGAATCAGAAATTTGTAGAAAAACCAGATGCAGAAGAGATTTTAAGATATGACATAAATTTGTGAAAAAAGAAAATAAGTTTCTTTAAATTATTAATAGAACTTTTCAGAAGAAACTTTAATGACTAAGTTATATGACATCACAGCTGTAACAAAATCACAGTCTCAGACAAAAGAAATTTTATCAAAAATGTTTGCTTGATGCTGATGTAGGAAAATAGAATCCAGGAAAAAAGGGGCCCAGGAAAAAAGGGAACTAGAAAAAAGGGGCCCAAGAAAAAAGGGGCCCAGGAAAAAGGGGCCCACAGTTTTTGGAAAAGGGGGAAAAAGGGGCCCAGTATTTTTTTTCTAATTTTTGTTTATGATTATGCCTTAAGATTTATTAATATTATGTAATATGACTAGAAATTTCCTTCATGCAACAAACATTTAACATTGTTTTTCAAACTTTATTGTGTTTTAACCTACTTTAAAGGCTTTAAATTTGTAATTGCATGCATTGAAGTGCATGGGTAGATCCATTGAATTGCTTAGATTGTTTAATGGGGGCTATATCAAAGGGCCTTCAATTTATAAAACTAAATAAAAGTTGGTTGATATCACTAATGTTGTTTTATCAAAATTTATAAAACTAAATAAAAGTTGGTTGATATCACTAATGTTGTTTTATCAAAAATGAAAAAAGTGGGCCCCTTTTTTCCCCTTTTCCAAAAACTGTAGGCCCCTTTTTTCCTGGGCCCCTTTTTTCTTTGGCCCCTTTTTTCTAGGTCCCTTTTTTCCTGGGCCCCTTTTTTCCGCGCACCAGAATAATACTGTTCAGGAAACCCTTATTTTACTTGAAAGTATGAGACATTTGCCTCTTTTTCATATGTTTGTGATCAATTCAAGCCCTCAGTGTTATTGTTTGCAGAATAATATAGTGAATTTTGCCTTTGGACCTTACTAAATTTTTAAAGGAATGCAATCTCCGTAACCCACTTCACATTCTTTGGTTCATTTCATTATTTCTTACTGATAATAATATAAAAAAAATAAGATATTGTGGGGGGGGGGGGGGGGGGGGCGTAATGTAGTGGCTATTGGGGGGACACAGCCTTGAGTCTTCCCATGTGGCCAAAGTCATGCATGGGCAAACAAATAATAAACTGTCATTATGTGGCTACGGTTGAAAAGCTTTTAAATCCCCTCCTTCAAATGCCTAATGCAAGGGCCACCTGAAAAAAGAGAATTAGCGGGTCTGCAGCGGTGACATAAGTATAATGAAGAGACTATTTAAAGAACATGGCACTTTACTGGGGAATGGTTACTAGATCTAATACATGTAGCAGAATTATGTACCCTTTGTGGTATGACTGTGACACGAGGTGATGTGGCTTGGGAGTGTGGACTGAGGGATAAGGGAATGTTTGGGAGGGGGAGAATTAACAGGCAGCAAGTTTTCGAAGGGAGAGGGAGGTTACTCCACGTGACATGTTAGTTATTGTGTAGAAGGATTAACCTATGATTTGGTGAATGTGGCATATGCCTAGCAAACAACTGTGAGAGAGAATTTGTAAGGTATAAAGCTGAATTAGCTCAAGCAAGAATACAGGCTTTATGCTGTTTAGCTCTAATTATGTGTGTGGCAGTTGAATTGTAATGTCCTTGTCGTGTGCTTCTTTTGTTATGCAAATTCTGCAGATTCCACAGGAAATTGTTTCTCCTTCTTTTAAAAAAGTAAAAGCTTATTATTATTGATCATTTTGACAACCTCAACATACTTTTACTTTTGCTTAAAGTTTCCACAGTTTGTAACTGAAATGAAATTATATATAAAAACTACAACACTACAATGGATAACTCTAAAGGTGCGAATTCTTGCCAGACATTATTTTCTGCTATTTCAGCTAAAGAACTTGGCTATTTTGGCAGATGAATGTACATATAGAACTCAATAAAATATCGTATCTATATCAATGTTTAAGTAGAAACTGATCATTAGTGAAAATTAATTTTAGTAAATTAAGTATTTTTCCAACTTTAACACACTATTTGCAAGTTTTATCACATCTAAAATTAAACTAGAAGCCAAAAGATACAAAAGTTCTGGTTAATTCAGCAAATGAACAGTCTGAAATTTATCCCCATAATCACAAAATTGATTAAAATGTAACATACTGGTAATTAACTCCACCAAGAAGGTATTATTTTCATGACTGTTTTTTTTCGTTTGTTTGTGTGTTTGTTTGTTTGATAGTAGGATATGGCAAATACTACTGGTTGGAAAAAAATCACGAGATGAGTCTTGGTCCTACTTAGGTCCCATTAATTTTTGAGACTGATCTGGATCACTGTCTGGATGCGAAAAAAGGAAAATAAAATGTTGATGTGGCCATTTACCTGTACTTATTATTACCTACCTTGTCGGAGGTCTGTGTTCTCTGAGTGCTCTTGTTCTAAGTGAAATAGTTCATTGGAGGTTTAAACTTCGGAAACAGATTTCGCACACTGTGGAGAATATAACAGTTTTTACTCTAACAAAACAAAATAATAGCCTCCCAAAAATCTTTCAGAAACTTAATGGTGACCCCTGGGTTATTATTGTAACCTATGGTTCAGTATGCACGGGTAAAGGTGCATGATGGGAAATTGAACAGATGTGTCCGAATGCCCTGGTTTTTTTTTCAGAGTGGACTATTATTGTTATTTTTTTCTGCTGAAAACTGTGGCCTCTGTTTACTTGCACTAATTAAAAGTTATAATCTGTTTGTAAAGTGACAAATTCACACTTCACTTGTCTGGTAAGACATCACCTGCCTTAGACCTCCCCCCCCCCCCCCCCATTTGGAATTAGGTCAGTTCATTCTGTGGTCATATCATATTGCATTCTTTGTATAAGAATTGGGGTGGCACTAATAAAATTGTTTCAACCATTGACCAGTGCAAAAATTGGCACAACTGCATAGCTTTTTGTGATACATTTCTGATGATTTTTGGCCTATCTTTTACTGACTCCTACTGAGGCCCCTGCTTGTTTCCAGATCAGTAAGAAAAGTCATCCTCAACATTTTAAACTGTCGAAACTGTTGCTGATGTAAATACAAAATGCGGCTGTTTTTCATATGTTTTTGGTCATGTTAGGGTCATATTCCAAACTTTCCTAGTACGTTTGGGATCCTTTCAAGTTTTCACCCTGGTGTTGGTTGACCTAAATATTGTTTATGATAATTCTACCATGTCAGTAATACGCTTGTCTCTGTCACAAATGTTTTTGTAGTATTCTGTATATTCTCAAGCTATCAAACCAATATTTTACATTTTTTTCTCAAAGTGTCAGGCAGTATTTTATACATTCTCAAAGTCTCAGGCAGTCTGTTACATAATCCCAAGATGACAAGCATTATTTTATACATTCCCAAGGTGTCAAGCAGTTTTTCGACAGAAGTAAATACCTTACCTTGAAAGGTTTGAAAAACCAATTGAAGAAGTACCATGGACACTTTGTCTCTTGCTATGTACAATTTTTTTTTCAGTGTTCATCTTTTCCTCAAAAAAAACACAGAAATGATGAGCTAGTGTGATGAAAGTAAATAATGTACATTGTTGCATTTTAACTATCATTTGTATTTGTGTATTTTACCAGTACATTCAACCCCTACTAGGTTGAATCTCGAGGAAAACAAAAATATAGTTCTACAGGAATTCAATGAAAGTAAAATGCTCCATGTATTTAATCTATATTTTGGGATATCTTGATTATTATCACACATACATATAGTTGTTGTGATTAATTTTCCCCTGAAATGCCAGACTTTACATCTTGCAAATTTCCCAGTCTTCCCAGTTCATACTCCAATCTTACCTTAAATTGTGTCTTTACATTTTTTCATGAACCACAAAATTATGCTTTGATTTAACCAGGAATTCTAGAAGTCAATGTAAAAAATTCAACATGGACCCAATGTGTACTTCTGTTTAAAAGTTGTCGAACTGCAGCCAGTTTCATAAATTTGGGGAAATTACTGGGCAGGATACAATATATTGTGCTTACAGTAATGCCAGGAGGATTTTAGTACAGTGGAGACATTAAACCCTGTCACAATGGAAGCAACTGTGGACTTTGTCTTTTCACAGCAATGGCAAATTCCACGGTTTATTTGAGTCCTCCAATTCCTCATATATAAGGAAACTTTTCACGAGCCATTGATTTTCCTCTGCGGCTGAGAGAGTGTGTGTATTCACCCCCTACTCCCCCTCAACATCCCCTCTTTTTAACTCTCCTTTTAATTGTATCCATGGTAACCAGGTGAAAAAAATAAACAGAAAGTGAGACATTCATTCAAAAAGGGAGGTTTAGAACTGGGGATGGGGGGGTGGGGTGGAGGTAAGGGAGTCACATGATCCATGCTGAAAAGACGACCAGAGGATGCAATGCATAATACAAGGGGAAGTGGCGCTCCATAGTAGACTATTTACATGATAATTTCAAGGAAATTATGGAGCTGTGTGATCCTGTTTTCAGGAATTGGTTTTAAAGAACAGAAGAGGGCAGGGAGGGAGGTGTACAAGGTATAGAGTTTTATTTATAAAGAAATATGCAATTTCACCACTGGGTGTCACACCTTTAAAATTAAGTAATGAGAAAAAGTAAAAACTCATTGATATGTGTGGCACATTAAACATTTGATTAAAATGGTCATAGGGGAATTCACAAATTTGATGAAGTTGTCATGTACGTACTGTCACTACAACAGAACTACCACTAGGCCTAGTGGATAGCACACTTCCCTATGAACGTAGGGTACTTGGGTTTGATTCCTGGTACAGGCAGATACACAGTGGCTCAAAGTGACCACTTAAAATGAAGGTCTTCCGTCAATGTTTCCTATCCTAGTGGTAGGGGGCCACGGTGGCAGAGTGGTAACACTCTCGCCTCCCACCTCTGAGGCCGGGGGCGTAGTGGTTAGCAAGTTTGGCATCTAATCATAGGCTGTCACCTCTGTGGGTTCGAGTCCCACAAGTGGCAATTCTGAGGACCTGTTCCAATATGACCCTGGCTGTTGAACGGGACGTAAAACCCCAACTTTGACCTTTGACCTCTCTGAGGCCGGGGTTTGATTCCCGGCATGGCCTCAAGTGGGAAAGCTGGTAGTGGCTTGCCGTTGGTTGGCAGTTTATAGTACAGAAGCCTGACAAACTATATGTACTGGTTTCCTCTGCCCTTCCAACTACCCATTGCGATATGACCTGTACAGTGTTGAAAGCAACGTAAAACCCTAAATAAATAAAAATTTCCTAGTAGTAGGCCAAAAACACAGGGGATTGGTCATACCTATCAGTGTCTGTCCATTAATTAAGGGAATGTCATTCACTAGAGCTTGGACTATACCTGTGTCCTTTTAACTAAAAATGCAAAGAAGGTTTGTATGCTTTATGGGTTGTGTAACAAGTAATGACGGGGTGTGTGGTTATGTGTGTGCCTATGTGTGTGTGTGTGAATAGACAGTTCCATTAAGTGGACCAGTTGTGGGCAAACAGAAGTCTATTAAAAATTAGCAAAAGCTCAATTTTTTGTATACTTATTGGTCTAAGGTTGCAAATGTTCACCTGGAATATGGTAGGTTCTGAAAAAGGTACATCATGGCACTGATGCTGTAAGCAAAGGAAGTTTCTTGGGTTTCATATAAGAGGAGAGGGAATAAAAAGGGGATATTTCAAAAATTCAGATTTTAAACATAAAAAAAATTTAATGCAAACATTTTCTTTATTGGTGATCACAAATATGCACAAAGAATATGAAAGATCAGAACATTGAATGTAAAAATATTGAAAGACAACTTAAAAGTAATGGCAGTGGTAAAATTGTGAAATAGTTAAGTCTGTTGAACACTGAAGCATGACGAGTAGTATCACTTCAAGTAACCATTTAAAATCAATGAATCAGTCAACCAGCCAACCAACCAACCAATCAGCCAATCAAGTTATCATATACAACACTGTTTTAATAAATTACGAGATGCTGTCCCTTGCACTTAAATCAACTGCTTTTTGATGACCAGTCCAACTCTCTGACCACTCAAATGTTGTAGCTACTGGTTTTCAGTGATGAAGTCACCAATATATTGTACACAAATCAACAATATTTACAACAGACTTCTTTTCAGTTGAATAATTTATTCAGTACCAAATTTTTATATGAGCATCCTCTAAGGTACTGATTGTCCAAGAAAGAGACAGTCCAAGAAGAAAGAGATTGTCACAAAAAATACAGCATCCACAGGAGAGAGGTAGTTACGGCTGTGGGGAGGCAGATCTGAAATGATGAGATTGTTTTGTTTCTCAAAGAGGCTATGGTTGTTTGCGACCTGACTAACCCAGAGGTATTCCATTCAGATGTTCAGGTTTATATACAATAGGAAAACTTCCAATATGACATATACAGAAAAAATATATCACGAATGAAGTTAACAATATTATACAAGTGGGTATCTATGGATTTTTATGCAACAAAAATTGACATACAAACTATTAAAATACCTTTCTAGTGGTATATAATAAATATATAAAGGTTACATAGTTTCTGAGATATTAGTGAAAAACTGACACTTATTATCCATGGTAAGGGGCCACTGTATATAAAAATATATCCGGCTCTGTATATCCTCTGTACGGGTCAAATATGGCGCGTGGTGGATAATATAAGACAAACATTTACAAATGTAAACCTCACTTGCTGTGTGTGGATCAGTGTGTACATCTCACTTATGTTAGGCTTTCACTTCTCTGGTGTTATATCTCATATCTCCCATGCATTTCTGACACCAAGGGTCAGACGAGACTGAGGAGTCTGTTTCTCTGTTTCCAATGTATATGTCCATAAATTTCTAACACTTGTCTCAATGGAAATTAAAATCATTTTAGTCAGAGCATGTTTAACCTATGTAGGTTCAGCATTTCTCTGAAGTAAACAAAAAATACACATCTAATCTTTGTATGACCTAAATTGACTAAAACTGCACCATTCAAGGGTTTATGGCACAATTATATCTACTTTTGACAGTTTAAGACTTGATGAACCACTTGATGAAATGTAGTGACATGTTATGTGACTTTAAGTCACAATTACAAATGTGGATACATTGGGCCTTTTATTGTGAAAATGTGAGGCGGATATTTCTCTCACTTCATTGACTTCAAAATATCACGATGACATGAATACAAATGGGTGATCCCTTGAAACATTTCAAGGAAGCATGTTTTTACCTTATTCAGTTTCATATTGTGTATTTTTTTTCAAAAGTAAAAGTAAAAGAGAAGAAGGGTATGGAAATCTATACTATTTATTTTGCAGATTGATCTGAGAGTTTTTATAAAAGCAATTTTTGATGACAGTGTTAAATGATTTTTGAAGATATAAATATGACAGTCAACTCTGGGTCAGTTCCTTTCAAAGTGACAAAGTAGTATGACTGTCAAACATGGAGCAGAGCGTCGTGCATCTTATTGAGTCATTTTGAAGTACATGTCAAAGCTTATGGAAATGTGATAAGGTACAATAAGAAATGTGAAAGTCGTCAGTGAGAAGACCCCCCTTCTATTATTACCTTGACTTGTGGAAAATGTTTCTACACATTTGTGGATGTTTTGTGAGTATGTTAGACCTCTGACCTGTGATGGAATATTGGTACAAATATTGATTATTTTGTCTTACCTTAAAAGGGCGCCCCCCCCCCCCCCCCCCCCCCCTCCAGTGGGGGAATTTCACTTACTGTGACAAGTTTCACATTTTTAAGCGCGAGCCTCGGTAGAGCTAGTGCTTTTAGGAATCTTTTTTTTCTTTTGTCTCCGGACTTTCATCAGCTGTGGCACAGCGTGATGAGCATTTGTCTGCTCACTGAAGTTAAGTGGCATGGGTGACCGTCTGAGTTTCTAGACCAGCTGTGGGATGTGTCTGAGTCCTATTACCTTGGAAAAGTGCAAATTTCAAAAAGTAACATATGAAATATAAGTAATCTTGTATAAACTAGTTGGGAGATTTAACTTTGCGGGTGAAGGGGATATATTACTTCATAAAATTAAACATTTAGAAAAGGAGTTTGTAAACTGTGGTACATAAGAATTTACCTGAAATATACATAAATTTATGATTTAGGAAACCAGTTATTTAATTTTGAATTATGAAACTTATGAAAGTTTGACTTTTAATCACTTGAGAATTTCACATGCTCTCCCGAAGGTAAGATTTCACATTTTCTTACTCTATAAAACTCTAAAATGATTCTTTATGGATTTAAAAATAATTAACACACTTTAATTGTAATTTCCCCGTTGACAGATTATTGTTTTTACAATGTTACATTGTATTTTTCAGTTCCAATATTAATCCTGTCGCCCACCCCCCCCACCCCCTCCTCTCTGCCCATTACATTTTTTTTGCAATCTTTGCTTTGAGTGGGAGGGGAGAGATGATACATTGAAGCGTCTGTGAATGGAGTAGTTGTAATAAATGCCAGGCTTCTGAATAATGCCGTCCCTGTGTAAGATGGCAGAAAAATGATAAGAAAACAACATTTGATGAGTTCTCTCTTCACTGGAGTGGAAGAGTTTAAAAGATGGGGGGTATAATGGGACGAAGTTACCTCCAGTGGGAATCAATGAACTGAGCAATTAAAAACCGATACAATGGCCACCCCAAAGGGGGGTCTGTCTACAAGAGATTCCTCACATAGCTCAAAATACTCAACGATGTATAAAGACATCTTCACAACTGTAGAAAAAAATAAAAAAATGCATTTTTAAGTCCTGCACGTTCTTGAAAATTGTACCTTATAACTTGATTTTATTAACTATGATTTTTTTGTGTACTGTTGAGGGCCCAAGTTCTCTCATTATTTTCATCATTTTTTTGTGAAAAAGATATAACACCATTTTCAAAGTAAAAAGAACTTAAATCTTTTAAAACTTTACAGATTTTAAGGCATGGGTATATTAAGGCATAGTTATACATGATTTGAACGAGTATGTGTTTTCATCAATTCATCTGTTTTCTTTTGATAAAAATATTGTCAGTCTGTTACCAATATCCAATGTATACAGTTTTTGGCATGTTTTAGAGTTATCAGTGATAGCTTTTCTAGAAAAAAAAAATGACTAAAGTGGTTTAAATATTATTGAGTTGCAAAAATATAGTGAGATTTGCATAAAATTATAATTCATAATATGGTAAAACTTTAAGTTTATCTAAAACTATGAAAATATCACTGAAAAAGAGTTATCATCGGAATATATATACATAATCTCCATTTCTTGTAATATTAAATTAAGTGGTAATGACACTAGCTGTATATGTGGAGCTGATGCAACAAAACTTGACAAACACTATCTTCCTGATTTCATTACTTTAGTTTTTACCCCACAGCCCTTAAGGGCTGTCTGGGTATTGTTTTTACCCATGGTGTCCGAATGGGACGGGCGGGCGGCGGGAAAAATTTTGTCCGGGCTGTATCTCAAAAACCGTAAGGTGTAGGAAGTTGATACTTGATAGGGACATTGGTTAGGGGGTGTAGTTGTGCAATGTCATGGTCTGATCTTGATTTGACCTTTGACCTTGCCGTAGTGACCTTTAGTTTGAAAATCTTGTCCGGGCTATATCTCGGAAACCGTAAGGTGTAGGAAGTTGATACCTGGTAGGGACATTGGTTAGGGGGTGTAGTTGTGCAATGTCATGGTCTGATCTTGATTTGACCTTTGACCTTGCCATAGTGACCTTGACCTATAAAATCTTGTCTGGGCTATATCTCGGAAACCGTAAGGTGTAGGAAGTTGATACATGGTAGGGACATTGGTTAGGGGGTATAGTTGTGCAACGTCATGGTCTGACCTTGATTTGACCTTTGACCTTGCCGTAGTGACCTTGAGTTTGAAAATCTTGTCCGGGCTGTATCTCGGAAACTGTAAGTTGTAGGAAGTTGATATTTGGTAGGGACATTGGTTTGGGGGTGTAGGTGTGCAACGTCATGGTGTGACCTTGATTTGGCCTTTGACCTTGCTGTAGTGACCTTGACCTATAAAATCTTGTCCGGGCTGTATCTCGGAAACCGTAAGGTGTAGGAAGTTGATACTAGGTAGGGACATTGGTTAGGGGATGTAGGTGTGCAATGTCATGGTCTGACCTTGATTTGACATTGGACCTTGCCATTGTGACCTTGACCTATAAAATCTTGTCTGGGCTCTATCTCGGAAACTGTAAGGTGTAGGAAGTTGATACTTGGTAGGGACATTGGTTAGGGGGTTATAGGTGTGCATTATCATGGTGTGACCTTAATTGGACCTTTGACCTTGTCATAGTGACCTTGACCTTTAAAATCTTGTTGCACCTTTGGGTCTGTCTCTTGATGCAGATTAAGCACTGTTAAAGTCATATTAGAATTTATTAAGAATTTTACTTTTATAACTTCCCATTGTAAGAGATGGAATTTCATCAAGTGAGCCACAGATTTTGCTCCAACACCACACATAAGCATCCATTGAATGTATTACCACTTCTGTGTGCATGGTAATATTCAAAACATCTAAATCATAATTCAGCCATGCAGATGTAGATAAAGAGTGTTGTAATTTTAGTTTACTGATTAATGCTGTCATCTTGTTATTGAATTATCTTGTTTTAATACTTCATCTTTACATGCATTATCTTTCTTTTAGACATTATTTTCTCCATTTAAACATAGTTTGGACCTTTATATAACTGACAGTGCTCTGAAAGTATCCTGAACTTTGTGCTGATACAGTACTTCCATATCTCATGGTGTTAAAAATATTTCCCTAGGCTAGGGGCATCTCTGATGCTATTTTTACAGCATTGCTTTCTTATTAATTTAATTTGATATCTGTTCCACATATAAACAAGATACACTCAGAGAGAGCAAAACGCTCTACTCGATGTGACCAGTCTCGCAAGTGTTATAAAATATGATCCAGATTTTTCCCCAAAATTATTAACTTAATTCTTACTTTGGCCAGGTCCTACCTACAAATCTGTACATTAGTTCTGGAGTAATCTAAATACCCAAAAACAGACAGACAAATAGACAAACACTTACATCTGTATCAATGCCCCCTCCCTATTAGTTGCGCCCCCCCCCCTCCTGTCTACCTTTGCAAAGTTCATATTTGGGGGTTTTATATCCCTCTCAACAGCCAGTACCTTTTTGATTCCGGGATTCCAAAAAAAAAATGTGTTTTTGTACTTCCCCAATCGTATACCGCTTACGAGAAATCAAGAAAGTCACAACATCACAAACGCAATGAAATCTGCAAAAATACGAGATAAACTTTATAATTTCTTCAAATTTAAGGTTTGTTTCCAATATTTTAAGCTCTCTCGCCATTGTACATGCTGGCAAAAGCAAGATCAAGGCTGTAAGTGTTCATTATCACCCATTGCCACTGGACTCGAGAGTTGATATTTTCAGTAATAGTCGTGCCCCCCCCCCCCCCCCCTTTTGAAAAATGCATCGCCCCCGGGGTGTTTATACGAATAAATACACAAAAACATAAATTCCTGGTGGAGGTTAAAAATATTGGTTATTGGTTGCATTGTGACATCATTAATGACATCATCAGGAAACAAAATATTGATTTTTTATGTAGGTGATGAGTAGAATCAGTTTCTCTGTATATGCCCAATTGAAAATAAGAAAAACTGTCTCTTGACTTTAATTTTCACTCAAATTTTACCAAATTTGGAGGAATCCATCTGTACCCCATGAAATATCTGCCCACCAAATCTGAGTTTGATTGATGTTATAGTTTTTGAGTTATAAGGGCAAAACGGTGCACAGACAGAAAGACAGACAAAACAGAACAAACTGATTACAATAACCCTCTCCTATCGTCAAGCGTTAAAAAATGCAAATTCTCACAGTGTATCTAACAGATAGACACAGACATTACAGTATACATCTTAGGTTTGAATAAGATCTGTAATGACCTCTGCAAATGAGATTATGTGAGCATTGGATTCTGTTTGTTAGCAATAGGGCTGCCACAGAGTAGTAGAGTACTCGTCAAAGAGTAGAGTACTGGATTATTTAGAGTACAAAATCAGGAAAAGAGTACTCGTCTGCATTAAAATTTTGAATTTTCCACTATATTTTTGTCAGAAATGATGTGCAATATATCAAATTCTACAGTGAAATGGTACATTTTCTTGATTTCATTGTAAAAAAGAGTACTCGTTCAAGAGTAGAGTAATGGTTAAAGAGTACTCGAGTAGTAAAATTACTACTCGTGGCAGCCCTGGTTAGCAAGATTACTGAAACAGTACTGCATAGATTTGCTTCAAGTGTTCAAAGTAGGTGGGTCTTGGACTTGCACAGAACTGATTTAATTTTAACATGCCGGGATGCGTTAAAGATTTTTTTATCATTGCCCTCCTTAACAGTAATACAGATATTGGCCATTGGTGTATTTGTAAACAGTCTGTATCTGGTTAGTGGAAATACTGCCGCGTCCATGACTGTACGGATACATTCACCTACCTGAAGTTTTCTGAAAATATACTGTAAAGAGTAAGAAGTGTGAAACTTGCTCCGGTTTGTGAAAGTTACCACTAAAGGGGGAACTCTTGAAATGTAAAACCAACTAGTTAAAATTTGCCCCAACAGTTTGCCATAAGTTAAGGAAATAGCAGATTTCCCAACAGGAGAATTTTATATATATTGTGGTAAATTTCATTTTAATTATTTTACATTACATTAATTTGAATCTCGAGGAAACAGAATAATACCTTTACTTAGTTCCAAATAACAGGCTAATATCAGTCGAAAAAGTGTTCTGATTTCTGCTTAAATGAAACTTCTGTTTCCCATCATCCTAATGTGGAGGGGTTTGACAATCACTGTGTATAAAAATACATTACAACCTCCGTTATCTGATCTTCTGTTGTATGAATATTCAATTTTATGAACACTTTAACACTTTCTAATACTAACTTATATTTCCCTACTTTTTTATACTAATATCATAGTAATATGCCTTTTTTATGCCTAATATGCATTTTTAAAACACTTTTATGAATCCAGACAAAATTTCATTCTCCCAACCTGTATAGAGGTTCTGTTTCGAGTGCGCTGTTATTACTCAAAGGTCACTTTAACAATAATTCTTGGTTGCTATGGATCGAGAAGAAAAATACCATTCCTCAACAAAAAGTAGTGCCATTCTAAAATGCTAACAAAAGGGAGGATCATGTGTTACGGTTGTCAATTTCCAAATGGTGTGAAATTCATCCAAATCTATAGAAAGAAAGAGAGATAGAGAGAATGGGGAGGGGCTTGGGGTGGTAGCAGTTATTCTGATGGGGGGGGGGGGGGGGTTAACTTTCTAAGGGTTAAAAGGATAAGCATTAGTGTGACAAAGTGGCTGAGATATAGATGTTCTTACATCATAACCACAAGTTTGACTGCTGGGGTTAAACAGTCAGGCTTTCTTTATTGTGTTTTTATTGTTTTGATTATTTTCTGTTTGGTACACTGGTTCAAACACCATGACAAATGAAGAGAGCAAATGATGAAAAGTTTGCTACAGAATCAGAAAATATACAACAGGGTGTCCTCTTTAAGTTAAGCTATAAGAAGCAACATAGAGTAAATTAATATAAATTCAGCAGTGAGAACACCCTTTTCTGTTCCCTTGACTGGTAAATTTGAGTAAATGTGAGTGATTTTTGTGAGTAAATTAGACCTCTGGCCCCGCTTTCACAAAGGTCTACTGTCTCCTTAGTAGGCTTCTAAATGCAAATAGTCTACTAAGTCTATACTATCTGTTTCACCAAGGTAGTATTCTACTAAATATTTAGTAGAACCTTTTTATTAGGCTTCTAAGTATTTAGTAGGCTTCTAAATTTTTAGTAGACTACTAAATTTTTAGTAGTATACTAAATTTAGTACTCTACTAAATGCGAAGGTTTTTACAAAGACATTTTATACTAGGGTGTACATTTAGTAGCATACTATCTCATATCCTTATTTAAGGCCTTTGTGAAACCGGGCCCTGATATCCATTGCTGCAAACTTGACATAGATTTTGACTGTTTCATGTGCATGAAGTTTAAAGATTTATTAAAGTGTACCTCTTCAGACATCATGTCACATCCATTAACATTGGTACAGCATTATTTAGATCCCTCAGTAGTGGAAACAGGTTAAATGCAATTCAATTCCATATTTCCCTTCCAACTATACAACAGAAGAATAAACAGTGTCCATATGATGCACACCTAAAATCTGGAATGATCTAAATGATAATATACATAAATCAACTTCTATTGCTTTCTTCAGAAATAAGCTTGAAACTTCTCTTAATGCAGAAGATTAAGCACTATAGCAGTCTATGTTAAATTAGACTTGACTATGTCTGAGGTCAAGAGTTTGAACCTCGGCCCAACATTTAAGTGGTAGAGTTGATATTGCCGATGCTCAGTGGTTTACTTAATTGTTTACATTTCTTTGTTCCACTTGTAATAATTGCCTGTTGTGACATCACCTGTACAATATGTTAAAAGGTATTGTTAAACTCATTTCCAATTTTAATTCTTATTTTAGGACAGAAGAAGGGCGAGACCAGCTGTTAGTGTTTGGAATATCTCCCAGAGGGCAGTACTTGGTGGGATGTGACGACTACAAGCAAATGTGGGTATGGACTCGGGATTTGGAGAATGGTGAACACTGCTGGAAGCTATACAGTAAACGGTAAAGCAACTTTCTCACTCCTCTGAGTGCTACCCCTCATTTGAAACATTGTCTACATTTGTTGTGTTCATTTTCCTAAAATATTGTAGCTAAATACTAGTAACTTTACTTTATATATAATGGCTATTCCTCCAATCTTTGCATAAAAGTATTGTGATTCTAAATGGTTGTAGAGTTTCCCCCATGTTAACACAAATAAAAGAAAAAAAAAAAGAAAAATACTTTTATTTATGTAAGACATCAGATAATAGGGTGAAAATCCTCTAAAATGATATTTTAGTACACTCTGTTTATGTCAAATATGAAAAATCCAGGAAATTTTGTTTGAATGACACCAAATTTGATTAAAATCTTTAGAAAGAATAGTGTCTTTGTGTGTCTTGGGAGGGGTGGGGGAGATGTCAAGAGTCTGTTAGCTGGACTTATAAAGAATCTACCATATGCAGAATCCACTGTATACAGAGTCTAGTGTATATGTAAAGTCTACTGTATACAGAATCGGCTATATTTGTAGGATATTACCACGCAGGAGTAGTAGTCTCACTTTCACATTGGATGAGAGTTCGGTGGTTGTTGCAGACAAGTCGGGAGATGCGTACCGTTATAGTCTTACAGACACAGAGGCTGAAGGCACACTGCTGGCAGGACATATCTCCATGTTACTCGATGTGGTGAGTATTTGTATTTAGTTGTACTCAGCGCAATATTTCCATGTACTATAGGACTCAAAGCTCTATATGACCGATCCTACTGTACAAGTGCAGTCCAACTCTCAAATTACTGGCATTCCCCTAACTGAAAGACAGAGACTCAAGGATGATAATTTATCTATTTCACTGAGGTTCTTTAACCTGCCACAGGAGATAGGACCCAATGACAGAGGACTGCCATTTTAAGTGGTCATCCGAGCCACTATGTATCTGCCTGTACCTGGGATTGAACCTACGTCCTCTGTGTTCCTATGTGAGTGTGTTGCCCACTTGCCCACAGTGGCAGATGTGAGCGTATAAATAATTGAAAAATTTCCTACAGAGAACATACCTGAAGATGCAACTGCAACAGATTAAATAAATGACCTGATATTGTCAGAAAAATATTAAAAAAAATTATTAACATTTTCCTACAATTACATAAAACATAAAAGGGTTTTGTGAGAGACGAGTTTAACATATTACAAGACACCCTTATTTTACGTTGAAATCATGGGAATTTCCTGTTAAATAAAGTGGATTTGGTCTAGGCAAAGAGTAACACAATCATTCTATTTTGTCACCTTCTTTTAGAAATATGATACTTCTGTACCTACAAGAACTATTGGTTGCTCATTATCTTGTTACATCCATTGAAAAGTAATACTTCAGTGCATCAAATTGGGTGCTAGTTATGGCCACTTTCTGGAAGCATAACTTCTAGTCATCCTTTGTATTATGCACTAAGAATTATTGGCATTTTGGAAGGGGCACAGTGGTAACACACTCGCATCTGACCTCTGAGACTTGAGTTTGAATCCTGACCTGATCTCAAGTGGGAAAGCTGGTAGTTGCTTGTATGGGTCGGCACTTTACAGTACTGAACCTTGATCAACTATATGTACTGGTTTCCGCTGCCCTTCCAACTAGCCATCACAATATAATCGATAAGGTACTAAGAGTGATATAAAACACTACATAAATAAATATATGTTGGGATTTGGAAACTTGTACCTTTGACAATGCTATGTTTATGGCAGGTCTAGTTATACCATTATCTGCTGTACATTTGTGAATATTTTTGAGCATATTTATATACCAGTGCCACTCTCTGTATTACCCATGTTTTCATAAACGTCCCCCCCCCCCCACAATCTTACATTATCGCCCATAAATTGGTGATATATGGTTCCAAGGTGAATTAATTTCCTGAAAACTGAATATGATGTTAAATTTATATCCATTTTAAACAAAGTTTGCAGTATTTTTAGCAGTATTTCATAGTTCATAGCGAATATCGATCTGTTTACTTCAACCGCATTTTACTTCTAGTCGGTTTATACTGAAATGTGGGCACCTAAGTTTCGGTCATTTTATTAGTATGCCCGGCTGGTTTTCATTGTCGTAAATGCCCATCCCCAACTTTTACAAATATTTGGTCATATTGCCCATGTGGCCATAATTTATTGTAGCATTTTTATGTTTTCTTGGTTTTTTTTCTGTTTTGAAGATATACAACAGCTGTACATTATAAATGTCAAGGTGTTTTCAGCAGACAATTCAATATAATTGAGATAGCAATAAAAAAAAGAGTAAAACACCTGTTCATGCTTCAGTAAGACGGTGATGATCCATGCTGTATCCAGGCTATGTCTATGTGGTGTTAGTTCACATGTCATCTATTCTGTACTGGTCATTGTGAAAGACTGAAGACAGTTCTTATATTTCTCCAGTTCTATTCAAAGTTAATTATGCTTAATGTGTGGCTCAAATAATGAAACTCACATTTTTTGCCTTTGACTGTTTCAATGATTGTGAAAAAAACTCTCATGTTCTGTACACACTGACAAAAACATGATATAATCATTAATCATATACAATCCTATTGGATAATAAATGTGTGCTGTCATGTGATACACTTTGGCTAATCGCTAACAGGGATACAATTTGAATTTTTTATTATAAAGAATTCTCCAATTTTTAACAGATCAGTAGGTACTGTTAGCATGTAACAGAGGACTTAATTTAAAATTAACAGAGCTTTCTTAAGTCTGGACTGATTTTTACATTATTTTCATCCATGTCTACAGTTTAACAAGAGCACTCAGAGAGGGCAAACCTCTGCCAAGGCCCATGAATGATTGTGGAAGAGATCCATTTTTCTAACTATGTGAAGACATACCTTTTCTGTGCTGGTCATAAAGAACGATTAACATTACTCTTATATTTTCTGATTTCTGTTCAAAACCTTTTTTCTTTGAAATTAGTTTACTTGTGATGTATGGTCTCAGTGGGGAAGTTTACATTTATTGCACAAACAGTTTGATGTAGTTGTCAAAAGTTGTATAATCTAACTGTATGAATACTTACCGCTGTATTAAAGTCAGTGATTTGTGGCTTTTTTTCATGTATTTATACTAAAGGAGGATTCAGAATTGACAGTCTGCAAACAGTATTAATCCACCATAAGACACAGCTAATCTTTTACACATTAATTGGCGCTTGATAGAGCTTGTGAATAGAAAATGAGTTGAACAGTTTGCAGAAAAAAGAGACACGTTCACAAAAGAGACTTTTCATTGGGTATCTCAGTGCAGGGTTTATATTTCAGTCTTATGTTGCATGTGTAATGTTAAACATAGATTCCTTATGCCCCTGTTCCACCAAAGGATTAAGCCCCGATCCTGTCGGCGACCCTTAATCGTGCACAGTCGGTTGAAAAAAGACAAAAATGGGCGGGAATACTGGGTCGGTTTCAAAGTCTGGGATTAAGAACAGATCGTCCCCAGGACGCCTCAGGACACCTCAGGACGCCTCAGGCGGCCGCAGACAGTCCCCGACTGGTCTGGGACTAAGAACCGACTAAGCCAGTTTTCGGGTCGGTTTCAACCACGATCCTGTCGGACACAAACCGACTGGGTCCCAGGACGCCTCAGGCCTCCTGGGACTAAGAGCCGACTAACACACGATTAACTACCGGCGTCCTCAGGCGTCCTCAGGCCTCCTCAGGCCTCCCCAGACCACGATCCCCGATTATTGTTTTTCAAAGTTGCTGGATTTTCTGGGTATATATATATAAAATTTGCGATCTAATCATCATTGCTTTTCTAGGAACACACCAGGATGCCACCTTTTAATGGAAGACAGATTCAACAACAACTTAGGGCTTTTTTGGTTTTTATTCACTTACAAATAATCATGTATTTCCATTTTTTACGTCAAGCACAGCAACCACCACCACCACCACCAGCACCACCAGCACCCATACAGAGACCCAGAAGAAGGCACAACATGTGGGTCAGGCCATGGCTACTGCAGAGAGAGGAGAGGGGGGCCTACCACAACATTATGGCTGATCTTTATGCCACAGATATTCCAGGATTCACCAACTACATGAGGATGACCCCAGAATTCTTTGAAATGATGAAGACCAGACTGGAACCACGTCTAGCCAGGCAGGCCACCAACTACAGAGCTCCTATCAGTGTTGGGGAGAAGTTAGCCCTCACCATCAGATATCTGGCCACTGGAGAGTCATACACATCATTATCCTGTCAGTTCAGGGTTGGCAGATCCACCATTTCCAAGTTTCTACCAGAGGTCTGCAGGGCCATCCAGGATGAGTTCACCAGAGAGTACCTCAAATGTCCTACTACTCCAGATGAGTGGAAAGAACTGGAAAGGGAATTCAGGATCAGGTGGAATGTTCCACATGCCCTGGGAGCCCTGGATGGAAAGCATGTGGCCCTGAAGAAACCCAAGAACTCTGGAGCCCTCTACCACAACTACAAGGGGTTCTTTTCCATTGTCATGTTGGCCTTGGTAGATGGGCAGTACAAATTCAGATGGGTGGATGTGGGTACAGAAGGGTCTTGCTCAGATGCCCAGATATTTAATGCCTCTCAGCTGAAGAGGAGGATTGAAGATGGCAGGATAGGCTTCCCTGACCCAGCTCCTATAACACAGGGTGGTACAGATGTCCCCTACTTCATTTTGGCAGATGATGCCTTTGCCCTGAAGACCTGGCTCATGAAACCCTATGGCAGAAGGCTGTTAACAAGGGAGGAAAGGATTGCCAACTACAGAATATCAAGGGGCAGGAGAGTTGTGGAGAACGCTTTTGGCATCCTTGTGTCAAGATTTAGAGTCATGAGGACCACCATTGAACTACCCCCAGAAACAGTTGGAGAAGTGGTCATGACCTGTGTGGTTCTGCACAATATACTCAGAAGCCAGTATCAAGGTCAACCTGCTGGTCAGCAGCCTGGGGGGGATGATGATGATGATGATGATGTGCCTGGTGATTGTGGATTGATTGGTGGTGCTGCTGGTGGTGGCCAAGACAGAAACCCTGCTAGAGAGGCCAAAAGACAGAGGGATTACCTGAAGGACTACTTCAATAATGAGGGAGCGGTGGCCTGGCAAGATGGCAGAATATAAGTCCTGTTGCAGTAAACAGTCCTTTTCAGGACTAACTATAACAGTCCTTTTCAGGACTACCAAATATTCCAAAAACAATTAATCAGCTATGTGGACAAACAGACAAACCCCATGCCAAACATAACTTGTTGAGACGGACAAACAGACAAACCCCATGCCAAGCATAACTTCTTGAGACGGACAAACAGACAAACCCCATGCCAAGCATAACTTCTTGAGACGGACAAACAGACAAACCCCATGCCAAGCATAACTTCTTGAGACGGACAAACAGACAAACCCCATGCCAAGCATAACTTCTTGAGACGGACAAACAGACAAACCCCATGCCAAGCATAACTTCTTGAGACGGACAAACAGACAAACCCCATGCCAAGCATAACTTCTTGAGACGGACAAACAGACAAACACAACTTACTCACCCAACAAACAGACAAACCCACTCTTAAACAAAAGCCAAACACAAAGTCACACATAATATCCTAAATTAAATTATTATTTCATATATTTTCAAATCCACATCCTAATTTAAACATTTTCCTTTTTTCATGGCTGGGAAACTTATTTGTAGCAGAAATTTTTTTATGGAAATATTCAATTTTAAATATTCATTTCTAATCACAAAAATTTGGAAAATATAACCATGGAACTAGTTTTGCTTTCAATAATGGGGGATTGTGTTTGCTAAATACTTTGTCAGTTCGTTGGCATGGGTTCTATTTACTTTTGGGTTTGTGTGTTTGTTGGTTACTGGGGTTGGGTTTTTTGGGGTAGTTGGGTATTAGGTTTGGTACTGGGTTTGTTATTTGGGGGTTATGTTTGGTATTGGGTTTGTCTGTTTGTGGGTTGGTAAGTATGTAATTATGCCTTTTAACTCTAGGGAAGGTGCAAGTGTTGGACTTTTCAATTACAGATTTTAAACTATCCCATGGATTTTAATCTAAAAATGGGCTGATTAATGGCCATATTGGGAGTTACTTTTAATATTTTTTTTATGTGGCCTTTTTGGTTATGTGTAGTACCATGGGTTATTTGTTTCATGTTTGGGGTGGTGTAAGTGTTGGACTTTAATTTTTTTTTTCTTGTGATAAGTATTTGTACTGAACTTTTTTGTTTTGGGAGGGGAATTGGAAGAACACGTAGCTGAATAATTGTTTTTGGATGATTTGGTGGCCCTGAAAAGGGCCTGGCAGGTCAAAGACCCGCCCTGACTGGATGGCTACTGAGGAGGCTGCTGCTGCTGTTGAGGCGGTGCTGAAGTGGTGATAGTAAAGAGCTGCTGCTGCGGTTGTTGCTGCTGCTGCTGAGGCTGCTCGACGATCTGTGTTGATGTCAGATCTGGTAGCTGGCTTAAGATTCCACTCAGATTGTGTCTGCTCCCTTCGTCCTGTACAGTTAGGACAGATGTCGGGTTGCTGAAGCCAATGGGGCTTGGTGTATAGTACACAAAACTGCTGCTAGCTGCTGCTTGAGTAGAACTTGACGCCTGTGGAGTGGTTGTTGGCAGTAGGCCGACCCTCTGGGACTCCGTGGTTACAGTGGCTGATCTTCTGGGCAATGGCTGACGTCTGCGGTTACTCTTAATATTTTCGATATCTCTGAATATCTTGCCCTTTAATTCTTCGAATTCTTCTTGAGTCATCTTTTCGGCCTCTGATGCCACGTAGTCAAAGAAAGGCTGCCTGTCTGACTTCTGATGCATAAAACCTGAGATAAGTGTCCTCATCTGCTCAAAGTGTTCGAGAATCTTGGAGTCTGTAGTTGAAACGGGTGTTGATGTAATGATGGACTGACTCCTCTCCCTCAGGACACTTGACTCGAGGTGTTCTGTGTCAGTAGTTGACCCACGTGATTCGTCCTGCTTGCTGGTATTTGGACTGGCCTCAAAACCTGAACTTCTATTGGCCCCCTTTCTTCTGATGTGGGTTTTAAGAAAACCCATCTGTTGGTAGACCCAGGACTGTCTCTTGGTCATCTCCCTCGGGGCTTGGCCAGATTGGAGCTTAGACAGCTTTCCATAACGGGTTCGCTGGGACTCAAACCACCTTCTCACATCAAAGGGCTGGAGCTTAAGTTCTGCAGATATTTCTGCCCAGAGAGCCTCTCTTCTGTTCCTGTCGTGGAAACGTGAATGTTCCTTGTCATACAGTTCAGGGTGCAGCTTGACGAATTCTACAATGGAAACTTCATCACTGTCTGTAAAAGTGGCACACACCCTGGCTCTCTTGGCTGAAGAATGGCACTCCGGATCTTCCTCACACCTCTCTTCTTCTTCTGCCACAGCTTCCCCAATAGCTGGATCTTCCTGAATCTCCTCCTCCTCTCTCCTCTCACTTCCTTCTTCTGTAATAACCTCACTCCTCTCCTCTACTTGACTTTCCTTCTCCCTCTCATCCATCTTTTTCCTTCCTCTCTTCCCTCCTTTCTCTTTTCTCATGATCCAGTCGACAAAATAATAAAAAAATAGTAAAATGTGTCTCCTAACTGTGAAATTTGCCTTAAGCTCAAGTATATAAAATGTAAAATAAAAACTGAAAACCCCTACAAATCAGTGACACACGTCTCTCAGTAGCCAAACAGTCAGTAACAACGACAATGTGTGCGCGGTCGCTTATATAGTCCCAGACCTGCTCATTGCCTCGTTTTAATTTCCAACGCGCGGAAAACAGTCGGTTCTTAATCGGTTGTTAGTCCCAGGCCGCCTGGGGCGTCCTCAGGCCGCCGCAGACTGAAAATGCGTGGTCCCAGGCGTCCTGGGGAGGCCGGTTTGGATCGGTTAGGGTCGGTTACCCTTAGTCGGTTCTTAGTCCCAGACCTTGATTTTTGGGTCGCAGGACACCGCAGACGGTCTGAGGCTTCCGGGGACTAATGCAACCGACTCACTTTCAGACGCATGAAATTCATACGCATCATATTTGAGTCTGGGATTAAGAACCGGCCTCCTGGGACTAAGCTACGGAGGTCTGGGACTAAGGGTCGCAGGACGCCTGGGACAACAACCGACTCTGTAAATTTGGGTCTGAGGAGGCCTGAGGACGCCTGGGACTGGACATTTTGTTGACGGCGGGAAATAGGAATCGGTTGTAGTCGTGTGAAATATCAAACATGTTTGATTTTTCACACGGCCCCAACCGACCACAACCGACCCTTACAGAAGGTCTGGGACTAAGCAAATATTTCAAACCGACCCCCAAAAACCCTTAATCGGGAGCCTTATGCCCTTGTTCCACCAAAGGATTAAGCCCCGATCCTGTCGGCGACCCTTAATCGTGGGTAGTCTTGGAAAAAATGGAAAAAAAATTGACCAATGGGGTGGAAGACAGAATCGGTATGAAGGTCTGGGATTAACTACAGATCGGCCTCAGGACGCCCCAGGAGGCCCCAGACAGTCCCTAACTGGTCTGGGACTAAGAACAGACTAAGCCATTTTTCTGGTCGGTTTGAACCACGATCCTGTCGTAGACAAACCGACTGGGTCCCAGGACGCCTCAGGCCTCCTGGGACTAAGCCCCGACTAACCCAGGATTAAGTCCCGACCCCACAAGGTGTCCTGAGGCGTCCCCAGGCGTCCCCAGACCGAGATAGCCGATTTTTGCTTTGCAATGGGACTAAGGGTCGCAGGAAGCCTGGGACTAAGGTATAGAGGGTCTGGGACTAAGGGTCGGCGACTAAGGGTCGCAGGCGGCCTGGGACAACATAGGACTGTGTAAATTTGATCTGAGGAGGCCTGAGGAAGCCTGGGACTGGACATTTTGTTTATGGCGGGAAAAAATAATCGGTTGGGGTCGGGAGAAATATCAAACATGTTTGATTTCTCACACGGCCTCAACCGACCACAACCGACCCTTACAGGAAGCCTTTGACTAAGCATATTTTTGAAACCGACCCTCAAAAACCCTTAATCGGGAGCCTTAGTCGTGTGGTGGAACACCCACATTAGTCGTGTGGTGGAACACCCACATTATAGAAGAAACTGCAAGTTAAGAAACTCATGTCAGCAATAGATCACAGTGATAGCTTAAAGTTAATGGTTTAGGTTAGAAAAAGTGTCTTCTTGAGTCCCCCCAAAAAGTGTCATTTATATTCCACAGAAATACTTTAGCTACAATTGGGAATAAAACTCAATAATTTCCAAATACATGTATGTTTTCTTCTATAATGAATATAAATGTTATGTAGCGTGCATTACCATCATATTTATTAAACTAAACTGGCTCCTTAGAAATGAAGTTTGAGTTTTTGATAAATTCTAAATATAGGGTTTCTTCCCCCCCCCTGTTGTATATGACAGCACATGTTCTGAACACTCACAGCATTTCTGTACAGTAAGAAATACAAAATCAGCCTTAATATTTGAAATTTGCTACTGTGGATACAATGTTAAGCTTTAACAATGAATGTAAAATGATAAAAATCCTTAACATAAATTATCCAATATAATCAACAAAATTATCAATTTCCTTAGAATTTATAATACTTTAAAGAAAAATAAGTTAGATTTGTCAATTTTCACTAAGACAAATTTCTCCTCTCGTTTTTGTACAATTGTGTTATGAATAGAGAGGAATATCTTGGTTTTACTGAAATACCATACTCTATGATGTACTGGGCAACTCTACACTTGCAACATCTGGCAAGACTGGGCTTCTACACACTTCTTGTACACCTTTGTAGTTATAATGGCATTCATACTTTTCCCCTGCACATATATACATCTTTTTATATATAGGAAATATATTAACATAAATTGCTGTCTTCTATAGACGTTGTGTTGTTTAAACAATGACGTTTTGAATAATAGACCACATGCAGTTAGGTGAACTGATATTACTTTCAAAATTTTGAGAGAAAAACTTAAAACACTGCATAATATGAGAGCTTCAGATTTACTTTTACAAAGTATCTGGGCTACCGTCGGTGATGGATTTACAAACATAGATCTCGGTTTCCAGTAGAAATTACTGCCGGTAATTTTCTTTAAATCTGTCAATCTTTCCTAATATTTTACGAATAATTTATTTGTGGTATTGTGGTTCTATGTTAACTTTAATTCACTTATGAACAGAAAACAGTCATATTTGGAAGAAAATGAACGCAAGTTCTGTTATTTTATTGTCAAGGCATTTTATGACTTGCAGTTAAAGTTTTGTAGATGATAATTAACATGTAAACATCTAAATAATGACAAATGTGTTGAAATAACATAAAATATCCGTAGGTGACAGAATTCAGTTCATTAAACTGAACATAATGGTGAAAAAATTATAAAAATTGAACAAGAAATAAGGAAGTTATGGCTACTTGAACATACATTTAACATAAAAACGAAGTACTGTGATCGCATGTATTCCTGATTTTCGCCCATTTAAAACCACTTTGGTTACCGCTGACGGCTTCAGAAATAAATTTGTGGGTTACCGGATATGCGGCCACGCCGTTACTTTTATGGTGTTATGTTTTCTCTTCTTTTTATAAAAAAAAGTTATTGAGTCCAAAGCTAAAGCATTTTGCATCAAATACATAGTCAAATCAAATAATATTGAAAACTTCTTCCAAATATCTTTTAAAAATGATTCTTGTTCTTTCTTTTCACACATAAAATATAAATTATATTTATGACAGCACAAGAAAGTGTAAATGATTATTGTAATCTGCGTAATGAAAAATTGAATTGGAAGGGATAAATGTGCTTTCTGTGAGTGTCTGAGAATTCTATCCTTTTTTGCAACGATTAAACGATCCCCAGATTAAACATAATACCAGTGATATCGCTTAACCAGATTCAAATCATTTGACAGCCCAATTGGTTAAAGTTGAAAGACAAAAAGGATTTAAATTGTAACTTGCTTGGTATATTAACTTGTAATGCACCATAGTTTTAGTCAATGCCATACTCTGTACTCATTGGATATTCTATTGTGTTCTTTTTGTCTAGAAAATTGCAATTTGGGTAGAGTGAGAAATCTAAAATTCGCCACATATCTGAAATTCGCCACATGTTGAAATACTAATAAAATAAACTAATTGAGGTGAGATTTGTTAAATATACAGTAAACTTAGGCTTTTTGAACTGAAAAATACCAAATTTAAGACAAAAAATCATTTTCTTCATAAAATTAACTAAGGTTTTGAGGTGGCTAATATTAGATTCCTGGCGAATTTTAGATTTCTTAGTCTAGTTACAGCCATAGCTTTAAACTTATACCAACGGCAATAACTCAATATTTTTTCCGGGGACCTCGTATTCTGTTGAGCTAAACTGCTGTTCCTTATCATTACTAATGTTATTGTTTTCAATTGAAAATGTAACTCCGTATTTTGGAGGATTTCTTATCAGTAAATATGCATTGTATATTTTGTAACCGTATTAAATTATTATGTGTATTATACACATAAATTTAAACAATATATATATATTCATTTGAAGAGTGTGCATGCATGGTAGTATGCTTAAAGTAACCATATCTTAGAATTTGTTAAATGTTTAATTACAATAAAATTTTTACAACAGGCTACACTTGTACAAATACAGCAGTTTAATGCACAAACTAGCCCTAGACTCCTCCAGTTATTTCATTTTTTTTTTTGAACCTGAAAACCTAGACATTTGTGTGTAGCTTTCTTTTTGTATCTAAACAAGGAAAGTGGAGTCATTGCTAGAGTGATTGGGCAGTAGAATTACATTAGCCGGGCAGATTGTTTCCAGCAGATACATAAATGAGACATAATCCCCTCATTAACTGCTGCCCATATGAACTGGCAGGACATACAGATGAACGGAATTAAGTTAGGTCATAATTAGCCAATACCCCCCTACACCACTACACCCAGTAACAAGGATTTGACCAATTAGTGTGAACTAAATGTTAAGACAAATATACTTAGTTTGTATGTGATCATCCTCTCACCCACAAAACTAAAGCTGTTTTACATCTGTGAGGCTATGACATCAAAGGGGCTATTGCATAAGCCACTAATATGTTTACTTCTGTCCATTTTTGATAATTTTTGAACATTACACAACACAAGTTACCTGAAATTGGGATAATGAATGACTCAGTAATGTATTTAAGGCATTAATTCTGCTGTTCTTGTTTTGTTTTATGGCTCGACTGTTCCACCTTTATTTTTATGTCAGCTGACTTGTCAGTCAGCTGACATTATGGCATCACTCTGCGGCGTCCGCGTCTGTGTACGCGTCCGCGTGACAAACTTCTTCTCCAAAACTACAAGACCCAGAGACATGCTGTTTTTTTTAAAAGATACCTTAACTATCGAGGATGATAAATCGTAAAATTCATGCAGATCTGTCTGTTCGTCTGTTTGCCAGAGCCATTACAAGTGAGGTACCCCCACCCAAAGTGTGAAAATTTCAACACTTGATCACAATTTTCTCATTCACTATTGTGGGGATTTTTCTCATATCTTGCATAGATGTAATAGGCCACTAGTAGAGTACCTTGTGTGAATATAAGACCTGGATCTGTCTTAATTTTTTTTTTATTAATTTTTAAAATAATTTTTAATGCAATAAAATTCATGAAATCATGCGCTAAATCAATTATAACTTGAAAAGTATTGCATTTAGAGCATTTTATTAAAATATGTTATTCAGCTACTTTTTCCATAGCTACAACATGGTGAGTAACTTGGGTGTCTATCTCAATAGCTAAGTGAGTAATAGCTACTTTTGGACTTTTCAGTAACTTCCATCATGAGTAAAATCACTTGTAACTTGAAAACTATTGCATTTAGAGAATTTTGTGTAAGTATGTTATTCAGCTACTTTTGGGTCAGCTATAACATAGTAAAATTTCAGACCTGTAGCTCATGGCATAGCTGAGTAATAGCTACTTTTAGGTTATCACTGTAGCGTAAATCACTTATAACTTGAAAAGTATTGTATTTAGAGTATTTAGTTTCATATGTTATTCACCTACGTTTTGGTCAGCTATAACATAGTAAAATTTCAGACCTGTAGCTCATGGCATAGCTGAGTAATAGCTACTTTCAGGTTATCACTGTTGAGTAAATCACTTATAACTTGAAAACTATTGCATTTACAGTAATTTGTTTGTATATGTTATTCAGCTACGTTTGGGTCAGCTATAACATAGTAAAATTTCAGACCTGTAGTTCATGGCATAGCTGAGTAATAGCTACTTTCAGGTTATCACTGTTGAGTAAATCACTTATAACTTGAAAACTATTGCATTTACAGTAATTTGTTTATATATGTTATTCAGCTACTTTTGGGTCAGCTATAACATAGTAAAATTTCAGACCTGTAGCTCATGGCATAGCTGAGTAATAGCTACTTTCAGGTTATCACTGTTGAGTAAATCACTTGTAACTTGAAAACTATTGCATTCACAGTAATTTGTTTGTATATGTTATTCAGCTACTTTTGGGTCAGCTATAACATAGTAAAATTTTAGACCTGTAGCTCATGGCATTGCTGAGTAATAGCTACTTTCAGGTTATCACTGTTGAGTAAATCACTTATAACTTCAAAAGTATTGCATTTAGAGTATTTAGTTGTATCCACCGGACAGCAGGATATGTTCCTCATTATAAAATCTTGACTGCAAATATTTGGGTCCTCATTTTGAAAAAAAAAAAAAAACATGGCCGCCACAGGTGTTTCTTTATCAGTCATGAAAAGTGGTTATAGGTCGCTTATTATCGGTCCTAGAGGTTTGGGATGGTAAACCAACATATAGGAAATCATGGGCCGGGAATCTTTTGGTGTGGTCGGATTTGACCTTGGACCCCTCCTTCAAGGTCAAACGAGGATAGCCAAACTTAAAAGTGCTTATAACTCGCTTATTATTGGTCCTAGAGGGTTGGGATGATAGAACAACCTATAGGAAATCACGGGCTGGGTATCTTTTGGTGTGGTCAGATATGACCTTGGGCCCCTCCTTCAAGGTCAAATGAGGATACCCAAACTTAAAAGTGCTTATAACACGCCTATTATTGGTCCTAGAGGTTTGGGATGGTAAACCAACCTCTAGGAAATCATGGGCTGGGAATCTTTTGGTATTGTCGGATTTGACCTTGGACCCCTCCTTCAAGGTCAAACGAGGATAGCCAAACTGAAAAGTGTTTTTAAGTCGCTTATTATTGGTTCTAGAGGTTTGGGATGGTGAACCAACCTATAGGAAATCATGGGCCTGGATTCTTTTGGTGTGGTTGGATTTGACCTTGGACCTCTCTTTCAAGGTCAAACAAAAATAGCCAAACTTAAAAGTGGTTATAACTTGCTTATTATTGGTCCTAGAGATTTGGGATGGTAAACCAACCTATAGGAAATCATGGGCCTGGATTCTTTTGGTGTAGTCGGATTTGACCGTGGACCCCTCTTTCAAGGTCAAAAGAGGGTAGCCAAACTTAAAAGTGCTTATAGCTCGCTTATTATTGGTCCTAGAGATTTGGGATGGTAAACCAACCTATAGGAAATCATGGGCCTGGATTCTTTTGGTGTGGTCGGATTTGACCTTGGACCCCTCCTTCAAGGTCAAACAAAAATAGCCAAACTTAAAAGTGCTTATAACTTGCTTATTATTGGTCCTAGAGGTTTGGGATGGAAAACCAACCTCTAGGAAATCATGGGCTGAGAATCTTTTGGTGTGGTCGGATTTCACCTTGGGCCCCTCCTTCAAGGTCAAACGAGGATAGCTAAACTTAAAAGTGCTTATAGCTCGCTTATTATTAGTTCTAGAGGTTTGGAACGGAAAACCAACCTATAGGAAATAATGGGCTAGGAATCTTTTGATGTGATCAAATTTGACCTTTGGCCCCTCTTTGAAGGTCAAATGAGGAAAGCCAAAATTAACAGTGCTTATATCTCGCTTATTTGTGTTCCTAAAGGTTTGCAATGTCACACCAACCCATAGGAATCATGGGCTAAGAATCTTTTGACATGGTCAGATTTCACCTTGAGCTCTAAGGTTAAGCATGTTTTAATGGCTTTTGTGAGTTTTCTGGTGGATACAATTTGCATCAGTTCTCCGATGCTATAGGTCTAGTTTCAGTGTGTTATTCACATATTTTGGGGTCAGCTATAACATAGTAAAATTAAAACTATTGCATTTGCAATATTTTCTTTAAATATGTTTTTAACTTACTTTTTACACCTTAACAGTTACCTTCTTAGTTTTCTTCCAAACACCATTTCCAGGGCACAACTTTTGTGTTTTTTTCTTCTGTCACTTCTACTCTGAAACTCAAAACACACAGTCAGCTGACACAGAGCCCGTTCACGGGCACTGATTGCTTGTTTTTAATTTGCAATAAAATTCTATTCATCTGCCATGTGTTTCTACAGTCTGTTTTATCTGAACAGGCCAGGAGAGTGTGATTGCATGTCTCTAATGGTGATAATAATAATAATAAATATATAATAAATATTGATAATAAAAAACAAGAGCACTTGGAGAGTGCATACCTCGGCCAAGGCTAAACACCTCCATTGAGTTGCAATGATAAAAAAGCATTTAATAATTCCCAGGTACAGATGTTGATCTGGATCAATAGAAAAATTTAATTAGAGTAAGAAATCTAAAATTCGCCAGGAATCTAAAATTCGCCACCTCTAAAACCTTAGTTAATTTAAGAAAATGATGTTTTTGTCCAAAATTGGTATTTTTCAGTTCAAAAAGCCTTAATTTACTATACAGTCAACAAATCTCACCACAATTCATTTATTTTATTAGTATTTTCACATGTGGCGAATTTCAGATATGTGGCGAATTTTAGATTTCTTACTCTATCTGTTCCTTGTATCATTGTTGACATTTCCTGAAAATTTGCATCAAAATCCATAAGATTTCATGTTATTTTGCAAACAAACTGACAATGGTCAAACGTCAAAGTTGGAGTTTTACGTCCCATTCAACAGGCAGTGTTGTTTTAAATGTTTTTGGATAGATGTTCTCCAATTCTCTGATTATTCAAAACGTTATAATACAGAGGCTGTCATAGTTTCTCTCTTCACAGGAAAATAACAGAAGTAAGTGAAAACAGGCTGGCTGGCTGGTCTTTATGTTATAGGAAAAACTTCATGACCATGCAGTTACTGCCCTTTTTATGCATAAATAGGGCAGTACCTACGCTCATGATGTTCTTTATTTCCTAAATATAACATTTAATCCAAGGGAAATGTAGATTAAGAAAACAGAAGACACATTGATAAATACTTAAAATTACATAAAGTTGATTTTTACCAAAGGAAAATATGAGTAAGCTTAAGCTTTAACTAAATTGATAAAAAGTATGTCATGTGTCAAACTGTTTCCCCGGGACAGCAAATTATCAGAAGAGAAACCCATTACACGGAAATTACACTTTTACTTTAATATCTTTAATTTCTGCCTTTGATGTGTCTTTATACCTGTAAAACAACCATCCATCCATTTAACAAAGGAATAAAATAAAGAATAAAGAAACACTACTCAATTCTTTGTGTTGTAGATATTATGTTAATTATAAAAACCTGTTTTCTATGAGGCAGTGCTCAGGAGTTTCTGTACACATGTGTGTACACCATATGTGTTTCAATGCAGGCACCAGCAACTCCACATCTGTGTCACCACCACATTCTGCCCCCCCACCCCCCCACCCCTTTTCTACTTCACCTTCATCCCATTAGCTTTGACAGAAGTTTCAATTATCATATGCTGTCATAAAAAAACTCCCCCCACCTCCCCAAATATAAATTTTACCCAGAAAAACGTTGCGGTAACATTTAATAGTTCAGTACAATTTTCATTTCCACTGAAGAGATAAAAGCAGATTTGAAATTTCCTTGTTAATTCATTATCATTATCCAGATTCATTGAAATGACTCAAATTTAATGGCCAATGAAAATGTCCACCCTTTCAGTTTTTGTATGATAGAAGTTTGGATAATAGAGGTTCCACTGAAGTGAAAACTTGAAAGAGAAGTAAACTCCATTATTTGAACTCTTTACACTTTTGCTCAGTTCAGGAAATATTGCGTGTATAGCAGACTTTTCAGAGTTCAGAAACACCGATAAGAATACATTTTCCAGGTGCAGAGATTCTTCACTTGAAATATTGGGCAGAAAAAACAACAAGTCCTACAATGTAAATATCACTGTGATGTTGAACTTATGTCGCATTCAGAAGTAGGTGGTGAGCCCGTGCACAGGACCTATGAGTTGGTACCCACCAGTGGAAAGTTTGTTGACCGTTCTTAACAATTCACCGCTGGTGTGTTTATGTGTGGATGTAAATAAACACAAATGAGAAAGAAATAAAAGAAATCACAATATTTCGCTATCCACCATGCAAAAGATATATATTTCATTTGTTATACATTTTCTGAGGTTATTTATCAAAATCCCGAGTACCAAAACATTTCATTTAACATGTTTTTATAACAAAAGCATGTGTGTTCTGCATCTTTGTTGTCATTAGAGGTGAAGGTCACAAATTGGAAAGTTTCTGGTGGCACCCAACTCACCAGTGGTATATACCACCTGTGAGACCATTCTTGACAAATTTACAGGCTGTGAGGTCGTGTTTACGGCTGGTAAGAATGCTGCATAATAGTAAGGGTTATACACACTGTTTGAAATCGACTGTCATCTTCCTTTCAAATAGATATAGAGTTATATTATAACAAGAGATCAAAGTAAGGACTAAGGAGGACTTTTTTCAATTGATATGCATGTGTATACCCCAATTTTTGGTATCATCGGAGAAGTTGAAATCATGATTCATATCACAAACTACACCTTTTCAAAAAACCTTACTTATAAATTTACAGAGTGGGGGTTTTATGCCCCCCTCCCCCCTGCGGCATTGAGGTTGGTGCTGTTAATATGGATTTGCCAAAAGCATTAGGGATGTTTTTGGTGTTTTTTTTATGGTGGTTTTTTGTAGAATCTTTCTTTTTAGAAGTATATTCATCGTCTTATGGAGATTGAAATGCAACAGGATTCAACTAGGACTGTGAAAGAGTACTTGTGTTCTTGTCAAAGACTGGAGTCCTCCAGAGTATATTAAGCTGGAGAAAGATTAAAGGGGAAAGTTTTTGACCCGGGACGAAAATCTCCTCAAATTACAAAGATCATACATTTGAAGTCTTTATATACAAATATCAACAAACACCACAGCTTACTGGGATATAACATATCACCTTTTGACAGCACTGATAAACTATTCCTTCCAGACTAAAAAGGTATAAGTTCTCAAAGAATTTTGTTACTTGATGCAGTTTTTTTACTGTTTTAAAGTACACAAACTTTATTTAAATTTTCAACAGCAGATTCCCACATAAGTCCTTCTGTACAGGGCAGTTGTTAATCATCTGAGATGGGTGTACATTAGAATGCACTTGCCATGGAACATTAGTTTGTTGATTTTAGCATCACAATTGACAGAGGAATGAAGGTTCTTAAATGCTGTTTGACCCCTCGACTTTGGGCTTTAAACTCTTTCTTTTGATTAGAGGTTACTTGTTTGTAGATATTTATCTGTACAGGGTGGCTCACCATCTGGATTTAGGATTTTTTAAAGAACTTGTAGTCACTGCACGCATAAGCATTATTAGAGGTGTTGGGCTTTGGCAGAGGTATGCACTCTCTGAGTGCTCTTGTTTGTCAATGCTTCCACCAAATTTGCACACAATCAGTCTGATACAATAAATTCAGTTATAAATCATCATTAAACTGAAGAGACTGAAATTTTGTTGTTTTTAAATCGGACCTGCCAATCTGATAGCACTTGAAGGAGGCCACGGTGGCAGAGTTGTAACACTCTCGCCTCCCACCTCTGAGGCCGAGGTTCGGTTCACGGCTCTACCTCAAGTGGGAAAGCTGGTAGTTGCTTGCCGTTGGTCGGCAGTTTACAGTACAGAACCTTGACCAACTGTATATACTGGTTTCCTCTGCCCTTCCAACTACCCGTCGTGATATGACCTGTATAGTGTTGAAAGCGACGTAAAACCCTAAATAAATAAAAATAAATAAATAAACATAGCACTTGAAGAATTCTTGAAAATAAATATAGCTTTGTATCTGTGTGTAAATTGTATCTAATATATCATACGAGTTCCTACTCTGTTATCATATTATCAGGAAATGGAATTTGTCAATTTGTGTAAATATGAAGTAGTTGGTCAGTAAAATTAGTTAAATATATTTAGTAGAATTTTACTGACCAACTACTTCATATTTACACAAATTGACAAATTCCATTTCCTCATAATATTATAACATTGTTGATGTGTGTGGGTTTTTCGTGTACAAAGCCAAGTTTATTAGGTAAACCATGGAGTAATATTTTGATGAACCTGCAAATAAAATTTCTTTTCAATATTCCAAACTTTTATTTATATTTTGAGTTAGAAACAATGAATATTTTTTGTCATTTGATTCTGCATATTTCTGTTTATTTTAGATTTCCTGGGCATTTGAAAAATGTATATTTTTTGAATTGCAATTGGTTATAAAATTTAAAAACTACCTATGGAGTCATATTGAACTTTATTTACTCCGTTCATAATATCTCCCCTGCCCCCCTCACAATCCCTCATACCTCCTCCCTCCCACACCTGGTCTCAGATCAAGAAAAACTACAGCACAATACAAGTACTTTAAAGTGCTTTCATCACCTTGTTTCAATTACCTAGGTTATAATGACATACCCTTATGTCCCACTTCTCTTCAGAGCAAGGTGGGGTAACAGCTTTCACTGGTGTCAGAAGCCAGAGAACAGAGGGAGTGTCGGGGGTTAATTTGGTGGGAGTTAAAACCAGGCCTAGTTTTGATACTATTCTTTGTACAAGTATAATTGTATTACTATACTTTACAGAGATTTAACACATATTTTTAACCATTTCACTTCACAAAAAAAATGTGCCATTATAGTAGTTTACATCGAAAAGGAAGTGAAATTTTAGTTCCAATGCATTTTTAAAGGGTTTTTAAGCGCGAAACCTCGATAGAGCTCGTGCCTCTAGAGATCACTTTTATTTTTATCTCCAGACTTTCATGAATTGTGGCGCATCGTGATGAGTATTTGTCTGCTCACTTAAGTTAAGTGGCAATGGGCTACGTTAGTACTTGGATGGGTGACCGTCTGCGTTCTACACCAGCGTGTCACGAGACTTTTGTAAATTCTAGTGCACTACTCGTGTCCCTGATGGCTTTGCGCTCATGCTAGGGGACCAAAACACCTTTTGGCCTTGTTTATCATCACATTAATGTAAGCAGTACTTGAGGTGTTGGACCTTGATGCAGGTTTGCACTCTTTGAGTACTCTTGGTAGTAATTGTTATATATTTAGTGTATTTTATTATTTTAGTGCAGAAAATACATCAGTGATCATGTTCTTCAATTTAGCTTTTTTTACTTACTTAATTTCATAAACTGCTCCAAATACAATATACTTCAAATCATACAGTGACAGCCTTTTAATAGATACATGAGATGCCAAAATATTTCAAAAAGGTCTGTTTTGTTATGCTGTTATACACTGGGTCAAATAATG
Source organism: Sabellastarte sp. h YS-2021 (assembly GCA_964017235.1). Lineage (NCBI taxonomy): Eukaryota > Metazoa > Annelida > Polychaeta > Sabellida > Sabellidae > Sabellastarte > Sabellastarte sp. h YS-2021. The sequence continues at coordinate 90,996,264 of OZ024934.1, forward strand.
CAGTTCTAGTGAAGTTTGATGTGGGAAAATTAAGTAAAATATCTATTAAAACTTCCTTAAGCCTTTAATAACTGTACATCTTGTTGGTAATGGCTTTCCTATTTCACTTGTTTTGGGCGGTGGGAGCTTAGATAACAGTATGAGCTGTCCAGGATGATTTTGTTCCAAGTAATGTTCTTTTGGTGCAACCTCATCATTTCTCAATGTAATTAACATTTTCATCATACAAAAGGGTTTGAGAAAGTTTATGTTGCCTTCTTGTGAATACGGTATGTTTATTCAACCAAAACAATAACACTTTCAAAACCCTTAGTGCATAATGAAAATTTTATTCACTTTTTAACACAGAGAATTAGATCCTTAAAACAACTGCATATCATTGAGTAGATTTTGAAATAAAAGAATAATTTTTTTTTTCTTTCGAAGAAAACAGACATTCTTGATTCACAGTAGGTGTTGAGGGTGGCGACAGGCGGACAGATATTTCTTCTGATTGATTTTTTAATCAATCATTTTCTATTATTGACAAGCCGGTTATTTATTACTATCATATATAAACATGTTTCAAGTCATTTTTAAGACAATAAACATTCTTTGTCTTCTCTGTGTTCTTTCAATTAAAGTTCCTTTTCTTTCACCATAAGTCATTTATTTCCATCATTTATATCATTCTGATGATGTGATAAAATTTCTTTTTGTACTTAATGCTTCAACAGTAACAAAAAGTCATTTTTTTCTAAAGAAAATATATTATTGCGATATAAAACTTTATATCAAAATGCAGACGACTGTTTAGTGATGCATCATATGCAACAGATTCACAGAACAGATTATGTTTAGTTTATTACATATTCCATGTACGTTTCTGTAATACATTAAGTGCATAAAATATCATGCTTTGAAGTTGTTTAATGCTTTGACCAAAAAATATTGATGCTTAGAAATGTTAAAATTTCCCCAGCATATAAAATTTTCAATAAGGGCATGACCATTTAAAATCATACAAGAGGAAAAATTCTTTGAAATTCTGCGATGTATTGGACATTTAAGTATTAAAGTATACTCTTTTAATTGTTCTATAAGTCTTAGTGACATTCTGACTCTCCTAAAAATTATTAAGTAAGTATCCTATTTTCTTCAGTTTATATACTTCATTGTTAAAAGCCGAAGAAAACAATAGTATAGCATTGAATCATATCACAGAACCAGCAACTCAAGCATTGTTTATGTGTGCAGTGATAAGGAATCTGTTAAAAATTTCCTCAACCCACCCACCAAAATTCAACTGTCTTTTCCTTATGCCATTGTCAAAATGACCTTAAAATTTTATGAAAATTTGTCATTAACTTTTAGAGTTATTTAGAAAATAAGCAAACAGACAAATGCACACCGCCCATTACAAAACCTCCTCAGCAGAGGTAGTTAAGAAAGTAAGCTCTCTCTGGACCAATAAATCATCAATACATAAACAATAATTCTATTATTCTTCTATTTTCTGTATAATACACCTAGAGTCTGTCTTTAAAATAGAGATTAAGCACTATAAAAGTACTATTGGAAATAGTATTATATTTGTGGGAAATCTCTTGTATAGGGTTGTTACAGTGGATATATGTCCTTGTCGTTACTGCTTCAAATCTACATAATGTGGCGTCAACTTAAAAGGGACTTCTACTTAACAGAGGTCTCCATAAAGGGATTTGATTGTATATACCGGTAGATATCCATTTCCATCCTTATACCTGTCTTTATGTACACTTTTTCTGTTATATTCAAATAAGGACTTAGAAACACTTTAACCAGTCGTGATATGACCTGTAGAGTGTTGAAAGCGACGTAAAACCCCGAATAAATAAATAAATAGAAACACTTTATATTATAGCATCATATAGCAGGACATTCCAACTGCAAATTTTCCTTGGTTCACTCTTGTCTGTGGTTGATTCGGTATGTGCAATGGTTTAATGAAATTTTCAACTATGATTTTTTTTGTGCACCCTAGAATCCACTAATATGGATTAGGTGTCTCTAATCCATGCAAATCAGCTTATTTTTTCATTTTAAGGTGAACATTATGCTTAACAAAATCTTCCTTTTTTTGTTTGGACATTTTTTTTCGCCTAATTTTTGGATTAATCTGTGATAATGATCTCTAGTACTTTGCATAATGGAGCTTTTGTTATTATGGGGTTATATGTGACATTGACTTAGTGATATAGTTTCGCAGGAGACAATTGAGAGATATGATGGACTTCTCTCTATGTATATACTGTGGGAAATTTAATTCAAAATTTGGATATTTTACAATAATACTGATCAAGTAGAAATGAAGATAACTTTTGACAAACATCTGTAACATTTTGAATGTTTATAATTCTTCGTCATTCCTTTGTGGTATATTAGATACAAACTGAAGAAAGACATGTGACCCTAAAGGCCCAAGAGGGTGTATTGTCCCTAAATGGTTAAAACAGGGGTAGGGTGATAAGTTTGGGGTGGTGGGTGGGGGGGTAGGGGGGTTATTCATAAGTCAACTGTAGAGTTTCCATCTGTGCCCCCAGAAATGCCAAGTTTTAATTTAATAATAATAATCCTCAAAGGGGCTAAGCAGGACAAGTACCCCTAATTAAGGACATGGGGTTTAAAACAGATTGGAAGGGGATGGGGTTTGGGGGGGTGGGTGTGGAAATGGGGAGGGGGGAAGCCTAATGATAGAATGTGTTTCCTATTTTCATGCAGCTAAAATGGTGGATTAGAGCAAGCAGGAAATGTGACTGTTGTCACAGCATGTGGTGAGTTTGCCTCTGTGAGGTTTTCCCCAATTGTAATATAAAGTGAGAGGCAGTAAAATATTCATAAAAATTCTGTAACAAATTAGGGCTGTATCACCAAAAAGTCACAAATGTGAAAAGAGCAGCCTGCTAGTTTAAGGTGAAATAAGGATGGTTTTCCATGTGGCCAATTTACCATACTGTGGACGATTTCATCTTTCTTAATTTCCTGAATGTTAGGGTATATTACTGTGTGTATGTATGGGTGATGTACTATGCACAGAAGGTTGGGACAAAAACAAAGCATGCTAATTTTGATAATGTAATTACCAGGGTACATCCATGGCTGCGGGGCAAATTAAGACACTAAAGACTATCCTCCTTTGGAAAATATATATCAGTCAAAGAGATGTAACATGTATTATCAAATTATATCAGGAATTTTTTTTTTTTTAGAGTCAAATTCTTGAGGATATTTTTCAATCTTGAATATTAAATGAAAGAAGAGCAGTTGGTACAGAATACTGGTTTACTGGTTACTGTATTTATCCATACAAACGCCCCCTCCCTAATTATTGCCCCCCCCCCCCCCCCTCTCTACCTTTGCAAAGCTCATTTTTCAGGGTTTTACATCCCTTTCAACAGCCAACATCTTTGTGATTCTGAAAAAAAGATGCATTTTAGTACTTCCCTAATCAAATATCTCCTACAAGAAATAAAGAAAATCGGAGCAAAACATGGCAGTTTTGATCACAGACGCATTGAAATCTACAAAAATACGAAATAAAACTTTAAAATATCTTTAGATTTAACGCTTGTTTCCAATATTTTAAGCTCATTCGCCATTAAACATGCTGGCAAACGAGATCAAGGCTATAAGTGTCATTATGCCTATTGTCACTGCACACGAGAGTTGATTTTTTTAATATGTAAAAGTTCTTCCATGTTGAAAAATGCATTGGTGTTTACATGAATAAATATGGTAATTATGCAAAATTATTTTTCAGAATAATTAATAAATAAAGTATATGTTTCCTTTGATAGTCAGAGGTAATAGCTCACTTGGTTAAGGTTATTAATGGAACAAAATAAGTTTATAAAAAAGATCTACCTATTATTGCCATATATGTATCTGGGCCCTCCTGGAAAAAGTGTCCTGACTGGAAAAGTCAATTTTATTATAGAATCCTTCATAATTACAATAAAAGTGCCTTAATGAGGTAAACTGTGGAAAAATTGTGCAAATTGGTGGCATGTTTGGCTTTACATCTACACTTGTCCCAGGAGACGACTTATTACTGGAAGTCTGCTGGAAACCACAATTCACACCCCGGGCTATTCTTTAACTGAGTGGACCATTCCATTCATTCAACCATTTAGACCTATTGTCCTAACAAAAAAATTAGGGTTGGGGGGCGGGCATTCTTACAGTTTTTACTCAGGCTCTGTGGGAATTATGAGAGCATATGTGTCTGAACAACACATGGTTACTTTGGGTAACATGTTTTCATGGCAGCTTGAGAGTGCAGTAGAAAAATGTAAATAAATAAATTCAAGGAAGTGATGGGTCATCAGAGGTATTATGATTCTTAGGTGGAATAAGAAAATATTACAGTTTGCCAGATTTGCCACTGAGGACCCCCACCTAACTCCAAATTCTTACCAAATTTATGATTCTCATGCTATATTAAATTATTTGTAAAATGCATTGCATCGTTTATATGTAATTTTTTGCCCAGGGTATAAATTTTGAGAAAATTCAGTCAGCTAGACCGATAATTGAACTTAGTGAGATACTCCAACATAAAATACCGTATTAAAAGATACTATTATATTTTTTACAGGATACTACAGCTTATTATATTAATTATCACATAATCTGACATCATCACAACAGCTTTAGCTGTGGCAGAAAGAAATGTAATTCGAATCAAACTCTGAACCCAGCTCCATTCAACCGAAACATTTATTTTGAAAAATATATTTGGACAAATTGGGATTAATAGATGAGAAAATCTTCCCCGCAGATATAGTGTATGTTGTGCACTCATAGGGTAGGCGCAAATTGTCAACCCCATTTTCACCCTGTTATTGTCAAATTTCAATGGACCATGTGAACCGGGTGATAAAATTCCACATTTTGTACTCTAAAAGTGGAAACATTAACCCTCCCATGTACTCTCCAAAGTCGGTTAACCCCAAAGGCATTCGGGGAAGTATAAATTTGTGATTTTGTAATTATGATATGAATCTCGGGTACATATGCTCATGTTGACCATATCACAACATGGGACCCACCACATGCGTTCACACCCACAAATATTTCAGACATCAGGTCTCACCTGCCTTTCCTACAAGTTCTATTGTGTCCAGCTGATCAAATTATACACATGGTCTGGTGGCCATATTTGAATATAATTACAATGGGTGGGTTTATGCTGGAGTTCACTAGGGATCCCTTTGATTCTAATATACAGTCAATCCCTGTTAAGTTGGATCTCAAAGGCACCAGAAAATACTTATACTCAATCAGGGTTTCTAGATAATTGGGAAAAATGTCAATGGAAAGATTGTTTAAGGATTGTTATGCAAGAATTTTATTAAGTTCTACATGAAGTAAAATTCTACTAACCAGAGTTACAATTGAAGGAGTCTAGTTATTATTCAGTAATACAGTAGAATCTCTATCATCTGAATTTTCAATTATCTGACCTCAAAAGCTATTATTTTAGCCCTTCTATTCTTCGACCCTTCTATAATCCAACCTAATTGTTACTCCCCCACGAGGATTGGATAACAGAGGTTCTGCTTTACAATTGCAGGTGATGGTAATTTATATTAACTTCTAAATTACTAATACATATTACAAATCTTGAGAAAAATAATATACTAGTAATATCCACAAAGTAAAATGATAAAATATAAACAATCGTAAAGAGAAAAAAAAAACAAGTGAGACATTCATCATAGTAAAATTAAATGTTACTAATGTTGTCCTTTTATTCGTATTGCAACACATCTGCCTGTGTGGTGTAGCTTGACCAGTTCCTCTCGGGTTACTGAAGTAAAGCAGTTCTTGACTTGGTTGGTACTTAGATGAGTGACTGTCTGAGTTCTGGGCCAGGTATCTCAGGGCCGATACACACTGACTCTGATGATCACTTAAATGGTGGTGCTGTTTCAATATAACCAAAACTAGGTATCAGGCGGGACATTAATCAATCATATAGTAATATATATAATAGACTATTGATGAGAAGTTAAACTGAGTGATTGTGTTAGTATTATGCCCAAGATGAGTATCACTCAACAAGGACTAGCATTTTTTCACAGATACTTATCTGTTATGTTGTATTAGGACATATCTTTGAGTCGTTTTAAGGATCCTGTGCTAAGAAAACTACTGCTGTATTTCAGTGTATTATATTAACACTTTTAAACAACAGAAAATAATGACTGCCACTAACAGATAGGTGGGCTGAAATTTAGGGAAAGAAACAACATGTATCACTACATTATCAGTCAAATTATGTATTTAGATTTTAGACTGATGGAAAACTGAGAAAGATATTATGTACAGAGGTCCACCAGTGTTAGTGTCCTGAAGAAATAATACAAATGATTTCCCCAAAAAACATAGGAACAAAAATTTTTTACTTTAGGTGTGACAAATGAGAATCGATGCTTTTCTCCATTTTGTAAATATTTATCAAATATTTCTTCAAAGTTGAGACAGTTGAGTTTTATTGTTTATTTGGCCACATGGGTACATGTGTGTGTCAGTCTCTGGTCGCATGCATAGAGGCATAGCTTCACAGTCCCAGTGACACTGATCCCTCTCAGGACATTTTTGAAGTCAGGGCTTTAAGTATTGGACCAGTGTCAGGACTTTTGTGTTATTTGTGTGGAGTAATAAACATGAAATTTGTCACAATATGGGAAATTTGCCATTTTGGGGTCACCAACACATAAAATTTATTAAGTAGTAGACATACTGTAACTGATAAGAAAAACATCTAAAAATGAATGCAACAATCTTATACAGGGTGAAAATTCACTATAATTCAAAGCCAAATAATATGGGTTTCCTTTGTGGCAAATTTCTCACACCATGGCAAAATTTCATATACATTACTGTACAGTCAATCAGACCAGTTTCCTGCCAGAGAAAATCTCAAGTGGAACTAAGTCCAGCTAAGTCCTTCCCCTTCCCTGATAGCTGAGTCGAGTCTTTCCTCAGTAACTGGGTGAATTATGTGTGGCAAATTGTTAAAGCTGGTTTCAGGTCATTTTGGTCCTTATGTTGGCAATTGTGTTTGTGTGTTTCAAGATTACTGAGCCAGTTTTAATGAGGAATTTTGTAAAATAATGCAACATTTGGTGTTGGGATTGGTATATTGGCATTCTTCATTTTGTTTGGTTGTGATAAGAACAGCAAAAAGTGCCATGAATATTAGAGAAGTGGTTATTGAAAAGGCTTTCGGTAACAATAAAATTAGTATCAGAGATGCCTGTACACCACAGCCCGGGGAAATATTTTTAAACACCATGAGATACAGAAGACATGAAACAGTTCAAACATCAGGAGACTTTCAGAGTAAACTGTGTCAGCTTTGTAACAGGGCCAAATAATATTTAAGTAGAGAAAATAATGTTTCAGAGAGACAAAATTATGTAAAGATAAAGTATTAAACTAACAATTCAAAAGTAAGATGATGGCATAGATCAGTAAACTAAGAGTTATAAATCTGTAAAATTTATCAATTGAAGTATAGCTGTCAATGGAAATAGCACAATTAAGTAAAATTACATTTAATTATCAGCTGCACCAATGCACATATCTTTCTGATAAGAGAAATATGTCTCAAATATGGCAGGTCAACACACTTTGGCAGAACCAAGGTTAAAGTTCACACCACGACGACGCACATCTACACCCCCGAATCAATGTCCCTGCCAAGCCTCAGAAACCGTAAGGTGTAGTAAGTTAATACTTGGTAGGGACATTGGTTGGGGATGTAGGTGTGCATTGTCATGGTGTGACTTTGATTTGACCTTTGAACTTGGCATAGTGACCTTGAGTTTGAAAATATATATTTTTCATGAAAATGATCCTTACAATCGTTGGTAACCTTTGTCGGTAAGACCACTGAAACTGCTGGAAAGTAGTGCCCCCATATCATATATCTCCTGTATCTCCCATATTGTTTAATCATATTGTTTCATTGTCTGGCTATTCTGATGGGCAATAATAGGTAATTCCTTTGGAAAAATCCTCCAATCCGCAAAACTAAAAATCACAAAAGGTGTCAAGTAATGATACTTTCCCCATTTCTTTGATACACCACCTTGTGTTTAACTAACCCAATTCAGGGAAGCTAACTTACTGAATTGGGTATATTTTTATTATTTGTGAAATATGCCACATTTGTAAATGTGATGGCAAATATATATGTTGGTGACATACATGATGGTTGCTTAAATCAGTAAAGACTGAAGATTTTTTGGAAGCGGTAGAGTCAAACAGAATCACTATTATTTGACATGATTCAACTTAAAACTCATGAAAAAGACAAAAAAAAACCCCAAAAACTTCAATCCAAAATCAAAAGACATCCTCAATGTTGATGGCCAATAAAAACAATTAATTAAACAATGTGGTCATGTGACCTTATTGGCGGGAGGATGGACTACTGTATCTCAATGGCCCAGTTAAGTTTGTTACATAACTTAATTCAGCATCTCTGTGTTGGCCATTGAGTTGGATGGCTCCCGCCAGTAGTTACTATTTTAGGTAATGATAAAGGTATTTTTCTATAAACTCTGTAACCACCATTGTCGGTAACTGGGTCAGTGTGAAAACTTAATCTGACAGACTATACCGATAATTTCTGTAATAAACAACAAAAAGCACTGACATAGGATTTTTTACAAAAGTTATAAAAACTGCCTTAAAATGTTTCAATTAGTTGTCTCTAGTATTTTCATGACTAACATCCTGTAGGTGTAACAGTAAACATGGCCAATGCAATTAATATTGCAAGGTATTTTACTGCAGTGCACAAAACAAAACGCTAAGTGGACAGAATGCTATCAAAATAGCAAAGGAGGACAAAATGCCTGCCATTTCGGGGGCAGGGCGGATAAAATGCTGTTCTTAAACAAAATGTTTGATATACATTTTTCCCAAGAGATAAAAATAAAAGTATATTGGGTGTTTTGTCCTCGCTGTCCAAAAAATGGCCAGCATTTTGTCCTTCCTTGCAATTTTGATCCATGTTTTGTCCACCAGCATTTTGACCACCTCCATTTTGTCCTGGATTCTTTTACTGCACACTCTTCATAATGTGCAGGGATGTTTATTGTAAAAATTGCAGTAGACTACTTTTGAATATGGTTGAACCTAAAATACATAAAACCAGAATTTAAAGTTTTAACTTTCACTGTAATAAAAAACAACATCCAAACCCATTATGGTAGCATAAGACTGATAGCTAGAATAAATTTAAAATAAAGCTTAGATAATAAACTGTCACCCTAACACCTTTGGATCCTGACCAGAGGTAAACAGCTTTACATATAGCAGCTTACAGTGTACAGAGATTTGCCGTTGTTGGTAATGAAACCATGGGGTGACTCTGGGGAAGTTATAAAGCATTTGATTATTGTAATGGTACAATGCTACGTTAAAGTTATGCCAAGATGTAGTGCCATTGAAGAGGGCTTTTAGGGAGGGTTTAGCCACGTGCCAGCAATCTCAAGCATCATGCAAAGTCCACAAAAGAGAGAGGTCTGTCCCTCACCCCCCTCAAAAAGCACACATGCCCCTCCTCCCCCCCTGTGACCCCCTTCTCTTCCCTCCCAAGCTGGGATAATCATATCATAGCTCTGGGCTCACTACAGTTCACTAGTCAGGATGTAATAAGCCACAAAGACTTCAAGCTCCACTTTAAATCTCTCACACAGATGCCCTTGTGGTTTTTGTTTTGCTTGGTAACAATTCCCAAACATTTTCCCCTCCCCACCCCTTCTCCTTATTGAGGGGCTGTGGCTAAGGTTTGACTTTCACTTATTATAACTATTATGATAACCTCCCCCCCCCCCCCCCCCCCCCCCCCCCCGCCTTAATACCCCCAAACCCTTGCCTTCTTTCCAAGCAACTTCTGCATTTGTATACTATCTCATTTCCAAAATCCCCCCCCCCCCCCTCAAAATCTCCACGTCAGTGTCATCATCATTATTATAAGGACAATAATTCTCATTTTTTCTTCTGTTGAACCCATACCAGTGATTTGAGGCTATTTACGTAGTTGTAGGGCAGTTGTTTATGATGTGGCACTAATACAATGTTATGGAAGCCTTAGGACCCTTAGGACCCTTTTCTTTGAATTCCTCCACATTTTTTTTTCTTAAGAAATATTTAGTGCCCAAGTTTGTTACATTTTACTTTCACATATCTGATTGAACATACTATTTTTGAATTTGGTGTCAGTTGATAAAACATAAATAATTGTCTGTATTGTTAATATTTATGGGGTTGGGGGCACCTGTACCACTATACCCAAGGGGTACATAGTCACTAAAACTCTGATAAAATATGCTAAATCTTATTGAAATCTCTGTGTAGCTCCTCATAACAGTTTAAAATCCCTGGTGGATACTTTGGTTTAGTGTTCACTATGGTGCTGCCTCCGCCACCAAAAAATTAGACCAGCTAGCTTAAAAAACTTGGCAGGATATCTTCATTGCCAGGTAAGCTTCTCTGTGACTGAAATTAGCCTCATTCTGAAAAACAAGATGGCCGCCCTGGGCATTTCTTTGAAAATTATCCACCTTTTTCTACTGACTGGTTCTCATAACTAGAAGGTTGAATCTTTTCATAAGTGATGTGTATAACAGATATATATGTCCTCTACAAACACACAGGCATTTGACCTTGAAGCTCTTCATTCAAGGTCATCCAAGGAGTGCCAAAGTACCCCACATAGACTTTAAAAGTGGGCTTTAAAAGTACCTATGTCTCCCTTATTATTGGTCCTAGAGGTTTGGCATGTGAAACCATTACATAGGAAATCATGAACTAGGAATCTTCTGATGTGGTCGGATTTGACCTTCGGCCCCTCCTTCAAGGTTAAATGAGGGTAGCCAAACTTAAAAAGTGTTTATAATGTGCTTATTATTGCTCCTAGAGTTAGGGATGTGAAACCAACCTATAGAAAATCATGGACTAGGAATCTTCTGATGTATTGCTTACTGCCTTCAGGGAGGCGTCTTTCTGGTTGTAGCTGTCATTATTGTATCACAATACAGTCCTACTGGTGGATTATTTTTACGATAAATTGTTGGGGTCAAATTTCAGCACCCTAATGCATCATTACTTCAGGATATTAAAATAACATCAATTGTTTAATTGTGAAGACCTCAAAATATCATTGTAGATCTCGCATAATTCCGTAGCCGCGCTCTATAATGCCCATGGGCATAGTGACCAAATATTTGCAAAAGTTGGGGATGGGCGTTTACAACAACGAAAACCAGCCGGGCATTTTAAAAAAATAACCCGAATTTGGGGAACAGCGTTTTAACACATACCGACTGGAGGTAAATTATGCGGTTGGTAAACCAATCTTGGCACAATAAAAGGTGACATAATTGCTAAAATAAGGAAAATATTGTTGAAAATGGATATAAATTGATCAAATTTGGCAGATTATTGGGTTTTTATGAAGAAGGTTTGCATAGAAACGACATATTAGCAATTTATGGGCGATAACATAAGATTGTGGATGGGCACTTTCAAAAGCATGAGCGATACAGAGCGCAGCACCAGTATTATAATATTATATGTGAGGTACTGTTTCTTTGTATGCTTTGAGGTTATACTTTGCACCATGTGTGTGCGTACATCTGGGCGTCCAATAGTCCATGCTTCTGTGCATCCGTGCGTTTGTCACACAGTTTCCTCTAAAACTGCTACAGTTACATAATTTTGATAAATTACTAGTCCTAATGAATTTTTATGCCCTTCAATATTTTTTGGTTTTGTGAACTTTGGCCTACTTTTGAGTGAGTAATAGCACATTTACCCAATAAAATTAAATGGCTTATAACTCTCAAACTATTGCATGTACACTATTTTCTTCAAATATGTTGTTCAGGTACTTTGTTCAGGTCCTGCACCAATAACATGGTCAGTTGTTTGGAAGTGCAATAGTTAAGTTTTGGAAGTGTATCTCAATAGTTAAGTTTTGGAAGTGTATCTCAATAGTTAAGTGAGCAATAGCTACTTTGTCACTATTTAATGGTTTTTAATAGTGGTGTGAATGGTAAACCGGTATACCGCATTTCGTTTCGTTTAGGTAGAAAAGACGAAATCCGCAAAGAATATTTAAGTACCGGTTATTGAAAACGTCATCATATTAGGCTTTCTACTAGTTAATATTTCGTCAAAACAATAAAGATCATAATTATACATTTGAGGAAAAAGTTACATTTTCGCTTTATATTCACGGTAAATGAAGTTTACAAACTTCAAAATATCTCGCGAATCCATATTTCCTATTGAGAATATACCTCATGTACTCTTGCGTAAAACTTTTGATCATATATCTGTACACTTTTGAAATCCTGGATTTCATTCGGTTTCAAAGCCCCGAAAACCGGTTTTTATTTTCATAACCGGTCCGACCACTAGTTTTTAACCATAAAGAGTAAATAGCTTCTATCTTCAAAATTAATGCAGATACAATTTCTTTCAAATATGTTGTTCATCTACTTTTTTGTGAACTGTAACATTTATAAGTTTCACACCTGTTGGTTAATGTACAAGTGAGTAATGGCTACTTTATTGCTACTTTTATAATATGAAAAATCACAAATATTTTGAAAACCGTAAGAGATAGAGCAATTTCGAGCGAATTTTTGACTCACAGGGTAGTACAAGACTATCCTATGCAAAGGGGAAAAATTTCAGTTTTTGCGACTTTTGCCGGGCCATCTTGGATTTTAGCGGAAAATGAAACATTGAAAATATCTCGGAAACGGTAAGAGATAGAGCAATTTTGAGCGAATTTTTGACTGGCAGGGTAGTACAGGAGTATCTTGTGCCTAGGGGAAAAATTTCAATTTTCGCCACTTTTGGCAGCCATCTTGGATTTTAGCGGAACATAAAACATTAAAAATATCTCGGAAATGGTAAGGGATAGAACAATTTTGAGCAAATTTTTTACCCACAGGGTAGTACTAGAGTATCCTGTGCCTAGGGGAAAAATTTCAATTTTCGCCACTTTTGGCGGCCATCTTGGATTTGAGCGGAAAATGAAAAAGTGTTAATATCTTGAAAACCGTAAGAGATAGAGCGATTTTAAGCGAATTTTTGACACACAGGGTAGTACAAGAGCATCCTATGCAAAGGGGGAAAAATTGCAAGTTTCACCACTCTTGGTGGCCATCTTGGATTTTAGCGAAAAATAAACCATTGAAAATATCTCGAAAACGGTAAGAGATAGAGCGATTTCGAGCGAATTTTTTACCCACTTGGTAGTATCCTATGCAAAGGGTATCCTATGCAAAGGGGAAAAATTTCAATTTTCACCACTTTTGGAGGCCATCTTGGATTTTAGTGGAAAATAAAACATTGAAAATATCTCGGAAACGGTAAGAGATAGAGTGATTTTGAACGAATTTTCGACCCACAGGGTAGTACAGGAATATCTTGTGCCTAGGGGAAAATTTCAGTTTTCACCACTTTTGGCAGCCATCTTGGATTTTAGCAGAAAATGAAAAATTGTGTATATCTCGGAAATGGTATTTCTGCCTCTTTAATACTCAGCGGGAGATACACTCCACAGCAGTGGACTTGTTTATCATGATCTATTTGTGGGTTACATATGCTTTTCTCACCTCAAAGCTTGTAAGGTTGAACGTAAGATGGGACAGTTGATTGATTGTCAATGGTTTTTATTTGGATTTTGAGCAACAATAAAATCTTCACTGTGTTTTATCTGGCTCAGATAAGATGTATTTTTAAGAAAAAAAAATACTAAAAAATTCAAATTTGAAGCAAAGGTGGGACATGAGAAATAGTGAAATCTGCCTCAACATTAGGCACGAATCATTCATTTCAGACTCGGGCAGTATTCATGAAACATTTGGTGCTGATGCATTGTGGGGGCCATTCCTAGAAAGGATGGGGGATAGAGTCTGTCTTTTGTTGCCAAGTAACCACATCTCGTTCCACTGTTAACTCTCCTGGGAGACTTCCTGGCTAATCTGGATCTTTCACTGCAGTTGCTCCATCGGGAGAGTTGTAGATTGTATTATCCAGACAATCAGCTGAATGAATACATTTTGATTCTGAAAAAAACCTGCATATTTTGTTCTTATAATGAATTCCTACTCATTGAATATATAGTCCTTCAGTTAGTTTGCATATATATTTAAAAAAACTAGATTAAATTAACTGGTGAATGTTTACATTTTGTATGTCAGAAAAAAATTATGGTTTACAACTTTACATGCCCATAATAAGACAGAGCTTCTGTCTTTTTTACCTAATTCTCTGCTTTTCAGTCAGTTACTATTATGTTGGGTTCACACTTTTTCTGTTTGATGCCTTTGATGTAATTCTTACACAGTTTTATAGGACCAACAAGAATTTGGTGGCAAAAGACTACATAAAATCTCTATCCTCGATAAATATGTCCATTTTAAACTTTGCAAATATTTGGTCACATTGCCCACGGACATTACAGAGCGCGGCACTGATGATTCACGGAATAGTCTATTTTTAGTGTGTTAATACATCATACCCAATGGACAATTGCTAATCCGGTTGGCGCAGACGATCCCGCCAAATGACAGAAAAATTCGTCCTGTATAAATACCAGCAAACCACTAAACCACTGTGCATCTATAATTGTACGTGATCCTCAAATGACCGAAAAACCAGCAATGTACAGTGTTTATTCCCTATAATTAAGTTTTAAACAGCTTAAAATATTCCGGAAAATTTGTTATTAATCCAAAAGTGAAGTGGTCATTGCATTTATAAATATGGTACCATACTTTCAAAGTGTGCTTAGAAATGTTTGAACATCAAGCTGTCTCAGGTAAAAACTTTATTGTGGAGTAGTCAATTTGAATAACTTAACCATTTTTGAACTCTGAAAAATCCATGAAATTAATTTAGTCTTTTAGGATTGCTCAAGTATCCACAATGGACGGGTTTTCGATATGACAACGTAAATGGACAATGATGAGTATCAAAATGTATGCAACCAAAGTTATCAGAAATATAACAAGAAAATAAAATCAACAAATTCTTTGATTCATTTTGATTGCATATTCATTGTAAAATATTATAAAAACCTCATCCAAAAATGAGACTGTGAGGTTATAGTTTAAATGATCGAAAACTTGAATATATTGAAAACCTGTACATCGGCTATACTGTAAGTAATGATGTAATGTAATCAGAGGGCTATGGAGGGTAGGCTTTACTGAAATGCTATGTCTTCATGCTTAAGTTTGTGTCTGAAAGATGGAAGAGAAACAACCACAACAGGTAAAATGGGATATGTCACGAAAATAATATTAAACCAATTTTTCTTTTATCAGTAAATTCATTGAAGGCCCATTTTTTTGTCCAAATTGTAGCATGGATAAAGCAAGGATAAAATATGTTATTTAGAATCTACATAAAAATAACTTTTTCTATATAACAGAGGTTTACATAAAGGGGATTTGACTGCATAAAGAGTGTCCGTTACCTCTAGCATTATGAAATTGTTTCCAGTAAATTAGGCCAATACTGACAACCTTTTGGTTTGAGCACAATTAGTCTGTATATGAGAATAACAAAGGTGGGATTTGGATCTGCTAATTAATACAGCCATTTGCCTATTGCCCCTGTTATGTCCTAGATTCACACACAAGGTTTTCAGTTCAGTCCCAGGCCAAGAGAGGAAAATGTGGACTTAAACTCAGACATTTTCCAGTGTTGATGGTTTTGTGTATTGGATATCAGTGAATATCAGTTACAAATGATCTATTCACTCATACTTATGATAAATATATTTTTAACAAGAGCACTCGGAGAGCGCAGACCTCCGCCAAGGGAGCACATATCATGAATATTTCATCAAAATCCGTCCATAACTTTTTGAGTTATCTGTCTTTAAAAATTACATTTCATGGATCCAGAAGATCCCAAAATTGAATCATTTTTTTCCTTTACCTTTTCAGACACATCCTGAAAATTTCATCAAAATCAGTCGATAGTTTTTGAGTTATCTGTCTTTAAAAATTACATTTCATGACCCAGGCAAAAACAAACCCAGGCAAAAACATAACCTCCTTGGTGGAGGTAATAAATATAATATCACTTTTTCAGGAATGAATTTAAATAAATAAAGGATTATAAACTCAGCTGTTAAGAGATTACTACCTCTGTTATTTGTAGAACATACCTCTTTAAGTAGAAGTGAATAGCAAGTCCTAAGAGGGTGGGGGGGGGGGGGGGGGGGGCTTCTTTGAATTTAATCCTCTTATCTTGGTTTCCTGGTTAAGTTTAAGTATTTTCCAGGTTCAACTGTATGTTAGATATAGAGTAAGAAATCTAAAATTCGCCACATATCTGAAATTCGCCACGTGTAAAAATACTAATAAAATAAATGAATTGTGGTGAGATTTGTTTACTGTATAGTAAATTAAGGCTTTTTGAACTGAAAAATACCAATTTTTAGACAAAAACATCATTTTCTTCATAAAATTAACTAAGGTTTTAGAGGTGCGAATTTTAGATTCCTGGCGAATTTTATGTTTCTTACTCTACAGATTCTTTTATCTGACCTTCTGTTATCCAAACTTTTACTCTCCCTCATTCCCTCGCCTTCTCATATATGTATTTCCCTGTTGTTTGTAACTGAATGACCTCTTCTATTTTGCAACTCTAACTTCTAATATCCAGTCAAAATATTGCCTCCCAACATGGTCAGATAATAAAAGTTCTACTATAAGGCTGTTATTAGAAAACTGGTTGATCTAGTCATTGGTTGTTTCATTTATAAAAATCTGCAACCAGTTATGAATTTGTAAAACCAGTTGTTGTATTCTGTATAAGGTATAAATTGTTTTTACACAAAGCTATTTTTCAAGTTTTCAATAAACTATTGTTAGATGTTAGAAACAGTGTTTTTTGTTTAATAAATTACCGTTTTGTTTTGACATATTTTCAATACATTTTAAAAATAATTTTAAAATTGGTTCGTAACCCATTATCGTTTGTGTTTGGCAACAAAACAGCCACTTTAAGTTCCACTGTATTTTACTTCCAGTCAGATATCAGTGAATAAGGTTTTCAGTTTGTGGGTGTCTTACCTTCAGTTTTTGAGTAGAATGTTTCACAATACTGATACTGGTGTTAAGCCTTTGCCCCATTCTGTCACTAAGCTATTTACCACAAGCCCCTCCACACAATGGGCTGATTTAATTATGAAGGGATTTGCTGGCGGATTGCCCGACTATTAAGGACTACAGGGCTTGTGCAAGTAGCTTTTACCATCATTTGCCTAATATCATCAAATTAGAATGTTTTTGTTTTTTTTTCTATTTTATTTTTAAATTCACCCAGCTCAGCGTTATTTTTGGATATTTGTTATGACGCATATTGTTAAAGTCACAGGTTAAACAAATGTTACGTTTGCATGAATTGTGAAATTTTATACCTTTTTATGCCCCGTTCACACTGATTTGTGCAGTCTTACCACATATTTCAATTTTGCTTCACATCCTTTTCCCTATTGTTATGTAAATGGACCTCATATGTAGGAAGAGCACATTTAAAAATGAACCTCCCGGTATAACCATTCCATTCCCCCCCTCAGCTCTCCAGTGCGTTCATTTTAGTTTTGCATGTGATAGATTGTGGGAGGTTTTTCAAACATTTAAAAAAATCTGCTCCATGTTAAAATGCTGTCCATGTTGTGTTGAGAGTCTCCTACCAAAATACAAATCCAGACTTGTTAAACCTTATGGATACTACTAAAACATGAAATGCATCCACCCAGACTTGTTAAACCTTATGGATACTACTAAAACTTGAAATGCATCCACCCAGACTTGTTAAACCTTATGGATACTACTAAAACTTGAAATGCATCCACCCAGACTTGTTAAACCTTATGGATACTACTAAAACATGAAAAGCACACCCAGACTTGTGAAACTTTTTGGATTCTACTAAAACCTGAAACACAACCAGCCAGACTTGTTAAACCTTATGGATACTACTAAAACCTGAAATGCCTCAAGCCAGACTTGTTAAACCTTATGGATACTACTAAAACATAAAACGCATCCACCCAGACTTGTTAAAACTTATGGATACTACTAAAATCTGAAACGCATCATGTCAGACTTGTTAAACCTTATGGATATGATTAAAACATGAAATGCATCCACCCAGACTTCTTAAAACTTATGGATACTACTAAAACCTGAAATGCATCAAGCCAGACTTAAACCTTATGGATACTACTAAAACCTGAAACACATCCACCCAGACTTGTTAAACCTTTTGGATACTACTAAAACATAAAACGCATCCACCCAGACTTGTTAAACCTTATAGATACTACGAAAACATGAAATACATCCGGCCAGACTTGTTTAACCTTATGGATACTATTAAACATGAAACACATCCAGCCAGAAGTGACCTGGGCATGTTAAACATTTTACATTTGTATTTAGCTTAGTCTTTGCCAGTGACTTTTTCAGTTGGATTTTACCCCATTTTCTTTTCATTATTTAATAGTTGGAAATGTTTTTGATCCCTCAAGACACTTTTCGTATCAATTTTTACCTTTGTTGATGACCAAAATTTTTAATTGCATGTTGGTCAATAATGACCCATATTTTTAATCATGTACAGACCATACTTCACTGTATAAATGCTCCCTCCATATTAAAAACCCCCAACCCCCATATCCAGCCAATGCAAAACTTTCCCGATTCTGGAAGCATTTTTAGTATACCCTCGATCGAATAGGTCTAATGACAGGGAGTGAAACTCATAAAGCCAAAACATGGCAGTTCTTCAACAAAATCACTATAAAAGCCACAGTTTCCTTAATAAATTGACAGATTTGTCACGAATTTCGGGTTTGTTTATATCTACCGCCATATTTACAGGAAGTGAGCGTTTTTGGTAGATTCTAAACATTGGAACACCGTTATTCCTACCGCATTAACATACACTTCATCCCGGAATGTGTTTTATGATATAACCATCAATGGAATCAATTATGGCTCGATCAACGCTCAGAAAAATGGACGATTAATCGACCATGCAACTTGGAGGCGATTCCCATCACTAGCTGAGCCCCTGTTCTTCCCCTGTACATCAGCTGGTCATAGGGTCCAAAATTTGCCACAAGCAAGAAGCAATTCACTTGTCATTTCAGGAAAAATTTTCTCATAAAATTTGTTACAAGCAAAATTTCACTCATGGCAAAAGTTGAATTTCATCCCTGACTTTTTCTTTTGTTTTCTTTCATTTCAGTACACTCAATTTTACAAGTTAATATACAGGACCATTTAACACATCTTAAGAGTATTGATCCCCGGCCACATTTTTTGCTTGTTCAAAGATATTGCTTGTGAATAAAATAATGTCACAAGCAAAATTTAGCATGTGCCAGGAATTTTAAGATTCAGTCTCTGCGCTCATCGTAGTGTAACTGATTGAGGCTGTTTGATGATGTATAAAAAATTATCTGTGAGCTCTCATGGTCTAGTGGTAAGAGGGTTTGACTGGGGGACAGAAGGTCCTTGGTTCCATTCCTGGGGGATTATAAGAATTCTTTGTGTGATGTATTGAACTGTTGATACAGTACAAGTGCTTTCAGTGACAATTAATGCTACATTCAAGGATTGTGGGTCTGTCCGTAGGGAAAACTACACTTATTCTTGGCTTAAATATATTTCATTTACACTTACACAGCAATCCTTCTTTTGTTTTATCTGTGTCCAATATATTTTCTATAACTGTACCTGTGATAATCTGTAGAGTTTGATACAAAACCTTACTTTAAGATCGGTTCAGGAACACTCTTGGTCATAGATATGATTCATTATCATACAAAGTATTTAAAAACACAAAGTATCTTTCATTGTGGTTTTTTGTTTCTTGGAAATTTGATCATTTAATTAGAATAAACAAAATAACTGTGATATGATATTCAGAGGATATTGCAGCCAAACAAAGAACTTATGTAATTGACTATCAACTTTTATAAATTGAAGTTTAAAGCCCCAAATAAATTTAAATTAACATTTACTCAACTGTTTTGTATGCAGTATTTCACTGGCATTGTTTGGCCCAATGAATCCCATTGTTACACAGACACCATTCAGCTACATGACAGTTATGAAGAAAATAAAAAAAATGCCTCTTTAGTGTGCAGTTGAAATTCTATTTATGAGAGGAGGAATTAATTACATAGTGTGGTATTAACATTTTCTTGCCACTTTATAATGTCACAGACTTATCAAGAGAATGTTTCATCAACCTCAGATACAAAGTCTGGAATTCTGTTTAAATTTGTGTTTTTAATACTTTTAACTCAAACACAAATATTACTATGAATATGTTATAATAATAAATTTATTAAACTGTGAGAATGCTCGTGTCTTTGTATCTGTATTATTATGGAAATCTGTCTTATAATTAGAACTTTTTTAGTTACTTAAAGTTTAACTTTAGTAGTTTGTATGATGGAAGACCTATTTTGTTGCTATTTTTCCACATTCATAGGAAGATGCTTATAATTAATGACAATAATTGCGCAGTCTGTCCTTCTGATGAATGAAAGGCCACAGTTTACTCAGACAGCATTTGATTTCAAACAATGAAACTGTGTCTTTATGGAGGCTTCTGTAATGGTTTTAGGTTGCAGTTTGTTCCAGTGGTTGAAGGTTTCACTTAATGTTCATGTTATGGAAATGTTAAATTCATAAACTTGCTCATACATGAAAGAAATAAAGAATTCATCTCAGATAAACCAGTTATGAATATAATTTAATAAAAATAAGAATTCAGCTCTAAAGTTAACAGTATTATTTTGTGAGTAATTTAAAGTGACCCAAATTTTTAACAGATTGTAAAGGGACTAAAATCAAACCCCACACTGCTTCTTCCTGGTTCCAGGTAGCGTAGAAAAAGTTCAGTGTGGTGTGACAAGGGTGGCCATTACTTGACAGAGATTTAATGAAGAAAGGCCAACTGAAATCTGTTATAACAGTTAGGTGTAGGGGAAGGTCAGTGCATGTCTCCATGTGTGTGGTTTGTTAGTATGTTTTGATGTATTCTATGCATTTGATGCAGAAGTTTGCGCAGTAAGAAACCAAATATCATCTTCCTGTCAGTTGAGACTTAAAACCAAATAAAAATAACAGCATCAAAAATAGCTTGTTTTTATGTGATTTTGTTCGCTTCTGAAGTGAAAAAAATGCATATTTGTAAATGATTCATCACAAATTGCAATGTGATTTATTTTGACCAATAGCGTTGACAATTAGACAACATCAAATACAGTTATATTAAACCTACATTAAATAGGGGAGTGTTCACAGAATAAAGATCAGAAGAGTTTCAATTTGTCAAAAAAACACTGATTTCCTTCACATGTTTTACAGCTTCCATTAAGGCTTCAAAATTTGTCTCTATTCTATTAGCGCATATATGGAAATAGTTATTTCAGCAGTAGGGAAAGAAAATGGCTTTATTGAGTTAGGTGCGTATTGCAAATCGAGAGTATGGAAACAAAGACCTTAGGGAGAAAGCAAGAAGGGAGAACTCTGATGTTGTATTTATCTCATAATTAAAGTTGTGGAAAGGTTTTATGAAATGAATCAGATGTGATCGATAGTCCTCCGTGGTAGTACTGTAATGAAGTTGGGAGGTAGATTTTGTTGATTAACCTTTTTATGGTAACCTTTTTAATTAGTCTATGCACATAGGCTACGTAAACTAGTATAACAAAGTTCTTATATGTATTTGTAACTGTAGTATTATATGAAACAGATTCTGTCCAACACATGGGATTTGATACTAAAGTACAGTTATGTGCACATCATTTCTAAAGATAACTTTAATTTCCCTGACATTGTACTGTATATTGCCTGTAAAGCATAGTATGCACCACTCAACACTTTACTTAATATTTCTGCCTGAACGTATGTTACAGTTTACACATTTTCACTCATTTAAAGGAAGGGTATTTTAGCTGTCTCAGCCAAGTTTGGTGTGGAGACTTGGATTTATCAGTTATACTCTTTCACCACATTTACAGGGTGGACATTGCACATGATAAAGTGGTTTTTACCCCACAGTCTTTAAGGGCTGTGCCGGTACTGTTTTCAACCATACGGCCGGATGGGTGGTTGGTCGTGTGGGCAGGAGGCTAAAAGTTTGTCTGGGCTGTAACTCAGAAACCGTAAGGTGTAGGAAATTGATACTTGGTAGGGACATTGGTTGGGGGTATAGGTATACAGTGTCATGATGTTACCTTGATTTGACCTTTGACCTTGCTGTAGTGACCTTGACCTTTAAAGTTTTTCATGGCTGTATCACAGAAACCGTAAGTTGCAGGAAGTTGATACTTTATAGCAACATTGATTAGTGGGTGTAGGTGCACAACATCATGGTGTGGCCTTGATTTGACTTTTGACCTTGTCATAGAGACCTTGACCTTTAAAGTTTTGTCTGGGCCATATCTCAGAAACTGTAATGTGTAAAAAATTAATTTTTGGATGAGTCAGTGGTTGGGGAGTGTAGATAATCATGGTTGACCTTTAACCTTGGCTCTGCCTAAGTGTGTTCACCTGGCATACTTCTCTTATTAAGCATCCCGCAAGGGATGCTTGTTTGTGTATGGGAGAGCTTCCGGCTCCGCCGGCTCCGCATTTTGTTTTCCTTATAACTCTGTAACCGTTAGGCGGATTCTTTTCAAATTTGGCAGGTTTAGGCAGTAGCCTTGGGGAATTTTTTTGAATATGCTGCAGTGACATTTCAACCAATCAGAGAGGTCACATGACCAAAACTGTCTTTTTTCGATGGGGAAGCTTGTCCGGATGATAACTTGAAAGGAATTTTATCAATTCACCTGAAACTTGGCAAATACATTCATTCTATTAAAATCTGGAAGTCATTAGATTTTGGCATTGATTGGTCAAGAAATGGCCGAGTAATTAATGATTAATTAATCATTACGAATTTTCCAAATAAGGAAAACACAAAAATGCTTATATCTCGAAAACCGTGCTAGATAGAGCGATTTCGACGAAATTTTTGACCCACAGGGTATCTCTGCAGAGTAGTTATCCCAATTTTGAAAAAAATTTTATCTTGCCAAAAATGGCGGCCATTTTGAATTTTCGAATTTTTCGCAAAAATTGCAAAACATAAAAATGCTTATATCTCGAAAACCCTGCTAGATAGAGCGATTTCGACGAAATTTTTGACCCACAGGGTATATCTGCAGAGTAGCCATGCCAATTTTCAAAAAAATTTTGTCTCGCCAAAAATGGCGGCCATTTTGAATTTTCGAATTTTTCGCAAAAATTGCAAAACATAAAAATGCTTATATCTCAAAAACCGTGCTAGATAGAGCGATTTCGACGAAATTTTTGACCCGCAGGGTATCTCTGCAGAGTAGCCATGCCAATTTTCAAACAAAAAATTTCTCGCAAAAAATGGCGGCCATTTTGAATTTTCGAATTTTTCGCAAAATTGCAAAACACAAAAATGCTTATATCTCGAAAACCGTGCTAGATAGAGCGATTTTGACGAAATTTTTGACCCTCTGGGTATCTCTGAAGAGTAGCCATGCCAATTTTCAAAAAAATTTTCTCTTGCCAAAAATGGCGGCCATTTTGAATTTTCGAATTTTTGCGCAAAAATTGCAAAACACAAAAATGCTAATATTTCGAAAACCGTGCTACATAGAGCGATTTCGACGAAATTTTTTATCTTCAGGGTATCTCTGCAGAGCAGCTATCCCAAAGAGCTTTCACTTGGTGAAGTTTCAGACCCATAGCTAATTGCTCACCTACTCAAAAAGAGTAAATGCGAATTACCTCTAAAAGTATTGCAGATAGCCAATTTTTCTCAAATAACTCATTCACCTACTTTTGGAAGAGCTTTCACATGGTGAAGTTTCAGACCCATAGCCAATTACTCACCTACTCAAAATGAGTAAATGCGAATTATCTCTAAAAGTATTGCAGATAGCCAATTTTTCTCAAATAACTCATTCACCTACTTTTGGGAGAGCTTTCACATGGTGAAGTTTCAGACCCATAGCTAATTATTTACCTACTCAAAATGAGTAAATGCTAATTATCTGTAAAAGTATTGCGGATACCCAATTTTTATCAAATAACTCATTCATCTACTTTTGGGAGAGCTTTCACTCTGTGAAGTTTCAGACCCATAGCTAATTACTCACCTACTCAAAATGAGTAAATGCGAATTATCTCTAAAAGTATTGCAGATAGCCAATTTTTCTCAAATAACTCATTCACCTACTTTTGGGAGAGCTTTCACTTGGTAAAGTTTCAGACCCATAGCTAATTACTCACCTACTGAAAATGAGTAAATGTGAATTATCTCTAAAAGTATTGCAGATAGCCAATTTTTCTCAAATAACTCATTCACCTACTTTTGGGAGAGCTTTCACTTGGTGAAGTTTCAGACCCATAGCTAATTACTCACCTACTCAAAATGAGTAAATGCGAATTATCTCTAAAAGTATTGCAGATAGCCAATTTTTCTCAAATAACTCATTCACCTACTTTTGGGAGAGCTTTCACTTGGTGAAGTTTCAGACCCATAGCTAATTACTCACCTACTCAAAATGAGTAAATGTGAATTATCTCTAAAAGTATTGCAGATAGCCAGTTTTTCTCAAATTAATCATTCACCTACTTTTGGGAGAGCTTTCACTTGGTGAAGTTTCAGACCCATAGCTAATTACTCACCTACTCAAAATGAGTAAATGCGAATTATCTGTAAAAGTATTGCAGATAGCCAATTTTTCTCAAATAACTCATTCACCTACTTTTGGGAGAGCTTTCACTTGGTGAAGTTTCAGACCCATAGCTAATTACTCACCTACTCAAAATGAGTAAATGCGAATTATCTCTAAAAGTATTGCAGATAGCCAATTTTTGTCAAATTAATCATTCACCTACTTTTGGGAGAGCTTTCACTTGGTGAAGTTTCAGACCCATAGCTAATTACTCGTCTACTCAAAATGAGTAAATGCGAATTATCTCTAAAAGTATTGCAGATAGCCAATTTTTCTCAAATAACTCATTCACTTACTTTTGGCAGAGCTTTCACTTGGTGAAGTTTCAGACCCATAGCTAATTATTCACCTACTCAAAATGAGTAAATGTGAATTATCTCTAAAAGTATTGCAGATAGCCAATTTTTCTCAAATAACTCATTCACCTACTTTTGGGAGAGCTTTCACTTGGTGAAGTTTCAGACCCATAGATAATTATTCACCTACTCAAAATGAGTAAATGTGAATTATCTCTTAATAGTATTGCAGATAGCCAATTTTTCTCAAATAACTCATTCACCTACTTTTGGAAGACCTTTCACACACGAAAATGAAAAATTGTGAATATCTCGGAAAAGCTATTTCTTCTGCTTTAATGCTCGGCGGGAGATACACACCACGGCAGTGGTCTTGACAAAAATTTTTGTCTCCCCAAAAATGGTGGCCATTTTGAATTTTCAAAGTTTTTGCAAAACACAAAAATGCTTATATCTCGAAAACCGTGCTATATGGAGTGAACTCAACAAAATTTTGGACCTGCTGGGTATCTCTGCAGAGTAGCCATGCCAATTTTCAAAATATTTTTGTCTCGCCAAATATAGCGGACATTTTTAATTTTTTTATTTTTTGCAAAACACAAAAATGCTTATATCTTGAAAACCGTGCTAGATAGAGCAGACTGCGCTGACTTTGGTTGCCACAACAGTATAAGGCTAGAAACGAAGCATTTTCTTAATACTTTAGCACTCACCTTTATATCCTTTTCGGGACGCTTTGTTTTTGCTATGCAAAAACATTATCTTTTTTTTTGCGAGCGATCCTCTAGTTATTATTATAAATACTTTTACTGTATTGAATCAGATGAATTTCCAGACAGCTATACTTAATCTTACAGCTTCATAATTTTTAGTTTGCTGAGTGATGCTGCCATCGTTTTGATACTTTATCTTTATATACATTTTCTCTCTCATAGACATTATTTTCTCTACCTAAACATTATTTGGATCTTAAGATAACTGACATTTGATCATTTTCTGTTTCACTTCTTCTATATCTCATGGTGTCAAAAATTGTTTCCAGGGCTGTGGGGTAAGGGCACCTCTGATGCCATTTTCTGTGTCTGTGAGAGTTTTGTTTTCAGGATGACATGTTGGGAATTTGAGATTTTGTTTGTATTATAGAAAATTCACAAAATAGAAGAGGCATGTTAGTTGAAAACAGGAGGCAAATACATATTTGGAAAAGAACTAGAAAGGAGTACTAGAACATAAAACAATAAAAGATATAGTTTGGCCTTTTCTCATTTTGTTATTTTGAAGTTACCAAAATGAGTCTTCAAATAACAATGATTTAGTGTCAGGAGAATTGTACCTTAATACATTTTTATCTAAGTTTAGGTTGTTGTCATCATTAGATTATCATTGGTCGAAAGCAATTGTAATACAGAGTTTTCACTCCAGTTACCCTGCAAAATGACCCTCAGTGCCCTAGTGGTTCAGAAGCTTTGGAATTTTATTACATGGCTGGCACATCCTTCGTGAGTCATGGTTTGGAGTCCAGATCATGACAACATTCTATTTTGTTCTGGACTTTTATTTGCACCTAGTCTCTGCATTCAGACTGATTTCAAAGTACAACAACCATGAGCCATATTCCAGTTCATCAGTCCATTGGCATAGCATTTGTCATTTCCATGGAGACGCCAGCTAAGTCCAAAACTATGGTAGAAAGGCCTTGACAAATAAATATTATTTGAGTTTTATCCTAAAGGAGGGGACAAAGGAAACAGAAAGAACATCATCAAGAAATACTTTCCACGGAAGAGGGTCATCAACAGCAAAACTATGACCAAGCTGCTTCTTAATGTGCAAGGATAGATAAGACTGAGGAATGTCGAGGAACCCTGTATCAGGTCTCCCTCATCTTGAACTTTGTTTGCTGCTACAGGGTAGCAGAAATGTACTGAAGTAACTAGGATGAATACTTCCAGAAAAAATATGTGATGTATGAAGGATCTGGTCTAATATGAACTCAACTGTTGAAAGGGACTTAGCGTCCCTGTACATCAAAATATCATAATGCACCCATATATTCACACCTGTCCCTTCGCACTTGGCTTCCATGTGAGAAGTGTTTTCAAATTAAATCTGCATGAGTGCATTAAATGTCAATACATTAGAACATTATGGTAAATAAGCACATGTTCTTCTGTGAGATATATCTTTTGTACAAAAACAAACTTTTTCTTAGAAATTGTCATGTCTAGTAAGTGAAGTAATCTTGACTTTTATGTGGCGTATTGGTGACACACTTGACATTAGTCAAAACTTATAGACACAAATCTATCAGATTCCATCTCATCATATGTAAGCTTTTATTAAACTGAACAAAATTTCAAAGAAATCTTCAAAATCTGACTTAGAATTGAGGAAGTTATAGTCAGTTTAGATGAAGGTTTCTGTTCTCACAAAAAGTTGGAGAATTCCTCATTTTTCATGTGGGTAGAGTCTGACCAAAGGAAGACGTAAACACTTGGAAACATCTGACTCTGGATGTCAAAAATTTTGAACAGTATTTGTGTGAAATGACAATGTGGGGATTCATGGCTGCCTTGGCAGAGGGTCTCACTCTAGGCCTGCTTTCTGGTTTTATTCTAAACTTGCACTTTTATTTATTTTATGACCTTATCATTATCCAAACATAGGTAATTTATTCTCCAAACTTGTTCAGATAATAGAGGTTGTACAATACATTAAAAGAATCTCCAGTAATGTACCAGATGTTAGTGTTGTGAATTTGTTTAGAATTTCTGTTTTGATGTTTAATCTCTCAATAAGCTAGTGAACTTCGATGTAGTATGACCACTGAACCAATGTTTTCAAAATCAGTAAAAGTTCAGAAATCTACCATAACATCTTGTCATTTTATTACAGAAATTATTATATACAGAAAAAAAATATGAAATTCATACATAATTTGGGTAAATTTTACTATATTCTCAATAAAACAAAAGTTATATAGATGACCGAGAGTTGGATCCTTTGTGATGTTGTTGATTTCTGAGCGTTTTGTGGAGTCTGAATTTTATTATCCACCACTGCACCGTATTTGACCCGTATAGAGGGATATACAGAGTTGGATATATTTTATTTGTATATAAAGGCGCCTCCGTACCATGGATAACTTGTGTCAATTTTCGCTAATATCTCGGAAAGTATGTTCCCTACAAATATGTGTTATATATCATTAGAAAGGTCATTTGACAGCGCTTCTGCTCGTGTGTTTGTTGCATAAAAATCCATGAAGAAATAAAGGAGCTATTGCATGTTAAAGATTGAATTTTCTATATTCAGTGTTGCCTGTGCTTTATGACAGCCTTTTCAAATTCTCTCATTAAATATTCATGTTATTTAAACCATAAATTGTGCAAAAGGGTGGATAATAAAAGTAAAACATCTGTCATACGACATATACTGAAAAATGTATCACAATATTTTTTCTGTATATGTCATTCGGGAAGTTTTACTTCATTCTTGGGCCAGCAAATGAGCCAACTATCCATATACATTTAATTAAATCTTGATGTACTATAAATAGGCACTTCTGCTTAAGCAAGCTTTCTGAGTAAAAGAGCAAGTTTGGTAAGAAGAGGCAATCTGATGACCTGAAATGCATTTCTCCTAGACAGAGTTCTAGATAAAAATTTTATTGATGCCTAATAGTTCAGAAAATCTTGAACAACTGGTGTACACTGTTTTTCTTTCATCACCTTCAGCACCTGTTGCAGTAGGCGCGTGGAAAACATGTCTCCTAGAAAAAAAATGCCTCCCGGAAAAAATGCCTCCTGGAAAGAATACCTCCTGAATATTTTGTGAACTTGAAAAACTACCTCCTAAGGAAAAAAAGATCAGCACTATTTCAAAACAAATTTATTTTCTCCATGAATAATGGTACATTTAAGAAGTGAATAACACCGTGTAATAATACAAGTGAAAAAAAATCCCTTGGAATCAAATGTGTACTAATAATGTCAAACTTAAACCCAAAATGTAAAATGCAAAATTTTCAGAGCTGTAGCAATAATGCTAACTGAGTAATACCAACTTTGACAACTTGCAAATTAGTAAGTCACTTGTAACTTCAAAAGCATTCAATTTTTGATTTTTTATCGATTATGTTATTCAGCTACTTTTTGATGTTCTGTGTCGTGGCAAATATTCAGAGCTGTGGCTATAACAGCAAATGTGTAATAGCTATTTCGACATTTTGCCATTAAGTAAATTGCTTGTACTATAGCAAATTTTCAGAGCTATATCTCTAAAGCTAACGGAGTACTTACCCTGATTTAAAACTAAAAGAAGAGTGCCCATCAGAATAGTGCTCATCGCTGACTAAGTCAAAACTTGATGGGCACTATTTTCTCAAAACAGACAAGGCATTATTTCCACAAGGCATTTTTTCCACGAGGTGTTTTTTCCCCAGATTGGGGTTCCTTTTAGGCACTTACTCCTGATGGGCACTATTTCTTACATCGCTTTTGTCATTTCACCTTTATTTTACACACCCCCCCCCCCCCCCCACACACACACACTTCTTTACCCCTTTGTTATTTCTTGCTTTCATGACTTTTCCGCCATATTATATTATAGTGGGGTATTTATTGTGAAGCTTAAACGTTGTTTTAAATCTGCTGACACACTTGAAAATGACATTAAAGGACAGGATGAAGGGTTAGCATCTGGTTAAAGTAACGGCAACATGTGTGGGTGAAATATGAAGATAGAGGATGTACAACAGACTAAAAAGAAGATAACAAAAATGATTCTGTCCAGTCATTCAAGGTTATTTATCACTTAAAATATTAAAGCAAAAAAAAAAAAAAAAAATCTCTCTCTCTCTCCATCCATGTTTGTGTGCATTGTTTCAATCTGACTTCAAAGTATTTTGTCTGTGTGTTTATGTATTTAAGAGCTGTTGCAAAATGTTTTCAAGTCTTTTTTTATTAATTTTGTTCTCTCTGACCAATCACGCCCACCCCCATTCAATTGTTATAATGCCTTTAAAGCTATTTTATAACTTTTGTCTTGTTTATTTTATTCTCCTCCTTTCATATTGCAACCTCATCAATAGCCAGTAAAACCTAATAAACATTGTATGTTCTGATTTGTCAGTCTGAATAGATCAAGGGAGACTGTATATGGCATTTAAGTTGCTGTTTCTTAATATCTGAAGGATTTAGAAGATAGAAGAGATTACTGAAATTCTCACCCTCAGGGGACATTTCATTGAATGGAAAGCAAGACAGAGTCAAAATAGTAGCAGTTTAATATGTTGTTTGAAAGGGCTTTCAATCAGTGATTTTACCATTTTTGTTGGAAATTTCTGTTAGAATCTTTGTCAATCAGTCTACATTTGGTGCATGTATTGTTCTTCATGCAGTCAGACTGGGGGGGGGGGGGGGGGGGGGGGTCATATAGTGGGTAGGTCACTGAACTCTTACCTCTCAGTTCATGAGTTTAATGCCCAGGAGTAACCTAGGGTGAGGAAGGTGGTAGACGATTGCATGTCTCAATAGTTCTGGACAACATGTGGAATGCTCTGCGGACCTCATGCTGCCCAGGGCTAGTTTTCATAAAATCCCAATCTCAGATTCACTCCCAAACTCAAACTCACAGTCTCAAACTCAAACTCAAGCCTATATAAGTATAAACTGAAATTGAGCATTCCCTATTCAAATGAATACAGCCATAATCTCAAACATTTAAGACTTGTTTCATCTAATGTAATCTAATCTAATGTGGACTTTTATAGCGCTTAATCTCCATCACTGATGGACTCTAAGGCGCATCTAAACATAAAGCAAGGCAGTTAGCGTTAATCAACGGACATAGCCAGGTCGTACCAAGGAGACACAGATGTGACGGGAGAGGCTATGGTGGGTAGGCTTTTGCAAACAGGTAAGTTTTAAGCTTCTTTCTGAAGGAGGTAACTGATGTTGCACTGCGAACATCTTGAGGGAGGTCATTCCAGATCTTAGGAGCATCAAAGGCAAAACTATGGCCAAAATGTTTGGCTGACTTAAAGACTGATGAATGGAAAGGAGCAACTGTAAGGTATTGACGATCTGGGTGACTATGCCTAGTACTATAGGGACAACTACTAAAAGACAAGAATGGTTCGAAGTAAGAAGGAGAACCCTATGCAAAAATTTATACACAAGTGTTGCGGTTTTGAAAATACAACGATACTTAACAGGCAACCAGTGGAGTTTCTGTAGAATGGGTGTAACATGAGCATACTTTCTATGATTTGTAACAATACGAGCAAGGGTGTTCTGAATACTTTGCAATTTGTGCTGATTGAAACCGGACAAACCTCTGAACAGAGAGTTACAATAGTCCAGATGACTACTAACCAAAGCATTTGCAGCAAGGACTGCCACTTCAGAAGTGAGATACTTTCTAATTCTACGGAGGTCACGCATCTGAAGGAAGCACGCTTTGCAAGTCCTCTTGATATGCTCAGAGAATGAAAAATCTGCATCAAACCACACACCTAGATTTCTGACAGAATCAACCAGATGAAGAAGGCTACCAAGAATGCTAACAGGAAAATGAGGGGAAATCTTCTGACGTTGAGCCTTGGAACCAAAGACAATAAACTCAGTTTTTTCAGGGTTGAGCTTCAATTTACTGAGAGACATCCGCTCTTGAACATCACGAAGGCAGGCATTTAGCTTGACGAGAGCCGAAGAAGCATTCTTGTGGGAGAGATGGATGTATAACTGAGTGTCATCCGCATAAAAATGGAATTTAATATGCGGGTGGAGGCGAATAATTTTACTAAGTGGTGTTGTATAGAGTGAAAACATAACAGACCCAGAACAGAACCTTGTGGGACTCCATAGATGAGATTGCTTAATTCAGATAGTGTGGAGCCTATCTTAATGGCCTGGCAACGATTTCTTAAGTAGGAAGCAAACCACCTTAGAGCTGTTCCACCAAGACCAAACCAGGATTTAAGATAACCAAGGAGAATATTATGGTCTATAGTGTCAAATGCGGCTGATAAGTCAAGAAGTACTAGAGCTGTGGGTTCACCGCGTGCCAGAGAGAGATGAACCTCGTTTTTTATAGGCAATAAAGCAGTTTCCGTGGAATGTCCTGGCTTATATGCTGACTGATGAGGATTGTCCAGTTTGTTGTTATTTCATACAAACTTAAATGGTGCGTAGACGTTTGGCCGGTGACTTTTTGGGTGGGGGTAGGACAATTGGCTGGTGACTTTTGTGTATGTTATTTATTTATGTTATTATCTTGCTTTATTATTTGCCCAAATGAAAAAAAAAAACTTGTGTTCAAATTGCAAAGGGAGTTTAAGATGTCATTTTTATATTGTTTCAAATAAAATAAACTGTTTTTTTAACTATTTCATCATCATTTTATTATCAAAAGTGATGACTTTGAATAAACATTAGATGCACCTGAACATTATACTATATAAATAAAAGAACTGAAAGTCCTTTGATTCCTACTCAGCATTGCTGATTGTTTATAAGCTTAGTCTCTCATAACTGCCTAGGATTGTTGGTGTGAATTGCAATTTGTATTGGGACACTATGTATATAAGAAGTGGTCAAATCATTGCCTGCCAATATAAATGTTAACTTTTTATGTCCCGCCCAGCTCGCCGGCGGGAGATTATCATTTGCACCATGTGTGTGCGTACGTGCATGCGTGCGTGAGTGCGTGCATGCGTGCGTAGGTCACGCAATTTTCTCTGAAACTACTACAGTTACACATTTTTGGTAAATTACTTGGCCTGATGAATTTTTACGCTCTTCAAAATTTTTTTGGTTTGGTGAACTTTGGCGTACTTTTAAGCGAGTAATAGCACTTTTACCTAATATAATTATATGGCTTATAACTCTCAAACTATTGCATTTAGAGTATTTTGTTGCAATATGTTGTTCAGCTACTTTTTCCACAGCTACAACATGGTCAGTAGTTCGGAAGTGTATCTCCATAGCTAAGTGAGTAAGAGCTACTTTGTCAATTTTTAATGATAACCATAATGAGTAAATGTCTTATATCTTCAAAAGTATTGCAGCTACACAGTTTTTCTCAAATATGTTGTTCACATCTACTTTTTTGTGAACTGTAACATATTGAAGTTTCACAACTGTTGCTCAATGCACAAGTGAGTAGTGGCTACTTTATTGCTACTTTTAGTGAAAATGTGAAAAATCACAAATATCTCGCAAACCGTAAGAGCTAGAGCAATTTCGAGCGAATTTTTGACCCACAGGGTGGTACAACAATGTCCTATGCTAAGGGGATTGGTGAACTTTGGCCTACTTTTGAATGAGTAATAGCACTTTTACCTGATGTAATTATATGGCTTATAACTCTCAAACTATTGCATTTAGAGTATTTTGTTGCAATATATTGTTCAGCTACTTTCTCCACAGCTACAACATGGTCAGTAGTTTGGAAGTGTATCTCCATAGCTAAGTGAGTAATAGCTACTTTGTCAATTTTTAATGATAACCGTAATGAGTAAATGGCTTATATCTTCAAAAATATTGCAGCTACACAATTTCTCTCAAATGTGTTGTTCATCTATTTTTTACCCGATAGCCCATGGTGTCCGGGTGGGCGGGCAGGCGGCGGGAAAAAGTTTGTCCAGACCATATCTCACAAACCGTAAGGTGTAGGGAGTTGGTACTTGGTAGTAACTAACTTGGTTAGGAAATGTAGATGTGCAACGTCATGGTCTGACCTTGATTTGACCCTTGACCTGGCCGTAGTGACCTTGACCTATAAAATCTTGTCTGGGCTGTATCTCGGAAACGTGAAGGTGTAGTAAGTTGATACTTAGAAGGGACATTGGTTAGGGGGTGTAGGTGTGCAACGTCATAGTCTGACCTTGATTTGACCTTTGACCTTGCTGTAGTGACATTGACCTATAAAATCTTGTCCGGGCTATATCTCGGAAACCGTAAGGTGTAGGAAGTTGATACTTGGTAGGGACATTGGTTAGTGGGTGTAGGTGTGCAACGTCATGTTCTGACCTTCATTTGATCTTTGACCTTGCTGTAGTGACCCTGACCTAAAAAATCTTGTCCGGGCTATATCTCGGAAACTGTAAGGTGTAGGAAGTTGATACTTGGTAGGGACATTTGTTAGGGGGTGAAGGTGTGCGACGTCATGGTCTGACCTTGATTTGACCTTTGACCTTACTGTAGTGACCTCGGCCTATAAAATCTTGTCCGGGCTATATCTCGGAAACTGTAACATGTAGGAAGTTGATACTTGTTAGGGACATTGGTTAGGGGGTGAAGGTGTGCGACGTCATGGTCTGACCTTGATTTGACCATTGCCCTTGCTGTAGTGACCTTGACCTATAAAATCATTGTGAATATCTTAGAAAAGGTATTTTTCCCCTTTAATGCTCGGCGGGAGATACACATCGCGGCAGTGGTCTTGTTATGATTAAGATTGTTTCAAAAATCATGGAATCGTTTCCAACTACCAGAGGAGGGATAAAAACAGGCTTTAAGGGTTACATGTACACCAAGAAATCAAAAAATAAGAATAGTTAATAACAGTGCTAACGATGTTATAATGTTTAGATGTTTTGCCAAAACAGTTTTTTTTGTTGGAGACAATATGAAACCAGTTATTGAAAGTGCTGATGATGTTATTATGTTTAGATGTATTGCTGTATTATGTCTTTGTGTCAATAAAAATGACAAAAAAGATCTTTTTTGTTGGAGACAATATAAAAATAACATATTGAACCTCACTTGCAATGTTTACAAAAGCTATTTCATTTAGAACCATATTGAAATAACACATAAAAATGTCACCAGCCAATTTCCTTCCCCCCCTAAAAAGTCATTGGCCAAACGTCCACCGGCCAAAAGTCCGCCGGCCTTATGTCCACCAGCCAAACGTCTCAGATTCAACAGTCTTGCCACCACTGGCAAATAATGATCACTGCACTATTCACTTGAAGGTTTTGTTTAAGGTAGATCCTCCAAAATGCTTTAGGAGACAGGTATGGGACTTCTCTGCTGCAGATGTATAATAATTATCTAAAAAAATTTAACTTTGATAATTTCTTTAGAAACCAATACTGTGTTGATAAAATTTGTGAACAGTTAACAAGTGCAATTTTAGCGGCAGCAAAACAGTTCATTCCTAACAGAAATATTACTGTCCGACCTTCAGACAAGGCCTTTTATAATAGTAACCTAAGGCATTTGAAACTCAAACTTGACCGCCTTCACAAACAAGCTAAAAGTAATAACAGTCCTCATATATGGGCACGTTTTAGACATGACCGAAATGCTTATATCAGAGAAGTCAAAAAAGCCAAAAGTGAATATTCTAAAGAAAGATACAACCGGGTAAATGCTCATGATATCTCCTCAAAAAAATTCTATAGTTTTGCTAAAGAGTGCTTTTCTCAGATGAAGGGCAGTATGATTCCTCCTATTATTGCTGAGAATGGCAAACTCATTGTAGAAGATCAAGCTAAGACAACATATTTCAATGAATTTTTTGCCACATCATCAGCTATAGATGAATCAAATAGTACCCTCCCAAGTACCTCCGTCAGTAATATAAGAGCTCTTAACAACTTTTTTTTTCCTTTTTTTTTTTTTAATGTGTTTATTGGATATATATACCACATTACAATACAAGAAATCAGATTACAAGACATAATACATTACTTGAAGTGCCAAGACAAAAACACACAACTTTTCCATTGAAGAATCTGAGGTATCTAACCAAATAAAAACTTTAAATATTAATAAATTGTATGGTCCTGATGGTATATCACCAAGATTTATTAAAATGTCAGGGCAGTTCCTAGTTAAACCACTGACGAAGTTATTTAACATGTCACTTCAGCAAGGAATTTTTCCATCTAGTTGAAAAAAACGAATGTTCTGCCTCTTCACAAAAAATCATCAAAGCAATATGCTGACAATTACCGGCCTGGGTCATTACTTTGCGTACTAGGTAAGATATTTGAGCGCATTATATTTAAACATGTATACAACCATCTACATGAAAACAAGTTACTAAGTACTTGGCAATCAGTGGTTTTATCCCAGGTTCATCAACTGTAAGACAATTACTGGAATTGTGCCACAAATTTTTCTGTGCTTTAGATGAACGTATGGATGTCTGTGTTGTTTACTTAGACATTTCTAAAGCATTTGACAAAGTATGGCACAAGGGCTTTTTAAGCTAAAGCAATTTGGTATCCAAGGCAACATGCTTAGATGGTTTTCAAGTTATTTGTCAGACCGTTGTCAGCATGTTCTCATTAATGGCCAATTCTCAGACTGGTTAAAAATCCTTGTGGATGTCCCACAGGGTTCGGTCCTACGTCCTCTGCTTTTCTTAATGTTCATTAATGATATCACAACTGTTGTTAAAAACTGCAATGTCAGGCCTTTTGCCGATGACACGTGTCTGTTCACCACTGTTAAAGACCATAGAGAGTCTGCATAGCTGATCAATCAAGACTTAAAGAACATTGAAGAATGGGCAAAGCAGTGGCTTGTGACATTTAGTCCATCAAAAACTGAGAGTATGGTTGTATCACTGAAACCACATGTGCAGAATAGTCATCCAAGACTTATATTGTATAATATGCCTATAGCACATGTGCGGGCCCACAAACACATAGGACTGTGGATCTCACACAATCTTAAATGGCATCAACATATAGAAAGTTTAATCGACAAATGTTCAAGACTTATTGATATTCTGAAGTTTTTAAAGAACAAATTAAACAGGAAAGCCATTGAAAAAATATTTTTCTCTTACATTAGACCTATCATGGAATATGCTGATATAATCTGGGCTGGAGCACCAATCAGTGACCTGTCTAAACTTGACCACATTGTAGTAGAAGCAATGAGAGCTGTAACTGGAGCCCCTGCTAGATCAAACACTTCTAATTTGTACAAAGAAACTGGCTGGATTCCTCTTGCCACTAGAAGAGAAATACATGTACTACGAATGGTTTTTAAAATCTCCAACAACTTTTGTCCAACATACCTTAACAATATTTTACCTGGTATAATTAGAGAATACCCAATGCAAACAATAAACCTACGACATAGTATTGAATCTAGGGCTGTGCTTGGCAATTTTCCGCCGATTAGAACTCGTACAAGACTCCTTGACCATATGTTCCCAGCATTGGGCACAGAATTATGGAATGCTCTCCCAGCTGAACTAAAAAATTCATCCTCCTTCAAATCCTTTGCTGCAGAACTCTCAAAGCTAAAATGTTCATCAATCACACTTTCAAAGTCAACACACAATTTATACTGCCATGGTAGTCGTATTGATAATATAAACCATGCATGTTTAAGGATGGGATGTAGCAAGTTGAATGTACATTTAATGCAGAACCTCCATGTAATAGATCATGAAGCTTGTGCTTGTGGGTACCCTCAAGAAAACATAAATCATTTTTTCTACATTGCCCCTTGTATGACAATAGCCGTCACATTTTACACAATGCATTGATAATAGCAGGAAATATCGAAATCTCACCAGAAATCCTACTTTACAGAAGTAATATTTTAAGCTATGAAAAGAATCTAGTTATCTTTGATGCAGTCCATAAATATATCTGCCAATCCAAACGTTTCTCACCAACTGTTTACCAGTGACTGTTCATCCCACTCATTTTCATTTCATTTCATCTGTAAATATTTCATCCTGCAAAAGGACTTAATATAATTGTACTTGTATGATTGTTGTCCGATTGCTAATAAAATATGTTTAAATAAAAAAAAATTAAATAAATAAATAAATAGATTC
The DNA here is from genome assembly GCA_964017235.1 of Sabellastarte sp. h YS-2021. Lineage (NCBI taxonomy): Eukaryota > Metazoa > Annelida > Polychaeta > Sabellida > Sabellidae > Sabellastarte > Sabellastarte sp. h YS-2021. The sequence goes on from OZ024934.1 coordinate 91,034,244, forward strand.
AACTTAAATGTAGTCTTTAAATATAGGGAGCGTAAATGATTTTGAGTCTGAGGTTATATGCATACTTACTTACAAAAAGGCCTTATATTTTAGTTTGAGTTTAAGCCCAAATTTAGGTTTCAGTTTGAGTTTAAACTCAAATTTAGGGTTTAACCCGTAAATTATAGAAATTATATTGAGTTTGAGATTGTTTATGAATACCAGCCTTGATAGGATTTTAGCTGTTTAATGGAGAAATATGAAACTCCCCTCCCAACTTCTGACTCTGTGCAGGTGCCCAATGATTTGCAGTGCAGAATGTCGACCAACTAGTATGCACTGCTGTCCTCCATCGTTTCAGCTGTCTGGTATGATATGACTGCATACAATGCTTTGAAACCATGTCTAACCCAAATCAATCACCCAGTGCCTTTCAATACAAGCAATTGTTTTAACAATGAATATAAAACAATGGAGCGCATGTCACACAGTACACATCTGTCCATTTGAGTCACACACAAAGCACGACTCTACAAAATTGAATAATTACATACAAAAATAAAGGCTGAGTCAGTCTTGTTAAAGTGAAAATTTCACAAAACATTAATTTAATGCTATTTTAGCTTAAGTGAGCTTGACTCATACAATTAATTCCAAAGTGAAATTTTAAATCTATTTTCTTATTTTAAGTTAAAAAATAGCATTAGTGAAAATTGATTGAAATAAAACTTTTAAGATTTGAAAATTAGTCATTTTTCCCAGGTGAAATTTCAGCTTGTAGTCTTTATACTACTTTTTTATAGTAAACTTAATATTTACTTGTAATACTGTGGTTTAATCTCACATGCTGGTTTTAGGGATTGAAAGAGAGTGTAATTACTCTTTGGTCAAAAGTCTGCATTGTAAACCACCAGGAATCAGCAACTACTGAAAGCTTGGTAACAGATTCAAACCCACAACCACAGGAATGGGAAATCAGATATTGAGCTTAAGATTTACTGCAGTGGGCAGAAAAATAAATAGGATTACTACGAATACAGAGGTTAGGGATTATTGGTAAAGTATCTAAAATTCGCCACCTCTAAAGCCTTACGTAATTCTATTCAAAAAAGATGTTTTGTCTTGAAATTTGTATTTTTCAGTTCAAAAAGCCTTAATTTACTATATACTCAACAAATGTCACCTCAATTCATTTATTTTATTAGTATTTCAACATGTGGCAAATTTCTGATATGTGACAACTTTTACATTTCTTACTCTACATACCTAGCTTCTTTATTACTCGCCCATGAATCCAGGACAAAATGGTGGACAAAATACCAGTTCAATTTGAAAAGGTGGGCAAAATGCTGGCTGCTTTTGAGGCAGGGTGGGCAAAATGACAGTTATATCAAAACATACTTTAATATACTTCTATACCATGACTCATTTAGTAAAAAGAAAAATGAACAAAACATCTGGGAAATTCTAAGAACTTTATAATTAAATGCTTCAGACCATTATGGATAGATGTTGAGGCATTTAAGGAAGTTTCTCAAGGGGTGAGGTACGTATGTAAAAAATGCTGAAGAACTAATGGTTTACTTTGACAGTACCTACATCAGTCAAAGTGTCCTGATGCATTCTAAGGCCTGTCAATGGTGATGAACCCATGAACAATCTCAAAGGTCAAAAGTTGGGGTTTTATGTCCCATTCAACAACCAGAGTCATTTTGGGTCAAGTCGTCAGCATTGTCACTTGTGGGAGTCAAACCCACACAGAGAGGTGACAGCCTGTGATTAGATGCCAAATCTGCTAACCCACTGAACAACTGTCATGGACAATCACCACATAAAGAAGTTAAGAAAATGGGCTAAATATCTTTAGCAAAGAATATGTGACCTTTCCGACCAAAATTTTAATCTAATCTAATCTACTGCTTTGCAGGCGCAATACCTTCCCCACTAAGGGGAACTCAGTGCGATAGTTAACAAAAATCATTTCTTATAAGAAGAGTCGAGGGGCGTTCAAGGTCAGTGTACCAGGTTTGTGGGTGGGACCGAGAGGGAAGGAGACTAATTTGGGAAGCTAGAGTTGAAAAGGTAGGTTTTGAGGTGTTTCCTGAAAGATGCGACAGAGGGACTGTTTCTTATTTGGAAGGGGAGAGAGTTCCAAAGAACTGGTGCATAGTGACTAAAAGAACTTGAGAAGTGTTTAATTGATTTATGAACTCTACAGTCAAAAGTGGGGGTATGAAGGAACTTGAGTTTAGGGGTACTTCGTCTAGTATTTCTAAAGGAAGTGTAGGGGTGGATTAGTTCTCTTAGGTAAACAGGTTGACCTTGGTTGAGGATTTTGTATGTAATGAGGCCTATTTTGAATTGTACCCTATACCTAACTGGAAGCCAGTGGAGTTTTTTCAGTTGAGGGGTGATGTGAGAAAATTTTGAGGAACGGGTGACAACCCTGCAGAGTGAGTTTTGCACTAGGTGCAATCTTCTTAGCTCAAAGTCTGTGAGTGATAGAAACAGGGAATTGCAGTAGTCCAGTCTGCTGCTGACCAAGGCATTGGCTAAAAGAAGTGATGTTTTAAGGTCTAGAAGGGGGCGTATTCTGTAGAGGTCTCTTGCATGAGCTCTAGTGGACTTTATGACCTGGGACACATGGTCGGAGAAAGTGAAATTAGAATCAAACACCTCTCCGAGGTTCTTGACACTTTGTGTTGGTGAGACCTGATTACCAAGAATATTGATTGGAAAGTGAGGAAGGAGTTGTTTACGGTTGTTTTTCGAACCTATCAAAATGAACTGAAGACTTGACCGGGGGGCAGAGTTTGAACCCCCTGAACCCCTCCCCACTCCTCTTGATTTGCGCTAGTTTAAATGTATTTGTTATTCAAGTTTATAACCAATTGAAAATCAATAGCTGTTCTACCCATTGTTGTGTTCAGAAATCAATAATAAAATCCAGGGCAAAACTTCAGAACAGTATGGTAATAGTGTATATGCTGAAGGCCCCTCCATCAATTACCACTCAGCGCACTCCCAGATCCAAATGTGTGGTATTTATGAACTTTTAAATGTTAAAATATTGCTGTTTGATAGAGGAATAGTTTGTCATAAGGTGCGACAGCTTTAGTTGCCATAACAGCTTTGTTCTAAGGCTCTGTTTTAAAGCATGTTTCTTCCATAAATGGAATTCTTAACTTTACACTTTGAAAAAAATCTTAAAATTTATTATTATTTTTTTTCTAATATACGGTAGTCCTTATTACTGTGTAACAGTCTGTTGACTAAGTCTTGTTAAACTGAGTGATGTTAAAATTTTACAATGAAATTATCCATGTTATTTATTAAAATTGTTTGATTCTGAATTACCTTATGCTCAATGATAAAAACTTTACAGAGGAGCATGTAATTTCTCAAAGTATAATGCCACGTAATACTGACTTTTATGATAAATGTCACAATCATTATTATCAAAATAAAATTGTATAATTAATGTCACAGTTTAACAGTGATTTGTATTATTGGGAAGACAATGTGTTTAATAAAATGAACTACATTTAAAGTGTAAAAACATGATATTAATTTTCATGTCACAGAAATGCATATCTTGTTGTATTTTTTTTTGTTCAAAGTCTCCTGGATTTTTACTAAATGGGAAAATCTGTCTGTCCATCTAAGTCCCTGACCAATCAAAGCTACAGATTTAGATGCTAGGAGCTCGCTGAGTGCTGTCATTAAGCTAGTTACCTCTACCAAGGAGATTATATCTGAGGGTGTGTTTGTTGGTTTGTCTGTCTTTCCTTGTGATTACACCAAAACTAATAAACACATTTATGTGAAATTTTTTTTGTATGTGGGTACAGCCTGACAAATGGAAGAACTGGATACGGAAAAAAAAATCCTGAATTTGTGGCAGCCTTTAATTCTACATAAAACTGTTTTACTCAATGAGGGTGAAATGCAAAGACTCGTCAGAACAACAGTACAGTTTCATGTTATGATGCCTTTTGTTCTAGAGAGGGCTATTTGTCCTTTGTGAGTTCAAATGCACCCATTGTAAACAATAAAAAATTGTGTAAAATCGTAGGGTAAAGGAATGCACCCTAATTGGAAAACAATGCTCCATGGGTTAATTGGTGCATAGAGAACCAGCGTAGTTAAACTTTTGCATGACGTAAAACATCAACAAATAAACATCCTCGCCTGCACTGTTTACATCCTGAATGTCTGAATATTTATGATGTAACATATTCAACATTCACCTTGGTTGGGTTTCTTTATACCTTGATATGAAGTCTTTGTTGTGCTACAATCTGAGTGCAGGCTCAGTAAACCCCATTGTTGCATCAAAATTGACTGAAAATCAACTTTACTGTCCACTTATATTTGCCCAGCCAATTAAGAATTTTTTTCAGAATTTTTTTTTTAGTATTTAGCACTTTTATGTGTATGATAGAAAAGAGCTTTATAAATATAATTTCATGGTGTGTATGAATGACACTGTAGAGGGGAACTGATGCTGGGTTTTCTACCCTCGCCTGCCCAGTCCTCGATGCACCAAATTGTTACAAAAGGGCAAATAAAATTTTGTTTCAAAATAAAAACTTCACTGTCCAGTGTCCACTTCTGCACATGAGGGTATGGGGTACACTTTAACAATACCAGATTTTGAAAGTTTAACATTGTAAGTATAAAGACTTTGCATTGTTGTCCCAGTGTTGTCCATTATTGTTGGATAGCCCATTGGAACAATTTGGCTAGGCACCTTATACTCTACTTATCATATCCCTGATGTCAGTGATGGGAGCAGGTGCTGGTGTTTTCTGTTTTTTTATTTGTTGGTCAGTACTTTTTTCTTAATCATTTAATAAATATTTTTAAATAAATTATTACATAATGAACCCCCTCCCCCCTTTCAATCTGAAGCTTTTATATTGTATTTTATAGTAATTTAGTTATTTACGGATTACACCTTGACATCCGTGGGCCAGTGGAAAAAAGTAGTAAAGCAGAAGAGATTTGGAGTGATAGTAACATGGAAACAAATCCATATAATGAACCCCCTCCCCCGTTTCAATCTGAAGCTTTTATATTGTATTTTATAGTAATTTAGTTATTTACGGATTACACCTTGACATCCGTGGGCCAGTGGAAAAAAGTAGTAAAGCAGAAGAGATTTGGAGTGATAGTAGCATGGAAACAAATCCATATAAAAGTAATACCCATCCAGATAATTGATTGATTGATTAATTACCTGATTTAGGTAATTGCAAGTTTCAACACTTTGTGTCAGTCATATTATAAAGATACAATACAAAACAAATCCCCTGAATGCTATTACATCAGTCAGAATTGTCGGCAGCATATAAAGAAGATTTATTTATTTGGGGTTTTACGTCGCTTTCAACACTGTACAGGTCATATCATGATGGGTAGTTGGAAGGGAAGGGGAAACCAGTACATACAGTTGGTCAGGCTTCTGTACTATAAACTGCCGAGCAACGGCAAGCAACTACCAGCTTTCCCACTTGAGGCCGTGCCGGGAACCGAACCCCGGCCTCAGAGATGGGAGGCAAGAGTGTTACCACACTGCCACCATGGCCCCCATATAAAGAAGAATACTTCAACCAAAATTACCATTTCTTCCATATTTATGGTCCAATTTTGCATTTTTTCATTAATTTCATAAGTTTAAAGAAGGCTGGTATGTGAATGTATGCAGGTTGTTACTGTGGTTCTGCTATCAGAGGGTCTACTATACTGTGTGCAATAGGAGCTGCATGAATGGTGAATAATGATTCTATTTCCTGCATCTAAATGTCTGGCAGTATGGAGATTTACTGCCATATATATATGTGATTAGATTGTTCTGGTTGTTTTGAATGATCTAATCTTTCAAACTCTTGACTATCTTGGAAACATTGATGAACTTCTAGCTATCATTTATTTTCTTTTTCTCTCCTATGTCCTGTCCTGTTAGTGCATTTTTTTGGAAGTATTTATTGTAAGAAAAGATATAATACCAGCATGTGAATGGCCTGATTCAGTCTGATTCCAACAGTGTAATTTTGTTTTATGAATAGTTCCAAATATAAGGAATCTATTGAATTCCATTGGTGTAAATTTTTGTACATTATTTGAAAATCTGCGGAATATTTGTGGAATAAATTTAAATGGATGTGAAGTTATTGCTGGTTATAACTACAAATACATGGAGTATATTTAAGGTACTCTACAGTCCTAATCTCCTTGAATCCCTGCTGCAAGTATTTTATCTCTATGTTGCAGTTATTGTGTGGTGGGGAGGATAATTTCCTGGTGACATGCGATCGAGATGAGAAGATTCGAGTGAGCCACTTCCCCAATGCTTACAACATCCAGTCTTATTGCCTTGGACACACAGAGTGAGTTAACTACTTGTTTACTCTCAGTTTTATTAATATATTTACACTGTCTCCTATATTAAAATCTTACTCGCAAAAGGAGACAAGGGAGCGGGTAACACACTTGCTTCTTACATGTCAGGTTGTGGGTTTGATGGGACAGTAGGTAGTTGTTTTAGCTGGCTCCAGATGATTTTCTGTTCACAATGTTGACCAACCTGTATGCACTGATTTCCTCCATCCCGTCACGTCTACCCTCATCCTGATGTAACGTTCTTAAAGTATTTAAAGTGACCTCAAACCAAAATCATCCTACCAACCTACTCTTTTATATGGAGTCTTTATTTTATAAACATTCTATCATACATTATTAAGTATTCCTTCTATCATATGTTCAGATGATAGAGACTCTACTGTTTATTTTAGTATTCTTCTTGTTCGACCCCACAAAGCAATCGTGATTTATGTATTTATTTTAAAGAATACATTATTTTATTGTCAACACTTTGTTGCCTGGGATGCTTTATGGATTTGATAGTTCACTTTTCTGGAATTGTATGAAACGACATAGTTACAAGTTGTATATATTTTTCAATAAAACACATTAAAAGAAAAAATGTACATATTTACAACTAACATATACTGCTTCCTGCTGTAACTTGGCACACCTAAGACACAAGATCTTTATTTGTTGTTGTAACCTGTTTGATATCGTATATTTCTATTGATTAAAATATGTCCTCACACAAACGCAAGCTATAAATGTACCATATTTATCTGTATAAATGCCCCCCTTCCTATTAATTGCCTCCCCCCCTCCTGTAATTTCGCAAAGATTATATTTTGGGGTTTTACATCCCTCTCAACAGCCAACACTTTTACGATTGCGGGATTCCGAAAAAAGAGGCGTTTTAGTACTTCCCCAATCGAATACCGCTTACGAGAAATAAAGAAAATCAGAACAAAACATGGCAGTTTTGATCAAAGATGCATTGAAATCTGCAAAAATACAAGATAAGACTTAATAATTTATTCAGATTTAAGGTTTGTTTCCAATATTTTAAGCACTCTCGCTATTATACATGCTGGCAAGTGAGATCAAGGCTGTAAGTGTCCATTATCGCCCATTGCCACTGGACTCAAGAGTTGATTTTTTTTAGCTGTAATAGTAGCCCTCCCTTTTGAAAAATGCATCCCCCCCCTCGGGGCATTTGTATGAATAAATACGGTAGTTAAACAACAAAAAATCAAAACAAGAAACGTTTAAGATGGGTTTCTAAGGGGTGATATTATAATTTCTACATGAAATCAGCTTGGCAAAATTTGCATAAGGAAAGTACCAAAAGTATTTAATTTATTGCTCTCATCATTACTACTTCCATATTTGATATGCGAAAGTGCAACAGTTTTACTGATGACAGTCATATGTTAATAAATATACCATCTTCCGTTTTGTGGCAATTTGAGGTGTGTGCCAAGATACAAAGCCAAGCAGTAACTAATGCGGATCACTTATAAATCCTGGTGGAAAAAACTTTGGGCAGTTTCAGTGTGTGTGGTGTATAGAAACGACTGAAAAAAGTAAGAGGAGCAAATTAATCGGCATTGGTTGTTGACAATCGTCTTCATGGAAACACCCACTTAGTTATAGCTTTATTAAACATCTGAGAAGGTTTTTTTTCTCCTTTTCAGTAAAGTAGCAGCCAAGACTAAATGGCTTTATTGCATTATCACTAATAAAGTATTGTAACTCAACCACAATTTCATGGACTGAAACCCTAGTAAACAGCCGTGGCCATATTCAGTTATCCAGTGTACAGGAGGCTAAATGTAAGACCATGGTAAATAAATGAATGAAAAATCCAGACAAACAACTTGAATACAGGATTTGTGTTATAAATATATAAACCCTGTTAATTTGAATGCCTGTGGACTAGCCAAATATTCTACTTAACAGGGCTTTCCAGTTTACAGGGCAAATTTCACTGGAAGAGGCCATGGTTGTAAAGGGCCTGATATAATTATTTCTATTTAGAAGCTACTAAACAGAGTTCACAGTTTAACTGAAAATTAACATCAGGCTGACTCCGCTTGTGAGTGTAACATTGTCATTCAGTAAGTAGCAGTGATTTGGTAATTAAAAAAAAGTGTATAATTGTTACAAGAAATGCGAGAGCTGTTGTTTAGTGTGTTACAATTAGGATGGTGTTTCTTCAGAATATATGGTCGCAGGTATATCTTAGGACCAGAAATTAAAGATTTGGGGAAGAGAGGGAGGAGGCATAAGGGTAGCAGTTTTGAAAGGTTTTCTGCAATAATATGAGTCATAACAGTTCAGAGAGTGTAGAGTATAAATCTCTTGCAATGTGATGTCCCAACAAGTCTGACTGTGAGGTGACTTCAAACTGTTACTGACAGATCAGAAAGTCACTCATCATAAAATTGTCATTGTAATGGAAAGTAATATATTTTTAAAATGGTGACATAACTTTCACACATGAACAGATGTGGGAAGGGAACAGTGAGATTTAGTTTGGAAGTTTCTGTTTTAAAAACATTCCATTATCTGAACCAGATCTTCCTTTCCTGAAGTGTTTGATCAATAAGGTGCCACTGTGTGACAGAATAAGTGTAGGCATCCATGTACATGGCTGTGGTGTGCGGCTTAAGGGTACAGTTTGCAGTTATTTTTTTGTAAATTTTCGAGTCAATAAATTAACATAAGATAATAAGATTTCTTCAAATGGCTATAATTTCCTCATTAGTAATCAGATTATAATAATTTTTTCACCATTTTGTCCAGTTTAATGAGACACAAATTTTGATACCAAATACCTCATATTTTCTTCAGAATATATATCCTATCTTTCTTGCGGTAAACTTGCTGGTTGCAGCAAAATTCGATCCCTTACTGAAAACTACTGCAACTCGCACCCGCAACTGCAAGCTGTGTATGTGGAAACACTCCCATAAAAGCCATACCATTTGAATTTTTCCCGCAAGCTGCAGCCTGCAACCGCAAGCCACACCCGCGTACATGGACGCCTACACTAAGGATTCCAGGAGACTTGAATCTATAACCTGTGGCCAAACCTGTCTGTGCAAAATTGTGGCCTCTTTTTGAAAAACAAAATGTCTGCCATAGCCAATTAATTGTTTAAAAATCATAAAGTTGCTCTAAATCTCAAAATATTCCAGTAAGCCTCGTCAAATTTGCACAAAAGATATATGGCTATAAAAGCTAGCCTTTTAGTAATTTTGACCTAGTTCTAAAAACAAAAAGGCCACCATATCACGTGTTTAATGTCAAATGGGGTTATCCTATTGAAAAGGCCTTGTATCTCCCATAATATTGCTCCTAGAGGTTCGGAATGTGGAAACAACTTGTAGGAAGTCATGGCCTGGGAATCTTTCCGGGTATTGAATTTGACCTTTGACCCCTGCTTTAAGGTTAAATGGGGTCATCACACTAAAATGTTCTTATTTCTCCTTTTCTATTGGTGCTATGGCTTTAGAATGCAAAGACAGACCATGAAAAGTCCTGATCTGCAAATGTTTTGCCTGAGAAATATTTTGGTGTACCTTTTAAAAACAAAATGGCCACCATAGCCAATTATTTCAAAATCATTAAAACTTGAAATATTGCAGCTAGGTTCATCAAATTTGTACAAAAGATATATGGCTAGTTTTTCTTACTGTGTGGAGGTATTTACATTTAGTGTACAAATGATCCTATCATATTGAAGAGACAACACCCTTTTCTAATTACAGGTTTTAACGCCATAGATTTCCACTGATTTAAATCTTGATCCAGTCCAACCTTTCCAATCATTCTTGATCACTTGTTTATAGCAGATGGGTGCACTATAATTTGTCAATATACTATATCATGAATATATTTTCATACTTATGACTCAACAACCCTCTTACTACAAACTAAATAAATACATTTGGGATTATGTTATATTAATCAGTCTTAAATGTATTGATAGATTAAAACTTGAATGTCGATGCTTTATATTAAGGCTTCAAGATCCTAAGAAACATTCTTGTGTCAGACTTTTCTCATTTCTGAATACAGAATTTCATAATGCTTCAGTCAGTCAGTCTGTAGATTTCCTAAAATAGGGATTTCTGTAATAGCTCATTTTTTGACTTGAGAAGAGATAGTTTCTAGCATGACACATTCCTTAATAATATTTATGAAATATTATTTTTATTGCCATCTTAAAGCTGGGACCCAAGACTTCTGCAACTGATCATGTTAAAAAATGTTATGTTGATGATAATTCTGTTATCTGGGCTCAAAAACTTTTGTAAATTATTGTGTAAAAGAAAATGTTAAAAAAAAGAGAAATTTTCTAAGATTTGGATTTCCACAAGTTGGCACAGTTCTTGACTTGTATGTGAATGAGTGTGTCTTTGTAGTCGTGTGCTATGGGCCGGCTTATTTGTGAAGAATAACTAACACTGGATGGCCAGGCTGGGGGAAACTGTCACCCAATATGGCCAGTGATGATTGATGGATTGTGGGCAATATGATTGATGGTGTGAGCTTTCACGTTTGTGGTTACACATCTTTAATATAAAAGTTCATTGGGTGGTGAAGCCTTACTCTTGTATGTGTGTGTGTGTGTCTTAAGGGTTTTTATGTTTGCGGGAATGCATAAGTAGAAAAAGCTGGTATTTAGAACATGTTTGAACAAGATCCAACCTGCTCAGCAAACCCTTGTAAGGGTGAGTTAGATTTGGGCATTATTTTTCAAAACTGGAGTAAGCAGTTGACCAAATCAATTCTTAAGGAAATAGAAAAATACTTTACTTTAAAAGGAAATTCTATAACAGGAGTAACTGTCAGTGGAAAAAATGCTCACTAAGCAAATTTACAGAAGAAAGTAATTTATTATCTTAAATTTGGTATTTCTTAGTTCAGAAAGCCTTAATCTGCTAGACGTTCAGCAAAGATGACCTCACTTTGTTTATTTTATGAGTATTTCTACATGTTGAGAATTTCAGATATGCGGCAGATTTTCGATTCCTTACTCTATGTGTTTCCTCCTAATCTGTTATATAGGCAGCATATATAAATAGAGAGGAGTTTAAGTGGTCACTGAGATTTTTGAAGTGGACAGAACTTAAAATAAAAGTGTGAATGAATACATCACATAATTTACAAAAACAATAAAACTTTAAACTTCCAAAGATTACCAAAACACGTCTCTACTGTTGATGGCCAACAAAAATAATGAGGTAAACAATGTAGTCATGTGACCTCTTTGGCGGGAGGACGGACTACTGTAACCCAATGGCTTGGTTAAGGTTGTGAGTAAACCTTAAAATCGCATCTCTGCGTTGGCCATTGGGTTGGATGGCTCCAACAAATAGCTACTGTTAGGAAATGGTAAGTATTTCTAATAAAAATTTAAATTACTATTAAATTTTTCAAGTTGTTTAGTTGAGGGATTTTTCCTTGCTAGAAAATGATGAATCAACTACTGTTAATTGATTCAAAGTCATTGACTCTCATTTATTGTAATGAGCTAGACTTGAACCCGTAACCACAGAGCTCAGAGCCAAGTGACCAGATGCCAAGCCTCTTTATAACAACTCAGCCACTGAGAGGGTCTCTCCGCATTTTCCAGATGACGGCAATGTAATCCATTGAGTTTGCAGGTCCCTTTATATAATAAAATCCTCCCCTCCATGCCCCTTGGATTTAGATTTATTTGTTGTTTTATGTCGCGTTCAACAGCCAGGATCATATTGCGACGGGTAGTTTACAGGTGGAGGAACCAGTGCATACTAGTTGGTCAAGATTCTGCACTGTAAACCACCGGGCATCGGCAAGTAACTACCAACTTTCCAACATGAAGCACCCGGCCCGAGATTGGAACCGGCGGCCTCAGAGGTTGGAGGCGAGCACTCTAAACGCTACACCACCGAGCCCCCTTCCATGCCCCTTGGAATAGTGTTGATATGCCCTGCACCCACATTATTTTCAAGTTTAACCTTTTACTATTTAAAGCTCTAAAATTTCAGTCAACCTCTTTATCTATCTATATTGGTAAATTTGAGCAAACTCCGTCTTGGCAACAAAATGTATAATCCTATTGTCTTTATTCAGGAACATCATTTTTGTAGCTCATTCTCTGTATTTCCTCCCAATTCTTTATTATTCTCAAACCATGGCCTTTGTTCTCAGCCAATTCTGATTCATTTTCCAGCAAAACTGTAGCCAGAGGTGTGTAGCTGGGTTTTAAAGAAAGTAGAGTAAGAAATCTAAAATTCGCCAGGAATCTAAAATTCGCCACCTCTAAAACCTTAGTTAATTTTATGAAGAAAATGATGTTTTTGTCTAAAAATTGGTATTTTTCTGTTCAAAAAGCCTTAATTTACTATACCGTCAACAAATCTCACCACAATTTATTTATTTTATTAGTATTTTGACATGTGGCGAATTTCAGATATGTGGCGAATTTTAGATTTCTTACTCTACACCATTTTGCCTCTGCTTTTTCTGCTGTCTATAACTTCCAAAACTTCCACCTGAAGTGTGACAAGGGTGTTAGAGGATGATTTACATCAGTTTAGCAATATATAAGTTACTCAAATCAAGTTAGTGTTATTAACAGGTAAATTATCACTTAAAGCCTGCTTGCAATTGAAATTATAGTATAGCAGTGGTACTATGTAGGAATTAGTATGAATGTTGACTAAATTTTAGTCATTCGTGAGGTGATAGTGTGTACCTTGAAATTTTTATGTACCGTATTTTACTGTATAAACACCCCAGGGGCAATGCATTTTGTCAAAGGGGGTCAACTACATTACATTTTCTGTTCTTAATATGTCACAACTCGTTCTACTGATTCACATACCCAAATTTGAGTAAAGCCCTACTTTTACTTATTACAGAGCACACCATACATGTATATAGACAGTTCACTGCAATATAGGATTACCCACAGTGCTTGTTAGCACAGAATATTTAAGAAATATGGAAATGAAGGTTTTAAATAAATACTGTTCTCATGTAGACCATTAGAATTTCAGTTATTTAATCACAACTACTTGACATTGTGCGAAAAAGTCAAAGATGGGTTTTTTACAGTCTCTTCAACAGTTACCACCAACCTAAAACCCACAGTTGGCCCCACAAGTTCTCAGCTTGGACTTTTCACTATCATAGCCTTTAGAAATATTCTTTTTTTATAAATAACAAACCTTTTAGACAATGTGACCATCTGACAATTGCTTTTAAATTATTATTATTTTTTTCTTTGGTGTCCATTATGCCCTCTTTTTATTTCACAATTAAAAAGTACAAATTATTAGGTCACACATGGATAGGGTGTGAAAGCCAATCTTCTCGCCTTTCTTCTTGATAAGCTTGAAATGAAAGAGAGAGAATAACAGAGGGCGCTGATTGTTTTAGCAGTTAGACGGCTCACATTACAAGGAAGTCGCTGTGTAGAGAGTACGTTCGATTTAATCCCCTTCTATTCAGTCGGAGGTTCTCATTTAACATTGCTTAATTGTGGTGCATCAGAAATTCAACACCTATTTGCCATGCTTAGACCATCTTGTCTTAAGTAATCCACTCTGTAGTGAGAGACACCCAATATACTAAGAACAGGAGAGAGTTAAGAGTGTGTTCCCACACTACCAACCACTGATACCTGATGGTCAATGTCATCGATAGACAAAGCCAGTGTCTATGGGTTATTGAAAGCTGATGTTGTGAGAGACATTAAGTATAGAAAGATAGGAGAGTTATTTCACAGTTATTTCACAGCACAGCACCAGTGATCAGACTTATGGTCAATTCTTCCAGCTCATTTTGATGCTTGTCTTAGCTTTTTTCTCAGTGTGAAAAGATTAACAATTGGATATTTTACAGGATTGTGTCAAATAGACCTACCTGATATAATCCAATACAATCAATCGCTTGTGATCCATCATTAAACTGATTGGAACAATTGTGAAAACTTTTTTCTATATGTGACCAGAAATAAAATGTGTTTATTCTAACTAGAGGTCTGTGCTATATGCTGCCAAATACCTGTTGATTCAATATAAATTGAAAAATTCTTCAAAATAGAACCTTTGTATTGTATCATTGTCAGTGCAGATAGCTTCGGTATAATGATAGGGTTTTCAAATTTATAATGACCTGTATCTTCTAATATTGTGCCCCCATTGGTGTGTATAGACCAGAAGCTATTGTTATAATTATAACATAATCCCTGACAGCCAATGTCAGCTGCCAATAATCAGCAATATTCAGCGTAAGCTATGAGCAAGCATTTTAAATGAAATCAGTAAGAAGGATAGAATCAGCTATATAATGTACTTCGGATAGAAGCACCGTCATCAGTTGGTACTATGGAAACACACACTAATACTTGTAATCGTCAACTTTTTGTGAAGCTGATGATTGTTGTATGGAAACACATCAATATCAAATATAACAAATGATAGAATGGCTGTATGTAACCAATATCATGGAAACACATACATTGTTTCATCATTGTCCTCAGAAAATTGTGATCCATGGTCTTATCACTAAGATTTTAGCATTAAAAGTTTCTTGAAATGAAAAGCACAAAGTGGTATGATATACTATAGCATTGCAAAATAGAAATCTTGTTCCAAATAAACACCAACATTCTTTACAAAGAGTAAGACTTTTTTTAACAAATTTTGTTTGTATTTAGAAATTACTATTTATTATAAACTGTGATAATGTTTAATTCTTTAAAACAAATATTGAAAAGTGTAAAAATTTATTTAAGTAAAAGCATTATTGTCTATCCTTTTTACATTCACATATGTCTTTGTAATGTCAAATTAGAATGAATCTTTGTACATTAGTTTTTCTGACGTGTGAAAATAACATTTTTTTGAAAACGAAGAAAGGATTTAGTTTTACAACAAAGACTAGATTGATAATCTTTTTGAATACAGCTAGTGTGGGTTTATTGATTCATGTAGATACACTTATAAATATGTGTTAAAAGTGAAATACGTGTGAATTTTGTTCTGGGACAAAAACTTTCTTCTTCGAGTTCATTCTGAAAAACTGTATGTTTAAACTGACCTTTTACTGATGTTTGGCTCATCCCTTTTGTGAATACCTATCCAAGTCTTCTGGAAATTGAAAAGATTGAATGTTCATACCAGTGTCACATTGGGAAATTTGCGGTACCTATAGAGAGTAAGCTTTCGTTAAAAAAGTTTTTTGTTTCCTTTCAAATATTAAATGACAAACAGCAAGTAATGACAGTTGCTTTTAACTGACAGGATAAGTTTTGTTTGACTTTCTCAAACACTGGAGTTTCAATGAATGTTGACTCTGTGTTTATCCAAAATTATAGGATAGCTTATTAAATATCCATAAACCATCTGCAAAATGGGGTATATGAACTTTTTCAAAGATTATCTTTTGATGTTACATGTTGTTTTTGTTGACTGGTTATTAATTTACAATGTCTTCAAAATTCATTAACAAATGAGCCTGACATTAAAATATCAGTCTAGCCTGGTTCAAAGTACAGGACACCACACTTGGGATAGGCTGCTTTCGAAATGGGTGCTATTTTGAAAAACAACATCGCAGTCATGGCCATCATCTTGAAATTCTGTTTCTGGACTCTACCTCAGAGACGTTTCCGCTTATCTGTTTGAGACTTGACAGAGAGGTAGAGTAAGATTCCTTTTTACAAATAAATAATAAACTTGAAATTTGCTGCTGGACCCTGTATCACTGATACTGCACTACCCACCTTTTTGAGGTCTATATATACATGTACCAGTTTCTTGTTACTTTTGTTTCTGAAAAGAGACCTTATGGTGATAGAGTAAAGTAATACATGTAGTTGAATTATATGGAGATCAAATCTGTCTACAAGACATAGGGTAATGATAAGATTGTCCATTGCCAGATTAATACAATGTCACAAGTCTCAAATCTAAGCATTTTTCCCCAATGTAAGATTTGTCTAAGATTTAATATTTTCTCAGTTTGCTAATTCCATTTTCACTAAGGTCTTAGTTTTGATTCAGGTTTTGTCTTATTGTAAAGCTGCTAGGAGGGTAACATAATTACATGAAATCTTTGCCAGATATTGATTGACTGGTAAGATCTCACCTTTAAGTTCCTGTTTTATCTCATTCAGATTACTTTTGTAAATCTCAACTTGAGGAAATGAGAACAAAGAACTCAAATTTAACCGTAACATAGTTTGTTGCTCTATTACTATAATTTTGAATTAACTTGTGACAAATGTAATCCATGTACATGTATTAGAAATAAATAAAATTTAAAAAAATGTAAAAAAAACATATATTCTGTCCTTAATTTTATCCCCATAAATACTTCAGAAAAATAAATACTGAGTCTCATATTACCAGTATTATCATATTAGAATTTATATTGAAAAAAGTCAAATATTCTTTAAGGCATTGGGTGATCAGATGAGTAAATCAAGAGACAGAAATGAGTCATCAATAAAAGTACATCTATAGGATTGAGTGACTAAGTTGGTGGAACGACAGATCGTAAGTCTATCTGTACTTTTGTACACTATATGAGTACTTTATATATTTAATGTATATGAGTACTTGACATAGGCGAGTACTTTATGTATTAGTATTTAGTTTCCGAGCCTGTAACCAGACTAACATTATTTCTTCTGCAATAAACCATCTGGTGAAAGCATGAGTTTTACAGTTACAATCAGGCCTTATGAAAATTCAAACAAAGGCTTAATTAAAAGTGTAAATTCTGCTGAATTGCGAACTGACTTGAATAATCATATTTGTTAAAGGTTTACAATACAAAATTTACATCTGATGATACAGTTTTGTGTTGATTTAGAAGTCTTTATGGAAGACTGTATAAAAGCCAGTTAATAATCCATAGGTGCATGTCTTCGTGTATGTTATCTGCGATTAGCATATCTGTGTTGAATAATTCTAGATGAGATTTCATTTAAAATAATATTAACAGCCCTATTCGCCCCTCCCCCCACACAATTTTTTTAAAAACATTTTTTTAAGAAATATTGAAAAAGTTACCCATTCTCAAGAATGTCCATCTTCACCCAGGAGTTCAAATGGATACTGACACTTGTTGCGGAGGTAAACCTGCGGCAGGCTGGTATCCAATTCAGGGGAGTAGAAATACTTTTGAGTTGCTTCATGCCACAGAAACTGGAAGTAAGCTCTGACCACATAGACCACTAGGCCCATAGAATGACCTAAGGTTCTTTTACCCTTTGAATGGCAACATGTTAGTCGCTCTGATAGCCTCTCATAATATGACCGCAACTGTTAAAAACAGACTTATTTATCTATTTTTTTAGATTGCCGTAGATGAAAAGATGCACCGAATATAATGTACCATAGCCTGACTCTCTGAAGCGCACATGGGCAATGTGACAAAATATTTGCAAAAGTTGGGAGATGGACATTTACGACAATGAAAACCAGCCAGGTGTTTTGAAAAAAATGACCCGATTTTGCCGAAATCGCATTTTGGCACACACCAACTGGAAGTAAAATATGTTGTTGGTAAACAAATCTCTGCGCAATAAAATGTAATATAAGTACTAAAATAGGGAAAATTTTGTTGAAAATGGACATAAAATCATAAAATTGGTCCGAGTATTGGGTTTAGTGGAAAAAAATTAATATCGAAATGACATATTAGCAATTGATGAGCGATAAAGTAAGATCGTGGAAGGTGCGCTGAAGAAAGCATGGCCGGTAAAGAGCGCAGCATCGGTAAATAATTGTTTGGAAGGTCTGGATTGATTGGGTTTAACGCAACACATTGTATAGGTCATATCATGCCTGGTAGTTGAGGGGGTGGAGGAAAGCAATGCATATCAGGTGCTCACCATTCTGTACATGGTCAAATTACAGTACAAGCAAAAAGTACAGGGATAAAATACGCCAGAATGAAGTATACAAAGGGCAAAATGTACCAAGATCTTTTAAATTTTTTACTGTATTTACCGTCCTCGCTCCCTGAAAGGCCATATCTTCATAAGTGACCATGCATCAATCTTGCATTAATATGTCATTCCAAGGCAAATTAACTTGATTAAAACCTAATATTTAGGTTAAAATAGAGTATCATGTATTTGTTTTCAACACAATTGACTGTCTATCAGTAGTTATTTCAGAATTTATTTCAGATAGATTTGTTTGCATCAACCACACTGTGCTTCTAGTTAGGGTTTTCTATAGTTTTTCTGGAGTAACTAGATTGAGGTCATTCTTTATCCATATCCCTGGCCGTTTTTTTTTCCCAACTATTAGGTTATATCGCCCATGTGCATTTCAGAGAGTGGGTACAGTAACATATATTTTACACTGTGACAGGCTTTTTCAGACAAGCCTGGAGATTATCTTAAATCTTTTTACAAAAACTGAACTAATCCTGAGTAAATTTGAACAGTAATTAAGTCAGTGTATTATTGATTTAATTTTCTAAGCCTGTACCCAGGCTAGCCGGACTTCTTTCCCTTACCACCAAGCATCTGGTAAAACCATCCACTTGAGAGTTATGACCTGGGCTTATTGCCCCATCAGTGAATATCAAGTGTCAGGGGTTTAAACCTTGCACTGGCTGAGACATCCAAAAAGTGGTAGAAAACTGGCTAAATATTTAACATCTTGTGCGATAATCTGCTTTGAAGGGCTTTGGACTTTGTGTGGAGTTAGAACCATGTGGTTTGTTAGAAATGTCAAAATGTGCCACTAGACTCTGAAACTTTAAAATTGAGAATAAAATACGATTGTTGAAAGGATTTATACTGTCATTGAATCAAGTGGTGTGGTTCAAACACAAAAATACAAAGTTTTATTATGTATACTAGAAAGAATGCCGCGTTCTTGACAGAAAGCAGCCATTTTGAGAGGTTTGGCCAATTTTAAATTACTGGGCAAATTTGTGTCTTTTACTGTACTTTCAGTGGCTAAGCTGGAATGACATAAGGTCTGTTTCTCACTGGTACTTCATGTCACTTACTAAAAGTCACCTCCACACATCAGCCTTCCACACTTAGTCATTTATAAAAAGAACTGGCAGATTTATAAAGGAAGATGTTATAGGTCAAAAAAATTTCTTTTTATCACTAACTTTTGTTAAATTTAATATATATTTTATTTTTACTAACAATTGGTTAATACACTTAAGTCAGTTGTCATAGAAACCACATAATCAATTGATCAATTATTGGATGGATGGATGGATCGATCAATCAATCAATCAATCAATCAATCAATCAATCAATCAATCAATCAGTCAGTCAATAGGATAAGAATTAGTTCATTTTCTTGTGGTGGTGGAACAAATAACAGGTGTTTTTGCTGCCTCATAAAAGACCAGCATTTACACATTTTTGGTGCTCTGCAAGTACTTGTAAGCTGTTTATTCACATTTCCTCCATTTGATTTACCATTTTCTTCAATTTCTGGTGAATTTATTGTCTGTGTTGTACAATATTTTACGTATATTTCATATTATTACTCATCTGGTCATAGGGTGTCTGAATGTAGGCTTCCCTTTGGAAATAATCATTTCAAAAAGAACGAACTATTTCTGTATATCTGCACATGACAGAGTGAATTAGGTCGCCAGGGGTCAAAGGGTAACAAGTACATTGGTTTAAATAGGGTCTCCCCTTATATTTTAAATTCTATGCATGGTGTATGTGGCGGTCACCAAACGCCTGGCCGTCCTTAACCCAAGTGTTTTCATAGGGTAGGTAGAAACATTTTTCTTCATAGAAATGTATTTTGCATTTAAAAATATGGAAGTTAACATCACCAATTGACCATAGATTCTTTATTTAAGGTCCAATTAAAAAGAAACTTTTTTTTCATCCCTTCTTCAATGTCATCAGGGCTTGCATCTGATGGTATGGTTTGAGTGTGCATGGGCCTTAACTCAGTACATCTATGATTGTTGTATTGTTGGACTATATATACCAAATACAATAAGTCGAAGTTACAAAATGTCAGTCATTTACTTCTACTTATGGCAATTTCTAGTTATAGCCACTTAAATAAATTGTGAAATACTAAAGAATTAAATGTTATTCTCTCTACTCCTCTAAGTAATCTCTATGGTGTTCTGACTTGACAACACAATAGTGGGGAAGCAGGTACAAGGTAACACAATGGCCCAACTTTGTCACCTTTTTCTTGGATTTCAATGCTTCTGTGCACATAAGAATTATAAGTTCTGCATAGACCTTGTTGCTAACATTGAGAAAAATAACACTTTGCACATCAGATGAGGTTCTAGTTATGGCCATGTTCTGGAAGTTAAACTTGCAGTTATCCTTGTATTTTGCACAAGTAATTGTTTGGACTTGGACACTGCTTCTACTTATGGCAATATTCTACTTATTCCAAATCTTCTGTAATTATAAAAATTATAAAATTAAAAAAAAAATCATCACTTTGTTCAGTTTTACCAAGGCTTGTATCTCTGTGAAACAGATCAATTATCCGATCAGTTTGGAGCATCCAGTCTGTTGTTTAAATGGTCCACACCTTTATAGTTTGGTGCCAATTAACTATTTGCTGCTGGCAAAGTTAGTTCAGTGTTTTCTGCTTGGTTTGAGTTTGTGATAGTGTTCACTTCTATAATACAAAATATCTACTGATAACAGTTCTAATTGACTGGGTCCAACTCTAAGTGTATCACCAATTGGCATTACTCATGTTTTAAGAGTTTTGTTTTAGTTTAACAGTATAATCAATTTTCATTTCAAATGATTAGTGAGTATTTTACTGATTATCATTGCAACTTGTCCAGCACCTCAGCTTGAAAGAAAATTAAATGTCTTCTGTCGGTCATTGTGCAATATTTACCAGGAAACCTTCAGAATTATGTTAAATTTACCCTTTAAAAAGCTCTATAAACAGTCAATTGATTTGTGTGTAAAATATGGTACATTTGTAATTTATGCTTATGCCAATGCATATTCAAATAAAAATATTGCCTGTTATTGCTTAAAAATCAAACATAAATTAGAGTAATATGAGGTCAAACTGTGCCACGTTATGGCAGGTGTAGTATTAGAGTAAGAAATGTAAAATTCGCCACATATCTGAAATTCGCCACATGTGAAAATACTAATAAAATAAATGAATTGTGGTGAGATTTGTTGAATGTATAGTAAATTAAGGCTTTTTCAACTGAAAAATACCAATTTTGAGACAAAAACATCGTTTTCTTCATAAAATTAACTAAGGTTTTAGAGGTGGCGAATTTTAGATTCCTGGCGAATTTTAGATTTCTTACTCTAAGATGTACATTTCCAATGCTTGTCTGTACTTTTGCTGAGAGTTGACACCTTTACATTCAGACTGTGAGTGAGACATTGAGTGAGACATTAGTTATCGTAAGAGACTTTGTAAAACTGAAGAAATTCTTGTAAACCTTTCTTCCATCATCCCGGGTTAATGTCTAAACATCATTACCTTATTCCGTGTTATACTAGCTAACATTTAACAGTCTTAACATGTTTTAAGCATTTTTAAATCCTTTTGGCAAGTTATAAACAACAATTTATTGCTTCTGTGTGTGTAACGTAACAGACTATAAAATGAACTGATTAACGGACAGTTTTCTACTGACAGTTGGGAGAGGCTGTTCTGCCTGGTTTAAGTTCTGATAGAGTTATTATTTCGAATAAACCATTAATTCTACAAAAGCATTTTACTTTACAGAGTTTCACTCTATTTAGTTTTAATTGAGTATTCTGGTAAAATAATATATTTACAGTACATTCTCAGTCTAGTGGTTGGCTACACGCCTATTAATATCACCTAGTTGACAGGCAGATTGCTATGGGCAAAGTTAACTCAGTGTTTTCCGCTTGGTTTGAGTTTTGTGAGAGTTTTAATTTCTATGAAATGGGGATCCTGTGTTTCTTCTCATGCTTTGATCTCATTTCTGGCTCAAATAGACGCACAGCATTAAATGCGACAATTTCCTCCAAGTAATGGCTAATTGCATCATCATTTGCCGATTACCATTTTGCGGGAAGTTTGTCGGCTGCTGTGAATGTTTTTTTTTCTCTTTTCCCCCCTTTTTCTTAGGTCTGTATTTTTAGTTTGATTTTTTATGGCTGTGTTGATAGAGGAATGGAAAGAAACGCTGCAAATTTGTGGCCATTTCAGATGTGTGTGAATTTTTGATGATAAGGTATTTTAAGATATTAGAGTAAAATAGTTACTGTAATGGTTTTGAGAAAATCTTATGAAGCATTTGGCAATATGTCTGCTTTTGGGTAAAAATTTCCACAATTGAAATTTGGGGCCATGTTCACAAAGGGATCACTAAAACATGAGCAAAAAATTTCCTCACGTATAAACTAAAAACTTGTATGCTTGAGCTTACTCTCTGCAAACAGACTTTAAAGACTGTCTGTGTATTGTTTTCATACATGACATCCGGCTGGATTGGCGAGCAGATGGAGAGCAGGAGAAATGTTGTCCTGGCTTTATCATAGAAACCAAAAGGTGTAGGATGTTGGTACTTGGTAGGGACATTTGTTTAGGGTGTAGGTGTGAAACACCATGGTGTAACCTTGATTTTGCCCTTTGACCTTGATGTATTTTTACTTTTATTTATTTTCAAGATTCGTACACGAAGTACATAGAACCTTACAAGTTTTAAATAAAAATAACAGAACAGAAAAGAAACAAACATCAAAATTATATAAACATAGTTACATTCTATTTATATTATCACTTTGAAATTATTTAATACAGACAATAAGTAATCTAACATAGTACAATGTACATATCTACCTTTATTTATATAATGCTGGCTTCCTTAAACACAAATGTACACATGCTTGATCTTGATCTTGACTTTTATCATCTTGTTGGGGCTATATCTTGGAAGTTTGAGCACACTATTCACTAATTTTTGGCTGATCTGTTTTGTGAATACCAGTCCTAACTGTCCAGTGGATTCTCAAGGGACACCAGAGAAATACTTCTACTGAGCCAGGATGTTTAGATAAGAAGGTTAATATCAGTGAAAAAAATCCCTCTAATCACAGTTATGTTTTATTGGTTTGACTGGAGTTTTGAAAAACTCAGCATGGTGCAGTTGCTTTGGTTTGACATATACTTTTGGTGAGAAATGGCCTCAGCCTTTCCTTGTTTTGAAACATCATTTGTATATTTTACTTCTGAAACATGTACTCATTTGGGAAAAGAGTAAATTATAAATAGTGCTCTAGTGTAAAAAATGGGCATCCTTGTCAGTCCTACTTCTCATGTTAATTAAAGCCCTAGCAAGGCTACTTGCTCAGTTTTGAGGTGTGGGAGGACATATATCAATAACAGTATGACTCTTGAAGTGGCTTTTATCTTGCAGAAACATGTGACAATTTCACTTTTGTCCATTTTGTAGTTGTCATATGTCATCCAATTTGCTAAAGCTTATGTTCGTCATCAGTTCCTTAAAGTAAGCTTTGAAGGTGTAAGAATGTTCAAACATTCTAAGAGTCAGAATAGTCTGACATTTATGACTTGAGTGAAATGAATGCATGTAAACAATACAAGCTCTTTTATCCAAACACATTGGGAGAGAGTACCATTGTGTTCAGATAATACAAGAGTTTTAAAATAGAAAAAATAGTGCATAACAACATGGAAATACATAAAAGGGATGGAACTGAGGTGATTACATTAAATATTCAAATAATAGAAGGTAGGATATTAGAGGTTTTACTGTTTACACTATTTACTTCTTCTCTGCAGCTAACAGTCCATCCTTGATCTGGGTATGTACAAAACATACTGAGACATTGTTAATCACAATTACCATACGTTTTTAATCCCTCCACAAAGTTCACTGCTCTTTCCTGGTGTTTAGACTCGTGAATTAACTCAAAGTTGACACAGATTTAAGCAGATAGGGGAGTTGTCTGAACCCTCAGAATGTGGGTTGACAAGGGTAAATCTTAACCCTGCTCAAGAAATAGATTTGTAGTATAATTTTAAACCCTCTAAATCCAGGTTGACTGGGGTTGGGTGTATTGATACAGTAATATGTTGAATTATTGCACTAAACAGATTGCTCAACTTAGCAGGAGGATCTAATTGAATCAAAGGCAATTAAGGGTGATTGTTGCATGATTACTGAATGATTGCAATTTGGCATTAAAATGTTGGAAAATTTGGAAATGTAACAGGATAGTTGAATAATCAGAAATATTTGAAAATGATTGCAATTGATCTGTTGTTGAAAAAAAATGACAAAATCTTAATAACATTTTTATTGCGTAAAATACCCTTACTTTATCCTCACTTTTACTGTATGTTGGCGAGAGCAAACATCCACGACCAAATCCAATATTTTTTTAAAGAAAAAATGAAACAATCTTAATAATAAAATATTTGTTTGAGTCATTATAAAATAATATTCATAACTTAATCAATTTTACATTAAAAACATAGTTGTCATTTAAACAATTTGTACTGTACTTGCATTAGATGAAATTAATTTTAGAGGTTTTACTGTTCTGTTTTTTTTTACAATTCTTAATCCAGATTAAGCTAATTAAAGTTTGTAGTGACCTGAAATGAGATGAATTCGGTTTAATCTGCTTCATCCCTCAGTCCTTGTGAACTAAGACTGTAGCCTTGCGTAAGGCTCAAATTTGCATGATATCCTTTCAAACATGCACACAAATATTTGGTATTCATAAAGCACTCATACATGTTATGAGATAGAAGCTTATCAGACAGAAGCTGTATGTTGCTTTAAAAGTCAGTACATGTATGAGTACATTATAGAAACTGAAACTCCATTATCTGAACTGAAAACTTTCCCTAACTGCAAAGAAACTTGAGCCTTCAGCAAGGCTACTAAGACTGTAGTATGAACAGGGTATTTGAGCAAATGTCATATATCACCTCAGTGGGATTTCTAATGCTTTGGTGAAAATACAAGATTTTCAGTGAGGGTGAGGGGGGATTTTTCAATATGGTGATTTTCAATGTTCACCATTTTCCAATAGTGTCTTTCTATAGGTTAGGAGACTAATTATAAGTTTCATATAGGCAGGAGATTGAGTTAATAGCTACTTCCTCTTCTCGCCTCGCTTGAGTACGTATTTAAAAGCTGTTTGCCCCTGTCACTTTTCCCACATAACCCCCTCCCCCCCACACAACTGACAACTGCCATATCGGAAAATAAAGATACAAAAAGCTACAGAATGTTAGACAAAATTTTTATGCAAGGGCTAGCCTTGCACCCTAGCACAAAGCTATGATATTTTGTATTTAAATTTATACAAGTTAATTTTATTATGTTCAATCAGTGTTATACCTGTGAAATTCCAAAGAAAGTATATTTTTCCTAAAGACAAAAATAATGGCTTGATACAGTCTGATTTATAATGAGGCTACTTAAAGTTAAAGGTTAAAATTAGAAAATAATTTCAATGCAATAGAGTCAGCAATATTATGGAAAACAGTTGCATACAATTAAATACAAGCATTACCTGGGAAGGCATAAAACCTTTCACCCACTGGTATTGCCAAAAAATCACAAAAACTGTTCCAGGTTTGTGATCCAGATTCAGATCCAGTTCTGAGGACTGAACCACAGGTAGACCTCACCCTGAAAACATGACCCAGATCAAATATATGGTTTTTTAGTCATATCCATAGACAAACAAACAGATCCAATTTCAATACTCTTGCCCTTTCCTTTGGGGTTGAGGGTCATAGATTTTAATCTTGTTACAATCTGGAATAAAATTAAAATGATTTTAAATGAAGATAAAATTTAGAATGTAGTTTTTTGCACATGTAATACAATAAGGTGAAATAGCCATGGTGGTGCAGTGGTAACACACTCACCTCCCACCTCTAAGGTCGGCGGTTTAAATCCTGGACCTTTTTTGGGGAAAGTTGGTAGTTGCTTACCAATGGCCGGCAGTTTCCAGTACAGAACTTTGACCATGTGCTGGTTTTCTCTGCCCACAAAACAACCCATCATGATATGACCTGCACAATGTTGAAAGTGGCATAAAAGCCCAAAATAAAATAAATACAATAAGTTCAAATAACATTTAAAGAATTAATTTTCAGTGAGAGCCTGTAGCATAGGCTAGTTGGGTTTTGGGGAGGTGGACAGAAATATGAATAACAGTTTTAAGGAGGGTATAACTGTGAAGCAGTGTGTGTCTTTTTGTCACTCACACAAAGCCAGAACTGTGTCTCTTATATTGGAGTGGTGATTAGGCTCAGTGTGGGGGTTTTCACCCTGAAGAGGAGAAATTTTAAGATGGGGGGGGGGGGAATGGAGGGGAGTGTTGGGGTTTGGCGCCCCCTTAACTCTTGTTTACCATCAATTAATGGACTATTGTGTCAATAGGGTTTTAGTTTCAAGTGTATTAGCACATTTTAACACTGTTAGCTGCCATTAGCAATTACTTTGGACACAGCTTGACTGTTTACTGCTGTTACTGGTTCCCACAACTCTACATTTTACAGCATTTTTTGTTTACTTTGACAAGTATTTGGCCATTGTTTGAATTTCATCCCTAGTTTTGCTACCCTTTGAAAAAAGTAACAAATGTGTGTAAATATTTGGATTTATGAAACTAATTGAAATGAAGTTGTGAACGTGATTTGAATTTCCTGGGTGTATGACCTTGGCATGTCACTTTAATGTCACTCAGAACCCAAGGTTGCATGTTAGGGACAAAGGCCCTG
This sequence comes from Sabellastarte sp. h YS-2021, assembly GCA_964017235.1. Lineage (NCBI taxonomy): Eukaryota > Metazoa > Annelida > Polychaeta > Sabellida > Sabellidae > Sabellastarte > Sabellastarte sp. h YS-2021. Next base: position 91,061,363 of record OZ024934.1, read on the forward strand.
CAAAAGACATCCAGACTCCTTTTATGAGGAGTTATATAGTATGGAATTCCATTTATAAGTAGGAACAACTCTTTGGTCACATTTTATTAATTGTAAATCTGTTATCTACTCTTTCCAGTTAAAGGAAAATGTTCTCTGGTCAGAGCTATTGTTATCTTTGTGTCTATTGGGACACAGGTATAAAGATTATTGAGAATTTCATGAGAGATAGAAGACCAAAGAACAGAGAATCAAACATGACTTTTATGTCGTAAGCTAATTTTCTTTTTGACACTCATTGCTCAACACCTTCAATGTAACAAAAAAAAATATTAAAATAAAAATCACTGGGCCAGTTCTTGAGATAATAAGAACACCCCACCCCCACCCCAAATCTAATCCGCCCATTGAGACACACATGTGCCCTATATTATCTCAGTGTCGGTTGATTTGGGCTGCAGTAGTGGTTTTCATTATTTTTTTGGCTTGCCAATCTATGCTGTTGTGACATCTTTAACATGGCCCAATTACACCGCTGGTTACAATCTGCCAACCTCAATAAAGTATGGCCAGTCAATATGCAGGGTTATAACAATAGCAATTGTGTGACTCTGGTGTTTAGATTTCATTTCTTATATTAGTTCATCTCTTCTTTTTTTATTAGGTGTCTCTCCTTCCTTAAAGCTGTTAGTGTATGTTTCCTCATCACAGATCTCCTATAAACGATGCTCATTCTTCCAGTTATTAACCCAGATCCTATAAAGGCCATGTGGGTATCGTTTTGCCCAGGTCATCAATCTCGGCAGGCTTGATGGTGTCCAAACTTGTTTGGGCCAGATCTGCAGAACCATAAGGTGGAAGAGATTCAGACTTTGCACAGACACTACTTGTGGGATGTAGTTGTGTGAGATTATAGTGTCACCCTGGTGTAACCCTTGACTTTTTATTTCAAATATTTCCTTGTGCCTTGCACAGATGACAGATCGCTAATGCTGATCCTTGTCCTCATTCTATAAAGTAAAAGAATTGGCAGTAAATAATAAACAAGTGACGATTAAGGTATAGGTGCATTACCGTAAGTATAAACACGTTCCATAACCAAATCTTCAACTTGCAATACTGAGGAGAGAAGGGAAATATTGGAATCTGTAAAGTAATAAGAAGGTTATGACTGAAAAAAATATTTTGCAGATATATCGGCAATGGATTGTCTGCAATGAGGAAACATGTGCTTCATAACGTAACAAAGGGATTTCTTTACACCAAAAAAGAGGCCCCCACCATATCCTTCCCATTTTCTTTTCAAGCATGAGTGAAGTCTTTGAAAATTTTGAATACTTGAATTAAAGAAAGCATTATTGCAGAGGGTTTTTACTGTTGTATGTGGCCTTATTGTTCGGTAGTACAATACTACTACAATAGAGTTATAGTGGAGGTATCGCCCATACACAACCCAACTGAGATGGTATGATCTGATTGCCTGTCCTTGTCAGACTGGGTTAAATTGTGAAAAAGTTTCAAGATGAGTTCAGAAACACGGAAGTTCTGGTCACTTTAACTGGAAGCCTGTGATATGTGCTAACAATATCAGTCCATTATATATCAGAGAATTCTTCAAAATAAAATTGTTTCATCACTAGCAGATCCAGATGGGGGGGGGGGGGGGGGGGCAAATCCTTCCCTTGAAAAATATTTGGGGTTTGACATTGAACCCAAAGCAACAGACACAGATTTAAAATTTAGACATCCTGCACTTTTTAGTGCATGCTACAAACATGTGACCATTACAAACATTATTATATCCCCAGACGAAAGTCGGGGATATATTGGATTCAGGTCCGTCGCGCCGCCGCCGCCGCCGCCGCCGCCGCCGCCGCCGCCGCCGTAGAAATTTCCTTGTGGACGCGATAACTCAAAAACAAATTAATATTTTTTTTTCAAACTTGGTACACATGTTAAGGGTGCCCAAAGGAAGATCCCTATTTTAAGGTGACCTTAAACTCCCAGTAAAAAAGAACTTATGGCCACCTTAAGGTCAGAAATTGGACTTTTGGCCACTTAGAGCCTTGTAGGTCACAAACTATGATGCTCAGCTGGCTGAAATTTTACCTGACAACACATTAATATGTTCTTAGTACATGTGCCGAAAATCACGACTTTAAGTTGAGGAGAAAATTGTGTTTGAGGCCCATAAATACCCCCACTTAGGGATTTTTTGCTATACTTTTCATATATTTTGCCCTATAATTTGGAAGTGGTAATTCTGATGAGTCTCAAACTGCGCTAGGTATAACTTTGATATGTAATCCTTGTCTGTAGAAAATTTTAGGGCTGTAGGTTTACCCAAAGGGGTCGACTTAAGGTCTCAAAAGTGCCCACAGAGACCCAATTTATGCACTTTTTGCCACTTTCAAGCACTGTAGCTTTCAAACTATGTCTCTCATCTAAGTTAAATATAATCTGGGAATATATCTATGTGTTTTCTTATATGTGCCCCAACATTTAGGCCTTTAATAGACAGTTAACCTGTGTATCAGGACCATAAACACCCACCCGAGTGACCCTTATAAGACATTTTTCACATCTTTTTCCCTGTAACTTGGAAATGGTAAGTCTGACAAGTTTCAAACTGTATTAGATATATATTCTGTGTGTAATCTTAGTATGTAACAGATTTTAAGTCTGAAGCTTTAATTTTGAAGGTCAAATTGAGGTCTCTAAAAGGCTCCCAAAGACCCAATATTTGGACTTTTTGCTACTTTTAAGCCCTGTGACTGTCAAACTATGTGACTGATAGAGCTCAAATCCTATCTGGGAAGATATTAGTATGTTATTTTTATATGTGCCAAAAATTAAGGCTTTAAGAAGACATTTAACCTGTGTATGAGACCATAAATCCCCACCCGAGTGACCATTTTTAGACATTTTTCACATATTTTTCCCTGTAACTTGGAAATGGTAAGTCTAAGAAGTTTCAAACTGTATTAGATGTATATTCTATGTGTAATCTTAGTATGTGACAAATTTTAAGTCTGAAGCTTTAATTTAAAGGCCACATTTAGGTCTCTAGAAGGCCCATAAAGACCCAGTATTTGGACTTTTTGCCAATTTTAAGGCCTGTGACTGTTAAACTATGTGACTGATAGAGCTGAAATCTCATCTGGGAATACATTATTATGTTCTTTTTACATGTGCCAAAAATCAAGGCTTCAAGTAGACATTTAACCTGTGTATGAGGACCTTAAACACCCACCTGAGTGACACTTTTAAGACATTTTTCACATATTTTGCTCTGTAACTTGGAAATGGTAAGTCTGAGAAGTTTCAAACTTTATTAGATACATATTCTATGTGTAATCTTAGTATGTAACAAATTTTAAGTCTGAAGCTTTAATTTGAAAGCCACATCGACTTTGGACTTTTTACCACCTTTAAGCCCTGTGACTGTTAAACTATGTGATTGATGGAGCTGAAATCCCATCTGGGAATACATTATTATGTCCTTTTTACATGTGCCGAAAATCAAGGTTTTTAGTAGACATTTAACCTGTGTATGAGGGCCATAGACACTCGCCCAAGTGCCTTTTTTGACATTTTTTCTGTATTTTGCCCTGTTATTTGGAAATGCTTAGTGTGACAAGTCTTAAACTGTATTATATATAATTTTTGTTTGTTATGTATGTCCCCCAAAAAGTTTCAGATCTGTAGTTTAATTGCTAAGGTCTCTTTAACAATTGTAAAATGCCCACAGAAACCCAATTTATGGACATTATGCCACTTTAAAGCCCAGTAACTGTCAAACTATGTGGGTTATAGAGCTGAAATCTTTGAATTTTTCAAAGGAAATGCCTGTCTATTTAAATTTTGATTATTAATAATGTTATGGCTATCTTAGTCTTTTAAGAACTTATTTTTGTGTGTTATACCTCTGCTTGCTGAGTTTTTAACTTTTTAAAATGAAACTGGTTAAACATATTCAAGTAGACAAAATGGACACTTTAAGTGAGCTTTAAGTCCCAATATTAATGAAATTATATCCTTATGTAGTAAAACTAGGGGATTTTTAACCCTCAACTAGCCCAGTTTTATTCAACTTGCCTCAGTTAATTTTGACACAGCTCCTACAGTTATGAACTCATTTCAGTTGATAATCACATACTTAAAATTCTCAATTCTTTTTGTATTTGAGTACCCCTTTTATATAGATTGTTTACCATTTATCCCCACCTCTGGGACCTCCAGCTATATTGAGTGACACTAAATAAACAAAGGTATTTAATGATATCAGATGAGAAACAAAGAACTCAATGGGGTTGCAGATCTTGTGTAATAGTGAGAGAGGTGTGGAGAAGGGGAGAGGGGTGGGGGTGGGAGGTAGTGGGCTTCATTACATATAACACAAAGGGGAGTCAGAACTGAGATTGTGTCACATATTTAGGTTGCATATATATGGACCACATATATAGGTATAGAGGAAATGAATAACTGAAAACAATTTGCAAATTCTAAAAATAATATAATAAAATAATAATATAAATAATTTTTTTTTAAATAATATTTTATTTGTGAACAAATATAGAAACAGATATGCGCTTTTGGGATTATGAATTTTAGAATGGACATTGAATCATCAATCATTTAAATACTTTGAAGGAAGATTGAAAAGTATGATGAGTTGAGTTAAAATAATATTTTATTTGTCAACAAATATAGAAACAGATATGCTCTTTTGGGATTATTATTTTAGAATGGACATTCAATCATCAATCATTTAAATACTTTGAAAATAGGTTTAGAGTTATCATTGCAGGAAGATTGAAAATATAATTTGAGTTATGTATTCGGTGTCTGGGGATACACCATCTTCCTTGGGAAGATATAAACAGAGTAGATTGATGTGCTGAAGTTCATATAATAATGGGTAATTATGTTTTAAAAAATTCCCGATCAAAACCTGTGGCGTGAGTGATGACCTGTCTGGGGATATGTTGGCGCCGAGTTGGCCCAATCTAGTTCAAAGCTGGATCCGCCCCTGCTCATATTAGTTCAAAGTTTGCTATCGACTTTATCATATCTTTGTCATGCTTGACTCCATCCTCTCCTTGTCAGTTCATACATGCCTTATGGAATATGACAATTTACCAAAGTATGTAACATTCGCCACCTGGAGGAATACTTTAGCATTGAGACAAAATAATCTCAATTTCTGCCAGTTTTCCATTGGGTGGCATCAGAGGCCGGATGTGGTCACAAAAATCATGTATGTGTGAAGAATTTCCAATAAATCAAGGAAATAGATGGGCCATTCCTCAACGGCAAATTTCACAAACTTCGGCAAATATCAAGTTTCTTTCTCTAACACTCCACAGGACAACATAACCTTAGCTTTGATTACTATCTACGATAAATGATAATTTTTTTTATTTTTGACATGACACAGTCTTACATCAGAAGAAAAAGTTATTATGAATCTTCAGGTTTTTATATTTGTAGAGAATAAGGTAAAAGGTTTATGTATTTCTGTACATAATATTATTAAATACTTTCATCTAGTTGTGAGGACATATTAACTTTATCTTTTTTTTTTAAAAAAAAGACAAAAATAGACATGTGGGATTTATCAACATGAATCATCCATTAAAATCCTGTAAACAGCCAAGGTGTATCAGAAGCATTGTACAATTAGCAAGAATTTCACACAATTTCATGGAATCAAGTAGTGCCTCAGAATACATGAAAAAACCCTCACCTATAGATATTGATATCTAAAAAAATACCTTTCAAATTGTGAACCAGATCCTAATCGGGATCATCAGTGTGGACCGGGATAAACTTTGAAGAGGGCCATACCTGGCAGATAGACTCCAACTTGTGTCATGAAAATATGATCTTGATCTGATGAAAAGCTTTGAGTGATGCATACAGATATTACTGAAAAAAAGCACAGAAATAATTCTTGATCCACGTGCTGGATCCAGTTAATCTTTGAGAAGAACCAAGCCATGGGAAGACTCCACACAGTGTGAAAGTATGGCCCAGATCCCATGTATAATTTTCAAGTTATGTGCTTGGACAGACAGACAGACAAACAGAGCCGATTACAGTGCCCTTGCTCTTCGTGGGTGTGGGTAATGCTTTATTAAGTCGTGAATTGCACACTCCTTATATTATCTTATTTGGCAGAACAAAGCGGTAATTTACTATGCCTTTAGCCAGACAACAAACTACAATCCTTACAAACTACATGTAGTTGATTTTTTTTCTACAATGAAGCATGGGGTCCTTAGATGAGTAGCCAGCTGATGTGTTGCTTCCCTGTATAGTCTTTACAAGCAAGAGAAGTATATAGAAACTAGAAAGTATATAAAAAATGTTAACAAATTTCATAGATTATAGCCAAAAGTTTCAATAAAATCACAAAGTAATTTTGCAGTTCTCATTTTCCGAGCAAGTTTTCTCAGTAACACAAATAGCATCTTACTTTGTTGTTAGGTATGATACTTGTTGATTTTTGTTCGTTTTCACTAATTCAGAAGGGTTTAATTTTTTTTTGGCCACAAAAATATTGTTTTACAAAAATTTTTTTTTTAGCCAAGGAAGAGTAAAAAAAAAACTCAAGGAATATCTCGGTTAAGATTTTAATTCAATCAAGACAACACATTTTAAAACTATGATTTGGTGTGCAAAAAAATAGACATTGATGAAAAAACCTTGCCATGTGTCCATGCAAATGGGTGATTAACCTATTACACTTAAATATTCAAGGAACAGTGGCTCACATTCAAATCACAGAAATCTTCAGATGCTAATTATGTTTAGAAAAACTTCAAGAGTAGAAGGGATGTCCATTGTGTGAACTACTGTAAAGCCGTTGGAATTTGCTCTATGAATTATTTGCTTAATTTACTTAGTAGATATAAACATACACGCATATATCAATAGAACCTCTATTATCTGTCCATACTGGGATTGTAAAATTTTGTTCGGATAATAAATGGTTTCAAAAATTGGAAAAAAATAGAAATTTAGGAGAGTGGTAATGCGTTAATAAATTGAATATACAGATAATAAAAAGGTCAGGTGATGAGGTTCTGCTGCATTCCTATTTTACCTGTTTTGCACTAATATCACAGAGGATCTCAGCAGGCTTAGTAGTGTAGTGGGTAACACATTCACTTCCCACCTCTGAGGTTGGTGGTTCAAACCCCGGACTCTACCCTACTTGGAAAAGTTGGTAGCTGCTCACTGATGCCCAGAAGTTTACAGTGCAGAATCTTGACCAAGTAGTATGTACTGGTTTCCTCTGCTTTATTGAAACCTTACTTATTTAAATGTTTACTAAATTTTAAGGTAAACAATTCCCACTAAGCTTTTCTGCATTTTCAATAGAACTTATCTAAGTTTGAACCTATTAAAGGTATTCTATACAGATGCCCCTTTAGATTATATTTAAGCATGTATATATAAAGTGCAATTGGGAATCTTTTTGTCAACCTTGTAATTTTTATGGTCCTGAGTACATATCAAAGACAAAACTGTGTGTGAACTATGTCAGTCATAAATAACCCAAAGTCTTTGATGCAGTGCCTTTTGATTATATTCAAACATGTATGTATATGGTGCAGTTGCGAATCTATTTGTCAGTGGTCTATAATCTTTTAATGAAATCAGAACATGGATGAATGAGATGAAGCTCTTGATAATGCAGACAAGGCCAACTAGTAGGCATTCTTTAAATAATTAAGATTTAGGTAAAAAAAAATGATGGGTAGCAAAAATGATGAGCAAAAGTCCACCCCTGAAAAATTGGTGATGGAAATTGTTCTGACGGGCATAGTATCTGATGGACTTTCTTCCTGATGGGCATTCTTCCTGATGGGCATTCTTCTAGGATTCAATGTACTGAGGTCCTGGTATGACCTAAATAGATGTGAAATGGACTTTAAACCCACCCAAACTTTACCACAAGACCAGGGATTTATGGGAACTGAAGGTTTAAAATCCCACCCCCCACCCCCACCCCCCAAAAAATAAAAAATAAATAAATAAAAATAAATAAATAAATAAATAATAAAAAAAAAAGTTTTTAAAAATTAAATAGGCTTAGAGAAGTAGACTAGATTAAGGTTTTTTTTCATTGTAAGTAACAATTTTTGGGATGTAAAAGCCCACCCTTTGACTCTAAGTTAGCCGATATAAAATGTGGCAAAATTATAGCACTTCACCTTGTGTTTTGTGGCAAAGACTTCTACATTTCTTTTTCATTGTTGCAGTCTTTTACATCAATTAGCAAATTGTCTCTCTCTTATTCTTGTTGGATCTCCACTTATTATTAAAAAAAGACTTCCCCTCTGGCAATATGCTGATGATATGGACTCCTTCAAGTCTCCTCAAGTGTTATCATTTAAAGGGGGTAAACACCTTTTAAAACTGTTGAACCGTTTTTTCTTCAGAGCTGTTTGCAGAAACTTTTTTTTAGATCCTGTCCTGTACATTTCTATTATGGTTAAAGTCTACTGACCCTGAAGTTTAAGGTCTATGTGCAGCTGTTTTGAAAAGCGTTTCTTATTGTTCATGTCATTGCATTCGGCATTAAAGTATGTGCAGTTCTTCTGAATTAATCGTCCTTTAAGCAGGCTTGGTCATGTATGCAAAATGATGAGGTAATACAGATTGTTGTTTTTTTTCTTCTTTTTTTTTATTTGAAAAGATAAAAGAATCTGTTTTGTTTGTGCAGTGTTGGAGACTAATTTGCAGTTCATAGCTTATGTCCAAACTCTCGAGGTAATAACTGAGAAATAAAGTTTTAATCAAGTCAGTTGCTTTATTATATCTGTCTGTTTATTAAGCGTCCCGCAAGGGACGCTTGTTTGTGTATGGGAGAGCTTCTGGCTCCGCCGGCTCCGCCGGCTCCGGCGGCTCCGCCGGCTCCGCATTTTGTTTTCCTTATAACTCTGTAACCGTTAGGCGGATTCTTTTCAAATTTGGCAGGTTTAGGCAGTAGCCTTGGGGAATTTTTTTGAATATGCTGCAGTGACATTTCAACCAATCAGAGAGGTCACATGACCAAAAATGTCTTTTTTCGATGGGGAAGCTTGTCCGGATGATAACTTGAAAGGACTTTTATCAATTCACCTGAAACTTGGCAAATACATTCATTCTATTAAAATCTGGAAATCATTAGATTTTGGCATTGATTGGTCAAGAAATGGCCGAGTAATTAATGATTAATTAATCATTACGAATTTTCCAAATAAGGAAAACACAAAAATGCTTATATCTCGAAAACCGTGCTAGATAGAGCGATTTCGACGAAATTTTTGACCCGCAGGGTATCTCTGCGGAGTAGTTTTCCCAATTTTCAAAAAATTTTTGTCTCGCCCAAAATGGCGGCCATTTTGAATTTTCGAAATTTTCGCAAAAATTGCAAAACACAAAAATGCTTATATCTCAAAAACCGTGCTAGATAGAGCAATTTCGACAAAATTTTTGACCCGCAGGATATCTCTGCAGAGTACTTTTCCCAATTTTGAAAAAATTTTTGTCTCGCCAAAAATGGCGGCCATTTTGAATTTTCGAAATTTTCGCAAAAATTGCAAAACATAAAAATGCTTATATCTCAAAAACCCTGCTAGATAGAGCGATTTCGACGAAATTTTTGACCCGCAGGGTATCTGCAGAGTAGCCATGCCAATTTTCAAACAAAAAATTTCTCGCAAAAAATGGCGGCCATTTTGAATTTTCGAATTTTTCGCAAAAATTGCAAAACACAAAAATGCTTATATCTCGAAAACCGTGCTAGATAGAGCGATTTCGACGAAATTTTTGACCCACTGGGTATCTCTGCAGAGTAGCCATGCCAATTTTCAAAAAAATTTTGTCTTGCCAAAAATGGCGGCCATTTTGAATTTTCGAATTTTTGCGCAAAAATTGCAAAACACAAAAATGCTAATATTTCGAAAACCGTGCTACATAGAGCGATTTCGACGAAATTTTTTATCTTCAGGGTATCTCTGCAGAGCAGCTATCCCAAAGAGCTTTCACTTGGTGAAGTTTCAGACCCATAGCTAATTGCTCACCTACTCAAAAAGAGTAAATGCGAATTATCTCTAAAAATATTGCAGATAGCCAATTTTTCTCAAATAACTCATTCACCTACTTTTGGGAGAACTTTCACATGGTGAAGTTTCAGACCCATAGCTAATTATTTACCTACTCAAAATTAGTAAATGCTAATTATCTGCAAAAGTATTGCGGATACTCAATTTTTATCAAATAACTCATTCATCTACTTGTGGGAGAACTTTCACATGGTGAAGTTTCAGACCCATAGCTAATTATTTACCTACTCAAAATTAGTAAATGCTAATTATCTGCAAAAGTATTGCGGATACTCAATTTTTATCAAATAACTCATTCATCTACTTGTGGGAGAACTTTCACATGGTGAAGTTTCAGACCCATAGCTAATTATTTACCTACTCAAAATTAGTAAATGCTAATTATCTGCAAAAGTATTGCAGATAGCCAATTTTTCTCAAATAACTCATTCACCTACTTTTGGGAGAGCTTTCACTTGGTGAAGTTTCAGACCCATAGCTAATTACTCACCTACTCAAAATGAGTAAATGCGAATTATCTCTAAAAGTATTGCAGATAGCCAATTTTTCTCAAATAACTCATTCACCTACTTTTGGGAGAGCTTTCACTTGGTGAAGTTTCAGACCCATAGCTAATTACTCACCTACTCAAAATGAGTAAATGCGAATTATCTCTAAAAGTATTGCAGATAGCCAATTTTTCTCAAATTAATCATTCACCTACTTTTGGGAGAGCTTTCACTTGGTGAAGTTTCAGACCCATAGCTAATTACTCACCTACTCAAAATGAGTAAATGCGAATTATCTCTAAAAGTATTGCAGATAGCCAATTTTTCTCAAATAACTCATTCACCTAATTTTGGGAGAGCTTTCACTCTGTGAAGTTTCAGACCCATAGCTAATTACTCACCTACTCAAAATGAGTAAATGCGAATTATCTCTAAAAGTATTGCAGATAGCCAATTTTTCTCAAATAACTCATTCACCTACTTTTGGCAGAGCTTTCACTTGGTGAAGTTTCAGACCCATAGCTAATTACTCACCTACTCAAAATGAGTAAATGCGAATTATCTCTAAAAGTATTGCGGATAGCCAATTTTTCTCAAATAACTCATTCACCTACTTTTGGGAGAGCTTTCACTTGGTGAAGTTTCAGACCCATAGCTAATTACTCACCTACTCAAAATGAGTAAATGCGAATTATCTCTAAAAGTATTGCAGATAGCCAATTTTTCTCAAATAACTCATTCACCTACTTTTGGGAGAGCTTTCACTCTGTGAAGTTTCAGACCCATAGCTAATTACTCACCTACTCAAAATGAGTAAATGCGAATTATCTCTAAAAGTATTGCAGATAGCCAATTTTTCTCAAATAACTCATTCACCTACTTTTGGCAGAGCTTTCACTTGGTGAAGTTTCAGACCCATAGCTAATTACTCACCTACTCAAAATGAGTAAATGCGAATTATCTCTAAAAGTATTGCGGATAGCCAATTTTTCTCAAATAACTCATTCACCTACTTTTGGGAGAGCTTTCACTTGGTGAAGTTTCAGACCCATAGCTAATTACTCACCTACTCAAAATGAGTAAATGCGAATTATCTCTAAAAGTATTGCGGATAGCCAGTTTTTCTCAAATTAATCATTCACCTACTTTTGGGAGAGCTTTCAGTTGGTGAAGTTTCAGACCCATAGCTAATTACTCACGTACTCAAAATGAGTAAATGCGAATTATCTCTAAAAGTATTGCAGATAGCCAATTTTTCTCAAATAACTCATTCACCTACTTTTGGGAGAGCTTTCACTTGGTGAAGTTTCAGACCCATAGCTAATTACTCACCTACTCAAAATGAGTGAATGCGAATTATCTCTAAAAGTATTGCAGATAGCCAATTTTTCTCAAATTAATCATTCACCTACTTTTGGGAGAGCTTTCACTCTGTGAAGTTTCAGACCCATAGCTAATTACTCGTCTACTCAAAATGAGTAAATGCGAATTATCTCTAAAAGTATTGCAGATAGCCAATTTTTCTCAAATAACTCATTCACCTACTTTTGGGAGAGCTTTCACTTGGTGAAGTTTCAGACCCATAGCAAATTACTCACCTACTCAAAATGAGTAAATGCGAATTATCTCTAAAAGTATTGCAGATAGCCAATTTTTCTCAAATAACTCATTCACCTACTTTTGGCAGAGCTTTCACTTGGTGAAGTTTCAGACCCATAGCAAATTACTCACCTACTCAAAATGAGTAAATGCGAATTATCTCTAAAAGTATTGCAGATAGCCAATTTTTCTCAAATAACTCATTCACCTACTTTTGGCAGAGCTTTCACTTGGTGAAGTTTCAGACCCATAGCTAATTATTCACCTACTCAAAATGAGTAAATGCGAATTATCTCTAAAAGTATTGCAGATAGCCAATTTTTCTCAAATAACTCATTCACCTACTTTTGGGAGAGCTTTCACTTGGTGAAGTTTCAGACCCATAGCTAATTACTCACCTACTCAAAATGAGTAAATGTGAATTATCTCTTAATAGTATTGCAGATAGCCAATTTTTCTCAAATAACTCATTCACCTACTTTTGGAAGACCTTTCACACATGAAAATGAAAAATTGTGAATATCTCGGAAAAGCTATTTCTTCTGCTTTAATGCTCGGCGGGAGATACACACCACGGCAGTGGTCTTGACAAAAATTTTTGTCTCCCCAAAAATGGTGGCCATTTTGAATTTTCAAAGTTTTTGCAAAACACAAAAATGCTTATATCTCGAAAACCGTGCTATATGGAGTGAACTCAACAAAATTTTGGACCTGCTGGGTATCTCTGCAGAGTAGCCATGCCAATTTTCAAAATATTTTTGTCTCGCCAAATATAGCGGACATTTTTAATTTTTTTATTTTATGCAAAACACAAAAATGCTTATATCTTGAAAACCGTGCTAGATAGAGCAGACTGCGCTGACTTTGGTTGCCACAACAGTATAAGGCTAGAAACGAAGCATTTTCTTAATCCTTTAGCACTCACCTTTATATCCTTTTTGGGACGCTTTGTTTTTGCTATGCAAAAACATTATCTTTTTTTTTGCGAGCGATCCTCTAGTTAATTCTTGGGAACAAAACAAAAAAATGATGTCTTTTTGTATGATATATAAAAGACACATATGATTGATTAAGTACATTGTCAGCATCTTGTAACAGAAAGTTCTGTGTAATATCTCCCAGTTGCTCATGTTTTAACTGGGTGTTTATTAAGTGATTTATTGTTATAGCATTTCAGTGAAATGTTTGTGACAAATTACTTACTACATTTTGGTTGTCCCCTTACCTGGATTGACTGTGTTTTTTCAGAGTGTAGTCCATTATTAATTCAGTGAGTTTCAATATATTTTGGTACAATTGCCCGGAAATTCTTTTGCAAACTGATGATGTGCAGTGATACAGCATGATTCATTAAGGAAGATAAAACTTACAAGATGTACCTCCTTTATATGTACCTCCTTTATATGTACCTCCTTAACCCTCAGCTCCTATTGATTGATACTGTTAGTGTATACCTCATCAGCATAGACAGCCAGTTAAAATAATTCCTTATTTCTGGTCCAAGTTTGAAATTTGTTTCCATCATTTTATTCAGTTTAAAGATAGCTCATGTACAAACCTATCAGAGTGGATTGATGTTTTTAAACCTTTATCTATATATATGTTGTATTGAATGTAGATAAAACCATTGAATGTATACATTCAATGGGTTAGTTATTGAATATATAGATTCAATGTTTTTAAACCTTTATCTATATATATGTTGTATTGAATGTAGATAAAACCATTGAATGTATACATTCAATGGGTTAGTTATTGAATATATAGATTCAATGGCTTGGCTATTGAATGTACACATTCAATAGCAAGCAGCCATTGAATGTGTACATTCAATGGTTTAACTGTAGAATGTGTACATTCAACAATCAAAGTCATTGAATGTGTATATAAACTTAACAAATGGAAATAAGTAATTGACGTTCCATAAAATGTAACTTATTTTTATCATTTTCTTAATATCACATCTGTTGATGTCAACTTAAAACTAACCTTTTGCAATAAGTTTATTATCTGTAGGCAGTCACATAGTTATGTCTTATAACAATGTTGTTTTCTAAAAAAATGTTTTTCCTAATCTGTTTTCTAATTAAATTGTTCCAATGAACCTCTCTAACATTATGGAGGTGCTATTGTGGGGCTAATTACAATTAAATCCCCAAATTCCACACATAATTAGATGAATTAATTGCTGTCACATTGTAGAATCATACACTTAAAGACCATAAAATTACTACTCAGGCTTTCATTCTTTGATTGAGAGGCCAAATGCTTTATATTTGTGGATTAAAGTAGAGCTTATTACTCAGCTTTCATAATGGCTTTGATCAGAAAGGATTGATGTACAAAAGTTAATAAATGTTTTATGCCATAGCAGAATGATTCCATAAAAGCTTATTGTGTAATAGGAAGTGATTTTCAAAATATAAAGACATTAAAGAAAATAATGTTATGAAATATATGAAATTTATGTCATGGCAGATATGTTTATTAATTTTAATGTTATAGGCTGATCCTTCTTTAAGTTAATTCATAAAATGTACCACCTTTATTCCAGTTAATTGCTTATTATTATGCTAGAAAATATCCAATCTAGGTTATAAATTAAGTCTTTGCAATCTATATCAGCATTTCATATTTAATTATTTATATATTCCATGCCTTGGATCATTGAATGTACACATTCATTGATTTTAGCCATTGAATGTACACATTCCACAGCTCAACCACAATGAATGTACACATTCAATGATATGCCCATTGAATGTACACATTCAATAGCTTCACCAATTGAATGTATACATTCAATGGTTATCCACATTATTCTTAGAATTATCTTAGAAAATTGAAATTGGGATTTACTTGGAAATTGGAATTATTTCAGATTTGACATAAAAAAAATTGTAAGAATAAGAATTTTCCATAATTTCACTTTTGTTTTTCAACAACAGAAACACTTATGGTACTTGCTATCAACAGACCTATAGTCTCTTCAGTTGTCATTTTATATGTCGTGACAGAACTTAATGTTTGACAGATCTGTCCACAGAACTTAAAATTCTAAGTTCTGTTGACAGAATTTAAAATTCTGTCAAATTTTAAGTTCTGTCACGCCATATACATTAGAATTCAGACATAAAATTGCATAGTCCTCTGGTAGGAGGTCTCTGTTATCTGTACATAATAGAAATCTTACCTTTTCTGGATATTAAACAGGCTGTATTAAAGACATAACAAGATGCACTCAGAGAGAGCAAAACGCTCGACTCCATGTGACCAGTCTCTAAAGTGATATAAAGTATTGTAAGGAAGACAATAAAATAAAACCAAACATGTAAATTAATTTTTGAAGAAATATCAAGTAGAAAGCCAAATTCATTAAAAATACATTGAAATGGGACCTCTGAAAATTCTTGATTTTTTGTATCCAAAATAAGATCCAGATCTTTCTTTTAGTAACTTCATCCTTTGGCCAGGTCCTACCCACAAAATTTTTTTAATAAAGATCTGTTCATTAATTCTTGAGTAATCTAAACACCAAAAAACAGACCAACAAATAGACAAACAATTTGCACCCAAAAACATAAACTGCTGGTGGAGGTAAAATATAGCTTAAAAGTCACTTCTTGGTGAAAATCACTTGTGGTAAAATTTTGTGATGGACTGTCAAGGAATTGAAAGAAAGAAAAGAGAAAATAAAAACAGAAATAATAATTAATAAAAATGATGAATATACCACCCCCCTCTCTTTGTGTCAGTTGCAAGACATAAAATGAAAAGAAATATTTTTACTTAAAGACAGCAAGTATCACAAGCTAGGTTTGTGACCTCACATAGAGAATTGCATTTTGACATCATTAAGTATAATGACATCAGAAAGCAAAATATTGATTTTTAACGCTCGACGATAGGAGAGGGTTATTGTGATCAGTTTGTTTCTGTCTGTCCGTCTGTCTGTCTGTCTGTCTGTCTGTGCACCGTTTCGCCCTTATAACTCAAAAACTATAACACCAATCAAGCTCAAATTTGGTGGGAAGATATTTCATGGGGTACAGACGGATTCTTGAAAATTTGGTGTAGTTTGTGTGAAAATTAAAGCCAGGAGAGAGTTTTTGTGTCAGCTGACATTATGTCGTCACTCTGCGGCGTGGGCGTACGCGCACGCGTCCGCGTACGCGTCCGCGTGAACAACTTCTCCTCCAAAACTACAAGGCCTAGAGACGTGCTGTTTTTTTTAAAAGATACCTTATCTATCGAGGATGAAAAATTGTTCAAGGCATGCAAATCTGTCTGTTCGTCTGTTTGCTAGAGACATTACAAGGGGGGGTACCCCCACCAAAAGTGTGAAAATTTCAACACTTAATCACAATTTTCTCAGTGACTATTGCAGGGATTTCTCTCATATCTTGCATATATGTACTAGGCCAGAGGTAGATTCTCTTGTGTGAGTATGAGACCTGGATCTGTCTTACTTTTTTTTTAATAAATTTTTTTAATAATTTTTAATGCATTAAAATTCATGAAATCATGCACAAAATCATTTATAACTTGAAAACTGTTGCATCTAGAGCATTTTGTTAAAATATGTTATTCAGCTACTTTTTTCATAGCTACAATATGGTGAGTAAGTTGGGTGCCTGTCTCAATAGCTAAGTGAGTAATAGCTACTTTTGGGCTTTTCAGTAACTTCCATCATGAGTAGAATCACTTGTAACTTAAAAACTATTGCATTTAGAGAATTTCGTATAAATATGTTATTCAGCTACTTTTGGGTCAGCTATAACATAGTAAAATTTCAGACCTGTAGCTCATGGCATAGCTGAGTAATAGCTACTTTTAGGTTATCACTGTTGAGTAAATCGCTTATAACTTGGAAACTATTGCATTTAGAGTATTTTGTTTCAATATGTTATTCACCTATTTTGGGATCAGCTATAACATAGTGAAGTTTCAGATCTGTGGCTCATTGCATAGCTGAGTAATAGCTACTTTGAAGTTCTCACTATTGAGTAAATCGGTTGTAATTGGAAAACTATTGCATTTAGAGAATTTCGTATAAATATGTTATTCAGCTTCTTTTGGGTCAGCTATAACATAGTAAAATTTCAGACCTGTAGCTCATGGCATAGCTGAGTAATAGCTACTTTTAGGTCATCACTATTGAGTAAATCAGTTGTAACTTGAAAACTATTGCATTTACAGTATTTTGCTTAAATATGTTGTTCACCTACTTTTGGGTCAGCTATAACATAGTAAAATTTCAGACCTGTAGCTCATTGCATAGCTGAGTAATAACTACTTTGAGGTTCTCACTATTGAGTAAATCAGTTGTAATTGCAAAACTATTGCATTTAGAGAATTTAGTATAAATATGTTATTCAGCTACTTTTGGGTCAGCTATAACATAGTAAAATTTCAGACCTGTAGCTCATTGCATAGCTGAGTAATAGCTACTTTTAGGTCATCACTATTGAGTAAATCAGTTGTAACTTGAAAACTATTGCATTTACAGTATTTTGCTTAAATATGTTGTTCACCTACTTTTGGGTCAGCTATAACATAGTAAAATTTCAGACCTGTAGCTCATGGCATAGCTGAGTAATAGCTACTTTTAGGTTATCACTGTTGAGTAAATCGCTTATAACTTGAAAATTATTGCATTTAGAGTATTTTGTTTCAATATGTTATTCACCTATTTTGGGGTCAGCTATAACATAGTGAAGTTCCAGACCTGTGACTCATTGCATAGCTGAGTAATAGCTACTTTGAAGTTCTCAATGTTGAGTAAATCACTTGTAATTTGAAAACTATTGCATTTAGAGAATTTAGTATAAATATGTTATTCAGCTACTTTTGGGTCAGCTATAACATAGTGAAATTTCAGACCTGTAGCTCATGGCATAGCTGAGTAATATCTACTTTTAGGTTATCACTGTTGGGTAAATCACTTATAACTTGAAAACTATTGCATTTAGAGTATTTTGTTGCAATATGTTATTCACCTATTTTGGGGTCAGCTATAACATAGTGAAGTTCCAGACCTGTGGCTCATTGCATAGCTGAGTAATAGCTACTTTGAAGTTCTCACTGTTGAGTAAATCAGTTGTAATTGGAAAACTATTGCCTTTACAGAAATTTGTGCAAATATGTTATTCAGCTACTTTTGGGTCAGCTATAACATAGTGAAATTACAGACCTGTAGCTCATGGCACAACTGAGCAATAGCTATTCTCAGGCACTGACTGTTGAGTAAATCAGCTATAACTTGAAAAATATTGCATTTGGAGTATTTTGTTAAAATACATTGTTCACCTACTTTGGGGTTAGCTATAACATAGTGAAATTACAGACCTATAGCTCATGGCATAGTGGAGCAATAGCTATTTTTAGGTTCTCACTATTGAGTAAATCAGTTGTAACTTGAAAACTATTGCAATTACAGTATTTTGCTTAAATATGTTGTTCACCTACTTTTAGGTCAGCTATAACAGTGCAAAAATTCAGACATGTAGCTCATTGCATAGCTGAGTAATAGTTACTTTGAGGTTCTCACTCTTGAGTAAATCAGTTGTAACTTGAAAATTATTACATTTAGAGTATTTTGTTTAAATATGTTATTCACGTAATTTTTGGTCAGCTATAACATAGTGAAATTGCAGACCTCTATGTCATGGCATAGCTGAGCAATAGCTTCTTTCAGGTTCTCACTGTTGAGTAAATCATTGTATCCAACCTGTAGGAAATCATGGGCTGGGAATCTATTAATATGGTCCGATTTGACCTTGGAACCCTCCTTCAAGGTCAAATGAGGATAGCCAAACATAAAAGTGCTTATAACTCGCTTATTATTGGTCCTAGAGGTTGGAATGAAAACCAACCTATAGAAAATCATGAGCTGGGAATTTTTTGGTGTGGTCGGATTTCACCTTAGACCCCTCCTTCCAGGTCAAGAAGATAGCCAAACTTAAAGTGTTTATAACTCGCGTATTATTGGTCTTGGAGGTTTGGGATGGTAAACCAACATATAGGAAATCATGGGCTGGGATTCTTTTGGTGTGGTCAGATTTGACCTGGGACCCCTCCTTCAAGGTCAATTGAGGATAGCCAAACTTACAATTGCTTAGAACTCGCTTATTATTGGTCCTACAAGTTTGGGATGGTAAACAAGCTACAGGAAATCATGGGCTGGGAATTTTTTTGTGTGGTCGGATTTGACCTTGGACCCCCTCCTTCAAGGTCAAACAAGGATAGCCAAACTTAAAAAGTGCCTATGACTCACTTATTATTGGTCCGAGAGGTTTGGGATGGTAAACCATCCTAAATTCTTTGGCTGGGAATCTTTTGGTATGGTCAGATTTGACCTTTGGATCCCTTCTTCATGGTCGAACGAGGATATTGCATTTATAGTATTTCTTTAAATATTTTTAACCTACTTTTTACACTTAAACAATTACCTTGTTACTTTATTTCATAATACCATTTGCAGGGCACAACTTTTTTGTCCTTTTCTTCTGTCAGCTTCGGAATATCTTTCGAACATGCTGTTCAGTTACCATTTACTGTATTTCTGTACAGCCCTTTCCCTGATAATTATGCTTTCCTCTCATTATCACCATCACAAATCAAAAACATTCAGTCAGCTGACACAGTGCCCGTTCACGGGCACTCTCCTCTTGTTCTTATTTGTAATTGGGCTTTTACAGTGAAATCTGCTTCCCTGTCTGTGCACCGTTTTTCCCTTATAACTCAAAAACTACAACATCAATCAATCTCAAATTTGGTGGGAAGGTATTTCATGGGGCAAAGACAGATTCTGCCAAATTTGGTGTAATTTGTTTGAAAATTAAAGCCAGGAGAGAGTTTTTCTTATTTTTAATAGGGAATTCACAGTGAAACTGCTTCTCTTCATCACATACGTCAAAAATCAATATTTTACTTTCTGATGATGTCATTATTCAGTGATGTCACAATGCAACTGTCATTGTGAGGTCACAAACCTAGCTTGTGATACTTGCTGACTTTAAGTAAAAATATTTCTTCTCATTTTATGGCTTGAAATTGACATAAACATAATAAAGAGGGAGGTGATATATTCATTATTTTTATTAATTATTATTTCTGTTTTATTTTCTCTTTTTTCTTTCAATACCTTGACAGTCCATCACAAAAAA
Source organism: Sabellastarte sp. h YS-2021 (assembly GCA_964017235.1). Lineage (NCBI taxonomy): Eukaryota > Metazoa > Annelida > Polychaeta > Sabellida > Sabellidae > Sabellastarte > Sabellastarte sp. h YS-2021. The sequence goes on from OZ024934.1 coordinate 91,081,718, forward strand.
TTACCATGCGTGATTTTCACCAAGAAGTGATCTTTAAGCAATATTTTTACCTCCACCAGCAGTTTATATTTTTGTGTGCTAATTGTTTAATTGTCTCTTTGTTTTTTGGGGGTTTTTTTTGTGTGTGTGTTTACATTACTCTAGAACTAATGAACAGATCTTTATTTAAAAATTTGTGGGTAGGACCTGACTGAAGGAAGAAATTACTAAAAGAAAGATCTGAATCTTATTTTGGATACAAAAAAATCATGATTTTTCAGAGGTCCCATTTCAATGTATTTTTAATGACTTTAGCTTTCTACTTGATATTTCTATGAAGATTAATTTACATGTTTGGTTTTATTTTATTGTCTTCCTTACAATACTTTATATCACTTGAGAGACTGGTCACTAAGAGTCGAGCGTTTTGCTCTCTCTGAGTGCATCTTGTTTACGTATGTGATGAAGAGAAGCAGTTTCACTGTGTATTCCCAATTAAAAATAAGAAAAACTCTCTCCTGACTTTAATTTTTAAACAAATTACACCAAATTTGGAAGAATCCGTCTGTACCCCATGAAATACCTGCCCACCAAATTTGAGAGAGATCCATGTCGTAGTTTTTGAGCTATAAGGGCAAAACGGTGCACAGACAGACAGACAGAAACAAACTGATTACAATAACCCTCTCCTATCGTCGAGCGTTAACAAGCTTGTTTTAAACCTTTAGTATGTATTTCCCAACAGATTTCAATGATAGTTTCACTATCCATGTCGTCAGAATGATATGAAAATTTTCATGCTAACTACACCCTTGTATATGTCATGGTATATAATACATATATATGTCCTCTGTAAGCTTGCAGAAATTTGACCTTGAAGCTCTTCATTGAAGGTCATCCACAGACTGCCAAAGTACCTGACCGAGGCCATTTTGGGCCTTTTTGGAGATATTTTCACACTTAATGCTAACTATAGTGCATGAAAACTATTGCAAATGGCTTTGGAGGTTGAGTACATAATGGAGTACGAGCATCCAGTTTGTTGACCTTGGCTATTGTTTTCAAGGTCACCTTAGGCCTGCTAAAAAGACTCAAAATGGTACCTTAGACTGTGAGACCATATACCTCCTTTATTATTGGCTGTTACCGCTCTAACCAAAAAAATATTATAGCTAGCCTTCTCAAATTTGCAGGATATATTCATAACCATAAAATCTTGCCTGGGAATATTTTTGGCCTCATTTTGAAAATAAAGATGGCCGCCAGGGATGTTTATTCGACTTAAAGCAAGGACTTTTGTTTGCCCTCTAGAGCAAAGGGTATTATAGGTAGAGATCTCAAATTTGCAGAATATGTTCCGCATTACAGAATCTTGACTGGAAATATTTTCAGCCGCATTTTGAAAAACAAGATGGCTGCCACGGGCATTATTTTGTCAGTCATGAAAAGTGCTTACATCTCCCTTATTATTGGTCCTAGAGGTTTGGGATGGTAAACCAACCTATAGGAAATCATGGGCTGGGAATCCTTTGATGACTGTTTTGATTTGACTTTGGGCCCTACCTTCGAGATCAAATGAGGATAGCAAAATCTAAAGTGCTTATAAATCGCTTTTTCTTGGTCCTAGAGGTGTGTAATGTGAAACCATCCTATAGGAAATCATGCTCTAGGAATCTTTTGATGTGATCAGATATGAGCTTTGGCCCCTCTTTCAAGGTCAAACGACGATAGCCAAAATTAAAAGTGTTTATAACTCGCTTATTCGTGTTCCTAGAGGTTTGCAATGTCACACCAACCTATTGGAAATCATGGGCTAAGAATCTTTTGAAGTGGTCAGATTTTATCTTGGGCTCTTCCTTCAAGGTTAAGTGATAAGTGATGGTTGATTGGCTTTGGTGAGTTTTCTTTCTGGTGGATACAATTTGCATCGGTTCTCCGATGTGCTAGGTCTAGTTACATTTGTATCTTTCATTAAGCAAACATTTTGTTTACTTAGTGTCAGTACAAGTTGCTCCCATAAACACTTAGGCCCTCCCCACAGGGGTATATTTGTGTCAACCATAATACTCTGTATGTCACGCTTCAACCATGTCCCGTCTAGGGATACACTGCGTGGAGACGCAATCTCTAGTTTCTTTAATATCCATCTTCCAGTAGAAAAAGATCCAAGTTGTACAACATGAATATTACAACAAAATCCAGATTAGGCTTTTCAATAAATTTAGATTGTTGGAAACTTCAGTTGGACTTTCTGCCAACAGCTAAGGTTAGTGGAAACTCTAATTGAACTTACTGCCAGTTAAATTTTAAATTCTACCATGCTGGATTTTCTACTATGTTGTATATATACTAATCTATGTACATGTATATTCCTTTGTTTAATATTTTTCTATTAGCTACTCTGTGATCACTGACATTAGATGATTTTTTTCACAATATAAAGGGAAAACTAGGATCAGCCATCTGCATTGGATAATAGTTGGTGTGTCGGGTTACACTTTCAATATAGTCAGTGAATGGATAAGATCAGCGTAAGCCAATCATGTGAGTCAGCATCTGTGGTCAGGACTGTGGAAACACACACAAAGACATTTTCATTGGGCACTTAACCTAATGCATAGGAAGTACTTACAGAAATAGCAGATTTCAAGGGTGTCAGTAAAGAAAGGGGGACTGCAAGTCACACTTGAAAGTCATTGTCCTAATTACAGAGGCTTTCAACTGAAAGGGTTTGGGGTTGGTGGTTTGTGAATGCTTATAAGTCTGCAGCAGTTAAGGTAAATTGGCCAAAAAATGTTAAATACATTTGAAAAGAATATAATATATTGTAAAATTAAACATAAGTGAGAATTTTTATATTGTCCTGTAATGATTTGATAATCACGCTTTACTCTTTATTTCTTTCTTTCTTTTTCTTTTGATATAAATACAACAAATAAAAATATTAAAATAAATTTGAACAAAACTTTAGATATATGAACGGGGATTCTTTTAATAAAGCCTTATAAGGCATCATGATGTGTGATATCTTTTAGTATTCGTGAAAGATTAGACTAATCAACTGCTTGTAGGATAAAATAGGAAAAGAGTAACCCTTTCCTGTTTGATATCACTGGTTTGGCAAGTACATGTTTTGTGGCTATTCTGTAACATTGAAAAAACTACTGGTTAAATAGTAAAATCATCAATCACTTGTCCAGAATATGTTAGGGACTCCGACTTGGCCAAGCAGATTTTCTAATTTCCACACCCTTTATCATCCTTATACATATCATGCAGATATTACAGAGAAATCTAAAGTTACAAATTGAAGTATATTTTTCATTGCCCGTTGCTAAGGATAAATTTATGGCTGCTTGTTTGTGAGAACAAGCAGTGAAAAAGACATTCTATTATAAATATGGACTCATTTTACTTACTATTCGAACATTTTAATTGAAATAATAAATCAAGAATTGGCCAGTCAGATTTCCTATTTTCACATCAGTTATCATCTGTATAAAAAGCCATTTTTTGTATTAAACAGTACTCTGTCTGTGCCTGTTCTGTACAAAGGTCGAGAACCATTCTCAACTTCTGCAGCAATATTTGTAATGAAATAATATGTCAAGTGGACATTACGCTTGTCTCCTTAGTCACAAGCAGAGATAGATGGGTGGGTAAAACCTTCACCCCTCTAGTAACAATGGGACGGGCCACTCCATGATGTATTGTTTGTGGAAGCATGAGTCTCAGTGAGCAGAATATCTGTGAACAGAAAGAAAGTGAATAAATAATGTGCATGCTATGTTTCCATATCAGATTGAAAGTGTCAGATTAATTCAACAAGAAGTAGAAGTATATATATTTAAGGTAAGTCCCAAGGCATGTAATAATAAATAAATAGGAAAATCCAGAGTGTTTTTCTTATATCCAAACAGTGATCCAGATCACTCTCAAAATTTATTGGGATCTAAGTTTGACCAAGACCCATCTTCTCATTTTGAGGAAAATCCAACCAGTAGTGTTTGCAAATTCCTGTTAACAAACAAACGGAAAAACAGACAAATGGTCTTGAAAATAGTACCTCCTTGGCAGAGGTAATTAAATTATGTTTATAAGTACATATTCTAGCAATCTTTACATTTTACAAAAGTATAAATTATGTAAGTTATTCATATTTCAAAGTACCATCCACACCTCAGAAAATTTATCAAGGAAAATTTGTCTGAATTACAAGATGTAATGGTTAACAAAAAATGAAATGAAAAAATCAGATGATATACATTCTGTATAATAAACAGTTACCTTTGATTTTTCTTTTTATGGATTACCGTAAATGACCTATTTAGCGCATCCGCCCTTGTAACCGTACCCTACCTCTTTTTCCCAGCAATATCGTCAGTGACAGTGCATAATATCCACATATTTTTTATATATTGTACGTATTTTTACTTAATAAATTGAAATTTTTGTCATGACTTTCGCGTACGACATATTTACAGGAAGTGGGTATTTTTAGTAGATTCTAAATGTTGAAACACCGTTATTCTTACCGGATTGACCTATACTTCATCCGGGAAAGTGTTTCATGATGTGTGCGCTAAAAGGGGAATTTATTTATCTTAACAAATTATACCTAGGTCACTTTGTTCCTTGCTCACCTTGAGAGGTACATAATAAGCTTGTTTCTGTCTCGATACATTTTATGGTTTGGCAGTATCCATAAGGTGTAATTAGTTTGTATTTGGATAACATTCGTTTGACAAGACATGGACAGCAGTTTTAGGATGTGATGGTTTTTTCAAAATGTCTAAAACAGCTACCACAACATCTCACATGTTAAACTAAAATGTACATGTCGTTGAGACAAAAGGGCAGGGTTCCCACATCCTTGAAAATCCTTGAAAAAAAAAATGCTTCATTTTCAAGGCTTTGAAAATCCTTGAATTTGGCCAAAATTGAATAAAATCCTTGAAAAGTCCTTGAATTTGTTGTTGCCCAACTTCTGTATCTGCATAATCTAGTTTTACAGCTATGGCAGACTCAGCAAAGCAAGTATGATCTAGTCAGAACAAAGTTTATGTTAAAATGTTATTTGATTTGTTAACTAGCATTGTTGTAATGAGTTTATAAAATGTTAAAATCATGTGACAAAGAATTTTGTGGGAGGAATGGACGGCTAGATAGGGGAGGTAAAGGAGGCCATGTCTTAAAATATATCCTTGAGAATTGTTATTGTTGACCTTGAAAATCCTTGAAAAGACCTTGAATCCAGTTGTCAAAAGTCTGTGGGAACCCTGAAGGGGTTGGAATGCCTATATATTAGTGGGTACATTGTTTATCGATATTGGCGATATTTGTTGTTTTGGAACAGGGTTTCCAATATCGATGCCTAAAGACATATATCAGTATTGCCATTTTAAGTAAAATTGTCAGCTTACTCTGTAAATATTTGAAATAAAGCCAAAATCTGAAGAAATTGTACATTTTTATCTCGCATTTTTGTAGTTTTTGATGAAAACTGGTGTGTTTTGTTTTATGTAAACTTCACTACCTGTTGGCGGTTGGGGATATGCTAGAATAAAAACGTTGTTGGTATCCTGGATTTGGTCTGTTTGGTAGACAATATTACCTCCCCCGATATTGGCCAAGAATGAAATTGTTTTACATTTTATATCGATATTCACGAAGCCAAACGATTTACCCAGTACTATATAATATAGATTTTAAATGTGTACTACCCACAAATGAGGTCCATTTACAGAGCAATAAGGACAAAATCATGAAGTAAAATTCAAGTATGTGTTAATACAGCCAGGGGGTACACCATGCATGGGCCATCTAATGTTAGTAACTGAAAATATTTCACATTGCCATGTCTTTATAATCTGACAGAAAAAAATGGAAAATTGTCATTGATAACCTTTATGCCCCCTATGCTGGGTGAACCATGATTAAGCCAGCCTGCTGGACCGAAGTTTACTTAAAGATGCAGCTGGTGTGTGAAAATGTTTATCACATTTACTTAATTGGACAATTACTATAAAACTACAAGGTAGACTTGATCTGTACTTTGATATGTGAGTTAACTCAGGCCCCAGAAAGATGTCCACTTTATGGTATCCGTAAAGCTTCAAAGGTTACTCTAAGTTATAGTGCCTTTAAGGCTACCACTCTTGTGGCCACTGTTCCAAAAAAATAAATGATATATTTCATTTATAGTAGGTGTGTCGGTGTACTAAGACTCCAGGATAATGTCCAGTTGTCCAGGGGATGTCCAGCTTTTATTAATTTCAAAGTGCCAAAGATAATTTGAAAGTTCAAAGATAACTTTGTTTCAACAATATTAAGGTTACTGCTGTAATGGCTAATGCATTGTATTCCAAACTGCACGATGGATTTAATTTAGATTTCCTGGATTAGGACCATAGCAATGCCTGGCTGGAGATATTCACTGCCGTGGTAGTGGTCTTGTTATGTATTTGTACTAAGGTTAAATCTGTGTGGGGAATAGTGTACACATGTGTATTAGTTTTGTCATTACAAAAAACTTCAGTGGATGTATTGATAATAATACCCTTAGCGTTGTAACAGGAAATGAATTATGTACGGTAGTTAAAATAGTCAGAACTTCCTAACTCAACTGTTTTAGCACTTAATTCAACACCAGATGATACTGCCCAACACTATTTGAAAGTGTAACCAGCTCATCTTTTCTAATATCCTTAAAGCTAGAAGCATTGAGTCTTGAAAATCCCAATTCAGCCACAAATACAATTTATTTTGTTCTTTAGCAGGAATTTATTCAAAATTACTATCCAGAATTCCTGCTAGAGGAGGTATTTGTGTGAGGGTGTTTGAGTAAACAGGGTGTAGAAGTAAGTGTAAGTGTGTAGAAGCTAGATATAATGATCCTTGAGAAATTAGTTATGAAGAAAAAACACATGTACTTTATTCAAGAGCAAATGTTCCAGTCTTAAGGATATGTAGCTTTATAACTGTAATTTTCACAGATATCTTGTAATTAACTAGAAACATTGTTTCTCCAAAAGCCTCCTTTAAAAAAAACTAATTCAGTAATAAAAACACAAGTCCTTCCTTTAAGACCAAACATCTCTGCCTTTCAATATCTCAATCCTCTCCCCTACCTCAAAAAACAAGAGGACAAACAGACAATGCATGTCCTACATGCTTCCTGCAGCCATTAAACCTGAAACGTCTCCAATTTATTGCATTCATTTCCTGCCACATTCACGGCCACAAGAGATGAGCATGTGTCGTGTCCTTAATACTTTCTATTGTCAGTTACTTCCTAGCCTTTCTGAAGGCTTACATATATTTGTCAGAGAACACAAAGACAAAGTTGGGGTTTTACATCCCGTTCAACAGCCAGGGTCATATTAGGACAGTCCTGAGCATTCACCACTTGTGGGACTCAAACCCACAGAGGTGACAGCTTATGATTAGATGCCAAACTTGCTAACCCACAAGACCACTGAGGGCCTCTGAGAGAGAACACAAGTATCAGATTTATCAGTCAATGCGGGGGCAGCTATATCCCTTTAAACAACAGCTGGGGGTCGTGTGATGAACAGGCTCTTGGCCACAGTGAGTCTCACATGTTGGTATGAGCTGGAAACAAACCCACAACCACAGAGGTGGGAATCTAGTGATGGTAATTTGCCAGCTGACAGTGAAGCTGGACCCTCATAACTTTGAGTTTGAAAGCACGAAATATTGAAGTCCCTCCTGAAGTCCTACTTTATAGCAGTAATCTGTAGCTATCAACAGAATGTAGGCATCTTTGATGCAGTTTGTATATCTCTCAATCTAAATGTTTCTTGCCAAATTAATAACAGTGATTGTCTGTCCATCCCACTCATTTTTCACTTCATATAATTTGTAAATACATCATCTTGTAAAAGGACTTGATATAATTGTACTAGTACAATGTACTTTATATAATTGTAATAGTACAATGTAGTCTGATTGCTAATAAAATATGTTCAAACTTTGAGTTTGGGTAAAAAATATAATTATTTGTTGCCTGAGCAAGGCTAATGTCTAAAGAGTGCTTGATGCCAGTTTGGGCAGGTAAACACTGGTAGATTCTATTAATCAAGTTCTGTGGTCACTTGTTTAGATAAAAAAATCAGTCTCAAAGATGCAACTCACAATTTCCCAGCAATAGTAACAGATATGTGTACACCGCTAACTGGATTTTCACAGTGTATACTGACAATACCAATTCAATCAAAGTTTTAGAATTCTTTAAAATAACAATCGTGTCTGTGTAGACAAGGTATGTCCCATATTATCACTTCCCAGTTTATTACTGGATCATATAATATCTTGTGTTGTTATCAATACACAGTGATCTTAAATGCTATCAAAAATGTTCTCATAAGGTAGGATCATTTATTGTATTTAAAAACCATTGAAAGTAATAGAATGAGTATTGGTAATTGGTAGTATGAAAACACTCTCTAACTTTTGAAATCAATTTTGTGTTACAAGTTATCATAGGGAGTTCACATTAACATTATGTACAGTGTATCAAAAAGGAATTAAGAATGCGCTGACCGGATGTAAACTGATGGCAATTATTGAAAACCTAAAATGCCATATTTTAATATTACGCACTCAAAATTCCATTTAATTTTTTATCGGTGAACGTACTAGAACAGTAATTGTACTAATATAGATCAATATCTGTGTTATTTGTGCTTTTGTTTACCCCCAAAGTCCACAGGGTTTATTTCACACACCCCTCCCGCATGTTTTCCAAGCCCTTCTGGTCATTGCACTTAATATTCACAGAGAATAAAGATGCTTCATTTCATGCTTGCTGGTAGTTGAAAGCTGCTCTTGTGTATGCTCATAATACTGTTTGGATGAAGAGACAATTTAGTTCTCACAGGTTACCTTTCTATTAAAAAGACCTGGATGATTTACCAGCCAAGCAAGTGTAGACAAGACCATTTACAGAAGAGAACAAATAAATGGTGGCCTCCCCCAGAGTGTGAACTTAAAGGATGAAGTCTTCCGATAAGCATAGACTATCGAACTGGTCTAGCAGACTCTGTCTAATTTAATCTTCAATATTCATAAGACTTGGATGTAGTTATTACTGAACTTCCATTTACGCTCGCACAAAGTCACTGGTCTAGTGGTTAGCAAGTTTGACATCTAATCACAGGCTGTCACCTCTGTGTGGGTTCGACACCCACAAGTGACAATGCTGAGGACCTGTCCCAATATGACCCTGGCTGTTGAACGGGATGTAAAACCCCAACTTTGACCTTTGCACAAATACTGCATTTCCTAATTTTAGTGCTTTTTATCTTGGTGTTCGGTGAATATTTCAATTTTTGATAACTGTTTAAAGTGTGTGTAACTAAATTGGATTTTTATGCCAAAAAAAAAACCAACATATTTTTTTCTTCTTCCACAGTTTGAATAAATTAGAATTTTAATCACAAAACATAAAATTTGACACACAATTTAATTACAATACGAATGAGAACTAAGCTGAGCTTCTACTTGCAATTGATACTTTAGTCTAAAAATAAAATGTATGGAAAGTTGGTACTCAGTGAATTCTTATGAAATATATGGTTTACATTTTGGTATTAAAATGTGAAGAAAGCCACCTTGGACTGCAAGTATTAACTTAAAATTTAGCAAATATTTGTACTTATTAAGTGATCCCAGTAAACATTAGAAACGTTTTTAAATGGTTTAAACATTTACAAAACATTTTTAAAACCTAATTAAACCCTATCTTATGGTTTTCTAAATGTTTCCAAGAAAACGTTTACATTGTAATGTTTTAAAAACGTTTTATAAACATTCTCTTGACAAATGTTTTTACTGAAAACGTTTATTAAATTGCCCCACATGAAATTCTTAAAAGTAAGAATTGAATGGGGCACAATTTCTAAGCCACTATCTTACAATTTTAGACATAAAAATAACATTTTCAATAGTGAGCACTGACCCCATTATTATTCAGGCATTATTATGTTCGTTTATAACATTTTTCTAACATTTATCATTAAACGTTTAATAAACGGTATATTTAAAATGTTTTAAAAACATTCTGTTACAAATGGTTTTCGTACCCATCATTTTTTAACCTTTGCCAAACGTTTCCTAACAAACGTTTGCAAAACCCCAAAATGTTTACTGGTAATGATACTGCTAGCAAGCAAATGTCAAATAAGTTATATTTGCCTTTGAACCCTATTTTATTGAATGCATGTATCCGGTGGATACACTGAATTACGCTTTGTTATACCACCATCGCTGCAGTATGTATAATCTCGTTACTGCTCTCTCATAAAAACTTTAACACCTATATAGGCTTCTGAAAAATAAAGCATATGTACTTTGTCCCAAATACTTATCCTTGGCCTCATTTTGAAAAACAAAGTGGTTGCCATGGCTGTTTGAAAATAATCAGCCTTTTGTTTTTTCACGTGACAAACCCATTCTTTCTTTATTCTTTCTCCGTGGTGCTGACCACTGCAGTGTCTCTGATTTAACGATTTTGATCTCTGATATCTGGCATTATGTGTGTTAGAGTCTGTCAATAGATGGAGATTAAGTGCTATAAAAAGACTATTAGAAAGTAGAAAGAAACCTGCTATAAAGACTAGTAGAAAGTAGAAAGAAACCTGTGGTTGGTTCTCAGCTGGATAAGGTTAAATCTATTCATGGGTGAAATACAAAATGGATATAGATGTCCCCTTGAAGCATTTACACATTTGACCATGAGGTTTTTCATTCAATGTCATCTGTGGAGTGCCAAAGGTACCCCATTTAGCAAATTATGGACAGAATTAAAGATGACTAATATATCTGTCTTATTAATGGTCCTAAGAGTTTCAGATGTGAAAAAGCCTATAGGAAATCTGTGACTGAAAATCTTTTGATGTGATTGGATTTGACCTTGCATTCCCCTCTTCAGGGTCATATAAGGGTAATCAAATTTAAAAGTGCCTATAACTCGCTTATAGTTGGACCAAATCTATGGGACTTTTTATGTAATATCTAGAATATGATCTGGATCTTTCCCAAAGTGTTCTCACTTTCTCTTTTGGTCAGGCCCTGCATATAAAACTTCATGAAGATCCACTCAGTACTTTTTTTCAGAGTAATATCAACCAGAAAGCCAAAATACATTGAAAATACATTGAAAATGGGACCTTTGAAAATTTAGGATTTTTTTGCTACAAATCTTTCCCCAAAATTAATCGCTTCTTTAACCTGTGGTCAGGCCCTACCCATACAAAAATTACTGAAAGATTGCTTCTTTATTTTTGAAATTATCACAAATACAGACAGACAAAACATAAGAGAATATAAAGTCTAATAAGGATCAGATTATTAGATCCTTGGTAGTAGTCTATTGGGGCACCTGATATTTGGGACTTGGGGGACATTTGATTAGATATTTTTCCCTTCATTATGGTTTGCTTAAATCTCATCAAAATTAAAGGCTTTGTATCACAAAACATTCATATATATCGGGGGATTTTAACTTGATAGGTGGAGATTTCTGTATTATCTTAAGATAAAAGCCAGTATATAAAAGTGTACATTGTGAAAACTTATTTTTCTAGTGGTAAAGACAAAATTGGACAGTAAAATTATTATAAGTAAGATTCATTACTGCTTTTAATTAGAATTCTGTGTAATAGGGTTATGAAACCATCCAATTTTTTGTTGACCAGTGGTTATTCTTATTTACTGACCAGTGTTTTTGTTGTTGTTTTTTTCTGTTACTTTTGACGCCTTCTATTCATATGTTGATCATATCACAATGGGTAGTAGTTTAGGTGGAGGATGACAGTGCACACTAGTTGGTCACCCTTCTTAGTATTGGCAAGCATCCAACAACTTCTTACCAACTGAAGATCAGGAACAAGATCTGAAGCCACAAACTAAGAGAGGTTACAGTCTGAAACAAAACAGTTCTTTTCCTGTGAACTTTAACTAATAAACCAACGTGTACTCCCCAACCAACCCCCCAACCCCCCCCCCCCATTCCCTCACCAGTTAAAATAGTGAGTAGTCTGTGGCTGTTGTCTTCAGCTGTTTCCAAAGATGTTGCAGTCAGGTCATAACTTTCTTTCTTTTAAATTACCTTATTTATAAAATTTAAGACAAGCCTGTCATGAAAGATATTTACCTGGGGAAGAGGAGGGGGGGATGAATATTTATAAGAGAAAGGGGAAGAAAACAGATTTTTTTATTGATTTCTTTGAATAGTGATGGCATGATTTGCGTAAACAGATGTGGGCTATTATGACAGAGTGAAATAAATATGTAGTCATGGAATGACTTATCCTGACCAACAAATTTATTGAATATATTTACAGCTTTTATCAAATTGAATTCCACAAAGACTTTAAAAAAAAACATGCCCACTGTGTTAATTCCACTAGACTCTTTATAAAGGTATATAACCATACACTTTGACTTTCTTAAGAATGTATTTCAGGAAAGATGAGCACATAAAATTCTTGTTTATTGGCGGAAACTTGGACTACCTTCAGTGTTAATTTGAATGTATTGAAAGCCCAGTTTTCCCTACGATCATATTTCTAAAATCATGTTTCCATATACCTGACTACAATCCACAAATGAGATGTGTATTCAGAGGTTGATGTACTCATTAAGAATGTGTATATATATTCAGTATTCCAGTATGTCAACTTCTCATAGAAATATGAAAACAATTTCTGTCACTTTACAAAGAGAGATAAAATCATGTTTGTAAAGAATAACAGTTAAAAGCAGATTATTTTGGCTTATCAAAGTACTACTTTTTACCATTTAACAGCAAATATTTGGAAAATTGTAATTACCTTTAAAATTTATGCATAGAGATGTTTCTTTGATTTCTTGTAAAAAAGGTCAAACTTTGTATTCATAAACATTTCTTGAGTAGAAACTTACCCTGCTCTCTAAGTTTTTAGGCTTTAAAGCATCACTTTCAGGTGGGAGTGAGCCTGTGCTCTCATTCATGTACGAAAGTCGTCCATGATACTGCCCATGTCTGGATTATCGGCCACAATTGAAAACTTGTGAATTATCCCTAAACGCCCTGCCTTTTCAATAAAATGAGGTCAAAATGGTGTAAGGACTTTTAACATATTTTAGTTAAGTTCTGTCCACTTAATTTCATGAAAAGTGAATGTATTAAGCTATATTAGAAAACTGTAAATCTAACCACGTAATAAAAGTGGGACTTCCCCACACTGAGGAGTTTCAAATATTCAAATAGTCGCTTTACTATCCATTTCAGCCATACAGGTTTGCTGACCAGTTTTTGGCAGATTTTGCACATGGAAACACAGCCTAATGGTTAATTCACTAAACAAATTGGACAGAGTGGGCCTTTGTTTTTTCTTTAGTTCTGTTTTCAAAATATCCGAATTTATTGAATATCGACAGGAAACCATTACTGAAATCTGTCGTTGCTGGACTGATTTAAAGCTTCCAAATTTATGTTTATTTTGTGAGTTTTCAAACTCATTGCCTTCTCAATGGCTTTATTACAAGTGGTTCTTCTTACAAAAAATAATAATGTTAATAATAGTACATTTGTATGGCTTGATTGATTTAATTTTGTGCCTAGAACCTTGTTTCAGTTATATTATGATGGGACCGTCAGATGGTCACACATACAACAAAGTCCAGTGCTTAACTTCAGTGATTAGACTGGAACTGGTCAAGCTACACCATATATTATTATAAGGCAGATTAATAATATTACAAGAACAGATATTGAGAAGGTATTCTGAAACAAAGTGACCTGTCATGATGTTACCAAATTTCAAGTAGAACGGTTCAGATAAATTCCCTGTTAATTGTAAATAGATATCAGTGCACAAACGGTCTTACTTTTTCAATAATGTTTACAAATTTTCTTGATTTTCAAAGAAAAATGTCTTCAATCAAGAATTTTTCAAAATTCACAAAAAGCAGTCTTTACAGAGTTAAAATTTCGGTTTACAAAAAAAGAAATATTTCAATATTTTTGACTATCACTGATGTAGCACATGAAAATGAATTCCAGTTTAACCTCTATTATCTGATACCGGTCACAGGAGTGAAGTTTTGTTTGAATAAAAGAAGGTTTATAAAATAATAGAGGCATGTAAGTATCAAACAAGAGCACTCAGAGAGTGCATAACTCCCCCAAGGCCCAACACCTATATTGCTTGTGAGATACTAATCTAATGTACTAATCTATGAGGTTTGTAATGAGTTCATAAAATTGAATGGTTACATAATTTAAGATTGAATAATAGACGTTATACAGTGTAGTGTAAAACTTCATAAAAGACCACAAGAGAGAATAATACACAATAAAACGTAGTTCAATGTTCACTAAATGAAAGTATATGTTTGGTATAGATTAGAGTAAGAAATCTAAAATTCGCCACCTCTAAAACCTTAGTTAATTTTATGACGAAAATGATGTTTTTGTCCAAAAATTGGTATTTTTCAGTTCAAAAAGCCTTAATTTACTATACATTCAACAAATCTCACCACAATTCATTTATTTTATTAGTATTTTCACATGTGGCGAATTTCAGATATGTGGCGAATTTTAGATTTCTTACTCTATATACCACAGTATAATGGAAACATCAAGCTGTAATTAAGTCATTTGCTTCATCGTTTCTGTTTATTTTCTCACTGAATAGTTGCACAAACAACTCAAAGAAAATATATGATTCTGTCTTGAAGATTAATGAATATCAATTGCTTTAAGTCCACAAGTGCATATTTCTGTCTTGATCAATTTGCATGAAAGATTGTTCTAATATTGATTACTGGTCCTCTTTTTACACCTACATAACAAGAATGGTCTCTAAAAATGACAGCTTTGTGTGAAATAAATTTTCTAATTAAATTTCATTTTTAGTGTATTTATCTACAAGATTAAACCAACTGGCTGATAAGGTATTGCATACTATCTCCATGTTGGTAAATATTGGTGTTGAGCACCAACTCCCGGTAGGGAACAACTCGAGTTGTTCCTTGCGCCAACTCGTGGGGGATAGTTGTGGCAAACATCTCGAGATGTACTGCCACATTATGAGTGGGTGCTGCGCCAACTTTACCCTATAATTCAACCTAATCATCAATCAATCAGTTGTCAATGTGCTTTCACAGAGCTTAATCTCTATAGAAGAAAATCTTATATAGACAATCAAAAGTGGTAAAGTACATGTATATTATATTATATTCTGACTGGTGTTTCTTAATTGCATTTTTCAGGATTATGTGATGTTGAATTTTTACATAAATAGGAAGTCCAGTGGGGGACTGTCATAATTGGCTTGCCTCTAAATTGCTATTAAGTTGAAGAGTGTTTTTTGTCAAATGATTATCACTAAATATATAGGGATATAAGCTACTGAAAATACTTATGAATACTTTAGTGAATTAATACACACAGATATGAAATATAATGTAATATAGTAATATAAAGCAATTCTATGTTGTTACCTTGACAATGATTCAGAATTTTTATCTATTTGTATATTGTTTGAAACCAATGTAATTTACCTTTTGTTTTTCCTACAATGATATTGTATTTTATACCAGTATATATACAGTGTATATTTTTTCTGTATACAACTATAGTAAAATAGATTGTATCCTATCTAAATAAAGATGAACACTGACAACAACTATTTTAGGTATTTTAAATAAGTTTATTTATATTTCATTGAAGGGACTACATTATAGTGAGCATCAGGTATAACTTACAAAATAAATGCTATCTTTCGTTCCTGATTTTTCTATGTCTTTAGTTACTGATTTTCTTTAGAAAGATACCAAATTCATGTTGTTTAAGTTTCTGAGATAAAATATGTCTAATGACTTAGTTAAGCGTCCCTGAAAGGTGCTTATTTGTTTTCATCTCAGTTTCCTCGCCACCGCCGCCGCCGCATTATGGTCTCCCTTCAATATCTCCCTTATTATTAGAAGGTTTCAAACCACATTTGGAAGTTATATACCTTGGGGGTGGGAAAATTTTTCTGCATGCTTAAATTTGACCTTTGACCTTTATGAAGGTCACATGATCAAAAACTATTTTTTGAAGTACACCCCCCCCCCCCCCCCCACCCCCCACCCCCATCATCACAGTTCAGGAAAAACTACTTGCTACAGAGCCTTATAATTTGACACACCTGTTCATACTATCGAAAACGCGAGCTGATTAGATTTTGGGAGCAATCCCTTGAAAAATGTCTCATTTATGAGTGATTTTCTGACACCTTCCAATCTGAAAGCCTTAAATTTAGGCCAACCCCCCTATTATCTTCCTAAGTATTGCATTTAGAGCTATAAAATGTACTGGGAGGTAATAGGAAACCATATGTGGAGAGTCTAAATAGCCGGTCAGTTTTACCCGACGGCCCCCCCTTATGGGTCAAACTGGGGTCATAAAATAGCTGATTTTGAGTTTTTGCCTTTATTGTTGCTTTTATAGCTTCAGAATGTATTAAGAGGTATTGGGAAAGCATATATGGAGAGTCTAAATAGCCGGTCAGTTTTACCCCCCGACCCCCCCCTTATGGGTCAAACTGGGGTCATAAAATAGCCGATTTTGAGTTTTTGCCTTTATCTCATTTATTGTTGCTTTTATAGCTTCAGAATATATTAAGAGGTATTGGGAAAGCATATGTGGAGAGTCTAAATAGCCGGTCAGTTTTACCCCCTGCTCCCCCCTTATGGGTCAAACTGGGGTCATAAAATAGCTAATTTTGAGTTTTTGCTTATATCTCCTTTATTGTTGCTTTTATAGCTTCAGAATGTATTAAGAGGTATTGGGAAAGCATATATGGAGAGTCTAAATAGCCGGTCAGTTTTACCCCCCGACCCCCCCTTATGGGTCAAACTGGGGTCATAAATAGCTGCTTTGGAGTTTTTGCCTTATATCTCCTTTGTTGTTGCTTTTATAGTTTCAGAATGTATTAAGAGGTATTGGGAAAGCATATGTGGAGAGTCTAAATAACCGGTCAGTTTTACCCCCGACCCCCCCTTATGGGCCAAACTGGGGTCATAAATAGCTGCTTTGGAGTTTTTGCCTTATATCTCGCTTATCGTTGCTTTTATAGCTTCAGAATGTATTAAGAGGTATTGGGAAAGAATATGTGGAGAATCTAAATAGCTGGTCAGTTTTATCCCCCGACTCCCCTTTATGGGTCAAACTGGGGTCATAAAATAGTTGCTTTGGAGTTTTGCCTTATATCTCCTTTATTGTTGCTTTTAGACCTTCAGAATGTATTAAGAGGTATTGGGAAAGCATATGTGGAGAGTCTAAATAGCGGGTCAGTTTTACCCCCGACCCTCCCTTATGGGTCAAACTGGGGTCATAAAATAGCTGATTTTGAGTTTTTGCCTTATATCTCCTTTATTGTTGCTTTTATAGCTTCAGAATGTATTAAGAGGTATTGGGAAAGCATACGGTGCAGCTTTGTGTATTCTTAGCTTTACAGCATGCTTATTAAAACCACAAAGCATTTTAAACTTTAAGGGACGCTTCGCTTTTGTTAGCAAAAGCATTCCTCTAGTTACTATTAGAAGCCTGACTTGTAAACTGAACTACTTCCAACTAGAAGTGGGTGTGAATTATTAGCCAATTACAATTTAGGACTAAGTTGGTACAGCCACAACTTATGATAGAAGCCACAATTGTGATCAATAATTGACCAATTAGAAGCCATGTGGTTACTGATCTGTACTGGACATTATGGGATTAAGTTTATGCAGCCACAACTCAAGATGGCGTGCACATCTTGAGATGTTTGCCATAACTCGTTCCCGCGAGTTGGCGCAAGGAGCAACTCGAGTTGCCCCCTGTCGTGAGTTGGCGCCTAACATCACCATAAACCCTTATATCCACACCAGTGTTACTGATTTGATATGTATGTTACATTTGCCGTTTATATGTTAAAATTAACCTTAATGTCACATTGAATGGAAAAGTGAGTGACTTTAATTACTCTTAGTTCTGTGCTGAATACAAATCTTGAGGTTTTTTAACCAGAGTGCATATGTTATTGCTTTATGGTGAATACTAAACTAATAAATCATATTTATTGGAAATTGATTTATGCTTTATAACATTTTTAAGGCATAATCTGTGGTATGTCATTGAAAAAACAATGTAGAATTTAATACAACAAAAGTAAAGACGGTTTCTTGTATCTATTGTTCAGTGTTAATTGATATACATGTAAAGGTGTATAATTATTCAGAATTTTTGGTGAAATGTAAAAGTGCACTAAGAATAACAATACTTTGCATAAACAACATATTCACTCTATTTTTACTTCCCAAAAGTTTACCTTATGTTCAAATAAAGACTTTTAACTAAATAATACCACACATGTATTTTGTTTTTGTTGTGGAATTATCCTCATATCACATGACATTTGCGACCCTCAACTTTTACAAAAAATACATCCAAAGTCCTCCAAGAAAGATGACGACAAACAAAGCTCATCAATAAAAATTAAATCCGTCAATCAAAATTAATTAATTAATTCTGGTGTCCATCTATGTTTTTCAGCCTGACTTTTGGGAACAGTTGAAACAAAACATCTGTTTTTATATTTTTACAGACTGTTTTTTCCACTATATTTACTTATGTGGGTATTACATTATATACAGTTGTCAATGCAGTAAAAGGAGAGCACTGTTATAATACAAATAAACACCTTTAAATATACATTGAAATAATTAACGAGATTCATCTACATTTCATTGGACTTCAGTGATGCATGTGACAGTTTCATTAAGACTATAAACAGGTTACTGTAGTAATTGGAATGTATTCTTGTCATTAAAATTACTTTATATTTAAATCATCCATAAGCAAGCTTTGAAAGAATAACATAAAATGTTGTCATCTCTCCTATTTAAGCTCCAAGAAATTTGCCTGCTTTCCTTCCTGTCAGAATAAAAACCATCATCATTACCTTGAATCATAACAGATTGTTTTCAAAACATGCCACACACTGATTGCCAATCAATTATTTCCTGAATTAATTCAGTTCTTTTCAGTCCAGTCAGTCTCTTTTTTCTAATTCATGGTGTTTCCCATTCAAATCATACAGAAATCAAGAAAATAAATATTATGTACTGATAAGAGGTATACAAAGGTGTATTGCTAAAATCAGAGAACATTATAATTCAACTAAAAAAGACCATAATAATGATTAGTACATAATTGTAACAACATATTATCATCTTATTAGCCCATATCCTTAATGCAAAAATCATAGAAATTTTCCAAAATTTCACAGAATTTGAATTATTACCTGGAATAAAAACATATTGAACAGTGGCACTTTCCACAAACAAACTGTATTTCTATATTTTAAATGGATATCTCCTTTAAATGAAAACTCAGTCGAATGGATTTTATGGAAAGATATAATAGATCAAAGTGTTTTTGTCAGGTTTATCCCATCTTATATTTCAGAAGGACTTGCCCTGTTCAGATCATTTTAAATGTCAATTTGTGAATTGTTTTCATCTTCCATATTAACATCCTTTTTAAATTAAGACCTGGACTTTTGGATTTTGTAGAGGCCCTCAGTGGCCTAGTGGTTAGCAAGTTTGGCATCTAATCACAGGCTGTCACCTCTGTGTGGGTTCCACTCCCACAAGTGGCAATGCTGCGGACCTGTCCCAATATGACCCTTGAGCGGGACGTAAAACCTGAACTTTGATTTTGGATTTTATAAAGAATGGGTGCTTTGACCAGATTTTACACAATTAATAATATGATATTTTATGTTATCACAAATATACT
The DNA here is from genome assembly GCA_964017235.1 of Sabellastarte sp. h YS-2021. NCBI lineage: Eukaryota > Metazoa > Annelida > Polychaeta > Sabellida > Sabellidae > Sabellastarte > Sabellastarte sp. h YS-2021. The sequence goes on from OZ024934.1 coordinate 91,101,534, forward strand.
TATTTTTTGTTCTTGTTATTCAGTGAAAGATAAACATGCCCAACCCCAAAAGTACCAGTACATATTATAAGAATGATTCTTGTTCCAGAATGAAATGTCGACTGCTGAGTGTCTGAGTGGTTAACGAGTATGACATTCAGTCACTTGACTCGCACCTTTGCGGTCTTAGGTTTGAACCCAGCTCACTTCAACATGTGGGGCTCACACTGAGAGCCAGAGTCCTCATATAACCTCGGCTACTGAAAAGGCTAATTATAAAAACCCAACATTGAGATCTTAGAGAGAGGTAACAGTCAATCAATATAATGCTACAGTTGATCCCACTAAAGTTGAATTTTAGCAGACAAGTTAAGTATTTAACCACAGATTAATTACAACAGGGTACATTTCACTGGAAAATCTACTCAAAGGTCTCATAATGTAAATTCTATTTAAGGTTGGGGTTTTATGTCCCGTTCAGCAGCCAGGGTCATATTGGGACAGGTCCTCGGCATTGTTGTTTGTGGGAGTGGAACCCACACAGAGGTGACAGTCTGAGATCAGATACCAAACCTGCTAACCCACTAGGTCACTGAGAACCTCTTAAATTCTATTTAATAGGGAAATCTACTAATATGTGTTCTACTTAAATGTTTGAACCATATGTATATTTGTCATCAGTTAATATCTACTCTTTTCAGTTGTTCAAAAACCATTTTCAATCATTCAGATTTAAATCTTAAGTTGAACATTAAACATGGTAAATACTCAGTATGCATAAAATGCGGTAATACAGCAATTGTCTATGTTTCTAAGCAAGGGAGTTTACGGTAATAACCTCCCATGTGACTCATCATTCTTATCAGTTGTCTCCAAGGGTTGCTTACTGGCCTTATGAATGGCATGATCTTTTCTACAGTGGCAAAAAAACGTGCCTTATAATTACCGGGCACAAATAAGTTATTAATACAGTACAACTTCTATTATTTGAACATGTTGGGAGAGTATTTCTGTTCATATAATAGAAGGTTAAAAATATAGAAGAAGTATTTTGGTGTAAAATGATGCTGGAAAAGAAAAAGTTTGGAAGAGGGAAAAGGAACTCATAAAATGTCATACTCAGATAATTGAGAAGCAAACAATAAATTTTCTACTGTATAGAACTAAATACAGTTTTAAAGTATTTTATTATCCAAATATGTCAATTTGGTGTTGACATATTTCTGCTGTATCAAATTTAATCATCCCTACTGTTTTACACTAGAATATCATTTCTGTTTGATGAACCTCCTAGAATAGAATCAAATTCTCACTCGCGATGCCAAATATATTCACATGTAATAGAATACACTGGTATTTACTGTAGGCTTTTGCCTAAAGTTGTGTGTATTTTCACAAAACAATTTGAAAAGAATTAACATGATCATTAATTGATATGTGCCCCAAATTTCAGTGTTTGCATTTTTGTATTTTCAGATTTGTCAGTAAACTTGGCTACTTTAAAAAAGAGGATGTGCTGGTATCTGGAGGAGGTGTAAGTGTGACATTGTTTTGACTCGTCGTGTTGATAATCAGTTGACTGAAGTCCTTGTCCATGCACACCAATAAATTCCTTTCATTGTTTTTTAACCATCAGAAAATGGCAACACTCATAACCAATGTTTGAGAACTGATATTTTTGGTTTCTTCGAAACATGAGCAAATATTGGACTTTTTGTTGTAAATGAAAGGTTTCTTATATTTACTTGAATGTCTTTTAAATAATATGTCATGTGTCAATTGGATTTACTAGTTTTTACATATGGGTTCAAGATGTTACTCTATCTGCTGTCTGAAGTGCCCAGGGGCGATATAACCAAATATTTCCAAAAGTTGGGGATGGACATTTATGACAATGAAAACCAGCCAGGTATTCGAAAAGTCATGACTGAAATCTAAGCATTCGCATTTTAGTATACACCAACTGGAATGGTGGTGAGGTTAATGTAAACAAATTTATTTTCTTCACTATAAAATGTGAAATACTGCTAAAATACTGAAACTTTTGCTGAAAATCTGTATAAAATAATAGAATTTGACCTCATATTCAGTTTTAATGGTGTTCATTTACCCGAGAATTACAAAAGGTTGTGGGGTGGGGCTTATGAAAACATGGGTGATACAGAGTGTGGCACTGGTACATATAGTGTGTAATTTTTTTTTAAATGCTGAGTCATAGTAGCTTAGCTTCTACGTAAAGTCCGATTCATGTGATTATAGCATGTTTCTGCAGTAGTATTTGGATTTATCCCATATTTGCCCAGACTCTTCATAGTTTGCATAAGCAACCACTCTTAAAATGTCCAACTTAATATTTTGTCATTTACAAATATATGAGTATATACCATTTTATCTGAGTTTTGTCCATTTTCGTACAAAATCATTGGGTGTAAAAAATCTTACTTATGATAACCTCATGGCAAGCACTGTCTCATTGTTAGTTTAAAACATTTTTCTTTCTTTCCATCCAGGATGGCACACTCAGAATATGGAACTATATGACTGGGAAGGAGCTGTTTCAGGTTGACCTCAAGACAGAGTTTCCATTATGTGATCAGACACAAGCCAATCAGGATCCCAGTTCTGTTGTACCCATGGATACATCATCACCTGATCAGACTTTGTCAGCCAATGAAGATGCAGCAAAAGTGAAGGACACACCCTTGGCAAGGTCAGAGGGAGTAGCTGATGTAAAGTGCTTGGCTTGCTGCCAGAAAAACAACTATGTAGCTGTTTCCTGTGATAGGTAAGTCTTCATATACATGTATACAGCTTATAACATTTAACATTGTTTATTTGGTCAATATCCATCCAATTTTCTACAATTGACAGTGCAATTTTACTTGTCATCCAATATTATTTTCCTCTCAGAGCCCAAAAAAAAAAAAAAAAAAAAAAAATGAGAAGGTGGGAGACATTGCTGTTGTAAATTCAGAGGTCAGATGTCATAAATAAGCCGCATACATATGCACTTACACTATGTGAGATAACAGGCATATCCAAAATGGTCGATTCACTAAAAGGTCAGAGTTTAGTCTTGCATCACTTGCGGTAGTTCTGATCATATTAGGTCAAGTGATCAGGGTTTCCTGCATGTTGTCATGACCAAGATCAGAAACAAAGAGTCTTAACATTATGACAATGTTGCTGATGACTCTTTCAATAAGAACTCTTGCACTGAGTTTAGCGTGAATGGTTGGCAGAGGAAACAGGGTTAATATAAATTAAGAAAGTGTACAGTGCCTTGTATCCTATTTTCACAAACAGACTTTGCCTATGTTCTGCATGTAACTTTTTAATCAGACTGAGAATGAGTTTGCCTGTCCACATGTTTTGACAATTCTACTGAGTTGTTTCAGTGCAACCTGTATTATCTGGTGATCCTCTGTAAGTTAGATTGTGTTCAGATGTTAGAAGGTTCATAAAATAGAAGAGGTGTACTGGTATTTGTACAAAATAACAGAGAAATACAGATTTGGGAGAATAGAAATAAGTTCTTAAAATTAAAAAGTAAGAAGGGAGCAACCTCATTGGGGAGGGGTTGGACTAGTGCTGAAAGTCATTTCCCTTGCCACAAAAAGCGTTTTTAAACAGAAGTATAAAGTACACTCTGTATAAGTAGAACCTTCAAAAGACAATATGGTTCCAGTTTTGTATAATGTTCACTTACACCAACAGAACTACATCATTTTCTGGTGTTGGGACCCTTTAAGTCTGTTCCACTTATATCAGAATTTCACTTGCAATGTTCTTCTTATGCAGAGTCAAATGTATTGAGGAATGTCTGATACTAAAATGTTTGTTGAAACTGTGTTGCTTACGTTTTTGCAGACAGAACTTGGTCCTGCTTTTCATATTGACCACAGATGGAGGATCACACCAGCTGAAACAGAAGCAGAAGATACTGGTCTCAGGCTCTGATGTCTGGTGCCTGGATTTTGATGAGGTTGGCAACCTATGGGTTTTGCAGTCTGACAGCCAGCAGGTTACCAGGGTGTTTGCCTATGCTGTGGATAAGGATGAGGTGTGTATTTGAATGGGGACTTTGATAGGGCAACTGGATACTTGAAAATGGGCTTACTCGAGTGCAAACTAGTGTACTGAGTATGAATCAGTATATTACTGATGACCCGCTCTGTATCACCCATATTGATGTAAGCACCCCCGCCCCCTAATCTTACGTTACACCTGCTCCTTACTTCCAGTTGGTGTATATTAAAACATGAGTAACCAAATTTGGATCTTGTTTGGGGGGAACACCTGGCTGATTTTCATTGTCGTAAACACCCACCTCACATTTACTCACATTACCCATGTGTGTTACAGAGTGTGGATATGGTACAATATTGTTTAGTTTAGGGCAGTGATGAAATAATTGGGGTTGATTTCTGGCGGACAAAATTTAAAGCCATCATGACGCTTAGTGTGTACATTTGCAAGAAACAACATCGAATATGGCAGCTGCTGTGAATGAAACAATTATAAAGATAACAACCTTAAATACCGGTATATTAACTGATGTCACCACGTAGAGTATTGAATATCATATCAAAAATGGTACCTTTTTGTGATTTAACATAAAATGTGTTTTTAATGTTTTTAAATTAAAAATGTAACCATTTGTTAGCAGGATAATGCAAATATTACTGTTTGGATCTCCATGAAAAAAAATATCAAAAGATGGGTATTTGTCCAACTTAGATCCCATGAAGTTTTCAGAGTCATCTGCATCATCATCGGATACAAAAAGAATCATCTGGTTTTTCTCATAACGTGTCTTGGCATAAGTATGCACTCTCTCAGGATTATTGTTTTATCTTGCTATTGTAAAATTTTGGTTTAGTCTACTGAGCTAAAGTTACGGCTTTGAGAATCTTTTGCCTAAAACCATTGGTTCACCACTTATCTTCTCTCTATATATATTTCTCTCATTTCCCTATTCTCCAATCCTCCCCCCTCTTGTCCTTAAACCTCAACAAAACATAGTTAACGTAAAACAAATTGTCTGCATTAACTCTACTAGATGAACTAACTGTATTGAGACGGATCACATCATTATCTGAACACCCCCTTCTCTTCCCTTTCTCTCCCCCACCTCATCCAACTTACCCCTCAAAATCACCCCAATCCACTTTTCTCCCCCCCACTAAAACCCACAACTGTATCACCCCAACACAGTATTTGACCACAAAGACACTGAAACAAGTTACTGTAAAATTTACAAAATATCAACCAAATATAAATAACTGTCCACGTCAGATTGTCGACAGAACAAAGCAAATTACATATGATTACTGTAGACACCATTATTTAACTAGTACCCCCATAATATACATGTTTGAGTTATGGTTAAGTTCCACTTAGACCTTTTTTTTTACAAATTTATATATTGGTGCTTCAAAGATAGTTTCACCTATACCTAGATTTGACATACCATGGTTTCACCAACATCAGGTATACTGCAGTTAACTCATAATATTTCTACTTTAACAAGGATTTCAAAGGAACAGATGTCTCATCCTGCTTAAAATGGAATTCTACTTAATTACATCTAGTGGTGTGCAGACAAATTTGTAAAGGACAAATGCAAAGCACAACCAAATTTCTGAATGTAGAAATTTGTATTTCTAGAAGGTCTGAATGATTAACTTTTAGTTCTGGCTGACTTTCACTTGTACCTGTAACTACATATGTAAGAACTTCAACAAGGTTCCACTTATATCTGAGCTCAGCTTATGCTGCTTCTTGTGCAGAGCTCACTCTGCTAACATAGCTGTTTTAAATGTTGATTAATACAGGTATGTAATACAGAGCCAGTGTAGAGTTTTTAAAATTCTCTTTAAAAAGGTTAAGAACATTTAATTAAAATTGTCACACTGGAGGAATCCTTATCTGGGTTACTTTTGATAGCCAACTGTATTGTAATCTTTCTAGATTTCAAATTAAACCTATTTTCATCAATCCCTAGGCTATTGACAGATTTATGTCTTTCTATCCTTTTTAAGAGCTTGGCTCATGTCAGGACAAGACCTCAGTGTATCCCATATGTTAGCATGCCCTGGATTCAAACCCATAACCACATTAGTAAGAGTCCATTGGTTTCATATGGGATACTAGTATATATTCTTCAACAAAATAATAACCAACCCCAGGCCTTATTTTGTGACATTACAGTACTAGTTTTCTGCCATGGCGTATGAATAATCATAGTCAGGCAGCCTCATCTGACCCCAGTTGACCCTTGTGGTATTTGTTCCGTTGCCTATTAACTCCGGTGAAATGAGGGCTTGCGAATTGTCAGGGCTGATAAAAGTCGCTCCCAATCACTGCTGCGTATCCCACGACAAGCCACTCGGGCCTAACCCAATCAGGGGCCTGTACAATCGCATTTAGACTGGGCGGGGCGAGAATAATTTCAATTTTGGCAAGAAGTGATAAAAAGATTAGAAATAGAGGAAGAAGCTTTGGCACACTCTGGGTAAAATGAGTTGGGGGGGTGGGTGGGTGGGGGGTGGGGTGGGTGGGGGGGGTGGGGGGGGGGGAGTAGAGGGCGGGGGGGGGGGGGGGGGGGGGAGGAGAATATCACAGTGAATTTGGTAGATGGTGACAGAGTTGTTGGAGCTATTGTAATTTGATTAGTTAAACAGGACAACACAGAGAGAGAGAGAGAGGGACAGAGAGAGGCAGTGTTGTTATATAACTATCATTGTTTGGTATGGTACTATTTGAGAGAAGGGAAGATGGATCGACTTAATTATTTATTTTATCTATGTGTGCTCTTGAAGTGATTGTTTGTAATAGCTGCAATTTTTAGTGTACTCTAACAGTAGATTCAGTGTTATTTGAATGACTGCTATTTCAAAATTGTTTTTAAAAAGTAACCCTACTTTGAACTGGTTACAACTTATCCCTTTACACAATACAACGCTTCTATCTTTTTGTTACCTTAAAACTGGCTGTGGTTTTTTTTGGACAAGTATTGGATGTTTAAATTGCCAAATTGTGATTTGTTCTTTCTCAGGTTACTGAGAGTTTACTGTGTAAAGAGTATGTCAGCATAACATTTCAATATAACTTAGTATTTTCAATACTGAGTTATATTAACCGGTTATGATGATGGCAAACTACTGTTGAAGACACAGTATGAACAAAGTTTCTGTAATACATTTAACTTTTAAATGACCCAGTTACCTACCTGGGTGGGTTGTAAAAGTTAATTATCTAGATTTCAAGAATACACTGAAAAATTGTCAGTTGAGAACATTTCTTCAGCATATGCACTAACATCTGTGACAGCGCTTTAGACAGCTCTCAGTCTCAAACAGTCGACTCCATTCATTTCACAAAATGGCTTGATTTCATTACACATTGAAATAGAGCACCCTTGTCCCTTATAAGGTTTGCTAAGGATTTTCTAATTATGTTACTTGTCTGTTTCTGTTACTGTTAGTTAACTGTAGTTTGGGTAGAATAGACATCTTTTAGAAGAACAATTTCTTTTCACTGAATGCTTGCATATTGCTTGAGTTTAAAATCTTCACTTGAAATATAATATGATTGGGTCTGTGTAGTTGTAATAGATGAGCAATAGATGGTAATACACAAATCTACGGTAAATATCTTATGGTGAGGGATTGCATCTATTTAGACTTTTCAACTTCAATATGTTTTAATAGATGGTCAATAAATGGTTATATCTGTGATAACCTTATTTAATCCCAATTATAGGTATCAGAACTTAAGTTTAATCAAAATCTATTCTAATTTTGAAGGGATGGAGTAAGGAATCTTAAATTCACCAGAAATCTAAATTTTGCCACCTCTAAAATCCATACTTAATTTTATGAAAAAAAAGATGTTTTGTCTTAAAATTTATATGTGCCAGTTCAAAAAGCCTTAATTTACTATACATTCAACAAATCTCACCTCAATTCAGTTATTTTATTGGTCTTTCCACATGTGGCGAATTTCAGATATTTAGCGGATTTTACATTTCTTACTCTAATATCTTCATTGCCAGTGTGAACACAAAATTGCTGGTGAACAAAATGCCAGATAAAATTGTAAAGGTGGACAAAATGGCGGTCATATCTAATCATTAAAACTACTTAACGCTGATCTTATAAAATCATTAAAAAATACAACTTTCCACTTACGCACATTTGTTTCAAATGTATTGAGCCTCAGCCTGGCCATATTGGTCCCTGTGAGCTGTTTGTACCACTATACAACTAACTGCTTATGTCCATTTGTTTAAAATTTATCGAGTCTAAACCAGGCTAGGTAGGTGTTATGTTAATGCCCAATTGCCTCATATTTATTGAGCTTCAGCAAGGCTGGATAGGTGTCTGTGGGCTGTTTGTATCAGTGCCTTATTAGGTCCCATTTACCACATCAGCCTAATGAAGGGAGGCGACCACACCACACACATGTACACACCCATACACACACATGTCTCTGTCTCTCTAAACACACTGTAACTGTGTTAACACCGCTCTGCCTTGGGGCGACTGCTGGATTGACTTACACTTAACTTTCTAATTAGTGCTGATTAGTATTGGCAGCTTTCCTCGCTCGTTTGAGGGACAGATTTTGGTTTTACTGGGGTGGGTGTGAGGTTATTTGGAGGAGGTCGGCTTTCTATTTTTTTCTGTCAAAATGCAGAGCGGCAAAGTGACAAGCAGTACTGAATGAAAATACTGTACTGGGGACATGTTCACAAAAAGGAGCAACCAAGGGATGAACAGTACATCAGCTGATGTTCAGCATTCAAAATCTGTATTATTGAGTACAATTTCTCAGTGATGATTTGCTGAATACTTGTATTAATACCACTACAGTAGAACCTTATGCAGCGTTCTTACCGGCCGTAAACACGACTTCACAGCCTGTAAATTGGTCAAGAACCGTCTCACAGGTGGTATATACCACTCGTGAGTTGGGTGCCTCCAGAGACTTTCCAAACTTTGACCTTCACCTCTAATGACAACAAGATGCAGAATACACATGCTTTTGTTATAAGAAACATGTTAAATGAAGTGTTTCGGTACTCGGGATTTTGATAAATAACCTCAGAAAATATATAACAAATGAAATATATATCTTTTGCATGGTGGATAGCGAAATATTGTGATTTCTTTTATTTCTCTCTCTTTGTGATTTGTGTTTGTTTACATACACACATAAACACACAGACGGTGAATTGTTCAGAACGGTCAAAACTTTCCACTGGTACTCACAGGTCGTGTGCACGGGCTCACCACCTCTTCTGAACGCAGCATTAACTGTCCGTCATTTTAGTATACTTCTTCAGCTAGTGTACAAAGCTTACTAGGAAACTATCCTTGTCCACTGTACCTACAACTCAAATGTTACATTTCCGCAGCAAACGTTGCCAGTCCATATTTATATGTAGGCTAAACCAGTATTGAGTTGCAACTGATCCTGTTGAAAAAGGTCGGGGAAGGGGGACGAGGGGACTAAAAAAAAACATGTGATAAGTCCTAGTGAAAGGGTCTGTAGTACAATCAGAAAGCATTTTGACCTGCTTATCACTGCTACGATTCATAAAGATCACTCATAATGGCAAGTTCTGACCACTCTTGTGCAATAAATGACTACAAGGAATTTTCTCTTTGTATGAGATCAATCGGCTGCATTTTTATAGATAAGTGGTAGGATCCAAATTGTTAACACTCCAAGAAAAGCTGTAATGGCCTTATGAACAAGGTCAGTTGATCAGTCGTAAGTGTTCAGGAGAGAAATACACAAATTGTTTGAAACAGGTTTAAATTTTGTAATAAGTATCTATGATTGCTGAGAATAGTACCACAGACCCTCACAAGTGAAAGGATAAGTTTACGACCATTAAGATTTCACTGGGACATTATGATCACGGTGGCTGGGAAACTCAGCCACAACTGTGATGCAGCTGTATTACTGGGGTGGAAGTGAGCTTATTCCGAGCAGGTGTGATTTTATTGTAGATCCTCAAATATCCAACCATGTAGGGATAGCAACAATTTAGCTGGGAAGATTTACAATATACTACTCGTATTTTTACTCGTATGATATTTTATTCAGTTGTTATATATTTTTTCTGTATAGAAGTTTTCCTATTATACCTGAATTATACCTGAATTATATTTTTTCTGCATAGAGGTTTTCCTATTATACCTGAATTATACTATTCAATCCTGTTTGGATAACAGAGGTTTCATCATATATTGAAAATAATCTACCAAAGGCTTTTTTCAGAAAAAAACAATTAATGAAAATATTATTATTGTATTAGCCTTTGATTTTGACATTTATAATGTTGAACTGCTGCAATTGTGACTTACTCTGCCCTGTCATTCAAGAGAAGACCGGAAAGCAATTAAAAACACTGATGTATTGACGTAGTTTAAAACAAACCAGCGACAGTAGGTTGCAATTATTAACCATAAATCAGGGTTAATTTTCAAATGCCAAGAAGAAGAGATTGCCCCATTAATTGTCCACATGTCAGTATCGTATGTAGGTGCGTTCTGATGGATTTATGACAAATTATACTGAAAGATGAAATGTGTTTTAAGAATCATCTGCCGTCAAAGCCTTGATATGAAAAAATGTGATTTAATAGGAACTGAAGGAAACATCTTTATAAAAGCTTGATTGATTTTCCATTCATCTGGAATCCTCTCATGTTACTGTCTATTATATTCTGGTTTTAGTTCACTGAGTGCTCACTAGGTGTCTCCCTACAGCATAGAATTATTCATTTAGTTTGAGACTGTTAAAACCATTCAAAATTTTTCGCCATTGTTCCTGAAGAGCAATATCTCAAAATTGAAGGCAGTTGAATTGAAGTTCAAATTCCCTCTGATAATGGTATCACTTTCAGCGGTATCCTGACAGCTCTTTCAATAGTAATGCAAAGAATAAAGGCTGATGATGTTGCAATGGTACAGCAAATTCATTTATAACTATTTATTTTGTTATTACTGGAATATCTACCTGTAATTTTGATGCCTAAATGTATTATTTTAAAATTTTAAGAAATTCACTAGTATTAATTTGGATTAATACATGTAGTGAGTTTTGACTTGAAAGATAAACACAGTTTTAAAATTTTACTGGAAATTTTCGCTAACCAAGCTAATCAGCTGAAAGAGCTCAAATTTATGAAAATTTCCACCTGTGTATGGAACCTCACCTGAAAAGCTCATTAACACTTGTATATTTTAAGTAACCATACTTGTCAACAGATATCCAGATGAGAACATAAACATCTGGCATAGTACCATTTGTGAAAAATTATACCAGTGTAAAGATTAATATAACAGGTATAGATTTATGGTCCAAACTCACTATGGTCTGTGTATTAATTAATTTTTAAACACCTGAAGATGATCATTTTAACCTAGTGTATGTTTTTAAAGATAAGATTAGTGCTAGCTAAAACTACAATCAAGGTTAATGTAACTCATGCTTCATTGCACAATATTTCTTTATCTATACATGTATTATTAAATATATGAAGGCTGTGAATCCATCAATCTAAAACCCCTATCCAATCAGTATATATAAACTTAACATATTTCAGGTGCCCTGTGTAGCAGCTAGCTTAACATGCCGCTCAGAGTACTACTTTTAAATAACCAGTCTTTTTTCCTTTTGAAGAATTTTGATTTTTATCTTAAAGAATTTTTATTTTTCTAAAGGTCATGTTGGCATGATACCAAGACAACCACTGTACAGATAGTCACTATGTAACTTTAAAAAATCTGTATCTTAACTAAAAAATAAAGAACCATTGCTTATTATGTGAGAATTTCAACCTATTCAACAGCTATTTACGTATTTAATGGAACACTTTTATGTTTACCTGGTAATTATTAATCATAAGAAAAAAGTACTATTTTTGTAATTCTCTGAGTTTTTTTATGTAATTCTCCACTCATAATAATAGAAGACTCTATTTTTTGGGGAGTTTAAGAAATGTACTGAACTACTTTTTATTGATCTCGTTAAAATGCAGCATTTCGTCATATAAGACCACTTATGCTGGTCCTGCTTATACATAGTCTACCGTTGTATTGTTGGTTCTATTTATACCTATGTCCAACCTACACTGGTTCTACCTATATGCAGTCTATTGTGTGTTGGATCTATTTATACATATATCTTACCTATACTGGTTCTACAGTCTACTGTGTATTGTTGGTTCTATTTATACCTATGTCCAACCGATACTGGTTCTACTTATATGCAGTCTACTATTGTATTATTGGTTCTATTTATAAGTATGTCCCACCTACACTGGTTCTAGCTTTACATGGTCTACTGTCTTTTGTTGGTTTCACTTATACCTATGTCCCACTTACACTGATTCTGCATATATGCAGTCTACTGTGCATTGTTAGCTCCACTTATACCTGTGTCCAACTTACTTATATATGCAGTCTGTTGTGTAGTGTTGGTTTTATTTATACCTATGTCCCACTTACACTGATTCTGCATATATGCAGTCTACTGTGCATTGTTAGCTCCACTTATACCTATGTCCAACTTACTTATATATTCAGTCTGTTGTGTGGTGTTGGTTCTATTTATACCTATGTCCCACTTACACTGGTTCTCTATATATGCAATCTGCTGTGCATTGTTAGCTCCACTTATACCTATGTCCAACTTACTTATATATGCAGTCTGTTGTGTGGTGTTGGTTCTATTTATACCTATGTCCCACTTACACTGGTTCTGTATATATGCAATCTACTGTGCATTGTTAGCTCCACTTATACCTATGTCCAACTTACTTATATATTCAGTCTGTTGTGTGGTGTTGGGTCTATTTATACCTATGTCCCACTTACACTGGTTCTAGTTATACACAGTCTATTGTGCATTGTTTGTTTCTGCAGTTTCTCAGCTGAAGTATAACAAACAGGATTTAATGGTTCATGGCAATCTGTAGAATTTTTTCTGTATTAAAAAGGACTCAAGAATGAGATTTTTTATAAAGGTGACCCGAGTCCAAATACTGGATGATTACACCTATTAGTCGAGTCATTGAAAGATTATTGGCATGATAAAAATAGGGATGCTTTTTTCAAAAGAAAATTATATTTGGATATTCGTAATTTGAAAGTAAACTTAGATGTAGGTTAACTTTATTGATATTACATAAGACACATTGATAACATCCATTTACATGTAAAATTATTTGTATAACCTAATAGTTTCTGATGAGATGTATTTACCTATGGTATTTCTTTGCCACTGAGTAACAAACATAAAAACTGTTTAGGAGACATCACAAGAAGAACTAAATTCACAGAAATTCTCAAACAGATCAAATGAATCATTTAAAATTATGAAATTTAATAAAGAAAAATCCAACAAAATAATGTTTCCATGTGAAAGATGGCTAACCACTGATATCTATATTGTAATATGCTGGATTCAACTGGCAAATAGTATAACAAAAGGTACTGATACCTAATTACCGGTAATACTATATGTCACACTATATCATTCCTGAAAATTTACAATCCATTGACTTCTGAAAAGAATAAATTTTTGTCAGTGTTTTTAACATAGACATACCTTAATGTTAAGGAAGCAAAGTGAAAGAATTGACATTGGTTATTGGTGATGGTTGAGACGAAAACATGTACATACCAAGAATAAAATAAGGGGCAGGGTTTGTCCTCGCCAATGTGACCTATCACTTTCCCAGTTAGCCTTGAGAAAAGTCATATCAGAATTAAAATATTCATTTGTACCAGGTCTCAGGTGAGTCTTTTTTTATAGGAATTTACTGTTATCAAGAAATTATTCTTCTGTAGGCCAAATCCGGCTGTCCAGAGGTCAAAGGGCATTCAAAATCACTCATCCGTCAGTCGACTGTAATGCTGCAGTAAATATCCTAACATATGCATGGCAAATGCCATAGAATTAATTAATATACATATCATAGCTGTAATACTGTTGTGAATATAAGGGTTGACAGAGGATTTCATTGTCAAATAGATGGTATGTCTTACCTAGTGCCATAGTCACACCGTCACATGTTGTCCTATCTCTAAGTAGGGGCCACGGTGGCAGAGTGGTAACACTCTCGCCTCCCACCTCTGAAATCGGGGTACGGTTCCCGGCCTGACATCAAGTGGGGAAGCTGGTAGTTGCTTGCTGTTGGTCAGCAGTTTACATACAGAACCTTGACCAACTGTATGTACTGGTTTCCTCTGCCCTTCTAACTACCCGTCGTGATATGACCTGTACAGTGTTGAAATCGACGTAAAACCCCAAATAAATAAATATTATTAAATAAATCTATCTCTAAGTATGTTGATTTCTGCTTGATGACCTCATATCCTGATGCCTCTAAACAGAGACCTGAGTATCTGACTAGTGTGGCTTAAGTTGCCCTATATATCACTACCGACCCCCCCCCCCCCCCCCCCCCCCCCCCTCACTGCTCTAGCGTGTATATTTTAATAAAGCTTAAAAAAAAACACTCGTTTTCCAAGCTGCATCGAAACGTGTCCTACCCAAATACGACTCGTACCAAATGCGCCCTACTCATATACCAGGTGGGCAGAACCACAAATGAAAGTAAACCTGCCCATGTGTACCTGGTGACCCCAAGCACAGAAAGGTGTGACCTAGGTAATAACCACTACTTGGTTGCTTTATTCTTGTATATATCATGTATGAATATGCCAGGGTGGAATATAATAGGATTTTTCTTTCAGAACAAAATTTTTCCCCTTTAAGTTTATAAATAAGTTTTTAAAGGTTTTACATATATTTTTCTGATTCCTATAGATTCAAAATACATTTAAATGGAGTTCAACTGCAGTGTATAGGACTAAAAACCCTAGCATATAAGGGTGGTGTAATGCAAACTTTACTACATGCTGTGAAGGCGAAATTTTCCTTACTTTGAACAATAATGTGATTTTTTGCCATGATTTTTGCCATAAACAGTATATTCTAAAGTAAGATAAATTATTTAAAAGGGCGACAGTAATCATACTTAATTAAACACATAATTTCCCATACCACATTTTCACACACTTCCTCGCCTATATGTATTTAACTCCTTAATGAAAAGCCTTGGCCAGTGCCCTTAATTAATTTCCTCAAAGCATATTTTAACACCTCTCCCTCTGTTATAAGTACTTAATCCCTTCCCAATTAACCTGTGTGCTTTACATGTCCTCACATTCAATTAACATATTTATTACCATTAAGAATAGGGTGGCCATTTGTGTAATATACTAAGTTGTGGAAAATACAAATATTTTAAAAGTGTGTAGATATATCAAAAACTGTGCAGCCTTTTTGAAAAATTAAAATATTCTTTA
The DNA here is from genome assembly GCA_964017235.1 of Sabellastarte sp. h YS-2021. Lineage (NCBI taxonomy): Eukaryota > Metazoa > Annelida > Polychaeta > Sabellida > Sabellidae > Sabellastarte > Sabellastarte sp. h YS-2021. Next base: position 91,116,911 of record OZ024934.1, read on the forward strand.
AATAGAAATATTTTCACCACTAGCACTTCACCGCACCGCTCATATATACAAAGGGCCATCTTTTTTTTACATTTGGGAACTAATATTTGTGTCCATTTTTAGGTCATTCTGGTACGTTTTATTTACAAGTGATTAAATAGTGTCCTTAAAAATAACAATAAGAAATACACTGATCAATGGCAAAGGTAGATCAAAAACATGTCAAACGGTCACAGGAAAGGTTGGTTTTGTTGTAATAATGCGGAGAATTTGCACTTATTTATCATGTAAGTCAAATTTATAATATCTAATTCAGTTTCAGAAAGAAAGAAATTGAGAAACGCACAAAAAAATGTTGGAGAATTTTTCAAAAATAAAAAAAAAATGTTTTGTTTTAGGTGGAATAATTTAAATGTTTCAGTGCTTTTAGACAAGGTCTCTCATAGATCTTCCAAACTTTATTATCACTGTTACAGATCAGTGTGAAATAAATGACCATTTCACTGTGACAGTGGCCATTTCAAAACAAAGTCAGGTTTGAAATGGCTTGGGTGTTTCAAAAGTGGCCAAATTAACCTATTGTCAATTTTAAAACCATTTCACTTAGCCAACCTGTCGTTTTTAAAAAGTAGAACACATATTTCAAATGAAACAATTATTAGAAATCAACGTTTAAGCACATATATAGAAACTTTAGCTATCGGATTGACTGTCAAATTAGGTTTAGAAACAGGTAAATAAACTACTTGGCCATTTTGAAACAGAGTTGACAAGAGCCAGGAAAATCACCAATGTTGTTGAGGAGTGTAGGCCTTTACTGTAGAGAGGTGGCCGAAATTCATTAATTTCAAATTTAACAAGAATGCCCCATGAAAGAAAGGGAAGATTCAGTGTCATATAGCACAGACTGTGTAAAAGTTTACACAGTTTGCATGTTTGCCTAATTATCTGCTGCCTGCGGCTGAAGGCCGTGGTTTGGGAGATTATAAAATGCCTTCCATATGTCCGTCCGTCCGTTCATCACGTTTTTGCATAAACCTTAATATCTCATTCATTTATAAAGATATCTTCACCAAATTTGCAGGGAATGTTTATGGCTATGAAAACCTGTCTGCAAAATTTTAGCCTCATTTAGAAAAACAAAATGGCCGCCATAGCTAATTGTTTGAAAATCATAAAGGTGCTCTAAATCTTGAAATATTCCAGCTAGCTTCATCAAATTTGCACAAAAGCTATATGGCTAGAAAAGCTAGCCTGATAGTAATTTTGGCCTAGTTCAAAAAACAAAATGGCCGCCATATCACATGTTTAATGTCAAACAGGTTATCCTATTAAAAAGGCCTTATATCTCCCCAAATATTGCTCCAAGAGGTTCGGAATGTGAAAACAACTTGTAGGAAGTTATGGCCTGGGAATCTTTTCCAGGTGTTGAACTTGACCATTGACCCCTGCTTCAAGGTTAAAGGAGGTTGTCACACTAAAACATCCTTATTTCTGCCTTATTATTGGTGCTATGGCTTCAGAATGTAAAGACAGATCATCAAAAGTCCTGGCCTTCAAATGTTTTGCCTGAGAAAAATTTGGCCTTATTTTAACAAACAAAATGGCCGCCATAGCCAGTTATTTAAAAATCATTAAGATGCTCTAAAACTTGAAATATTGCAGCTAAGTTCATCAAATAAGCGCAAAATATATATGGCTAGGAAAGTTAGCCTGATAGTAATATAGCCTAGTTTCAAAAACAAAATGGCCGTCATATCACATGTTAAATGGGATTATTCTATTAAAAAGGCCTTATATCTCCCTTATCATTGCCACTAGGGGTTCCAAATGTGAAAACAACTTATACAAAGTCAAGGGTTGAGACTATTTTCCAATTGCTGACTTTTACCTTTGACCCCTCCTTGAATGTCAAGTGGGGTTATCTTACTACAAAGGCCTCATATCTCCTTTAGTTCTCCATTATTACTGATTCTAAGGCGGGAGATAACCGCTGCAGCAGTGGCCTTGTTTCTCAATAAAATATCTCTCCATTCTGTGTAAACAACACAATATTTATATATCAAGAGAATGTGAATATTCTGGCATAAATTTAATAATAAAATAATTTACTTTGTATCATATGAAATGTGACTTAGTTTTTTTAATCTTTACCCTCTTTGTTTGAGAAAAAATGCATACGCTTGTCACCAATTGAATCTACTTTCTATGTTTTAGTATGTGCCCTTAGACAGTTGTAATGGAGACCAATTTCAAGCCATGAGTAACATTGTGACAGATCTGAACACCAACCAGCAAGACTTCTTCAAAGGTAACAGGATTTGGGCTTTTTTGTTTAACTACCGTACTTTTTTCAAGCGGAAAGGACAGTGCAGTGGTTGCCTTCCTTATGACTGCATTAGCAGAGTCTCAGACTTCCCTACAAGTGTACATTATGGAGAGGTTTTTTCTGAAAACAATAAATTTGTGCATTTATAACAATTTGGATTTTATACTCTCACTAAAAGTTCAGAGGTCCTCGGTGGCCCAGTGGCCAGCAAGTGTAGTATCTAATCTTACCATACTTTGTATCACATGAATGCATAGAAACAAAACATCAGTAGAAAAAATGGAATAACCCACTCAATGCCAGTTATTGTACCAATAAAAAATAAATTTCCACATTGAAAATAAAAATGAAAATAAAAAAAGCATTTTCCATTTAATGATATTAACTGAAAATGCAATTTCAGCTATGTACTTTTTTCTGTAAATCTTAATACTATTGTCAGGGTTTTAACTAGGAAACACCCAGTTTAACTGAGCAAACCCTTCATTTACAATAATAGCAATTAATACCTTGGGTCATATTTTCAAGAAATACAAAATTTTGGAAAATCACTGATCCTTCGTAATATAGAATTACAAGAAACCACTGATAAACTTGAAAGTCCATGCAACTTTCAAATAACAAAGTGAATTTGTACAGTAAAAAAATCCTCAGCACCAGAAATGTATAGCAATTTAAACAGAATGTCTACCTGTGTTGGGCAAATGTAATGCAACATATTTAATATTATTCTAACATGTTTTGTAGCTGCCTTTGTACAGCCTACTAGTTCCACACCACTACACAAAGTGAAGATAGATAACGTGACGGAATACCACGAACGAAAGCAGCAAAAGATGGCCGAGAAACTCAGCAAAAGGAAGGGTCCTAAAGGAGCACATGGTGAAAATGCTGATAAACTAAAAAAGCAAAAGACTTGACCTAGTACATTGTGTTGTTCCATGGTTAAACATGTTTTATTCATAGTTAGGAAAAAAAGTGAAAATAAAATTATATAAAACCTTCTTGCATGATTAAGATACTTTCAACTCTCGCTGATAACATAAGTATGTTGTAGTCTGTTTAGAAACCTTGAGATTTGGAAACAAATTATTTTTTGCTGCATTGAAGATCAACTTTGAGCACAGGGTGATTGATACTAGTTGTATCTACCGGAGGCATCAGGTAGATACTTTGGTTTAGCGTTCGCTACACTGCCACCGCCGCCCATAGAGAGACTTTCGATGTTAACACTCTCAGAAGAAAACTACACCACGTAGGTTCACCAAATTTGCAGGATATCTTCATTTGGGATAAGCTTCTCTGGGACTGAAATTAGCATTCTGAAAAACAAGATGGCCGCCACGGGCATTTCTTTGAAAATTATCTACCTTTTTCTACTGGCTGGTTCTCACAGCTGGAAGTTTTAGTCACTTCATAGTTGATATGTATAACAGATATGCATGTACTCTACAACCTTGCAGACATTTGACCTTGAAGCTTAATTCAAGGACATTCACGGAGTGCCAAAGTACCCCACATAGCAGACTTTAAAAGTGCTTATAACTCCCTTATTATTGGTCCTAGAGGTTTGCAATGTGAAACTAACCTATAGAAAATCATGGGCTGGGAATCTTCTGATATGGTCAGATTTTACCTTGACCTCCTCCTTCAAGGTCAAACAAGGAGAGCCGAGCTTAAAAGCGATTATAACTCATTTATTATTGGTCCTAGAGGTTTGCAATGTGAAACCAACTTATAGGAAATCATGAGCTGGGAATCTTTTGATGTGGTCAGATTTGATCTTGGACCCCTCCTTCAAGGTCAAACGACGACAGTCACACTTAAAAGTGCTTATAACTTGCTTATTATTGATCCTAGAGGTTTGCAATGTGAAACCAAGTTATAGGAAATCATGGGCTGGGAATCTTTTGATGTGGTCAGATCAAAAGGTCAAACGAGGATAGTCAAACGTAAAAGTGCTTATAACTTGCTTATTGTTGGTAATAGAGGTTTGGGATGTGAAACCAACTTGTAGGATATTATCACAAGTAGATAATCTTCATCAAATTATCACCAGAAATGTGTTTAATGATGTTTAACAGATGTTATGTCACATAGAAATGAATAATGTAACATATAGTTGTAAATCCAATTTATTTTTAAAATAGAACAATATACAGCATACATATACATAATCTAGCTCTAGATGATAGACGGGGAGAAGGAGATGTTATCCCGTCAAGAGCTAGTTTCCTTCTCATTGTCCAGAGGATGGATGTTTATTCCTCTGCTACAATATACCTTCTGAAGTTACTCAAGCAAACTCTGTCTAACAAAGAAGTTTGGAATTGTGGGTAATGGTCAGCTATAATAACTGCTAGCCATACCAAATAAATCTGTGATATAAGCTAGGCTGGAGCAAATCTGCTAGTGGAGAGTAGTGAGTAGCCATAGCAACTGTGTGATGATGAGAATCCAGAGAATAGGAATGCATGAGTGAACAGAGTCTGCATCTAGTCAAAGGCTATTAATAGAACTAGTTCTCTACATAAGATCAAAACAGCAGAGAAGTTATCTTTACGAGTTTTACAAATTTGAACTCTGTGACAATTGCCTACCCTCCCAAGTTGCTTACTCCGGAAGCAATATGACTGAACTTAATAGAATTTAAACAGACACATGACGCAGAGGACAGAGATAGCTTGAGGAACTAACCATTAAACTGTAACTATAAAAGTCTGAAAATTACACTGAACCATTGAAATAAGAAAGCATTAATTTTAAGCTGTGTCTTAAACAATAACTGATCTTTGATTATTATTAGTAAGCAATAAACTCAACAATTTGAACTCTGTGGACATAATCTGAAGAGTTAAAATTCCTAAAATGAATTGATTTTATAGATGTAATATTATAATTTACAGAAGTCAATATTTAAACAACATCTGAAGTTACTGAAATTACATTACATTTTAAGGATGTTACATGAGCACTTGTAAAACATCTGAAGTCACTTTTAATTTCAAATTAAGATACACACAATGGAAATCAGCAGAAATAATAGTTTGAATTTATAAATAGCAAACTGACACTTGGAGGCAAGAAATTGGAATTAGCAAATTTATCACTGAACAATGAATTGAATTTGCAGAGGTAGAACACAACATGTTTGAAGAAGTAAAATGATACTAAGTTAGATGTAATATAAACCATTATCAGAGAAAGAACTTGACAACAGTGTTGTAGGAATTGTCACTGAACTTGAAGTTATGCCATTTACAACTTACTCAACTTGAATGATAGCAATTAAAAGTAATAAGCTGTAGTCATTTAAAAAAAAAAGGTACAAATTAATCGACTTTGTTATAACAAATCAAAAGATGAAATAATATGGCCAGAATTTTGTATAGAATTTAGAACAAAGTTAACAGATATAGGTAGCACAGTAGTAACAAAAATCTTAAGTTTGATGAAAGTAATCATGGTGATTGTATTTTTTCAATGATGTGGAATAATTAGTCAGTAATCCTTTGTTAAGAATACGTGTGTTTGAGTAACTGGAATCTTGTGTACTCATTATGCATTATACGCGTCACTTTTGGCATCTATCCCTAATGCACTCAGATCTGGTGCACAGTTAATAGACCCGTATTGCGTGTGACATATATGAATTGAATTCTCACAGAAGTATGACTATGGCTGCACATTGTATGGCTGAAGAAATGAAGAATTGAACTGAGCCCATACAAGTAACCCACCGTAGGTTGAACTGAACTTTGCCTATCTCCGCAAAATTAGGTGAATGTATCCTAACGTAATAAGATGCAGCAGATAGCAAGTTATATCATGCAGTAAACACACAACAACTGGATATGCTGACTAATTACATATTTACTGAAATTCGTTTCAAAGAAGTAAGAAGTACAGGTGTAACCTAACTTACAGAAGTAACCCATTTCTGAAAATGTAAGACATTATGAAGTAAACAGCAAATGCTGTAAGAATAAGGTCTTATACAACTGTAAATAATGTTCTGTTGCAAATTTACTGAAGTCCTCTGATGAAATCACTGACTGAATGTCTCTTGTGGTACAGAATACTGTGTGCCCAGATAGTAATCACTTGGACAAGTATGAATTGAGGATAAAGTTCTTCAATCAATTTAAGGAGTTGAGATGACTGGTTGATCTACTGGCAGGGTCATAACAAAGTTTGAATTGATTTCCATGAACTGATTTCTTCAATTAAGTGGCTCCACAGTGTCATTGTAGAATTACATGGTTCTGTACAGTTTATTAAGTAACATCATTGTGATGGAAATAGTACACACACATTAGTTTTGCAGGCAGGTGTGAAAATGTAGATTTAAATTATAGATATCTGAAGTTTACTAAATGCTCATATAGATCTTGATACACATAAACTTCTAAGAAACAGTAAAGCAGTTACTGATGTTAAATTATACTCAATAGTTACCCGACAGATTTGATGTAATATAATCTTAAACAATGCATGAATTTTGCAGTAGTAGTTTTGAGTAATACGGTGGTGGTCAACCGTGTAACATTGTAAGGAATGAAATTATAATGTTCCATAGAAAGTAGTTTTTGATCTGCCTTGCAGACTTGAATTTTGAATAAGTTACTATACACAGAAGCAGTATGATGAACAGCACTCATTTTGATATGCCTAGCCACCAACCTGTGGTTTACATGAAACTCGCTTAATGGAGCATCAGATATGTCATAGGCTTGACTAAGAATTGAAACATGTCAGAAGGTGTAAACTGACAATAAGAACATAAATTTCCCAAATACACTGACAATGTTGACCATAAATACATACAAAAATGAATTTTTTAGAATTTTTTTTCTGCATGGATTTATAAATCAGATGGGAGATTTGTGAAATGTATGCTTGCTATATGTATGCTTGCTGTAACGCTTCATAACTATTGAGAATTATACATAATTAGCAGACTTTTTTGTCAACTAATGGTGATAAAGAATCTCTACTTAATGATCTATGAGCAGTGGGTTAAGACCTGAATATCGAATGTCTATAAATCTATATTTGAATTTACTGAAATGGAACCTTTGCCTGCAAAATGTCTTAGTGTGTGCACTCACCATGACTGTTGTAATGTCCAGGGAAGTACATGTAATAGTTGAGCCTGCTTGGGAGTCTGCTGGAAGGTGCTAGTTGACTCCATGTCCTGGGATGACTTCTCTAACTTTGTCATTATGATGAAATGATGGCACTGTAGAATGTATGTAAAGATCATCTGTGCATCTTGTGAAGGTAGTTTTTCTTTCTTGCTTGTAGTTGGATTCTTCATAAAGGTGAATTACAGCTTCTGCCAATGCATTGTGCTGTCTGTAAATTTCTGATGCTGATTTTCCTGTTTGATGTTATTTGTGTTTATTCTGTGTTTATCCATTTTGAATGTCATTTTTCTAGCAAGAGGTTAGGATCTTTGTGACCACAAAATTAATTGATCACAAACCTGATCTCCACCAAATTATCACAAGGAGAAAATCTTCATCAAATTATCACCAGAAATGTGTTTAATGATGTTTAACAGATGTTATGTCACATAGAAATGAATAATGTAACATATAGTTGTAAATCCAATTTATTTTTAAAATAGAACAATATACAGCATACATATACATAATCTAGCTCTAGATGATAGACGGGGAGAAGGAGATGTTATCCCGTCAAGAGCTAGTTTCCTTCTCATTGTCCAGAGGATGGATGTTTATTCCTCTGCTACAATATACCTTCTGAAGTTACTCAAGCAAACTCTGTCTAACAAAGAAGTTTGGAATTGTGGGTAATGGTCAGCTATAATAACTGCTAGCCATACCAAATAAATCTGTGATATAAGCTAGGCTGGAGCAAATCTGCTAGTGGAGAGTAGTGAGTAGCCATAGCAACTGTGTGATGATGAGAATCCAGAGAATAGGAATGCATGAGTGAACAGAGTCTGCATCTAGTCAAAGGCTATTAATAGAACTAGTTCTCTACATAAGATCAAAACAGCAGAGAAGTTATCTTTACGAGTTTTACAAATTTGAACTCTGTGACAATATCATGGGTTGGGAATCTTCTGATGTGGTCACATTTGACCTTCGGCCCCTCCTTTAAGGTCAAATGATGGTTCACTGGCTTTGGTGAGTTGTCTTTCCGGTGGATACAAATAGTATGATAGTATGTGATAGTAGCATGATATGGTAATAGATTACAAACTGTAAATGTTTTATACTGTGTTGAAGTATTCAAGTTTGATTGTTAATGAACTTTGTCCACATTGATGTATTTTCTTTTCTTAACAGTACATTATGAAAAGTCAGGCCTTGATTGGTCAGAAACTGATGAAATATTTTCAAGTCTGTATGAACTGATTTTGTGAAATCTTTTTCTATATCTTTATAGTTTATTTTATCAGGTGGTGCATTTATTAATGATATTAAGTCTATGGAGGTTACACAATAAAGTCTTCCTGTGTAGTTTTAATGTTTTTGTGTCACCAGCATCTATGATGGGGGGGGGGGGGGGCACATAGAGATTGCTTTGTCCTCTGGTGTCGGAGCCGTCTGTTGTTGTCAATGTTAGTGCTGTTATCATCAGCGATTTCTGAAGATCGAAGATCGCCTGTTAGAAGCGAGTTGAACTCAAGTAAATGAAAAAAGTGTAAATAAAGTCATATTGTCCAAATATTCTCATTACATGTATTTAGAACCGTTTTAGTGCAAGGAAATATGTTTTGTTGCCAGTTAAATTGAAAAGGTAAGTATGTGTACTTCATAGAACAGCCACGTAAGGAAGAAATAACCATTATTCACTGACTTTTAAGTTTTTATGGATTGATAAATTGCAAAAGTGCTAATTTGTAAGATGGGTGGTATATCATTATTTATTTCTTAAAACTCGAGTTTAAATGTCGACCACCAAGTTACGACTCAACTTGTTACAGCCCTAGTCAACATTGTCATTGTCATCACATATTGTTCCCGGACAGTGTTTCAGAAATGGGTTGACGGATTAAATTCTAATTTGGCATGTGAATGTATCTGGTCCTGAAGGTGTGCACTATTGTAAGGTGACCTAGAACTCCCCAAAATAACATAATTATATTGAACTTAAGTTTTTTTTTGTTTCCAGACAGTATCTGAGAAGTCCCTTAAAAGATTCAATTCAAATTAGCATGTGGTTGTAACTAGTTCTCAAGATGTGCCCTATTTTAAGGTAACCTAAAACTCCAATGTATATAAGAAGTATATTGACTTTAAATTTTTAATTTTTCCACATAGTATACTGAAAACAAATTTTCAGTTTGCATGTATGTGTAACTGGCCATAGATAAGTGCCATACATTAAGGTAAACTTAAACTCTCAGTAATAACAGAATTATAATCACTTTAAATTTGACAATTTTAACAGTATAATTTGGAATACTCTGCAATTAATGTAACAACACTGAATAGAACTTGCATGAAAAAAATTACCTTAAAATCCTCACTCATTGAGTTTAATTTATTTAAACAATTTATTTGATGTTTGGAAGATATTTGATGTGGTAATTGGGATTTTGCATTAATATTCAACATATACAGATATCTGGACTAAAGAAAAAAGGTCTCTTTTGTAAGGTTATGATAAATTGCTGATACTTTTAAAACTTATGAGTTTAAGGTTGCAACAGTTTTGGTTCACTAGCAGCTATGACAGAGGACATATATAGTCAGTGTAGTAGTCTTAAAGCACACTTGTCATGTCATCCTATTGTTAAAAGTATGCATTATTTTTAGGTAATGCACACTTTTTTGTTCTAATTTACAGACACCTGAAACAGTCAAATGGTTTTTGCCAAAACAATGAGATAAATGCTATAAATTGAAAAAAAAACTCTGAAATATATGAATACTTCAATAGGATGACATAGCAATTGTGTTTTAATTCTAGTATATCAATTGAATTATCCAGTTAATTTTCCCAAAAAGTGTTCTAAACAAAATATTTGTCACTTTTATTCCTGCTATCCATTTTAGAGTAGAAATTCTACAGAACAGAAGATATACCAGACACCAATATTAACACATGGGTCCATATACAAAAGCCAATATATAAATAACCAGTAATCAAGTACATTGAGATTTAGGTTAATTGGTTTATCAAGAGTTTTTAAAATAATTCCATAAAAGTGTACTATTTCAGGGGATGTATCCAAAAGTGTGTAAAGTGTGCATTATTTTCCCAGTAAGGCACACTTTTTCATACTTTACCTATCACATACTTCATTTCCATAGAGTACCTCAAAAATGGATTAAAGGATTCTATAAAAATTTGGCTTGTAAATGTGATTGTAACTAGTCCTCAAGGTATGCCCTATTTTAAGGCGACCATAAACTCCAAGGAATAACGTATATATTATGATGTATTTTAATTGTTTTTCGTTTCTGGACAGTATCTTAAAATCACCTTTGACAGATTTAATTTAATTTTGGCATGTGGTTGAAACTTGTTCTCAAGGTACGCCTTATTTTAAGGTGACCTTAAACTCCCAGTAACAACAGAATTCACTTTAAATTTAGCAATTTTTTACAAATATTGCATGTGCTGTGTAATTCTGTGGATATAACAAAATTTGATCAGAATCTGCATGTAAAGATTACCTTACAGCTGCAAACTATAGTTAAGTTAAAGGTTGGGACAGTTTGTTTTTTTTTGGTTTTTTTTTGGTTTTTTTTTTTGGAGGGGGGGGGAGGTGGCGGGTGTTTGGAAGACATTTGATTTTATAATTGAGATTTTTTCATTGATATTCAACATATACACATATCTAGACAGAAAGAAATCCATCTCTTTTGTAAGGTTACAATACATTGTATTTTTAAAAATTATAAGTTAAAGTTTGCAACAATTTTGTGTAACCAGCAGCTGTGACGAAGGACATATATGGTCAGCTTCGTCATCACACTTTGTTTCTTGAAAGTATCTTGAAAACTACTTGATGGATTAAATTGAAGCTTGGCATACTTTTTCCATTTCTGGACAGAAGCTCACAACAGTTTAACAGATTCAAATCAAATTTGATATGTGGATGGAAGTGGTCTTCTAGGTGTGCCATGTTTAAGGTGCCAGGTCGCGCATTGTACTTCCTGTCTAGACAGCGCAACATCATAGCATCTTTTTTGGGTGGCATGTGTACTGTGCAGACGGATTTTTGAGAAGCTCTCAGAAGTTGAAGAATTTGGTAGAATTACTGTGAATTTGAACTTTATTTGTATTTGCTGGATACGGTTATTGTTTTGACACCAGTTCAAAAGAGGGGATGCTGTTACCATCCTATGCTCTGGTCCAGAAATGGTTTGAAAAGTTTAATAGACTGGCATCTCTGTTATTGACCAGAACTTTTGAGAAACCCCTGCCGGAACCGACTTTTCAGACTATAAAGGTGTTACCCACCAGCACTCCCCCAGTTGGTGCAGTTAAGTTGACCCTCCTGTCTAGCAGCTACAGGTGCCCAGCAGGTCCAGTACAGAGACAGCCAGGCAGCAGAGTGATTCAGATATGGACATTGATACAGAGAGTAACTCTTCTGACCCTAGCAGATTAGTACTGTTGAGGAGGATGAATTGTCAGACCATGATCAGGACCCTACCAATCAGTCCATCTCCAAAGATATGTAAATCATGCACATATTGTAATACGGGAGCCGCAAAAGAAGACATAATTTCAGATATTGTTGGACTCTTCTAACCCTAGCAGATTGGTACTGTTGAGGAGGATGAATTGTCAGACCATGATCAGGCCCCTACCGATCAGTCCATCTCCAAAGATATGTAAATCATTCTATTCTATTCTGTACTTTTATAGCGCTTAATCTCTGCTAGGCAGACTCTAAGGCGCAACACCAAAAATCAAGTTTAAGAAATCATCTGTCCATAACCGTTGCCAAGTCCAGTACCACGGAGACGCCGGATAGAGTGTAAGCTAAGGTGGGAATGCCTTGTGGAAGAGATATGATTTTAGCCTTTTCCTGAAACAGGTGAGCGTTGGGGCAGAACGTACCTCATTAGGCAAATGATTCCAGACTGTGGGGGCATCAAAAGCAAAGCTGTGGCCAAAGTGATTTTTGGATTTATGTACAGATGGACAGAATTGAGGAACCTCCAGGAACCTTTTATCTGGATGGTTGTATCTTGTACTATATCCTCCGCAACGAGTGGGCAGAAGAGGACCAAAGTAACTGGGATGACCACTGCAAAGAAACTTATAAACTAGAGTGGCAGTTTTGAAGATACAGCGAGATTCAACTGGGAGCCAATGGAGTCGTTTGAGAATAGGAGATGCACATATTGTAACATGGCAGCCGCAAAAGAAGACATAATTTCAGATATTGTTGGACATCGGAAATTAAAATATGTGAAAGATGTTTCCTGTGTAGAGTTTTTGTCCAGAATGTAGCAAATGTCCCAACTGTTGCTCCAGATCTACCTGTAGGGGCAAGACTGCACCAGTTTTGGGAAACTTGGCAAGCTATAGGGGCTGGTTAAAAGGCCAGAAGAATACTCTGAGAAGGCTACACTCTTCCCTTCCAGAACAGACCAAACTTGTCAAGGTCACCGACCATCATAAGCGGCTATGCACATCCCCTCAGGGACAACAACATTGCATGCACTTATGGAAAAGAATGCAGTAGAATTGGCCAACCTTTGGGCTTCTTCAACCAACCTTTCTTGGTACCAAAACCCAACAATCAATGGAGACCTATCTTGGACTTCAGTACCCTGAAAACATTTCTGAATTCAAAATGGAAACCCCAGAAACAATAAGGACCGCCCTCCAGTCAGGGGATTGGTCCACATCCATAGAGTTCAAGGATGCCTACTTCCACATACCAATACAAAACCAGTTCAGGAAGTACCTGGGTTTTCACCTCCAAGGTCAATCCTACAAGTTCAAAGCACTACCGCTTGTTCTGTCCACAGCTCCCATGGCGTTCACAGTGGGTATAAGGGTATAAGGATCCACCAGTACCTAGACAGCTGGTTGGTAAGACCCAGATCACACCAAACCTGTCTCCAGCATACTCAGACTCTAGTAGATATTTGTCAGGAGTTAGGTTGGTTGGGGGATATGTAGAAATCAGAACTGCACCCGAAACTGTCTTCGACTTCATCGGCTACCAGTTTGACCTGAAAGAGGGCAAGGTCAGACCCACCCTAAAGTATTGGCAGACCTTAACTGCAAAGTTACAGGATCTACTTTCTGGGCCAACCTGTCCGGTCTGACAACTGATATCTCTAATAGGGTTACTGACAGCCACAGAGAAGCAAGTCCACTTGAGCCGGCTCCACATGAGACCCATACAGTGGCACCTGAAAAACAACTGGAGGGTACCAGAATCACTTTAAAAAGTGATCCCCATACCAATGTCATTCCACCCTCACCTAAAATGGTGGGTTAAGGAAGAAAACATACATCACGACAAGCCATTATACCCCTCTGTCATGCTCTGCAAATTTTTACAGATACATAAAAAAGGGTGGGGAGCTCACTTGGGGAACACACTGCAAAGGGAACCTGATCCCTTTTAGAAAGCAAGTTGCACATAAACTACCTGGAACTTAAGGCAGTTTTCTTAGCCCTAAAAGAATCCCCAAGACCTCTGCTAGTATAACTCCTGTGCTTAAGAAATTGCATTGGTTTCCTGTTGAACATTGCTCAGTCTTTAAAACAGCCACCCTTGTTTATAAGTTTCGTCACACTGGTTTTCCCTAGTATTTTGATCCATATATCTCTTCCTACAACAATCGTTTCAGTACCAGGTGCAATCAGAGTGGTGGTCATTTCCCTGTGGTTCCAAAGTTCCAACCCTCTATCCATAAATCTGCCAAGCAGTTTGGTTATAGTTTTGCTTTTGATGGCCCACTCTTTGGAATGCTCTTCCATGATGAGATTCTTGCGTCCCCCTCCATAGCCTCTTTCAGAAAGCAGCTCAGACCTACCTGTACACTAAGGCATACCCACCTTAGTCTTCCCCCCTGGCGTTCCCTGTGGTGTTTGGCTTTTTATGTCTTTGATACTTAAATTTGTTGACTTTTTTGGTTTTGTTGCGCCTTAGAGTCCCCTTTAAATAGGGGAGATTAAGCACTATAAAAGTCCAATTAGAATTAGAATATGTCAAACCTAAATCTACATACCTGACTCCTAGAGCATCAGCTATCAAAGAGCAAGACTTCTCTGAGGTAGTGGCAGCACGAATTGAGGCTCCTCTAAGAAGATCAACCAGATCAGTGTATGAGGCAAAGTGGACCATTTTACAAAGTCCAATAAGGGGGACTTCAGAACACCACCTTTAAATTCCATAGCCCACTTCCTGCTGTATTTGTTATAGGCAAGGAAGTTTTGACATGCTGTTTGGCAAAGGACACAGAGAATGTATAGCACCATCTTTTTAAAGTTCTGAATGAGAACCCCAGCAGGCACCTGCTGAAGGTTATACTTCAGTTGGAAGTTATTTTTTTACCACCGTGAATGTCGGATTGCGTTCTTTACACTTCTCATCATGGCAGATTAACAGAATTTGAGTTCCTTGAATGTGTTTCCTGGGGTCCATCTTCTTGTATGAAGTGAAGGAACAAGAAGAAAGATTCCTTCTAAAGATTCTTTTCTACAAGACTTACTCATAGTCAGATTGCCTCATTATCCTTCCAGATCGAAAGCTCAAACACCAGGGTAGAGAACTGGGTAAGAATACACCTGTCTCACCAGTTTTTTAGCTGATTAAAGCTATGTTATGACTACCACAAGATAATTACCATATTAACAAGGCCGAAAGGGGTTCTGCTCTACTAGCACCAGCCACAAAAAGATCAGAGACACAAGTAGTGCACTGAAGCGGTCACCCACCCCAATACTAACATAGTCCATTCCTGCTTAACTTCAGTGAACAGATACTCGTCATGCTGCGCCACAATTCATGAAAGTCCGTAGACAAAAAACAACAAAACAAGGCCAAAAGGTGTTTTGGTTCCCCTAGCACGAGTGCAAAGCCATCAGAGACACGAGTAGTGCACTAGAATTTACGAAAGTCTTGTGACAGAAAGAAATTTCAACTTAGATACATCCCACAGCTGGTCCCGAACTGAGACAGTCCCCCATCCAAGTACTAACATAGCCCATTGCTGCTTAACTTTAGTGATCAGACAAATAGTCCTCACTCTGTGCCACAGTTTCTGAAAGTAAGATGTAAGAAGGACATATGTATGGGAAAAAGGCCAAAGGACATGTGTCCTTTTAGGTATTGGAGGGCAAGAGAGGGAAATTCAGAATCCACAGGTAAATTTCATCAAAGTCTGGAGACAAAAAAAAGTGATCTGTAGAAGCGCGTGCTCTATTGAGGCTTGCGCTTAAAAAGTGATCTTTAGAAATATATGGGACTATAGAAACAGTAAAGCTTCATATTCTACTCTCAGGGACAAGACAAACACTGAATCCCGGTCACACACACCACACAAAAACCTACATTTTCAGTTCCTGCTAACAACATTGGGACTGTATGCAGAGTAAATTTCTAGTTTTTAGGTCATGCAGTATGATTCAAAATGGCTGTGGAAGAGTTGCATATCAGAATTCACAGTCTTTCTGATGACATTAATTATTCTAATGACCTAGACCCTGTCAAAGTATCTGCAGAACTGATTGTGAAGTTCTCTCAGCTACATTCATCCATCATCTCTTCACTGGAATTGGCTCTGGATACACTCCTAAAGCAGAACATGACAATGGCATGCAATATGCTTCAATGTACAGGTACAACTTACTGAATGCAGTTCTAAAAACTGGATCCTAAGGATTTGGCAAACCTACATACAGGTCATTTTGACCAACAAGAGGTGTAGTCCTCAGATGTAGTCTCAAGTAGAGGACAATATGCCCAAAAGAATGTCTATCATCAAAATCAGAATCTGACTCCTCAAAATCTCCAGATCTTTTGGTTTTATTAGATCTTCCTAAAAAGCTCGCAACCAGATGGTAAACAATCTTTTCATGACACACAAACACACACTCAAACAAATCCTAAGTAAATTTCCCTGGGTAAACATGCAGAGGAGGTAAGAGTAAGTGACTGTCTGTGAGGTCATTTGCAGGATTTTTAGAAGGTATGATAAAAAACCAAGCTCATCTCAGAGTAGTAAGCTTACTTCAACATGGCTATCATCTATGTTTCAAAATCTACCAAGATTATCCGAAATTCCCCTCATATCACACTGTATACAAAGATGGCGCCCTTCATGAAGCAGTTCAGGCCATGCTTACAAAGAAAGCAAGGGGCCACGGTGACATCGTAGTAACACATTTGCCTCCCAACTCTGAGGTCAGCAGTTCAAACCCTGAACCGTATGTGGGAAAGTTGGCAGTTGCTTACCAATGGTCAGCAGTTTGCAGTACAGAACCTTGACCAACTGTACATCCTCTGCCCACAAAACAACCTGTCATAATATGACCTGTACATCATTGAAAGTGATGTAAAAGCCCGAATAAATAAATACAAAGAAGGGAGTAGTCCATATCGTGAAAGCCACTACTCTGGGATTTTACAGCAGATTTTTCCTGGTACCCAAACCAGTGAAAAAATGGAGACAGGTAATAGTTTAAGTGTTCTGAACAATTTTTTAATGTACCAACTTTCAAGATAGAGTCCAGCAGGGAAAGGGGTGACATCAATAGATCTAACATATTATTTTCATGTCCTAATTCACACTTATTCACAGAAATACCTGAGATTTTAGACCAAAACAGAGGTGTTTCAATTTCGGACACTCCCCTTTTAGTGCAGGTACAGCTTCTTTAGAGTTTTCAAAGAAGTGATACTCAGCTCAAGCCAGAAACCTCAGAATATATCAGTATCTGGGCTACTGGCTTCTTTGGTGATTTCAAAATAGCAACTTCTCATAGATTCCCCAAATTGGTCAAATTGGTATGAGAACTTGGCTGACTTATAAACTTCAAAAAATCAGAATTGATACCCACTGAAAAGCGAGTTTTTCTGGGCTATCACTTTGATCTGCAGAAGGGTCTGGTATTTGCAACCCAAAAGAAGCTCGATCAGACTGTTTCCACCAGAATAGTTTCTAGTGTTTACTCCAAGAAAGCTCATGTCACTGAAAGTATCCCCAGTCACTGGACAAAAAGATCCCAGTAACAGGGAACCTTCTCAGGCATCTTAAATTATGGGAAAATGTATCAAATCTTATGGCAAGTTTTCCCATCCACCCTCATGTTCACAATACTCTGGTGATCCAGAATTGGATTCTCAACTGAGGTGGCTGAAAGAATTAAGGCACCTCAAAGGGAATCCTCAAGAAAAGTCTATCAATCAAGGTGGGCCAGTGTTGCTCACAAAATAACATGGACATCACCTCTGCAACTGTTACCAGGCTAGGAGAATTTTTTAACTACCAGTTTACAGTTAAAACCTCAAAACCAGCCAAACCACTGGCTATAGAACAGCAATTGCTGATGCTTTGGGTTTCCAAGTGAAATTTATATCAAAAAGTCTAGAGCTGAATAGACTTATTGCCAGTTTTGTTCAGAATAGACCTAAACCAAACATATGTAAACCATACTTTGGTCATTTCTTTTCTAGGTTTGACAAAACTTCCTTTTGAGCCTTTATCAGAGGCTCCCTTGAAGTGGCTAACCTACAAAGTAGTGTTCCTGCTGCCTTTAGCCTCAGGTAAGAGAAAGAGTAAGATACATGCTTGGACTCTCTCTTCTGTCTCCTCAAAGATGAAATTGGCCAGAAGTTACTCTTTCTCCTAAAGCATTCCTGGCAAAGAACCAATTGGCTTCAGATGGCGCTGATTCCATTAAGCCAGTAGTTATTCCTGCATTAACTATGTTGGACAGTTCACTGGTTGAGGACAGGTCACTTTGTCCTGTTAGGGCCTTTAAAGTCTACTTAAACAAGACAAAATCCATTAGAAAGGGCAATGCCCTTCTCTTTATATCGCTTAGAGAAGGTTAATCAAAAGATATCACTAGAATAACCATTTGTCAGTGGATCAAACAGACTTTTCATACTTGTTATCAGTGATCAGATATGACTGATCGCTTATGTCAGAGTTCATGATGTTAGAGCTATGGTTGCATCGCTTGCTTTTAAGGGTGGTATTTCCTTAGAGCAAATCTTTCGAGTTCTTACTACTGGAAGTCCCACAATACCTTCACTAATTTTTATCCGAAAGAGTGATAATATCTTTAAATTAGGCCCACTTGTTACAGTCCAGCATGTAATAAACAGCTGAGGCTGATTACATTAGTCAGTTCTTTTTGCTTTCGGGATTCTTGGTTTTGGACTGGACTGGTTTAAGACTTTGATTTGGACATATTTTCAACTTAGAGGTTTACTTTTACTATGAAGAAGTTCATATTTTCTTTAGTTCTTTATAGATTCCATACATATCTATACATTTTTCTGTACAGTATTCAGATCTCTCTCTTGGAACTTCACAGCCCTCAGCAGCGGCACCCACCAGATACCTCAGGGCTGCATTCCAGCAATTGTTTGGATTGTGCAAATATGTTTTATGCAATAAAAATTGATTAGTTTTATTGTAATTGGAAATGTAATTGGAATAAAAATACTTAGAAAATCCAAACAAGAGAAGGCCAACCACGTCCCCTCTTCCATCGTCTGAGGGGTAGGGTCAAAATTTTCGCAATGGCAACTTCTAAGTAAATATAACCTACAGCAAGTATCCACTGGGATTTTTGTCAAAGTTTGGGTTTTACATCTTATTCAACAGTCAAGGATAGGTCCTCAGGATTGCCACTTATGGGACTTGAACTGGGGTTCTCATTCAGAACTATAAAAAGATGGCACGACACATTCTCTGTGTCCTTGACTAAAGGGAGGTCACGTATGTAATTGTTTGGATTATGCAAGTATTTTCATTAATAATAATTCCAATTACAATAAAATTAACTAAATTTGTATTTAAAGCTATTTCAAATTATTCTAGTTAAATGACTGCATCTCACAACTTTAATTCATTCAATGTACTCTGGATATACTATATCCATGTTATCTCTAGTTCTAGACTACAATAATAATCTTGTAGCTAGCCATGAAATGGTTTTAACCCTCATTCTTGCAGGGACAGGAAAGTAGGTAACAGTCCTTGTATTAAGACACCAGCTTGCATGTTTTGTGATTTTCTTACTCAGAAACAGTTACAACAATTATCAGTATCAGCATATACACAAATGAAGGAAAATGGTGCACTGGTGCACATGAGCTGCGGCCACCCTCCATTTAAAAGTTTCATAAGGTAAACTACTGGTAAGGCATTTGTGACAATAGGTAGGACTATTGTAGCACATATAAAATCTATTAAGCCCACAACGTATAGAAACTCTTTTACAAAACTACCATTTCTTCTGCTACCCCAACTTGACCATTAGGGGAGGTCCTCAGTGACCTAGTGGTTAGCAAGTTTGACATGTAGTCACAGGCTGTAACCTCTGTATGGTTCGAGTCCCACAAGTCACAATGTGGAAAACCTGTCCCAATATGACCCTGGCTGTTGAACAGGATGTAAAACCCCAACTTCGACCTCTGATCAGTAAGATTTCATCTCCACCAACTCAAAGGGTGGTAAAGGATCCAGCATACTCTTTATGGCCAGTGAAATAACTCAAAGATAAATAAGTGATCAGGTTTGTTTGTCATAAAGTTCCATTATCACATATTACTTAAAACCAGCTTAAATTGGGGAATCAACCATTGCATCTCAGGCTTCTGTGAAGTGTTCCAAGGGCCAGATATATACCAGAAAAATATAAAAAGGGAAAGCAGCTGAAAACTTGGTTTAAATTTAGCCTTACAAAAGCCAGAAAATGTGGAAGAGTTCATCAGTGCATATCCAGTCAATCTAGCCTTCTGGATGGCATATCTACAGGGGCAATATGGCATTCAGATGTGCAGCAAGAGGCTCACCACATGATACGACGAAATGCTTATACTAAGCTATAAACTAAGATAAAATGTGTTGTGACAGACCAGAGTATGGAGGAAAGTCACCTCTTTCATGAGTTGGGATGTTATCCTTAGACCCCAAGAATGTAGAATCCTGTGCTTCAAACAATTATCTAGAAAAAATGTGGGATTATGTTTGGTTGTGATTATCATAGCAGAACAATTTATCATTTGGGGTGTACATCGCTTTCAACACTGTACAGGTCATATGGATTGTCTTGTGGGTAGAGAAACCAACATATATAGTTGGTCAAGGTTCTGTACTATAAACTTCTGACCATCGGTAAGCAACTACCAACTTTCCTACATAAGGTCTGGAGGTTTGAACTGCTGACCTCAGAGGTGGGAGGCAAGTGTGTTACCACTGCGCCACCATGGCCCCTAATAAAGGCATCTTACCACACCAAAGAGTACCATAACCAACAGACAATGGATTCAAAGTATGGCTACAAGTTTCATCTTGGCAAGCTGGCAACAGAATAATCAAGTCATAGATCCTCAACAGCAATAATGGCATGCTCTCTCAGATACCCCAGACTGGGGTTTTTTTAGAAGAAAATGGTACAAAAAAAGCTCTAATTGTGGCTGGACTCCACAAAGTTTCAACCTAGCATGCCACCAACATTCATATAAATGACAATTACAGAATGGGAAGTGCGACATTTGTAGACAACATTCCAACTGTGGAGTGTGTACCATCCTTGGGGATTAGGACCTAGTGTTCCTTTTGCAATAAATGTCCAATATGTTTTCAGTGTACAAAATTCACCTTTGTCTATGTTACCTGATGCCTTGTCTGTGATATGATAAAACAAAATTAGATCCCCTGAAATAACAAGATTAGGATTATGCCAGTTGTGTATTTTGAGTGAGTTATTTAAAATGCTTATCCTGCCATTTATCTCATTGGGACATAGAATAAAGATATGATAAAATCTTTTTAAACTTCATCTGTTTATGTTCAACAATGTTTGCCATCGATTATTACTTTTATACAATTGACAATTGGTATATCTAATATTATAATGAAATATTGAAGTGCTTACACCCTTCATATGTACAGAGGTTAAGCAACAGTTGTAAAGTTTATAACAAACTCACCAATTTAGTGTATAGAAGTGTATATTCAATACATGTATAAAGTATGTATAAAGTGCGATTGAAAATATTTGTGTCAGTGATCTATAAGCTGTTGATGAAATCCATTTATCAAAAAGAACATATATGAATAGGCTGAAGCTGTTAATAATGCAGCCAAAGCCACCTAGTAGGCATTCTTTACCTAATAAAGGTTTGGGCAAAGACTGATGGATAAAAAACTGATGGGCAAAATTTTACCCCTGAAATATTTATGATATTGATGATATCCTGGATTCCATAAATTTATATTTAATTTAATTCTTCATCAAAAAAAAATTTTTTTATAACAAACCTTTGTAACTCGAATGATCCTCAGTGGCCTAGCTTGGCATCAGATCACAGGCAGTCACCTCTGTGTGGGTTGAACTCCCAAAAATTGCAATACTGGAACAATACAGGACATAAAAACCCATCTTTGGCCTTTGTAACTCAAGGTTTAGCCAATAAAATTTGATAACCATGTGAAAAATGTTATTATTGCAAAGCCATTCTAATGATAACTTTTCTGATTACATTTTCAAGAACCAAGCATGGCGACTTCAATACATATGAAAAATAACAATGACAAGGCATTAAAATAGATCAATTGAGTGAATATTAAGGACAATTCAAAATACTAAACAAAGAGTCCTATATATTTAAAGATTAAAACAAATCCATTCCACATGGCTTTTCCATTTCAAAGTATTTTTGCACTCATTACTGATGTCTTCATGTCATTTACAGTTCAGCAGCTTTACATTTAGGAAAGTGATTTCATTGATTTATTAAGGACTGCAAAACATCTAACTTAGAATGAGTTATAAATAGAAATGCTTTTCCAGTTGTTTTCAAAATAATTACGCATAGTTTGAATTTTTAAAAGTAATCTTTAATGGTATGGTAATGATGATATGAACATCTACATTTATCAAGATAATTTTCTTGATAAATTGTCAACGCATATTATAATTGCCCCAAAAAAATTTATTGGCTTTAGATTGTTATAGGCTATCAGAGATTCAGAGAGAATTATCTGATTGAAGCAGCTTGACTCCACATGCAGCCTGTAATTCCAGAAATTCAGGTTTTATAGAATTCCGGTAAATCTGGAGCTCTATTCAGAAAGGGGTTCAAGATCAAGTCTAGGGTACTACACAGCTGAGCTTGATCCCCCTTTCTGAATACCAAATCTGGGATTCTGGGGTTTAGTATACATCGAAAATAAACCTAAACGAAAGATAAGATTTCCAACAAATAATACATGTTGTATGTATTCATTATTTTCAGTAATTGAGGTATGTTATCACTTTTATATTGTTATCCACAAATGTGTCATAAAGAAATATAATCGGTCGAAAGACATTTTATGGGCGATAATAGGATGTCAATATCCATAATCAGGCTCTGGTAGTTACTATAGAAATAGACAACGACGAGCGAGGGGTTATATGCGATTTTACAACGATTAGCGATATTAGGATCACGAAGGCGAAGCCTGAGTGATTCTAATGCGCTAATCGTTGTAAAATCGCATATAACCCCGAGCTCGGAGTTGTCTATTTCTATTCTAACATGACATTTGAAAATTATCTTATAAAAATTAGTTTTGAAGCTATTTTGTACAAAAATATACGAATATTTTTTAAGATTATTTATCAAATGGTGTAGTTGAAATATTGGAAGAGCCATAAATAAAATAACCCTTTCTTTGTTAAACGTCCTTAAACTTTTGTATATTCATATCAGTATATTATATTTTCAAATATAAGAATCCCTGAATATCGTATTTACTATTATTTTTTGTATTTAATAAAAAATCTAGGCTATTACTTGATTTTTTTTTTTTTGCGGAGCAGCATTGTGAGCGATAAAATAAAACTAGGGAAGTTATGCGGGGTTTTACAGAGCAAATTTTTGTGTCTTAGCCAATCAGAATCGCGGACACAGCCGTGTCATGTTAGAATCTCGGTTCGCTGCTCTGTACTGCTACCCTGCATAAGTTGGCCACAGTCATAAGTTGGCCGCGGCTCACCTACAGGCTCCAGAAAGACAAATAGGTTATTTTACACCAATGAAAACTGTTGCATATAATAAGTTTAGTGGCATTCTACCAGTAAACGCCCATGCTAAAGTTAAATTATTGCATTTAACAGCTTGATATTTTATTCTTTGTGATGTTCTGGTTTAAAATGTACTCATGTGTTGTATTGCAGTGATTTGGTTTCTACAGTGTTCTCATTTGAGATTTGTCATTCATCTGAATTTGTCTAAGATGTATTATCTGTGTACTTCAAAGTGAGGCTCATAAATATGTAATGAAGAGTTTGGTATAAAGATATACTACACAAGAATAAAGTCAGAGTCCTGTATGACAGCCAAGAGTTAAGAAATAAATTAGAATATATGTTAAACTAAGTTTGTTTTAATTAATACAAGCACAAACATTATAATTGGCGACGAGGATAAAACTAAAATAATTATTTTTACACTGTGATTACTCCTTTGGATAATACATGTTGATATATATAAAAAAAAAACATTATAACTTTGTTAAAGATGGCTACTGCATTACCACCATTTGAGTCATTTGAGGTGAACAGTGACCCCAATATTGGTGCAAGATGGAAGAAATGGATTAGCAAATTTGAAAACATGCTTGTAGCAATGGATATCAAGGATGACACAAGAAAAAGGGCCATGATGTTACATTATGCTGGAGATGAAGTGAATGATATCTTTGAAACTCTTGCAGATACCGGAGAGGCAAAAGAGTACAAGAAAGGTAAAGATGCGATCACAAAGTACTTTCAACCCAAAGTGAATAGTGAGTTTGAAGTGTACAAATTTCGACAAGCTACACAGCATCCTGGTGAGTCCATGGACACATTCTATACTCGTCTGCGTTCACTAGCTAGCAACTGTGGTTTTACAGACAATGATAAAGAAATAAAATCACAAATCATACAAAACTGTGTGTCTTCAAAGCTTAGATGAAAAGCCCTCAGGGATAATATGACTCTTGCAGATCTCCTGGATCATGCCAGAGCTGATGAACTGTCAGAATCCCAGGCAACAGAAATAGAAAAAGTGGACAACATTAACACAATGACAAAAAGGAACAAAACTTCATCAAAACCTTGGCAAAGATCAGGAAATCAATTTCAAAGAACAGACTCTCAATCAGGAAGACAGCAACAGAAAGGACCAGAAAACAGTAAGTGTTATCGTTGTGGTGGCAGTTATCCTCACAAAGACAAGTGCCCAGCAACAAATCAAACATGTCATAAATGTAATAAAACTGGTCACTTTGCAAAATGTTGTAGATCAAAGAACAGATTATTAAAGGTGAGGGAAATTGACAAAAAGGCATGTAACATAAATGAAAATTCTTCTAGAGAAGCAAGTGCAGATGAAGGTGGCAAGGATTATATCTTTAGTGTGGGGAAATCTGTGAAAAAGACTCCAACAGCTAAAGTAAAAATTGGAAGCAGTCACATCAATATGATGGTTGATTCTGGCTCAACAGTGAATATTATGAGCTATAAGACATATCAGTCAATTCAACCTGTGCCAACACTGAAATCTGCAAAAGGGGAAAAGCTGCTCCCTTATGCCACAAAGAAGGAAATTCCAATTGTTGGTAAGTTCCAGTGTATCTTAGAATCGAAGCATTGTTTCACAACTGGTACAGTCTATGTGACCAAGATAGATGCAGGTTCCATTTTAGGGTTTGAGTCTGCAGTTGAGTTGAAGGTACTACATATTGCAAATAGGATTCAACAAACCCATCAGTCTCCAGGTGCACAGAAAATATGTTCCAGACACCCTAAGTTGTTCCAAGGCATCGGAAAGCTCAAAGGAACAAAAGTAAAACTGCACATCAATGAAAGTGTTACACCAGTTGCACAACCACACAGGAGAATTCCCTTTCACATGAGAAAAAAAGTGGAAGCAGAGTTGCAAAGGCTTCAAGAATTAGATATTATAGAAGATGTCAAGGGACCGACCCCATGGGTATCACCTATAGTAGCTGCACCCAAACCTGGAAATCCTGAGCAAATCAGAATTTGTGTAGATATGAGGTGTGCTAATAAAGCAGTGATGCGTACGAGACACATCACCCCAACTCTGGAGGAACTCTTGAGTGACCTCAATGGAGCTACTATGTTTTCAAAGTTGGATTTAAACAAAGGATATCATCAGTGTGAACTGGATGAATCCTCTCGCCATATAACCACATTTTCTACTCATTTGGGGCTAAAAAGATACAAGCGGCTGAGTTTTGGAATCTCATCAGCAGCTGAACTATTTCAAAATGCGATAGAGCAGAGTTTAATTGGATTACAAGGTGTCAAAAACATGAGTGATGACATTCTGGTCTGGGGTAAAAATGCAGAAGAACATGACAAAAATCTGGAATCAGTCTTTCAAAGGCTACAAGAAAAAAATCTAACACTGAATAAGGCTAAATGTCAATTTCATTTGGACAAAATCAACTTCTTCGGACACATATTGTCAAGCAAAGGTGTTGAATGTGATCCTCAGAAAACCCAGGCAGTTTTAGAGGCCAGTCCCCCACAAAACGTAGAGGAAGTCAGAAGTTTTCTTGGGATGGTTGGGTTTTGTTCAAGGTTTATCCCAAATTACGCTGCAGTAAATGAGCCTTTGAGAAGGCTAACCAAGAAAGAAATAAAATGGCAGTGGGGTGCTCAGGAAGAAAACGCATTTCATACACTAAAACGTAGTCTGGCCAGTGCAAAGGTTATGAACTATTATGATTTCAACAAGTATACAGAAGTTATAGTAGATGGAAGCCCATTTGGCCTTGGTGCCATGCTAGTGCAGAAGGACAAACCAAATGATGTGAGCAAAGTAGTGGCTTATGCTTCAAGGTCACTTTCGGATGTTGAACAGCGATACTCACAGATTGAACGAGAAACCCTAGCAATGGTGTGGGCTGTTGAACGTTTTCACCTGTACTTGTTTGGTAGACCGTTTACTCTCATAACTGATCACAAGCCATTGGAAAGTATTTTCAACAAGCCAAAATCAAAGCCACCTGCACGAATAGAAAGATGGCTAATGAGACTACAAAGCTACACTTACAATGTTAAATACAGGCCAGGAAAGCATAATCCAGCTGACTATATGTCACGCCACCCAGTTAAACAGGGAATTTCGACCACTTCATCAGTGGTAGCCGAACAGTACATAAGTTATATTGTTTCCAATGCAGTCCCAAAGGCACTTACCCTAAAGGAAATACTTGAACACACAAAACAAGATGGGGATCTACAGGCAGTGATTAATGCCATTGAGACAGGAAATTTTGATAAACTACAAAAAATCCTTCCAAGTTACTATGGGATAAAAGAAGAACTAGCACTGGGGCAGGGAGTAGTTTTAAGACACTCCAAAATAGTTATTCCACAGGCTCTACAAAGCAGAGTTGTACGACTGGCACATGAAGGACACCAGGGCATAGTCAAAACCAAGATGCTTCTTCGAGAAAAGGTTTGGTTTCCAGGGATAGATGCTTTGGTTGAAAATACCATCAAGTCATGTATTTCATGTCAAGCTAGTACTCCCCAGAATCACATTGAGCCTTACAAAATGTCAGAATTACCAAAAGCACCATGGACAGAAGTCAGTGTCGACTTCTGTGGGCCTTTCCCAACTGGGGAATACTTGATGGTAGTGGTGGATGAATATACACGCTACCCCATTGTTGAAATTCTAAAGTCAGTTTCTCACAGATGTGTTATTCCACGGTTGGATCAAGTCTTTTCGATGTTTTCAATCCCTGAAGTAGTAAAAACTGATAATGGACCTCCATTTTCAAGTGATCAGTTTAGGCAGTTTGCCAGCTATTTGGGATTTCATCATCGCAAAATTACACCTCATTGGCCCAGAGCCAATGCTGAAGCAGAACGTTTCATGAAAACACTGTCCAAGATTATAAGAGCAGCGGTCACAGATAATGTGAATTGGAAACAAAATATGCACGTTTTCTTGCGGAATTATCGAGCAACACCACACTGCAGTACCGGAGCAGCTCCAGCTGAGTTACTGTTCAACAGACCATTTCGAACAAAACTTCCACAGGTACCACAACAAAGAATTACCAGGGATGCTCAAATAAGAGAAAATGACAAGGTAGCTAAAGACAAAATGAAAAACTATGGAGATAGGTTCCATCGCAAACAATCACCCATTAAGATTGGTGACACAGTACTCGTTAAGCAACCAAAGCAGAACAAACTTTCAACCCCATTCAATCCAAGACCTTTAGAAGTGGTAGACAAAAAGGGTTCAATGATAACAGCAAAGGATAGTGATCTGCAAATCACACGAAATTCTTCACATTTTAAGCAACTCCCAGATTCATTGAAGAAATCAGTCCATAAGAGTGAGGAGAACACAAGTGAACATGTGGATATCAGTGAAGGAGTACAGCACAACCCAGTAGACCAATCTAACCAAGAACTGACTGAAAGCCCAAGAAAGACTAACAATCATATGGAGGATTTCTACAAGCATCCCCAAAGAAATAGAAAACCACCAGTAAAGCTAAAAGACTATGTTGTAGGACAATTAAAATCAGAGTAAAATATGTAAAGACTGAAATAATGAACTTTTGTGAGCACAAAAACAAGTGTGATGACCAATTATTCATTATCAAGTTGTATCAGTAACATATGTATTCTGTCAGGTATAATGTCAGAAATGTTCTAACTTTGTGAGCAATTCTATGGTGCTTTGATCAGTTTCTAATATTGTGAGCATACCATAGTGCTTTGATCAATTGTGAACAAATTCTGAGTTTTTTTTTCATATAATTATTCTTGTATTTCATGTGTTATTTTTTTTCTAGGATAAGTTGGCTGATATTGTATATTAGATATGTAAAAGTGAGAATAGCAAATTTATGTGGAGTTAGGTTATAGGTTTAAAAGAGTTTTTCTAAATTTCACATTCAAAAAAAAAAAAAAAAAAAGAGGAGAGAAGGAACTCTCTGAAAATAAAACTACACAGAATGCTGGAAAAAAGTAAAAAATTACACAATTTTAGAGAGGGTTACTATGACTACCACTCTGGTTCAGCTTGTACAAACAACAACCTGTCAACATAAATCAAACAAGCCTTGAGGCAGTTCCTCTGTCCTCTATGCATAAAGGTTTCAAGTTTTCAACTATTATAGAGAATGAGTAACAGTGAGGAAACATTTGTGCCAAAGTAAAACAGCACTAGTTTCATGGTCATTATAATTTACATAAATTGTATTCACAGCTTCTGTGCAAGTTGGGGAGGGATGTGATGTTCTGGTTTAAAATGTACTCATGTGTTGTATTGTAGTGATTTGGTTTCTACAGTGTTCTCATTTGAGATTTGTCATTCATCTGAATTTGTCTAAGATGTATTATCTGTGTACTTCAAAGTGAGGCTCATAAATATGTAATGAAGAGTTTGGTATAAAGATATACTACACAAGAATAAAGTCAGAGTCCTGTATGACAGCCAAGAGTTAAGAAATAAATTAGAATATATGTTAAACTAAGTTTGTTTTAATTAATACAAGCACAAACATTATATTCTTCTGCCAGTATATTGTCAAATGATAACACACTATAATTAATAACTGGCGTGCATATTGTTACATTTGTTTCTAAGCTTTATATTTTAACATTTTGTCTCTATTATCGGCCGTTTTTACCGCAAACCGGAAATACCAGTGAACGCCCATTTTGTAGATATATAGAAGCATTTGCCCTTGACCTCTAACAAAAAAATATAAGGCCGGCGTTCACTGGTAGAAAGCCACTAACAATAATACATGGTTTCAGAGTGTAGTAGACCACTCATGTTAATGTCCTGTGAAGCTGTGGTGAAGGTGGCCAACTTATGACTGCGGCCAACTTATACAGGGAAGCAGTAGTGCACTACTGCTTGGCGCCATATAATGGCACACACCTCAAATTGGCACAAAACGGAAGTTAAAATATTTAATAACAATGGTTCTTTATCGCCCACACACGCGTATTTCTGCTTAACAAATAAGGTAGTGGAAGTGACGACAGAGATAATATACATATCTTCGGCAATTTCTGTATGCAAATTATGCCAATTTGAGGCCCTGATTTCATGTAGAAATTATATTAACGCTCATTAAAAACGAGTGTAAAATGTTTATTATTTTGATTTTATGTCAGAAAATACTTTTATAACTTGCGCTTGTGTCAATTCATATTCTAATAAAAAGAAATCCACGAAACTACACTTAAAACCAGCAAAAATAAGGTTTTTGTGTCCAAGTTGTGCCAAGTTACGGCGGGAGGCTGTACCAGTTACAATGCCAATGCTTGAGAAAGTATTTAACATTTATATCAAATTATAGCAGGTTTATATTCATCTTCAACCAAATTATCAAATGACATGCAAAATAAGTAATGCTTTTATTATGCTGGGCCACATTTCTTTGAAAGTGATGTACATACCATGGTATTTCTCAATATATCTTTAATATCGGCAGTTTTCACCGTAAACCGGTGTCCCATGAAATTTTTCCGTCATGAAATTCTTCTTCCTGTCTTACTACCCATTTCTACGCCATCGCACATGTACAGAAATGGTTATATTATAAACCGAAAACACTTTATTTTATATACTATTCAATATATTGTTGAAAGTTATTGATATTTTTACATTATATTTCTTAAACTATCCTTTAATTAACAACAATAAAATACTATAACAAATGAGAACCGTGGTTTAGAAGGGACGTAGAAGAAAAATTTTACCTCCGGGAAGAATTTCACGTTACACCGGAAATACCGATGAACACAGTTACCGGTGAATGCCCATTTTGTTTGCAAATAGAAGCATTTGTCCTTGACCTCTAGCAAATAAATATAAGGTGGACGTTCATTGATAGGTGGGCATTTACTGGTAGAAAGCCACTTACCGTTCATAATAGTGGTAAAGACGGCAAACCGGATAGTTGGTTTCTATTTAATTTATATAAATGTAAACAAAATCCAGTAACAAATGTCCAAGAACCGGTTCCCGAAATGTCCCATATTTTGCGTCAAACATATAAAATATTGCACAGAAACGCTTTAAAATATTTTCTTGTGTAATATTTTGCCAATATACAGTGAAATAATATCCAAAACTCAAACTTTATCAAAAAATAAACCGCATTTTAGTTGAAGTTATTTTTCATGTACACACACAGAAGATTTTTCAGTTTGACTACAGTTTGGTGTATACTAATTCGAACGAATCTGGTTTTCGCCAAATTTTTGTTTTAGGGACCCGGTTTCCATATTTACTTTCGATCGCAACACTAGTTCATAATGCCACCAAACCAAAACGGCTCCTCAAAAAAGCCAACCACATAACATAATGGAAACCAGTCATAACTCCAACAAAGGGAAACACCATATCCAAAACCCCAAGATAGAGTGATTTCGATGAAATTTTTGGCCCACAGGGTATCTGCAGAGTAGCCATCCCAATTTTCAAAAACTTTTTGTCTCGCCAAAAATGGCGGCCATTTTGAATTTTTGGCAAAAATTGTAAAACACAAAAATGCTTAAGTCTCCAAAAATGGTGGCCATTTTGAATTTTCTAATTTTTCACAAAAATTACCAAAAAAGGCTTATATCTCAAAAACAATGCTAGATAGAGTGATTTTGACGAAAGTTTTGACCCACAGGGTATCTCAAAAGAGTACCCATCCCAACTTTCAAATAAATTTTTGTCTTGTCAAAAATGGCGGTCATTTTGAATTTTCGAATTTTTGGCAAAAATCATTTTTGTGATTGCTCAATACCTAATAAACTACGCAGACTTTGGTAGCCACAACAGTATAAGGCTATAAGCAGAGCATTTTTAAAATACTTTAGCACTCACCTTTATATCCTTTTTAGGACGCTTTGTTTTTGCTGTGCAGAAACATTATCTTTTTTTTACAAGCAATCCTCTAGTTATCTTTGCTATCAGGTTTCAATGAAGTGGAGTGTTTGTTTTTTGGTTTGTCTATAGGATTACTCATGAATAGGTTGTGTCAGTAGTAACTGGACAGTGGATTAGTTCCCCCCACCAATATGCCTCCCCTCAATGACAATTAGATCCCCTAGAAGTGACTCTAGGTTGTATGTTATTGTGTACAGCTCACTCTTGAGTTCACTTCATACCTTTTATCACACCTACTATCAACAGTTAACTTTAAACTATCAAAGGAAGTTAAAAGCTCTAGTGTAAATGAAATGATAAAAAGCAAATCAAATTCAATCATGTTTTGAAATGTAGTCTTCAGTCCAGTTCTGAAAGATATAATACTTAACACTTTCAATGTACCTTAGTTACCTAATTTGACACCACCTAATGTATATATAAATTTGTTAACATCTTGCTGAATGTTTCATGTTTTCCTCATTCATAATACTCTTGCTAGTGAATGTGATAGAAAACCCTGTAAAATTATAGATGTTTGGTTTATACCACATAGGAATAGAGTACACATAACTGAACCTGCGAAGAGCAACCACCTGCAAAGAGCAACCACTTTTGCATTTTCCCCTGGGTGGTTGCTCTTCACAGGTTCGACTGTACTGCATGTAACAGTTATTTGTTAAAACTCTTTGTACAATACAGATATGGTAATTCTACTAAAAAGATACAAAAATGCTTATATCTCGAAAACCGTGCAAGATAGGGCGATTTCGACGAATTTTTTGGTCCACAAGGTATCTCTGCAGATTAACACATTTTATGAAGAATTGTTGAATTTTTCGCGAAGATTGCAAAAGACAAAAGCGCTTATATCTCGAAAACCGTGCAAGATAGAGCAATTTTGATGACATTTTTGACCCGCAGGGTATCTCTGCAGAGTAGCCATCCCAATTTTCAAATAATTTTTGTCTCGCCAAAAATAACGACTATTTTGAATTTTTGAATTTTTTGCAAAAATTGCAAAACACAAAAATGCTTATATCTCGAAAACCGTGCGTTATAGAGTGATTTCGATGAAATTTTTGATCCATAGGGTATCCCTGCACATTAAGACATCTTTCGAAAAATTTTTATCTCGCCAAAAATGGTGGCCATTTTGAATTTTTCGCAAAAATTTCTAAAACACAAAAATGCTTATATCTCGAAAACCTTGGTGGATAGAGCGATTTCGACGAAAAATTTGACCCACATACTATCTCTGCAGAGTAGCCATCCCAATTTTCAAAATATTTTTGTCTTGCCCAAAATGGCGGCCATTTTTGATTTTTGAATTTTTTGCAAAAAATGCAAAACACAAAAATGCTTATATCTCGAAAACTGTGCAAGATAGAGCGATTTTGACCAAATTTTTGACCCATAGGGTATCTCTGCAGATTAATACATTTTTCGAGAAAATGTTTGTCTCACCAAAAATGGAGGCCATTTTTAATTTTCGAATTTTTGGCAAAAATTGCAAAACACAAAAATGCTTATATCTCGAAAACTGTGCAAGATAGAGCGATCTCGACGAAATTTCTCACCTGCAGACTAGCCATGCCAATTTTGAAAAAAAAATTTTCTCGACAAAAATTGTGGCCATTTTGAATTTTCAAATTTTCGGAAAAATTGGAATACACAAAAATGCTTATATTGCAAATAATAATTAACCCTTTCAACAAACAATTATGCTTTTCAGTAGCTCAAGAAAAGCAGAAAATGAATATCCATTCAGAGGACAGTACCAAGGAAAATAACTATCATCCAGCCAAAAATATACACATTAGTTTCCTCCCTACAAACCTTAGACACAATATGTTATCACAATTGTTACGTACATGTCATTAATCTGTATTACCTGTTTGACATACAGGTGGCCAATCAATATACGTCATTTTTGTGATTGCTCAATACCTAATAAACTACGCAGACTTTGGTTGCCACAACAGTATAAGGCTTTAGGCAGAGCATTTTCTTAATACTTTAGCACTCACCTTTATATCCTTTTTGGGACGCTTTGTTTTTGCTGTACAAAAAGATTTTTTTTTTTTGCAAGCGATCCTCTAGTTTTTAGTTTACTTAATTGTCTTATATTAATACTTAATCTTTACATATATTTTCTTTCTCATAGACTTTTTTTCTCTACTTAAACATTATTTGGACCTTTATATAACAGAAACTGTTCTGAAAGCATCCCGATCTTTGTACTGTTTCCACTACTTCAAAATCTCATGGTTTTGAAAACTATTTCCCAAGGTTGTGGGGTACGGGCATCTCTGATGCTATTTTTGTATACTTTTTTTATCAGAACTAACATATTTTGATAAATCTAACTTCCTGTTAGTGATTTGGCTATGCTAAACAAAACTTTTTTCGTAATATGTTTGGTGAAATCCTGGATTTGGACTCTTGAGTAGACAATATTCCCTCCCACCCCCAATGTCAAATGACATTGAAATATTTTTATATTCAATATATCACTGTCCACACAGCCAACAATGTATACCTATCAATATTTAGCCATTTTCCAGTGGTCATTAATTGAGTAGTATGAATACACAGATAAATTTATTCAAATACTTTTGAGTAAGAATATGAATACGAATACCACAAGTCAGTATAACTGAAGGAAGACCATTAATTATACAAACAACAATAATTCAAGATTCAATTAATTAATCTATTATCCTCCCTAATAGCATACTCAGTATTCTTGTAATACTTGATTGTATATAAAATACAGCCACGGTTATTAAGGTTTTTTTCGAAACAATAATTTTTACTTAAAATGTCTTTTTATTCTTGGGACATGTTTTGCTCTAGAAGAGGTTTTTGATATATTTTGCTGAACAAAAGGCCTTAAAGAAAGGCTGCAGAAATTGTATATGAGGATGTACTTTCACTTCTATCCAAAATACGATTTCATTAAAGCCTTAATTTACAAAGGGCTTCTTTGCAAAGATTGGAAAACATGATAGGCAGTGTAAGTCAGTCACTGTTCAATATAGTGTCCTGTGAGTCAACCTCTTTATGCATGTAATTGTTTCAATATTGTGTATAATATTAATCATGAAGATATAAGACAAGGTTATGGGGACAGTAGAACTGTTGATAGATGTAAATTCTCTTTGGTAATGATTATGGATTGTAAAACGTATGTGATTTAAATGACTTGTCTTACTTCATTCCAATACGCACTTAAACATGGCAGGTGAGATTGGGGACGAAAGTCTGCAATACAAAATCCCGTATTTTTTATCCAATGTTTATCACAAAGGAAATAAAGATTATTGATGTTTTAAGATGATAGACTGCATCACTGATGTAGGTCAAAACAGGGGCACAGATAATAAATATAAACAATTGTATATTGCAAAAATGATGAGGGGCATAATATTTTTTGTAAATTTTTATTTATTGACCTGTCATTACATAATTGAAAGTAGGTGTTATTTTATGGACTTCATTTGAATAACACTAGTTAGATGAACCTTTAGTCGACAACAAATTATTAGTAATAGCATTAAAGTAATAACACAAATTAATGGATAAAAATATATCAATACATTACAAAGCTTTGTTAAATGAGAACATGAGATCAACAGCTTCAGTTCAACTCTAGAATCAAACAAATTCTTCACAATCATAATAATTCAAACCTGTTTAAACAAGGTACACAGTACAAAATCTAAAGCATTCATATAGAGCTACACTGCATTGCATTTTAAATTGAAACATCTCTGAACGAGGAACTCAGGTGCATAAACAATCGATATGATCAAAGCAGCTTCACAAAGCATAGATCTTGTCAAAATAGTGTTCGATTTTAGTTCTGTGTTGACCTGTTTATTTGTGAAAGTTGTATTTTATTTTTGAAAACATTAAAAATTATATGTAGGAAGTTGATACTTGATAGGGATATTGGTTAAGGGGTGTAGGTGTGCAATGTCATGGTATGACCTTGATTTGACCTTTAACCTTGCTGCAGTGACCTCAAGTTCGGAAATCTTGTCTGGCCTTAATCTCAGTAACAGTAAGGTGTACAAAGTTAACACTTGGTAGGGACATTGGTAAGGGGAGTAGCTGTGCAAAGTCATGGTATGCCCTTGATTTGACCTTGCCGTAGTTACCCTGACCTTTAAAATTTTAATTGTGGTATTTTTAGGAAACAGTGTAGGAAGTTGATACTTAGTAGGGACATTGGTTAGAGAGTGTAGGTATCCAACGTCATGGTGTGACCTGGATTTAACCTTTGACAATGCTGTAGTGACCTTGAGATTTAAAATCTTTTCTGGACTATATGTCAGAGTCTGTAAGGTGTAGAAGGTTGATATTTGGTATGGATATTGGTAGGGGTTGTAGGTATACAATGTCATGGTGTGACCTTGATTTAACCTTTGACCTTGCTGTAGTGACCTTAAGCTTTAAAATCTTGTCTGGATTATTTCAGAGAAACTATAAGTTTGTAGTAGACACACTCAACTCCCACCTCTGAGGTGTTTGGTTCAAACCCCGGAGCCTATGTGGGAAAGTTGGTAGCTGCCTAACATTGGTCGGCCCTTTGCCCATAAAACTTGTTGCCCGTTGTGATATGACCTATACAGTGTTGAAAGCAATGTTGAAACCTAAATAAATAAATAAATAAACACTTCACAGGAACATTGGTTAGAGTGTGTAGGTGTGCAATATCATGATGTGACCTTGATTTGACCTTTGACTTTGCCATAGTGACCTTGACCTTTAAAAGTTTGTCTGGGATATATTGCAAAACTGTAAGACGTAGGTAGGTTATTTTTGGATGGGTCATTGGTTAGGGAGTGTAGATATGCTAAATCATGATGTGATCTTTAACCTTGGCTCAACCAAAATGTGTTCACCTGCCATATTTTAGACATACCATCATATTACCCATTACCTTGAACGTCCTACAGAAGTTTTGAAATGTTTAAAATTTCAGCCTCTGATTTGGGAAGCCTTTGGCATGAAAACGGTCATGCACAGATAAATTTCTTGCTACAGAAACTGAAGGTGTAATCCATGGTGTATATAAGGTTGTGACTAGGTGCTCTTTTGGTGTATAGCACAGTGACACAAGGTGAGTGGAGGTAAATGGTATTTTACCCAGTTTGTGGAATTTGTGTTGTTTTCATGTGTGGGACAATGAGAACTTGAATGTGTACAGTTACTTACAGTAGATTTGTTGAAGGTAGAGCAGCCATAAGTAGAATGTTGCCACAAATAGAAGTAGTTTTAAATTTGGAACAAAAAATATCAGTGCAAAAATACAAGGATAACGAGAAGTTTGACTTAAAGAAGGTGTTTCTTTTCCAATGCTAACAACAAAGAATGAGCAGAACGTAAAATCAATGTGTATATAGAAATGTCAAAATCCTTGAAAGATACGACAATGTATCAGCTTTGTGTTACTGTGTACCTCACTCATCATTTACGAATATCTTGTTTAAAGACTATTGTGTCAGTAAGTTCTGAACACCAAATAAATAGATGACCCAGTCGAGTGATTACAGAAGTAAGTATTGCAAGAGGGTTAAATTGCATGAGATCTGCATTACTTCATATTTTTCAAAGTGGTTGTAACTAAAAGTTGCCCTAAGTAGAAGTAAGCTGCTGACATTTAACAGCTTTAACTTATGGATGATCCATACTGCAAAGAATTCGTTGACTGGAATAAATTCAACATGAGGGTTCAATTATTGCATTGAATCTGGATCCATATGCAAAAAATTTGGTCAGAAAAGTTAACAGAAGTGAAAGTCCCCCCCCCCCCCAAATTTAAGCATACCATGACATGGGGATATATATAAATATGTAAATATAAAATGTGTGGCTTTGTAGCCTCACAGTAAATGTGTCTTGCATTCAACTGGAGTATATTTGTAGCCTCACAGTAAATGTGTTGTGCATTCAACTGGAGTATATTCACTTGCCAGACTATTAGCTGTGAAAAATGTTTTAATTACATTAATGCATCTTACCTAGTGGACAAATGTGTTTGCCTGATGCGCTGCTGGTCTCGCCCCTCAGCCTGAGATGGGCTCTTGCCAGGACTAGTAGTGTTCTAATCACTCATCAGGTGGCCGTGCTGCCCCAAGATATTGCTAGATGGAGCAACATACTTCCTCATTTTTGTTTGGCATGATGTGGGTTAAACAAAATTTCAAAGATTTCTTTTCTGGAGTTTTTACATCAAAGACAATTTTTTACAAAGGAAAACCAGTATTATGTAAAACATTATTTATAGAAGCACATTTTGTCTTCTTCTGGCCAAGATTGCCAAAAGTATGGGTATTTTACAGTAAATTTTGACCCTGCATCCATGAAATATTGATTCAGAAAAGCATCAGTACTGTGCTATATTGCATACTACAAGCCTTTTATATGTATATCTACCAAGAACGACTGTTTCCTGTCCACTTCGCCATATAAAGACATTTTAAAAAGATTTTCCTTCATATCTATTATACAAACAAATGGATTGTCTTCTTCGGATGTCATCTCCAGCAAATGCTGTAAGTGGCAAGCCACTTGCGAGATATAAATAGATTTTCTGTCTTCACATATCCACCAGCTAATGATGTGTCAAGTCGCTTGTGACAAATCACTAATTAAGCGTCCATGAAAGGGCGCTTATTTGTTTTCGCCTCAGTTTCCTCGCCACCGCCGCCGCATTATGGTCTCCCTTGAATATCTCCCGTATTAGTAGAAGGTTTCAAACCATATTTGGCAGTTATATACCTTAGGCGTGGGGAAATTTTTCTGCATACTTAAATTTGACCTTTGACCTTTATGAAGGTCACATGATCAAAAACTTTTTTTTTAAGTACACCCCCCCCCCCCCCCCCATCACTGTTCAGGAAAAACTACTTGCTACAGAGGCTTATAATTTGACACACCTGTTCATACTATCGAAAACGCGAGCTGATTAGATTTTGGGAGCAATCCCTTGAAAAATGTTTCATTTATGAGTGATTTTCTGACACCTTCCAATCTGAAAGCCTTAAATTTAGGCCAACCCCCCTATTATCTTCTTAAGTATTGCATTTAGAGCTATAAAATGTACTGGGAGGTAATAGGAAACCATATGTGGAGAGTCTACATAGCAGGTCAGTTTTACCCCACGGCCCCCCCCTTATGGGTCAAACTGGGGTCATAAAATAGCTGATTTTGAGTTTTTGCCTTATATCTCCTTTATTGTTGCTTTTATAGCTTCAGAATGTATTAAGAGGTATTGGGAAAGCATATATGGAGAGTCTAAATAGCCGGTCAGTTTTACCCCCCGACCCCCCTTATGGGTCAAACTGGGGTCATAAAATAGCCGATTTTGAGTTTTTGCCTTTATCTCCTTTATTGTTGCTTTTATAGCTTCAGAATATATTAAGAGGTATTGGGAAAGCATATGTGGAGAGTCTAAATAGCCGGTCAGACCCCCCGACCCCCCCTTATGGGCCAAACTGGGGTCATAAATAGCTGCTTTGGAGTTTTTGCCTTATATCTCCTTTATTGTTGCTTTTATAGCTTCAGAATGTATTAAGAGGTATTGGGAAAGCATACGGTGCAGCTTTGTGCATTCTTAGCTTTACAGCATGCTTATTAAAACCACAAAGCATTTTAAACTTAAAGGACGCTTCGCTTTTGTTAGCAAAAGCATTCCTCTAGTTTTATTGAGGAAACATACAACTATCACAGAAGTTAAGCAGCATGGGCCACGGTTAGTGCTTGGATGGGTGACCATTTCTACAGAAGATGACTGATTTTATGTGTTATCCTTCATCCCTGCCTAGCAAATTTATAGATATCCAATTGCCTCATCAACACCAGACTGGTGCTGTTCATGTGACTACACAGATAAACAATAGCGTCAGAGCCTATCGGTCTCTTATGGACCATACCACTCACACAAAATTTACTTTATTAACTGGACCTGTGCTCGTCCTGTGACCAGACCTGTGCTGGTCCTGTGGCAGAAAATTGCAGTTCAGTAAGGGCTACACACCCTCACATGGAATAGCACTGCTTCATTCCATGGCAAGTACTGGTCTTATGACAACATATACACAGTGCGCCAGAACCTACCAGTCTGGTACTGGTTACACATCTCCTCACAGAGGAAGTTTTGCTTCATCCACCATACTAAGTGTTGGTCTTATGACAGGGTGTCAGATCCTACCAGTCCGATACTGGCTGCACACCCTGTCATGGGAAGGCTGCTTCATCTACCATGCCAAGTCCTGGTCTTATGACAACACATACACAGAGTACCAGATCCTACCAGTTCTAGACTAGCTACACACCCTCTCATAGAAGTTTGCTTCATCAACTAGACCAGGTACTTGTTCTTTGCTACCATTCCGGATTTGGCACCAGTCCTGTTTATCTCAGGGAATGTATTTTTCGCTGGATTCAGTCAACAGTGACAAACATCCAAAGGGTGCCATTGCCTATCAGTCTGGTAGTGTCTACACACCCTCTCACAAAAGAAGTTGCCTTCACCCACCAGGCCAAGTGACAACACATTAACATACAGGGTGCCAGAGCCTATTGGTGCAGTAGTGACTACACACCCACTTATAGAAATTATCTTATGAAAAGCAATGGAAGCTGGTATTTAATAAAGGTGCATACTACCAACCTGTTTTGGTGGTGGTTTTATTGTTGATGCTGCACTTACATTGAGGAAGAAACCCACAAGCATGAGACCTCAGTTACTGCTCCAGAGCCCTATCTGGTTGATTCCCCGTACCCTCTAGAAAGCCTGATTACAGGTATGGGCCCTAGGTCCTAAGATAAAAAGGTTATTAGTCAACCTTCCAATCTGCAAGTCACCAGCAGCAACCATGG
Source organism: Sabellastarte sp. h YS-2021 (assembly GCA_964017235.1). Classification (NCBI taxonomy): domain Eukaryota; kingdom Metazoa; phylum Annelida; class Polychaeta; order Sabellida; family Sabellidae; genus Sabellastarte; species Sabellastarte sp. h YS-2021. The sequence continues at coordinate 91,157,227 of OZ024934.1, forward strand.
AGGCAATTTGGGTTCAGGAATCAGGGCAGAAACTGGGGTAGTGGTTGTGGTACACCACAGCTCTCAAAACTGAAAAATAAATCTGGAAATGTGAGAATAAATAAAGCTGCACAAGATCATGTAGAAGGCTGGCTGCAATTCTTTTGGCAGGCCTGGCGGTCCAAGGATGTTTTCCAGCTTGAAGGACCACAAACTACCCTTCACGATGAGACCTTTTGCGAACTGGTCACCTTTGATCATCAGCAGATGTGGAAATCCCCCCAGGAACAGCTATTTGAAGGAGGCTTTGCATTCCCTGATGGACAAACAGGCAGCAGAAAAGCAACAAAAGCCCATTCAGTGGCACCTGAATAATCATTGGCATGTCCCTGGGTCCTTGGAGAAGATCATACCTCTGCCTAAGTCTCTCCATTATCATCTGTTGTGGCTAGATGAAAACAATATGATCAACTTTCTGTACCCACTTCGGCACACTCAGCAACTGTTTACAGATGCATTAAACAAAGGTTAGGATGCACACTTTGGTGACTGCACTACAAAAGGTCTCTGGTCTTGGCTTCATAGAAATATTAGACACCAAGAGGATTGGTGTGCTGTCTCCTTATATCATTCACTTAGCTTCTTGTCTAAGAATACTATACTAAGGATACTATTGGACCAGATTGTGTAGCTCCAGTGATCTTTTCAGCTCTGGTACCCACACTTGATAGGCCCCTTAAGGAGGATAGAGTACTCTCCCCAGTCAGAGCATAACAAGCTATTACTTGAACAAAACCATAGACCTCAGGGAGGGCAAGTTTTTGTCTCATTCAAGAAGAGCTTTGCAAAGGATATCGTGCAAGGAACTATCTCTTCTTGGATCAAACAGACTGTGCTATTGTGCTATCAGCTTTCAGATGAGGATGCTCTGAAGCTGCATCAGGTTCTGGCCCATGATGTCTGAGCCTTTGCAGGTTCCAAGGCCTCCCAGGGAGGAGTTTCCTTGTACTAGATCCCTTCAGCCTATCACTTGAAGTCGCGCAACACCTTCACTCAATTCTGTTTGAAGGATGTGGCATGGGCTGACTCAGAGCTCTATCATCTGGGTCCAGTTGTGGTGGCACAACAGATCTGCCAGATCTTCACTGTCTTGCACATAGTGTATATAAAGAAGGGAAGCTTCTTTTTCACTTTAGAATTTTACTTCCCTGTGTGCTGCCATGAACAAAATGGCAGATGAGAGAAAGCCTTATTCCTATTCACCTTCTCAGGAATCCTCTTGACTGAACTTTATTTTCCTCACTTTTTTTCTATGATCGGTTCAAGTGGAAAAGCAAAAGTGGGGTTGTTGGGGGAGGGGATGTTCGACACCAGTTAAATCGGTAAGCCTTGTACTCTAAGGATCTTTATTAGTTCTCAGAATTCTCATCAAGTCCTCTTGTGACCTACCCTCTATCCACTGGGTAGTTATTCTGCATTTGTCCACTAGGTAAGATGTAGTAGCATAATAAAATGGAAAGCTTAATAAGTAAATAATTAATAATTGTATCCTCAGAAATCAGGGATAGTATTGATCATGCAACAGTCATCGTACACGTACATGCCCTCATCCACAGAGATTTTCTTGTGTTCAACCTACAAGCCACATTTCTTTTGAGAATTTCTTTTAAACTTTGTAAGTGGCTTGCTGTGGCAGAGATCTGGCCACCCTATTCTTTTGGTAGCTGAGGGGAGTCAAAAGCATCAAACATTTTGAACATTGCTTGTGTTCAAGCTATAGGGCACAGTTTCTTTTAGATTTTAATATTTTATATTTGGTGAATGAATTGGTGGTTATGATGTCTCCCCACCCTATCTTTTTTGTAGGCCTTTGGTCAAAATCATGTGAGTAATAGCTGTTTTAGGTTTTATAAGAAAATGGCTTATAACTCAAAAAGTGTTGCATGTAGAGTATTTGCATAGAATATGTAATTCACAACTTTATCCTTAGCTATAAGATAAGATTTAGTTTGAATCTCTATTGCATTAAATAAGAGAGAAATAGCTACTTTTTATATTGTAGCAAAATACCATAATGAGTAAATGTCTAATATCGTCAAAACTATTAAAGTAAAAAATGTTCTTCATGAACTGTTAGACAGTCTTAGTAATAATAAAGTTTCAGGCCTGTCGTGCATTGCACAGCAAAGAATTAGCTACTTCTTGTTTTTAGCAAAGTAATACATTGAGTAACTATCAAATACTTTAAAAAGTATTGCACCTAGCCAATTTTTCTCTGTATTTTATGCAGGTACTTTAGGGTACACAGTGAAGTTGTGCCTGTAGCTCATTGTATAGTTGAGTAATAGCTAGTTTATTTACTCATTGTTGAATAAATCACTTGTAACTTTAAAAAAAACCTGCTTCTAGAGGTTTGCTATGTTCAACCAACCCATAGGAAATCATATGCTGTGAATCTTTTCATGTGATCAGATTTGACCCTTGACCCCTTCTTTAAGGTCAAATCATGGAGAGTTATCTTGAATTGTCTTTATCTCACTTGTAGTGGTTTGGCATGTATAAACAACTTATAGGAAACTTGACCTGTGACCCCTATGACAAGCTCAAATGATGAACTAAATTTTAAAAAGGATTATATCTCACTTATTTTTGCTCATATAGATTTGGAATGTTGATATAGCTTACAGGGAAACCTTGGCCCACCGATCTTCTGATGTGGTCAGATTTCAACTTCTGTTCCTCATTCAAGGTTAAACAATGAAACTGAACTTTCAAAGGCCTTTAATTTGGGTTTGGGTTGTTCATATAACTTAAAGGAAACCTTATTATGATCTCCCAATGGTTCAAAGTTTGTATGTAACTAAGGCTCATAATCAGCGAATATTTACATGTGCACACAACGAATTTGTAGGCCTGTAACTTCTGTAAGTCATTGCATAGCTGACTAGTAGCTACTTTGAATGACTCGCTATTGAGTTAATCACTTGAAACTGAAAAACAATTGCTTTAAGAGGTTTCCTATGTAATACCAACCCATAGGAAATCATTAGCTGCATATCTGTTGATGGAATCACAGTTGACCTTTGATCCCCTTCTTCAAGGTCAAACACTGGTAATCAAACTTTAAGGTGCCTCTATCTCTCTTATTTTTGCTTCTACAGGTTTCATTTGTAAAACCAACCCACATAAAATCAAAAGCTTGGATCTTTTTAGGATCTCAGATTTTACCATGGACTCCTCCTTCAAGTTGAAACAGTGTTAGTAAAACCCAAAAATGCTTCTACAGTTTGCTTTGTTTGGGGATACACTGCCAGCTCGCAATAAGGCAAGCAGTAAATTTGTAGTTAGTACCTTACCTAGTAGACAAAGGGATTCCTACCCAACTTTTCCCACAATATACATCTCAAAGGGACGTACTAAGGGCAGTAAACAAAAAGAAGAAGAATGTTGCTCCATCTAGTGAGAGCTTAGGTCATCACAGGCACCTGTTAAGTGAACAGGACACTACCGTTTCTGGCCACAGCCCAGTTCAGGACATTTTTTTTCTGATTTTTGGCAAAACAAGCAGTGTGCCAGGCAAATGCATTTGTTCACTAAGTAAGATATTAACTTATAAAAATTTAATTTACTTATTAAATTTTTCATTATTTGCTTATTTATTGCTTTTTCCACTACAAAGTAGTTTTCCCTGATATATTTTATTATCTCCCGCCGGCCGAAGGCCGTGGTCGGGAGATTATAAAACGCCTTCCGTCCGTCCGTCCGTCCGTCCGTCCGTCCGTCCGTCCGTCACGTTTTTGCATAAACCTTAATATCTCATTCATTTATGAACATATCTTCACCAAATTTGCAGGGAATGTTTATGGCTATAAAAACCTGTCTCTGAAAAATTTTAGCCTCACTTTGAAAAACCAAATGGCCGCCATAGCTAATTGTTTGAAAATCCTAAAGGTGCTCTAAATCTTGAAATATTCCACCTAGCTTCATCAAATTCGCACAAAAGCTATATGGCTAGAAAAGCTAGCCTGATAATAAATTTGACCTAGTTCAAAAAACAAAATGGCCGCCATATCGCATGTTTAATGTCGAACAGGGTTATCCTATTAAAAAGGCCTTATATCTCCCCTGCATATTGCATATCTTCACCAAATTTGCAGGGAATGTTTATGGCTATGAAAACCTGTCTCTGAAAAATTTTAGCCTCATTTTGAAAAACAAAATGTCCGCCATAGCTAATTGTTTGAAAATCGTAAAGGTGCTCTAAATCTTGAAATATTCCAGCTAGCTTCATCAAATTTGCACAAAAGCTATATGGCTAGAAAAGCTAGCCTGATAATAAATTTGACCTAGTTCCAAAAACAAAATGGCCGCCATATCGCATGTTTAATGTCGAACGGGATTATCCTATTAAAAAGGCCTTATATCTCCCCAAATATTGCTCCTAGAGGTTCAGAATGTGAAAACAACTTGTACGAAGTCATGGCCTGGTAATCTTTTCCATGTGTTGAATTTGACCTTTGACCCCTGCTTCAAGGTCGTCACACTAAAACGTCCTCATTTCTCCCATATTATTGGTGCTGTGGCTTCAGATTGTAAAGACAGACCATGAAAAGCAAAGGCTGTGGTCTAAAATTGTAAACAGCTTCCATGCGTGTGTGCATCTGTTTGTGCATCCGTCCGTGCATCCGTTTGTCAGGTTTCAGCATAAACCTTAATATCTTATTCATTTATAAAGACATCTTCATCAAATTTGCAAGGAATGTTTATGCAAAATTTTGGCATCATTTTGGAAAACAAAATGGCCGCCATAGCCAATTGTTTAAAAATCATACAGTTGTTCTAAATGTCGAAAATTCCAGCTAGCTTCATCAAATTTACATTTTAAGAGGCCTTCTATCTCCCCTAATATTGCTCTTTAATTAAAACTCTTGGCCTTCAAATGTTTTGTCTGAGAAAAATTTTGGCCTTATTTTGAAAAACAAAATGGCCACCATATCCAATTATTTAAAATTCATTAAGATGCTCTAAAACGTGAAATATTTCAGCTAGGTTCATCAAATATGCGCAAAATATATATGGCCAGGAAAGTTAAGCTGATAGTAATTTGACCTACTTTCGAAGCCAAAATGGCTGTCTTATCACATGTTAAATGGGATTATCCTATTAAAAAGGCCTTATATCTCCCTTATCATTGCTAATAGGGGTTCCAAATGTGAAAACAACTTAAAGGAAGTAAAGGCCTGAGACTGCTGACTTTTACCTTTGACCCATTCTTCAATGTCAAGTGGGGTTATCTTACTATAAAGCCCTTATCTCGTTTAGTTCTCCATTATTACTGATTCCAGGCGGGAGATAAATGCTGCGGCAGTGGCCTTGTTTTCAAAACAAGTACACACAAAAAAAACCACTGTGCCAAAATGTGCAGGTTTTGGACAAAACAGTCACTGTAATATGAATAGAAAATGTTGACAAATTCTGCCGAATATACGGATGCGGTGCAGTATGAATCAGCCATTACACCAGATCCCCTATGTTACATGTCAGTGATTAAAATAGATGCCATGTTATGTCTGATAGGGTTCCCCCACCGAATGGAACAGACTCCCACAATCAGTATAGTCACAGCAGACGATAACAGGTTTCCGTAGCCAGCTAAAGACCCATTTGTTTAGACTGGCATATCCTCCACCATAGTACATCTCCCTGGCGGGCGCTAATTTTAGATCTCAACCTGATATGTCCCTGGACTTTCCCTTTTTGACCTCAAGCGCATTAGAGGATGTTACATCAATTTTGCGCTATATAAATGTTTCTATTCAATTCTATTCTATTCTAGTGTTTGCTTCAGCATGTTCTATTATGTTACTTAACAAACATGGGTTTACACTTTAGGGATTTATGATTATACTGTTAATGTCATTTGTTTCTTATATGTTTAAAGCTACACACACACACACACACCCTCACCCCCACCCCCCGCCAATAAACAAAATATGTAAAGAATTATAAAAGACTTTTTGAATTTCAGTTGACTTAAAAATATACATAAAATCACATTACGATTTTGATAAGGAAGGATTTCCAAAGCAGTTAGATCAGTCTCCAAAATATTCGAACAAAGTAAAAGGTAATCATCATACTTGTCTAATTTACACTAACATAGCTGAGTACCTGTGTTTGATAAAACTTGATACTTCAGTAAATTGTTGGTGAGACTTTAAAATATAAGATTATAGTACATCTGTTATACTTTTTGTCAGTGGAGAAGTTTGCTTTCTCACCACCATGATAATGATGTCCTATGAATAATGATTGTAGAAATGGTCTGTCCTTTCACTTGTTAAAGTCTTATATTAATTAATTAATTAATTAATTTATTTGGGGGTTTACGTCGCTTTCAACACTGTACAGGTCATATCACGACGGGTAGTTGGAAGGGCAGAGGAAACCAGTACATAGAGTTCGCTAGGGTTGTGTACTGTAAACTGCCGACCAACGGCAAGCAACTACCAGCTTTCCCACATAAGGCCTTGACGGGGATCGAACCCCGGCCTCAGAGGTGGGAGGCGAGAGTGTTACCACTCTGCCACCGTGGCCCCTAAGTCTTATATTAAAACATGTCTTCTATTTTATGACCCTTCAATTATCTGATGAAAATCTTGTATTCCCAACATGGTCGAATAATATAGTTTTTAACATATGTGTTCTTTGTGACAAAAAAAAAATTTTTAGGTATTTTGTACACGAAAAGTAAATGTAAGTAAATATAGTTAACAAAATAGAAATGAAAGTTTTATAAACTATAAATTATGACATAACTTAAATTTGTTTTCTGGCTATTTAGTATAGGAAGAAAATCTGTGTGTTAAGGCTAATCTATAAAGTGCTGATAACATTCCATTACCCATATGTACACTGACTTTAGTTTCTGCCATTGGTTTGTTCAAAACATTGAGACAAATTTGTACGACTGGTTAAAGATGGGTTTAAATATTCAAACTATTGCATGTAAAAACCTAGTCCATGTGTAAGTATAAAAGTGTGTTGAAGTAAATCTTTATTTTGTCACCAGAAGACTCCCTAGTTTTCTGTGATTGTATTCTATAGAGAATCCTTGTTCTAACAGCCTTTGTATGCTGGATGGAAAAGAAGTACATCCTGCATACAATTTCTGTGGCCTTACTTTCCAAGGCACTTGAAGGGCAAGGTATATGCTTTCAGAAAGCATATTCTGGTGACACTACTGGGGGGGTTTTCAGACTGGTTTTGGAGCATCATAATAGCCAACTGAGTTATAGCTGCACTTACTGTTCAGTAGCTGCCGTAATGAGTAAATTACTAATGTCTACTTTTTCTCAAAAACGTTTATAGGTAGAGCAATTTTGAGTAATTTGCCGGAAATTGTTGTTAATACTTATAACCTTTATAGATTTGATCAAATTTAAGATGATTAATTGCGTGTTAAGGACTTTTTCATTAATATAATGGCCCTAACAAAAATTAATTTTCTGAAGGTTGGCTGCAATCATAAAGTATGCAGGGAAATTGAAAATATCATTTATCTCGAAATTGTTGGAGACAAAGCAATTTGGGCAAATTTTGGTGCCTTTCAGTTGTAGGAACTCTTCATTAAGCATCCCTTGTAACGGGTGCTTATTTGATTTCATATCAAGTTTCCCCACCGCCCACCCATTATCATCTCTGTGAATATTTTCCTTATAAGTGAGCAGATTCTAACAAGTTTTGGGACTTGTATACCTCCGGTATGCCAAAATTATTCCCCATACTTGTATTAGATCTTTGACATTTATCAAAGTCACATGATCAAAAATGAATTTTTTTTGGTACGCCCACTCATCATCATCGCTCAGCCCAAAATATTTATTGCAGGAGGTTGTTATTTTACATATAATTATGTCAGTACCTTCAAAATCTCAAGGTGATTAGATTTTAGGATTGATTGGACCAAAATTGAACAATTTATGAGCATTTATATTTCTGGGGTCGGTTTCACGAAGCCTCCTTAATATAAAGGTCATCTCAAATTCAAGGATTTCCTTGAATTTCTTCCCCCTTTAAAAAATCTCAGTTTCACAAAGCATCCTTCCTTAAAGGAGACCTTGAAAACTCCCTTAAATTTTAAGGAACCTAAGGATCTACCTTAAATTTAAGGAAGTGTCCTTCAAGGAATGTTTAACAACTTTAATGAACATTCACCCCCTCCTTAAGTTTCAAGGAAGACCTTTAGTAAGGACAGTTAAAGGAGGCTTTGTGAAACTGAACTTTAAGGTGGCATTCCTGAAGGAATAAAAATGACCTTCTTTAATTAAAGGAGGTCCTTTTCAAAGGAGGCTTCGTGAAACCGGCCCCCAGGTACAGTAATAAAAAAGCTTAACATTCATTAGAACCCCCTATTATCTCCTTATCTGTATGCATTTATATGAGCCTTTCAATGTATTGGGAGGTAATAGGAAACCATGTGCCGGGAGTCTAAAAAGTGCTCTGATTTATCCCCTAGCTAATAGGGGGAAAACTGGGTCACAAAAACCAGATTTTTTTGCTGGATCGCACCTCTTTATTGCACTACTGTAATAGTTTCTTCATGAACCAATATAGTTATCAGATTTACAGCGGTAAAATAAAAGTGTCCACATGAACCCATATAATTTTCGGATCAACATATGTGCTATATAAGAGTGTCATCATGTTGCCTCATCATGGGGCCACAGTGGTAACACACTTTTTCCATCCACGTCTGAGGTCGGTGGTTCACACCCCAGACCTTATATGGGAAAGTTGATAGTTGCTTACCCATGGTCTGCAGTTTATGGTACAGAATGTTGAACAACTGATTGTACAGGTTACCTGTGCCCACAAAAAAATCTACCCGTCGTGATATGACATGTACATTGTTGAAAGTGACGTAAAACCCCAAATAAATAAACACATTTTCTCATGAATATTACTGAGTTTGGTGCCATGGCCGTGCATAATCTTAAGTTTAAAGTGTTTTATCTTCATCAAGGCTTCCATTTTATTAAACCCAGTGGAAATCTGTGACCTCCTATTTCTTCATGAATATTAATGAGTTGGGTGCCATGGCTTTGAGTTCTTGAGTTTAAAATATTTGATCTTCATCAAGGCTTCCCTTTTCTAAAATATTGCTAGAAAACCCCAAGGGAAATTCATGACCCTCATGAATATTAATGAGTTGGGTGCTGTGGCTATGCGTTCTTGAGTTAAAAGTATTTGATCTTTATCCAGGCATCCACTTTATAAAATATTGCTAGAAAACCCTGTTGCACCTCATAGCACCCCATCACAGCTCATTGCACCAGTCCAATAGCATCTCCGGATGTCTGAGTTTTATATCGAGCCTGTGCTTTTGGCTTTTATCTCCTTAATATTACTGCCTTTAGAACATTTGAATGTATTGGGAGGTTACAAGAAACCATATTCAGGGAGTCTGGAAAGCCGGTCAGATTTCCCCCCCTAAGTCCCCCTGGTGAGTCAAGCTGTGGTCATATTATCACAGGTGTTGTGCTTTTAGCTCACAATAAGTACCTCATAATAATTAAATGTATCACTTTGCAATTTCAATTCTACACTGTAGTATTTTAGCAATAATTTTGCAATAGTTTGTCTGTCAGGATTATTCTCTATGAAAATATTTTTTTCAACAGCATACTTTTCCAGTTTTATTGCATCATTTAAACGTTTAAATAATTCAGTATTTTCATACATAATAAATGATCACTCAGATTTGGATAAATAAGCATTTTATGTTATACATATACTTGTTCATGTTTTGTTTTGTTGCATATACACTTTCGGTTGTATTGTTGCTCAGTACATGTACTTGGGTTTTGATATCTGATGCTTTTGTTTTTATACCAGAATTGTTTTATAAGAAATTTCTAGCTCCTTCAAATGGAAGTATTTCTTGTATACTTTCTTTATTTAGCAGAAGAAAGCTTCATGTATATGAGGTGAAACCACTAAGTAGTGTAGATTTTCTTGGAAATAAGAACCTGTCTGTTACTCAACACAAGTGATGTCAACTGTTTGAAGAAATATATCATTTCAGGCATGTTTAACACTTGTAGAGAAGTTGGAGCCATACTAAAATGAAGTATATTTTATTGTTTTTGTTGTGTTGCAGAGTGGGATATCATCTCTACTGACTCATTTTCCCTCTATCGAACATTAAATGTGCATTTTGCAAATAATCTCAGGAAGTCAGGGACAGTAGGATATTGGATGATTAAAACCTAGACAGCTGACTTATAGGACCATTGGTGAGTTTAAAAATGAACAGCAAATAACATAAATTGTTCACAGGCACTAATTGCTTGTTTGTTTGTTTTTCCTTCTCTGCTGTGCTGACCGTTGTTATGTCTTTGGTTAAATGATTGTGGATCTCTGCTTTTCTTCATTTAATATATATATAATATATAATATACCTGGAGTCTGTCCAAAGAGATTAAGCACTCTAAAAGTACTACTAGAAGTTAGAACAACAAATTTTACTGTACCGGCTTTACTTCCAAAGTTAACCACTGAAAAATAACTATAACTCACTTAGCTATTGTGATACACCTCTAAACTACTGACTGTTGAAGTTATGGAGATGCAGCTGAACAAGGTATTTCACTAAAATGCGCTAAGTGAGATCGAGTATTCATGATAAAACTGATTTACTCAGTGTGGCTAAAATTGCTATAACTTATAGCTTTGGGCCCAAGACATCATTTGAAAGAATAAAATTCATTAGGACGGCTGAGTAAAAGGTTACAAGTCACTTTAGGCTTAGATAATAAAGTCTTTAATCTTCAGAGCCAATAGGAACAACAAATGTGACTAAAATTGCTTTTACATAGCTATGGGCTCAAGGTAATTAATACTTCTCTTATAAATAACTAAAAATTGAAGAGCAGAAAATTGATTAGCATAACTGTAAAATGCTGCAAGTCAAGTAGTTTTAGATAATCAAGTCTTTTAATCTCGAGGGCAATAAGGGTCATCCATAAGCAGGTTAATCCCCAAATTGAATAAAACAGCCTTGATGGGGTATTTTTGGGGTTTAGTGGATGACCTTGAAGAACAAGCCTCAAGGTCAAACGTCTGTAAGCCATAGAGGACACTGTATCTGTTAAAAGTATCACCCATAAAGAGATTAAACCTTCCATAAGTGAGCACCAGCTACAGATTGTGTAAAAATATGTGATAACTGTCAAAGAAACTCTTGGTCTTTGCATTTTTATCTCCCGCCGGGCTTTAGCCCGGGAGGGAGATTATGAAATGATGCCTGTGTGTGCGTGCGTGCGTGCGTGCGTGCGTGTGTGTGTGCGTGCGTTAGTTAGTCACGCAGATTCCTCCAAAACTACTACAGCTACAGATTTTTTGTAAATTAATTGTCCCAATGAATTTTCACGCCCTCGAAAATTTTTTTGGTTTTATGGACTTAGGCCTAAAGATAACTGAGTAATAGCTATCTTAGCTACTTGGAGTAAAGGGCTCATAACTCAAAAACTATTGCAGTTACAACTTTTTCTTCAAATATGTTGTTCAGCTACTTTGTCCTTAGCTATAAGATGGTACATAGTTTGGGGTCCCATTGCATGCCATAAGTGAGTAATAGCTATTTTCTCATTTGTAGCTAAATAACAAAAGGAGTAAATGTCAAATGTCTTCAAAAGTATTACAGTTACAGAAATCTTGTCAAATATGTTGTTCATCTACTTTTTGGTAAGCTATGACATAGTAAAGTTTCAGACCTGTTGCACCTTGGATAGCTGAGTAATAGCTACTTTGAAATTCTGACTGTTGAGTAAAGCCATTGTAACTCCAAAACTATTGCAGTTAGAGTGTTTTCCTAAAATATGTTGTTCAGCTACTTTGTCCTTAGCTATAAGATGGTACATAGTTTGGGGTTCTATTGCATGCCATAAGTGAGTAATAGCTATTTTCTCATTTGTAGCTAAATAACAAAAGAAGTAAATGCCAAGTATCTTCAAAAGTATTACAGTTACAGAAATCTTTTCAAATATGTTATTCATCTACTTTTGGGTAAGCTATCACATAATAAAGTTTCAGACCTGTTGCACCGTGGATAGCCGAGTAATAGCTACTTTCAAATTCCGACTGTTGAGTAAAGCCATTGTATCTCCAAAACTATTGCAGTTAGAGTGTTTTCCTAAAATATGTTGTTCAGCTACTTTGTCCTTAGCTATAAGATGGTACATAGTTTGGGGTTCTATTGCATGCCATAAGTGAGTAATAGCTATTTCTCATTTGTAGCTAAATAACAAAAGAAGTAAATGCCAAATATCTTCAAAAGTATTAGAGTTACAGAAATCTTTTCAAATATGTTATTCATCTACTTTTGGGTAAGCTATCACATAGTTAAGTTTCAGACCTGTTGCACCATGGATAGCTGAGTAATAGCTACTTTCAAATTCCGACTGTTGAGTAAAGCCATTGTATCTCCAAAACTATTGCAGTTACAGTGTTTTCCTAAAATATGTTGTTCAGCTACTTTGTCCTTAGCTATAAGATGGTACATAGTTTGGGGTTCTATTGCATGCCATAAGTGAGTAATAGCTATTTTCTCATTTGTAGCTAAATAACAAAAGAAGTAAATGTCAAATATCTTCAAAAGTATTAAAGTTAGGGAAATCTTTTCAAATATGTTGTCCATCTACTTTTTGGTAAGCTATCACATAGTAAAGTTTCAGACCTGTTGAATCTTTGATAGCTGAGTAATAGCTACTTTGAAATTCTGACTGTTGAGTAAAGCCATTGTAACTCCAAAACTATTGCAGTTAGAGTGTTTGCCTAAAATATGTTGTTCAGCTACTTTGTCCTTAGCTATAAGATGGTACATAGTTTGGGGTTCTATTGCATGCCATAAGTGAGTAATAGCTATTTTCTCATTTGTAGCTAATTGAGAGCTTTCACTTGGTGAAGTTTCAGACCCTTAGCTAATTACTCACCTACTCAAAATGAGTAAATGCGAATTATCTCTAAAAGTATTGCAGATAGCCAATTTTTCTCAACTCATTCACCTACTTTTGGAAGAGCTTTCACATGGTCAAGTTTCAGACCCGTAGCTAATTACTCAAAATGAGTAAATGCTAATTATCTCTAAAAGTATTGCAGATAGCCAATTTTTCTCAAATAACTCATTCACCTACTTTTGGGAGAGCTTTCACTTGGTCAAGTTTCAGACCCGTAGCTAATTACTCACCTACTCAAAATGAGTAAATGCGAATTATCTCTAAAAGTATTGCAGATAGCCAATTTTTCTCAAATAACTCATTCACCTACTTTTGAGAGAGCTTTCACTTGGTGAAGTTTCAGACCTGTAGCTAATTATTCACCTACTCAAAATGAGTAAATGCTAATTATCTCTAAAAGTATTGCAGATAGCCAATTTTTCTCAAATAACTCATTCACCTACTTTTGGGAGAGCTTTCACTTGGTCAAGTTTCAGACCCGTAGCTAATTACTCACCTACTCAAAATGAGTAAATGCGAATTATCTCTAAAAGTATTGCAGATAGCCAATTTTTCTCAAATAACTCATTCACCTACTTTTGAGAGAGCTTTCACTTGGTGAAGTTTCAGACCTGTAGCTAATTATTCACCTACTCAAAATGAGTAAATGCTAATTATCTCTAAAAGTATTGCAGATAGCCAATTTTTCTCAAATAACTCATTCACCTACTTTTGAAAGAGCTTTCACTTCGTGAAGTTTCAGACCCGTAGCTAATTATTCACCTGCTGAAAATGAGTAAATGCTAATTATCTCTAAAAGTATTGCAGGTAGCCAATTTTTCTCAAATAACTCCTTCAGGTACTTTTGGAAGAGCTTTCACATGGTGAAGTTTCAGATCCGTAGCTAATTACTCACCTACTCAAAATGAGTAAATGCTAATTATCTCTAAAATTATTGCAGATAGACAACTTTTCTCAAATAACTCGTTCATCTACTTTTGGGAGAGCTTTCACTTGGTAAAGTTTCAGACCTGTAGCTAGTTATTCACCTGCTGAAAATGAGTAAATGCTAATTATCTCTAAAAGTATTGCAGGTAGCCAATTTTTCTCAAATAACTCCTTCACATACTTTTGGAAGAGCTTTCACATGGTCAAGTTTCAGATCCGTAGCTAATTACTCACCTACTCAAAATGAGTAAATACGAATTATCTCTAAAAGTATTGCAGATAGCCAATTTTCTCAGATAACTCATTCACCTACTTTTGGGAGAGCTTTCACATGGTGAAATTTCAGACCCATAGCTAATTACTCACCTACTCAAAATGAGTAAATGCTAATTATCTCTAAAAGTATTGCAGATAGCCAATTTTTCTCAAATAACTCATTCACCTACTATTGGAAGAGCTTTCACTTGGTGAAGTTTCAGACCCGTAGCTAATTGTTCACCTACTCAAAATGAGTAAATGCTAATTATCTCTAAAAGTATTGCGGATAGCCAATTTTTCTCATATAACTCATTCACCTACTTTTGGGAGAGCTTTCACTTGGTGAAGTTTCAGACCTGTAGCTAATTACTCACCTACTCAAAATGAGTAAATGCTAATTATCTCTAAAAGTATTGCAGATAGCCATTTTTTGTCAAATAACTCATTCACCTACTTTTAGGAGAGCTTTCACTTGGTGAAGTTTCAGACCCATAGCTAATTACTCACCTGCTCAAAATGAGTAAATGCTAATTATCTCTAAAAGTATTGCAGATAGCCAATTTTTCTCAAATAACTCATTCACCTACTTTTGGGAGAGCTTTCACATGGTGAAGTTTCAGCCCCATAGCTAATTACTCACCTGCTCAAAATGAGTAAATGCTAATTATCTCTAAAAGTATTGCAGATAGCCAATTTTTCTCAAATAACTCATTCATCTACTATTGGGAGAGCTTTCACTTGGTGAAGTTTCAGACCCGTAGCTAATTATTCACCTACTCAAAATGAGTAAATGCTAATTATCCCTAGAAGTATTGCGGATAGCCTTCACATGGTGAAGTTCCAGACCCGTAGGTAATTACTCACCTACTCAAAATGAGTAAATGCTAATTATCTCTAAAAGTATTGCAGATAGCCAATTTTTCTCAAATAAGTCATTCACCTACTTTTGGGACAGCTTTCACTTGGTGAAGTTTCAGACCTGTAGCTAATTACTCACCTACTCAAAATAAGTAAATGCCTATTATCACTAAAAGTATTGCAGATAGCCAGTATTTCTCAAATAACTCATTCACCTATATTTTGGAGAAGTTTCACATGCTTAAGTTTTTTTATGAATTTTTAAAATAAATTTTAATACATTAAAATTAATTAAATCATGCACTAAATCAATTATAACTTGAAAAGTACTGCATTTAGAGCACTTTGTGCAAATATGTTATGCAGCTACTTTTGGGTCAGCTATAACATAGTAAAATTTCAGACCTGTAGCTCATGGCATAGCTGAATAATAACTACTTTTAGGTTATCACTGTTGGGTAAATCACTTATAACTTGAAAACTTTTGCATTTACATTATTTAGTTTCAGTATGTTATTCACCTATTTTGAGGCAGCTATAACATAGTAAAATTCCAGACCTGTGGCTCATTGCATAGCGGAGTAATAGCTACTTTGAAGTTCTTACTCAACACTAAATCATTTATAACTTGAAAAGTATTACATTTACAGCATTTTGTTAAAATATGTCATTCACCTACTTTTTCCATAGCAACAACATGGTGAGTAACTTGGGTGTCTATCTGAATAGCTAAGTGAGTAATACCTACTTTTGGGCTTTTCACTAACTTTCATCATGAGTAAAATCACTTGTAACTTGAAAACTATTGCATTTAGAGAATTTTGTGCAAATATGTTATTCACCTACTTTTGGGTCAGCTATAGCATACTAAAATTTCAGACCTCTAGCTCGTGCCATAGCTGAGTAATAGCTACTTTTGCCTTTGCCGGTGGATACATTTTGCATCTGGCCACAGATGCATCCTTGGTCTAGTCTCTAAAAGTATTACAGGTGGGCAATTTCTTCTAAATAAGTCATTCACCTACTTTTGGGTGATCTACCACATAGTGAAGTTGTAGAACTGTAGCTCTTTAGATGGCAGAGTAATAGCCACTAAAATAAGTAAATGTCTTGTATCTCTAAAAGTAGTACAGATAGGCTATTTCTTCTAAAGACGTGCTTCCCTACTTTGAGTTGATCTGCATAATGAAGTGGCAGAACTGTAGCTCTTTGGATGGCAAAGTAATAGCTACTAAAATGAGTAAATGCCTTTTGTCTTTAAAAGTATTGCAATCAAACATTAAACTTGTCACTTCTACATGTGCCTCCATCTCGCAGGAAAATTTATGTTCCACTATCTTTAGGACATCTAATTTATACGGCGGGAGATAAATGCATGCGTCAGAATGCTTGTTTCAAAATGAAGACAAAAATATTCCCAGGCAAGCTTATGTAAAAATGAATATATCAACAAATTTGAAAAGCATAAAACTTCTCCCTATAGAGCGATAATGGTAAAAACTCTCCACACACTGTGACTGTATTTTCACAAAATACACTTTTCAAGTACTTTGTCTTTAGCTGGCAAACTTTTAGGATGCCAATCGCAATAGCTAATTAATTGAGCTATAGCTATTTTTTCACTTTTCAGCAGTTAGCATAATGAGATAATGGCTTCTATCCTCAGTTGAGGGGAACAATTTATAGACTTTTTGCCAATTTTAAGACCTGTATGTGTCACACTATGTGACTGATACATCTGAAATCTTATCTGGGAATATTCTAACAATTTTATGTTCTTGTATCTTTTGTATGTGGATCCTAAACAACCACCTGTTACCCTTTTTTGTGACACTTTTCACATATTTTGCCCTGTTACTTGGAAAGGGTAAGTCTGATGAGTCTCAAAGTGTATTAAATAAAACTTCTATATGTTATGTTTGTGTGATTGATTGTGGAAAAGCTGAAGTCTGTAGCTTTAATTTTAAGGCCACATTGAGGTATCTAAATGCCCACAAAAACCCAATTTGTGCACTTTTTGTCACTATTAAAAACTACAACTGTCAAACTATATGACATATAGAGTTTGATATGTCATCTGGGAATATATTAATATGTTCTTTTTACATGTGCCAAAAATCAAGGCTTTAAGTAGACATTTAACCTGGGTATGAGAACCATCATATAGCTTGCCTTGTAATTTGGAAATGGCAAGTATCATTAAGTCCTTACTCTATGTCTGCGTCATTCAAGTCAGTATTAAGATTTATCAGGTTAAAAAGGATATATCTTACAATTGCAGGAAGATTGACAACAACAAAAAAAAAAAAAAATGAAAATGGTTTATAATCATCATAATTATAATCACAAAATGGGTGCGTGAGAGATGGCCTGTCTGGGGATATGTTAGCATTGAGTCGGTGCAATCTAGTTTATCTGCTTTTTACTATGCATCTTGATTTATGTAATTGACATGTCCTTTTGAATCTTGTTACATATCAACATAACTGAAGGAAGATAATTAGTTATAGAATTAACAATAAATTCAATTAATTAATCTGTTTTCCTCCCTCATAGTACATTCAGTATTCTGGTAATACTTGATTGTATATAAAATGCAGCCATTGTTATTCAGGTTTTTGTGAAACAATAATTTATGCTTAAAATTTGTTTCTACTCTTGGAGCATATTTGCTCCACCTAGAAGAGGTTTACTATATATTTTGCATAAAAGCCTTCAAAGAAGGCTACAGAAATTGTATATGAGGATGTACTTTCACTTCCATCCAAAATACGATTTCACCAAAGCCTTAATTTGTGAAGGATTCTTATGCACGGACTGTGAGAAGCCCATAAAGGTGTCAAGTAAGTTACGGTGTTCAATAAATTGTCATGTGAATGATCCTGTTTATGCATTTAATTGTTTGAATATTTTACAGATCTATAATATTAATCATGAAGTGATAAGATAAGGTAATAGGGTCAGTAGACATGTCGCTAGATATAAGTTAATTTTTTGTTATGATTATAAATTCTAAGATGTATGTGCTTTAAATGATTTGACCAAAGCTCATTCTGACACATACTTAAACAGGGCAGGTGAGATTAGGGGGGAAAATCAGTAAAACAAAATCATGTATTTTCTTTCCAGCGTTTGTCACAAATGAAATGAAGATTATTGAAGTCTATATATAGACGTATGTGTAATTGTATACGTACCATAAATGACCTATTTAGCGCACCCGCCCTTGTAACCGCACCCTATCTCTACAAATGGATGGTCCTTGACAACTTCTACTACAAGTTCTAGTGGGTGGACGATCAGACCATAACCGTCCACAAAGGTGGTCGGGCACAAGTGTTTCTAATGATCGATTATTCAGCTTAAATCTTACCTTTCTTAATTTTCCTCAATATCCACATATTTTTTATATATTGTACCTATTTTTACTTAATAAATTGACATTTTTGTCATGACTTTCGAGTCTGTTTTCATCTACCGCCATATTTACAGGAAGTGGGTATTTCTAAATGTCGAAACACCGTTTTTCTACCGGATTGACTGAAACTTCATCCCGGAAAGTGTTTCATGATGGGTGCGCTAAAGGGGGAATTTTTTTGCACCAAATATTGAATAAAAATAGACTTTGCTTAGCGCACTGTGCGCTAAATAGGTCATTTACGGTATGTATGATAATCATTATGAATAGTCTTGATGGCGGGTGGCTACCGTCGCCGTCCCGAGCCTTTTCCTATTTTCATTCACAAAAGGGTAAATAAAATATATGAGATTAAAAAAAAGAGTTTTAACACAATAGACTGCATCACTGATATAGATTAAACATTGACATGATGTGCTAAAAAAGGGGCGCAGATAGTAGTAATAGAAACATGTGTATAGTGCAAAATTGATGAGGATCCTACTGTGGGTGTTCCACCACACGACTAAGGCTCCCGATTAAGGGTTTTTGAGGGTCGGTTTCAGAAATATGCTTAGTCCCAGGTGGCCTGTAAGGGTCGGTTGTGGTCGGTTGGGGCCGTGTGAAATATCAAACATGTTTGATATTTCTCCCGACCCCAACCGATTATTTTTTCCCGCCATAAACAAAATGTACAGTCCCAGGCTTCCTCAGGCCTCCTCAGACCAAAATTACACAGTCCTATGCTGTCCCAGGCCGCCTGCGACTCTTAGTCGCCGACCCTTAGTCCCAGACCTCTATCACTTAGTCCCAGGCTTCCTGCGACCCTTAGTCCCATTGCCAAACAAAAATCGGCGATCCTGGTCTGGGGACGCCTGGGGACGCCTCAGGACACCTTGTGGGGTCGGGACTTAATCCTGGGTTAGTCGGGGCTTAGTCCCAGGAGGCCTGAGGCGTCCTGGGACCCAGTCGGTTTGTCTACGACTAGAAAAATGGCTTAATCGGTTCTTAGTCCCAGACCAGTTGGGGACAGTCTGGGGCCTCCTGGGGCGTCCTGAGGCCGATCTGTAGTTAATCCCAGACCTTCATACCGATTCTGTCTTCCACCCCATTGGTCAATTTTTTTTCCATTTTTTCCAAGACTACCCACGATTAAGGGTCCCAGACAGGATCGGGGCTTAATCCTTTGGTGGAACAGGGGCATAAAGTACACTAGAAAAGGGACACAGAAAGGACGGGCACAGGAAAAAAGGCAGCACATTTTTTTTCTGGCAAAGGGGTAAAAGGAGTGCAATATTCTTTTATAAATTTTAATTTATTTACCTGTCATAACATTATTGAAATTGTTATTTTATGGACTTAATTTTAATAACATTAGTTAGATTATAAGAACGATGAATATTTGACAACAAATTATCAGATAAAATCATGTAACACAAATTAACGGATTAAATATGTTGCAAGAAAAAAAAAAAATTTAAGCAGCTGATAATTATTATAGAAGACTATCCAAAGGAAGTGTTACACAGATGTAAGATGTTCACACCTGTACTAAATGCTGTCAACAACTCCACCTCATACATTTAAGCAATGCTACACCTGGCAATAAGTCACTGCTTGATCATTACCATACCGTAAAACAGCTTAAGAACAGTTTATAATTAAAAGAAAAATTTTATTTTATTTTTTAAAATTTTTTTTATTGGTACTCAACATAAATACAATGCACAATATAATACATTCATACTGAAGCATGAACAGATTTAGACTGAAAGACAGACAGACAGACACACACACACACCACATACACATTCATTCATAACTTGATCTTAGTATCATACACATCACTTTGATCTGTTAGGCCAAACATTTTTGGTGTTAATGAAGTATTTCCGGCTTTTATGTTATTATTATAAAAAATATATTCATTCAAAATTTTATTGTCCCCTATGGGCTTAATGTTCTTAAGAACAGACCAACATTCTAATAATTAAGCGTCCCTGAAAGGGCGCTTATTTGTTTTCGCCTCGGTTTCCTTGCCACCGCCGCCGCATTATGGTCTCCCTTGAATATCTCCCTTATTATTAGAAGGTTTCAAACCATATTTGGCAGTTATATACCTTAGGCGTGGGAAAATTTTTCTGCATGCTTAAATTTGACCTTTGACCTTTATGAAGGTCACATGATCAAAAACAATTTTTTTTGAAGTACACCCCCTGTCATCGCAGTTCAGGAAAACCTACTCGCTACACAGCCTTATAATTTGACACACCTGTTCATACTATCGAAAACGCGAGCTGATTAGATTTTGGGAGCAATCCCTTGAAAAATGTCTCATTTATGAGTGATTTTCTGACACCTTCCAATCAGAATGTATTAAGAGGTATTAGGAAAGCATATCTGGAGAATCTAAATAGCCAGTCAGTTTTATCCCCCGACCCCCCCTTATGGGTCAAACTGGGGTCATAAAATAGTTGCTTTGGAGTTTTGCCTTATATCTCCTTTATTGTTGCTTTTATACCTTCAGAATGTATTAAGAGGTATTGGGAAAGCATATGTGGAGAGTCTAAATAGCCGGTCAGTTTTACCCCCGACCCCTCCTTATGGGCTAAACTGGGGTCATAAATAGCTGCTTTGGAGTTTTTGCCTTATATCTCCTTTATCGTTGCTTTTATAGCTTGAGAATGTATTAAGAGGTATTGGGAAAGCATACGGCACAGCTTTGTGCATTCTTAGCTTTACAGCATGCTTATTGAAACCACAAAGCATTTTAAACTTTCAGCGATGTTTCGCTTTTGTTAGCAAAAGCATTCCTCTAGTTTTACTATAATTACAAATATTCATGTATTGTATGTCAAATTGCAGTCATCTAGAAAGCACACATCAATCACTTTTGGTTGCCTTGTGTTAATTATGTACTCTAGAGCTTACAAAGGATTAAGATATATTAAGTTGAGCAATTGTTTCAAGGCAGTAAGTCAATTGATTACAGTAACAATACACTCAACCCTTGTCAACCCGGATTGAGAGGGTTGACGCTACAAAGGGGATTGAACCAATCTGCCTCAATCCACCTCTTGAGTGGGGTTGAAATTTACCCTTGTCAACCTGGATTGTGAGTGTTCAGTGAGTTCAGGCTAGTCTCCAATCTGGTTCAATCTGTGTCAACCCGGGTTGAATCACTAGTCTGAACGCCCAGATAGATTGCTGCAACTGATTTGTTTATGTACTTTTGTGTAATTGTGCTATTTCCATTGACAGCAGTACTCCAATTAATAAAATATACAGCTTTGTAATTTTAATTTACTGATTAATGCTGTCATCTTGCTATTGAAATGTCTTGATTTAATACATTATCTTTACATACATTTTCTTTCCTTTAGATGTTATTTTCTCTACTTATACATTATTTTGAGCTTTATATAACTGACACTGCTCTGAAAGTATCCAGGGCTGGTATTCACGAAAGGTCTTAGACTTAGCCAGGTTTTAGGCTTAAATCCAGTCTTAAAGTTAAGACTTTTGTCTCAGCTAAGTTTTGTCTTAAAACCGTATTCACAAAGGGTGACCTAGCTAAGTCCAAGATTATCAAATAACCACGATGGTTTTCTGTGTCATGTGACCTTTCTTTTCTATTCAAACTATACTATTGGTGACATATATCCTTCATTTAATGCATTTTATCTAAGGAAAAGTGCTGTTTTGAAATGGAAAATCTTGTTACCACATATAAACTTCCCAAAGACTGCTTTTGTGAGGTGTTCTGTAAAATTATACTTTATTTATAGCCATTTCTAAAAAGTCTAAAAAAAGTCATTGGCTGACCAGTTTGCCTCCTTCTTTTCCAACAAAATTAAGAAAATTAGAGATAATTTCGCTCCCCCTGGCACTGAATATGATGTTCACCCACCTTCAGATCCTCCAAAAATTACTGTCTTTAGGCAAGTGTCTGAGGAGGCTGTTGATAAAAATAATTAAAATGTCACCAACAAAATCATGCCTATTGGATCCTTTGCCGACATTCCTTATCAAGGAATGCATTGATATACTGCTGCCATCCCTTACAAAGCTGGTTAACTGCTCACTCATGGAGGGGTGTATCCCTGATGCTTTCAAATCTGCTGTGGTCTCATTAAAAAGTCAAATCTTCCCTCAAATGACTTGAAGAATTATCGTCCTGTATCTGGCCTCAGTTTTGTATCAAAACTGGTAGAACGTGTGGTTGCTAAGCAGCTGTTAGAACATATTCATGTCCATAACTTAGACAACCCGTACCAGTCGGCATATAAGGCAGGTCATTCAACTGAGACAGCTCTTCTCTACATAAAAAATGAAGTTCACTTAACATTGTCAAGAGGAGAAACCACTGTATTGCTCGACTTGTCTGCCACCTTCGACACCATAGATCATTCCACCCTTTTTAGTTGCCTCCGAAATTGGTTTGGAGTCGGTGGCTCTGTTCTGAAATGGTTCACATCCTACCTAACAGACCGTTATCAGTCAATAAAAATTGGTTCTACTTTGTCAGATGTTTGTAAACTCCTATTTGGCGTACCACAAGGTTCAGATGATAGCCAAGTTTATATACATTTATCCCACAAGAATGCATCTGCTGCCTTTGAAAAGGTAAATAGGTGCCTAGATGATGTTAAAGAGTGGATGTCAACTAGTAAGCTCAAATTGAATCCTGACAAGACAGGAGTTTATCATCTTTGGGTCGAAGAGACAGAGGGACAAGTTGAAAACATGCTTTCCAATTGATATCTTGGGCAATTCACTCTGCCCTGCTGATTTAGTAAAAAATCTGGGTGTGTGGTTCGATTCAGACTTTTCTTTGTCCAAGCATGTTCAGAAGGTCTGCAAAAGTTGTTTTGTTAAACTCCATGATTTCAGACATGTCAGGTGGTTTCTTACGATGTTTCTGTGCTTGTGGCTAATGCTCTTGTTAGTAGTTGTTTGGATTACTGCAACTCACTTTTCAGGAGCCTCTCCAAGTTCAATCTACGCAAATTACAGTGCATCCAAAACAGTGCAGCCAGAATTGTATCAAACACCAGTCGATACACCAGTATAACTCCTGTGCTAAAGAAACTGCATTGGCTTCCTGTTGAACAGCGTACAGTGTTCAAGACAGCCACACTTGTTTATAAGTATCTTCACACAGGTTTTCCCAGGTATTTTGCTCCATATCTTTCTTCCTACAGCACTTCTTATAGTACCAGGCGCAGTCAAAGTGGTGGTAATTTCCTTGTCATTCCGAAGTTTTTCCCTTCTGTTCATAAATCTGTCAAACAGTTTGGTAACAGTTTTGCTTTTGATGCTCCCACTGTGTGGAATGCTCTTCCTGATGAGATCTCCCTCCCTGGCCTCCTTCAGAAAGCAGCTTAAGACCTACCTGTACACCAAAGCATACCCACCTTAGTCTGGATCATTCCCCAGGCATTCTCTGTGGTGCTTGACCCTTCTTATGTCCCTGGATAAAGAAATTTTGTTGACTGCTTTTTGTTTGTTGCACCTTAGAGTCCTCTTGTTTGGGGAGATTAAGCGCTATAAAAGTCCAATTAGAATTAGAATTTCAAATTTTGAAGTGGAGAAAAGTTTATGGCGGCCATATTTAAGTCCTCTTCAGAAAATTTAAGCCCACTACCAACCAGTCTTAAAGTTGAGCCCTTTGCTAAGCCTAAGACTGGTCTTAAATTCTTTGTGAATACCACTAAGCCTAAGACAAAAGTCTTAGCAGTTTCGGGGCAGAAACTTGAGACAAAAGTCTCAACTTTAAGCCTAATCCGTGGCTAAAACCTTTCGTGAATACGGGCCCTGATCTTTGTACTGTTTCACTATTTCTATATTTCATGGTGTTGAAAACTATTTCCCCAGGCTGTTGGGTACGGGCATCTCTGATGCTATTTTGTTTCAGAGATTTACTATTTAAATATTTGTGATATTTTAGATTTTTAGATTTTACAATCTAGATAAAACTGGTTTTTTTTTTTTTTTTTTTTTTTTTTTTGGGGGGGGGGGCATTTCCTTTTACACTATAACCTCATTATAACCTCATGAGTTCAGATTTTTTGTGTTGCATTTTTACATTATGTTAAAATATAAAACTATAAAATTACTCCCCAGTTAAATAACATTTATATGTTACATAATCTGTGTACTAGCTGTGACTTTTATTTTCCCACAACACTCAACACATACATGAAAGACAAAACTACAGAGCCAAGGAAGGGACACAGAACTGTTTTCCTATCATTTTTATCTTGTTACCACCAGTTAGCAAGTCTTTACCACTTTTATTTCACTCCCATACATTCTGCAAGATACATGGACACACACAACCACACATACGGAATGATAGCCAGAGACTCTCAGATGTCTGGATTAATTACTACCCATTTTCATTATTGATAAATTTACACACTGACAAAAGCTGCAATTGTCCTTAACATAGAAGTGTTAATCAGTTTATGGGTCTAATTTTGGTGATTTTTTTTTACTGACAGGGGCGTAGGAAGCAATTTTTGGTTGGGGGGGGGGGCGAGGAACCAGATTGCACCGACACGACGCGACACCAACCATTTTGGTTAATTTTACAGAATTTATTGCATATATGTAATATTCGAATGGTCCAATTAAAATATTTTAAAGTTCCTTTACCAAAGGAAATCTTTGTGACAACATCAATCCTAAGATTTCCCGACCTTGAATGGGTATAGAAATACATATAGTCACCTCTGCATTTGAAAGGTATTTCTGGTATCTTGACTACATGCTTCCAGAACCTGTGACCTTTCCTTCAAGTGCTGAGCTGAAACAAGATCTATTTTTAGCAAGGTTAATCCCCAAATTGATCGGGATGAATAACTGTTGGACTGGCCAGGTCCAATAAACACACAGTAAAGAAAGAAGAGATTTCTGGGAAAATCTTATCAGCTGACAAATTGCTGTGCTTAAGCCATTGCTCTGTGTGAGTTTAAAACGACATTTCTAGGTTCTGTTTTAAATAGTAACACGGTAAATTAAATGTAGAATATCACTATATGTATGATTTTTATCTGCAGAAGTGAAACGTTTCACAGAATTTGACAAATTCCATGACAGGTTAACTGAAAATTTTACAAATCATAAAAATAAATATTTTACAGTTCAAATGGTAGCTTACACAATGGTACTTGTGAGCAGTGAACAGGGTAAAAGTGTAATTTGACCACATATTATTGAGTTACCTGTTAAAATTTATATAAACTTCAAAGTTGGAGTTTAGTTCTTTGCAAAAAGTTGGGGGGGGGGGGGGGGGGGGGCGAAAAGATATCCCCGACCCCCCAACTTTATGGTTGGGGGGGCGGCCGCCCCCGCTGCCCCCCCAGTTCCTACGCCTATGTTAATTACTTTGAACCTCAATAACACAAAAAGTATTTCGTATATTTTTAATGTTAATACCCCTAAATAATAGGTGTGTTATTCTTTAATACTGTGCTATATATTAATTTCCTTATATTTATACAAATATTAAGAATATTACTTTTACCGTTTCTAATTGACAAAAACCATTGAATCAGTTTAAGGGTCTATTTTGAAAAAAAAAACCATCACACTTGACTGAACTCCCAGCTGTTTCAAGTTTACAGTATATAGATTATAACCCAAGGCCTTTAAGGACAGTGACCAAAGTCAAAGTTGGGGTTTTACGTCCCGTTCAACAGCCAGGGTCATATTGGGACAGGTCCTCAGAATTGCCACTTGTGGGACTCGAACCCACAGAGGTGACAGCCTATGATTAGATGCCAAACTTGCTAACCACTAGGCCACCGAGGACCTCTAGGACAGTGACCAAATTATGAGCCTATTTTGCCGAGTCAGTTGTGTAGTTTTGTGTCTGCAAGTAGTTCAATTATAAAAAAATTAGTGTTTTTGATGTATATTTACAAGTGTAAACACATATTTATGCATGGGATGTTTTATTACAATGTTTTTATTTTTCTGTCATCACTGTTAAGTATCAAAACAAGGCAATTCATTAGCAAGATCAAATCATTAGTTAGTAAACTAAAAGTAATAAAGCTGTACATTTTATTAATTGAAGTATTGCTGTAAATAAAAATAACATAATTATTTAAAATTACATATAACAAGAGCACTTGGAGAGTGTATACCTCTGCCAAGGCATGTTATAATAAGTAAATGAGTAAATCAAGGTTATTTTCTTTGTATCCAAATGATGATCCCGATCACTCTAAAATTTAGGGACCACGGTGGCAGAGTGGTAAATGAAAATAACGCGGAAGTAATAATCAGTTGCAACAATCCATATATCATTGTCATGAGAGATTAATGTGTGTTCAAATAATACTGTAGAAAACATTCTGACAGAGTCTAGGTCAAAGTTCAGTCTAAGGTCACCCCTAACCAATATCCCTACCAAGTATCAACCTCCTACTTCCAACAGATTCTGAGATGCAGGCCAGACAAGATATTTACCCCTGCCCACCCACCTATGGGTGAAAACAGTACCTACATTGAACCACCTACATTTGGACAATTTGAAATCATAATTTTGTCACTGCCCAGACACCACAGGTTTGCAGTACATATGTGGTAAATCTCTGAAGTAATCAGTCAAGAGTGATTTTTTTGTTTTTGTTTTAAAATAGACCCATACACTGATCACAAGGTTTTTAGCAATAAGAGACAAAGAAAACAAGGCCACTGCCGCAGCGGTTATGTCCCGCCTTAGAATCAGTAATAATAGGGAACTAAAGGAGATATAATTCCTTTGTAGTAAGATAACCCCACTTGACATTGAAGAAAGGGTCAAAGGTAAAAGTCAGCAAGTGGAAAATAGTCTCAGGCCTTGACTTTGTATAAGTTGTTTTCTCAATTGGAACCCCAAGTAGCAATGATAAGGGAGATATAAGGCCTTTTTAATAGGATAATCACATTTGACATGTGATATGACGGCCATTTTGTTTTTGAAACTAGGCCAAATTATTATAGGCAAACTTTCATAGCCATGTATATTTTACGCATATTTGATGAACCTAGCTGCAATATTTCAAGTTTTAGAGCATCTTAATGATTTTTAAATAATTGGCTATGGCAGCCATTTTGTTTTTTAAAATAAGGCCAAAATTTTTCTCAGGCAAAACATTTGAAGGCTAGGACTTTTGATGGCCTGTCTTTACATTCTGAAGCCATGGCACCAATAATAAGGGAGAAATAAGGATGTTTTAGTGTGACGACCTCATTTAACCTTGAAGCAGGGGTCAAAGGTCAAATTCAACACCTGGAAAAGATTCCCAGGCCATGACTTCCTACAAGTTGTTTTCACATTCCGAACCTCTAGGAGCAATATTTGGGGAGATATAAGGCCCTTTTTAATAGGATAACCCTGTTTGACATTAAACATGTGATATGGCGGCCATTTTGTTTTTTGAACTAGGCCAAAATTACTATCAGACTAGCTTTTCTAGCCGTAAAGCTTTTGTGCAAATTTGATGAAGCTAGCTGGAATATTTCAAGATTTAGATCACATTTATGATTTTCAAACAATTAGCTATGGCGGCCATTTTGTTTTTCAAAATGAGGCTGAAATTTTGCAGAGGCAGATTTTCATAGCCACAAACATTCCCTGCAAATTTGGTGAAGATATCTTTATAAATGAATGAGATATTAAGGTTTATGCAAAAACGTGGCGAACGTCCGGACGTCCGGAAGGCATTTTATAATCTCTCAACCACAGCCTTCGGCCGCAGGTGGGAGATAACAATGTGTTAAATATTTTTACAAATATTTGGAAAGTTACATCTGGTACAATGATAAAGGGATGAAGTCAGAGTTATCAAATGAAAAATAAATGAAATACTGTACGTTTTATTGAGGTTTGAAGTAAAAAAGTCACCAAAATTAGACCTAAGAACTGATCATAATACTTTCACCAAACAACACCTCATTTTCTGGAACTGAAAACATGCAGACACTACTTCACACTTGAAATTGGTAAACCAGGCTCATCATTTGATTACTGACCACATACAGTAATATATATGGCACTCATCAAACAATCAAAGTATTCATTCATTGTTTACTCTTTTTTCAAAATAGACCCATAAACTGATTCAAGGGTTTTCATCAATTACAGACAGAAAAAGTAATAATTTTAAATTCCATAAATACAAGGCCAATGATATTTGGTGCAGTATTACAGGGATAGCACACCTATTATTTGAGGTATTAATATTAAAAATATATGGAATACTTTTTGTGTTATTGAAGTTCCAAGGCGAAAATTCACCAAAATTAGACCATAAACTTCTGTGTGTTCTTTGGACACAAAATTTAGGTATTTTGTAAATAAAAAGCAAAAGAAAACAGATTTTGTTAATATTAGTAAATATACTTAAGATAAAAAGAATTGCAAGTTTTTTAAAAAGTAAATTATACCGTAACTGACTTACATTTCTTTTTTGGCCGTTAAGTACAGGAAGAAAATCTGTATTTGTTCTCTCATTAAGCCTTCTATAAAGTGCTGATAACATTCCATTACCCATATGTACACTGTGACTTTAGTTTCTCCCATTGGTTTATTCAAAACATTGAGACAAATTTCTTTGGCTGCTTAAAGATAGGTTTAAATATTCAAACTATTGCATGTAAAAAAACCAAGTCAGTGTGTTAGTAGAAAAGTGTGTGGAAGTAATTATGTTCATGTCACCAGGTGACTCTTGGTTTTCGGGATGGTATGCCAAAGACAATTCTTGATCTTTGTTTGCTGGATGGAAATTAAGTACATCCTGCATACAATTTCTGTAGCCTTACTTTCCAAGGTAGACTTTCACTAAGTTCTTTTGTGTAGTATATGGGGGCTGTATGACTTTGGAGAAACAGCCAGACCTGAAAAAAGTGGGGTTTTTTTTCAGAGAATATCCCCATTACTCAAGAATGTTTGTGGTATAATAAACTCCTGCAAGTTTCCAATTTAAATTTAACTATTCAGGTTATTGATAGATATTAATACAAAGACTTGGAGCAAGTCTAAGTAGTGACCTGATGCTGCTATAATGAGTAAATGGCTTCTATCTTTTTTTTCTCAAACACTTTTACAGGTAGAGCAATTTTGAGCAATTTGTCGAAAATTGAAATTGTTGTTTATCTTTAAAACCTTTAGATATTTTGATGCAGTGTTTGCTGAGGACTTTTTATGTCAGCTGACTGAGAAGTCAGCTGACATTATGCCATCACTCTGCCGCGTCTGCGTCCGCGTGAACAACTTCTCCGACGAAACTACAAGGCCTAGAGACATGCTGTTTTTTTTAAAAAAGATACCTTATCTATCAAGGATGAAAAAATGTTCAAGGCATGCAAATCTGTCTGTTCGTCTGTTTGCTAGAGACATTACAAGGGAGGTACCCCCACCAAAAGTGTGAACATTTCAACACTTTATCACAATTTTCTCATTGACTGTTGCAGGGATTTCTCTCATATCTTGCATATATGTACTTGGCCACTAGTAGATTCCCTTTTGTCAGTATCAGGCCTGGATCTTTTTTTAATTATTTTTTTATGAATTTTTAAAATAATTTTAATGCATTAAAATTTATGAGATCATGCACTAAATCACCTATAACTTTTTTCAGTTCCTTTCATAATGAGTAAAGTCACTTATAACTCAAACACTATTGCATTTAGAGAATTTTGTATAAATATGTTATTCAACTACTTTTGGGTCAGCTATAACATAGTAAAATTGCAGAACCGTAGCTCATTACATAGCCGAGTAATAGCTACTTTGAGGCTATCACTGGTGAGTAAATTGCTTGTATCTTCAAAACTATTTCATTTAGAGTATTTTGTTTAATATATTTTTCATGTACTTTTGGGTCAGCTATAACATAGTAAAATTGTAGACCTATAGCTCATGGCATAGCTGAGCAACAGCTACTTTCAGGTTCTCACTATTGAGTAAATCAGTTGTAACTTGAAAACTATTGCATTTAGAGTACTTTGTTTGAATATGTTGTTCACCTACTTTTGGATCAGCCATAACATAGTGAAATTGCAGACCTGTATGTCATTTCACAGCTGAGTAATAGCTACTTTCAGATTCTCACAGTTGAGTAAATCAGTTGTAACTTGAAGACTAATGCATTTAGAGCATTTTCTTTAAATATGTTATTCACCTACTTTGTGGTCAGCTATAACATAGTAAAGTTGCAGACCTGTAGCTCATTGCATAGCTGAGCAATAGCTACTCTGAGGTTTTCTCTGTTGAGTAAATCAGTTGTAACTTGAAAACTATTGCATTTAGAGAATTTTGTTTAAATATGTTATTAATCTACTTTTGAATTAGCTATAACATTGTAAAATTGCAGACATGTAGCTCATGGCATAGCTGTGTAATAGCTATTATCAGGTTCTCACTTTTGAGTAAATCAGTTGTAACTTGAAAAATATTGCATTTTAAGTATTTTCTATAAATATGTTGTTTACCTACTTTTAGGTCAGCTATAACATAGTCAAATTGCAGACCTGTATGTCATGGCATAGCTGAGTAATAGCTACTTTCAGGTTCTCACTGTTAAGTGAATCAGTTGTAACTTGAAACGTATTGTATTTAGAGTATTTTGTTTAAATTAAAAAAATATGTTGTTCACTTACTTTTGGGTCTGCTATAACATAGTGAAATTGCAGACCTTCAGCTCATGGCATAGCTGAGAAATAACTACTTTGAGGTGTTTGCTGTTGAGTAAATCAGTTGTAACTTGAAAACTATTGCATTTAGAGTATTTTCTTTAAATATGTCACCTAATTTTGGATCAGCTATAACATAGTTAAGTTACAGACCTGTAGCTCATTACATAGCTGAGCAATAGCTACTCTGAGGTTTTCTCTGTTGAGTTAATCAGTTGTAACTTGAAAACTATTGCATTTAGAGAATTTTGTTTAGATATGTTATTCACCTACTTCTGAATTGGCTATACCATTGTGAAATTGCAGACATGTAGCTCATGGCCCATAGCTGTGTAATAGGTATTCTCAGGTTCTCACTGTTGAGTAAATCACTTGTAACTTTTCTTGTATTTTCTATAAATATGTTGTTCACCTACTTTTGGGTCAGCTATAACATAGTGAATTTGCAGACCTGTATGTCATGGCATAGCTGAGCAATAGCTACTTTCAGGTTTTCTCACTGTTGAGTAAATCAGATGTAACTTGAAAACTATTTCATTTAGAGTAATCTGTTTAAATATCTTGTTCACATACTTATGGGTCATAGTAACGTAGTAAAATGGTAGACCTGTAGCATAGCATGGCATAGCTGAGCAATAGCTACTTTTAGATTTTCAATGTTCAGTTAAGCAGTTGTAATTTGAAGACAATTTCATTTACAGTATTTTGTTTAAATAAGTTATTAACCTACTTTTGAGTCAGCTATAAAATAGTATAATTGCAGACCTGTAGCTCCTTGCATAGCTGAGTAATAGCTACTTTCAGGTTCTCACAGTTGAGTAAATCAGTTGTAACTC
Source organism: Sabellastarte sp. h YS-2021 (assembly GCA_964017235.1). NCBI lineage: Eukaryota > Metazoa > Annelida > Polychaeta > Sabellida > Sabellidae > Sabellastarte > Sabellastarte sp. h YS-2021. The sequence goes on from OZ024934.1 coordinate 91,189,191, forward strand.
GAAAACTATTGCTTTTACAGTATTTTCTTTAAATAAGTTTTTAACCTACTTTTTACACCTAAACAGTTACCTTGTTTACACTTTCCTTCTGATTATCATTTCCAGAGCACAACTTTTGTGTCCTTTTCTTCTGTCACTTCTACTCTGAAACTCAAAACACACAGTCAGCTGACACAGAGCCCATTCATGGGCACTGATTGCTTGTTATGTAATGGCCCTTAAAAAATTAAATTTTCCTAATTTTGGCTGGAATGTTAAATTTTGTGGGAAATTGAATATGTCGTTTATCTCAAAATCATTAGAGATAGAGCAATTTGGGCAAATTTTGGTGCCTTTCATTAGTATCAAATCTTCAGTTTTTAGAGTATTTGATTTAACCTTTCAACCCTGCTGAAATGTCAAAGGGGTTATCATGATGAGGTCTTATAGTGGTCTTACTTTTCAAGTGGACAGATCTTGCATCTGGCCACCTGTGCATCCTTGGCAAAGTTATTTATATACATGATCAATGATAAGTCCCATTTGGATAAATAATTGATTATTATCATACTCTGATTTTAATAAATAAACATTTTATGTTTTTCACACACACTTGTTCGTGCTTTGTTTTGTTGTATAGAAACTCCCAGTTCTATTGTTGCTGAGTGCATCAACTTGGCTTTTGATATCTGACTCTTTTTGTTTTTATACATGAAGTGTTTTATTAAGGCCAGTTATAAATAGCCGGATGCACCACGGATATAGCTCACGGTTCCATATATGGTAACTGACAGGGATGGGGGTGGGTCATGTAAAAGATTTATGGAACTGCCACGGATCTGCTACGGATAGCCACGGATAGGTTTGCGGATGAAAAGACTGTACAAAGGATTGGTCTTGTGACTGTTTTTTAATCCGCAAACCCTTTCTGTGTCAGTCCTTAGTAAATTCGTAGCAGATCCGGTTAGATCTGGCAATGTTTTTACAAATATTTATTGGCGCGGAAGCATCAAGGATGAAAGAGATGCCACAAGGACATCCTGGATGGGTTTAGGGACAATAAGGACACTCACAGATGAGCTACGGATGAGATACAGAAGAGCTACGGATACCCTGATCAGATCAGGTCCATACAGACTTTATGGAAAAATCAAACAGTTTGATTTTTCCGTAACGCCCTAGGGATCTTATCTGATCCTTGGCATGTCACTACGGACCACGGTATGCCACTACAGATCTCACAAGGACATTAAGGATGTTACGGATGACCTTACAGATGAAAAAATGTTATCCATAAATCACTTAACATTTTCCATATTAGGAAACCTAGCATGATCCGATGGACAATCCTTGAATGTGTATCTGCTACATAAGTCACTTCTTGCTTCTCTTAATGGAAGTACTTCTTGTATCCTACTTTTCTTTGTTTAAGTCCCCAGTTACACATAGCCGGATGTACTGCCGGATCGCGGCATGTTACCTAATTTGGAAAATGTTGAGTGATTTACGGATCATATTTTCTGTCCGTAAGGGCATCCGTAACATCCGTAATGTCCTTCTGAGATCCGTAACGGCATGCTGCGATCCGTAGCGTCATGCCAAAGATCAGATAAGATCCCTAGGTCATTATGGAAAAATCAAACATGCTTGATTTTTCTGGAAAGTTCATATGGACATAGTATCCGTAACTCTTCTGTATCTCATCCGTAGCTCATCCTCGAGTGTCCCTATTGTCATCCTGGATGTTCTTGTGGCATCCCTTTCATCCTTGACACTTCCGTGCCAACAAATATTCCCAAAACATAGCCGGATCTAACTGGATCTGCTACGGATTGACACGGAAAGGGTTTGCGAATTAAAAAAACAGTCAAAAAAAGACTAATCTTTGTGCTGTTTTTTCATCCGCAAACCTGTCCTTGGGTCTCCGTAGCGCTCCGTAGGGGATCCGTTGCGGATCCATGGCAGATCCATAAATCTTTTACATGACCCACCCTTATCCTTGTCAGTTTCCATATATCTGTGGGGGATCCGTGAAAGTGTAACTGGTCCCTAATTAGCAGAAAAAGTGTTTCATGTGCATGTGTAGATGTTCCTGGCAATGGTGTTATGGAAGTGATATCAACTGTGTGAGGAAGTCTATCATTTCAGGGATGTTGAACAATACTGAAATGAAAGCAAGTATATTTATTGTTTTTGCGGTGTATTTTTGGTGCAATATCATCCCTAATTACTCATTGTCACTCCAGGAAAACAGTAGATTTGCATTTTGCATATAACATGATACAATCACAAGAAGGTAGGGACAGTAGTATACTAGGCAGCTGTCTATAGGACTATTGGTGAGTTTGAAAATGAACAGCAAAATCACATAACTTGTTGGTGGTTTTTGGACCAAAAAAAGGAATATTTGGTTAATGTAACTCAAGTGGTTTCTTATACAGAAATACATATAATTATATATATAATGTTCATTTCCTGTGTGAAAAACATTGGGGAAAAGGACATAATTTTGTTTTCCAGACTTTCATCAAGGTGGAGCAAATATACCCTAACAGAAAGGTATTTTAAGCATAAATTATTGTTTCACAAAAACCTGAATAACTATGGCTGCATTTTATATACAATACAAGTATTACCAGAATACTGAATGTACTATGAGGGAGGAAAACAGATTAATTAATTGAATTTTGAATTTATTGTTAATTCTATAACTAATTATCTTCCTTCAGTTATATTGATATGTAACAAGATTCAAAAGGACATGCCAATGACATAAATCAAGATGCATAGCAAAAAGCAGATACATAATATTAGTATTTGTTTTTATGTAAGATCCAGCATTACAGAATGCAAGTCCCAACACTCTGCTCAGTCTGTGAGTTATTGTTATAAGGTTTCTTTGAATTGCTGCCCTTTGTAATTATAGTGCCTTTCTGTGATGCTTTGAATGTACCATATTTCAAGAAATATTATTAATGATGAAGAAAATCGATAAACGTACAGATAAAATCAGACCAGGATTTATAATATTTCAATCAGTCTGTAATTGCTTAAAGTTGTTACCTTTAAAAGTGGGTTTTAACTCAGCAGATTGAAAGTACACATGTTTTATATTGCCATCTAGAATGGCTATATCAGGGGCCACAGTGGCAGAGGGGTAACACTCTCGCATCCCACCTCTGAGATCGGGATTCGGTTCCCGGTCCGATCTCAAGTGGGAAAACTGGTAGTTCAAACTTGCCGTTGGTTGGCAGTTTACAGTACAGAACCTTGACCAACTGTATGTACTGGTTTCCTCTGCCCTCTCAACTACCCTTCCTGATATGACCTGTACAGTGTCCCCAAATACATAAATAAGAATGGCTATATCACATTCTGTGTATGTATCTTGAAGTTATAAGAATCCACATAATGGGTAAGATGACGTCATTGTCTAAGCTTGCTGTACATGATGTTATATGGGTACCTGTATCTTAAACTCTCTAATGTCTGGTGTGTAGACAGAGCATTGTTGACTAGGACTGTTGGTCATTGGCATTTGTGACTTGCTGGTCAGTATTGATAAAAACACAGCCCCACAAATATAGTCTTTGTCCTTCAGCCTTAGTTACCCTGTATTTTTCTTTTTCTCATTCAAAGCCCCGTATTTAATAAACAAAATGGCTGCTATATCACATGTTTAAGGTCAAATGGGGGGGGGGGGGGTCGTAATATTAAAAAAGGCCTTTTTGTTCCTTATTGCTGGAAGTCATGGTCTGTGAATCTTTTGCAAGTGTTGAGTTTGACCATTGACCCCTGCTTCAAGGTCAAGTGGGGGTCATCATACTAAAAAGGCCTTATATCTTCCATATTGTTTTTCCAGAGCTTCGAAATGTGATAATAACCTATACAAAATCAAACTTTGTGAATCTTTTGCAAGTGTCGAGTTTGATCTTTGACCCCTGCTTAAAGGATAGGTGGCATCAACATTTAAAAAAAACCTTATGTCTCCCTTAATATTGGTTGTAAAGTTTCAAAATATGAAGAGAACCTACAGGAAATCATAGCTTGTGGTTGTTTTGCAGGTGTGGAATTTGACCGTTGACTCATGCTTCAAGGTCATGTGGTGGTCAGCTTACTGAAAAGGCATTATTTTGTTTTTACCCCACAGCCCTTAAGGGCTGTCGGGGTATTGTTTTCACCCATGGTGTCCGGATGGGCGGGCGGGCGGGCGTCCGGGCGGGCGGGGGAAAATAGTTTGTCCGGGCTGTATCTCAGAAACCGTAAGGTGTAGGAAGTTGATACTTGGTAGGGACATTGGTTAGGGGGTGTAGGTGTGCAACGTCATGGTCTGACCTTGATTTGACCTTTGACCTTGCCGTAGTGACCTTGAGTTTGAAAATCTTGTCCGGGCGGTATCTCGGAAACCGTAAGGTGTAGGAAGTTGATACTTGGTAGGGACATTGGTTAGGGGGTGTAGTTGTGCAACGTCATGGTCTGACCTTGATTTGACCTTTGACCTTGCCGTAGTGACCTTAACCTATAAATTCTTGTCCAGGCTATATCTCGGAAACTGTAAGGTATAGGAAGTTGATATTTGGTAGGGACATTGGTTAGGGGGTGTAGGTGTGCAACGTCATGGTGTGACCTTGATTTGACCTTTGACCTTGCCGTAGTGACCTTGACCTATAAAATCTTGTCCAGGCTATATCTCAGAAACCGTAAGGTGTAGGAAGTTAATACTTGGTAGGGATATTGGTTAGGGGGTGTAGGTGTGCAACGTCATGGTCTGACCTTGATTTGACCTTTGACCTTGCCATAGTGGCCTTGACCTATAAAATCTTGTTCGGGCTATATCTCGGAAACCGTAAGGTGTAGGAAGTTGATATTTGGTAGGGACATTTGCTAGGGGGTGTAGGTGTGCAGTATCATGGTCTGACCTTGATTTGACCTTTGTCCTTGCCGTAGTGGCCTTGACCTATAAAATCTTGTCCGGGCTATATCTCAGAAACCGTAAGGTGTAGGAAGTTGATACTTGGTAGGGATATTGGTTAGGGGGTGTAGGTGTGCAATGTCATGGTCTGACCTTGATTTGACCTTTGACCTTGCCATAGTGACCTTGACCTATAAAATGTTGTCCGGGCTATATCTCGGAAACCGTAAGGTGTAGGAAGTTGGTACTTGGTAGGGACATTGGTTAGGGTGTGTAGGTGTGCAACGTCATGGTCTGACCAAGATTTGACCTTTGACCTTGCCATAGTGACCTTGAGTTTAAAAATCTGGTCTGGGCTATATCTCGGAAACCGTAAGGTGTAGGAAGTTGATACTTGGTAGGGACATTGGTTAGGGGATATAGTAGTGCAACGTCATGGTCTGACCTTGATTTGACCTTTGACCTTGGCGTAGTGACCTTGACCTATAAAATCTTGTCCGGGCTATATCTTGGAAACCGTAGGGTTGAGGAAGTTGATACTTGGTAGGGACATTGGTTAGGGGCTGTAGGTGTGTATTATCATGGTGTCACCTTAATTTGACCTTTGACCTTGTCCTAGTGACCTTAACCTGTAAAATCTTGTTGCACCTTTGGGTCTCTCTTTTGATGCAGATTAAGCACTGTTAAAGTCATATTAGAATTTATTAAGAATTTTACTTTCATAACTTCCCATTGTAAGAGATAGAATTTCATCAATTGAGCCACAGATTTTGCTCCAACACCACACAGAAGCATTCATTAAATGTATTACCACTTCTATATGCATGGTAATATTCAAACCATCTAAACCATAATTTGGCCATGCAGATGTAGATAAAGAGGGTTGAATTTTAGTTTGCTGATTAATGCTGTCATCTTGTTATTGAATTATCTTGTTTTAATACTTCATCTTTATATGCATGATCTTTCTTTTAAACATTATTTGGACCTTTATATAACTGACAGTGCTCTGAAAGTATCCTAAAGTTTATACTTATACAGTACTTCTGTATCTCATGGTGTTGAAAATATTTCCCTAGGCTGTGGGGTACGGGCATCTCTGATGCTATTTTTATTATTTATTCAACAGCTTCACTGTGTGAAACAGCCTATAGCTGACCCGTGCTTCAAAGTCAAATGGGGTATCATATTGAAAAAGCCACACATCTCCCTATTATTATATCCCCAGACGAAAGTCGGGGATATATTGGATTCAGGTCCGTCGCGCCGCCGCCGCCGCCGCCGCCGCCGCCGCCGCCGTAGAAATTTCCTTGTGGACGCGATAACTCAAAAACAAATTAATATTTTTTTTTCAAACTTGGTACACATGTTAAGGGTGCCCAAAGGAAGATCCCTATTTTAAGGTGACCTTAAACTCCCAGTAAAAAAGAACTTATGGCCACCTTAAGGTCAGAAATTGCACTTTTGGCCACTTAGAGCCCTGTAGGTCACAAACTATGATGCTCAGCTGGCTGAAATTTTACCTGACAACACATTAATATGTTCTTAGTACATGTGCCGAAAATCAGGACTTTAAGTTGAGGAGAAAATTGTGTTTGAGGCCCATAAATACCCCCACTTAGGGATTTTTTGCTATACTTTTCACATATTTTGCCCTATAATTTGGAAGTGATAATTCTGATGAGTCTCAAACTGCGCTAGGTATAACTTTGATATGTAATCCTTGTCTGTAGAAAATTTTAGGGCTGTAGGTTTACCCAAAGGGGTCGACTTAAGGTCTCAAAAGTGCCCACAGAGACCCAATTTATGCACTTTTTGTCACTTTCAAGCACTGTAGCTTTCAAACTATGTCTCTCATCTAAGTTAAATATCATCTGGGAATATATCTATGTGTTTTCTTATATGTGCCCCAACATTTAGGCCTTTAATAGACAGTTAACCTGTGTATCAGGACCATAAACACCCACCCGAGTGACCCTTATAAGACATTTTTCACATCTTTTTCCCTGTAACTTGGAAATGGTAAGTCTGAGAAGTTTCAAACTGTATTAGATATATATTCTGTGTGTAATCTTAGTATGTAACAGATTTTAAGTCTGAAGCTTTAATTTTGAAGGTCAAATTGAGGTCTCTAAAAGGCTCCCAAAGACCCAATATTTGGACTTTTTGCTACTTTTAAGCCCTGTGACTGTCGAACTATGTGACTGATAGAGCTCAAATCCTATCTGAGAAGATATTAGTATGTTATTTTTATATGTGCCAAAAATTAAGGCTTTAAGAAGACATTTAACCTGTGTATGAGGACCATAAATCCCCACCCGAGTGACCATTTTTAGACATTTTTCACATATTTTTCCCTGTAACTTGGAAATGGTAAGTCTAAGAAGTTTCAAACTGTATTAGATGCATATTCTATGTGTAATCTTAGTATGTGACAAATTTTAAGTCTGAAGCTTTAATTTGAAGGCCACATTTAGGTCTCTAGAAGGCCCCATAAAGACCCAGTATTTGGACTTTTTGCCAATTTTAAGGCCTGTGACTGTTAAACTATGTGACTGATAGAGCTGAAATCTCATCTGGGAATACATTATTATGTTCTTTTTACATGTGCCAAAAATCAAGGCTTCAAGTAGACATTTAACCTGTGTATGAGGACCTTAAACACCCACCTGAGTGACCCTTTTAAGACATTTTTCACATATTTTGCTCTGTAACTTGGAAATGGTAAGTCTGAGAAGTTTCAAACTTTATTAGATACATATTCTATGTGTAATCTTAGTATGTAACAAATTTTAAGTCTGAAGCTTTAATTTGAAAGCCACGTCGAGATCTCTAAAAGGCCCACAATGACCCAATATTTGGACTTTTTACCACCTTTAAGCCCTGTAACTGTTAAACTATGTGATTGATGGAGCTGAAATCCCATCTGGGAATGCATTATTATGTCCTTTTTACATATGCCGAAAATCAAGGTTTTTAGTAGACATTTAACCTGTGTATGAGGGCCATAGACACTCGCCCAAGTGCCTTTTTTGACATTTTTTCCGTATTTTGCCCTGTTATTTGGAAATGCTTAGTGTGACAAGTCTTAAACTGTATTATATATAATTTTTGTTTGTTATGTATGTCCCCCAAAAAGTTTCAGATCTGTAGTTTAATTGCTAAGGTCTCTTTAACAATTGTAAAATGCCCACAGAAACCCAATTTATGGATATTATGCCACTTTAAAGCCCAGTAACTGTCAAACTATGTGGGTTATAGAGCTGAAATCTTTGAATTTTTAAAAGGAAATGCCTGTCTATTTAAATTTTGAATATTAATAATGTTATGGCTATCTTAGTCTTTTAAGAACTTATTTTTGTGTGTTATACCTCTGCTTGCTGAGTTTTTCACTTTTTAAAATGAAACTGGTTAAACATATTCAAGTAGACAAAATGGACACTTTAAGTGAGCTTTAAGTCCCAATATTAATGAAATTATATCCTTATGTAGTAAAACTAGGGGATTTTTAACCCTCAACTAGCCCAGTTTTATTCAACTTGCCTCAGTTAATTTTGGCACAGCTCCTACAGTTATGAACTCATTTCAGTTGATAATCACATACTTAAAATTCTCAATTCTTTTTGTATTTGAGTACCCCTTTTATATAGATTGTTTGTTTACCATGTATGCTCAACCCACATCCCCCACCCGGATTCCCCCCACCCACCTCTGGGACCTCCAGCTATATTGAGTGACACTAAATAAACAAAGGTATTTAATGATATCAGATGAGAAACAAAGAACTCAATGGGGTTGCAGATCTTGTGTAATAGTGAGAGAGGTGTGGAGAAGGGGAGAGGGGTGGGGGTGGGAGGTGGTGGGCTTCATTACATATAACACAAAGGGGAGTCAGAACTGAGATTGTGTCACATATTTAGGTTGCATATATATGGACCACATATATAGGTATAGAGGAAATGAATAACTGAAAACAATTTGCAAATTCTAAAAATAATATAATAAAATAATAATATAAATAATTTTTTTTTAAATAATATTTTATTTGTGAACAAATATAGAAACAGATATGCGCTTTTGGGATTATGAATTTTAGAATGGACATTGAATCATCAATCATTTAAATACTTTGAAGGAAGATTGAAAAATATGATGAGTTGAGTTAAAAATAATATTTTATTTGTCAACAAATATAGAAACAGATATGCTCTTTTGGGATTATTATTTTAGAATGGACATTCAATCATCAATCATTTAAATACTTTGAAAATAGGTTTAGAGTTATCATTGCAGGAAGATTGAAAATATAATTTGAGTTATGTATTCGGCGTCTGGGGATACACCATCTTCCTTGGGGAGATATAAACAGAGTAGATTGATGTGCTGAAGTTCATATAATAATGGGTAATTATGTTTTAAAAAATTCCCGATCAAAACCTGTGGCGTGAGTGATGACCTGTCTGGGGATATGTTGGCGCCGAGTTGGCCCAATCTAGTTGATTCTGGACTTTCAAAATGTGAAAACAACTTATGGGAAATCATCTCCTATGAATCTTTTGCAAGTGTTGAATTTGAGCTTTGCCCTCTGCAAGTGGGGTCAACATTTTAAAAAGGCCTTATATCTCCTGATTGTTGCTTTTATAACTTTGAGATGTGAAAACAACTTATAGAGGATCATAGTCTGCAAACGTTTTGTAAGTGTGGAATTTGATCTGTGACACCTGCTTCAAGGTCAAGTGGGGTTGGCACACTAAGGCGGCCTTACATCTCCCTTACTATTGGTTCTAGGGCTTCTAAATGTGAATACAACCTATAGGAAATCATATCTTGTGGATACTTTGCAGGTGTGGAATTTGACCTTTGACCCATGTTTCAATGTCAAGGGGGGGGGGGGGGGTCAGTGTTAAAAAAAAGTCTTATATTACCCTACTTATTCATTCTGCAGCTTCGCAATGTGAAAACAACCTATAGAAAATCAGGGCCTGCAAATCTTTTGCACATGTTGATTTTGACCTTAGACCCTTGCTTTAAGGTCAAATGGGATCATCATCACAATATAAAAAACAAACATCTCCCTTATTAGGGATTCTAAACCTTTAAAATGTGAAAACCAGTTATGGAAATCATAGCCTGCGAATCTTTTGCAAGTGTTCAATTTCAGCTTTGGCCTCTGCTCTAGATCAAATGGGATCAAGTTTCAGTCAACACGCTAAAATGGCCTTTTATCTCCCTTATTGTTGATTGTTGACCTTCAAAATGTAAAAACAACCTGTAGGGAATCATAGCCTCTGAACTTTTGGAAGCGGGATTGTCATACTAAAGAGGCCTGATATCTCCCTTATTATTGTTCCTAGAGTGATGAAATGTGAAAACAAACCATAGGAAATCATGTCTTGCGAATCTTTCACACATTAAAGCTGTTTTAGCTAAAGAGCTTTGATAGTGAAAGTGAATACCTGGTGAAATATTAAATTTGTATTGGTACTTCAAGTAGAAACAAACCATTTGTGAAAACAACATCCTGTAAATTTCTTAAAAAAGGAAGGATTCATGTAATTTTGTTCTAGCTGAAACTGTGCTTGTTCTGTGTAGTTCCTTAATATCTAAAATTATTTGCAGCTAGTTGCAACATATTGAGTTACAGTTATTGTATCCACCGGAAGCATCCGGTGGATACTTTGGTTTAGCGTTCGCTACACCGCCGCCGCCACGTGTAGAGAGATTTTCGGCGTTAACGCTCTAAGAGGAAAACAACAGCAGCTAGGTTCACCAAATTTGCAGGATATCTTCATTGGGGGTAAGCTTCTCTGGGAAGGAAAATAGCCTCATTCTGAAAAGCAAGATGGCCGCCACGGGCATTTCTTTGAAAATAATCTACATTTTTCTACTGGCTGTTCCTCATAGGTAAAAGGTTGAATCTCTTCATAGGTGATATGTATGACACATATACATGTCCTCTACAACCTTGCACACATTTGACCTTGAAGCTCCTAACTCAAGGTCATCCACGGAGTGCCGAAGTAACCCACATAGAGGACTTTAAAAGTGCCTATATCTCCCTTATTATTGGTCCTAGAGGTTTGCAATGTGAAGCCAACCTATAGGAAATCATGTGCTGCGAATCTTCTGATGTGGTCAGATTTGACCTTGGACCCCTCCTTCAAGGTCAAACGAGGATAGCCAAACTTAAAAGTGCTTATAACTCACTTATTATCGATCCTAGAGGTTTGGGATGGTAAACCAACATATAGGAAATCATGTGCTGGGAATCTTCTGGTGTGGTCAGATTTGACCTTGGACCCCTCCTTCAAGGTCAAACGAGGATAGCCAAACTTAAAAGTGCTTATAACTCGCTTATTATCGATCCTAGAGGTTTGGGATGGTAAACCAACATATAGGAAATCATGGGCTGGGAATCTTCTGGCATGGTCGGATTTGACCTTGGGCCCCCTCCTTCAAGGTCAAACGAGGACAGCCAAACTTAAAAGTGCTTATAACTCACTTATTATTGGTCCTAGAGGTTTGGGATGGTAAACCAGCATATAGGAAATCATGGGCTGGGAATCTTCTGGTGTGGTCGGATTTGACCTTGGGCCCCTCCTTCAAGGTCAAACGAGGATAGCCAAAGGTAAAAGTGCCTATAACTCGCTTATTATTGGTCCTAGAGGTTTGGGATGGTAAACCAACATATAGAAAATCATGGGCTGGGAATCTTCTGGTGTGGTCGGATTTGACCTTGGGCCCCTCATTCAAGGTCAAACGAGGACAGCCAAACTTAAAAGTGCTTATAACTCACTTATTATTGGGCCTAGATGTTTGGGATGGTAAACCAGCATATAGAAAATAATGGGCTGGGAATCTTCTGGTGTGGTCGGATTTGACCTTGGGCCCCTCCTTGAAGGTCAAATGAGGATAGCCAAAGGTAAAAGTGCTTATAACTCACTTATTATTGGTCCTAGAGGTTTGGGGTGGTAAATCAACCTATAGGAAATCATGGGCTGGGAATCTTCTGGTGTGGTCGGATTTGACCTTGGGCCCCTCCTTCAAGGTCAATTGAGGACAGCCAAACTTAAAAGTGCTTATAACTCGCTCATTATTGGTCCTAGAGGTTTGGGATGGTAAACCAACATATAGGAAATCATGCGCTGGGAATCTTCTGGTGTGGTCGGATTTGACCTTGGGCCCCTCCTTCAAGGTCAAATGAGGACAGCCAAACTTAAAAGTGCTTATAACTCGCTTATTATTGGTCCTAGAGGTTTGGGATGGTAAACCAACATACAGTAAATCATGGGCAGGGAATCTTCTGGCATGGTCGGATTTGACCTTGGGCCCCTCCTTCAAGGTCAAGTGAGGACAGCCAAACTTAAAAGTGCTTATAACTCGCTTATTATTGGACTTAGAGGTTTGGGATAGTAAACCAACATATAGGAAATCATGGGCTGGGAATCTTCTGGCGTGGTCGGATTTGACCTTGGGCCCCTCCTTCAAGGTCGAACGAGGACAGCCAAACTTAAAAGTGGTTATAACTCGCTTATTATTGGTCCTAGAGGTTTGGGATGGTAAACCAACATATAGAAAATCATGGGCAGGGAATCTTCTGGTGTGGTCAGATTTGACCTTGGGCCCCTCCTTCAAGGTCAAACGAGGATAGCCAAAGGTAAAAGTGCCTATAACTCGCTTATTATTGGTCCTAGAGGTTTGGGATGGTAAACCAACATATAGAAAATCATGGGCTGGGAATCTTCTGGTGTGGTCGGATTTGACCTTGGGCCCCTCCTTCAAGGTCAAATGAGGACAGCCAAACTTAAAAGTGCTTATAACTCGCTTATTATTGGTCCTAGATGTTTGGGATCGTAAACCAACATATAGGAAATCATGGGCTGGGAATCTTCTGTCGTGGTCGGATTTGACCTTGGGCCCCTCCTTCAAGGTCAAATGAGGACAGCCAAACTTAAAAGTGCTTATAACTTGCTTATTATTGGTCCTAGATGTTTTGGTGCATTGTCTTTACGGTGGATACAATTTGCATCGGTTTTCCAATGCGCTAGGTCTAGTTGCATTTGGTGTCGGTATTGGATATTGTCTCATGAATGCATATCATATTTCACGTATGAGCTTTTATTATAAAAAAAAAATTTTGTGCTATTTTTCAAAAAACCTGTTCCCAAAGAGTAGCATAGTTTATACTTCACAGATAGTGAGTAATAATTATATAGAAATAGCCTTTTTCCAGTATCAAACTATCTACAAAAAGTGATATAAAAACTCAACTGACACTGTGATTTTTCTCTGGTGAAAAATTGTTTTCTTTTTTAATGCTTCATAACAAGTTTTAGTATCATTACCCACATTTATACCAACTTCTAATCTTAACCATGTTTTTCCACTTATACTTCACTGTTTGCAGGAGATATCTTCCCATGTCAACTACCTCTCCAGTTTTTGACTCTCACATTCCTCTAATTTGACCTTGACACCATGGATTGACCTTGCTGTCCTTATGATTTGTCTTTTACCCTGAGATGATGAAGGGTGGCAACCGGAACATCCAGCTACTGGTGCTGCTTGTTATCACCCTGGTCGTAACCTTCAACCTCAGGATTCTCTGGACTGGGCCAGATGTTGAAAGAACTGACTGGGGTAAGGGCAGCTTTATTTTTGATAATCAGGCGTAAATAGTTAAACATCAAAGGACTATGCAATATGGGGCTGGGGGTGGGATGGGGGTGGGGGACATCCATAGTTAACAGCAACAGGACAACGATAGCTAACAGCAATCTACTATAACATTAAAACAATGGAAAGCAGGGGCAAAGGGCATAGGGTTTGCCAGTGGTTGGATGATGATTCATAATTTCATAAAATAAAATTAGTAAAATGTTGGAACTGTGTGTCCTTGCTATCCATTGTTTTAATGGTATAGTAAATTGCCGTTCTCTATAGATGTCCCATTCACTAACATGACCCCCCTCCCCCCCAGATCGTTATACTTTTTGAGACATTCAAGATAATGAGGTACAGTTTAATGGAAAAGGTCTTCAAAGAATCTAATCTAATGTTGACTTTTATAACACTCAAAAACCCATCAAGTAACTTTTCGCTAACAGGAAACCCCATTTAATAGATTTCTTCTTGCAGGAGTTTAATTGTATGTTTTGAAGAACCCCATTACAGCATAAAGTGGAGCAAAAAGCATCAGCCATTTAAAGGTGTTAGAATGTTTTGAAATAATAAAATTGCTACAGTAAAAGCAATGGTATGCTGTTTATCTTCAAGATACTGAACAATACATTATGTTAAGATCCTCAGAGGACTAAATTGATTTCCCTGTCACTGTAAGGACTAGAATCTAATTATTTTTTCTGGTAGACCACAGTAATATAATTATGTTGTTTATTGAATGTTTAAGTCTCCCTATACAGTCTCAAACTGAGACACTCTGTTGTTGTATTTGAAGCAGATATGATTATAAGTCAGCTGATGTGATGTCTAATTGGGGCACTCTTGTGCTGTGTTAACATGTAAGCTAGTGTAAATCAGCCCAGGTAGGGTACAATCTTGTAATAATTAAGCGTCCCGCAAGGGACGCTTGTTTGTGTATGGGAGACCTTCCGCCGGCTCCGCATTTTCTTTTCCTTATAACTCTGTAACCGTTAGGCGGATTCTTTTCAAATTTGGCAGGTTTAGGCAGTAGCCTTGGGGAATTTTTTTGAATATGCTGCAGTGACATTTCAACCAATTAGAGAGGTCACATGACCAAAATAGTATAGGGATCGAGACCCATGTTGAGGATCGATATCGAATGAAAATTTAGGGTTATGGATCGATCGATATTTCAATATCGGGACCGTTAACATAAGCCATGGGCGATAATAGAGGTTCTTTGAAAACGTGCACATATAAATTCACGAAAATATCAAAAGATACTACTTATGCATCAAAAATATATTTCTGCAATATAAAATTAAATAAAATGAACAAAACGTACATTAAACAAGAGTATTCTTGCTTTCCTGTGCACTAGCTGTCAGGTTTTGTATCCCTTCCGTAAAACAGGAAGTAGGTCACTGGCAATGTAAACAAAGATGGCGCCAGACTTGACCCCATTTTGTTTCAGTTGTAAATGTGCCTTTTAAAGATTTTATACAATAAATATGCATTTAAGCAGTAAAATTGCCATTTTTTAAATAATTTTTGTGTTTGTTGTATGTTATTTCGATATTGAAATGCTGGTAGTGTGTGTCGATATCGGCAGTCCTGTGGGATGATCGATCGATATTGAAAGATCGAGCATCAATCCCTATACTAGACCAAAAATGTCTTTTTTCGATGGGGAAGCTTGTCCGGATGATAACTTGAAAGGAATTTTATCAATTCACCTGAAACTTGGCAAATACATTCATTCTATTAAAATCTGGAAATCATTAGATTTTGGCATTGATTGGTCAAGAAATGGCCGAGTAATTAATGATTAATTAATCATTACGAATTTTCCAAATAAGGAAAACACAAAAATGCTTATATCTCGAAAACCGTGCTAGATAGAGCGATTTCGACGAAATTTTTGACCCACAGGGTATCTCTGCGGAGTAGTTTTCCCAATTTTCAAAAAATTTTTGTCTCGTCCAAAATGGCGGCCATTTTGAATTTTCGAAATTTTCGCAAAAATTGCAAAACACAAAAATGCTTATATCTCAAAAACCGTGCTAGATAGAGCAATTTCGACAAAATTTTTGACCCACAGGGTATCTCTGCAGAGTACTTTTCCCAATTTTCAAAAAATTTTTGTCTCGCCAAAAATGGCGGCCATTTTGAATTTTCAAATTTTTCGCAAAAATTGCAAAACATAAAAATGCTTATATCTCGAAAACCCTGCTACATAGAGCGATTTCGATGAAATTTTTGATCCGCAGGGTATCTCTGCAGAGTAGCCATGCCAATTTAAAAAAAAAAATTTCTCGCAAAAAATGGCGGCCATTTTGAATTTTCGAGTTTTTCGCAAAATTACAAAACATAAAAATGCTTATATCTCAAAAACCGTGCTAGATAGAGCGATTTCGACGAAATGTTTGACCCACAGGGTATCTCTGCAGAGTAGCCATGCCAATTTTCAAAAAAATTTTATCTTGTCAAAAATGGCGGCCATTTTGAATTTTCAAATTTTTGCGCAAAAATTGCAAAACACAAAAATGCTAATATTTCGAAAACTGTGCTACATAGAGCGATTTCGACGAAATTTTTGATCTTCAGGGTATCTCTGCAGAGCAGCTATCCCAAAGAGCTTTCACTTGGTGAAGTTTCAGATCCGTAGATGATTACTCACCTACTCAAAATGAGTAAATGCGAATTATCTCTTAAAAGTATTGCAGATAGCCAATTTTTCCCAAATAACTCATTCACCTACTTTTGGAAGAGCTTTCACTTGGTGAAGTTTCAGACCCGTAGCTAATTACTCACCTACTCAAAATGAGTAAATGCTAATTATCTCAAAAACTATTGCGGATACCCAATTTTTATCAAATAACTCATTCATGTACTTTTGGGAGAGCTTTCACTTGGTGAAGTTTCAGACCCATAGCTAATTACTCACCTACTCAAAATGAGTAAATGCGAATTATCTGTAAAAGTATTGCAGATAGCCAATTTTTCTCAAATAAATCATTCACCTACTTTTGGGAGAGCTTTCACTTAGTGAAGTTTCAGACCCATAGCTAATTACTCACCTACTCAAAATGAGTAAATGCGAATTATCTCTAAAAGTATTGCAGATAGCCAATTTTTCTCAAATAAATCATTCACCTACTTTTGGGAGAGCTTTCACTTGGTGAAGTTTTAGACCCATAGCTAATTACTCACCTACTCAAAATGAGTAAATGCGAATTATCTCTAAAAGTATTGCGGATAGCCAATTTTTCTCAAATAAATCATTCACCTACTTTTGGGAGAGCTTTCACTTGGTGAAGTTTCAGACCCGTAGCTAATTACTCACCTACTCAAAATGAGTAAATGCTAATTATCTCAAAAACTATTGCGGATACCCAATTTTTATCAAATAACTCATTCATGTACTTTTGGGAGAGCTTTCACATGGTGAAGTTTCAGACCCGTAGATGATTACTCACCTACTCAAAATGAGTAAATGCGAATTATCTCTTAAAAGTATTGCAGATAGCCAATTTTTCCCAAATAACTCATTCACCTACTTTTGCAAGAGCTTTCACATGGTGAAGTTTCAGACCCATAGCTAATTACTCACCTATTCAAAATGAGTAAATGCGAATTATCTCTAAAAGTATTGCAGATAGCCAATTTTTCTCAAATAAATCATTCACCTACTTTTGGGAGAGCTTTCACTTGGTGAAGTTTCAGACCCGTAGCTAATTACTCACCTACTCAAAATGAGTAAATGCTAATTATCTCAAAAACTATTGCGGATACCCAATTTTTATCAAATAACTCATTCATGTACTTTTGGGAGAGCTTTCACATGGTGAAGTTTCAGACCCGTAGATGATTACTCACCTACTCAAAATGAGTAAATGCGAATTATCTCTTAAAAGTATTGCAGATAGCCAATTTTTCCCAAATAACTCATTCACCTACTTTTGCAAGAGCTTTCACATGGTGAAGTTTCAGACCCATAGCTAATTACTCACCTACTCAAAATGAGTAAATGCGAATTATCTGTAAAAGTATTGCAGATAGCCAATTTTTCTCAAATAACTCATTCACCTACTTTTGGGAGAGCTTTCACATGGTGAAGTTTCACACCCATAGCTAATTATTTACCTACTCAAAATGAGTAAATGCTAATTATCTCTAAAAGTATTGCAGATAGCCAATTTTTCTCAAATAAATCATTCACCTACTTTTGGGAGAGCTTTCACTTGGTGAAGTTTCAGACCCATAGCTAATTACTCACCTACTCAAAATGAGTAAATGCGAATTATCTCTAAAAGTATTGCAGATAGCCAATTTTTCTCAAATAAATCATTCACCTACTTTTGGGAGAGCTTTCACTTGGTGAAGTTTCAGACCCATAGCTAATTACTCACCTACTCAAAATGAGTAAATGCGAATTATCTCTAAAAGTATTGCAGATAGCCAATTTTTCTCAAATAAATCATTCACCTACTTTTGGGAGAGCTTTCACTTGGTGAAGTTTCAGACCCATAGCTAATTACTCACCTACTCAAAATGAGTAAATGCGAATTATCTCTAAAAGTATTGCAGATAGCCAATTTTTCTCAAATAAATCATTCACCTACTTTTGGGAGAGCTTTCACTTGGTGAAGTTTCAGACCCATAGCTAATTACTCACCTACTCAAAATGAGTAAATGCGAATTATCTCTAAGAGTATTGCAGATAGCCAATTTTTCTCAAATAACTCATTCACCTACTTTTGGAAGAGCTTTCACTTGGTGAAGTTTCAGACCCGTAGCTAATTACTCACCTACTCAAAATGAGTAAATGCTAATTATCTCAAAAACTATTGCGGATACCCAATTTTTATCAAATAACTCATTCATGTACTTTTGGGAGAGCTTTCACATGGTGAAGTTTCAGACCCGTAGATGATTACTCACCTACTCAAAATGAGTAAATGCGAATTATCTCTTAAAAGTATTGCAGATAGCCAATTTTTCCCAAATAACTCATTCACCTACTTTTGCAAGAGCTTTCACATGGTGAAGTTTCAGACCCATAGCTAATTACTCACCTACTCAAAATGAGTAAATGCGAATTATCTGTAAAAGTATTGCAGATAGCCAATTTTTCTCAAAGAACTCATTCACCTACTTTTGGGAGAGCTTTCACATGGTGAAGTTTCAGACCCATAGCTAATTATTTACCTACTCAAAATGAGTAAATGCTAATTATCTCTAAAAGTATTGCAGATAGCCAATTTTTCTCAAATAAATCATTCACCTACTTTTGGGAGAGCTTTCACTTGGTGAAGTTTCAGACCCATAGCTAATTACTCACCTACTCAAAATGAGTAAATGCGAATTATCTCTAAAAGTATTGCAGATAGCCAATTTTTCTCAAATAAATCATTCACCTACTTTTGGGAGAGCTTTCACTTGGTGAAGTTTCAGACCCATAGCTAATTACTCACCTACTCAAAATGAGTAAATGCGAATTATCTCTAAAAGTATTGCAGATAGCCAATTTTTCTCAAATAACTCATTCACCTACTTTTGGAAGAGCTTTCACTTGGTGAAGTTTCAGACCCGTAGCTAATTACTCACCTACTCAAAATGAGTAAATGCTAATTATCTCAAAAACTATTGCGGATACCCAATTTTTATCAAATAACTCATTCATGTACTTTTGGGAGAGCTTTCACATAGTGAAGTTTCAAACCCGTAGATGATTACTCACCTACTCAAAATGAGTAAATGCGAATTATCTCTTAAAAGTATTGCAGATAGCCAATTTTTCCCAAATAACTCATCCACCTACTTTTGCAAGAGCTTTCACATGGTGAAGTTTCAGACCCATAGCTAATTACTCACCTACTCAAAATGAGTAAATGCGAATTATCTGTAAAAGTATTGCAGATAGCCAATTTTTCTCAAAGAACTCATTCACCTACTTTTGGGAGAGCTTTCACTTGGTGAAGTTTCAGACCCATAGCTAATTACTCACCTACTCAAAATGAGTAAATGCGAATTATCTCTAAAAGTATTGTAGATAGCCAATTTTTCTCAAATAAATCATTCACCTACTTTTGGGAGAGCTTTCACTTGGTGAAGTTTCAGACCCGTAGCTAATTACTCACCTACTCAAAATGAGTAAATGCTAATTATCTCAAAAACTATTGCGGATACCCAATTTTTATCAAATAACTCATTCATGTACTTTTGGGAGAGCTTTCACATGGTGAAGTTTCAGACCCGTAGATGATTACTCACCTACTCAAAATGAGTAAATGCGAATTATCTCTAAAAGTATTGCAGATAGCCAATTTTTCTCAAAGAACTCATTCACCTACTTTTGGGAGAGCTTTCATATGGTGAAGTTTCACACCCATAGCTAATTATTTACCTTCTCAAAATGAGTAAATGCTAATTATCTCTAAAAGTATTGCAGATAGCCAATTTTTCTCAAATAAATCATTCACCTACTTTTGGGAGAGCTTTCACTTGGTGAAGTTTCAGACCCATAGCTAATTACTCACCTACTCAAAATGAGTAAATGCGAATTCTCTCTAAAAGTATTGCAGATAGCCAATTTTTCTCAAATAAATCATTCACCTACTTTTGGGAGAGCTTTCACTTGGTGAAGTTTCAGACCCGTAGCTAATTACTCACCTACTCAAAATGAGTAAATACTAATTATCTCAAAAACTATTGCGGATACCCAATTTTTATCAAATAACTCATTCATGTACTTTTGGGAGAGCTTTCACATGGTGAAGTTTCAGACCCGTAGATGATTACTCACCTACTCAAAATGAGTAAATGCGAATTATCTCTTAAAAGTATTGCAGATAGCCAATTTTTCCCAAATAACTCATTCACCTACTTTTGCAAGAGCTTTCACATGGTGAAGTTTCAGACCCATAGCTAATTACTCACCTATTGAAAATGAGTAAATGCGAATTATCTCTAAAAGTATTGCAGATAGCCAATTTTTCTCAAATAAATCATTCACCTACTTTTGGGAGAGGTTTCACTTGGTGAAGTTTCAGACCCGTAGCTAATTACTCACCTACTCAAAATGAGTAAATGCTAATTATCTCAAAAACTATTGCGGATACCCAATTTTTATCAAATAACTCATTCATGTACTTTTGGGAGAGCTTTCACATGGTGAAGTTTCAGACCCGTAGATGAATACTCACCTACTCAAAATGAGTAAATGCGAATTATCTCTTAAAAGTATTGCAGATAGCCAATTTTTCCCAAATAACTCGTTCACCTACTTTTGCAAGAGCTTTCACATGGTGAAGTTTCAGACCCATAGCTAATTACTCACCTACTCAAAATGAGTAAATGCGAATTATCTGTAAAAGTATTGCAGATAGCCAATTTTTCTCAAATAAATCATTCACCTACTTTTGGGAGAGCTTTCACTTGGTGAAGTTTCAGACCCATAGCTAATTACTCACCTATTGAAAATGAGTAAATGCGAATTATCTCTAAAAGTATTGCAGATAGCCAATTTTTCTCAAATAAATCATTCACCTACTTTTGGGAGAGCTTTCACTTGGTGAAGTTTCAGACCCGTAGCTAATTACTCACCTACTCAAAATGAGTAAATGCTAATTATCTCAAAAACTATTGCGGATACCCAATTTTTATCAAATAACTCATTCATGTACTTTTGGGAGAGCTTTCACATGGTGAAGTTTCAGACCCATAGATGATTACTCACCTACTCAAAATGAGTAAATGCGAATTATCTCTTAAAAGTATTGCAGATAGCCAATTTTTCCCAAATAACTCATTCACCTACTTTTGCAAGAGCTTTCACATGGTGAAGTTTCAGACCCATAGCTAATTACTCACCTACTCAAAATGAGTAAATGCGAATTATCTGTAAAAGTATTGCAGATAGCCAATTTTTCTCAAATAACTCATTCACCTACTTTTGGGAGAGCTTTCACATGGTGAAGTTTCACACCCATAGCTAATTATTAACTACTCAAAATGAGTAAATGCTAATTATCTCTAAAAGTATTGCAGATAGCCAATTTTTCTCAAATAAATCATTCACCTACTTTTGGGAGAGCTTTCACTTGGTGAAGTTTCAGACCCATAGCTAATTACTCACCTACTCAAAATGAGTAAATGCGAATTACTGTATAAGTGGTTATTTTCGCGTGGAATTAATTTTCGCTATATTCGCGAGTGACTACAAAACGCGAAAATAACTTCTAGCCAATATTTATATTCAGTAGAACCAGTCTACAGTAGCGTGAGCGATAATACAAGATTATGCAAGATACAATATTTAACACTGTCACGGAAACAATAAATTCCATTGCTTTATCAAATGTACCATTCACAGAAACGCCTAACTTCTTTGATCTTTATCACCAGGGAGGGATTAATTCAATTACACAACCCCGCTACACAACTTCTTTGATAATGCGCCGATCAATGAAAGTGTGTTCGATTGTGTTTCGTAAATTTATAATCTCCCAGAGTAGGTTCACACACTGACAACGTGTATAAAAGAAAAGACGTTAACTATGCATTTCCAATCAAACCAGCAGAAGTCCGCATAATAAGTATTTTAATTTGAACATGTTAGTTTGGGCGATAATTGAATATATTTCACCGCGAAAATAAATTCTCGCGAAGCAGGCCTACAGTGTACATTCGCGAACTTAAGTACCCGCGAAAAAAAAACCACTTATACAGTATCTCTAAAAGTATTGCAGATAGCCAATTTTTCTCAAATAAATCATTCACCTACTTTTGGGAGAGCTTTCACTTGGTGAAGTTTCAGACCCATAGCTAATTACTCACCTACTCAAAATGAGTAAATGCGAATTATCTCTAAAAGTATTGCAGATAGCCAATTTTTCTCAAATAAATCATTCACCTACTTTTGGGAGAGCTTTCACTTGGTGAAGTTTCAGACCCATAGCTAATTACTCACCTACTCAAAATGAGTAAATGCGAATTATCTCTAAAAGTATTGCAGATAGCCAATTTTTCTCAAATAAATCATTCACCTACTTTTGGGAGAGCTTTCACTTGGTGAAGTTTCAGACCCGTAGCTAATTACTCACCTACTCAAAATGAGTAAATGCTAATTATCTCAAAAACTATTGCGGATACCCAATTTTTATCAAATAACTCATTCATGTACTTTTGGGAGAGCTTTCACATGGTGAAGTTTCAGACCCGTAGATGATTACTCACCTACTCAAAATGAGTAAATGCGAATTATCTCTAAAAGTATTGCAGATAGCCAATTTTTCTCAAATAAATCATTCACCTACTTTTGGGAGAGCTTTCACTTGGTGAAGTTTCAGACCCATAGCTAATTACTCACCTACTCAAAATGAGTAAATGTGAATTATCTCTAAAAGTATTGCAGATAGCCAATTTTTCTCAAATAAATCATTCACCTACTTTTGGGAGAGCTTTCACTTGGTGAAGTTTCAGACCCATAGCTAATTACTCACCTACTCAAAATGAGTAAATGCGAATTATCTCTAAAAGTATTGCAGATAGCCAATTTTTCTCAAATAAATCATTCACCTACTTTTGGGAGAGCTTTCACTTGGTGAAGTTTCAGACCCATAGCTAATTACTCACCTACTCAAAATGAGTAAATGCGAATTATCTCTAAAAGTATTGCAGATAGCCAATTTTTCTCAAATAACTCATTCACCTACTTTTGGAAGAGCTTTCACTTGGTGAAGTTTCAGACCCGTAGCTAATTACTCACCTACTCAAAATGAGTAAATGCTAATTATCTCAAAAACTATTGCGGATACCCAATTTTTATCAAATAACTCATTCATGTACTTTTGGGAGAGCTTTCACATGGTGAAGTTTCAGACCCGTAGATGATTACTCACCTACTCAAAATGAGTAAATGCGAATTATCTCTTAAAAGTATTGCAGATAGCCAATTTTTCCCAAATAACTCATTCACCTACTTTTGCAAGAGCTTTCACATGGTGAAGTTTCAGACCCATAGCTAATTACTCACCTACTCAAAATGAGTAAATGCGAATTATCTGTAAAAGTATTGCAGATAGCCAATTTTTCTCAAAGAACTCATTCACCTACTTTTGGGAGAGCTTTCACATGGTGAAGTTTCACACCCATAGCTAATTATTTACCTACTCAAAATGAGTAAATGCTAATTATCTCTAAAAGTATTGCAGATAGCCAATTTTTCTCAAATAAATCATTCACCTACTTTTGGGAGAGCTTTCACTTGAAGAAGTTTCAGACCCATAGCTAATTACTCACCTACTCAAAATGAGTAAATGCGAATTATCTCTAAAAGTATTGCAGATAGCCAATTTTTCTCAAATAACTCATTCACCTACTTTTGGAAGAGCTTTCACTTGGTGAAGTTTCAGACCCATAGCTAATTACTCACCTACTCAAAATGAGTAAATGCTAATTATCTCAAAAACTATTGCGGATACCCAATTTTTATCAAATAACTCATTCATGTACTTTTGGGAGAGCTTTCACATAGTGAAGTTTCAGACCCGTAGATGATTACTCACCTACTCAAAATGAGTAAATGCGAATTATCTCTTAAAAGTATTGCAGATAGCCAATTTTTCCCAAATAACTCATTCACCTACTTTTGCAAGAGCTTTCACATGGTGAAGTTTCAGACCCATAGCTAATTACTCACCTACTCAAAATGAGTAAATGCGAATTATCTGTAAAAGTATTGCAGATAGCCAATTTTTCTCAAAGAACTCATTCACCTACTTTTGGGAGAGCTTTCATATGGTGAAGTTTCACACCCATAGCTAATTATTTACCTTCTCAAAATGAGTAAATGCTAATTATCTCTAAAAGTATTGCAGATAGCCAATTTTTCTCAAATAAATCATTCACCTACTTTTGGGAGAGCTTTCACTTGGTGAAGTTTCAGACCCATAGCTAATTACTCACCTACTCAAAATGAGTAAATGCGAATTCTCTCTAAAAGTATTGCAGATAGCCAATTTTTCTCAAATAAATCATTCACCTACTTTTGGGAGAGCTTTCACTTGGTGAAGTTTCAGACCCGCAGCTAATTACTCACCTACTCAAAATGAGTAAATACTAATTATCTCAAAAACTATTGCGGATACCCAATTTTTATCAAATAACTCATTCATGTACTTTTGGGAGAGCTTTCACATGGTGAAGTTTCAGACCCGTAGATGATTACTCACCTACTCAAAATGAGTAAATGCGAATTATCTCTTAAAAGTATTGCAGATAGCCAATTTTTCCCAAATAACTCATTCACCTACTTTTGCAAGAGCTTTCACATGGTGAAGTTTCAGACCCATAGCTAATTACTCACCTATTGAAAATGAGTAAATGCGAATTATCTCTAAAAGTATTGCAGATAGCCAATTTTTCTCAAATAAATCATTCACCTACTTTTGGGAGAGCTTTCACTTGGTGAAGTTTCAGACCCGTAGCTAATTACTCACCTACTCAAAATGAGTAAATGCTAATTATCTCAAAAACTATTGCGGATACCCAATTTTTATCAAATAACTCATTCATGTACTTTTGGGAGAGCTTTCACATGGTGAAGTTTCAGACCCGTAGATGAATACTCACCTACTCAAAATGAGTAAATGCGAATTATCTCTTAAAAGTATTGCAGATAGCCAATTTTTCCCAAATAACTCGTTCACCTACTTTTGCAAGAGCTTTCACATGGTGAAGTTTCAGACCCATAGCTAATTACTCACCTACTCAAAATGAGTAAATGCGAATTATCTGTAAAAGTATTGCAGATAGCCAATTTTTCTCAAATAAATCATTCACCTACTTTTGGGAGAGCTTTCACTTGGTGAAGTTTCAGACCCATAGCTAATTACTCACCTATTGAAAATGAGTAAATGCGAATTATCTCTAAAAGTATTGCAGATAGCCAATTTTTCTCAAATAAATCATTCACCTACTTTTGGGAGAGCTTTCACTTGGTGAAGTTTCAGACCCGTAGCTAATTACTCACCTACTCAAAATGAGTAAATGCTAATTATCTCAAAAACTATTGCGGATACCCAATTTTTATCAAATAACTCATTCATGTACTTTTGGGAGAGCTTTCACATGGTGAAGTTTCAGACCCGTAGATGAATACTCACCTACTCAAAATGAGTAAATGCGAATTATCTCTTAAAAGTATTGCAGATAGCCAATTTTTCCCAAATAACTCGTTCACCTACTTTTGCAAGAGCTTTCACATGGTGAAGTTTCAGACCCATAGCTAATTACTCACCTACTCAAAATGAGTAAATGCGAATTATCTGTAAAAGTATTGCAGATAGCCAATTTTTCTCAAATAAATCATTCACCTACTTTTGGGAGAGCTTTCACTTGGTGAAGTTTCAGACCCATAGCTAATTACTCACCTACTCAAAATGAGTAAATGCGAATTATCTGTAAAAGTATTGCAGATAGCCAATTTTTCTCAAATAACTCATTCACCTACTTTTGGGAGAGCTTTCACATGGTGAAGTTTCACACCCATAGCTAATTATTTACCTACTCAAAATGAGTAAATGCTAATTATCTCTAAAAGTATTGCAGATAGCCAATTTTTCTCAAATAAATCATTCACCTACTTTTGGGAGAGCTTTCACTTGGTGAAGTTTCAGACCCATAGCTAATTACTCACCTACTCAAAATGAGTAAATGCGAATTATCTCTAAAAGTATTGCAGATAGCCAATTTTTCTCAAATAAATCATTCACCTACTTTTGGGAGAGCTTTCACTTGGTGAAGTTTCAGACCCATAGCTAATTACTCACCTACTCAAAATGAGTAAATGCGAATTATCTCTAAAAGTATTGCAGATAGCCAATTTTTCTCAAATAAATCATTCACCTACTTTTGGGAGAGCTTTCACTTGGTGAAGTTTCAGACCCATAGCTAATTACTCACCTACTCAAAATGAGTAAATGCGAATTATCTCTAAAAGTATTGCAGATAGCCAATTTTTCTCAAATAAATCATTCACCTACTTTTGGGAGAGCTTTGACTTGGTGAAGTTTCAGACCCGTAGCTAATTACTCACCTACTCAAAATGAGTAAATACTAATTATCTCAAAAACTATTGCGGATACCCAATTTTTATCAAATAACTCATTCATGTACTTTTGGGAGAGCTTTCACATGGTGAAGTTTCAGACCCGTAGATGATTACTCACCTACTCAAAATGAGTAAATGCGAATTATCTCTTAAAAGTATTGCAGATAGCCAATTTTTCCCAAATAACTCATTCACCTACTTTTGCAAGAGCTTTCACATGGTGAAGTTTCAGACCCATAGCTAATTACTCACCTATTCAAAATGAGTAAATGCGAATTATCTCTAAAAGTATTGCAGATAGCCAATTTTTCTCAAATAAATCATTCACCTACTTTTGGGAGAGCTTTCACTTGGTGAAGTTTCAGACCCATAGCTAATTACTCACCTACTCAAAATGAGTAAATGCGAATTATCTCTAAAAGTATTGCAGATAGCCAATTTTTCTCAAATAAATCATTCACCTACTTTTGGGAGAGCTTTGACTTGGTGAAGTTTCAGACCCGTAGCTAATTACTCACCTACTCAAAATGAGTAAATACTAATTATCTCAAAAACTATTGCGGATACCCAATTTTTATCAAATAACTCATTCATGTACTTTTGGGAGAGCTTTCACATGGTGAAGTTTCAGACCCGTAGATGATTACTCACCTACTCAAAATGAGTAAATGCGAATTATCTCTTAAAAGTATTGCAGATAGCCAATTTTTCCCAAATAACTCATTCACCTACTTTTGCAAGAGCTTTCACATGGTGAAGTTTCAGACCCATAGCTAATTACTCACCTATTCAAAATGAGTAAATGCGAATTATCTCTAAAAGTATTGCAGATAGCCAATTTTTCTCAAATAAATCATTCACCTACTTTTGGGAGAGCTTTCACTTGGTGAAGTTTCAGACCCGTAGCTAATTACTCACCTACTCAAAATGAGTAAATGCTAATTATCTCAAAAACTATTGCGGATACCCAATTTTTATCAAATAACTCATTCATGTACTTTTGGGAGAGCTTTCACATGGTGAAGTTTCAGACCCGTAGATGATTACTCACCTACTCAAAATGAGTAAATGCGAATTATCTCTTAAAAGTATTGCAGATAGCCAATTTTTCCCAAATAACTCATTCACCTACTTTTGCAAGAGCTTTCACATGGTGAAGTTTCAGACCCATAGCTAATTACTCACCTACTCAAAATGAGTAAATGCGAATTATCTGTAAAAGTATTGCAGATAGCCAATTTTTCTCAAATAACTCATTCACCTACTTTTGGGAGAGCTTTCACATGGTGAAGTTTCACACCCATAGCTAATTATTAACTACTCAAAATGAGTAAATGCTAATTATCTCTAAAAGTATTGCAGATAGCCAATTTTTCTCAAATAAATCATTCACCTACTTTTGGGAGAGCTTTCACTTGGTGAAGTTTCAGACCCATAGCTAATTACTCACCTACTCAAAATGAGTAAATGCGAATTACTGTATAAGTGGTTATTTTCGCGTGGAATTAATTTTCGCTATATTCGCGAGTGACTACAAAACGCGAAAATAACTTCTAGCCAATATTTATATTCAGTAGAACCAGTCTACAGTAGCGTGAGCGATAATACAAGATTATGCAAGATACAATATTTAACACTGTCACGGAAACAATAAATTCCATTGCTTTATCAAATGTACCATTCACAGAAACGCCTAACTTCTTTGATCTTTATCACCAGGGAGGGATTAATTCAATTACACAACCCCGCTACACAACTTCTTTGATAATGCGCCGATCAATGAAAGTGTGTTCGATTGTGTTTCGTAAATTTATAATCTCCCAGAGTAGGTTCACACACTGACAACGTGTATAAAAGAAAAGACGTTAACTATGCATTTCCAATCAAACCAGCAGAAGTCCGCATAATAAGTATTTTAATTTGAACATGTTAGTTTGGGCGATAATTGAATATATTTCACCGCGAAAATAAATTCTCGCGAAGCAGGCCTACAGTGTACATTCGCGAACTTAAGTACCCGCGAAAAAAACCACTTATACAGTATCTCTAAAAGTATTGCAGATAGCCAATTTTTCTCAAATAAATCATTCACCTACTTTTGGGAGAGCTTTCACTTGGTGAAGTTTCAGACCCATAGCTAATTACTCACCTACTCAAAATGAGTAAATGCGAATTATCTCTAAAAGTATTGCAGATAGCCAATTTTTCTCAAATAAATCATTCACCTACTTTTGGGAGAGCTTTCACTTGGTGAAGTTTCAGACCCATAGCTAATTACTCACCTACTCAAAATGAGTAAATGCGAATTATCTCTAAAAGTATTGCAGATAGCCAATTTTTCTCAAATAAATCATTCACCTACTTTTGGGAGAGCTTTCACTTGGTGAAGTTTCAGACCCGTAGCTAATTACTCACCTACTCAAAATGAGTAAATGCTAATTATCTCAAAAACTATTGCGGATACCCAATTTTTATCAAATAACTCATTCATGTACTTTTGGGAGAGCTTTCACATGGTGAAGTTTCAGACCCGTAGATGATTACTCACCTACTCAAAATGAGTAAATGCGA
The DNA here is from genome assembly GCA_964017235.1 of Sabellastarte sp. h YS-2021. Classification (NCBI taxonomy): domain Eukaryota; kingdom Metazoa; phylum Annelida; class Polychaeta; order Sabellida; family Sabellidae; genus Sabellastarte; species Sabellastarte sp. h YS-2021. The sequence continues at coordinate 91,218,413 of OZ024934.1, forward strand.
ATTATCTCTAAAAGTATTGCAGATAGCCAATTTTTCTCAAATAAATCATTCACCTACTTTTGGGAGAGCTTTCACTTGGTGAAGTTTCAGACCCATAGCTAATTACTCACCTACTCAAAATGAGTAAATGTGAATTATCTCTAAAAGTATTGCAGATAGCCAATTTTTCTCAAATAAATCATTCACCTACTTTTGGGAGAGCTTTCACTTGGTGAAGTTTCAGACCCATAGCTAATTACTCACCTACTCAAAATGAGTAAATGCGAATTATCTCTAAAAGTATTGCAGATAGCCAATTTTTCTCAAATAAATCATTCACCTACTTTTGGGAGAGCTTTCACTTGGTGAAGTTTCAGACCCATAGCTAATTACTCACCTACTCAAAATGAGTAAATGCGAATTATCTCTAAAAGTATTGCAGATAGCCAATTTTTCTCAAATAACTCATTCACCTACTTTTGGAAGAGCTTTCACTTGGTGAAGTTTCAGACCCGTAGCTAATTACTCACCTACTCAAAATGAGTAAATGCTAATTATCTCAAAAACTATTGCGGATACCCAATTTTTATCAAATAACTCATTCATGTACTTTTGGGAGAGCTTTCACATGGTGAAGTTTCAGACCCGTAGATGATTACTCACCTACTCAAAATGAGTAAATGCGAATTATCTCTTAAAAGTATTGCAGATAGCCAATTTTTCCCAAATAACTCATTCACCTACTTTTGCAAGAGCTTTCACATGGTGAAGTTTCAGACCCATAGCTAATTACTCACCTACTCAAAATGAGTAAATGCGAATTATCTGTAAAAGTATTGCAGATAGCCAATTTTTCTCAAAGAACTCATTCACCTACTTTTGGGAGAGCTTTCACATGGTGAAGTTTCACACCCATAGCTAATTATTTACCTACTCAAAATGAGTAAATGCTAATTATCTCTAAAAGTATTGCAGATAGCCAATTTTTCTCAAATAAATCATTCACCTACTTTTGGGAGAGCTTTCACTTGAAGAAGTTTCAGACCCATAGCTAATTACTCACCTACTCAAAATGAGTAAATGCGAATTATCTCTAAAAGTATTGCAGATAGCCAATTTTTCTCAAATAACTCATTCACCTACTTTTGGAAGAGCTTTCACTTGGTGAAGTTTCAGACCCATAGCTAATTACTCACCTACTCAAAATGAGTAAATGCTAATTATCTCAAAAACTATTGCGGATACCCAATTTTTATCAAATAACTCATTCATGTACTTTTGGGAGAGCTTTCACATAGTGAAGTTTCAGACCCGTAGATGATTACTCACCTACTCAAAATGAGTAAATGCGAATTATCTCTTAAAAGTATTGCAGATAGCCAATTTTTCCCAAATAACTCATTCACCTACTTTTGCAAGAGCTTTCACATGGTGAAGTTTCAGACCCATAGCTAATTACTCACCTACTCAAAATGAGTAAATGCGAATTATCTGTAAAAGTATTGCAGATAGCCAATTTTTCTCAAAGAACTCATTCACCTACTTTTGGGAGAGCTTTCATATGGTGAAGTTTCACACCCATAGCTAATTATTTACCTTCTCAAAATGAGTAAATGCTAATTATCTCTAAAAGTATTGCAGATAGCCAATTTTTCTCAAATAAATCATTCACCTACTTTTGGGAGAGCTTTCACTTGGTGAAGTTTCAGACCCATAGCTAATTACTCACCTACTCAAAATGAGTAAATGCGAATTCTCTCTAAAAGTATTGCAGATAGCCAATTTTTCTCAAATAAATCATTCACCTACTTTTGGGAGAGCTTTCACTTGGTGAAGTTTCAGACCCGTAGCTAATTACTCACCTACTCAAAATGAGTAAATACTAATTATCTCAAAAACTATTGCGGATACCCAATTTTTATCAAATAACTCATTCATGTACTTTTGGGAGAGCTTTCACATGGTGAAGTTTCAGACCCGTAGATGATTACTCACCTACTCAAAATGAGTAAATGCGAATTATCTCTTAAAAGTATTGCAGATAGCCAATTTTTCCCAAATAACTCATTCACCTACTTTTGCAAGAGCTTTCACATGGTGAAGTTTCAGACCCATAGCTAATTACTCACCTATTGAAAATGAGTAAATGCGAATTATCTCTAAAAGTATTGCAGATAGCCAATTTTTCTCAAATAAATCATTCACCTACTTTTGGGAGAGCTTTCACTTGGTGAAGTTTCAGACCCGTAGCTAATTACTCACCTACTCAAAATGAGTAAATGCTAATTATCTCAAAAACTATTGCGGATACCCAATTTTTATCAAATAACTCATTCATGTACTTTTGGGAGAGCTTTCACATGGTGAAGTTTCAGACCCGTAGATGAATACTCACCTACTCAAAATGAGTAAATGCGAATTATCTCTTAAAAGTATTGCAGATAGCCAATTTTTCCCAAATAACTCGTTCACCTACTTTTGCAAGAGCTTTCACATGGTGAAGTTTCAGACCCATAGCTAATTACTCACCTACTCAAAATGAGTAAATGCGAATTATCTGTAAAAGTATTGCAGATAGCCAATTTTTCTCAAATAAATCATTCACCTACTTTTGGGAGAGCTTTCACTTGGTGAAGTTTCAGACCCATAGCTAATTACTCACCTACTCAAAATGAGTAAATGCGAATTATCTGTAAAAGTATTGCAGATAGCCAATTTTTCTCAATGAACTCATTCACCTACTTTTGGGAGAGCTTTCACATGGTGAAGTTTCACACCCATAGCTAATTATTTACCTACTCAAAATGAGTAAATGCTAATTATCTCTAAAAGTATTGCAGATAGCCAATTTTTCTCAAATAAATCATTCACCTACTTTTGGGAGAGCTTTCACTTGGTGAAGTTTCAGACCCATAGCTAATTACTCACCTACTCAAAATGAGTAAATGCGAATTATCTCTAAAAGTATTGCAGATAGCCAATTTTTCTCAAATAAATCATTCACCTACTTTTGGGAGAGCTTTCACTTGGTGAAGTTTCAGACCCATAGCTAATTACTCACCTACTCAAAATGAGTAAATGCGAATTATCTCTAAAAGTATTGCAGATAGCCAATTTTTCTCAAATAAATCATTCACCTACTTTTGGGAGAGCTTTCACTTGGTGAAGTTTCAGACCCATAGCTAATTACTCACCTACTCAAAATGAGTAAATGCGAATTATCTCTAAAAGTATTGCAGATAGCCAATTTTTCTCAAATAAATCATTCACCTACTTTTGGGAGAGCTTTGACTTGGTGAAGTTTCAGACCCGTAGCTAATTACTCACCTACTCAAAATGAGTAAATACTAATTATCTCAAAAACTATTGCGGATACCCAATTTTTATCAAATAACTCATTCATGTACTTTTGGGAGAGCTTTCACATGGTGAAGTTTCAGACCCGTAGATGATTACTCACCTACTCAAAATGAGTAAATGCGAATTATCTCTTAAAAGTATTGCAGATAGCCAATTTTTCCCAAATAACTCATTCACCTACTTTTGCAAGAGCTTTCACATGGTGAAGTTTCAGACCCATAGCTAATTACTCACCTATTCAAAATGAGTAAATGCGAATTATCTCTAAAAGTATTGCAGATAGCCAATTTTTCTCAAATAAATCATTCACCTACTTTTGGGAGAGCTTTCACTTGGTGAAGTTTCAGACCCGTAGCTAATTACTCACCTACTCAAAATGAGTAAATGCTAATTATCTCAAAAACTATTGCGGATACCCAATTTTTATCAAATAACTCATTCATGTACTTTTGGGAGAGCTTTCACATGGTGAAGTTTCAGACCCGTAGATGATTACTCACCTACTCAAAATGAGTAAATGCGAATTATCTCTAAAAGTATTGCAGATAGCCAATTTTTCTCAAATAAATCATTCACCTACTTTTGGGAGAGCTTTCACTTGGTGAAGTTTCAGACCCATAGCTAATTACTCACCTACTCAAAATGAGTAAATGTGAATTATCTCTAAAAGTATTGCAGATAGCCAATTTTTCTCAAATAAATCATTCACCTACTTTTGGGAGAGCTTTCACTTGGTGAAGTTTCAGACCCATAGCTAATTACTCACCTACTCAAAATGAGTAAATGCTAATTATCTCAAAAACTATTGCGGATACCCAATTTTTATCAAATAACTCATTCATGTACTTTTGGGAGAGCTTTCACATGGTGAAGTTTCAGACCCGTAGATGATTACTCACCTACTCAAAATGAGTAAATGCGAATTATCTCTTAAAAGTATTGCAGATAGCCAATTTTTCCCAAATAACTCATTCACCTACTTTTGCAAGAGCTTTCACATGGTGAAGTTTCAGACCCATAGCTAATTACTCACCTACTCAAAATGAGTAAATGCGAATTATCTGTAAAAGTATTGCAGATAGCCAATTTTTCTCAAAGAACTCATTCACCTACTTTTGGGAGAGCTTTCACATGGTGAAGTTTCACACCCATAGCTAATTATTTACCTACTCAAAATGAGTAAATGCTAATTATCTCTAAAAGTATTGCAGATAGCCAATTTTTCTCAAATAAATCATTCACCTACTTTTGGGAGAGCTTTCACTTGAAGAAGTTTCAGACCCATAGCTAATTACTCACCTACTCAAAATGAGTAAATGCGAATTATCTCTAAAAGTATTGCAGATAGCCAATTTTTCTCAAATAACTCATTCACCTACTTTTGGAAGAGCTTTCACTTGGTGAAGTTTCAGACCCATAGCTAATTACTCACCTACTCAAAATGAGTAAATGCTAATTATCTCAAAAACTATTGCGGATACCCAATTTTTATCAAATAACTCATTCATGTACTTTTGGGAGAGCTTTCACATAGTGAAGTTTCAGACCCGTAGATGATTACTCACCTACTCAAAATGAGTAAATGCGAATTATCTCTTAAAAGTATTGCAGATAGCCAATTTTTCCCAAATAACTCATTCACCTACTTTTGCAAGAGCTTTCACATGGTGAAGTTTCAGACCCATAGCTAATTACTCACCTACTCAAAATGAGTAAATGCGAATTATCTGTAAAAGTATTGCAGATAGCCAATTTTTCTCAAAGAACTCATTCACCTACTTTTGGGAGAGCTTTCATATGGTGAAGTTTCACACCCATAGCTAATTATTTACCTTCTCAAAATGAGTAAATGCTAATTATCTCTAAAAGTATTGCAGATAGCCAATTTTTCTCAAATAAATCATTCACCTACTTTTGGGAGAGCTTTCACTTGGTGAAGTTTCAGACCCATAGCTAATTACTCACCTACTCAAAATGAGTAAATGCGAATTCTCTCTAAAAGTATTGCAGATAGCCAATTTTTCTCAAATAAATCATTCACCTACTTTTGGGAGAGCTTTCACTTGGTGAAGTTTCAGACCCGTAGCTAATTACTCACCTACTCAAAATGAGTAAATACTAATTATCTCAAAAACTATTGCGGATACCCAATTTTTATCAAATAACTCATTCATGTACTTTTGGGAGAGCTTTCACATGGTGAAGTTTCAGACCCGTAGATGATTACTCACCTACTCAAAATGAGTAAATGCGAATTATCTCTTAAAAGTATTGCAGATAGCCAATTTTTCCCAAATAACTCATTCACCTACTTTTGCAAGAGCTTTCACATGGTGAAGTTTCAGACCCATAGCTAATTACTCACCTATTGAAAATGAGTAAATGCGAATTATCTCTAAAAGTATTGCAGATAGCCAATTTTTCTCAAATAAATCATTCACCTACTTTTGGGAGAGCTTTCACTTGGTGAAGTTTCAGACCCGTAGCTAATTACTCACCTACTCAAAATGAGTAAATGCTAATTATCTCAAAAACTATTGCGGATACCCAATTTTTATCAAATAACTCATTCATGTACTTTTGGGAGAGCTTTCACATGGTGAAGTTTCAGACCCGTAGATGAATACTCACCTACTCAAAATGAGTAAATGCGAATTATCTCTTAAAAGTATTGCAGATAGCCAATTTTTCCCAAATAACTCGTTCACCTACTTTTGCAAGAGCTTTCACATGGTGAAGTTTCAGACCCATAGCTAATTACTCACCTACTCAAAATGAGTAAATGCGAATTATCTGTAAAAGTATTGCAGATAGCCAATTTTTCTCAAATAAATCATTCACCTACTTTTGGGAGAGCTTTCACTTGGTGAAGTTTCAGACCCATAGCTAATTACTCACCTACTCAAAATGAGTAAATGCGAATTATCTGTAAAAGTATTGCAGATAGCCAATTTTTCTCAATGAACTCATTCACCTACTTTTGGGAGAGCTTTCACATGGTGAAGTTTCACACCCATAGCTAATTATTTACCTACTCAAAATGAGTAAATGCTAATTATCTCTAAAAGTATTGCAGATAGCCAATTTTTCTCAAATAAATCATTCACCTACTTTTGGGAGAGCTTTCACTTGGTGAAGTTTCAGACCCATAGCTAATTACTCACCTACTCAAAATGAGTAAATGCGAATTATCTCTAAAAGTATTGCAGATAGCCAATTTTTCTCAAATAAATCATTCACCTACTTTTGGGAGAGCTTTCACTTGGTGAAGTTTCAGACCCATAGCTAATTACTCACCTACTCAAAATGAGTAAATGCGAATTATCTCTAAAAGTATTGCAGATAGCCAATTTTTCTCAAATAAATCATTCACCTACTTTTGGGAGAGCTTTCACTTGGTGAAGTTTCAGACCCATAGCTAATTACTCACCTACTCAAAATGAGTAAATGCGAATTATCTCTAAAAGTATTGCAGATAGCCAATTTTTCTCAAATAAATCATTCACCTACTTTTGGGAGAGCTTTGACTTGGTGAAGTTTCAGACCCGTAGCTAATTACTCACCTACTCAAAATGAGTAAATACTAATTATCTCAAAAACTATTGCGGATACCCAATTTTTATCAAATAACTCATTCATGTACTTTTGGGAGAGCTTTCACATGGTGAAGTTTCAGACCCGTAGATGATTACTCACCTACTCAAAATGAGTAAATGCGAATTATCTCTTAAAAGTATTGCAGATAGCCAATTTTTCCCAAATAACTCATTCACCTACTTTTGCAAGAGCTTTCACATGGTGAAGTTTCAGACCCATAGCTAATTACTCACCTATTCAAAATGAGTAAATGCGAATTATCTCTAAAAGTATTGCAGATAGCCAATTTTTCTCAAATAAATCATTCACCTACTTTTGGGAGAGCTTTCACTTGGTGAAGTTTCAGACCCGTAGCTAATTACTCACCTACTCAAAATGAGTAAATGCTAATTATCTCAAAAACTATTGCGGATACCCAATTTTTATCAAATAACTCATTCATGTACTTTTGGGAGAGCTTTCACATGGTGAAGTTTCAGACCCGTAGATGATTACTCACCTACTCAAAATGAGTAAATGCGAATTATCTCTAAAAGTATTGCAGATAGCCAATTTTTCTCAAATAAATCATTCACCTACTTTTGGGAGAGCTTTCACTTGGTGAAGTTTCAGACCCATAGCTAATTACTCACCTACTCAAAATGAGTAAATGTGAATTATCTCTAAAAGTATTGCAGATAGCCAATTTTTCTCAAATAAATCATTCACCTACTTTTGGGAGAGCTTTCACTTGGTGAAGTTTCAGACCCATAGCTAATTACTCACCTACTCAAAATGAGTAAATGCTAATTATCTCAAAAACTATTGCGGATACCCAATTTTTATCAAATAACTCATTCATGTACTTTTGGGAGAGCTTTCACATGGTGAAGTTTCAGACCCGTAGATGATTACTCACCTACTCAAAATGAGTAAATGCGAATTATCTCTTAAAAGTATTGCAGATAGCCAATTTTTCCCAAATAACTCATTCACCTACTTTTGCAAGAGCTTTCACATGGTGAAGTTTCAGACCCATAGCTAATTACTCACCTACTCAAAATGAGTAAATGCGAATTATCTGTAAAAGTATTGCAGATAGCCAATTTTTCTCAAAGAACTCATTCACCTACTTTTGGGAGAGCTTTCACATGGTGAAGTTTCACACCCATAGCTAATTATTTACCTACTCAAAATGAGTAAATGCTAATTATCTCTAAAAGTATTGCAGATAGCCAATTTTTCTCAAATAAATCATTCACCTACTTTTGGGAGAGCTTTCACTTGAAGAAGTTTCAGACCCATAGCTAATTACTCACCTACTCAAAATGAGTAAATGCGAATTATCTCTAAAAGTATTGCAGATAGCCAATTTTTCTCAAATAACTCATTCACCTACTTTTGGAAGAGCTTTCACTTGGTGAAGTTTCAGACCCATAGCTAATTACTCACCTACTCAAAATGAGTAAATGCTAATTATCTCAAAAACTATTGCGGATACCCAATTTTTATCAAATAACTCATTCATGTACTTTTGGGAGAGCTTTCACATAGTGAAGTTTCAGACCCGTAGATGATTACTCACCTACTCAAAATGAGTAAATGCGAATTATCTCTTAAAAGTATTGCAGATAGCCAATTTTTCCCAAATAACTCATTCACCTACTTTTGCAAGAGCTTTCACATGGTGAAGTTTCAGACCCATAGCTAATTACTCACCTACTCAAAATGAGTAAATGCGAATTATCTGTAAAAGTATTGCAGATAGCCAATTTTTCTCAAAGAACTCATTCACCTACTTTTGGGAGAGCTTTCATATGGTGAAGTTTCACACCCATAGCTAATTATTTACCTTCTCAAAATGAGTAAATGCTAATTATCTCTAAAAGTATTGCAGATAGCCAATTTTTCTCAAATAAATCATTCACCTACTTTTGGGAGAGCTTTCACTTGGTGAAGTTTCAGACCCATAGCTAATTACTCACCTACTCAAAATGAGTAAATGCGAATTCTCTCTAAAAGTATTGCAGATAGCCAATTTTTCTCAAATAAATCATTCACCTACTTTTGGGAGAGCTTTCACTTGGTGAAGTTTCAGACCCGTAGCTAATTACTCACCTACTCAAAATGAGTAAATACTAATTATCTCAAAAACTATTGCGGATACCCAATTTTTATCAAATAACTCATTCATGTACTTTTGGGAGAGCTTTCACATGGTGAAGTTTCAGACCCGTAGATGATTACTCACCTACTCAAAATGAGTAAATGCGAATTATCTCTTAAAAGTATTGCAGATAGCCAATTTTTCCCAAATAACTCATTCACCTACTTTTGCAAGAGCTTTCACATGGTGAAGTTTCAGACCCATAGCTAATTACTCACCTATTGAAAATGAGTAAATGCGAATTATCTCTAAAAGTATTGCAGATAGCCAATTTTTCTCAAATAAATCATTCACCTACTTTTGGGAGAGCTTTCACTTGGTGAAGTTTCAGACCCATAGCTAATTACTCACCTACTCAAAATGAGTAAATGCGAATTATCTCTAAAAGTATTGCAGATAGCCAATTTTTCTCAAATAAATCATTCACCTACTTTTGGGAGAGCTTTCACTTGGTGAAGTTTCAGACCCATAGCTAATTACTCACCTACTCAAAATGAGTAAATGCGAATTATCTCTAAAAGTATTGCAGATAGCCAATTTTTCTCAAATAAATCATTCACCTACTTTTGGGAGAGCTTTCACTTGGTGAAGTTTCAGACCCATAGCTAATTACTCACCTACTCAAAATGAGTAAATGCGAATTATCTCTAAAAGTATTGCAGATAGCCAATTTTTCTCAAATAAATCATTCACCTACTTTTGGGAGAGCTTTGACTTGGTGAAGTTTCAGACCCGTAGCTAATTACTCACCTACTCAAAATGAGTAAATACTAATTATCTCAAAAACTATTGCGGATACCCAATTTTTATCAAATAACTCATTCATGTACTTTTGGGAGAGCTTTCACATGGTGAAGTTTCAGACCCGTAGATGATTACTCACCTACTCAAAATGAGTAAATGCGAATTATCTCTTAAAAGTATTGCAGATAGCCAATTTTTCCCAAATAACTCATTCACCTACTTTTGCAAGAGCTTTCACATGGTGAAGTTTCAGACCCATAGCTAATTACTCACCTATTCAAAATGAGTAAATGCGAATTATCTCTAAAAGTATTGCAGATAGCCAATTTTTCTCAAATAAATCATTCACCTACTTTTGGGAGAGCTTTCACTTGGTGAAGTTTCAGACCCGTAGCTAATTACTCACCTACTCAAAATGAGTAAATGCTAATTATCTCAAAAACTATTGCGGATACCCAATTTTTATCAAATAACTCATTCATGTACTTTTGGGAGAGCTTTCACATGGTGAAGTTTCAGACCCGTAGATGATTACTCACCTACTCAAAATGAGTAAATGCGAATTATCTCTAAAAGTATTGCAGATAGCCAATTTTTCTCAAATAAATCATTCACCTACTTTTGGGAGAGCTTTCACTTGGTGAAGTTTCAGACCCATAGCTAATTACTCACCTACTCAAAATGAGTAAATGTGAATTATCTCTAAAAGTATTGCAGATAGCCAATTTTTCTCAAATAAATCATTCACCTACTTTTGGGAGAGCTTTCACTTGGTGAAGTTTCAGACCCATAGCTAATTACTCACCTACTCAAAATGAGTAAATGCGAATTATCTCTAAAAGTATTGCAGATAGCCAATTTTTCTCAAATAAATCATTCACCTACTTTTGGGAGAGCTTTCACTTGGTGAAGTTTCAGACCCATAGCTAATTACTCACCTACTCAAAATGAGTAAATGCTAATTATCTCAAAAACTATTGCGGATACCCAATTTTTATCAAATAACTCATTCATGTACTTTTGGGAGAGCTTTCACATGGTGAAGTTTCAGACCCGTAGATGATTACTCACCTACTCAAAATGAGTAAATGCGAATTATCTCTTAAAAGTATTGCAGATAGCCAATTTTTCCCAAATAACTCATTCACCTACTTTTGCAAGAGCTTTCACATGGTGAAGTTTCAGACCCATAGCTAATTACTCACCTACTCAAAATGAGTAAATGCGAATTATCTGTAAAAGTATTGCAGATAGCCAATTTTTCTCAAAGAACTCATTCACCTACTTTTGGGAGAGCTTTCACATGGTGAAGTTTCACACCCATAGCTAATTATTTACCTACTCAAAATGAGTAAATGCTAATTATCTCTAAAAGTATTGCAGATAGCCAATTTTTCTCAAATAAATCATTCACCTACTTTTGGGAGAGCTTTCACTTGAAGAAGTTTCAGACCCATAGCTAATTACTCACCTACTCAAAATGAGTAAATGCGAATTATCTCTAAAAGTATTGCAGATAGCCAATTTTTCTCAAATAACTCATTCACCTACTTTTGGAAGAGCTTTCACTTGGTGAAGTTTCAGACCCATAGCTAATTACTCACCTACTCAAAATGAGTAAATGCTAATTATCTCAAAAACTATTGCGGATACCCAATTTTTATCAAATAACTCATTCATGTACTTTTGGGAGAGCTTTCACATAGTGAAGTTTCAGACCCGTAGATGATTACTCACCTACTCAAAATGAGTAAATGCGAATTATCTCTTAAAAGTATTGCAGATAGCCAATTTTTCCCAAATAACTCATTCACCTACTTTTGCAAGAGCTTTCACATGGTGAAGTTTCAGACCCATAGCTAATTACTCACCTACTCAAAATGAGTAAATGCGAATTATCTGTAAAAGTATTGCAGATAGCCAATTTTTCTCAAAGAACTCATTCACCTACTTTTGGGAGAGCTTTCATATGGTGAAGTTTCACACCCATAGCTAATTATTTACCTTCTCAAAATGAGTAAATGCTAATTATCTCTAAAAGTATTGCAGATAGCCAATTTTTCTCAAATAAATCATTCACCTACTTTTGGGAGAGCTTTCACTTGGTGAAGTTTCAGACCCATAGCTAATTACTCACCTACTCAAAATGAGTAAATGCGAATTCTCTCTAAAAGTATTGCAGATAGCCAATTTTTCTCAAATAAATCATTCACCTACTTTTGGGAGAGCTTTCACTTGGTGAAGTTTCAGACCCGTAGCTAATTACTCACCTACTCAAAATGAGTAAATACTAATTATCTCAAAAACTATTGCGGATACCCAATTTTTATCAAATAACTCATTCATGTACTTTTGGGAGAGCTTTCACATGGTGAAGTTTCAGACCCGTAGATGATTACTCACCTACTCAAAATGAGTAAATGCGAATTATCTCTTAAAAGTATTGCAGATAGCCAATTTTTCCCAAATAACTCATTCACCTACTTTTGCAAGAGCTTTCACATGGTGAAGTTTCAGACCCATAGCTAATTACTCACCTATTGAAAATGAGTAAATGCGAATTATCTCTAAAAGTATTGCAGATAGCCAATTTTTCTCAAATAAATCATTCACCTACTTTTGGGAGAGCTTTCACTTGGTGAAGTTTCAGACCCGTAGCTAATTACTCACCTACTCAAAATGAGTAAATGCTAATTATCTCAAAAACTATTGCGGATACCCAATTTTTATCAAATAACTCATTCATGTACTTTTGGGAGAGCTTTCACATGGTGAAGTTTCAGACCCGTAGATGAATACTCACCTACTCAAAATGAGTAAATGCGAATTATCTCTTAAAAGTATTGCAGATAGCCAATTTTTCCCAAATAACTCATTCACCTACTTTTGCAAGAGCTTTCACATGGTGAAGTTTCAGACCCATAGCTAATTACTCACCTATTGAAAATGAGTAAATGCGAATTATCTCTAAAAGTATTGCAGATAGCCAATTTTTCTCAAATAAATCATTCACCTACTTTTGGGAGAGCTTTCACTTGGTGAAGTTTCAGACCCGTAGCTAATTACTCACCTACTCAAAATGAGTAAATGCTAATTATCTCAAAAACTATTGCGGATACCCAATTTTTATCAAATAACTCATTCATGTACTTTTGGGAGAGCTTTCACATGGTGAAGTTTCAGACCCGTAGATGAATACTCACCTACTCAAAATGAGTAAATGCGAATTATCTCTTAAAAGTATTGCAGATAGCCAATTTTTCCCAAATAACTCGTTCACCTACTTTTGCAAGAGCTTTCACATGGTGAAGTTTCAGACCCATAGCTAATTACTCACCTACTCAAAATGAGTAAATGCGAATTATCTGTAAAAGTATTGCAGATAGCCAATTTTTCTCAAATAAATCATTCACCTACTTTTGGGAGAGCTTTCACTTGGTGAAGTTTCAGACCCATAGCTAATTACTCACCTACTCAAAATGAGTAAATGCGAATTATCTGTAAAAGTATTGCAGATAGCCAATTTTTCTCAAAGAACTCATTCACCTACTTTTGGGAGAGCTTTCACATGGTGAAGTTTCACACCCATAGCTAATTATTTACCTACTCAAAATGAGTAAATGCTAATTATCTCTAAAAGTATTGCAGATAGCCAATTTTTCTCAAATAAATCATTCACCTACTTTTGGGAGAGCTTTCACTTGGTGAAGTTTCAGACCCATAGCTAATTACTCACCTACTCAAAATGAGTAAATGCGAATTATCTCTAAAAGTATTGCAGATAGCCAATTTTTCTCAAATAAATCATTCACCTACTTTTGGGAGAGCTTTCACTTGGTGAAGTTTCAGACCCATAGCTAATTACTCACCTACTCAAAATGAGTAAATGCGAATTATCTCTAAAAGTATTGCAGATAGCCAATTTTTCTCAAATAAATCATTCACCTACTTTTGGGAGAGCTTTCACTTGGTGAAGTTTCAGACCCATAGCTAATTACTCACCTACTCAAAATGAGTAAATGCGAATTATCTCTAAAAGTATTGCAGATAGCCAATTTTTCTCAAATAAATCATTCACCTACTTTTGGGAGAGCTTTGACTTGGTGAAGTTTCAGACCCGTAGCTAATTACTCACCTACTCAAAATGAGTAAATACTAATTATCTCAAAAACTATTGCGGATACCCAATTTTTATCAAATAACTCATTCATGTACTTTTGGGAGAGCTTTCACATGGTGAAGTTTCAGACCCGTAGATGATTACTCACCTACTCAAAATGAGTAAATGCGAATTATCTCTTAAAAGTATTGCAGATAGCCAATTTTTCCCAAATAACTCATTCACCTACTTTTCCAAGAGCTTTCACATGGTGAAGTTTCAGACCCATAGCTAATTACTCACCTATTCAAAATGAGTAAATGCGAATTATCTCTAAAAGTATTGCAGATAGCCAATTTTTCTCAAATAAATCATTCACCTACTTTTGGGAGAGCTTTGACTTGGTGAAGTTTCAGACCCGTAGCTAATTACTCACCTACTCAAAATGAGTAAATACTAATTATCTCAAAAACTATTGCGGATACCCAATTTTTATCAAATAACTCATTCATGTACTTTTGGGAGAGCTTTCACATGGTGAAGTTTCAGACCCGTAGATGATTACTCACCTACTCAAAATGAGTAAATGCGAATTATCTCTTAAAAGTATTGCAGATAGCCAATTTTTCCCAAATAACTCATTCACCTACTTTTGCAAGAGCTTTCACATGGTGAAGTTTCAGACCCATAGCTAATTACTCACCTATTCAAAATGAGTAAATGCGAATTATCTCTAAAATTATTGCAGATAGCCAATTTTTCTCAAATAAATCATTCACCTACTTTTGGGAGAGCTTTCACTTGGTGAAGTTTCAGACCCGTAGCTAATTACTCACCTACTCAAAATGAGTAAATGCTAATTATCTCAAAAACTATTGCGGATACCCAATTTTTATCAAATAACTCATTCATGTACTTTTGGGAGAGCTTTCACATGGTGAAGTTTCAGACCCGTAGATGATTACTCACCTACTCAAAATGAGTAAATGCGAATTATCTCTTAAAAGTATTGCAGATAGCCAATTTTTCCCAAATAACTCATTCACCTACTTTTGCAAGAGCTTTCACATGGTGAAGTTTCAGACCCATAGCTAATTACTCACCTACTCAAAATGAGTAAATGCGAATTATCTGTAAAAGTATTGCAGATAGCCAATTTTTCTCAAATAACTCATTCACCTACTTTTGGGAGAGCTTTCACATGGTGAAGTTTCACACCCATAGCTAATTATTAACTACTCAAAATGAGTAAATGCTAATTATCTCTAAAAGTATTGCAGATAGCCAATTTTTCTCAAATAAATCATTCACCTACTTTTGGGAGAGCTTTCACTTGGTGAAGTTTCAGACCCATAGCTAATTACTCACCTACTCAAAATGAGTAAATGCGAATTACTGTATAAGTGGTTATTTTCGCGTGGAATTAATTTTCGCTATATTCGCGAGTGACTACAAAACGCGAAAATAACTTCTAGCCAATATTTATATTCAGTAGAACCAGTCTACAGTAGCGTGAGCGATAATACAAGATTATGCAAGATACAATATTTAACACTGTCACGGAAACAATAAATTCCATTGCTTTATCAAATGTACCATTCACAGAAACGCCTAACTTCTTTGATCTTTATCACCAGGGAGGGATTAATTCAATTACACAACCCCGCTACACAACTTCTTTGATAATGCGCCGATCAATGAAAGTGTGTTCGATTGTGTTTCGTAAATTTATAATCTCCCAGAGTAGGTTCACACACTGACAACGTGTATAAAAGAAAAGACGTTAACTATGCATTTCCAATCAAACCAGCAGAAGTCCGCATAATAAGTATTTTAATTTGAACATGTTAGTTTGGGCGATAATTGAATATATTTCACCGCGAAAATAAATTCTCGCGAAGCAGGCCTACAGTGTACATTCGCGAACTTAAGTACCCGCGAAAAAAACCACTTATACAGTATCTCTAAAAGTATTGCAGATAGCCAATTTTTCTCAAATAAATCATTCACCTACTTTTGGGAGAGCTTTCACTTGGTGAAGTTTCAGACCCATAGCTAATTACTCACCTACTCAAAATGAGTAAATGCGAATTATCTCTAAAAGTATTGCAGATAGCCAATTTTTCTCAAATAAATCATTCACCTACTTTTGGGAGAGCTTTCACTTGGTGAAGTTTCAGACCCATAGCTAATTACTCACCTACTCAAAATGAGTAAATGCTAATTATCTCAAAAACTATTGCGGATACCCAATTTTTATCTCCCGCCCGGCTCGCCGGAGGGAGATTATAATTTGCACCATGTGCGTGTGTACGTGCGTGCGTGCGTGGGTGCGTGCGTGCGTGTGTCACGCAGTTTTCTCTGAAACTACTACAGTTACACATTTTTGGTAAATCACAAGTCCTAATGAATTTTTTTGCTCTTCAATATTTTTGGGGTTTGGTGAACTTTGGCCTACTTTTGAGTGAGTAATAGCTATTTTAGCTAATATAATTATATGGCTTATAACTCTGAAACTATTGCATTTACAGTATTTTCTTCTAATATGTTGTTCAGCTACTTTCTCCACAGCTACAACATGGTCAGTAGTTTGGAAGTGTATCTCCATAGCTAAGTGAGTAATAGCTACTTTGTCAATTTTTAATTATAACCATAATGAGTAAATGGCTTATATCTTCATAAGTATTACAGCTACACAATTTTGTTCCAATATGTTGTTCAGCTACTTTCTCCACAGCTACAACATGGTCAGTAGTTTGCAAGTGTATCTCCATAGCTAAGTGAGTAATAGCTACTTTTTCAATTTTTAATGATAACCATAATGAGTAAATGGCTTATATCTTCAAAAGTATTGCAGCTACACAATTTTGTTCCAATATGTTGTTCGGCTACTTTCTCCTCTGCTACAACATGGTCAGTAGTTTGGAAGTGTATCTCCGTAGCTAAGTGAGTAATAGCTACTTTTTCAGTTTTTAATGATAACCATAATGAGTAAATGGCTTATATCTTCAAAAGTATTGCAGCTACACAATTTTGTTCCAATATGTTGTTCAGCTACTTTCTCCACTGCTACAACATGGCCAGTGGTTTGGAAGTGTATCTCTATAGCTAAGTGAGTAATAGCTACTTTTTCAATTTTTAATGATAACCATAATGAGTAAATTGCTTATATCTTCAAAAGTATTGCAGCTACACAATTTCTCTCAAATATGTTGTTCATGTACTTTTTTGTGAACTGTAACATATTTAAGTTTCACAACTGTTGCTCAATGTACAAGTGAGTAATGGCTACTTTATTGCTACTTTTAGTGAAAATGTGAAAAATCAGAAATATCTCTCAAACTGTAAGATATAGAGCAATTTCGAGCAAATTTTTGACCCACAGGGTAGTACTAGAGTATCCTATTGCTAAGGGGGAAAAAGTTTGGTGAACTTTGGCCTACTTTTGAGTGAGTAATAGCGCTTTTACCTAATATAATTATATGACTTATAACTGTCAATGAGTAAATGGCTTATATCTTCAAAAGTATTGCAGCTACACAATTTTGTTCCAATATGATGTTCAGCTACTTTCTCCACAGCTACAACATGGTCAGTAATTTGGAAGTGTATCTCCATAGCTAAGTGAGTAATAGCTACTTTTTCAATTTTTAATGATAACCATAATGAGTAAATGGCTTATATCTTCAAAAGTATTGCAGCTACACAATTTCTCTCAAATATGTTGTTCATGTACTTTTTTGTGAACTGTAACATATTTAAGTTTCACAACTGTTGCTCGATGTACAAGTGAGTAATGGCTACTTTATTGCTACTTTTAGTGAAAATGTGAAAAATCAGAAATATCTCTCAAACTGTAAGAGATAGAGAAATTTCGAGCAAACTTTTTGAACCACAGGGTAGTACTAGAGTATCCTATGCTAAGGGGAAAATGGTTTGGTGAACTTTGGCCTACTTACTCACCTCCTCAAAATGAGTAAATGCGAATTATCTCTAAAAGTATTGCAGGTAGCCAATTTTTCTCAAATAACTCATTCACCTACTTTTGGGAGAGCTTTCATTTGGTTAAGTTTCAGACGCGTAGCTAGTTACTCACCTACTCAAAATGAGTAAATGCTAATCATGTCTAAAAGTATTGCAGATAGCCAATTTTTCTCAAATAACTCATTCATATACTTTTGGAAGACCTTTCACTTAGTGAGGTTTCAGACCCCTAGCTAATTTCTCACCTACTCAAAATGAGTAAATGCGAATTATCTCTAAAAGTATAGAATATAGCCAATTTTTCTCAAATAACTCATTCACCTACTTTTGGGAGAGCTTTCACTTGGTGAAGTGTCAGACCTGTAGCTAATTTCTCACCTACTCAAAATGAGTAAATGCTAAATATCTCTAAAAGTATTGCAGATAGCCAATTTTTCTCAAATAACTCATTCATGTACTTTTGGGAGAGCTTTCACTTGGTGAAGTGTCAGACCTGTAGCTAATTTCTCACCTACTCAAAATGAGTAAATGCTAAATATCTCGAAAAGTATTGCAGATAGCCAATTTTTCTCAAATAACTTATTCATTTACTTTTGGAAGAGCTTTCACATGGTGAAGTTTCAGACCCATAGCTAATTACTCGCCTACTCAAAATGAGTAAATGCGAATTCTCTCGAAAAGTATTGCAGATAGCCAATTTTTCTCAAATAACTTATTCATTTACTTTTGGAAGAGCTTTCACATGGTGAAGTTTCAGACCCATAGCTAATTACTCGCCTACTCAAAATGAGTAAATGCGAATTCTCTCTAAAAGTATTGCAGATAGCCAATTTTTCTCAAATAACTCATTCATCTACTTTTGGAAGAGCTTTCACATGGTGAAGTTTCAGACCCATAGCTAATTACTCACCTACTCAAAATGAGTAAATGCGAATTATCTCTAAAAGTATTACAGATAGCCAATTTTTCTCAAATAACTCATTCACCTACTTTTGGCAGAGCTTTCACTTGGTGAAGTTTCAGACCCATAGCTAATTATTCACCTACTCAAAATGAGTAAATGTGAATTATCTCTAAAAGTATTGCAGATAGCCAATTTTTCTCAAATAACTCATTCACCTACTTTTGGGAGAGCTTTCACTCTGTGAAGTTTCAGACCCATAGCTATTTATTCACCTACTCAAAATGAGTAAATGCTAATTATCTGTAAAAGTATTGCGGATACCCAATTTTTATCAAATACTCATTCATCTACTTGTGGGAGAGCTTTCACATGGTGAAGTTTCAGACCCATAGCTAATTACTCACCTACTCAAAATGAGTAAATGCGAATTATCTCTTAATAGTATTGCAGATAGCCAATTTTTCTCAAATAACTCATTCACCTACTTTTGGAAGAGCTTTCACACGAAAATGAAAAATTGTGAATATCTCAGAAAAGCTATTTCTTCTGCTTTAATGCTCGGCAGGAGATACACACCGCGGCAGTGGTCTTGACAAAACCGTGCTATATGGAGCGAACTCAACAAAATTTTTGACCTGCTGGGTATCTCTGCAGAGTAGCCATGCCAATTTTCAAAATATTTTTGTCTCGCCAAATATAGCGGACATTTTTAATTTTTTAATTTTTTGCAAAATACAAAAATGCTTATATCTTGAAAACCGTGCTAGATAGAGCAGAATGTGCTGACTTTGGTTGCCACAACAGTATAAGGCTAGAACCGAAGCATTTTCTTAATACTTTAGCACTCACCTTTATATCCTTTTCGGGGCGCTTTGTTTTTGCTATGCAAAAACATTATCTTTTCTTTTTGCGAGCGATCCTCTAGTTTTGGCTTGAGATATGAGTACAAGTCAGTGCATTATAAGTCAGCTGGTGTTGTGTTTGTAAGATGTATGAGGGTAAGTGAGCTGATGCAGTGCCCTGTTGGGGAAATTTGTTGTTTTTGTTTGCAGGAGATATGAGTGTAGCCTCAGACTGTGAGAAACCAGTCATTGTGTCGATCAGAGATGACACAGATGTGGTAAGTATGAAAGCTATAATCATGCCTCCCGATATCAGTCAATATCAAATATTTTTGCATTCAATATCGATATCCACAAAGCCAAACGACTTACCAACTACCTGCTTGATATTGCTTTTTGGAAGTCATAAGTCAGTAGTCCAGTAATTGCTACTAAGTAACGTATTTAAATTAAGAGATAGAGTGATTTTGAGGAAATTTTGGCCTCTTTGGGTATTGGGGATCTTAACCATAGTGTCTCTGAAAATTTGGAAATTGCTAAATTTTTGCTGTCATCTTGAATCTTGGCAGAAATGAAATATCATTCACCTTAAAAACTATTGGAGATAGAGCAATTTTGAGTAAATTCTGGATCTATTGGGAAACAGAAACCTTTGGAATAGTGGCTCTGAAACAGGTAGAATTTGCTGAATTTTGGCTGCCACCTTGAATTTTTGCAGAAATTGAAAATGTTAAAAACTGTTACAGATAGAGTGATCTTTAGCATATTTTGGGCCCATTGGGTATTAGGGGTGATAGTTACAGTGCCTCTGGAAAATTTTGAATTTTCGAATTTTTGCGGATTATCAGTTTTTTGAAAAACCGTTAGGTAGAAATCATTAGAGGTAGACAAGTTTTGAAGCCTTGAGTATTAGATCAAATGTATAGTGCCTCTATATAGAACACTTAAACAATTTTTTAAATTTCTCAAATTTTAGCGTATTATGTGTGAAGTGAAAGGTATTTTCACAGTGCTTTTTTTAACCGCAGACCATAAAGGCTGGGGTTATAGTCATCTCCTGTGCCGTCCCGGCGGCGGGCATAAAGATTGTTGTTATTTCACAACCTAAATCCATCGATGGATTTTCCCAAGACTTTCAGGATATGTTAATCTCAAGAGAATCCGGAGCTAATTAGGTTACGTGGAGTATCTGACAACAGCTGTTGCCACGGCAACATTTTAAATATTTTTTTTGTTTTGTGGGTGTTCCACAGCCTAAAACCACACATGGATTTTCATCAATTTTTCAGGATGTCTTTAGCCCAAGAGTATCTAGAGCAGACCAGGTTAAGGGGAGCATGTGGCAGTTGCTGTTGCTAATGTATTGTTTTTTAAATTTTGAGTTTTAAACTTTGTGGGTGTTCCAAAGGCTCAACCCACACATGGCTTTCACCAGATTTTCAGGATATGTTTAGCCTAAGAGGTTCTAGAGCTGATTAGGTATTGAGGAGTATATGTCAACAGCTGTTGGTGAATAAAAGTTAAATAAACATAATCATTCCGATGAACATTTCAAAGTTTTGTCAGTAGAGAATAAAAAACAATACAGTGTTATGTTATATGACATCTCATCAGCACAGTATACTGAAACAACATGTAACAATTGTGGAAACAGTAACCTTATCACCAGCCTTGGAACATGAAACAACCATAGAAAACTTCCTCATTCTACTGTTTGTGATTTTGTGTTTCAGAGGTCTATAAACATGAGTAAGGAATACCTAAAATGGGACAGACTAAAACCAGGAGAAGCCAAAGCTTTAGCCTATCCCAGAGATAAGCAGAGTAAGTTTCAATTAGTGCTTTGACATTTAAAAACTCTCTTTAACTTCTCTGTCTTCTTGCATGACTCTATGCTTTAATGCAGTACAAAGTATACAAACACTATGGTGTCAGATCTGCTGTCAGAGCCTCTATGATCATTTCATACGTAGCAAGACTATCACAGGACCAAACCATCTCTAGAAACAGCCATGTGTTGGATTTTGCCACAACAGTTTTTATTGCACAGCCAGTAAGAGCTGTACGGGTATTTTCACCAATGGTGTCCGGACAGGCGGGCAGCTGGAAAAGGTTTACCTGGGCATAAGAAAACTTGGTAGAGACATTGGTTGGTGGGGTGTAGGTGTGCAACGTCATGTTATGACCTTGATTTAACCTTTGACCTTGTTGTAGTGACCTTGAGTTTGAAAAAAATCTTGTGTGGGCTATATCTCAGAAACCGCAAGGTGTAGGAAGTTGACATCTGGTATGGACATAGGTTAGGGGGTGTAGGTGTGCAACATAATAGAGTGACCTTGATTTAACATTTGACCTTGCTGTAGTAACCTTGACCATTTAATTCATGTCTCTGTTTGGAAATGATAAAGTATAATCAATAAGTATATGAACTCAGTAAACCATTGGTGAATGACACTTCCACTCTAATTTTGTTGAGTCACCAGTTGTCACCCTTTGTTTCTGGAAAGTATCTTAGACATGGCTTTATTCAATTTCAATTTGGTACATGGATTTAATTGGTTCTAAAGGTGTGCCCTATTTAAAGTAAAATTTCTGTAGTACAGATATATTGAGTTTGAGTGTATCTATGCTTCTGCACACTGACTTAACAGATGTAATTCAAGGTTCAACTTTTTTTACAAAGTTTTACAATTTTGGGCAATATCTCAAATACTCAACAGTTGATTCTTAGCATACTTATCTTCTAGATTGCAAACCTTGAACAGAACATGGCAAGATGACCTTTATCTTTCTACAGTTCCAAACTAACATTGATTTTAAGGTTAGGACAACGTTTTTCATGTTTGAGTGATATTTGATGTGGTAGTTGAGACTTTTCATTTAAATTACACAAATCTAAACCTAAATAAAATTTTTATTGTAATCTTGCCATAAACAGTGATAGTTCAAGAAACTTTTGAGTTAAATGTTGCAACATTTTCAGTCATTATATCCAATCTGCTAGTGGGTGAACATATTTTTTCTGCGATCTGACATACATAATGAAGCTTCTTTTCTACACATTTAATGGAACAACATTTTACATTTTTCAGCCAAATTTGGTGTGGTGGCTGATTGGATTTAAAGCTTTTGACTTATTTTCCAATTGCAGATACATGATTCGAAATGTAGTACATACAATAAGTCTCTATTATCCGACCCTCTGCTCAATCCCACTCTCCCAACTCCATTTAAATATGCTATTTTAGCCTATTGTTTGACGTAATTGTTACTTCCCCCAGAGGTTCAGATAATAGATGTTCTACTGTAATAGCATATAATCAGGATGTGAGTGGGTTTAACTGCATGGTCATGGTTTTGAAAGGTGTGGAAAAACATGGTGGATAAAAACTTACCTTTAACTTTTCATAAGATATTCTTGTATGATTTTTGCCCACCAGTTAAACTAAATCTGTCATGTTCAACCGATTTGGTTTTAACAAATTGTATGAAGGATGTACACTCAGGAATGATTTCCACCCAACATACTTGATCAACTCCTTTATTTATCCAAAAGACAGTATAATATTTCTGTGCATGACAAACGAGATCTGAATAGTTCTGCATGTTTATAATCATGGATGCACATCCATGATTTTACTTGCAAAAGTTTGAATATTACAGTGTGTGTCTAACTGCACCTTTGGGGATCTATTGGGGGAAGAGCATAAAATAAATTAAACTCTTAAACAAAAATGTTAATATTAAATCCACATTGAAATATATGAAGTATGTTGGACTATTTGGCCCATTAATTGATATGTCTTAATAGCTTGCAGATTTATTAGACTACACCTGTTTGGAAATAATAAAGTATAATCAATAAGTATATGGCCTCAGTAAACCATTGGTGATTTATGCTTCTACTCTAATTTTGTTGTCACCAGTAGGTGTTATGTCTATCCACTTTTGTTTTGTGTGATAAAAATGGCCTGATAGATTAATGAAGTGGCCCGTCAGGGACGCTTATTTGTTTTCACGTAAGTTCGACTGATCGCTGCCGCCGCAGGATTATGGTCTCCCCCAAATAACTTCTTGGGCTTTCAAATTTTTCTTTCCTTCTTATCTTTCTTTAAAACTATAGAGGCGGGAAAAATTTTTTGAATACTTTGCGGAGACCTTAAGCTTTACTTCAGGTAATCTTAAACATTTTTCAAAAACACCCCGTCATCGCGTTTCGGAAAAAACCACACACATTTGTCCTATAAAATTTATCAGGTACATTCCAGACCTAAATCCGCAGGTCGGAAAGGATTTTCTGATCAATCGGACCATAAATGCCTGAATGGGAGGCATTTTGTTTTTGTAAATTTTTTAAATATGGGTACTTTGTATCTCAAAAAGGGTCAGGATTTTCGTGTTTTGTTGGAATAACTTATTCAGCTACTTTTTGACGATCTTTCACATGCCGAAGTTTTAGCCCTGTATCTGCAATCTTAAGGTCACCTTTTTCAACCAAACTTGGCATATATATTAATATTTGCCAAAAGATTATCCTGATTTTATGGTGACCTTAAACTATTAATATATTTGGAGCTGTGCCCCCCCCCCCCGTCATAAAATTGGAATAAAGCCATCTGGCCTCTTTCTTTTTCCATATCTAATGTATATTGATATTGAGGTTGATCAAAAGAAGACTCTTACTACCTTATGATTTAAATATTAAAGATGTTATGGCCATCTTAAACTTAAAATGTAGGCTTTTCAGCCATTAGCTCAGTTAATGTTTAAATTTTTCAAATAAAACTTGATTAAGCTTAAGGAAGATTTGTAATGACCATTTTACTTAAAATTCCTGTATATAAGAGACTTTGGCAATCGTAACATAATAAATATATAGTTTTTGCTCCCACCTCATTTATTTTAAGACTTTTTAAAACCACCCCTGCCACATTTATACTTAAAACAAAATTTCTGTTATCTGTCAAAGCTAACCTCCTAGTGTTTTTGAAGTTCTGGCATCTTCAAAGAAAAAAAAGGAGGTATTTAGCATGCAGTGATGTGGTTATTAATATATTGCAGCTGATCAGTGTTCATATAATATAAATTCCCAATTTTAGGCACATTAAAAAATCCCACATTCTTCTGATTCCATTCTTGTGGAATTGTGTGGATATGACTTTTCCTTTTTGGGAAAAAAGGCTTTAATTCAGCCTTTGTTTAGTTGAGTTGTTGATCTACCTACTTATTCACATACACTATGTAAATTGGTCAAATGTATAGACTTGACTTCTTTCAGAAGATAAGATGACTGGATAAAAAACATTTTCTGATAAACAGTTTTTTACCCCACAGCCCTGTCGGGGTATTGTTTTCACCCAGAGTGTCCGGATGGGTGGGTGGGTGGGCGGGTGGCGGGAAATAGTTAGTCCGGTCTCAGAAACCGTAAGGTGTAGGAAGTTCATACTTGGCAGGGACATTGGTTTGGGGGTGTAGGTGTGCAACGTCATGGTCTGACCTTGATTTGACCTTTGACCTTGCCGTAGTGACCTTGACCTATAAAACCTTGTCCGAGCTATATCTCAGCAACTGTAAGGTGTAGGAAGTTGATACTTGGTAGGGACATTGATTAGGGGGTGTATGTGTGCAACGTCATGGTCTGACCTTGATTTGACCTTTGACCTTGCTGTAGTGACCTTGACCTATAAAATCTTGTCTGCGCTATATCTCGGAAACCGTAAGGTGTAGGAAGTTGATACTTGGTACGAACATTGGTTAGGAGTTGTAGGTGTGCAACATCATGGTCGGACCTTGATTTGACCTTTGACCTTGCCGTAGTGACCTTGATCTATAAAACCTTGTCCGGGCTATATCTCAGCAACTGTAAGGTGTAGGAAGTTGATACTTGGTAGAGACATTGGTTAGGGGGTGTATGTGTGCAACGTCATGGTCTGACCTTGATTTGACCTTTGACCTTACCGTAGTGACCTTGACCTATAAAATCTTGTCCGGGCTATATCTCGGAAACCGTAAGGTGTAGGAAGTTGATACATGGTAGGGACATTGGTTAGGGGGTGTAGATGTGCAACGTCATAGTGTGACCTTGATTTGACCTTTGACCCTTGCCGTAGTGACCTTGACCTATAAAATCTTGTCTGGGCTATATTTCGGAAACTGTAAGGTGTAGTAAGCTAATACTTGGTGAGGATATTGGTTGGGGGTAGTAGATGTGCAACGTCATGGTGTGACCTTGATTTGACCTTTGTACTTGCCGTAGTGAACTTGACCTATAATACCTGGTCTGGGCTATATCTTGGAAACCATAAGAGGTGTAGGAAGTTGATACTTGTTAGGGACATTGGTTAGGGGGTGTAGGTGTGCTACGTCATGTGACCTTGATTTGACCTTTGACCTTGCTGTAGCGACCTTGACCTATAAAATCTTGTCCAGGTTATATCTGAGAGACTGTAAGGTGTAGGAAGTTTATACTTGGCAGGGACATTGGTTGAGGGTTTTAGGTGTGCCACGTCATGATGTAACACTGATTGACCTTTGACCTTGCTGTATTGACCTTTAAAATCTTTTTGCACCTTTGGGTCTGTCTGTTGATGCAGATTAAGCACTGCTAAAGTCATTGTAACAGATGGAATTTCATCAAGTGAGCCACAGGCTTTTCTCCAACACCACACATAAGCATTCATTGAATGTATTGCCACTTCTGTATGCATGGGTAATATTCAAAACATCCAAACCATAATTTGGCCATTTTTGGTTTACTGATAAATGCTGTCATTTTATTATTGAATTGTCTTGTTTTAATACTTCATCTTTATATACATTTCTTTTCCTTAGATATTATTTTCTCTTCTTAAGCATTATTTGGACCTTAATATAACTTACACTGCTCTGAAAGTATCTGGAACTTTGTACTGTTACACTACTTCTATATCTCATGGTGTTGAAAAATATTTCCCCAGGCTGTGGGGTACGGGCATCTCTGGTGCTATTTTCTTGTACAGTATTTTATGTATCTCCAGCTAATTGAAAATGTATGAGTTTACTTTTTTCTCCTCCAACTCTGTATTTGCTTTTGTGTGATATCTTCTGGAGGCAGATTCATGGCAAGTCCCACTCACTGATGGGGCAGTGATGCCCCACTGTGCTTTGTGTGTTAACATCTGTGTTACATAATGTGTCTGCACACTGAGTGAAAAGGTTGATAAGGGATGTCAAGATGTATGTCTTTTCATCAAGGGATATGCTCACAATAAATCTTTTTGGGGGTAAAGAATTCAAACAAGGACATTTATCTTTAGGTTCATGGAAGTAGAGCCTTGTGGAAAGAATGCCTTTTCGGTTTTGAGAAAATGGAAAAAGCCTTAATAATTTGTAAAAACCTTGGGCTTTAATGGTATTCAGTTATACAGTCATGTGTGAATTAAAAATGTTAACAATAACATCTGACAACATGACTTTGTGTATTTTTTTTTACAATGGAACAATAAAGGATTTTACAAATACGATTATCTTAAGCATATTTATCTTATGAAAATGCCTTAAAATGCCTCAAAGACATACAACATATGAGTGTCCTTATCTATAGCCAATTATAGTTTATTACAGTGTATCTTTATCATTATAAATCTAGGATTTAATATCTCCTGGAAGAAAGTTACGATCCTAAATTTACAGCAAAACTGATATATTCTTTTCATAAAATATACTACTCTTACACTGCTTACAGTCTAAATCTGCAACTGATACAGTTTTTAGATAATCCACTTTTCCATCAGATAAAGAACACAGTAAAATTTACCTTCTCCTTACAGTCTCATACCACAACTACTACAGCTTTATTAACTCTAGTCTCCATCCGGGCCCCTCGTTTTTGTTAGCAAAAACTTTTTTCTAGTTAAAATTTTGCATTTGGATGAATATGGACTGCATAAGGTGACCTTAAACAACAGAAGTTTTCCAATTCAAAAAGTATCTCAATTACAATGGATTAGATTCTAAGCATATTTACCTTCTGGATATTACAAACCTTGAACAGAACCTATGTTACAAAATAACCTTAATCTTTTCACAGTTGCAAAGTAACATTGATTTTAAGGTTAGGACAATTTTTATGTCAGCTGACTGACTGGCATCACTCTGCGGCGTCTGCGTACGCGTCCATGTGAATATCTTCTCCTCCAAAAGTACAAGGCCCAGAGACATGCTGTTTCTTTTGAAAGATGCCTTAACTATCGAGGATGATAAATCCTAAAATTCATGCAGATCTGTCTGTTTGTCTGTTCACTGGAGCCGTTAGAAATGAGGTACCCTCACCCAAAGTGTGAAAATTTAAACACGTTATCACAATTTTATCATTGACTGTTGAAGGGATTTCTCTCTTATTTTGCGTATATGTACTAGGCCACAGGTAGATTCCTTTGTGTCAGTATAAGACCTGGATCTTTCATAATTATTAAGTGTCCCTGAAAGGGCGCTTATTTGTTTTCGCCTCAGTTTCCTTGCCGCCGCCCGCATTATGGTCTCCCTTGAATATCTCCCATATTATTAGAAGGTTTCAAACCATATTTGGCAGTTATATACCTTAGGCGTGGGAAAAGTTTTCTGCATGCTTAAATTTGACCTTTTTGAAGTCCCCCCCCCCCCCCCCCCCCCCCCCCCCCGTCATCGCAGTTCAGGAAAAACTACTTGCTACACAGCCTCATAATTTGACACACCTGTTCATACTATCGAAAACGCGAGCTGATTAGATTTTGGGAGCAATCCCTTGAAAAATGTCTCATTTATGAGTGATTTTCTGACACCTTCCAATCTGAAAGCCTTAAATTTAGGTCAACCCCCCTATTATCTTCTTAAGTATTGCATTTATAGCCATAAAATGTACTGGGAGGTAACAGGAAACCATATGTGGAGAGTCTAAATAGCCGGTCAGTTTTACCCCACGGTCCCCCCTTATGGGTCAAACTGGGGTCATAAAATAGCTGATTTTGAGTTTTTGCCTTATATCTCCTTTATTGTTGCTTTTATAGCTTCAGAATGTATTCAGAGGTATTGGGAAAGCATATGTGGAGAGTGAGTGTAAATAGCCGGTCAGTTTTACCCCCGACCCCCCCTTATGGGCCAAACTGGGGTCATAAGTAGCTGCTTTGGAGTTTTTGCCTTATATCTCCTTTATCGTTGCTTTTATAGCTTCAGAATGTATTGAGAGGTATTGGGAAAGCTTATGTGGAGAATCTAAATAGCCGGTCAGTTTTATCCCCCGACCCCCCCTTATGGGTCAAACTGGGGTCATAAAATAGTTGCTTTGGAGTTTTGCCTTATATCTCCTTTATTGTTGCTTTTATACCTTCAGAATGTATTAAGAGGTATTGGGAAAACATATGTGGAGAGTCTAAATAGCCGGTCAGTTTTACCCCACGGTCCCCCGTTATGGTTCAAACTGGGGTCATAAAATAGCTGATTTTGAGTTTTTGCCTTATATCTCCTTTATTGTTGCTTTTATACCTTCAGAATGTATTAAGAGTTATTGGGAAAGCATATGTGGAGAATCTAAATAGGCGGTCAGTTTTACCGCCCGACTCCCCCTTATGGGCCAAACTGGAGTCATAAATAGCTGCTTTGGAGTTTTTGCCTTATATTTCCTTTATCGTTGCTTTTATACCTTCACAATGTATTAAGAGGTATTGGGAAAGCATATGTGGAGAGTCTAAATAGCCGGTCAGTTTTACCCCCCGACCCCCCCTTATGGCCAAACTGGGGTCATAAATAGCTGCTTTGGAGTTTTTGCCTTATATCTCCTTTATCGTTGCTTTTATAGCTTCAGAATGTATTAAGAGGTATCGTGAAAGCATACGGCACAGCTTTGTGCATTCTTAGCTCTACAGCATGCTTATTAAAACCACAAAGTATTTTAAACTTTCAGGGATGCTTCGCTTTTGTTAGCAAAAGCATTCCTCTAGTTTTTTTATCTCCCGCCCGGCTTGCCGGAGGGAGATCATAATTTGCACCATGTGCATGCGCGCGTGCGTGCGTGCGTGTGTCACGCAGTTTTCTCTGAAACTACTACAGTTACACATTTTTGGTAAATCACAAGTCCTAATGAATTTTTTTGCTCTTCAATATTTTTGGGGTTTGGTGAACTTTGGCCTACTTTTGAGTGAGTAATAGCTATTTTAGCTAATATAATTATATGGCTTATAACTCTGAAACTATTGCATTTACAGTATTTTCTTCTAATATGTTGTTCAGCTACTTTCTCCACAGCTACAACATGGTCAGTAGTTTGGAAGTGTATCTCCATAGCTAAGTGAGTAATAGCTACTTTGTCAATTTTTAATTATAACCATAATGAGTAAATGGCTTATATATTCATAAGTATTGCAGCTACACAATTTTGTTCCAATATGTTGTTCAGCTACTTTCTCCACAGCTACAACATGGTCAGTAGTTTGCAAGTGTATCTCCATAGCTAAGTGAGTAATAGCTACTTTTTCAATTTTTAATGATAACCATAATGAGTAAATGGCTTATATCTTCAAAAGTATTGCAGCTACACAATTTTGTTCCAATATGTTGTTCGGCTACTTTCTCCTCTGCTACAACATGGTCAGTAGTTTGGAAGTGTATCTCCGTAGCTAAGTGAGTAATAGCTACTTTTTCAGTTTTTAATGATAACCATAATGAGTAAATGGCTTATATCTTCAAAAGTATTGCAGCTACACAATTTTGTTCCAATATGTTGTTCAGCTACTTTCTCCACTGCTACAACATGGCCAGTAGTTTGGAAGTGTATCTCTATAGCTAAGTGAGTAATAGCTACTTTTTCAATTTTTAATGATAACCATAATGAGTAAATTGCTTATATCTTCAAAAGTATTGCAGCTACACAATTTCTCTCAAATATGTTGTTCATGTACTTTTTTGTGAACTGTAACATATTTAAGTTTCACAACTGTTGCTCAATGTACAAGTGAGTAATGGCTACTTTATTGCTACTTTTAGTGAAAATGTGAAAAATCAGAAATATCTCTCAAACTGTAAGATATAGAGCAATTTCGAGCAAATTTTTTACCCACAGGGTAGTACTAGAGTATCCTATTGCTAAGGGGGAAAAAGTTTGGTGAACTTTCGCCTACTTTTGAGTGAGTAATAGCGCTTTTACCTAATATAATTATATGACTTATAACTGTCAATGAGTAAATGGCTTATATCTTCATAAGTATTGCAGCTACACAATTTTGTTCCAATATGATGTTCAGCTACTTTTTCCACAGCTACAACATGGTCAGTAATTTGGAAGTGTATCTCCATAGCTAAGTGAGTAAAAGCTACTTTTTCAATTTTTAATGATAACCATAATGAGTAAATGGCTTATATCTTCAAAAGTATTGCAGCTACACAATTTCTCTCAAATATGTTGTTCATGTACTTTTTTGTGAACTGTAACATATTTAAGTTTCACAACTGTTGCTCGATGTACAAGTGAGTAATGGCTACTTTATTGCTACTTTTAGTGAAAATGTGAAAAATCAGAAATATCTCTCAAACCGTAAGATATAGAGCAATTTCGAGCAAATTTTTGACCCACAGGGTAGTACTAGAGTATCCTATTGCTAAGGGGGGGAAAGGTTTGGTGAACTTTGGCCTACTTTTGAGTGAGTAATAGCGCTTTTACCTAATATAATTATATGACTTTTAACTGTCAATGAGTAAATGGCTTATATCTTCAAAAGTATTGCAGCTACACAATTTTGTTCCAATATGATGTTCAGCTACTTTCTCCACAGCTACAACATGGTCAGTAATTTGGAAGTGTATCTCCATAGCTAAGTGAGTAATAGCTACTTTTTCAATTTTTAATGATAACCATAATGAGTAAATGGCTTATATCTTCAAAAGTATTGCAGCTACACAATTTCTCTCAAATATGTTGTTCATGTACTTTTTTGTGAACTGTAACATATTTAAGTTTCACAACTGTTGCTCAATGTACAAGTGAGTAATGGCTACTTTATTGCTACTTTTAGTGAAAATGTGAAAAATCAGAAATATCTCTCAAACTGTAAGAGATAGAGAAATTTCGAGCAAATTTTTGAACCACAGGGTAGTACTAGAGTATCCTATGCTAAGGGGAAAATGGTTTGGTGAACTTTGGCCTACTTACTCACCTCCTCAAAATGAGTAAATGCGAATTATCTCTAAAAGTATTGCAGGTAGCCATTTTTTCTCAAATAACTTATTCACCTACTTTTGGGAGAGCTTTCACTTGGTTAAGTTTCAGATGCGTAGCTAGTTACTCACCTACTCAAAATGAGTAAATGCTAATTATGTCTAAAAGTATTGCAGATAGCCAATTTTTCTCAAATAACTCATTCATATACTTTTGGAAGAGCTTTCACTTAGTGAGGTTTCAGACCCTTAGCTAATTTCTCACCTACTCAAAATGAGTAAATGCGAATTATCTCTAAAAGTATAGAAGATAGCCAATTTTTCTCAAATAACTCATTCACCTACTTTTGCGAGAGCTTTCACTTGGTGAAGTGTCAGACCTGTAGCTAATTTCTCACCTACTCAAAATGAGTAAATGCTAAATATCTCGAAAAGTATTGCAGATAGCCAATTTTTCTCAAATAACTCATTCATTTACTTTTGGAAGAGCTTTCACATGGTGAAGTTTCAGACCCATAGCTAATTACTCGCCTACTCAAAATGAGTAAATGCGAATTATCTCTAAAAGTATTGCAGATAGCCAATTTTTCTCAAATAACTCATTCATCTACTTTTGGAAGAGCTTTCACATGGCGAAGTTTCAGACCCATAGCTAATTACTCACCTACTCAAAATGAGTAAATGCGAATTCTCTCTAAAAGTATTGCAGATAGCCAATTTTTCTCAAATAACTCATTCACCTACTTTTGGGAGAGCTTTCACATTGTGAAGTTTCAGACCCATAGCTACTTACTCACCTACTCAAAATGAGTAAATGCTAATTATGTCTAAAAGTATTGCAGATAGCCAATTTTTCTCAAATAACTCATTCACCTACTTTTGGAAGAGCTTTCACTTGGTGAAGTTTCAGACCCGTAGCTAATTACTCACCTACTCAAAATGAGTAAATGCTAATTATCTCTAAAAGTATTGCAGATAGCCAATTTTTCTCAAATAACTCATTCATCTACTTTTGGGAGAGCTTTCACTTGGTGAAGTGTGAGACCTGTAGCTAATTTCTCACCTACTCAAAATGAGTAAATGTTAAATATCTCTAAAAGTATTGCAGATAGCCATTTTTTCTCAAATAACTCATTCATTTACTTTTGGAAGAGCTTTCACTTGGTGAAGTTTCAGACCCGTAGCTAATTACTCACCTACTCAAAATGAGTAAATGCGAATTATCTCTAAAAGTATTGCAGATTGCCAATTTTTCTCAAATAACTCATTCATCTACTTTTGAGAGAGCTTTCAAATGGTGAAGTTTCAGACCCGTAGGTAATTACTCACCTACTCAAAATGAGTAAATGCGAATTATCTCTAAAAGAATTGCAGATACCCAATTTTTCTCAAATAAGTCATTCATCTACTTTTGGGAGAGCTTTCACTTGGTCAAGTTTCAGACCCGTAGCTAATTACTCACCTACTCAAAATGAGTAAATGCGAATTATCTCTAAAAGTATTGCAGATAGCCAATTTTTCTCAAATAA
This sequence comes from Sabellastarte sp. h YS-2021, assembly GCA_964017235.1. Lineage (NCBI taxonomy): Eukaryota > Metazoa > Annelida > Polychaeta > Sabellida > Sabellidae > Sabellastarte > Sabellastarte sp. h YS-2021. Next base: position 91,251,759 of record OZ024934.1, read on the forward strand.
CTTATCTACTTTGAGAGAGCTTTCACATGGTGAAGTTCCAGACCCGTAGGTAATTATTCACCTACTCAAAATGAGTAAATGCTAATTATCTCTAGAAGTATTGCAGATAGCCAATTTCTCTCAAATAACTCATTCATCTACTTTTGGGAGAGCTTTCACATGGTGAAGTTTCAGACCCATAGCTAATTACTCACCTACTCAAAATGAGTAAATGCGAATTACCTCTAAAAGTATAGCAGATAGCCAATTTTTCTCAAATAACTCATTCATCTACTTTTGGAAGACCTTTCACATGGTGAAGTTTCAGACCCGTAGATAATTACTCACCTACTCAAAATGAGTAAATGCTAATTATCTCTTTAAAAGTATTGCACATTGCCAATTTTTCTCAAATAACTCATTCACCTACTTTCGGAAGAGCTTTCACATGGTGAAGTTTCAGACCCATAGCTAATTACTCACCTACTCAAAATGAGTAAATGCTAATTATCTCTAAAAGTATTGCAGGTAGCCAATTTTTCTCAAATAACTCATTCACCTACTTTTGGGAGAGCTTTCACTCGGTGAAGTTTCAGACCTGTAGCTAATTACTCACCTACTCAAAATGAGTAAATGCTAATTATCTGTAAAAGTATTGCGGATACCCAATTTTTCTCAAATAACTCATTCATCTACTTGTGGGAGAGCTTTCACATGGTGAAGTTTCAGACCCGTAGATAATTACTCACCTACTCAAAATGAGTAAATGCTAATTATCTCTAAAAGTATTGCAGATAGCCAATTTTTCTCAAATAACTCATTCATCTACTTTTGGAAGAGCTTTCACATGGTGAAGTTTCAGACCCATAGCTAATTACTCACCTACTCAAAATGAGTAAATGCGAATTCTCTCTAAAAGTATTGCAGATAGCCAATTTTTCTCAAATAACTCATTCACCTACTTTTGGGAGAGCTTTCACTTGGTGAAGTTTCAGACCCGTAGCTAATTACTCACCTACTCAAAATGAGTAAATGCTAATTATCTGTAAAAGTATTGCAGGTAGCCAATTTTTATCAAATAACTGATTCATCTACTTTTGGGAGAGCTTTCACATGGTGAAGTTTCAGACCCGTTGGTAATTACTCAACTACTCAAAATGAGTAAATGCGAATTATCTCTAAAAGTATTGCAGATAGCCAATTTTTCTCAAATAACTCATTCATCTACTTTTGGAAGAGCTTTCACTCGGTGAAGTTTCAGACCTGTAGCTAATTATTCACCTACTCAAAATGAGTAAATGCTAATTACCTCTAAAAGTATTGCAGATACTATTCTATTCTATTCTGTACTTTTATAGCGCTTAATCTCTGCTAGGCAGACTCTAAGGTGCAACACCAAAAATCAAGTTTAAGAAATCATCTGTCCATAGCCGTTGCCAAGTCCAGTACCACGGAGACGCCGGATAGAGTGTAAGCTAAGGTGGGAATGCCTTGTGGAAGAGATATGATTTTAACCTTTTCCTGAAACAGGTGAGAGTTGGGGCAGAACGTACCTCATTAGGCAAATGATTCCAGACTGTGGGGGCATCAAAAGCAAAGCTGTGGCCAAAGTGATTTTTGGATTTATGTACAGATGGACAGAATTGAGGAACCTCCAGGAACCTTTTATCTGGATGGTTGTATCTTGTACTATATCTTCCGCAACGAGTGGGCAGAAGAGGACCAAAGTAACTGGGATGGCCACTGTGAAGAAACTTATAAACTAGAGTGGCAGTTTTGAAGATGCAGCGAGATTCAACTGGGAGCCAATGGAGTCGTTTGAGAATCGGAGATGCCCGCATGTATTTGTTACAGTTTGTGACAATCCTGGCAAGTGTATTTTGGTACACAGATACACAATTTTTATCAAATAACTTATTCATGTACTTTTGGGAGAGCTTTCACATGGTGAAGTTTCAGACCCGTAGATAATTACTCACCTACTCAAAATGAGTAAATGCTAATTATCTCTAAAAGTATTGCAGATAGCCAATTTTTCTCAAATAACTCATTCACCTACTTTTGGGAGAGCTTTCACTTGGTGAAGTTTCAGACCCATAGCTAATTATTCACCTACTCAAAATGACTAAGTGCTAATTATCTCTAAAAGTATTGCGGATACCCAATTTTTATCAAATAACTCATTCATCTACTTTTGGGAGTAAATGCGAATTATCTCTTAAAAGTATTGGAGATAGCCAATTTTTATCAAATAACTCATTCACCTACGTTTGGAAGAGCTTTCACACACGAAAATGAAAAATTGTGAATATCTCGGAAAAGCTATTTCTTCTCCTTTAATGCTCGGCGGGAGATACACACCGCGGCAGTGGTCTTGTTATGAATTTTTAAAATAATTATTAATGCATTAAAATTCATAAAATCATGCGCTAAATCACTTGTAACTTGAAAAGTATTGCATTTAGAGCATTTTGCTAAAATATGTTATTCAGCTACTTTTTTTATGTCAGTCAGCTGACATTATGTCATCACTCTGCGGCATGGGCGTCCGCGTCCGCGTGAACAACTTCTTCTCCAAAACTACAAGGCCTAGAGACATGCTGTTTTTTTTAAAAGATACCTTATCTATCGAGGATGAAAAATTGTTCAAGGCATGCAAATCTGTCTGTTCGTCTGTTTGCTAGAGACATTACAAGGGGGGTACCCCCACCAAAAGTGTGAAAATTTCAAGGCCAGAGGTAGATTCTCTTGTGTGAGTATGAGACCTGGATCTGTCTTAGTTTTTTTTTAATAAATTTTTTTAATAATTTTTAATGCATTAAAATTCATGAAATCATGCACTAAATCACTTATAACTTCAAAAGTGTTGCATTTACAGCATTTTGTGAAAATATGTTGTTCAGCTACTTTTTTCATAGCTACAATATGGTGAGTAAGTTGGGTGTCTGTCTCAATAGCTAAGTGAGTAATAGCTACTTTTGGGCTTTTCAGTAACTTCCATTATGAGTAAAATCACTTGTAACTTAAAAACTATTGCATTTAGAGAATTTCGTATAAATATGTTATTCAGCTACTTTTGGGCCAGCTATAACATAGTGAAATTTCAGACCTGTAGCTCATGGCATAGCTGAGTAATAGCTACTTTTAGGTTATCACTGTTGAGTAAATCGCTTATAACTTGAAAACTATTGCATTTAGAGAATTTCGTATAAATACGTTATTCAGCTACTTTTGGGTCAACTATAGCATAGTAAAATTTCAGACCTGTAGCTCATGGCATAGCTGAGTAATAGCTACTTTTAGGTTATCACTGTTGAGTAAATCACTTATAACTTGAAAAGTGTTGCATTTAGAGCATTTTGTTAAAATATGTTATTCAGCTACTTTTTTCATAGCTACAATATGGTGAGTAAGTTGGGTGTCTGTCTCAATAGCTAAGTGAGTAATAGCTACTTTTGGGCTTTTCAGTAACTTCCATCATGAGTAAAATCACTTGTAACTTAAAAACTATTGCATTTAGAGAATTTCGTATAAATATGTTATTCAGCTACTTTTGGGCCAGCTATAACATAGTAAAATTTCAGACCTGTAGCTCATGGCATAGCTGAGTAATAGCTACTTTTAGGTTATCACTGTTGAGTAAATCACTTATAACTTGAAAACTATTGCATTTAGAGTATTTTGTTTCAATATGTTATTCACCTATTTTGGGGTCAGCTATAACATAGTGAAGTTTCAGACCTGTGGCTCATTTCATAGCTGAGTAATAGCTACTTTGAAGTTCTCACTGTTGAGTAAATCAGTTATAATTGGAAAACTATTGCATTTACAGAAATTTGTGCAAATATGTTATTCAGCTACTTTTGGGTCAGCTATAACATAGTGAAATTATAGACCTATGGCATGGCACAACTGAGCAATAGCTATTCTCAGGTACTGACTGTTGAGTAAATCAGCTATAACTTGAAAAATATTGCATTTGGAGTATTTTGTTAAAATATATTGTTCACCTACTTTTGGGTCAGCTATAACATAGTGAAATTACAGACCTATAGCTCATGGCATAGCGGAGCAATAGCTATTTTCAGGTTCTCACTATTGAGTAAATCAGTTGTAGCTTGAAAAATATTGCATTTACAGTAGTTTGCTTAAATATGTTGTTCACCTACTTTTGGGTTAGCTATAACATAGTAAAATTTCAGACATGTAGCTCATTGCATAGCTGAGTAATAGTTCCTTTGAGGTTCTCACTGTTGAGTAAATCAGTTGTAACTTGAAAACTATTACATTTAGAGTAATTTGTTTATTTTAAAAATATTCTCGTTTGGTCGTACTTGTTTGCTCCCGCTAACCCGTAAGCACTAGTGAGGATAAGGTAAGTATTTAACTTATAAAAAGTTAAATTACAATAAAATTTTTACAATTCACAGAATTTTTGGTCAGCTATAACATAGTGAAATTGCAGACCTCTATGTCATGGCATAGCTGAGCAATAGCTACTTGCAGGTTCTCACTGTTGAGTAAATCATTGTATCCACTGGATAGCCGCGGTGTAGAGAGAGATTTCACCATTACTACTCTGATGAAAAAAAATATTATAGCTAGCTTTCTTAAGTTTGCAGTATATATTAATAACCATAAAATGTTGTCTGGGAATATTTTTGGCCTCATTTTGAGAAACAAGATGGCCGCCACAGGTGTTTTTTGTCAGTCATGAAAAGTGCTTATATCTCCCTTATTATTGATCCTAGAGGTTTGGGATGATAAACCAACCTGTAGGAAATCATGGGGTGGGAATCTTTTGGTGTGGTCAGATTTGACCTTCAATGACCCCTCCTTCAAGGTCAAACAAGGATAGCCAAACTTAAAAGTGCTTATAACTCGCTTATTATTGGTCCCAGAGGTTTGGGATGGTAAACAGACAGGAAATCATGGGCTGTGAATCTGTTGATATGGTCCGATTTGACCTTGGAACCCTCCTTCAAGGTCAAATGAGGATAGCGAAAATTGAAAGTGCCTACAACTCGCTTATTATTGGTGACAGAGATTTGGGATGGTAAACCATCCCATAGGCAATCATTGGCTCGGAATCTTTTGGTATGGTCAGATTTGACCTTTGGACCCCTCCTTCAAGGTCAAATGAGGACAGCCAAGCTTAAAAGTGCTTATAACTCATTTATAATTGGTCCTAGAGGTTTGGAATGGTAAACCATAGGAAATCATGGGCTGGGAATGTATTTGTGTGGTTAGATTTGACCTTGGACCCCTTCTTCAAGGTCGAACGAGGATATTGCATTTGTAGTATTTCTTTAAATATGTTTTAACCTATTTTTTACACTTAAACAATTACCTTGTTATTTTCCTTCATAATACCATTTACAGGGCACAACTTTTTTATCCTTTTCTTCTGTCAGCTTCGGAATTTCTTTCGAACTTGCTGTTCGGTTACCATTTACTGTATTTCTGTCCAGCCCTTTTCCTGATAATTATTCTGTCCTCTAATCACCTTCACAAATCAAAAACACTCAGTCAGCTGACACAGTGCCCGTTCACGGGCACTCTCCTTTTGTCATACTTCTAACATGGTGAGTAACTTGGGCATGTATCCACATAGCCAACTGAGTAAAAGCTACTTTCTGACTTTTCAGTAGCTTCCATAAGGAGTAAAATTACATATAACTTAAAAACTATTGCATATACAGAATTTTGTATAAATATGTTATTCAGCTACTTTTGGGTCAGTTATAATATGGTAAAGTTGCAGACTTGTAGCTCATGGCATAGCTGAGTAAGAGCTACTTTTAGGTTATCACTGTTGAGTAAATCATTTATAACTTGAAAACTATTGCATTTAGAGTATATTGTTTCCTATGTTATTCACCTATTTTTGGGTCAGCTATAACATAGTGAAATTCCAGACCTGTAGCTCATTGCATAACTGAGTAATAGCTACTTTGAGGTTCTAGCTGTTGAGTAAATTGCTTCTAACTTAAAAACTATTGCATTTAAAGAATTTTGTTTAAAAATATGTTATTTATCTACTTTTGAATAAGCTATAACATAGTAAAATTTGCAGACATGTAGCTTATGGCATAGCTGAGTAATAGCTATTCTCAGGTACTCACTGTCGAGTAAATCATTTGTAACTTGAAAACTATTAAGTATTTCTTTAAGTATGTTATTCACCTACTTTTGTATGAGCTATATCATATTAAAATTGGAACCCTTGAACTGATTGCATTAGCTGAGCTAAAGCTACTTTGAGATTCTCACTGTTGAGTAAATCCATTGTAATTGAAAAATATTGCATTTGCTGTATTTCCTTTATATATATTTTTAACCTACTTTTTACACCTTAACAGTTACTTTGTTACTTTACTTCTGAATACCATTTGCAGGGCACAACTTTTGTGTCTTTTTCTTCTGTCACTTCCACTCTGAAACTCAAAACACACAGTCAGCTGATGCAAAGCCCATTCACAGGCACTGATTGCTTGTTTCCTAATGTTTGGATGATAATTAAAGTTGCAGCCTTTTTATTTAAATAAAATTCTATTCTATTCTAATTCTAATAGTACTTTTATAGCGCTTAATCTCTATCTAATGATAGACTCTAAGACGCAGAAAGCCAAAATCAGAGATCGTAATCGTTAAATCAGGGACATTGCAGGTGTCTACACCACGGAGAAGACAAAATGAAAACTAGGGATAATCTAGGGTGGGTAAGCTTTTTCAAAGAGGTAAGTTTTCAACTTTTTCCTGAATGAGGAGAGAGATTTAGCTGAGCGTACATCATCAGGGAGATCATTCCATATCCTAGGGGCATCATATGCAAAGCTAAGGCCAAAATGCTTTTTAGACTTATATATTGAAGCACAATGTGGGACCTGAAGCAGGACACCATCAGAGTGACTTCTACGTGTTCTGTACACACTATGTCTGGGTTTAAGGAAAGGTTCAAAGTATTTTGGATACTTGTGTACACATATCATTGCTCATGTAGTGTGCAGACATGTTTTTGAAGAGATTTTAAAGTTTGAAGACAAGTTGGAATATCTATAAATTTGAAGCTTATTTTCTTTGGATATATATTGTGTTCCTTACATATCATGGCCTCTTCAGGATGAAACAAGGCTTCTTCTGGCATTATATGACCAGTTTTTTAATGGAGATTTTTTGTGCTTGATGTCGAGGAAATTCGTGGGTGATTGTGTACGAGCACAAGTGTGGATTCATCTGTCATCTATGCAGCGTTCTTTTGATTAGCAGAAGGAAGTTTCAATATGGCGACTCACATCTACTTCCTCCCTGGTCAACTGACACTTTGTGTAGGTCCTAGGGCAGGTGGACAAAATTTTAGAAGACAGCTAATGAGTTCAAAGATTGCATCGTCTGACATCATCATCTAATCTAATCTAATCTAATCTACTGCTTTGCTGGTGCAATATCTTCCCCACTAAGGGGAACTCAGTGCGCTAGTAACAAAAATCATTTCTTATAAGGAGAGTCGAGGGGCGTTCAAGGTCAGTGTACCGGGTTTGTGGGTGGAACCGAGAGGGAAGGAGACTAAGTTGGGAAGCTAGAGTTGAAAAGGTGCGTTTTGAGGTGTTTCCTGAAAGATGCGACAGAGGGACTGTTTCTTATTTGGAAGGGGAGAGAGTTCCAAAAAACTGGGGCATAGTGACTAAAAGAATTTGAGAAGTGTTTAATTGATTTATGAACTCTACGGTCAAAAGTGGGGGTATGAAGGAACTTGAGTTTAGGGGTACTCCGTCTAGTATTTCTGAAGGAAGTGTAGGGGTGGATTAGTTCTCTTAGGTAAACAGGCTGACCTTGGTTGAGGATTTTATATGTAATGAGGCCTATTTTGAATTTTACCCTATACCTAACTGGAAGCCAATGGAGTTTTTATGTCAGCTGACTTGTCAGTCAGCTGGCATTATGTCGTCACTCTGCGGCGTGGGCGTACGCGTACGCGTACGCGTCCGCGTACGCGTCCGCGTGAACAACTTCTCCTCCAAAACTACAAGGCCTAGAGACGTGCTGTTTTTTTAAAAGATACCTTATCTATCGAGGATGAAAAATTGTTCAAGGCATGCAAATCTGTCTGTTCGTCTGTTTGCTAGAGACATTACAAGGGGGGTACCCCCACCAAAAGTGTGAAAATTTCAACTTTTTATCACAATTTTCTCAGTGACTATTGCAGGGATTTCTCTCATATCTTGCATATATGTACTAGGCCAGAGGTAGATTCTCTTGTGTGAGTATGAGACCTGGATCTCTCTTACTTTTTTTTTAATAAATTTTTTTAATAATTTTTAATGCATTAACATTCATGAAATCATGCACAAAATCATTTATAACTTGAAAACTGTTGCATCTAGAGCATTTTGTTAAAATATGTTATTCAGCTACTTTTTTCATAGCTACAATATGGTGAGTAAGTTGGGTGTCTGTCTCAATAGCTAAGTGAGTAATAGCTACTTTTGGGCTTTTCAGTAACTTCCATCATGAGTAGAATCACTTGTAACTTAAAAACTATTGCATTTAGAGAATTTCGTATAAATATGTTATTCAGCTACTTTTGGGTCAGCTATAACATAGTAAAATTTTAGACCTGTAGCTCATGGCATAGCTGAGTAATAGCTACTTTTAGGTTATCACTGTTGAGTAAATTGCTTATAACTTCAAAACTATTGCATTTAGAGAATTTTGTATAAATATGTTATTCAGCTACTTTTGGGTCTGCTATAACATAGTAAAATTTCAGACCTGTAGCTCATGGCATAGCTGAGTAATAGCTACTTTTAGGTTATCACTGTTGAGTAAATTGCTTATAACTTGGAAACTATTGCATTTAGAGTATTTTGTTTCAATATGTTATTCACCTATTTTGGGATCAGCTATAACATAGTGAAGTTTCAGATCTGTGGCTCATTGCATAGCTGAGTAATAGCTACTTTGAAGTTCTCACTATTGAGTAAATCAGTTGTAATTGGAAAACTATTGCATTTAGGGAATTTCGTATAAATATGTTATTCAGCTACTTTTGGGTCAGCTATAACATAGTAAAATTTCAGACCTGTAGCTCATGGCATAGCTGAGTAATAGCTACTTTTAGGTCATCACTATTGAGTAAATCAGTTGTAACTTGAAAACTATTGCATTTACAGTATTTTGCTTAAATATGTTGTTCACCTACTTTTGGGTCAGCTATAACATAGTAAAATTTCAGACCTGTAGCTCATGGCATAGCTGAGTAATAGCTACTTTTAGGTCATCACTATTGAGTAAATCAGTTGTAACTTGAAAACTATTGCATTTACAGTATTTTGCTTTAATATGTTGTTCACCTACTTTTGGGTCAGCTATAACATAGTGAAATTTCAGACCTGTAGCTCATTGCATAGCTGAGTAATAACTACTTTGAGGTTCTCACTATTGAGTAAATCAGTTGTAATTGGAAAATTATTGCATTTAGAGAATTTAGTATAAATATGTTATTCAGCTACTTTTGGGTCAACTATAACATAGTAAAATTTCAGACCTGTAGCTCATGGCATAGCTGAGTAATAGCTACTTTTAGGTCATCATTATTGAGTAAATCAGTTGTAACTTGAAAACTATTGCATTTACAGTATTTTGCTTAAATATGTTGTTCACCTACTTTTGGGTCAGCTATAACATAGTAAAATTTCAGACCTGTAGCTCATGGCATAGCTGAGTAATAGCTACTTTTAGGTCATCACTATTGAGTAAATCAGTTGTAACTTGAAAACTATTGCATTTACAGTATTTTGCTTAAATATGTTGTTCACCTACTTTTGGGTCAGCTATAACATAGTAAAATTTCAGACGTGTAGCTCATGGCATAGCTGAGTAATAGCTACTTTTAGGTTATCACTGTTGAGTAAATCAGTTGTAGTTGGAAAACTATTGCATTTAGAGAATTTAGTATAAATATGTTATTCAGCTACTTTTGGGTCAACTATAACATAGTAAAATTTCAGACCTGTAGCTCATGGCATAGCTGAGTAATAGCTACTTTTAGATCATCACTATTGAGTAAATCAGTTGTAACTTGAAAACTATTGCATTTACAGTATTTTGCTTAAATATGTTGTTCACCTACTTTTGGGTCAGCTATAACATAGTAAAATTTCAGACCTGTAGCTCATGGCATAGCTGAGTAATAGCTACTTTTAGGTCATCACTATTGAGTAAATCAGTTGTAACTTGAAAACTATTGCATTTACAGTATTTTGCTTAAATATGTTGTTCACCTACTTTTGGGTCAGCTATAACATAGTAAAATTTCAGACGTGTAGCTCATGGCATAGCTGAGTAATAGCTACTTTTAGGTTATCACTGTTGAGTAAATCAGTTGTAGTTGGAAAACTATTGCATTTAGAGAATTTAGTATAAATATGTTATTCAGCTACTTTTGGGTCAACTATAACATAGTAAAATTTCAGACCTGTAGCTCATGGCATAGCTGAGTAATAGCTACTTTTAGATCATCACTATTGAGTAAATCAGTTGTAACTTGAAAACTATTGCATTTACAGTATTTTGCTTAAATATGTTGTTCACCTACTTTTGGGTCAGCTATAACATAGTAAAATTTCAGACCTGTAGCTCATGGCATAGCTGAGTAATAGCTACTTTTAGGTCATCACTATTGAGTAAATCAGTTGTAACTTCAAAACTATTGCTTTTACAGTATTTTGCTTAAATATGTTGTTCACCTACTTTTGGTCAGCTATAACATAGTAAAATTTCAGACCTGTAGCTCATGGCATAGCTGAGTAATAGCTACTTTTAGGTCATCACTATTGAGTAAATCAGTTGTAACTTGAAAACTATTGCATTTACAGTATTTTGCTTAAATATGTTGTTCACCTACTTTTGGGTCAGCTATAACATAGTAAAATTTCAGACGTGTAGCTCATGGCATAGCTGAGTAATAGCTACTTTTAGGTTATCACTGTTGAGTAAATCGCTTATAACCTGGAAATTATTGCATTTAGAGTATTTTGTTTCAATATGTTATTCACCTATTTTGGGGTCAGCTATAACATAGTGAAGTTCCAGACCCGTGACTCATTGCATAGCTGAGTAATAGCTACTTTTAGGTTATCACTGTTGAGTAAATCGCTTATAACTTGGAAACTATTGCATTTAGAGTATTTTGTTTCAATATGTTATTCACCTATTTTGGGATCAGCTATAACATAGTGAAGTTTCAGATCTGTGGCTCCTTGCATAGCTGAGTAATAGCTACTTTGAAGTTCTCACTATTGAGTAAATCAGTTGTAATTGGAAAACTATTGCATTTAGAGAATTTCGTATAAATATGTTATTCAGCTACTTTTGGGTCAGCTATAACATAGTGAAATTACAGACCTGTAGCTCATGGCATAGCTGAGTAATAGCTACTTTCAGGTCATCACTATTGAGTAAATCAGTTGTAACTTGAAAACTATTGCATTTACAGTATTTTGCTTAAATATGTTGTTCACCTACTTTTGGGTCAGCTATAACATAGTAAAATTTCAGACCTGTAGCTCATGGCATAGCTGAGTAATAGCTACTTTTAGGTCATCACTATTGAGTAAATCAGTTGTAACTTGAAAACTATTGCATTTACAGTATTTTGCTTTAATATGTTGTTCACCTACTTTTGGGTCAGCTATAACATAGTGAAATTTCAGACCTGTAGCTCATTGCATAGCTGAGTAATAACTACTTTGAGGTTCTCACTATTGAGTAAATCAGTTGTAATTGGAAAACTATTGCATTTAGAGAATTTAGTATAAATATGTTATTCAGCTACTTTTGGGTCAACTATAACATAGTAAAATTTCAGACCTGTAGCTCATGGCATAGCTGAGTAATAGCTACTTTTAGGTCATCACTATTGAGTAAATCAGTTGTAACTTGAAAACTATTGCATTTACAGTATTTTGCTTAAATATGTTGTTCACCTACTTTTGGGTCAGCTATAACATAGTAAAATTTCAGACCTGTAGCTCATGGCATAGCTGAGTAATAGCTACTTTTAGGTTATCACTGTTGAGTAAATCGCTTATAACTTGGAAATTATTGCATTTAGAGTATTTTGTTTCAATATGTTATTCACCTATTTTGGGGTCAGCTAAAACATAGTGAAGTTCCAGACCCGTGACTCATTGCATAGCTGAGTAATAGCTACTTTGAAGTTCTCAATGTTGAGTAAATCACTTGTAATTTGAAAACTATTGCATTTAGAGAATTTAGTATAAATATGTTATTCAGCTACTTTTGGGTCAGCTATAACATAGTAAAATTTCAGACCTGTAGCTCATGGCATAGCTGAGTAATAGCTACTTTTAGGCTATCACTGTTGAGTAAATCACTTATAACTTGAAAACTATTGCATTCAGAGTATTTTGTTTCAATATGTTATTCACCTATTTTGGGGTCAGCTATAACATAGTGAAGTTCCAGACCTGTGGCTCATTGCATAGCTGAGTAATAGCTACTTTAAAGTTCTCACTGTTGAGTAAATCAGTTGTAATTGGAAAACTATTGCCTTTACAGAAATTTGTGCAAATATGTTATTCAGCTACTTTTGGGTCAGCTATAACATAGTGAAATTACAGACCTGTAGCTCATGGCACAACTGAGCAATAGCTGTTCTCGGGCACTGACTGTTGAGTAAATCAGCTATAACTTGAAAAATATTGCATTTGGAGTATTTTGTTAAAATATATTGTTCACCTACTTTTGGGTTAGCTATAACATAGTGAAATTACAGACCTATAGCTCATGGCATAGCGGAGCAATAGCTATTTTCTGGTTCTCACTATTGAGTAAATCAGTTGTAACTTGAAAACTATTGCATTTACAGTATTTTGCTTAAATATGTTGTTCAGCTACTTTTAGGTCAGCTATAACAGAGCAAAAATTCAGACATGTAGCTCATTGCATAGCTGAGTAATAGTTACTTTGAGGTTCTCACTCTTGAGTAAATCAGTTGTAACTTGAAAATTATTACATTTAGAGTATTTTGTTAAATATGTTATTCACAGACGTTTTGGTCAGCTATAACATAGTGAAATTGCAGACCTCTATGTCATGGGATAGCTGAGCAATAGCTTCTTTCAGGTTCTCACTGTTGAGTAAATCATTGTATCCAACCTGTAGGAAATCATGGGCTGGGAATCTGTTAATATGGTCCGATTTGACCTTGGAACCCTCCTTCAAGGTCAAATGAGGATAGCCAAACATAAAAGTGCTTATAACTCGCTTATTATTGGTCCCAGAGGTTGGAATGAAAACCAACCTATAGAAAATCATGAGCTGGGAATTTTTTGGTGTGGTCGGATTTCACCTTGGACCCCTCCTTCAAGGTCAAATGAGGATAGCCAAACTTAAAAGTGCTTATAACTCACTTATTATTGGTCCTAGAGGTTTCGAATGGAAAACCAACCTATAGAAAATCATGGGCTGGGAATCTTTTGGTGTGGTCGGATTTGACCTGGGACCCCTCCTTCAAGGGCAGTTGAGGATAGCCAAACTTACAATTGCTTAGAACTCGCTTATTATTGGTCCTACAAGTTTGGGATGATAAACAAGCTACAGGAAATCATGGGCTGGGAATTTTTTTGTGTGGTCGGATTTGACCTTGGACCCCCTCCTTCCAGGTCAAACGAAGATAGCCAAACTTAAAGTGCTTATAACTCGCGTATTATTGGTCTTGGAGGTTTGGGATGGTAAACCAACATATAGGAAATCATGGGCTGGGATTCTTTTGGTGTGGTCAGATTTGACCTGGGACCCCTCCTTCAAGGGCAGTTGAGGATAGCCAAACTTACAATTGCTTAGAACTCGCTTATTATTGGTCCTACAAGTTTGGGATGGTAAACAAGCTACAGGAAATCATGGGCTGGGAATTTTTTTGTGTGGTCGGATTTGACCTTGGACCCCCTCCTTCAAGGTCAAACAAGGAGAGCCAAACTTAAAAAGTGCCTATAACTCACTTATTATTGGTCCGAGAGGTTTGGGATGGTAAACCATCCTAAATTCTTTGGCTGGGAATCTTTTGGTGTGGTCAGATTTGACCTTTGGACCCCTTCTTCATGGTGGAACGAGGATATTGCATTTATAGTATTTCTTTAAATATTTTTAACCTACTTTTTACCCTTGAACAATTACCTTGTTACTTTATTTCATAATACCATTTGCAGGGCACAACTTTTTTGTCGTTTTCTTCTGTCAGCTTCGGAATATCTTTCGAACATGTGTTCGGTTACCATTTACTGTATTTCTGTACAGCCCTTTCCCTGATAATTATGCTTTCCTCTCATTATCACCATCACAAATCAAAAACATTCAGTCAGCTGACACAGTGCCCGTTCACGGGCACTCTCCTCTTGTTTCAGTTTAGGGGTGATGTGAGAAAATTTTGAGGAACGGGTGACAACCCTGCAGAGTGAGTTTTGCACTAGTTGCAATCTTCTTAGCTCAAAGTCTGTGAGTGATAGAAACAGGGAATTGCAGTAGTCCAATCTGCTGCTGACCAAGGCATTGGCTAAAAGAACTGATGTTTTAAGGTCCAGAAGGGGACGTATTCTGTAGAGGTCTCTTGCATGAGCTCTAGTGGACTTTATGACCTGTGACACATGGTCGGAGAAAGTGAAATTGGAGTCAAACACCACACCGACGTTGTGCTGGTGAGACCTGATTACCAAGAATATTGATTGGAAAGTGAGGAAGGAGTTGTTTACGGTTGTTTTTCGAACCAATCAAAATGAACTCGGTTTTATCAGGGTTGAGTTTTAAGTTATTTGTGAACATGAAGTTTTGGATGTCGTTTAGGCAATTTTTTAGTTTTTGTACAGAGTAAGAAAAATTTGCTGGAGAGAGTGAAATGTATCATCATCTCCAGCCAAGCTGGGCACGTGACAACAAACTGGTCACGTGACACATCTAACAGCATTCAATAATGGAGGAAACATAAACATGCTAGCCTCAACACAGAAGTTAAGCAACATTGACCAGCGTTAGTAATTGGCTGGGTGACCTTTATACAGAAGAAGACAGCTTTCTCCCGGTTGATTCTCATCCCTGCTTAGCAAATATAGCTAACCTTTTGATGTTTTCAACAATGGACTGGTGCCAGTCATGTGACTCTGCTAGCAAAAAGAAGACGACCAATACTGTTACAACACCCACTAAAGCTAGCAAGAAGAAATCCAGCAAAGCCTCTTCTGAAGAAGATACTAGATGACAGGTGGTCACAAAGGTTTGCGAGATGAGCTGATGTTATTGGCTTCATTGTACCGGTGAACTGGTTAAACAGACATCTACCACCATTGTGACCTCTGAAAGACCCCTTATCTCACCCCCCCCATCCCCCCACCCCCACCCCGTGATGAACTTTACTGGTACCAGTCCTGTTCAGACTACCAGTGGGGTCCCTAGCCAGCCAGTGATTAGTGTTACTGGTACCAGTTTTGGTCAGACTACCGGTTTTGGTCACAAAGAGCCAGCCATTGATGACAGTTACCACTGGTGACCACTGAGAGACCCTTACCCCTCCAGTGATGAGTTTTACCGGTACCAATTCTGTTCAGACTGCTGGTTGTGGTCACACAGAGTGCCAGCAGTCAACCTTTTACTGGTACCAGCTCAGTAGAGGACAGTGGACCGGTCTTCCAGCCTACTCATGATGTTACCAGACTGGGCACCCAGCCTGTCACCATTACAAGGGCCTGCCTTCTTTGATTGGTACTGCTCAGTTTTGGAAACAGGATTACCACTTACAGAGGATTACTTCACCCATACCGGACGGGTGCTGTTCATTTGTGTACACAGATTGCCATACAAGAAGTGATCCAGCAGTTACCAGTCCTGCCAAGTCTGATGATGACAGCAGGGCTTCCGCTCATTGGTTACAGAGGATTACCGCTTGTCATTTTTCGTTTCTATGTTACAGACAAGTGAGGCATTATCTATTCTCAGTACTTTTTTTTTCTAAACAGAACAGAACAGATTAAAGTATTACGATAATAATAATATTTAGTTTCAAACTTACACTAGCCATTTTCAACTTTGATGTTGAGAAATATATACATGTGGTGGCTCTATTCAAATAAATTTTTGTGGTGTGTGTATAACTTTCTACAGCTAAAATGATTAGTTTTACCCATTCTTTCAACTAAAAAGGGGAGTAAACTGCCTCCTTTAGTTTTAAGGAAGACTTTTGGAAAGGAGAGATCAAGGAGGTTTTGTTAAACTAAATTTTTTATTGCGCTACAATAGCTTACCATGTGGGACTTAATGCTGTTCTCCTATGGCCGCAAGGCATCAGGCCAACGTCTAAGAAAAATAGACATTTATTTATTGGCCGTAGCCTCAAGTTTTCCTCTCGTGGTGAACTTTGACCTTTCGTCCTACTTTTTCCTTGGCTGCGTGAATTGGTAGCGTCTGTCGTTTACACAGATATTTTCATCTATTTCTTAGCACATACGTGTTGTTGGATCTTTATTTTTGGTCATTTCATGTAATATATATCAATGATTATTCTCTCTGGGGCTCAGCCTTCTGGAGCTCTCTCTGACCAAGACCAACCTCAACATGATCCAGACCCCTCTTATTATAGGGAAGTAGCTCTGTTTGACGTTCCCTCCCAATACGCTGAAGAGGTGGACACTTTCTGGCGCATCCTTTCCCTCCCTGACCCCAGGGACTCTATGCCTAGGTCTTCAACTTCAGTTATGGGTCTGGATGATGAAAAAGGCCATCAAGAGCTCAGACCTAGAGGTCCTTCGTCTATGTTACCTCTCAGCTCAGTTATCAAAGACGCTTTTGATAAGTTTGAACATGATTTTCAGGCCGCTAATTTACCTGAGGGTAAATACATCAAACGTCCTCCTTCCACTACAAAGTGGTACAAGGTGGGACAGCCCTGTTATGAGGAGAAAATACAGGAGTTGAATACAGATTTTGCAAAAATCTGTATTACTCCTAAACCCCCTGGGGCTCCTATGGGCAAGGTTCCTCTACCAATTCTTAAGGAATTGGAACATCAAGCTAGGCAAAACATATCCACTTTAAATTTACTGCTGCCTTTGCCAAGACTTCATCTTCCTGCAATGCCACTCTTGAGAAGTGCCAACATAGCCTAAAGTCAACCGTAAGGAGAGTCAGATCTCAAATTCAGAAAGGTGTCAATCCTGAGAAAGCAGCCAAATGTGGATATGAACAAGCCTGTGAATACTTAGACTTATGGAATAAGACTGTTCTTATTCAACACAGGGCTCTTACTTGCCTCAGCAAATCCTTGGCCCATATACTCCAGAGGGAGTTATATACCATGGGTAACACCGGCTTGCTAAGGCGCGAAGCCGAAATGACCCTTCTACAACCACAATTAGGGGAAACAAGACTCCAAGAACTCAAGAATTCGCCCTTTTGACATTCCTCCTTGTTCAAGTCTCAACTTGCACATCTAAAGACTCTCAGGGTTTTGGACCCTATAAGCCCTTTCGTGGTTCCCACAAGAAAAGAGGCCCCTACAGGAAACGCCCCTATGGGGGCAATTCCTCCCAAAGCAGTAACCAATCGTTTTCCTCAGATAGGGGGAAACCGAATTTCAGAGGCTCCAGGGGTCATTTTCGACCCCACAACAAAGGGCGAGGGCGTGGATACCCCTCCCCCCAATGACTCCTTAAAAGCCTCCCTCAGTCCACTAGTGCTGGGACGATGTTTGAAGAAGTTCGATAGTACGCTCGTTTACTGCCCCGTTTTCAGAGTTCGGTTCAAACGTCTGAAATTCGGACTTTGCAAAACATTTAGAAATCCCCAATATCACACCACATCCCAACGGATTCTATTTTCGCCCATCTATAAAACTTGTTTCTTTTATTGAAAATATGGCAGAATTTATTTTAAAATATACATGGGTTTTATATTTCTGCTGTATTTTCAACAAAGTAGCAAGATTATATGTGAGATTTCTGCGTTTTAACTGGTTTTGAAAACGTTGTTTCGAAGATTGATCTAGACCGAAATTCACTAGCTTGTAAAGACACCAAACATCGAACCCAATATTTGAAGCGATTTCACAGCACTACAGTCCACCAGTAGGAGGTCACCTCCGTTCTTTCAGAAGAGACTGGCAAACAAACAAATGTTCATCAAACGTGTTAAACATTATCACCAATGGCTACGTACTGCCATTCCTCTCAAAACCAAGTCTGGTCATATTCCCTCTGATTCAGTCAGAATACAAGGCCCGTCAAAAAGACCAAGCTCTGGCCACTTGTATCCAGTCTCTTCTGAAAGGGTGAAAAATGTAAAATCTCTTGGGTTTTACAGTCGCCTGTTTCTAGTCCCCAAGCCTCACCAAAGGTGGAGGCCAGTTATAGACCTAAGCAGGCTCAACACTTTTCTACACGTAGAAAAGTTCAAAATGGAAACTCCAGAGTCCAGGGGAATGGGTATCATCGGTAGACCTATCAGACGCTTACCTTCACATTCCCATCCATCCAAACTCAAGGAAATACCTAAGGTTTTGCTACAGGTCGCAGGTGTTCCAGTTCCAGTCGCAGGTGTTCCCTCCCTTTCGGACTAGCCACAGCCCCCCAGGTCTTTACAATGATTGTAAAGGAAGTGAAGCTAATGGCCCTCTCCAGAAGACTCAGACTTCACCAATACCTGGACGACTGGCTGATCAGGTCCCAGTCTCAGGAGGAAGTCCAAGTGAACACTCAGGCAGTGGTAGACCTAACCCAGTTCTTGGGTTGGATAATAAATCAGGAAAAATCAGAACTGAAACCTACTCAGGTGTTTTCGTTCATGGGCTACGAATACCATCTAAATTCAGCCCTTGTAAAACCCACTCAAGAGAGATGGCTCAAACTTCAGGATTTGATCCTACGACTCAAGTCAAAGCATGTTTTGACTGCAAGATGTTTGTTGTCGCTAATTGGGTTGCTTGCCTCAATGGAGAAAATGGTCCTGGAGGGAGGCCTTCACATGAGGCCCTTTCAGTTTCACCTCAAGGAGCACTGGAGGTATCCTCAGTCGCTGGACAGCCTCCTTCCTTGGACAGAAGCCATTTCAGCACACCTAGACTGGCGGCAAAATCCCTCAAACGTGATGAGAGGTGCAGACCGTCATCCCAAAGACCACAGTATCCAACTCTTTACAGACGCCTCAAACGAAGGTTGGGGCGCTCACTTAGATCAGAGTTCTACAAAGGGTCTGTGGTCAGACCAGGAAAAAAGGCTACACATAAACATTCTAGAGTTGAAGGCGGTCTCCCAGGTCCTTCGAAACTTCAAGGACCAGTGCTAGAACCAAACAGTGTTAGTTGCAATGGACAACTCAACAGTGGTAGCCTATATAAACAAACAAGGAGGAACTCACTCAGCAGAGATGTGCGCTCTCCTGTGGAAGATCACGACATGGTGCCATCACTATCACATAACATTAAAAGCCAGACACATTCCAGGGTGTCTGAATGTGATGGCCGACCTTCTGTCCAGGTCAAACCAAGTGCAGTAAACAGAATGGTCACTGCATCCGCAGGTGTTCAAACAGATCTGTCAAAAGTGGTTCACTCCTCATGTAGATCTATTTGTAACTTATCTGAACCACAAACTTCCACTGTACGTATCTCCTGTCCCAGACCCAAATGCTTGGGACATAGATGCTCTGAACATAAACTGGACAGGTCTCACTGCCTATGCTTACCCTCCGACGGCTTTCCTTCACAGGGTGATCAAAAAAATCGGGCAATGTTATTGCCTGATCATTGTAATAGCCCCAGGCTGGCCAGGGATGTCCTGGGACCTAGTGCAGCTCTCAACAGAGATCCCACTTCAACTTCCAGTGTCAACAACTCTTCTCAAAGAGTTCCACAATTATGTGTTCCAAAGCAATCCACAGCATCTCAACCTACACGCCTGGTGTCTAGGAGTGGACAGCTCCAAGATTCTATTCAGGTTTTTGGCTCTTTACAGGCCCGGTCTTCGGGATTGGGGCACTGTAAACGGGACTCAGACTGGTATTTCTAAACATTCATTCTAATCTATTACTTCAAAATCTAAGAAAAATTTACATATCTTCCAGTCTCAGCTGTAATCCCTCCACCGTGCGGTTGGATTCAGCATTCAGTCCCACATGGTAAGCTATTGTAGTGTAATAAAATTGAAAATTTTAATTACTTAAATGTAGCTTTTATAAGCTACAAGCTTACCATGTGGGACTGAGAAGAGTCCTACCCTGCCTCCCCGCTGTATTACAGCTGAGGGGTAAGGTTTTAAAAAGTTCAACGAGAAAGTAGGACGAAAGGTCAAAGTTCACCACAAGAGGAAAACTTGAGGCTACGGCCAACAATAAATGTCTGTTTTTCTTAGATGTTGGCCTGATGCCTTGCGGCCATCCGAGAACAGCATTCAGTCCCACATGGTAAGCTTATAAAAGCTACATTTAAGTAATTAAGTGTCCCTGAAATGGCGCTTATTTGTTTTCGCCTCAGTTTCCTCGCCGCCGCCGCCGCATTATGGTCTCCCTTGAATATCTCCCTTATTATTAGAAGGTTTCAAACCATATTTGGCACTTATATACCTTAGGCGTGGGAAAATTTTTCTGCATGCTTAAATTTGACCTTTGACCTTTATGAAGGTCACATGATCAAAAACAATTTTTTTTAAGTACACCCCCCCGTCATTACAGTTCAGGAAAAACTACTTGCTACACAGCCTTATGCTTTGACACACCTGTTCATACTATTGAAAACGCGAGCTGATTAGATTTTGGGAGCAATCCCTTGAAAAATGTCTCATTTATGGGTGATTTCCTCACACCGTCCAATCGGAGAGCCTTAAATTTAGGTCAACCCCCCTATTATCTTCTTAAGTATTGCATTTAGAGCCATAAAATGTATTGGGAGGTAATAGGAAACCATATGTGGAGAGTCTAAATAGCCGGTCAGTTTTACCCCCCGACCCCCCCTTATGGGTCAAACTGGGGTCATAAAATAGCTGATTTTGAGTTTTTGCCTTATATCTTCTTTATTGTTGCTTTTATAGCTTCAGAATGTATTAAGAGGTATTGGGAAAGCATATGTGGAGAGTCTAAATAGCCGGTCAGTTTTACCCCCCGACCCCCCCCCCCCCTTATGGGTCAAACTGGGGTCATAAAATAGCTGATTTTGAGTTTTTGCTTTATATCTCCTTTATTGTTGCTTTTATAGCTTCAGAATGTATTAAGAGGTATTGGGAAAGCATATGTGGAGAGTCTAAATAGCCGGTCAGTTTTACCCCACGGCCCTCCCTTATGGGTCAAACTGGGGTCATAAAATAGCTGATTTTGAGTTTTGCCTTATATCTCCTTTATCGTTGCTTTTATAGCTTCAGAATGTATTAAGAGGTATTGGGAAAGCATATGTGGAGAGTCTAAATAGCCGGTTAGTTTTACCTCCTGACCCCCATGTATGGGTCAAACTGGGGTCATGAAATAGCTTTTGCCTTTATTGTTGCTTTTATGCTTTCACAATGTATTAAAACCTATTGCAAAACCCTGTGGACAATCTAAATAGCAATACATACTTGCACACATGATTATATATGAAGTTATCAATACTCGTTACTGAAATGCTTTGTAGCATTTACACAAAATTTATTAAAGTTACATCCAATGTTGTACATCCAATGTACAACACTTTCTCCAGCTTGTCTATGTCTACAACACTTGTTTATGTTAATTAAAGAAGACCTTTGTAGGATTTTCCCTGTCATGATATCACTAAGGGGGTTGGTTTATGTAATAGTACGGTACAGCTTTGTGCATTCTTAGCTTTACAGCATGCTTATTAAAACCACAAGGCATTTTAAACTCTCAGGGATGCTTCGCTTTTGTTTGCAAAAGCATTCATCTAGTTAAAATTTTCAATTTAAGTGGTCTTCCCAAAGGAAAAAAAATTGACCTTCCTTTATTTAAGGAGGTCCTTTCCAAAGGAGGTTTTGTGAAACTGGTGTAACATGAGATAATGACTTCCCTCGATTTCTGACTCCTCTCTTTTGATCTTTTGAATAAGTTACATCAAGTGAACTTAATCTGTAACATGGACCAAATAAGTTGCATTAAATGAACCTAATTAGTAACATTAATGAACCAAGTCAGTTATATTAAATGGACCAAATCAGTCAGATTAAATGGATTGAATTAGTTACATTAAGTGGACCAAATCAGTTATATTAAATGAACCAAATTAGTTATATTAAATGTATCAGTAACATTAATTGAAACAATGTATATTCTTTTTTACTATTTTCATTGGAAATAACAGATTCTTTTTAGCCTTCTTTTAAACACATCAAATTGAATTTATTTAGTTTTATAATTTAGCTTTGTGACAGAGGTAATAAATACTACTTGCTTACTGGTTACTGTGGGTGCATTTGTAGTGTTAAAAGTACTGTATATATGCAGTTGTGAATAATTAGGATATTGGAAGTTCTAGTTATACAGAGTATACTGAATATAATGTGCAACTAGCCACAGCTAAAACCTGAACCTTAGTTATAACAGTGGCATGACCTTGATTTGACCTTTGACCTTGCTGTAGTGACCTTGACCTATAAAATCTTGTCCGGGCTATATCTCGGGAACCATAAGGTGTAGGAAGTTGATACTTGTTAGGGACATTGGTTAGGCGGTGTAGGTGTGCAACGTCATGGCGTGACCTTGATTTGACCTTTGACCTTGCCGTAGTGACCTTGACCTATAAATTCTTGTCTGGGGTATATCTCGGAAACTGTAAGGTGGAGGAAATTGATACTGGGTAGGGACAATGGCTAGGGTGTGTAGATGTAAAACGTCATGGTGTGTCCTTGATTTGACCTCTGCCCTCCGACCTTGCCGTAGTGACATTGACCTATAATGCCTTCTTTGGGCTATATTTGGGAAACCATAAGGTGTAGGAAGTTGATATTTGGTAGGGACATTGGTCGGGGGTTATAGGTGTGCAACGTCATGGTGTGACCTGGATTTGACCTTTGATCTTGCCCCAACTCCACAAAAAAGTATGTATGGCGACATCTGTATGTATGGCTAATATTTAAAACATTCAAACCATGATTCAACCATACAAATGAATATCAATATGGGAGAAGTCTTAAAGCTTCTTAATTTTTAGTTTACTGAATTGTCTTGTTTTTATACTTTATCTTTACACGCAGTTTCTTTCTCGTAGATGTTATTTTCTCTACTTAAACATTATTTGGACACTGACACTGCTATGAAAGTATCCCAATCTAGGTAGTTTCACTACTTCTATATCTTATGGTGTTGAAAACTATTTCCCCAGGCTGTGGGGTACAGGCATCTCTGATGCTATTTTTTTGTAGTGGGCACCTCAGAAGTTATTGTATCTGTGACATGTTAAAGTCACCCCTAACTTCCTCTGAGGCCTATCCAAGATTAAACATGTTCTCTGCTGAAGGAAACCCAGAGAACTTGTACCCTTAAATTATATAATTCTGACATTAGAGACAAGTATAGTAGTTTCTCTACCAGTGCCAATGTCCAGCAAAAACTGTGTAAATCTATAGAATCAAATGCTTTTCTTACTGAGATGGATCACGTCTCCCGTCATCAGACAACCTGAGGCCTATTATAGATACTATATTATCTGCTTTATAATTATGACATTCAGGTGACAGACATAGTTGTTTGTCTACTGGTGCCGGATCTGACATCCTGAAACTAGACCTTTTGGGAGGTATAGAAATTTGATTGTCCTAGGATGACAACATGCAGGTATTTTCCTCGGTGAAATGTTTCCACTGAACATCACCGGAAGAGTTATACAAATGTACACGAAGGCAGGTCATTCCTGCACTCGGAACTTTTCCACGATGCAGCATCCATGGCAAACTATGATGTCTGCCTCCATGGAGAATTCTTTCTTGTTACCCTATTTGACAAAGATGTACGTAGTGAAAATATTGCTACCAACGCCTGGCTTTTAGAACCCGACATGTGATAGGCTTTTGTGACAATCAAATTTTTCTGTTCTTCAGAGTGCCTTTCTTTGTTGCATAGCAACATGTAAACTGTCCCTGTCGGAGCTAGTATGACTGCCGACAGTTTCAGAGTCCTTAATCTCCCAAATCTTCAATCTGGTGAAAAATTTGCATATTCATAAAATAACTTGTCCAATTTCCATCTAAAAACCTGCCTCTTTTAAGAAAATTTTAAGGGAATTCTGAATTGAAGAATCGTCTTCATCCAAAAACGAAACATCAATGCCGCCATCTTTACAAATAGTGGTCATACCAATCTGCCATAAAATGGCTACAAAAGCACTTTTACTCTGTCCTTTCTTAAGTTTGTCCTGAGAAGACAATTTGTCAACAAGGATGCCTCACCACAAAACTCACATTCACACAAAAACTCCAAAAAACTTCAATAAAAATCCAAAATTAAAATACACATCCACACTCTAGGATGGCCAACATAAATAATGAAGATTGTTTATTGGCATGGTCACATGACCACTAGGGGGATTTCCTTGAGTTCACACTCACCCACTGGCCTCTTAAGGTACCTTAAAATGTTTCTCAACGTTGGCCAGCAAGTTGGATGGCACCAGCATTTAACAATGGTCAGGAAATGGTGAGTGTATTTTTCACAATAAAAATTAAAATTACAACAAAATTTTTCAAATTGATACAGGTCAAACATTGGCATGGTAAGGGAATTCCATGACCCTTACTGGACTAAAAACCTTCTGAAAATTGCCAGTTTGGGGTTTTTGCCAAAATAGTTTTATGGTTTTAATCATTTTTAAATATTTAGAGTAGTCTTTTTTTTCAGGTCTGAAAAATAAGCGGGTTAAACACCAGTAACTTATGTACCTTGTTCTCAGACTGCAAACACATGCTACCAAATGTAGGTACATATGATCGTCTTATAAGAAGTGTGTAAATAGTGTTTATTACTGTTTAACCACAAGGAAATATTCTTAAATGAATGGAACATGATAAAAAGGCTATTGATCTTTTAATAAGATATTCTTTTTGTCTTTAACCCACCTGCCATTTCTTTTTCCCTTGATTATATTTCAACCCGTTTCGGTTCCCACAAATTGTATACAGGATGTACAGTCATGAATGATTTCCATCCAGTATACTGTACTATTGTTAGTATCCAAAGGAAGCGCCTTATTCATAGTACATGATGTCACATTTTCTAGTGCGACTGCATGAGCTTAATCATGTGCTTTCGTTTCTGATTTTTCATGCATAGGTTTGAATATTATATTGTGCATAAACCAGACCATTTGTTAACCTTTATATCAGGGGATATTGCACCGAATAAATGAAACATGTGGAAAAGAATCACCCTGAAAAATGGTTTTCCCAAATATTCTTAATAACTGTAGCCATAAAACAAAAGTGACTTTTCATAAACTTAATAGTTTTAAAATTAAATAATGAGAAACTTAATTTTTAAATTTGTGAAATACGCTAATCAAGGGAAATTTTAGTTTGGGGGGGGGGGGGGGGGGGGGTCCTATAATTTTATGAAATGTCAAAAAGAACAATTCAGAAAGATATTTGCAGTAAGATTATATTTTCAGAATACATTCTCATGACATTGGTGTCATTAATTTAAAGAGTTTTAAAGAAAGATCAGTCAGAGTAAAGGGGTTTTAAAACCTCTGCACATAACACTGGTAAAATGTGAGTCAACATGACAAAGGGGCACAACAGTAATCCTGGATATATCTGTTAGGTTGAGACAAAGTACTGGTAACTGTAGTAGTTAATATTTTACTAAACAATTGGTGCTATCGGTATCATTATATTAATGGCAGATTATTGTAACTGGTTACAAAATAAAAAATAAACATAATATTTTGTTTGACTGTAGCATTGTTTATCTGCCACTGTGGTCCTCTGTCATTGGGTCCTATCCCCACTGGCTAAAGAACCTCAAGGATGTTGATAAATGGTCATCCTTGAGCCTCTGTCTTTCAGTTAGGGGAATGTGAGTTACTTGTCAGTTTGGACTGTACTTGTGCAGTTGGAATGGTTAAATAGCCCTCTGAGTCCTGTAGTTTATGGAGATATTGCGCTGAGTATAAAAATACACAAATACACAAAATAAAGGATACAGAATTTACATACAGGCATTTTATCAGACTACAATGTGTAATTTTACTCAGGATGACATCACTATTACCTCTGCCAAGAAGGTATTAAGTTCATGTCCATACTACTGATTGGATATTCATAAAAAAATCAGAAGATGGGTCTTGCTAAAACTTAGATCCCATTAAGTTTTGAGAGTGATCTGTATCCATCTGCATACAAAAAAAACCCCGCAAGGATCCCGATTTTACCATTTTACTTATTATTGAGCCAATTGAAAAATCATATACGGCTTTGTGGAGGGGGAGGGGTGGGGTGATGTTACCATGATGTTATCAGACAGGATAATCTGTGTTATGGGTTGTATCACTACATGTCTTATTATGGAACTTGTTTGTGGGCTCTTATTATTTGTGAGCTAAATGTATACAGTGGTAATGACCTAGCATTTATAAGGCCTGAATCAAATAATAAAGTGTGGATATATACCTAAAGCACAGGTACTTAGCCTATTTCTCCATGTAGCTGATCAACGATTTGCAATAGCTGTTTTTTTCTCTCTTTCCATTATGATTCCGCACAGTTATGTTTAAAGTTGTAAACAATAATTTGATGTTTTTTTGTCCATATTTTCATATTTTGCCAATATTTATCAGTAAATAGGATATATGTGTATTTTATTGTCGCAAATGTACACAGCTATTTTTTTTTGTTTTGTTTTTTTGGTTGGGGGAGGGGATATATTTATCTACTGTAATATGTAAGCTTCTGTATGTGGTCTTGATGACCTCTTTTCATTAATAATACCTGACTGAATTATAGTGTGGACAATAAAACCAAAGCAAAAGTAGTAGTAATATTTACCAGAACAGTGTTATCATCAATAATACAGAGATCATTTGGTTTTTCTTTTCTTAATACACTGTACATATCTGGCGAATGGGAAATTGATTTGGGTTTAGGTTGACAAAGGGTAAACACAGGAGTGTACTTATGCATGAGTTCTCGTTATAGATTTTGTGTGTTGGAAAATTACCATAATATAGGTGTTACTTTATAAGTAAACCTTTCTCAGGGATGAAAGAAGTATGACACATGTATATGTATTATACATGTCACATATATTGGTTTTACCTGTAGTATTTTTAGAATAAGGAAATTCTGCAATTCAAAAAAGTGAAAGAAGTTTTGAGATTGGATATGGAGTTATTTTTGAAAGAGATAAAAGTATGAAGTCAGATATCTTTATAAGGTATGAACTATCATGTGTTGTGAGTTTGGAATGTTCATGAATAACACTTGTTAAAAGAATGATAGTTGGAGTTGTTTAACCTGTTGGTTTATGGATACTTAAAAAAAATTGGGTCTCGACATTTGAGATCACGTAAATTGAAAGGAGAAGAATACATGAACTTGTTTATATTATGCAAGAATGCACACCGAATAAATAATTGACATTGGAAGTTTTTTAGATTTTAAGTTTCTTAAGAAAACACCTTCAGGTATATCTATTGAGGGAAATCAGTGGACAAATTATCATACAAAAAGAGTAAGACTTACACCTGCACTTTGGATATTTTCATTACTTTCGAAAGGAGATAATTTTGAAAGTTATTAGAGCATGATTTGTTTGATGTGTTGAAGAAAGAACAACTTCCTGTGAAAATGTTCCACTAATGAAGGTTCCGTGTTTCACTGAAAACTATATAATTGCGTAAGATCTGATTCATCTATCTGGATCAAATACATTTCAAAGAAAGCTTTCCGTTGTCCAGTATAATGCTCAGACTTATGGCCAGTGCCAGTAAGAATTAAAGTACTTCTGTAGCTGTTCGAGGACTGAATAAATTGTCTGTAAGATATACATACTGATAATACTACTGATAGGATCCGAATCATATCTGGTGATAATTTGATTACTTGGATAAACGACTTAGAAAACATTGATATTACTCTACTGTTATAGCTCTTCACAACAACAACATATTGATAGTTAACTGCTTTATATTGCAGCAGTTTATGAGTTTCAAGGACTCTGATTTAACAGACTAATTGACATTTAACCTTCTTGGCCCATTTCTCAATACTTCAGCTGCTTGTTGCATCTATGTCACTGATGTAGGGATCAAAGTACAGAATAATATTTGTAAAACATAAATACTATATCCTGTGACAATCATCTGTTCTTATATTAACTTCAGAAACTTCACCGCAAGAGAAAAGTAGGAGTTATATAATGGGGGGTCAGGCAAGTAAAGGTTTAAGTGATGATCAATTGAGTGAACTGAAGTCTAACACCAATTTTAGTGGTAAGGAGATACAGGACTGGTATGACAAGTTTCACGAAGACTTCCCAGATGGCGTTATCACCCAAGACAAGTTTATTGCCATGTACTGCAAACTGTTTCCAGATGGCAATCCGCGCTCCTTTGCTAAGCATGTGTTCAGATCCTACGACAAGGATGGAAATGGTGAAATAGATTTCCACGAGTTCATGAGCACGCTCAGTGTGGCATCCAGAGGTTCGGCAGAAGAGAAGTTACACTGGGCGTTTCAGATGTATGACCTCGACAAGGATGGGGTCGTTTCTATGGCTGAGGTTGTGGAAATCATCATTTCTATAAATAAACTGAGGGGGGAAAAGGACCGACAACTCGCGGAGGATGCCGCCATGAAGATATTTCTGCACATGGACAAAAATAAGGACGGCATGTTATCTGAAGATGAATTTATTCAGGGAGCACTTGCGTCCAAGACAATCATGGAAGTACTACAAGGTGGCATGTAAGTTTTAGTCACAGGCCATTCTCAACTTCCTGTTTATATTGGGTGGGTAGGACATGTGTGTATAGCCCATGGGTCAGATTCGATCACTATTAATATAACAATAACAGACTTTCCTATTTAAGTCCATGACTAAGATTCACACCTCTTTAAATCTAGAGGAAGGTGGAGGGCCAGCCACACTTTTGGTTGAGACATTCAGTACGTCTTTTTACAATAACAGAAGAACCTCTGTCATTTGCCAGTTTTTCTGAAAATTAAATGATTTTATGAACTCCTTTTCTATTTCCCAGTACTTAATAGTGAGCAGGTATTTCATCTTATTAAAAGTGGCGTTGGTACTCGGTGAAAATTAAAAAAAAAAAAGATATGTTCTGGCCATAGCTGACTTGATTGAAATAATAGGGTGATTAGGTAAATACAAAATGTCTAATGTAACTTCACTAAAAAGCCATTCAAAACTATAGACTTACCAAAACATGTCACATGTGAACTGTCAAATGTCATATACCTGATCACTTGCACTAAGTGCCAAATGCATTATGTGGGTGAAACAAGCAGGGCACTTAGGAAAAGGATGTATGAACATAAAGCATCTGTCCTAAAGGATGGACAAATCACTCCTGTATCACGTCATTTCAAAAATGATGGGCACAGTCACAGACATATGCAGTTCAGTGTGCTAGAGTGGTGTACACCAAAATTTGATTCTGACAGCACTTCCAAAAGAAGGCGTATTGAGTTGTGCTGGATATTCAAATTACACTCTCTGGCCCCAATTGGCATCAACCAATTTGTGTGAACATTTATGGCTATTATCTTGACTGTATTGCACTCAGCAGTGTTCCCCCCTTCTTTCTCTAAATACAAAAGGAGGTGGAACATATGTTTCTTTAAAGTAATCCATAATCTGGACCTCAGAGCAACACTCTGTACTAGGACCTGAAGTTATAATGGATTTTGTGATGGATTATTCTCTCAACACAGTGTACTCTTCTGTCACAGCATACAATATTTTGTCAGCATGCACTATAACTAGCATAATCAGTCAGAATTTCAAATTGTGACCAAATTATCCATTGTAAACATTATAAACATTGATGTTTTGATATCACAAGTTCTGTTTGGAGTTTCTGATATCAGAATTTGAAAAAAAAACTATAAGCGAAAACTGACTTTAATTTGTAGTTATATCATTCATTTCGTAACATTACTATTGCATAAACAGTGCTTCAAATCTCGCTGAACCAATGAACTAGTACAAGGATTGGAAGTTCTGTTGACAGGATGTTTTAATATTATTCTGCTCGATCTTAAATCATTTCTATCATGACACTGTATCACACAGTATGAGTTATACCCCAGTCACATTACAGGTGGTATTGCCTGTGCTTGTAGGCATCCAAAAACCCGGGAAATTATTGAGGTGGAAATTTTGAATACTTGAATACTTAGTGTGCGTTAACAGGTGAAGCAGGGAAAGCTGTAGTTTCTCAAGTTCAGAAGTGTGTCAGTAATTACAGGAATGGGGAATTTAAGAAAACGCCCATGCACAGGGGCAATTTGGCCTGTAGAGTGACTTGGCTATTAGGTGTGGTTAGAATGTGACAATGGTTGTATGTAACAATAAAACAGTCATTTGAATCCCTTTCAGGCTATTTGATATTGAGCATTCAAGGACTTCAAATATGCAAATGTTACCATATTGACTATTTTCTGGTGGAATAATTATGTTTGGTTAGTAACTCAGTATTGATTATCCTCGGTGTGGTGCAAGTTAAGTCCATTAATGAAGGCTATACCAATGTCTTTTTGGTTTCTTTCGGTCACCTCACTCTGGTACTTTTGTTGTAAGCTTATGACAACTGTCTTCAAGTCAAGTTCACAGCCTCTACATTAAGTACATAAAAATAGATACATGCATGTATGAACTCCATTAGAAAGGTAGATTTGAGCAAGCACAAAAACTAATAGCTTGACAGCTCCCTGTATAAAGATAGGTAAAATTTCAATAAATAAACTGGGAAATGTCTGTTATCAATTAAGGTTGTATTCACTTGAGCTGTCTGTTTGTGGACAGTTTAGATTACTTTGTTTACAGGGCTTGAGGATCATTGTGAGACATGCACTCTGTTGCCATATACCTGGGCCGGGATTCACAAAGATTCTTAAATAAGAATTCTTACTTAAGTACAACATTTGTGGTTTTTGTGTTTGTATTTATGTTGTACTTAAGTAAGAATTCTTACTTAAGAATCTTTGTGAATCCCGGCCCTGCTCAGTAATACAGTAACATTGTGCTTAAATTGTCTAAGCCCATGGCAAATACCTGCCATAATATAATTACTAACTTTTCCAAGTTTATTTTACTCGCTGAAAATTCTACATTATATGAACGTCAGACATTGACTCCATTTTGTGGAATCTCTGATTTTTAAAAGAATTATTTACTGATTTCATAAGATTTGATTGATTTGGGAACAGCTTTTGAATATGGCATAACAGAAGCAGTGTTGTATTTTTGTTCAGTGTTTTGAACACAGCTCACATTGTTATAGTGTAGGTTATTCATAATATAGACCATGAATTGAACTCAGTTACCCAAATAAAAACAGTTGCACAGAAAAAAACCCCAAAACAATAAAACATAAAATGGCTGGTCATTGTTTAATCAATTTATGAATGAATGTATTTGTAATAGAGCACAAGAGTTTATCATATTTTCACAAGCAGTTGTCTTTTTTCACAACCTTTCACTCATTTGTTGTACAATATGTTGTTTATCAGTCTGTTGTAGTTATTGCATAATTTGGAACAGTCACCTGGTATCCATGTATTAATGTAAACCAGGCATCTATTTGAAATATAAAATTGGTGCTAAAAATTGTAACAGAGTTTTCTTTGGGCAGTTCATTTGAACTATGGTGAAAGTTTGGAAATGTACCATTGATTGCCTACTACATAGTATTGAAAGGCCATATGTATGCTGTTTATTGAGAGGATATTTTGTTTTAGAAGATATTACAATTAAGATGTGTAAGAGTACAACGAATATTTTTGCTCTTTCAGTTTCAGTTCATAGTATGTAGTTTCTGATAGTTTTTCTACATCTGAGAGTATATTGCTATTTTTTTATTATGTGTATATTTTTGTTAACATAGTATATACTGGTATAACACATTACAAAATATTCCAGGTAATATGCAATAAACTTATTGAAAAATCTGAACTTTTTCCTTGATACATTGTACAACCAAGTATAATGCTGAAGATCCAAAGTTGAGCATTAACAGACATTCAGCCCACAAATAGCAATGCTAAGTACCAGCATAACTCTCGCTGGTGAATGTCATGTAAAACCCTAAGTTTAACTTACGCAACATTCAAAACTACTCATTTTCATTAAGAAATGTCTGATATACAATGGTTTTTGCATGGGTACGCTGCCTCCTCTGTGTATGTAGAGATTTTCCCATTGCCCCTCTCTAGGAAGAATTATAATTAGAGGTAGACTTCTCAAATTTACAGGATATGTCCATTATTGAAAGAAGCTTGCCTGGAAATATTTTTGGCCTCATATTGAGAAACAAGATGGCCACCACAGTCATTTCTTTGGTCATCAAGGAGTTTTACATGTTCTGAGGCTTTTTCTCATCTATGGAAAGATGAAAGATATTTTGCCTGCAAAGCGGTAGGATTAGATCAGATCCTCACTAATCTTGATTTTGCATGATCAATAAACCAATTTTGATTTATAGTGCTATAGGTCATTTGTAACCTTAATTGATTAGTTAGCAAGTTTGACATATGATCACACACTCTCTCCTCTGTCTTTGTCTCCTACAATACTAGTGACAGTGTTGATATAATATATCCGGTAGGCAAAAAGGATGCAATTTCTTGAGATTTCGGGTAATTGTTTACAATCTGTTAAGTTTTCTGACAATATTATGTGCTGACAACCAAGATGCCAGCTGTAAAGTGTGGTCACACTTCGGACACCTCTAAAACTGTCCCCGTCCCCCTTTAAAAATGCATCATCCCTATGGCATTTTTACTGTTACTTACAGTGCATTGCCAATTATTATCTCAATGCAAAACACCCCAGTAAACATTAAGAATGGTTCAAATATTGACAAAACGGTTAAAAACCCTATCTTTTGGGTTACTAAATGTTTCTGACTAAACAATTACATTGTAATTTTTAAAAAAGTTTGACAAACATTCTGTATACAAATGTTTTACTGAAAACATTTATTAAACATTTATAAAATAACTCAAGAAACTGAGGTTTGACTGGAAGCATTTTTAAACATTTATAAAATAGCTGAAGAAACAAAGGTTTTATTTTGGTGAAAATATTTTTCAAACATTTATCATGAAATGTGTGATAAACAGTTTACAAAAGATGTTTTAACAATATTTCATGGCAATATTTTGTGTATGTTTGCTCTGAAAATGTTTTACAAACATTTAATAGCAACTGGTTATCATACCCATCATTTTAAAACGTTTTTGAAATGTTTTGTATCAAATGTTTTGCATTTTATCAGAAATGTTTTTTGTACCCATATTTTCAGAATGCTTATTAATAAACATACTGGTACCTTCAAATATCTGCAAACCAAAATGGTGGTGGGCAATAATAGGGGATTTTATAGGACTTTTTCAAAAAGTATCCAACATGCAATGCCTAAAAGTAAGAATTGAATGAGGGCAAAACTTTTAAGCCACTATTGTACAATTTACATTTTTAGACAGAAAAATAGTATTTGCATTGGTGAGCAACCTAAAAACCTCTGATCCCATTGAAAGTTGATATTGCTAAGCAATGCCAAAGTAATATTTTCGAGATATTTGGTTTCGTACCCATCATTTTTTAACCTTTACAAAATGTTTCCCTCCAGTTGTTTGCAAACCTTAAATTTAGACTGTTTACTGGGACTCTTTTCATATCCTCAAATGACAGTCTAACAATGCAGTCTGTGAGTTGGTGATGTCGTTATTTGTAACGTATTTGACAGTGTATGCGGGTATTTAAAACTCTTGACTTTTTAAAAATTTACTACAAGCTCAAACTTTGTGGTAATGCTTGTCTTGCAACAAAGAAGGCTGGCAGTAAATATATGTAAAATATTCATACTTTACATCCCATTTATTAGATGTACTGTAAAATTATATAATGAAAATAGAGGCCATTGTAGCAATCCTTTACTATTGTCTTCCCTCTTGTTTTTTGGTGATTTTAGTATGATAAACCCATTCATACTGCTTTAAGATCTGTATGTTTGGGTGGAAAGTGTATGAACAATACATGAGTACATCTTGCTTACGGTTCTAATTTTTAAAGCTTACCAACATGGAGTGTTGGTGGATGAGACTTAGTTTTGTAACTATGGTGTTGCAACTCATAGCATTAATTAATATCAAGTATCTTTCATCTCTGTTCCACAGTCACAAGGTATTTTAAGACCAGGGTCTGTATTCACAAAGATTCTTAGAATTTTTCTTAGAATTACACTTAAGTCGAAGAAAAATTCTTTGCTAAGAATTTTCTTATTCTTAGAATAAAAACCTATTCACAAAACAATTCTTAGCTAAGAATAATTCTAAGAATAGAAGAAGTAAAAATAAATGTGTGCACAGGTTAGACTAAGTGTAATTCAAAGAAAAATTCTAAAAATCTTTGTGAATACAGGCCCAGAAGTGATTTTCTGTATTTGGATACAATTCTGGTGTGAAGAATAGGAGTTTTGTGCATATAGCAATTTCATATTCTTAGAAAACTTCTTAGAATAAAAGCCATTCTTAGAAAAATTCTTAGAATAAGTATAATTCTAAGAATAAGAATCTTTGTGAATACGGGCCCAGGTCAGTTTTAAATTAGGATGTTACTCTGACTAGTTGTATGGAAAAAGGTTGAGGACAGTGAGGACTATGTTTGGTCTGGCCTTGCTAGAGGCTCATATATGTACTGTATCTTTTTTCAAACATGGAGACATATATTTGGTATTTATAAAGCACTTGTATATGTAAGGATATATAAGTTCATCAGATAAATGTTAAAAAATAAAAGCCAACACATGTAACAGTACATTATATATAATAAAACGTTATTATCTGGGACAGTATTCACAAAAGGGATCAAGATCATGTTAAGCTTGATCCATTTTGTGCATACCAACCCAAAACTGAAAGTTTCTCTGATTGAAAAGGAAATTGAGCATTAAGCAAGGCTAGATTTGGTCCTGAGTAAAAAGATAAATCATTTGACAGAAAAGAATGCCATTACAACTTCCTCCAACCTATTAAATATAACAAAGATCAACCTCCAGTTTTAACATCTGTGAGCTCCAGTTTTTCCAAATACACTGGCTAGGATTGTGAAGGGCTCACAGGCATCTCTATTTTTCAAAAGACTTCATTCATTGCCAGTTGAAGACTGCTGTATCTTCAAAATGGCCACTTTGACTTACCATAAATGACCTATTTAGTGCACCTGCCCTTGTAACCCCTCCCTATCTCTTTTCCCGGCAATATAGTCCAGTTACTGCATCCATCATGCAGAGAACCTGTTCAAGCCATCCAGAGAGAGAAAAAAAACATCTTATGTTAAGTATTAACTTTTGTTCACACAAGACTTCCACACCAGACACACAGAGAGAGAATAATAAATGGATGGTCCTGTAAAAATGGCCTTGACAATTTCTGCATTTATTAAGCGGCCCGTCAGGGACGCTTATTTGTTTTCACCGAAGTTCCACTGATCACCGCCGCCGGATTATGGTCTCCCTTGAATAACTTCTTAGCCTTTCAAATTTTTCTTTCCTTCTTATCTTTCTTTAAAACTATAGGGGTGGGAAAAATTTTTGGGATACTTTGCGCAGACCTTAAGCTTTACTTAAGGTAACCTTAAGCATAACTCCAAAACACCCCGTCATCGCGTTTTGAAAAAAACCACACACACCTGTGCTATAAAATTTATCTGGTACATTCTAGACCAAATTTCCAATGTCGGAAAGGATTTTCTCATCAATCGCTCCATAGATACCTGAATGGGAGGCGTTTTATTTTTGTAAATTTTTAAAAAATGGATACTTGGTCTGTATCTCAAAAACGGTTAGGATTTCGGCGTTTTGTTGGAATAACTTATTCAGCTACTTTTTGATAATCTTTCACATGCCGAAGTTTTAGCCCTGTATCTGCAATCTTAAGGGTCACCTTAATGTCAAAAAGGGGGTTTTAGCCCTCCTGTTCACTTAGTTTTTCACTTTTTTCAACCAAACTTGGCACATATATTAAGATTTGCCAAAGGAATATCTTGACTTTATGGTGACCTTAAACTCAAAATGTTAATGGACATATGGCCTGCTTAAAGTCATCAAATTGGAATAAAATCCTCTGGCTCCTTTCTTTTTCCATTTTTTATATTGAAATTATCACTGGTATTAAAGTAGATAAACATAATACTTATGGTCACCTTAAACTCTCAGTATGAATGGAGTTGTAGCCACCTTAAAGTGAAATAAGGGGGTTTTCAGCCTCCAAGTATCTTATTGTTCGACTGACCTCAGTTAAACTTTGCACACCTATAAAGGATGGCAAACCAAAGGGTTATCCTGACTTTAAGGTGACCTTAAACTGTTAATATAATTTTGGCCCCCCTAA
Organism: Sabellastarte sp. h YS-2021; assembly: GCA_964017235.1. Classification (NCBI taxonomy): domain Eukaryota; kingdom Metazoa; phylum Annelida; class Polychaeta; order Sabellida; family Sabellidae; genus Sabellastarte; species Sabellastarte sp. h YS-2021. Next base: position 91,288,346 of record OZ024934.1, read on the forward strand.
AGTCATAACATTTGAATAAAGCCGTATGGCTCTTTTCTTTTTCCATATCTAACATATATTGATATTGAAAGGACATTCTCATATTATGGTCACCTTAAAGTAGCAATATGAATGAAGTTATGGTCACCTTACAGTGAAAAAGGAAGTTTCAGCCTTCAGCCATCTTATTGTTCAACTGACATGAGCTAAACTTTATGCACTTATAAAGGATGAGAAAAGGGACATTCATATTTTATAGTCACCTTAAAGTTCCAATATGAATGAAGTTATGGCCACCTTGCAGTGAAATTATGGAGTTTTTAATCTCCAGCTATTGTATTGTTCAGCTGACCTCACTTTAATTATTCACACTTATTAAAGATGAAAATAGGGACAAGTAACGTACACAATGCAATAAAGTTCACAGTTTCTATTGCTTATGATGCATATGTTGACATCTTTTATGGGTGACTTCTTTTTCATCAGGGCTGCTTCGTTTTTGTCAGCAAAAACATTCTTCTAGTTTATTTGGGGTTTTACATCGCTTTCAACACTGGACAGGTCATATCTTGACGGGTAGTTGGAAGGGCAGAGGAAACCAGTACATACAGTTTGTCAGGGTTCTGTACTGTAAACTGCTGACCAACGGCAAGCAACTACCACCTTTCCCCACTTGAGGCCGTACCGGGAACCGAACCCCGGCCTCAGAGGTGGGAGACAATTTCTGTGGAAAAACATCAGCATTATGGGGTGCACTAAAAGGGGAACTTTTTTCCTCCAAAATATTGACTAAAACTAGTATTTCTTTTAAGTGCATTGTGCACTAAATAGGTCATTTACGCCCATTTTACAGTATATAAGTTTTTTCACAGTTGTCACCCGCCTATTTTAGTCATGTTTAGTCTATTTGTTGGAGTAGATATGGCACAAGAAATAGCCACCCAGATAAAAGGTTCTTGGAGGTTCCTCAATTCTCTCCATTTATACATAAATCATCACACTTCAGTCACAGTTTTGAACATCAGTCAATCACCTGGGGACCTAGAATATCTACTTGGAAATAGTAATCAGAGTTCTCAAGAAAGTCTCTTTAAACTTCCCCCAGTCCACTGGGTAGTTATTCTGCAATTTGTCCACTAGTTAAGATGTATAAATGCAATGAAATAAAAAACTTAATAAGTAAATTAAATTTTTTATAAGTTTATACCTACCTAGTGGACGAGGGGATTCCCAACTTACCTTCCCCGCTATTATACAACTCAAAATGGACATACTGAGGTGGAAAACAAGGAGTGGAAGTATGTGCTTGAGGCATCACCAGTCACCTGGTGAGTGAACAGGACACAACCGGTCCCGCCAAAGCCCAGCTCAAGAAACTTTTTTCTAGTGTTTTTCGAGACTGGCAGGGTGCCAGACATATGTAATTTGTCCTCTAGATAAGGTATCAACTTATAACACTTTACTTAAATTTTCCGATTTCATTCCATTTTGATGCCAACACATATGTGTCTTCACTAATCTCAATTTTGTTTCATCAATAAACTGACTTTGATAAAAATTGCATATTATTATTAAAGAAATGTAAGAATAAACATTTCAGGTATTTGTCCTTTCTGAGTGGCTATATACATTGGTTGTCAGTTAAGTGGTTAACAACTTTAGCATTCAATTTCACACTAACATCTCTGTATTGGATTGTCTCCAACAGGGCTAGTGGCAATGTTAAGTGGCAATGTAGATGACCTGTCCCAAAATGACCCTGGCTGAATGGAATGTAAAACCCTACTGGCTTTGACTTCAGGTACAGGAATATAATGTCTTCAGGGGTGTATGTAAAATATTCAAATCTTTAAACCCATATATGGGAATTAAGATAAAGTATATATTGAATATTCTCAGTTTAAGCATGTACATGTATAACTCACTATGTTTAATGGTCTGTTTGTGTGGTATGCATTGATGGAAAGCACTGACATGGTGCTGGAACATCTTGCATACAATTTTTTGTTAAAGATTTGGGTCAAATATGTCCCTATTGTTTTCTCAAGAAAATGATTACTCTCAAATCTATATGGTCTATTGCCCAATGTACAGCCACACAAGATTTTCGTCTTTCCCATTTGCAAATATTTTACAGTAAATATACATATGACAATAGATATTATACAAGTATTATTTTTTATAGTTATATACGCAACGGTATATCTACCATGTTTATGCTTGTTTACAGAAAATTTTGGTGAAGTATCTGATTAGTTTTTTCTTAATATGTATAAGCCTTTACACAGATAAAAGTTAGTGCATATCTGCTTATCTCTGTTGATATTAATTACATAAAAAATGGACATTTTGTAACGCGTTAACGCCATTCTTTGTATAGTTACACACACCATGCTTAACAAACATAAACATGAATAAAGTGAATATTAAAGTGTACTATTGTGCAGTAGATAATTAAGCTACATGAACTTCAAGTATGCCTGACAAAATTGATGTTTTCGATTGATTTTTTCCCCCAAAAGCTTAACATGTGGTCTATTTATCTGATATAGAGAGGAAGTTTACACTATTGGACCACTAACATCAAAACTTTTACCACAAGTTTCTAACGGATATTTTGTTTGGAAGAGCATATTTTATCCTGAGAAGACAGTGTTGGTTGAGTGGTGTAAGGTGTTCTATGATGTAATCAGGGGAAAGTCCATCTAGAACTCTATCCTTGCTTAAAGACTTAAATTTCTTTTAATCATTGAAACTTTAAGTTTTAGTTCATTCAATGTACCAGTACTCCTATATATGCTCGCTTTTACATGAGCATACTTCTATTATAAGGCTGAGCTTCTATCTCCTAACATGTACAAGTGCTTTATGAATATCAAATACCTATGTACATGTTTAAAGATATCATGGTACAAATTTGAAGGCTGTGTAGAGCTTTGAAAACATTCAGTGACACACTGTATGTGATTCCGTATTTATTTAGTTATTTTTTTTTTTTTTGCTATTTCTTGAAAACACAAGTGTGTTGTGAGAAAACATAATAGATAAACATAATTTAAATAAATAACAAATATATGAGCAATTTTTGTCCAATGGCAAAACACTCTTTTCATGTCCTCAGATGGCATTGTATGATTTCTGGCATTATGTGCCTTAGAGTCTATCAATTGATGGAGATTAAGCGCTATAAAAGTACTATTAGAAATGTTAGTAGGTGACATCATTATGATGTTTTGCAGTACACATAATATGTAATGATGTGTGCGGATATTTAAAACTCTCTACTTTAGTATGAATTAAGAAACTCTACTTGTCTTTTAACAAAGAAGCATGGGTAATAAATGTATGTAAAATATTCAAACTTTACGTCCATTTATCAGATGTATTGGGAAGCTATTTAACATACAGGATCACGTGTAATGTTGTGCTTTGTATTACAATGAACTGAGTGAAGTCGTAGGAAAGAATTGTAATAAGAGCAAACATACGTGATCTGTATGCTTGGGTGGAAAGTGTGTTAACAATGCACGAGTACATCTTGCTTGCAGTTCCAATTTTTAAAGCTTACCAACATGGAATGGTCGGCATATGATAGAAGTGGACAAGGGGATTTCCATCCTACCTTCACCACTATTATACAACTGTGATTGGACACACAGGAAACAAAAAGAGGAGTACATTGCTCCATCTAGTTTGGTGGGGAACCAGTCTACTTTAACAATAAGATGCACTCAGAGAGAGCAAAACACTCGACTCAATGTGACCAGTCTCTCAAGTGATATAAAGTATTGTAAGGAAGACAATAAAATAAAACCAAACATGTAAATTAATCTTCATAGAAATATCAAGTAGAAAGCTAAAGTCATTAAAAATACATTGAAATGGGACCTCTGAAAACATGTAAATTAATCTTCATAGAAATATCAAGTAGAAAGCTAAAGTCATTAAAAATACATTGAAATGGGACCTCTGAAAAATCATGATTTCTTTGTATCCAAAATAAGATCCAGATCTTTCTTTTAGTAACTTCTTCCTTCAGTCAGGTCCTACCCACAAATTTTTAAATAAAGATCGGTTCATTAGTTCTCGCGTAATCTAAACACACACACACACACAAAAAAACAAACAAACCCCCCCCCCAAAAAAAAACAGACAAATAGACAATTAAACAATTAGCACACAAAAACATAAACTGCTGGTGGAGGTAAAAATATTGCTTAAAGGTCACTTCTTGGTGAAAATCACGCATGGTATTTTTTGTGATGGACTGTCTAGGAATTGAAAGAAAAAAGAGAAAATAAACAAATTAGCAATTAATAAAAATGAAGAATATACCACCTCCCTCTTTATTATCTTTATGTCAATTTCAAGACATAAAATGAGAAGAAATATTTTTACTTAAAGACAGCAAGTATCACAAGCTAGGTTTGTGACCTCACAATGACAGTTGCATTGTGACATCACTGAGTAATGACATCATCAGAAAGCAAAATATTGATTTTTGACGTATGTGATGAAGAGAAGCAGTTTCACTGTGTATTCCCAATTAAAAATAAGAAAAACTCTCTCCTGGCTTTAATTTTCACACAAGTTACACCAAATTTGAAAGAATCCGTCTGTACCCCATGAAATATCTGCCCACCAAATTTGAGCTCGAATGGTGGTATAGTTTTTGAGTTATAAAGGCGAAACGGTGCACAGACAGACAGAAACAAACTGATCACAATAACCCTCTCCTATCGTCGAGCGTTAATAAAGGGACTGGTATCGTCTACGATGACATTTAACTATTAATGCTGCATTCTTTTATGTGTCAGGAGGTGGTATTAAATACCTTGAAACAGTTCTTTGCATTTTTAACCACATTTTTATGGGATGTGAACTAGTAAGTACCAGTGCTGAATAGCCAAAAGAATGCATCACTAATATTTGTTATGTATTGGGAAATCTTGATCGTTATTTTAATTATTTGTATGAATTTTGTATGTATTCAAAATACTTTTTTATCATATATTATGGTAATTATTACATCAGATATTGCCAATTAAAAAGTTCAAAATATTTTGGGGAAACAATAAATGTTTAGAAGTAAATCGTTGTTTTTGGGTGATAGTAGAAGATCAACAACACTTAAACTGATGCAAATTTTTTGTTTATGACAAATGTTGTGTGATTATTATGCTATATCATAACATAGTAAAAGGGGGATTTAGTTGTGTCAAAATGTACATTAAATGTGTTAACTGGAAATATATTTTATTTAATTTCGTCTTGATCATTGCTGATAGGTGTAACTACCGAAGCCTAGTATCCAAAATGGTGGGCGATACCTGACACTTTATTGCAGAGTAAAGCGGTCAGGAACCAGACTAAATCTAGAGCCCAGAGCCCAGTTCAAGACGCGTTTTTCTAGCGTTTGCTGAGACCAGTAAGGCATTGGACATATGCAATTTGTGTACTGGGCAAGGTTTTAACTTATAAAAATGTACTTATGAAATTTTCCAATTTCATTCCATTTTATAATGCCAACACATATGTGTCACTGATCATGATTTTGTTTAATCAGTAAACTGATTTTGATTAATATTGGATTTTATTATTAAGAAATTAAAAGAATAAACCTTTCAGGTATTTGTCCTTTCTAACTGAGTGGCTATCTTTATAGGTTGTGAGTTTAAGTGGTTAGGAACTTTAGCATTCAATCTCACACTAACATCTGTGTGTCAGTTTGTCTCTTACCAGGCTAGTGGCAATGTTGAGTGGCAATGTAGATGACCTGTCCCAAAATGACCCTGGCTGAATGGAATGTAAAACCCTACTGGGTTTGACTTTAGGTATAGGACTATGTTTTATTCAGGAGCGTATATAAAATATTCAAATCTTTAAACCCATATATGGAAATTGAGATAAAGTATATATTTTAATATTCACAATTTGAGCAGTCTCATGTATAACACTGTATATTTACAGGACTGTTTGTGTGGTATGCATTGATGGAAAGTACTTACATGGTGCTGGTACATCTTGCATACAATTTTTAGGAACTCAGCTTGAATGAGTCTTATGATTTTTTTACTTTCATTGAACTGTTAATGCAAGTCTTTTGATTCTTGAGAACTATTTGGATTTTTTTTTCAGATATCATATTTTGGGCCACATATGTATCTGTTCTTTCCTCAAGCAAATTTTGTTATTTTAAAAATCTATATTGTCTATAACTCATTGTGCAGCCATGCACAACATTTCTTATTATACGTCCCAGAAGGGATGCTTGTTTGTTTAGAGGAGAAAATTCACATGGAAGGAGCTGCCAGCCTCTGCATTTTCTATTGCTGATAGCTCGACAACCACTGGACGGATTCTCTTGAAATTTGGTACATGTATGCAGTGGCTCTGGGAAAATTTTATAAATGTGGTTTTGTGATATTTTGACCAATCAGACATTGTGATATTTTGACCAATCAGACAAATCATGACCAGTGGACACTTTGGTTTAGCATTCACTACGCTACGAGTGCCGAGTGTAGAGAGATTTTTGATGTTAACACTGTCAGCAGGAAACTACTCTAGCTGATTCCCCCGAATTTGCAGGATATCTTAATTGGATGGTAAGCTTCTCTAAGACTGAAATTAACCTCATTCAGAAAAACAAGATGGTTGCCCTGGGCATTTCTTTGAAAAGTATATACCTTTTCATACTGGCTGGTTCTTATAAGTAGAAGGTTAAATCTCATCATAGGTGATATGTATAACAGATATACATGTTCTCTACAAGCTTACAGACATTTGACCTTGAAGCTTTTAATTCAAGGTCATCCCCGTAGTGGCAAAGTATCCCATGTAGCGGACTTTAAAAGTGCCTATAAGTCCCTTATTATTGATCCTAGAGCTTTGGCATGTGAAACCAACCTATGGGAAATCATGGGCTGGAAATCTTCCGATGTGTTCAGATTTGACTTTGGATCCTCCTTCAATGTCAAACGAGGAGAGCCAAACTTAAAAGTGCTTATAATTCATTTGTTATTGGTCCTAGAGGTTTTGCAATGTGAAACCAACTTACAGGAATTCATGGACTAGGAATCTTATTTCACCTTGGGCCTTTCCTTCAAGGTCAAATGGGGACAGGCAAACTTAAAAGTGCTTATAACTTGCTTATTATTGGTCCTAGAGGTTTGCAGTGCCAAAGCAACTTATAGGAAATCACGGGCTGGGAATCTTCTGATGTATTCAGATTTGGCCTTTGAGGTCAAACGAGGACAGGCAAACTTAAAGGTGCTTTTTACTGCTTATTATTGGTCCTAGAGTTTTGCAATGTGAAGCCAACCTATAGGAAATCATGTGCTAGGAATCTTCTGATGTGGTCAGATTTGACCTTGGATGGCTCCTTAAAGGTCAAACAATGACAGCCAAACTTAAAAGTGCTTATAACTTGCTTATTATTGATCCTAGAGGTTTGTAATGTGAACCAAATTATAGGAAATCATGTGCTTGGTATGTAAGGTATGTAAGGCATCAGGCCAACATCTAAGAAAAATAGACATTTAAAATTATGTGTTCCACAGCAATCCACAGCATCTCAACCTCCATGCCTGGTGTCTAGGAGTGGACAGCTCCAAGAACAAGGCCTCTCTGTGGAGGTGGCAGAGAGAATTGCTGCCCATCAGAGGTCATCAACAAGGACCATCTACAAGTCAAAGTGGGCCTTATTTGAGAAATGGTGCAGAGAAAATTCAGTGGTTTTCTCCACTCCATCTGTGAAACATATCTCAGATTTTTTCATGTACCTGTACCAAGATATAAATAGGCGCCCCTCGACCATTCATGGTTACAGGACGGCCATTGTTGACACTTTGGGCCCAGCGGGCCGCCATATTGCACAAAGTTCAGACCATCATAGGTTACTCTCCAGTTTTCACAGGGATCGTCCCAAAAGTTCCAGGAATCTTCCAAAATGGAACCTTTCTGTTGTTCTCAATGAGCTCACAAAAGCGCCCTTTGAGGCTATGAAAGACACAGACCTCAAACATCTTACTCTCAAAACTGCTTTCTTGCTAGCTTTGGGCTCCAGCAAGCGCCGCAGTGAAATTCATGCCTGGGTTGCAAACAAAGTATCTAATCTAGGCCAATGGGAAAAGGTTGCCTTGTTCCCTTCTTCTGACTTAGCCAAAAACCAGCTAGTAAGAGAAGGTTCTCAAAGTGTGTCTCCGGTGACTATTCCTGCTTTGACTACCATTGTAGATAGACAATTCAAAGAAGACAGGACCCTGTGTCCGGTGCGGGCCCTGAGGTACTATTTGGATCGAACCAAAGACCTGAGAGGGTCTTGATCACTCCTTTTCATCTCCTTCAAGAAAGGACATACCTCAGACATCAGATCCGCTACTCTCTCTTCTTGGTTGAAACAAACCATTCTACTTTGTTATAAACAAGCCGACCAACAAGCCTTGGACTTTGTCCAAGTTAAAGCGCATGGCATTTGGGCCTTCATGGCCTCTAAGGCCTTTTACGGGGGGATATCGGTGGACTAAATCATGCAAGCCTATCACTGGAAAGCTCACAACACTTTTACTAATTTATACCTAAAAGACCTTAATTGGTCATACGACAACAATATGTATCTGGGGCCAGTGGTGGCGGCACAACAAGTCCTAGATCCTTCCCCTCAGACTAGGTATCCCCAGAAAGGGGGGGGGGGGGGGGAACATCTGCTAGAACCAAGTCTTCAGGAGTCCAATCCCAGGATCTAGGCATAGGTTTACCTCTCAAGATGTTACGGGTAAGGTCATTTTTTATTTTTTTAGTTTTCAAGTATATATGTATTAAGGACTTAGCAAGTTGTCATTAATCTCATAATCGGTGGCAAAAATTTATGAGAATTCCAACCATTGGGCTGGTTTTTCAATCATGATAAGTCATAAGGGCTCTTACACCTATAAGTTAGCGTGGCTGCACTTCTCTCCTACTATCAAAACATCTCGACAGTTTTAGCACTGTCATTCATTCTATTCTGGTTTTTGGCTTTTTACAGGCCCGGTCTTCGGGATTGGGGCACTGTAAACGGGACTAAGACTGGTTTTCTAACATTCATTCTAATCTATTGCTTCCAAATCTAAGAAAAATTGACATATCTTCCAGTCTCAGCTGTAACCCCGCCACCGGGTGGTTGGATTCAGCATTAAGTCCCACATGGTAAGCTATTGTAGCGCAATAAAATTGAAAATTTTAATTACATAAATATAGCTTTTATAAGCTACAAGCTTACCATGTGGGACGAAGAAGAGTCCCACCCTGCCTCCCCGCTGTATTACAGCTGAGAGGTAAGGTTTAAAAATTTCAATGAGAAAGTAGGTCAAGAGGTCAAAGGTTATCACCTGACGACAACTTGGGGCTACGGCCAACTATAAATGCCTATTTTTCTTAGACGTTGGCCTGATGCCTTATGGCCATCCGAGAACAGCATTCAGTCCCACATGGTAAGCTTGTAGCTTATAAAAGCTCCATTTAAATAATTAAAATTTTCAAATTTACAGTATTTTGTTGAAATATGTTTTCCACCTACTTTTTACACCTTAACAGCTAACTTTGTAATGTACTTCTGAATACCATTTGCAGGGCACAACTTTTGTGAGCTTTTATTCTTTCACTTCTACTCTGAAACTCAAAACACACAGTCAGCTGACACAGAGCCCGTTCACGGGCACTGATTGCTTGTTTTCATTTAATAGTTATTTTTTTACTGACAACTACCTACAGCATTGAGACTTAACAAGGGCCTCTCTTATCCAAGCTCACAATTCAATGTTCCAACAATAGCATAATAACCATATTAAATAGATAAAAAGCACATAAATTATTACATTAAGGATTATTATATATCAATGAAATATCAATACATTTCACAGGTAAGTAAGTGTTTTCGAACACCAAATGAATAAGTGCACAATTTCTTGTCAATACCAAAGGTACCTGTCCCATTTATAATTATTTTAAGTAATTTTTGTAATGTTCAAGTATTTCTATATGTGTTTTCTGTAGAATATTTCAACCTCAATTTTATCCATTTTCCATTTTACCAGGTTTCTTGACCATAGGTGTGCCTTCGATAAAGCGCCTGAATGGGAACAAGTACTTGATGGGCACTATCCAGTCATTAGTGGAGCAAACTACTGCGGTGGAAAAGCTACACACTGTGGTCGTAATCCTTCTGGCAGACACAGACGAATTGTATAACCAGCAGACGGCAACAGAAATCTCAGAAAAATACCTGGATCTCATCCGTATGGGATTCCTGCACGTTTTACAACCGTCCAAGGAATATTACCCAGACTTCTCGGATCTGAAGCGCAATTTTGGGGACAATTTGGAGCGGGTACACTGGCGTTCTAAACAGGTGGCTGACTTTGCATTCTTGTTTATGTATGCAGGTAACATTTCTCAGTATTACATACAGCTGGAGGATGACGTGATGTGTGCTCCAAATTTTGTGTCATCCATTAAGAAGTTTATCGGCTATCAGGATGACCGCTGGGCGGTATTGGAGTTCTCGGAACTCGGTTTCATAGGCAAGCTATTCAAAAGTACAGACCTAAAAAAACTGGCACGCTTTATGTTGACGTTTTATCAAGAGCAGCCCGTGGATTGGCTTATCCGTTATTTCCGCCTGACTATGACCCAAAATAGGGTCATTCTGAGGAAACCAACACTATTCCAACATATGGGAGAGACCTCTTCATTTGACGTGTCCAGTGACAACAAACTCAAGGACCGTTTCTTTGACAGTGGCCTTAAAAAATGGAAATCTGATGACCCCCCGGCCTCTTTATTTACATCCATGACTGCGTATGATATGAACATCCCAGAAATGTGCTATGGTTCAGGTAATGGTTTCTTTTGGGCCAAGACGCCCAATATTGGGGACACCCTACATATAATCTTTGACAAGGAGCATCGGTTGTCTCGGGTTGTTGTGGAAACGGGGAATGAGAAGATGTCAGGAGATTTATTGTACAATGGTACCATAGAAGTGAGTCACAAACTGCTAAAACTGGACCGGGACAAGAATATTGTGACCTGTGCTGACCCAGTTTTGTTGGGATGGGTGAAAGATGGCCGAGGGGATGTGATAGACTTGGAGAAAAGACACCTGCGCCCCACAAAGTGTCTTATTATTACCGTGAGTCATGAACAGCCAAACTGGATAGTGTTCAACCAAGTCGCTGTGTTCTTGGTGCAAGAAGAAAATGGAAAAGTTGGAGGATAAGAAAATGCTGGTGTCAATGTGTGTGTGGGTGTTTGTGCTTGTGGGTAGGTAGAGTGACGGAATAGGGGTGGGGTGGGGTTGGTGGAGTGGGGGGTGGGGTGGGGGTGGGGGTGGAGTTAGAGGGGTGATATCCTTTTTGATCAGTAAGGGTAAAATGTCACAAGCTGAAGTATTATGTCAAGTAGGCCATTTATTTTGTTATTGTACTTTCAGTCTGAGTTTATGTAGAGTAAGAAATCTAAAATTCGCCAGGAATCTAAAATTCGCCACCTCTAAAACCTTAGTTAATTTTATGAAGAAAATGATGTTTTTGTCTAAAAATTGTTTTTTTTTCAGTTCAAAAAGCCATAATTTACTATACATTCAACAAATCTCACCACGATTCATTTATTTTATTAGTATTTTCACATGTGGCGAATTTCAGATATGTGGCGAATTTTAGATTTCTTACTCTAGATAATTGATAATTTCAAAACAGCCCCTTTGTCCACATCACTCTTACAACAGCCTGATGACATTTTTGTGTGGGTGGTTTAATAACAGTGATGGCAGTGGTACCAGCTAGTTGACTTCATTATCATCCTAGGTCCTCGGTGGCCTAGTGGTTAGCAAGTTTGGCATCTAATCATAGGCTGTCACCTCTGTGGGTTCGAGTCCCACAAGTGGCAATGCTGAGGACCTGTCCCAATATGACCCTGGCTGTTGAACGGGACGTTAAACCCCAACTTTGACTTTGTTCATTATCATCCTACCAGCTGCCGTTTTTTTTCTGCATCTCCAGACTCAATCTTAAACTTCCTTAAAAGGTTTAACAACAAAGTATCAGACGATTTGGCACATTTTGTTGGTTTATTTCCTTTATGATATTGTATTGTAAATTAATTGTAATATGTTACTGTTGATTTGGCGTTTATTAATTAAAACTATTATTTCCGAGTAAAGCTTACTTATATGATTGACATTACCATCATGCACAAAAGGTGCAAGCCACTCTGTCATAAATATAATATGACATAACTGCTAAAATAAGGCAAATTAAGTTAGCAGTGAATATAAAAAATTTGACCTGTTATTAGGTTTTGATGGCATTAATTTATGTTGGAATGATACATTAGCATGTTATGGGTGATAATGCAAGATTGGGTGATGACGGTTACAAAGACAGGACCTACAGAGAATACTGATGGTAGGTAAGTCATAGCAGGCAGTTGTACTGCTGGAGGAAACCAGTGTAAAGTGGTCTTCAAAGTAGCTGATAGAGTTGAAAGAAATGTTTTACTGGGTAAATTGTTTGGCTTTGTGGATATCGATATTGAATGTAAAAATATTTCAATATTGGCTGATATCAGGGGATTAATATTGTCTACCAAATAGACTGAATATGGGATACCGGTAATGATTTTAGTCTAGAATACCCCAACCACTAACAGGAAGCAAAATTTGTCAAAACAAAACATTGCAGTTTTCATCAAAAACGCATTGAAAACTTTAAAAAATGCAAGATAAAAGTGTAAAATTTCTTCAGATTTAGGCTTTATTTCAAAAGGTTTGCAGTGTAAGTTGACAGTATTACTTAAAATGGCGATACTGGTATATGTTTTTACGCATAGATATATGCAACCCTGTTAAAAAATATGTATTTTAGGCATTGATATCAGCAACCCTGTTCAAAAACAATATCTCCAATATCGATGAACAATGTAGTGAATGTACCCACCAAATTATTTGCATTATTTGTTCTTCATCTCAAAAACATTGTCGCTGGCTCATTCAACTATTATGTTAGTGTCAATCAAATATAAATATTCAAGAAGAACTAGTATTTGGAATACATTTGAAATGGTCCTGTTACAGTATGCTGCTTATACAAGGGAGTGGGGTACAGATTGTAAATATGGGGAAGTACACTGAGCTGACCTGTACATTGACCTGTAGAATTTCACAACTTGTACAAGTCTCCTGTGGATGTTGCAAATTACTCAGATCATAATATGTTCTTATATGTGTTACAGTAAGTATGTGAAATCAATAAATCAATAAATATGTGTATTTACTTTTATATATGCATGAATCCAACTGGTTCTGATCACTGTTGACTGATTACTCATTGCATTTCATGTATGAGGTTCCACAATCAGTTAATTTTCATTTAACATAATTGGGCCTATATTTCACATTGGGGACCAGTGAAAGATACGCAAGAAATCAGCCAATCTTTATACTTAAACCGACATTTTGCAGATCTTTTTCTGAATGCGAACTCAGGGGGAAGTTATTATGATACAGTAGAAACTCAATTATCCAACTTTCCATTATCTAGATAGCTAATGTTATGACTGTGTTTCCACTCTTCCCTTTTTGTGTTCCCTTAATTATTGTCCAATTCTTTGTGTTAATATCCATCATTAACCTGAACAGGTAAACTTGAAATTGGAAACTTACAGGAGTACATTGTACCACAAGCATTGTGGAGTAAAGGGGGGGATTTTTTTCAGAATACCAAAAAGTCAGGAATGTCTATTTTCTCCAATAGTGATTCTCCAATACCCAATACCCATATATTACACAAAAACAATAGAAGGTGATGAATTAGTCTGTTATTCACCATGTGATGAATTTGACCTGAATACCAAGAAATAAAGAACCATAATAAATTTATTCCCCAACTCTCCTTACTTTTAAATGTGGGTTGCTGATTTCACTAAAACAAGTTTCTGTTTCTTTTTTTTTTTTTGTTTTTTTTTTGTAAATATTTCTCAGTAAATAAGTACCTACATAATGTATATCCTTGAATGTTAACGTATTTGGAAAAGCTGTGGGCAACCGACGTTGACTTTGTTATAAAGCGCGACAGGCGACGGCAATGGCCGTGACGTATTTAATTACAAAACAACACAGATCACGTCTTTAAATTGTACTAATGACTGTAATTTATAATGTAAACAGAAAGCCAAGTATTATTTATCACTCAGAAATGGTAAAAAAACGTTACACACTAAAAGAAGCCACAAACTTGATATTTCATAATCTATATCCTTGAATATCGCCTAGGCAACAGTAAACTTCATTCTAATTGGGATTAGATGGACATACACATATGTAGTCATAGCAACTGAGAAATTCGTTTTTTAATTGGCTGGTTGTGCCAGTCATAAATAGACAGCAAAAGAGAACTTTGCAAACCATTTTGATTGACATATGTATGACGCAAAATAATTCCGCACTGAAACGTTCACTATTTATATATAGCGTTGTATACTTGTTTCGACGGTAGTAGCCAACAGCACCGAAAGAGTTAAACTATACCTACTATTTTGAGACTCTTCTGCATGGTGTCCAAGAAGAAATGTCTTGTTTTTTGTAAACATGGTCAGAAAATAGAGATTCCTGTGTATTATGTTTCAATACAAGAGCTGTTGTGAGTTCTGTATTTTTGAAACAGATGTGTTGGCTTCCTGATTAAAAGATTCATGTTGTTTATCACGATTGTTTTTGTTATTTTTGCTTGATTTGAACAAAGTGTTTATTTAAAGAATGTTAATTGGTAAGTAAGAGTTAAGACAAAGCACTGGTTCTTTTGTACCAGATTTTGATTGAATTAGAGCTAGGTACCACATTCATATATTTATGTCTGACGTGTGTAATTTTGTAAGTTTGTAATTCAAATGTTTCAAGTCTGTGTTGAGTTTTAGTGCAATATTTGTTAAGGATGTTATGGTGCAAGTATCTGTGTCAAATACCTCTGGCATACTGTTTGACTAGCCTTTTCAACCAGCTAGTGTTGTAGTTATATATTTTTCAGTTCAGTAATGTGGAACTCTGTAACTTGGCAATGTGTGTGGATTTTAAACCTTCAATAAGTGAAAGGATCAGTGTGAAAAAAATCGTGAAACATACAGGAATTGCATGGTCAGGCTATAGTTATATCCCCAGACGAAAGTCGGGGATATATTGGATTCAGGTCCGTCGCGCCGCCGCCGCCG
The DNA here is from genome assembly GCA_964017235.1 of Sabellastarte sp. h YS-2021. Classification (NCBI taxonomy): domain Eukaryota; kingdom Metazoa; phylum Annelida; class Polychaeta; order Sabellida; family Sabellidae; genus Sabellastarte; species Sabellastarte sp. h YS-2021. Next base: position 91,303,568 of record OZ024934.1, read on the forward strand.
CCGCCGCCGCCGCCGCCGTAGAAATTTCCTTGTGGACGCGATAACTCAAAAACAAATTAATATTTTTTTTCCAAACTTGGTACACATGTTAAGGGTGCCCAAAGGAAGATCCCTATTTTAAGGTGACCTTAAACTCCCAGTAAAAAAGAACTTATGGCCACCTTAAGGTCAGAAATTGCACTTTTGGCCACTTAGAGCCCTGTAGGTCACAAACTATGATGCTCAGCTGGCTGAAATTTTACCTGACAACACATTAATATGTTCTTAGTACATGTGCCGAAAATCATGACTTTAAGTTGAGGAGAAAATTGTGTTTGAGGCCCATAAATACCCCCACTTAGGGATTTTTTGCTATACTTTACACATATTTTGCCCTATAATTTGGAAGTGATAATTCTGATGAGTCTCAAACTGCGCTAGGTATAACTTTGATATGTAATCCTTGTCTGTAGAAAATTTTAGGGCTGTAGGTTTACCCAAAGGGGTCGACTTAAGGTCTCAAAAGTGCCCACAGAGACCCAATTTATGCACTTTTTGCCACTTTCAAGCACTGTAGCTTTCAAACTATGTCTCTCATCTAAGTTAAATATCATCTGGGAATATATCTATGTGTTTTCTTATATGTGCCCCAACATTTAGGCCTTTAATAGACAGTTAACCTGTGTATCAGGACCATAAACACCCACCCGAGTGACCCTTATAAGACATTTTTCACATCTTTTTCCCTGTAACTTGGAAATGGTAAGTCTGAGAAGTTTCAAACTGTATTAGATATATATTCTGTGTGTAATCTTAGTATGTAACAGATTTTAAGTCTGAAGCTTTAATTTTGAAGGTCAAATTGAGGTCTCTAAAAGGCTCCCAAAGACCCAATATTTGGACTTTTTGCTACTTTTAAGCCCTGTGACTGTCAAACTATGTGACTGATAGAGCTCAAATCCTATCTGAGAAGATATTAGTATGTTATTTTTATATGTGCCAAAAATTAAGGCTTTAAGAAGACATTTAACCTGTGTATGAGGACCATAAATCCCCACCCGAGTGACCATTTTTAGACATTTTTCACATATTTTTCCCTGTAACTTGGAAATGGTAAGTCTAAGAAGTTTCAAACTGTATTAGATGCATATTCTATGTGTAATCTTAGTATGTGACAAATTTTAAGTCTGAAGCTTTAATTTGAAGGCCACATTTAGGTCTCTAGAAGGCCCCATAAAGACCCAGTATTTGGACTTTTTGCCAATTTTAATGCCTGTGACTGTTAAACTATGTGACTGATAGAGCTGAAATCTCATCTGGGAATACATTATTATGTTCTTTTTACATGTGCCAAAAATCAAGGCTTCAAGTAGACATTTAACCTGTGTATGAGGACCTTTAACACCCACCTGAGTGACCCTTTTAAGACATTTTTCACATATTTTGCTCTGTAACTTGGAAATGGTAAGTCTGAGAAGTTTCAAACTTTATTAGATACATATTCTATGTGTAATCTTAGTATGTAACAAATTTTAAGTCTGAAGCTTTAATTTGAAAGCCACATCGAGATCTCTAAAAGGCCCACAATGACCCAATATTTGGACTTTTTACCACCTTTAAGCCCTGTAACTGTTAAACTATGTGATTGATGGAGCTGAAATCCCATCTGGGAATGCATTATTATGTCCTTTTTACATATGCCGAAAATCAAGGTTTTTAGTAGACATTTAACCTGTGTATGAGGGCCATAGACACTCGCCCAAGTGCCTTTTTTGACATTTTTTCCGTATTTTGCCCTGTTATTTGGAAATGCTTAGTGTGACAAGTCTTAAACTGTATTATATATGATTTTTGTTTGTTATGTATGTCCCCCCAAAAAGTTTCAGATCTGTAGTTTAATTGCTAAGGTCTCTTTAACAATTGTAAAATGCCCACAGAAACCCAATTTATGGATATTATGCCACTTTAAAGCCCAGTAACTGTCAAACTATGTGGGTTATAGAGCTGAAATCTTTGAATTTTTAAAAGGAAATGCCTGTCTATTTAAATTTTGAATATTAATAATGTTATGGCTATCTTAGTCTTTTAAGAACTTATTTTTGTGTGTTGTACCTCTGCTTGCTGAGTTTTTAACTTTTTAAAATGAAACTGGTTAAACATATTCAAGTAGACAAAATGGACACTTTAAGTGAGCTTTAAGTCCCAATATTAATGAAATTATATCCTTATGTAGTAAAACTAGGGGATTTTTAACCCTCAACTAGCCCAGTTTTATTCAACTTGCCTCAGTTAATTTTGGCACAGCTCCTACAGTTATGAACTCATTTCAGTTGATAATCACATACTTAAAATTCTCAATTCTTTTTGTATTTGAGTACCCCTTTTATATAGATTGTTTGTTTACCATTTATGCTCAACCCACATCCCCCACCCGGATTCCCCCCACCCACCTCTGGGACCTCCAGCTATATTGAGTGACACTAAATAAACAAAGGTATTTAATGATATCAGATGAGAAACAAAGAACTCAATGGGGTTGCAGATCTTGTGTAATAGTGAGAGAGGTGTGGAGAAGGGGAGAGGGGTGGGGATGGGAGGTGGTGGGCTTCATTACATATAACACAAAGGGGAGTCAGAACTGAGATTGTGTCACATATTTAGGTTGCATATATATGGACCACATATATAGGTATAGAGGAAATGAATAACTGAAAACAATTTGCAAATTCTAAAAATAATATAATAAAATAATAATATAAATAATTTTTTTTTAAATAATATTTTATTTGTGAACAAATATAGAAACAGATATGCGCTTTTGGGATTATGAATTTTAGAATGGACATTGAATCATCAATCATTTAAATACTTTGAAGGAAGATTGAAAAATATGATGAGTTGAGTTAAAAATAATATTTTATTTGTCAACAAATAAATATAGAAACAGATATGCTCTTTTGGGATTATTATTTTAGAATGGACATTCAATCATCAATCATTTAAATACTTTGAAAATAGGTTTAGAGTTATCATTGCAGGAAGATTGAAAATATAATTTGAGTTATGTATTCGGCGTCTGGGGATACACCATCTTCCTTGGGGAGATATAAACAGAGTAGATTGATGTGCTGAAGTTCATATAATAATGGGTAATTATGTTTTAAAAAATTCCCGATCAAAACCTGTGGCGTGAGTGATGACCTGTCTGGGGATATGTTGGCGCCGAGTTGGCCCAATCTAGTTTAAAACCGGTTTGATTGAGAAAGAGTGGTTACGTTTTGTACTGTTTCAAGTTAAATAAAGTCTGGGAAATGTTATGGTCAATTAGTAACATGTTTATGTCACATTTACTGTACTACTATTGTCACCTTAAACCCAGCAGTGGTGTCTGACTACATGCATGAAGAGACCCTCAGTGGCAGGCTAGTTCACAGGTCTGACATATTTTAAACTGTCACCTCTCTGACTGTGGGTTCTCATGTAGCTAAATAACAATACCCAAGCTGTCCTGATTGGACCTCGGCTATTAAAAACAACATCAAGCTCAAACTTTGACCTTTATAGGCCAGAAAAATTTCAGCATAATTATTACCGTATTTATTCGTATAAACGCCCCGGGGGCGATGCATTTTTCAAAAGGGGGGGCTACTATTGCACATACGAAAACTCAACTCTCAAGTCCAGTGGCAATGGGCGATAATGGACACTTACAGCCTTGAACTCGTCGCTTGCCAGCATGTATAATGGCGGGAGAGCTTAAAATATTAGAAACAATAGGGGGGGGGGGGCGATTAATAGGGAGGGGGCGTTTATACGGTAGTCTACCCAGCTTGTCATTTACTCAAGAGTGGGTAATAATATTGATTAGATAGAGATAACCTGTTACCACTGTTGACTGCATTTACATTTTATAAAGCATGGGTATTATCAAAGAGATGTGTTTAAGTTGCATTGCTAGGAAATTTGCAGTTAGATATTCAGATATATTTTATTCTCAGAAAGATTAAAACTAAACAAACTGAACATTAATAGTATACATTGGATGTTAATTTTGAGGTGGTTATTGTAACTGTTAAAGGTAGTCTAATGGTAGCAACTTTGGCATCTAATCACAACCAGTAACCAGTGTGTGGGTTTGACTACTACAAGTGACAATACTGGGGGTCTGTCCCAATATGACCCTGGCTGTCAAATAGGATGCAAAACACCAACTTTAACTTTGTTGTTAGGGGTGGGATGGGTGATCGAAAATGCCCTCGAGTTACTCTCTTTTTAAACTCGACTTGCAGTCAAGTAACCGTTGTTTAAAAGAAAATGTTTTAAACTTAATCTGTTCCTTGAAAAGTAATATACTGTTACCTTGTCTATAAATGCGATTTATTTTATTCAATTTTTCTTTGATTCGGGTTGTTTATGCATTGCCAAAGACAGGAATTCTTTGAAACTTGTTGGTGTATTGATAAATTTGCAATTTCTGAAAGGCGAAAAATGCTGCATAAGGTCTATATCACGATACATTCACCTCAAATAAATATAGCTACAATTGATTCAAACAGTATTTTACATTTTTAAAACATTCTTATTCATTTAAAGACTAAACTACAAAAAAGAAAGCGAGTTGTAATTCTGAAACTACATTTGTGCAATGCTTTCACGTCTGCTGGGTAATGTGACTTCATTTGTATGGACTGGGATGTCAAAATGAGAAAAAACTAGAAATAGGCCGCCCTGTTGATAGTAGATGCGAATAGAAACAGGATAGCATAGAAGAACACACATTATCATGTGTAATGTCCACCCATGAACCTTTTGCCCAAATTGTACAGTAGTCTTACAAGACCCTGTTTCATTTGTAAAATATATCAATGATGCTTAAATATTTGTTAGTGTAGATGTAAATTATTTCAGCTTCATGCCTTTTTGCATTGGTTGGGTTGAAAATTTTGACGAAATCACTCTATCTTGCACGGTTAAGAAGATAGAAGCAAATTCCTGTTTTTCTATTTTTGGCAAAAATTTGAAAATTCAAAATGGCCGCCATTTTTGGGAAAAGGAAATTTTTTTGAAAATTGCCAAGAGTACATTTCTTAGATACCCTATGGGTCGAAAATTTCAACGAAATAACTCTATTTTGCACGGTTAAGGCCAGTTTGTGTTTTTCAATTTTGGGCAAAAATTCGAAAATTCAAAATGGCTGCCATTTTTGGGGAGGGGAAAATTTTTTGAAAATTGCAAAGATTACATTCCTTAGATACCCTGTGGGTCAAAAATTTCGACGAAATCGCTCTATCTCGCATGGCTAAGGAGATAGAAGGAAATTTGTGTTTTGCCATTGTTGGCAAAAATTCGAAAATTCAAAATGGCCGCCATTTTTGGGGAGGGGAAATTTTTTTGAAAATTGCAAAGATTACATTCCTTAGATACCCTGTGGGTTGAAAATTACGACGAAATCGCTCTATCTCGCATGGTTAAGGAGATAGAAACAAATTTGTGTTTTGCCATTTTTGGCAAAAATTTGAAAATTCAAAATGGCCGCCATTTTAGGGGAGGGGAAATTTTTTTAAAAATTGCCAAGAATACAATGCTCAAATACCTATGGGTCGAAAATTTTGACGAAATCGCTCTATCTCGCATGGTTAAGGAGATAGAAGGAAATTTGTGTTTTGCCATTTTTGGCAAAAATTCGAAAATTCAAAATGGCCGCCATTTTTGGGGAGGGGAAAATTTTTGGAAAATTGCAACGATTGCATTCCTTAGATACCCTGTGGGTCGAAAATTTCGACGAAATCACTCTATCTCGCATGGTTAAGGAGATAGAAGCAAATTAGTGTTTTGTCATTTTTGGCAAAAATTCGAAAATTCAAAATGGCCGCCATTTTTGGGGAGGGGAAATTTTTTAAAAAATTACCAAGAGTACAATGCTCAGATACCCTGTGGGTCGAAAATTTTGACGAAATCGCTCTATCTCACACAGTTAAGGAGATAGAAGGAAATTTGTGTTTTGCCATTTTTGGCAAAAATTCGAAAATTTAAAATGGCCGCCATTTTTGGGGAGGGGAAAATTTTTGGAAAATTGCAAAGATTGCATTCCTTAGATACCCTGTGGGTCGAAAATTTCGACGAAATCACTCTATCTCACACAGTTAAGGAGATAGAAGGAAATTTGTGTTTTGCCATTTTTGGCAAAAATTCGAAAATTCAAAATGGCCGCCATTTTTGGGGAGGGGAAAATTTTTGGAAAATTGCAGATTGCATTCCTTAGATACTCTGTGGGTCGAAAATTTCGACGAAATCGCTCTATCTCACACAGTTAAGGAGATAGAAGGAAATTTGTGTTTTGCCATTTTGGGCAAAAATTCTAAAATTCAAAATGGCCGCCATTTTTGGGGAGGGGAAAATTTTTTGAAAATTGCAAAGAGTACACTCCTTAGATACCCTGTGGGTTGAAAATTTTGACGAAATCGCTCTATCTCACACAGTTAAGGAGATAGAAGGAAATTTGTGTTTTGCCATTTTTGGCAAAAATTCTAAAATTCAAAATGGCCGCCATTTTTGGGGAGGGGAAAACTTTTTAAAAATTGGCAAGAGTAGAATTCTCAGATACCCTGCGGGTCGAAAATTTTGCCGAAATCGCTCTATCTCGCACGGTTAAGGAGATAGAAGCAAATTTGTGTTTTGCCATTTTTGGCAAAAATTCGAAAATTCAAAATGGCCGCCATTTTTGGGGAGGGGAAAATTTTTGGAAAATTGCAACGATTGCATTCCTTTGATACCCTGCGGGTCGAAAATTTAGACGAAATCACTCTATCTCGCATGGTTAAGGAGATAGAAGCAAATTAGTGTTTTGCCATTTTTGGCAAAAATTCGAAAATTCAAAATGGCCGCCATTTTTGGGGAGGGGAAATTTTTTTAAAAATTACCAAGAGTACAATGCTCAGATACCCTGTGGGTCGAAAATTTCGACGAAATCACTCTATCTCGCACGGTTAAGGAGATAGAAGCAAATTTGTGTTTTGCCATTTTTGGCAAAAATTCGAAAATTTAAAATGGCCGCCATTTTTGGGGAGGGGAAAATTTTTGGAAAATTGCAAAGATTGCATTCCTTAGACACCCTGTGGGTCGAAAATTTCGACGAAATCACTCTATCTCGCACGGTTAAGGAGATAGAAGCAAATTTGTGTTTTGCCATTTTTGGCAAAAATTCGAAAATTCAAAATGGCCGCCATTTTTGGGGAGGGGAAAATTTTTGGAAAATTGCAGATTGCATTCCTTAGATACTCTGTGGGTCGAAAATTTCGACGAAATCGCTCTATCTCACACAGTTAAGGAGATAGAAGGAAATTTGTGTTTTGCCATTTTGGGCAAAAATTCGAAAATTCAAAATGGCCGCCATTTTTGGGGAGGGGAAAATTTTTTGAAAATTGCAAAGAGTACACTCCTTAGATACCCTGTGGGTTGAAAATTTTGACGAAATCGCTCTATCTCACACAGTTAAGGAGATAGAAGGAAATTTGTGTTTTGCCATTTTTGGCAAAAATTCTAAAATTCAAAATGGCCGCCATTTTTGGGGAGGGGAAAACTTTTTAAAAATTGGCAAGAGTAGAATTCTCAGATACCCTGTGGGTCGAAAATTTTGCCGAAATCGCTCTATCTCGCACGGTTAAGGAGATAGAAGCAAATTAGTGTTTTGCCATTTTTGGCAAAAATTCAAAAATTCAAAATGGCCGCCATTTTTGGGGAGGGGAAAATTTTTAGAAAATTGCATAGATTGCATTCCTTAGATACCCTGTGGGTCAAAAATTCTGTCAAAATCGCTCTATCTCTTACGGTTTCTGAGATATTAGCAAATTACTCAAAAGTAGTACTGAAAATACACAATGAAGTACCTAAATGGCTATTACTCATGTACTGACAAAGCTATCAGTCCCAAATGCAATACCAAGCGAGCTATGGACATAACAATCTTGTATTCAAAATTGTAGTAAAATATCTTTAATTATTTTGGCTTAAATGCACGGAAACCAATGGGTACTGAAAATAGCTGTACTTAAGTATTACTCAGTAAGCAAAAGAGGTACAACAGCCAAAAGCAATCCCAAGCAAGCTACTGACCCAATAAGCCTGCATACCAAATTTGGTGACAATAGCTCTAATACTTTTCCTTTAAATGAGCGGAAACCATGCGTGACGCCGGACATCGGACGCCGGACATCGGACAACGGACGGCGGAAAAAGCAAAAATAATATATCCACCCCCCAGGGGGGTGGACATAAATATATGGGTACTCGAGGACAAAGTGTGCACTCGATCAAACCCATTAACCATCACATATATCAAGGCTGGCATAACTCTTTTCACTCTTAGTTTTTGTCATTTTTATATGTTAGTAAATGTATTTTAGCATTCCGGGAAGAAGTCTTTTTAAAAGTGTTTCACAATTATGTTTGGATTTGTGTTTTGTATTTGCATCATGTATAGTGTGCAGTATTGTTGGGAGATATACACGATAATCTTTTATGTGCAACACTTTATGGTTTATAGGCAAGTTTTGTTTGAAATTTCTGTAACATTTGACAATCATTAATATTGTTGCATTATGTTCTCATTCAGTGTTTCTAAATTGCGCTAAAACTAGATCATAATCTAGCCGAAGACTGGTTTGAGAAGCAAATCAGTGAATAAAAATATTACTACCCTTTAATACTGCTAATATTCTTAATTATTATATGATTTAATGAAAACGTGTATGTTTCTTGTGCCATACCAACTGCATTTTTTTCAAAGTTTTAGTAACATATTTAAATGTATTTTTATATCATACCTATTGGACAAATGCATTTCCCTGGTGTGCTGCTGGTCTCGCCAAACATTAGTAAAAAACGACCTGAGCTGGGCTCTGGCGGGGACCGGTAGTGTCCAGTTCACTCGCCAGGTGGTTGTGTCACCCTAAGATCTTCCTAGATGGAACACTGTACTTCCTCTTTTTGTTTGGTGCGGGAAGTGTAAAACACCAAGAATTTAAGAGAAATTTTTGAATTTTTACTGATTTTTATGTGAGCCTCGATAGAGCTTGCGCTTTTTTTTTTTTTTTTTTTGGTCTCCGGACTTGCATCAGCTGTGGTGCAGTGTAACGAGTATTTGTCTGCTCACAGAAGTTAAGCGGCAATGGGCTACGTTAGTACTTGGATGGGTGACCGTCTGAGTTATAGACCAGTTGTGGGATATGTCTCAGTTGGAATTTCTTTATGTCACCAGACTTTCGTAAATTCTAGTGCACTACTCGGGTCTCTGATGGCTTTGCACACGTGCTAGGTGACCGAAACACCTTTCAGTCTTGTTTTTTTTTTGTCTCCGGACTTTCATGAATTGTGGCGCAGTGTGATGAGTATTTGCTCACTGAAGTTAAGCTGCAATGGGCTATGTTAGTTCTTGGATGGGTGACTGTCTCAGTTCTACACCAGCTGTGGGATGTGTCTGTGCTGGAATTTCTTTGCGTCACCAGATTTTCGTAAATTCTAGTGCACTACTCACTACTAAGGGACCGAAACACCTATCGGCCTTGTTTTTCCTTGTCATGGCATCACCAGGACAGGGAAGAGGCTTTTGCAGGTACATTATGGCCATGTTCAGTGCGCATGATAAGTGTGCTGAGTGTAGGGACAAAGGGTTAGGTCAGGATCTGTGTGTTTCCAACAAGTTTGTGATGGTTTCACCCAATCTCTGAAGGATATGTTATCTACACTGACAAATCAGATTCAAAGAAAGCTGGTTTACTTGTCAACCCTAAGAAAGTGACAGTCGAGGGTCCTGTTGGAGGCGTGGATAAAAGTTTCTCTTCTGATTCTGCTGCGCATCCATCTGTGTATATTGGTCACCAGCCCGGCTCTTCTGATTACATCTCTGTTAAACAACTCAAAGAACTGGATGACAAATTGGATGGATATTTTCGGAGATTTTATGCTCTCTTGTGAAGAGGAAACTTTTTCACCACACTTAAGATCCCAGTATCTTCAGCCAAGCAACATCCAGTGTCTGACAAACCCTTCATTTATCCACATCAGCCTACTCCACATCAGTACTACCAGCAAGTCTTCAAGTGACAAGGCACCTGCGGAAGCTCAACCACCAGCTGGTCAGGCAGTGCTGCCGGTGTGTACCAGTCTACTACAGGACCTGAGTCATTACCTGCTACTGGTCAGTCTCCACCTCTCACTGGTCGACACGGCTTCCCAGACTGGCCTGTGGATGATGAGCCCTTATTTTCAACAAGTCACCAGTCTGATTCTGGTTCCGTTGGCGAAAATGAGGTATTCTCTACTGGGGTTCAAGAACTTAACGAAGAGATGTCATACCCTGAGACTATAAGGTCCATGCATAGCTTCATGGGATGGACTCACATCCCAGAGTTTGGCCTTACCAATGGCAAGGACTGGGAGTGTGGCAACAATCCAAGGAATGTCAAGAACCCAAGACCTCTAGGAAGGTTTCTGTTGCACTACCCCAGATGACTGGTTATGCAAAAGCTTAAGAAACTTAATCTGGAAGTTGTTGAAGGCTACCCTTCCCGGTCACGGGACTCTTGTGGACTGAAAGTTGGCCAATTTGTCAGGACCCCATATTCTCAGTCAAGTTGATATGACATACATAGACAATGCACCGATTCTCCTCACCATCCTGGTAGAACCATCTTTTCTTGGGGAAATGAGGATGCCAAATTGAATTCAGAGTACTCAGGGATTGCAAAATCAACTGGTTTGTTGTCATCAGGGCCACCATCCTGGCCTGTTAGTCAGGACACTTTAAGAAGATGGAAGAGATGTGTCAAAGACAGTTGCTATGTCATCAACCAAGCTCCTGGCAATAGTAGATGCACATCTGACATTCACAACTGGATTTTGGACAGTATTTCCACCCTTCCAAATGAACTGGGGAAAGGAAGATCATCTACCAAGGCTTCAGATGCCCTCAGAGATCTTAGAGATTTAGCTTCCTTTCAGCAGGTTTATTTCCGTCTCCCTTGGCAGCACTCTCCACAGCACTTAGCAGATAGTTGGTTTGTCCAACTAGTGAACTTTGTTTTAAGACCAGATGCCTACTCATAGCTTGTGAAGTCTGGTGTCAAATCAAATACTTTACACAAACTCAGAACTGTCAATTTGTTTAGTAGAGGATTGTTCCCTGATGCCCTCCTAAGGCAAGCTGAGGAAGAGATCCATCAGTATGAAACTTCTAGCACTCCAGGGCCCAGTCCCAGTGCCTCCAGCTCTCCTCTAAGAAGTCTGACTACAGGTACTGGCCATATGACAAGAATAAGTCATCCCAGTGTCTGAGGCAGTTTGGTTCCTGGAACCAGGGAAAGAAGTCCAATGGTGGTTAAAATTTGTCTTAGACTTAAGTATAATTCTAAGAATCTTTGTGAATACAGGCACTGTATCTCCATCTTATCTGTCACTGTAGCCTAGTGGGTAACACACTCGCCTAGGAACACAGAGGACATGGGTTCAATCCCAGGTACAGGCAGATACATAGTGGCTCGGATGACAACTTAAAATGGCAGTCGTCTGTCATTGGGTCCTATCCCCAGTGGCAGGTTAAAGAACCTCAAGGACATTGATAAATGCTCATCCTTGAGCTGCTGTCTTTTAGTTAGGTAAATGTCAGTAATTTAAAAGTTGGACTGTACTTGTACAGTCAAGTGTGTCATATAACATGAAGATCTTGCGCTTGCAAATACAGTCTTGAAGGAGGGCTACAACCTACACTTCACAAAATGACCCAAAACTCACAAGGTCATCTCTGATCATCAGTAGATATACAAATCCCCTGAAGAACAGCTACTTGAAGGAGGCTTTGCATTCCCTGATAGAAAAGCAGGCAGTCAAAAAGGTCATGGTTCAGTCTTCTCTGGCCCAAGTTGTTTATGGTTCCAAAACCAAACAAGTTGAGGCCCATCTTGGATGTGAGCACCTTGAATATGTATCTTACAGCAGAAACCTTCAAGATGGAGAACCCAGAGACTTTTAGACTCCTTTCAGCAAAGAGAGTGAGTCATCTCCCTTGATATCAGTGATGCTTAGATCCCAATAAGTCCAAGATCAGGGAAATAATTGAGGTTTCATCTGAACGGCAAGAACTATCAGTTCACAGCCCTTCTTTTTGGGCTAGTGACAGCTCCACTGGAGTTTACAAACGTCATAAACAAAGTGAAGCTGATGCCTCAAGCCAGGGATATAAAAATCCACCAGTACCTAGCCGACTAGTTGCTCAGAGCACTGTATCAGGATACTTGCGTACAACATACCCAGAACCTTTTGGCCCTGCGCTAAGAGTTTGGCTGGGCAGTGAACTTGAACAAGTTGGAACTGATTCCCCAAGCAAGTGTTCAACTTTGTAGCATGTTTCAACCTCTCAAGGTTTAGTGAAATCCACTTAGGAGAGGTGGCAAGCCCTGACTCACAAGATAAAGACCCTTATAGACCAGGAGGCCTGCTCAGGCAGTTCATGTCCCTTATAGGTCTTTTGACAGCCACAGGAAAACAGGTCATATCAGGCCATCTTCACATGAAGCCCATTCATTTGTACCTGAAGAAACATTGACATGTTCCAGAGTCATTAGAGATCATTCCTCTGCCCAGATCTCCTCATGCTCATATGAGTTGGTGGCTAGACTAAGACAATGTACTTCGTGGCCAACCTCTGCACCCCCTTCAGCAGCTGTTTACAGATGAATGAAACTGGGGAGCTCAAACTTGATAAATTTAATTTTTATTGGGAACATATTTTGGGATGTAGATTAACAATGAACCAGGAAATCCCTTCACAACCTGTTGGTTAGATAAAGTCCAGTGGTACGTAAGACAATATACCATCTTCCGTGGCTGTCTAATGTTTAGGAATGGTTCTGGAGAACCCATCGTATATCTTTGTATGGGTTGTTAGTTTATTTTATTGTGCTCTGAAATTGATTCTCTAATATACAGAAGTAATCAACATTGAAATGTGGTATGTGAAATTATGATGTAAATGTGTTTATGACATTGTGAAGTTGTAATGACAGTTAAGCCTGTTTTAAATACATTTTTTTTTTTTTTTTGTACATTGACTGAAAAGTTGAAGTCCAAGATGTGTTCTGTTTGACAAAGAATTTGAATAGATTTTAAAGCCACAGTACAAAGTATAAATAAAATGTTTGTGACCTCACATTGTTTTTTCATCTTAACCCCTTAAAGACCTTATCTGTCGACTAGCAGTCGACAGCAATGTAAATTCTACAGTACCATGTCTGTCGGCTAGCAGTCGACACCCCTATATGATATTCTAGCTTTCCTACAGTACTATGGAATTAAACATCTTGGTATACTGAAATACGTTAAAGTATTATGTATAAGGATGTTATGGATCACAAAAAACACTTGTGGAGTGTGTATTAGCAACTTAAACTGTTGTAAACTAGTCATCCCAGATTTTTCTTCAGCATAGTAGAATATCGCTTCATTGGTGGCGAAGGGGTTAAATCATATCCTTAACTTTCTAAGTGTCAATTGTTTCTGGTGTCCTAATATTTGGTTTACTTACGGGAGTTTGACTGTAATTAATACAACTTTTACAACCAAAAATAGTTTAATAGTTGCTTCTCAGTATCTGAACATGAATACAATTGTATCAAAGGCTGTTTTATCTTTGTATTCTCCATGTGTCTGCTATCATGATGTGTAGATTTGACTGGATTCTGTATTAAACGGGAAAGTAGTCATTCTGGAACAAAAAAGTCCATTAAAGTCCAATTTTATCTACAAGAATCAACAAACCTAATTGGCTGCTGAGGTATTGCATACCGTCTATAAAACCGTGAAATTGTTTCTCAACCCCTTCTTTTCACAGCAATGTTACAGCTGTAAAATGTACATTAGTGTTGTTGCATTTACCATGTATATGGAAAGTTTTTAAAGTTTGAATCATATTTGACAAAAAGATTAAGTGATTTGGAATACTCTTTGACATCTCAACTTTATTATGTAGCTATTGTACATCTTACAAAGTATTTTTACAGCTTTAACCTGTGAATCATTTTGCACACATATCCAGTGTATGTTTGTGACCTTGACCTCATTTGGCAATTCTCAAAAGGATTAAAACTAAATTGCTGGACATTAATTTGAAATTTTAATTACTTAAATGTAGCTTTTATAAGCCACAAGCTTACCATATGGAACTGAATGCTATCTCGGGAGGCCGCAGGCATCCGGCCAACATCCAAGTTAAAATAGACGTCTAGTATTGACCAAATCCTCCTGTGCTGAGTGTACAATAACAGTATAACCCTGCGCTTCATCGGGACTAGCAAGCATTTAAAACAAGCTTACTTTATTTCACTGTTTTCTCAGGATATACGTATTGTTGGATATTATTATTCAGCCATTTGTTTTATTTTATATCATAGCGTGTTGTATGTAACTGTGAGGTGGTTTTGTTATTAAAGGCCACAGCTATTTACTTTATTGTCTGTAATCTAGACTGCATTATGTACAGATAATCACTAACATCCATGTACCCCACCTGAAATTTGAGGTGAAGTCACTTTTTCGCATTTATATGTCATATATAAAGAGATGACTAGTTTTAGTGAAGAAAGATTGCGAACACTGTTATGTCAGCATTCTTTACTTAGCAACCACACATCAGCATGAAACTACCAGCTTTCCCCATAGAGGCAACAGCCAAGATTCAAAATGTGGATTCTGAACATCAAAAGTCTTTCACATTTAATCTTTCAATAAGTTTATTCTTCACTGATATCATAAATAGAAGACAATGTATTTGTAACATTCTATCACTTGATACAACTTTACTTTGTACTTAATTGTGGGTGAAAGATCATTTGATACAGTTAATTATATACTAAATATTGCCTAAAGTTAGTTATTTTATATAAAGAGATAAATTAATTACTATTTAACAAGAATTTAATTAGTTTCTTACAGTAACAACAATCTATGACTTAAGTTAGAAACACTGTTAGAAAATAAATAGGAATGGTTCATACAACTGCATCTGAACAACTAAATTAAATTCTATTTGGAATTCATATTTTACATTTTGGCAAATTAGGTAATATTTTTTCTGACATGAAATATACTTACACCACAAGAACTCTGCATTTAAAAAATTTGAATAATGTCACTACAGAGTGGGCTTTTCTTTGCAATGCATTCACACAAATTCTGAGATAAAAAATTTTCTTTCATTTTAGAAATCAATACAAAACAATACTTGGATACCAATGTCTCTTGTGAATAATTGTCACACATTTAAACCATTAAAACCATAAATAAGAAGCATATACTTCAACTTCTCTTGAAACAGTCAATTTTTATATTGAAATAACTCCTCTCATGGCATTGTGGTTTTTAGTTTTTGTCTAAAGTCACGGCATCTCAAATTCAATAGGGGACCCCACAGAATACCATGACCTCATGAATACTAATGAGCTGTCCATGAATTTTGACCTTCAATAAAACTATTGTTAAGAAATCCCATGGAATGGTCAAA
Organism: Sabellastarte sp. h YS-2021; assembly: GCA_964017235.1. Classification (NCBI taxonomy): domain Eukaryota; kingdom Metazoa; phylum Annelida; class Polychaeta; order Sabellida; family Sabellidae; genus Sabellastarte; species Sabellastarte sp. h YS-2021. Next base: position 91,319,097 of record OZ024934.1, read on the forward strand.
TATTTTCTACGGGTGCACAAATATTCATTAATTGTATAGCCCATCCTCAAAAATGAAGTATTTGATCTTGCAGCAGAAAATGTTGGGAAACCCCCAAAGAATTCTGTGACCTAATAAAATTAATGAGTTCTCCGCGAATTTTGATCTTCATGTAAGATATTAGGAGATCCCATGGAATCGTCAAATATTTTCTAAACATAAACAATTGTCAAGCAAATATACCACTAATCAATAAACTGAGTTGTCATGACTTTGATTTTAATGCGATGCCGTGACTTTTGACGAAAACTTAAACCACGATGTTGTGACAGGAGTCTCGTGGTTTTTATACACATAACAAAAATAAGAAAATTTTAAAAACCAACTTCCATGTCTTCTCAATTCTCTACTCGTTTCATTAGTCTTAAAATAAATTAAAATGTAATTCACATCTTACACAACAAACATTATACGTTTATTTTTTCATTCAGTAGAAGATTCTAATACATTATGTACATACTATATAATAATGACGTACTTCTGTATACATATTTATGAAAAACTATGTACAAATATGATACATCAGTTAAAAAATTCACTGTACAGTCGGGTCTATGAAAATACTTGTACTTTGTAAAATACAGCAGAACCTCTATTATCCAACCCTGTTTGGGAGTAATGATTGGGTCAGATTACAGAATGGTCATTTTACAGAAAGGCTAAAATAACAGGTTTAAATGGAGTTGAGAGAGTGGGTTTGAGACTGGATAATTGAAAGTTCAGATAATGGAAGGTCAGATGATATAGGTTCCACATAGAGTAACATGCATGCACATTGTTGGTTTTCACTGCATTAATAAGTAACTACCAACTTTTTCCCACAGAGTCAGGTCTGGAGTTTGAACTGCTGACCTCAGGTGGGAGGCCAGTGTGCTAACCACTACACCAACTAGCCCTCTAGTATGAGCTCTTCTTTTGGCAGAAATATAAAACCATTTTGGGACGAGTTCAAAATGAGGCTGTAACTACGGAGAAAGTATCAGTAATGTAGCTATCCAACTATGTAGCACTTTATTAATACCAAATTTTATATGTTTTATTGCCAAATAGTGAAGCCCTTACTATCTGAATATATATCTATGTTTGGACAATAGAAGGTAGCTAAGAGAGGTCAGGTAATTCAGTAAATTCAAGTCACGTGTGACTCTGAGAAGGAAGGAAAAAGAGGTCTTAACATCTAACACTTAAGAGTTGGGACGGTAGCACATTTTCCTTTTTTTGTATCCACCAATGAAAAACCACTCAAATTCCAGGATAAAACACTGGATTTTAGTGATGTCCCAACTGAATTAGCCTGTCATAGGAAGTAAAGTTAATGACATCTTCAAAATTGCAAATAAAACCTTAAAATATGCAAAAATTTATTTTGTGACAATTGACATGCCAGTCATGATATTTTGTTTTGGAATTTCAGTAAAGTAGTCTTTATTCCGTGACACCGATAATACCGTCTTGTCCCTACTAAGTAGTGCTGAAAGAGAAGACAAAAATCGTGGTCGAATATCCGCATTCCAGAATTCGGAAATTTTCGAATATTCGTTTGGTGTGTTTTAGCTCTGTCCATTTATTTTGCCGAAATACCCAAATGCGGTTGTTGGTACAACCGCATGAAAAATGTCATAAAAACATAAATAAACGAGGTATATTTCTCTAAATTTTAATGATTTATTATGTTATTTGACAAAAATCATAGTTAGTTGTGCTATATTGCGTTTTGATGCCTCATTTCTGTACATATACCGAATATTTGTTTGCTCATGATCAAAGTCGAATGCGGAAAGTGCAGACCGGAGAACGAATAATGCGAATATCCCTTTCAGCTCTACTACTAAGATTTGCATAAGAGAAGGTTGAATGATGGGGTTTCTGCTGTACAACAATGAGGGCTCTACAAAGTACACACATCTTTCAATAAGAAAATCTGAGACAGCTTAATACATTTCTTAAGTAAAACTTAAAATACAATACATCTTTATTACATGCAGACCTTGAATATTGCAAATTTAATAAGTAAATTAAATTTTTATAAGTTAATACCCTATCCAATGGACAATTGCTTTACCGGTCGGCGCGACCGGTCCCGCCAAACGACAGAAAAAGTCATTCTGTATAAAATACCGGCAGGACCGGTCACAGAGTGTACATTCGCCAGGTGTCGCCTCGTGCATACTTCCTGTCTAGACAGAATGACGTCACGGCGTCTTTTTCGTTGTCTAAACCTATTAGACCCCTAGTAAGCTGATAGCGGGGCCGGTTGGGAGGGCCTTGTCTGTCCATTGGATAGGGTATTAACTTAAAAATTTAATTTACTTATTAAATTTGCAATTTTATTGCGTTAATACATCCTATCCAATGGACAATTGCTGAATAACTACCGCTTGGTTGGCGGGTAAGTTACTAGGAAAACTTGAGTGAACTCAGAACTAACAACGTTGAGGCCTGGGTAGTCCTGATTCAGGTAACCCACACGACCTAAGTCGGTATCCAGAACGCCGGTTATCCGGCTGGGTTAACCGACACTGCTCCCCCCCCTCTTGTTTAAGCATTACTGCTCTGAGTGAAGGGAAGAGAGGGATGAGTTCAAACCCAAGAATAAACCTCCCAAAGGAAGCATGTCACAGTTTTTTTTGTTTTTTTTTTTGTGATTTATACTTATCTAAGTATGAGTATATACAATATGTACATATTTAGAATTTATATATATATATATATCTCCTCATTATTGGCCTTGTTAGTGGATCTGCTGAGCAGCCACAACCGGCCCTAAATGGAAAAGCTCTGAGTCAGCCCAAGCCACATCCTTCAGATAGAATTGTGTGAAGGTATTGTGAGATTTCCAGTGGCAAGCTGACAAAATTTGGTCCAAAGAGGTTCCAGATTGGAAGGCTTTGGAAGCAGCAAAAGTCCTCACATCATGGGCCTTAACCTGATGTAGAGTGAGGGCTTGCTGGTCAGAGAGCTCATAACATAGGATCACAGTCTGTTTGATCCATGAGGAGATGGTGGCAGGTGAGATATCTTTGTCAAAACCTTTCTTGAAGGAGACAAAGACTAGTTCTTTGTTTTGCCTGAGATCTGAGGTCTTGTCCAAATAGTAACGCAAGGCTCTAACTGGACATAGTGATCTGTCACCCTTGAGTGATCTATCCAGAGTAGGGGCCAGGGCTGGGACAACTACCGGGGCCACACTCTCTGGACCCTCCTTGGCCAGCTGATTCTTAGACAGAAAGCTGGGTGAGGGGTACAAGGACACCTTAGACCAGTCTGACTGGTGTCTGATGTTCCTGTGAAGCCAGGCATGGATCTCACTCCTGCGTTTACCCGAACCTAGGGCCATCAGAAAAACAGTCTTGAAGGTCAAGTGTTTTAGGGAGGCCTCCTTAAGGGGTTCAAATGGTGCCTTTGTCAGCTGGTGTAAGACCAGGGACAGGTTCCAGGAGGGTATACCCCTCCTACCCTTGGGTCTGTCTCTATGGAAACTATCCAGGAGACGGGTGAGATTTTCATCCTTGCTGACATTTACTGGTACATTACCCAATTTGTCAGCAATGGCTGATCTATAACCATCTATTGTGCCTGGTTGTAATTTCCTTTCCTGAAACAAGTACAGTAAGAAATCCGCTATAGCCTTTAGAGGTGGTGCTCTGAAGTCCACCTGATTACTAATGCACCACTTTGTAAAAATGGACCACTTTGCCTCATAGACAGATCTGGTTGATCCTCTTTGAGGAGCCTCAATTCGTGCTGCCACTGCCTCAGAGAACCCCTGTTCCTTGATTGCTGAGGCTCTAGGAGCCAGGCATGCAGGTTCAGATTCGACAGGTTCCTGTGAAGGACCTGGTTGAATGGCTGAGACACTAGGTTTGGTATGCTGGGCAGACACAGTGGGATCTGGCTTGACATGGTTACCAGGTCCCAAAACCAGGGCATGTTGGGCCACCCTGGAGCAATCAGAATTATTTTGTTGCAGGGGTAGTCCTGGAGCTTCTCCACCACTTTGCCCAAGATGGCTGCTGGTGGGAAGGCGTAAGGGTCTAGTTCCTCCCAAGATAGACTGAGAGCATCCACTGCCCAAGCTTTGGGGTCTGGTACTGGGGAGACGAAGTGTGGCAGTTTGTTGTTGAACCTGGTGGCAAATAGGTCCACTTGGGGTCTGTGCCACCGGTCGCATATTGCCTTGAATATCTCTGGGTTGAGGGACCATTCTGTTTGAATGGTCTGACCCAGCCTGGATAACTTGTCGGCTATTACATTTAGACGGCCGGGAATATGTCGGGCTTTGAGTATTACTTGATGTCTGGTACACCATGTTAGTATCCTCCACAAGAGGGCACACAGTGGGCCCGACCTCATTCCCCCTTCCTTGTTTATATATGCTACCACCGTGGTGTTGTCGGTAGCTATGAGAACCACTCTGTTTGCACAGAGGGTTTGAAATTCTTTTAAGGCCAGAAGGACTGCTTTTAACTCTAGGTAGTTTATGTGCAGCTTGCTCTCTGGTAGTGACCAACGTCCCCTTGCCATAAGTTCGTTTAAGTGAGCGCCCCACCCTTCTTTTGATGCGTCTGTAAAGATTTGCAGAGCATGTGCTAGAGGGTGTAGGGTTTGACCTTTGATAACATTGTCTTCCTCCAGCCACCATTTCAGATGTGGGTGAAGTGACCTTGGAATGGGAATGGTCTTGTCCAATGTTTCCGGTATCCTCCAATTGTTCTTGAGGTGCCACTGTATAGGCCTCATGTGTAATCTGCCCATATGAACCTGTTTTTCTGTGGCAGTGAGTAGCCCGATCAGTGACATAAAGTTTCGGACCGGGCACACTGGAGAAGCTAATATCTCCCGTATCTTGACCTGTAGACCCTGCCAACGTTCTTGGGTGGGTCTGACCCTGCCTTGTTTCAGGTCGAACTGGTAGCCTACGAAATTGAAAATTTGTTTCGGTTCCAGCTCTGATTTTTCTTGATTCACTAACCATCCCAGGTCCTTGCAAAGTGTCACTAGGCTCTGTGTCTGTTGACGACAAACCTGGAGGGACCTGGCCCTGACCAACCAGTCGTCTAGGTACTGGTGGATCCTTATACCCTGTCTCATGGCTAGCCACTTGACCTCTTTGGCTATCACTGTGAACTCCAAAGGAGCTGTGGACAGACCAAATGGAAGTGCTTTGAATTGATAAGTCTTGCCTTGGATGTGAAAACGCATGTACTTCCGGGACTGACTGTTTATGGGTACATGGAAGTACGCGTCTTTGAAGTCTATGGAGGTCACCCACTCTCCTGTCTGGAGAGAGGTCCGTATGGTCTCTGGGGTCTCCATCTTGAAGGTTTGGGTTTTTAGAAATTTGTTTAATTTGCTCAGATCCAAGATGGGGCGCCACCGGTTGTTGGGTTTTGGTACAAGGAACAACCGGTTGTAAAACCCCAGGGATTGCGGATTTTGTACTAGTTCTACAGCATTCTTGTTTAGGAGCTGATGCAATGCCTCCAACAGGTAGCTGTTCCTGTGGGGATCTACATAACAGCTTGTTATTGTCGGTTCTCTTGTCAGATAAGGTCTGGACCGGAAGGGTAGGATATAGCCCTCTCTGAGGACTGAAACCACTTTGGGGTTGACGCCTAGGGCTGCCCATTTTTCCCAAAACTTGTGCAATCTTGACCCTACAGGAGGATGTGGTACAACAAGTGGGACATTTGTGACATTTTGTACAGAACTCAAGTGATTTACACAGGAAACACCTTTCACAGATTTTATTAAACTTTGACGTTCGGGAATTATGCCTTTCTTTTGCGGCAACCCTCCTGCAAAAGGTACATGAGAAGCAACATGATAAGACACAGGTAAATGAGTTCTTGTCTTTGAACAACAGTCCTTTCCGGTCACTTTTAACTTTCGATCTCTCATTACACTTGACACAGAAGCCCCTGTCTGACCGGCTTGACAAGGAATTAAAAACCCGGTCACAGGCTGAACACAGTAACTGTCATTTATATTGCTTCTGTGTCTTGGCAGGTCGTGGGACAAATGAAGAGGCACCCCTGCCCCGGTAGGATCTCTGACCACGCCTTCTGTTTCCCAGTTGTTTCCAAGCTGGTAGACCCTGTTTCCGGTCCGTATCTTGCTGTTGCCTCTGAGGCTGGGAGTACGGGTGGAAACGTTGGGGTTTCCTCTGAGAAGGGCCAGCAGTACGTTTGTCCTCGAAATGTCTGATTTCTTCCTCAGCTTTGGAGATAATGTGGTCGGGGAACAAAGCACTGAGATGAAGTGGGGCAGTTCTCAGAGAAGTTAAGGTATCTTGCTTTATGCCAATCTTGAGAAAATCCAGATAGCTGTCACGTCTCGCAAGTGTCAAGTTGGCCACATTAACAAACACCCCCTCTGACAAATCTTGCATGGTACGAGCCATTGCTTGTGTGATGCTGCGATTGAAAGTAACTAAGAAGTCCAATTCGTCAGCAGCTTGGGTGATCTTTGAAGCAGATTTCCCTTTGGAAGTTACACTTTGGATTAACTTTAACTGAGCCACCATATTGTCTTGAACCTTGGTGAGACACCGGCTAAAAGCTGCAGCTTGATTACACATATATGATTGATCACGTGCAGCACGTTCCCACTTCCTTAAGCTGTCCTGGGATACGGGTCTAGAAGCCGGTGCAGAAGGCAGAGATCTGTTTGCTATTCTGGAGAAAGTACTGTTTAATCTGGCCGGTTCATTAGTCCAATTATAAACCTTTGACCGGGAAAAATCTTTCTTTTCACAATGCATGTTGTACCATCTCAGAGTCTTAGGTGGTTTAACAAACTGGTCTCTCGATAGTCCTGCATTTTCAGAAGTACGTGATGGGTACCCTTCTTGAATGGTTATGTTGAGCTTCTCCATTTTCCTGCATAACCATTCATCGACCGGAACTTTCACAGATACCTTTCCGGTGTGAGAAACTTTTGACCCGGTAAAGGGGTTGTCATCCTGGGAGCCAGATGAGGAATCAAATTCCGGAATGTCATTCCAAGCCATGAAGGACCTAACACCTCTCAACGTTTCCCTATAATTCTGCTCAGCAGTAAGCTCTTGATCCACCTCAGAGAAATCCTCATGATCTTGACCTGTAGAGCCCAAGTCAGAAATTTCACCCTCATCAGCCAAACTGGACGGCCTGTCACTAAGGTGATCCGTAAGCATCTCCGGTTCCTCAAGGGGAACTGTAGTACCGGTTAAAGAGCTGGATTGTTGAGAGAGAGATGTAACCGGTTGAGCAGCAGGACCTGGGGGCTGGACCTCGGGTCTGTGCACTGCTGCAGGGAGATTAGACGTCTGCTCAGTCAGATGAACGGGTGCAGCACCAGGAGCCTCAACAGGCTGGGTGGCCAGCACAGTACCGGGGACCTCAACAGGTCGGGTGGCTGACACAACATCTTTCTTGCTGGCTGCACCGGGAAACTGCTTCTCACCGGTAACACTAGTAGACTGGTCAGGTGGAATGAAAGGCCTATCAGAAACCACTACTTCTGTATCCTTGACCGGTTCAACCGGAACCTGGAAGCTCTTTGCAAGGAATAACGCCTCAAGGCGGGCAAAACGCTCTGACCACTTATCGTCCATACATTTCAAGTCAGACTGGAAATCAACAGGCGTTTTGCTGGGTTTCTTCTTGGTAGGGGACTTGTGAGAGGACTTTTTGGCCTTTTTACTGGGAGTTTCGCCTCTATGACTAACGTCGCCCTTGCTCTCAACCTTCTGTATAACAGTAACGTCAGCTGGGTCTACGGAATGGGAGGGAGAGCTAGCTTTCTTCTGAAGTTCTTTTCTCACCCTGTAGGTAGGGGTGGCCAACTGTAGCTTCTGTTGTTCAGATAGATTGTCACAAATCTGGCACTGTTTCTTCTTAACACAAAGGTCGTCACCAATGCCCTTCTCACGGCAGCGTGCACATTTAAGATGTGAATCAAACAGAGCCATAACATGGCCACACGACCCTCTCTTTTGTCCAGGGGACGCCATAACAACTCCAGAAGCAATAAATATTCTTTATAGAATAAAATAAAATGAAAGTTGGTAGTAGTCTTTAAAAATCTAACGTTACACACACACTGCAAAAAACACGTCCGTACACTCTCGCGCCAAACGAAAAAGACGCCGTGACGTCATTCTGTCTAGACAGGAAGTATGCACGAGGCGACACCTGGCGAATGTACACTCTGTGACCGGTCCTGCCGGTATTTTATACAGAATGACTTTTTCTGTCGTTTGGCGGGACCGGTCGCGCCGACCGGTAAAGCAATTGTCCATTGGATAGGATGTATTAACGCAATAAAAACAGGTTTTTAAATAATTTATTACAATAAAACCTGTAATATCCCCACCTTTGTGAATGAGGCTTTGTTCTGATGATGGAAGGTTAGTAAAGTAACAGGTATGTTTCCTGTACAGCAGACCAGTGATCAGAAAGTTAAATATTTGGATAAGGAAAGGCTGGATAACGGAGGTTCTTGTAGACTCAGTGCCTTAGAGTTTGTTACATGTATTAAAAGTAATCCCTATATTATCATGCATACCACAGCTGGTCATTTATATTTTAGCATGTTCAATCTCAATACTATTCTGAACTGAATCTTTCTTGTTTAAACTTTATCTGCACTGAGCACAACTGAAAAGCTTACAAATAGCTACTGACACGTAAATAACTGCGGACTTGCATGTTTTAAACATTCTTTAACTTTGTAAACTTATTGTTTTTGGAAGACTGGTCCGACCAGTTTAATATTTCAATGGATGAACAACACTTTAAATTTATTCAACAGATATCGTTCAATACAATGTACAAAACTGGAATACGTTTGTCAAATATATGCACCCTTATATCTACATGTGATCATACATAAGCATAAAGAATTGAAAATACATTTTTGGCGTAAATCAGTTCTATCTAAATGCACTCATGCATATGCTTAAATAATTCTGTTAAACCATTTGTTTTTAGTTTATAAATTCAAAAGTATTGCTCAAATTTAAATATTACTTATATCAGAACCTTTATGAAGATTCTTACCAGAATGTTTACAGAAATTTAAGTCAAAAAGTAAGCTAAGAAATGTGTAATTGATCCCTGTAAAAAAACAGCCTGCTTTAGATTTGAAGTTTTCAAAATTATTCTTAAGTTTGTTATTTTATTTATTTATTTTTTTTTTTTTGTAAATTGTGAGTCATTTATCTCAATCATTTCAGAATCTCAGCGACTTTTACTTATCAATGCTTTGTTTCTCTGTGTGTTTTCCCGTGTTTGTCTATCTGGAGGTCTTTCCTTTGATAGAATAAACACAAGGTACTTTTAATTGTCAATTCTCATCAGAGTTATTTGGTGTCAATCAGCTATAAACTGTTGAATAAGTTCTTACACCAAACTCTTTGAATAGTTATTCCTTTAACAGTCTGATGAAATAAACTAAGTCAAGAGATATTTTTATTTAACATGATACAAGTTGTACTCCGTGCATTTATTAGCACTAGTTTTTTAATGCAACATTACTATTCCATACTTTCCACCCCTGTTATAACACACAAAACACAAACTGCAATTCGGTACAATGTGGGTTCTATTTGATATTCATGGAACTATTTTCAGCTGCCAGATTACTACGCGCTTTAACACTGCAGTACCAGATATCTCACTTGTTATTGTTATTCTGGGCACTACTTTTTGGCACTATTTTTATGCCACATTCAGATCAGAAATGCCCTCTTCGATTATGGCCCCAAACTCAGGGTCTATACCCTGCAATAGTTATAGGTAATCATGATCTACCACTGGGTTGCCATTTCTAGGGTAACAGATGCCCGGTAACAGTCTCTTGATGTTGTCACGCGCTATTTTCTCTAGTGGAGCGATACATTTGTAGACTTCAGAGTCCGGCTGAAAATCATATAACAGAGAGAAGCACGTCTTGAAGTTGTTAAAGCAAAATTTGTGTACGACATAGCTTTCAACACATTCTACAGGTTATGTCATGGTGGTTGAGAACTTGAGACCACGGAGGACAATAATATACACTAGCTGGTGCAAAGCCTGCTCTGTAATACCGCTGGTAAGTGACTGGCCACTTTCACAATGAACACTTAAGGGTTCAAAAACAACCTAGGTTGCACTAAAACGACAGATATCACAAAATTTTCAGATCTTCAGAACTTGTTACAAGTACATTACACTTAAATTGATTATACGGTGTTCATACCAAAAGTCCTGTTTACTATTCAATCGAGCACTTTGCTATAGTGGAGAACAACATTGATGAGGAGGCTTATGTACACATTCCATACTACAGTACTTTATATATTATTTAATTTACGTACCTTGTTATAGTGCTCACAGTTGGAGAACACCAGAGCCAAGTCATCCACAAACTCTGACACCTTCTTGTACTGCTGACTCTCACACTTCTTCTTCATGGTCAGAAAGTCCATAGGATGCTTGATTACATCATAATAATCTGGTACCTGGAACAAGCAGTCATAATATTTATTGTTATTTAGGCCAACTTTATGACATATTCACTTAATGTTATTCATGGTATGGCACTAATCTTGCACTGACAGAAGTGCAGTCAGACTACTTATACACAGCTGAACTATGCTTAGAGAAACTCCAAGTAGAATTGTTTTTCAAGTGAAACTGAACATGTCCAGAAAGGGCCTCTTCCATTAATCTGGAGTAGTTTTGTTATCTGCCACTGTGGCCTAGCAGGTAACACACTTGTCTAGGAACTCAGAGGACATGGGTTCAAACCCAGATACATAGTGGCTCAATGACCACTTAAAATGGCGGTCCTCTGTCATTGGGTCCTATCCCCAGTGGCAGGCTAAAGAACCTCAAGGATGTTGATAATTAGTCATCCTTGAGCCTCTATCTTTCAGTTAGGAGAATGTCAGTTACTTGTGAGTTGGGATTGCACCTGTGCAGTTGGATTGGTTAAATAACGCTTTGAGTCCTGTAATAATTGGAGATATTGCGCTGAGTATAAATAAAAACACACAAATCTAGAATGCTTGGTTAGGCAGAAATATTTCTCTGGTTCCTTCCAATTTGACTTTACAGAGTTTGACTGCAGTTTTACTATGTTATTATGACACCTTTTGTAATACTTGGATTGAAATTATTTCGAATTTACAACAGAACACTTTCCTCCTTCAGTTTGGGACTGGGTTTAAACTCATTGCCCTAGAGGTAGGATGCACAGGTTTGCCAATATGTCACAGTGCCCCACCTCTTACACAGCAACAGTTTAAAACTTAAACACTCAAAGCTTAACTTATTAGGTTTGTGTAATGTTGATGGTTGAAAAGAATGTGAGAAAGTAATGTATATTACTTTGTCAAGATTTTGTTCATAAACAATACTATCAATATTAGATTTATAATGTACTATGAATATCTGCTCTGGACCATTTGACTGTACAGTCATGGTAACTCTACACTCACCACTTCCCGGTCAACTGGATCCTGAAAAGGCCAGGAGTTTCTATGTCGTCTCAACTTGCCCAGAATTTCCTCTGCACTCTGCAAGTAAAGAATGCAGTTTCACTTTTACATGACCTTTAACAGAAGAAAGGGTCCTATCAGAATGGACCCACAGTTATAACCTCTTATGTTGAATTGTATTGGACTCAAACCCAGGACAATAGCAGTGAGAGCCTAGCGATTACACACAAACAACTCTACCCACTGAGGTCTCTATGATACTACAGGATGTACTGCAGCAGTATTACACTGAGAGGTTCCAGATAAACATCTACTGAATCTAGATACCAGTGTCATAGGAATGCTTCATTAAAACCATGCAATGCCATGGCAGTTATCTCCTGCTTAGTGAGGGCTGCCTCTGTATTGTGTAAGTAATTGCACTGATTAAACATATACTGACCTTCACAAAATGTGTACAACCAACAAGTTTGTGTTTTTCTGTCAAATATACTGCCTATAAGATATGATATAGTATGTTAAAGTCTAAAGATGATTCCTTGGGGAGTCTAACAGACCAATAAGTCTGACTCTGATGAGACCTCAATCTTTATAGGTTAAAAGGTTTTAAAATATAAACATTAATGATGTAAGGAAATATTAAATATATATTTTTTTTAATTATAAAGTCTTTACACAGCGACTTGCAAATTTTAATTAGTAAATTAAATTTTTATTAGTTAATACCTTACCTACCAGACGATAGCTATAGCCCGGCGCCAGCCGGTCCCGCCAAACGAAAGAAAAAGACGTCCTGGGTTTCACCCCGGGCAGGACCGGTACACTACACTCCACTCGCCAGGTGGCCTAGTTCCTGCCTCACTCGCCAGAGGGACGTGACGTCATAGCATCTTTTTCGTCCCCAAGGTTGAATTGTAAGGCTGAAAGCGGGGAAGGCTGGGTGGGAATTTCCCGTCTGGTAGGTAAGGTATTAACTAATAAAAATTTAATTTACTAATTAAAATTTGCAATTTCATTGCGTTAATACATCTTACCTACCAGACGATAGCTAGAATAACTACCCAGTGGAAGGAGGGCAGCCTTCTGAGGATTGGAGAGAACTCTTATATTATACCTAGGTGTGAGGTTCTAGTCCTTTGAGGAGACATGTTAGTCTCGAGGGTAACTAGACCCACCTGCCCCCCCCCCCCCCCCCCCCTTTTTGACTGCTCTGAGGGGAGGAAGAGAGTAAGAGTTCAAGTCAATGATTCCCACGGATAACCTGGAAGAGTAGGAAAAGTCCTATACCAGAGGATTACTCTGAAGTAAAAGACTTTGAGAAGCCAAGGCCTAGGCTAAAAGTGAGCCTACACCTAAAACTAACTAGTATGTACACTATATATAATTATATACAAAGAAGCTTAGGTGACTAGTGGTGGATCTGCTGGGCAGCCACCACAGGACCCAAGTGAAAAAGCTCCTTATCTGCCCAGGCAACATCCTTAAGGTAAAACTGTGTAAAGGTGTTGTGGGACTTCCAGTGGCATGCTGCTAGAATCTGGTCCAGGGATATGCCACCTTGAAAGGCTTTGGAGGCCGCAAAGGCCCTAACATCATGGGCCTTAACCTGATGTAAGGCCAAGGAATCTTGGTCAGAGAGATCATAACACAACACTACTGTTTGTTTGATCCAGGACGAGATAGTGGCAGGAGAGATGTCCTTGTTAAAACCTTGTTTGAATGAAACAAAAACTAACTCCTTTCCCGTTCTTAGGGCCTGCGTTTTGTCCAGGTAGTAGCGAAGAGCCCGAACGGGGCAAAGGGATCTGTCTTCCTTTAAAGACTTATCCAGAGTGGGGGCTAAGGCCGGGATGACCACAGGGGCCACGCACTCTGGTCCCTCTTTTGCCAAGTGATTTTTCGCCAAGAAGCTTGGTGAAGGGTAGAGGGAAACTTTGGACCAATCAGCTTGGTGTCTGATATTTTTGTTTAACCAAGCGTGAATCTCACTCCTGCGTTTTCCCGAAGCCAGGGCTAGGAGAAAAACAGTTTTGAAAGTAAGGTGTTTCAGAGACGCCTTTCTGAGTGGCTCAAAAGGCGCTTTTGTAAGCTGGTGTAAAACCAGGGAGAGGTTCCAAGCAGGAACCCCCCGGCGCCCTTTGGGTCTATCTCTGTGAAAACTGTCTAACAGTCTAGTCAAATTGTCATCCTTGCCGACATTAACCGAGGTATTTCCCAGTTTGTCTGCAATGGCTGACCTGTACCCATCAATAGTGCTGGGCTGGAGATTCTTCTCCTGGAAAAGATGCAGGAGGAAATCTGCTATTTGTTTTATAGATGGGTTCCTGAAGTCCACCTGACTTGTTTCGCACCATCTAACAAAAAGGGCCCACTTCGCTTCGTAGACTGCTCTGGTTGAACGTCTTTGAGGCGCCTCAATTCTTGACGCCACTGGGCTAGAGAACCCTTGCTCCCTGATTGTCTGGGCTCTAGGAGCCAGGCATGGAGATTTAGGCTTGCCAGATCCCTGTGACGGGCCTTGTTGAAAGGTTGGGTCACTAGATCTGGATGGTGTGGAAGACAAAGAGGAACCATCGCTGACAGCTCTACTAGGTCCCAAAACCAAGGCATGTTGGGCCATCCCGGAGCAATCAGGATTGCTCTGTGATACCAGTGATCTGACAGCTTGCTGACCACCTTCCCCATCAGAGACACTGGAGGGAAAAGGTACATGTCCAGGCCTTCCCAGGACATTGTCAGAGCGTCCACTGACCAGGCCTTTGGGTCTGGAATTGAGGACACAAATTGGACTAGTTTGCAGTTGTACCTTGTTGCAAACATGTCCACTTGGGGATAATGCCAAGTTCGACAAAGGATGTCGAAGATCTCCTGATGGAGAGACCACTCCGTCTGAATGATCTGTCCCTGGCGAGACAACTTGTCTGCAATTACATTTAGACGGCCCGGAATGTGTCTGGCCTTCAGTACTATTTGTCTGAGATTGCACCAACATAGGAGCCGCCAAAGAAGGGCACAGAGTGAACCTGACCTCATACCTCCCTCCTTGTTGATGTATGCCACAACTGTAGTGTTGTCTGTGGCAATCAGGACGACCTTTCCTTGCACTAATTGTTGGAATCTTTTTAGTGCTAACAACACGGCTTTTAGTTCTAAGAAGTTTATGTGCAACTTGCTTTCGGGCACTGACCAAGTACCGCTTGCTGTGAAGTCGCCTAAGTGAGCACCCCAGCCTTCTTTTGAGGCGTCTGTAAAGATTTGCACTGCGTGTCGTAGGGGGTGTAAGGGTTGACCCTTTAGGACATTTTCTTCTTGGGTCCACCACTGCAGGTACTGATGGAGAGAACTCGGAATTGGAATCTCCTTTTCCAGAGATTCCGGGACTCTCCAGTGTTTCTTGAGGTGCCACTGAATAGGTCTCATGTGCAGTCTGCCTAGGGGCACCTGTTTCTCTGTCGCAGTGAGTAGACCTATAAGAGACATGAAGGTTCTCACTCGGCAAGATCTGTTCTGTAATAACCCTATTACTTTTTGTTGAAGGGCTTCCCAACGGTTTTGAGTAGGTCTGACCAATCCGTTGAATAGGTCGTACTGGTAGCCTACAAAATCGAAGACTTGTTGGGGTTCTAGTTCTGATTTTTGCATGTTTACCATCCAGCCCAACTCCTGGCAAAGGGCTAGGAGGGACTGGGTTCCCTGGTGGCAAGATTCTCTGGTAGGGGCTCGAATCAACCAGTCGTCTAGGTACTGGTGGATCCTTATACCTCGAGACTGAGCCATTAGTTTTACCTCTTTGACTACACAAGTGAACTCCATTGGAGCTGTTGACAGGCCAAAGGGAAGAGCCCGAAATTGGTAAGACTGGTTCTGGAAGTGGAACCTGAGGTATTTTCGGGAGTTGACATGGATTGGAATGTGGAAGTAGGCGTCGCTGAAGTCCAGCGATGTCACCCACTCTCCCTGTTGTAAGGAGGTTCGAATTGTCTCCGGGGTTTCCATTTTGAATGTTTTTACGCATAAAAACTGATTTAGAGTACTGAGGTCCAAGATTGGCCGCCACTTTTGGTTCGGTTTGGGAACAATGAATAGTCTGTTGAAGAAGGCTAGAGAGGTTCGAACCCTGACCCTCTCTACTGCCTTCTTCTTGATTAAGGCTTGTAGAGCCCCTTTCAAGTGGGAGTCTCTGATGGGATTGGCATAGCCGCTTACTATCAGGGGATCCCTCACTAGGCAAGGTCTGAGATTGAATGGGAGAACATAACCCTCTTTTAGTATGGACACTACTCTTGGGTTTGCACCTAGTCGTGCCCATACTTCCCAGAACAATTGTAGTCGCCCCCCCACTGGCTGGGCATTTGCAACACTGTGGGCATTTGGCACATTTGGGGCAAAAACACAGTGATTTACAAAAGAAGCACTTTTCACAGACTTTATTGTATTTTTCATGTTTGATATTGGTCTTACGCCTTTCTTTTGCGGCTGCCCACTTTTTGATTTTGTTACAGAATGTACAAGACAAGCAACACTTTGACATTTTACAGAGTTCTTGACAAGCACATGAAAATCTGTCTGTTTTACATCTGACACATAATACTCCAATTTTGTTTGTAACTCCGGAGGAATTCTGCAGTAATTGTCATTTATAATTTTTGGGATCCTTGGAGCCTCGCGAACCGCGACCGGGTTGACCACCCCTGCCTCTGCCGCGTGCTCTGCCCCGGCTACCAAATGATTTCCATGCGGGGAGATCTTTCCCGGAAGCACCGGTGGTACTTGAGTCGTCTTGCTTCCAACTAGTGGAGTAAGGCTGGTAGCGATGCTGCTTTTTCTGTACACCCGCGAACCCACCACGGCCCGGACCGGGCTGGTTGGTACGCTTGTGTGTTTCAAAGTTGTTTATCTCATCTTCCGCTTTTCTTATGATGTCATCTGGGAATAAAGCCCGGGTTTGAAGAGGGCAATTCCTGAGCGAGGAAAAGGTATCCGGTTTCACTCCTGCCCTCAGGTGATCCAGATAGGAATCTCTGCGGACTAGAGTCAAGTTAGCCATTTGGACGAAAGTAAAGTCCGAAAGGTGCTGAAGAGATTTCCCGACCGCAAAACTGATATTCTGGTTAAATGCTGTTAAAAAGTGAAGTTCGTCCAGAGCCCCCTGGGCTTTTGCGGAAGATTTACCTTTGCCAAGTTCTGTTTGTAGGGTTTTTAACTGTTCCTGAACAGCATCCTGCACTTTGGTTATACATCTATTGAAACCAGCTGACTGGTTACAAATATAGCTTGTTTCTTTGGCAGCCTTTTCCCATTTGCGGAGAGTTTCCTGAGACAGTGGTCGGGAAGTAGGTTGAGATGAAGCAATAGTAGATTTAGCAATCCGGGCAAAGGAACTATTGAGCTTTGCGGCATCGTTGGGCCAGGAAGTTACGTATTTACCAGGCCTAGTTATGTCTTTGTTTTCTGCCGGGTGTATCCCGTACCATCTTGTCTGAGATTTTGGTGGTCGGAGATATTGATCAACATGTAAACCGCCTGGTTCTGTTGATTTTGACGGGTAGCCTTCAATTAGTACTAGATTGAGGTTTTCCAATTTTTTGCATAACCAGTCCTCTGGTGGTAAGTCAATGGAAACTTTTCCAACCGGTTGAGCCCGGTGGCCAACCCAGGGGTTGTCAGATCTGGAGGTGGGAGTGTACTCAAGGTCCGGAATGTGATTCCAGCCCATAAAGGCACGGACACCCCTTACCGTCTCCCTGTAATTCTGATCTTCACTTATGGTTTTGTCAATGTCTGGAGAGTCTTGTTCAGATGGGTCTAGTACTTCTTCTTGATCAGAAACTTCACCCTCTTCTGAATGCTCCGGGGGTGGTTGAATGATAGATGAGGCCACCGGGCCGGAAGAGCTCTGAGAAGAGAATACCGGTTCCGGGTCTGGTTGCGGATAAACATTCTCCAGAGGAGAGGTCATATCCATAGAGCTGGTGATAGTAGCTGTTGCCTTTGTTCTATCCGTGCCATAAGCCGGACCGGCTTGGCCGGAAGGAACGGAGGGTAGCAGAAAAGGTGCTTGTGACAAAGAACCAGCTGGAGCCTGATGCGTGACCGGTGCTTGGACCGGAGTGAAGGTAGGTTGTGGAGAGGGACGATGGCCCATGGTGATGAGTGCCTCCAAACGCGCCATGCGAGTAGACCATTTTTCATCTAGATCTTTTAAATCTTGACGGAAGTTTGGTTGAGGTAAGGTGAACTCCGTTTCAGTGTCATGAGGAGGGGAAGATGGAGCAACGTCCTGTTTTTCGAGCTGTGACACTACAGTAACGGTAGAGGGATCCACAAGTGATTCCTTACTCTTTAACTTCTCTTTACGGAGTTTGTAAGTCGGAGTAGAAAGCTGAAGCAATTGTTCGGGAGAAAGATTGTCACAAAACTCACAACTTAATTTGAGGACGCAAGGGTCGTCCCCCAAACCTTTGTCCCTACATCTGGCACATCGAGAGTGTGGATCAAAATTAGCCATGATATGTCCGCAGGCTCCTTTTCTCTGTCCTGGAGATGCCATAGTGGTTTATCCAACTAACAGACAAATCTGAGAAAGTAACACCCAATATAACTTAAGATATATTTAAAAATAAAAGTGTTTCCACAAAATTCAAACTTGAATGTCGCGCCAAACGAAAAAGATGCTATGACGTCACGTCCCTCTGGCGAGTGAGGCAGGAACTAGGCCACCTGGCGAGTGGAGTGTAGTGTACCGGTCCTGCCCGGGGTGAAACCCAGGACGTCTTTTTCTTTCGTTTGGCGGGACCGGCTGGCGCCGGGCTATAGCTATCGTCTGGTAGGTAAGATGTATTAACGCAATGAAATCTTGTTTTTATTTATTTTATGGGTTTAACCAATCTAGCTCTTTCAACAGGAATGGATGCAAGGGTTTTCACTACAGAAACTGGTGGGTTGACAATTAAGATAAACAAAGCCTATCTTTCATACAAACCCTCATCTCCATTTCATGTGAGTTGACTTCTCCATTGACCCTAGGTTTTGACCGGGGCTTCCTCTTAGTCGGTGTAGGTGATTGCTCTTCTGGACTGGACTTTTTGGGTGGTGTATCACAGACATTTGCTACTTCTTTAATGGCCACTCGTTTGTTTCTTGTGGTTTTTGTGGAACCTTTAACAAAAGTACACTATTTCAGTTTGAGCAAAATCCAATGAATTTGGGGACTGGTCTTCACAGCGATTATATGACATGTTACAGTGAAACCTTGATTACCTGAATGTATACTGTGCGAATATTTCATTCCTTCCCAAATTTTTTATATTAGTAGGGCCACATTAGGGAGCATACTCGAAAATGGACAACATATGTTGACAAATTAAACAGACTGGCAAACTGTGTACTTGTAAACTATTAAAACATTGTGTAGCTCTATAAATAACATGGGTGAAACATAAATGTCTGTCATCTATGTTTATATAAGTATTGTTGGTTTTTTCACAATGTTTTCCTTTAATTCATAGATATTTGAAATTTTTTTTTTTTTGATTAATTTGTTTATATCAGCTGCCATATGTCTTCTTCTGGTACGTCCAGTTGGTTCACACTAAAACTAAATAATAACTGAGTTTACTACTGCTCCCACTAAAACCTCTTTGTGAACAAAATGTGTAAATATGACCCTAAAGTGTGTTAGCATTATAGCAATGGGTGAATTGCTGACAAATACACCCATGCAATGAACCACCCACAGCCACACAAGTACCCATTCAGCCACACACACACACCTGCATCAACTTCTTCCTCAGATTCCTCCTCTTCTTCTTCCTCCTCCTCTGTCTCAGAGTCTGAACCCGAGTCCTCACTTTCCGGGAGTTCAAACCCATAGCGGTTCTTGTACCGCTCACTGCGAGACTTGGACGTGTCCACCTTCACAATTTCTTCTGTAAATAAGTAAACACTGGGTTTCTATGCTAATTTCACTTCAATTTTTGGTTAAACATCTGTATACAATACTGGTTGTTATCCCTACTTTAACTTTACACAACACAGCATGTTAAGCCAACATTTACTGACACAAAAAAACCTACTAATGAACAGATAGTCAGCTTAGTTTTACTGGTTGCAGTGTGTAAAGATCACAGATGATATAGTATCATTATCTCAGACTTGGTTGTGACTTATAATTCACTTTCTCTTCTGTAGCTTGGCTATAACCATTTACTCAGCACTTTTGCTTTATATACCTGTCCCACTCTCTGTATAACCCATGCTTTTTATAATCATCCAACACCAACAATTCCAGAATTTTAAAATATCCTGAGATAAGAAGCTTTCACACAGCATAGTCAATTTGTAAATCAACAATCTACCAATGAACAGTTAAGCCATGTCTCACCTTCAGTTTTGCGCTTTTTCCGTGGTTTCTCCTCATCCTCCCAATCTTCTACAAAATCATCATTGTAACGCTTACGCTCTGAAAAAAAATAAATAAATAAATAGAAAATAAATAAAGCCTGGGGAAATAATTTAGAACACAACGAGATAGAGAACCTAACCAATGTCCCTACCAAGTGTCAACATTCTACATCTTACGGAATCCAAGAAATAGCCCTGACAAGATTTTAAAACTCATGCTCACTATGACAAGGTCAAAGCTGAAATCAATGTCCCTACCCTATTGCCCGGACAAAATTTTAAAGGTCAAGGTCACTACAGTAAGATCAAAAGTCAAATCAAGGTCACATAATGACATTGCACACCTACAACCCCCCACCAATGTACCTACCAAGTATCAACTTCCCACACCTCACAGTTTCCGAGATATGGCCTAGACAAGATTTTATTGGTCAAGATCACTATGGCAAGGTTAAAGGTCATATCAAGGTCATACCATGATGTTGTACACCTATCTTTGTCATAAGAGAAAGATGTCTCAAATATGGCAGGTGAAGACACTTTGGCAGAGCCAAAGTTAAAAGTGACACCATGATGCACACGTACACCCCCTAATCAAGGTCAGACCATGACTTTGCACACCTACAGCCCCCAAGCAATGTCCCTACCAAGTATCAACTTCCTACACCTTACAATTTCCAAGATATAGCCCAGACAAGACTTTATAGGTCAAGGTCACTACAACAAAGTCAAAGGTCAAATCAAGGTCACACCATGATGTGCACACCTACACCCCCTAAACAATGTCCCTACCAAGTATCAACTTCCTACACCTTACAGTTTCCAAGATATAGCCCAGACAAGATTTTATAGGTCAAGGTCACTACGGCAAGGTCAAATCAAGGTCACACCATGATGTTGCACACCTAGACCCCCTAACCATTGTCCCTACCAAGTATCAACTTCCTACACCTTACAGTTTCTGAGATATAGCCAGGACAAGATTTTCAAACTCAAGGTCACTACGGCAAGATCAAAGGTCAAATCAAAGTCAGACCATGGCGTTGCACACCTACACCTCCTAACTAATGTCCCTACCAAGTATCAACTGTCTATACCTTACGGTTTCAGAGATACAGCCCGGACAAACTTTTCCGGACACCATGGGTGAAAACAATACCCCGCAGCCCTTAAAACAACTTACCATGAAGTTATTTTTAGATAACAGTTGCTAATATTTGCCAATTTATGTGTATTTATAATTCTTTTCTTTTAAAAAATAAATAAATTTATACTTGGCAACTATGGACTTATTTATCACTACAATATGAAAACTTATTTTCAATACTTTATTTATCTAATTTGGACTTGGGATAAATCACCATGACTCAGTTTTGTGGATGTTAGTATGAACTTTAATCAAATCTCTTTTATGTCAACTCGGTCAACTAGAACGTTTCATGGTTTTGTCTTTATGACAGAGATCAGGCACTATAAAAGTTCAATTACAATTTTATTTTCTGTACAACTAAATTTCTGGTCTTCAGAAGCTTTTTCCACTGTAACTAACACTGTTATCTGGAACTCAAGTACAGATCTACTACATGTAGATGCCACTAATAGAGTTCAAGGGTATCAATGAACACATTTTTTGGATGAAAATATTTTGGATCAAGCAGACATGTTCTCTACTTTCTTTAAATTAATCTGATACTGTATCACAGCAAAAAATCTGATTCTGTATCAGGTGAGATGTGCCTGAACAAACTCTGATTTGACATTTCCCTGGTAGAATGCTACATTTTCACAAGAGTGATACAAGTTTGTCTTATCATTACAGAATGCAAGATTTTGAAATAGGATTAAAAAAAAAAACACTCACTTTTGGCTGCAGCTCGTCTGGACTTTCTTATTCTGATTCCCGACGTGCACTGCATACATCGCCATGTTTGTCTAGTGGAGAAAGACGTACAAAGGTCAAAGTTCACAGTTTTATGCCACTAAGCTAAGGTAATATCCGGCCCTTAGTGAATGCCATGCATTGGCATGAGATGGATTTGAACCCAGCACCCACTTTGTCAAAACAATAAAATATACATAAACTTCAGGAAAAATCCAACAAATTTAATTTACATTCATTGCAAATGAAGTTTGTTAACTTAAAAATATCTTGCGAATACAATTCCTGTTTTAAATTATGGCTTATGAATGTTCCTGGTTATTTGTCATCATGTCAGTGGCAAGCATATGAAATACTGGATTTGGTTCTGTTTCAATAATACTGGATTTGGTTCTGTTTCAATACCTCAGAAACTGATTGTGGATTCTGGAACAGGTCCGACCACTAATGCTTCATTTATAAAATTAAGAAATTATTTTTTACATTTTTAGAAATTGTTTTATAGCCAGTTATCAGTTGTGTCTGGAAAACCACCAGCTAATTTTAGACAAATTAAAACCCACTGGAACTCTTGTGGAAAAAAACTACTGATTTGCACTAATTGTAATCCATTTCAAACCCAGTGTACATTACCTGGGCTCTCTCCTGAGTGGGGGTTCATGACAGTCCAGATGGAATGCAGACGGACAGGTGGCACAGAAGATCAGCTTGTCCTCACCACTACACACAATACATTGAGTGTCATGCTGGATTTCTTCCTCACTCTCCTCGTCTGAAACCTGATTGGATGCTGGCTCAATGCGCTTGGTGACACGAGATCGGCGCCGCTGATCTGTGGGCTGTACAAATAAAAAGTTCGAGAACTTGTACTCAGTCTGGTGTTACCAACAGTGTATGAACTACCTGCTGAAAGTCAGATGGCCAGCAGGGCCATTACCTTTTCACTTTTTATGCCCCATTGTGAAATTTAAATAGCCCAATAAAATTAAATTTTAAATCTCTTTATTTTCTGCATTTTATTATTTTTTTTACATATTGATAAAAATCTTATTTCCAAATCTTTAAAAAACGAAGACGTCCCACGTACTAGCGTGTTTGCAATCGAAACGTTACCATCGGAAAGCAGAAATTCAGCGAAGTTCTCTAGATTTTAAAATGTTTCAAGTATTTTGACTGGCTGTCGTACATTTTTTTCTTCACGTTCAATCAGGAACCAGAGCATTAAAGTTTCATTTTGTTTCGACTCCACACGTTGTCGCTAGAATTAATGGCCAGCCGGGCTACACATTTGTGAAAAAAGATGGCCCGGAGCAGAACTTAGTAGTTCCTGGCCACCAGGCCCACACAGTTTCGAACACTGGTTACCAACCCCATAAATAAAGGACAATTAACATGGAAAAACATCTTGTATTTTTGGAAATTTGTAGAAATGGTTTTTATATTTCACAATTCATTAATGAAAACAAACATGGTC
This sequence comes from Sabellastarte sp. h YS-2021, assembly GCA_964017235.1. Taxonomy (NCBI): domain Eukaryota; kingdom Metazoa; phylum Annelida; class Polychaeta; order Sabellida; family Sabellidae; genus Sabellastarte; species Sabellastarte sp. h YS-2021. The sequence goes on from OZ024934.1 coordinate 91,342,359, forward strand.
AAAATAGATCAGACAAATCTGAAATGTTATTGAATCTTTACTGCAGATCCACATCTTATACCAAGGAGATTGCAAAGCATTCACATTTTCAAATCCAAAGCTATGCTGACAGAGTTTTCAGTGGCTTGGATTTGCCTACACTTGGCAGCATTCACCATGATGAGCTGGAACGTATTTAAATCACACACTTTTTCACCAAGGGAATAATGCTGGTATTGTTTATCGATATTGAAATATTTATCAATTCTAGGCAAGTATGCTGATATCGATACTGCAGGGTACAATATCGGAATGTAGTACTAAATAGATGCATCTCTGTTGTCTTAATTAATGTAAAGAACAAAATTTGAAAATTATGTTGATTTTCATATCATTTTAGGTGACTTTTACTTAAAGCGACAAGGGAACTGCCATATTTGTTTACGTTTCGGGACACTACTAAACCTCCCAAAAGAGTTTGGAAGGTATCCACAAGGAAAGCATCTCATGCCCCAATATTTCAATATCCATCGATATGGAAGGTAAAAATATGGTTTGATATCGATATACATATTTTTATTTGATACCAACACTACAAGGGAACATTTTGAACTCTATTGAAATTTACCCACTTTGAGATATCGATCCAGTTCATATGAATCCTTACACTAAAAAAAAAAAAAAAATACTCTGTACAAATTACTCAGATATTGGACATCTGGCTGTGGAGTTTGAGGTGTCTGACAAAATATCTATGGAGAAAGCCTTTGTTACTCACAGTGCACGCTGCACAGAACCAGTCACCTTTCGGTACTTCATCCAGGCGTGGTCTGAGGCAGTACATATGATACGCCTTATTACAGTCGTCACAGAGCAGTAAGGCCGAGTCATCACCCTTCTTCAGACAGATCTTGCACTTCTGTAACAGAAATATATACTCAACAGTTCACCATAGAGCTGTAACGGGCATTAATTTTGCTTTATTACCGTTATCCCACTCTAAATGATTTCTCCTTTATCAGATTTTGCCTGATTTTTTTTTTTTTTTTTTTTTTTTGGAAAGAGACTCATTTGGATTCTATGAATGCAATATCACACATTTTCACTTTATATTTATTGTAAATGAAGTTTGATCTTACAACTGAATCTCCGGGCATGAGGAAACCAGTTCGGTTTCACTAGCTTCGAATGTAATCACCTGGAGACAGGCTATTGTGGTTCATAGGTTAAGGTTTACATGAAAGTCAGACTGGAATACTTTCAGCTGGGAATGAGAAATGGTAATGGTATTGCAGTAGAAAAGATTTTATTACAATACTGTTACAAATTTTTTTGACTAGCATGTCTAACCATTTCTTCCCAATATGTTTGCATATTCTCATGCTTTTCCTTATTTTGATGAGATTGTTTTTCATGGGCCGTTTTTTTATTAACTCCACTTTCTGAAATTAGACCAAATTGATTGAGTCAACACTAGTACAAAACTTTTTGGGTTTTGCCTGGTAATGTATAGGTGTGATACTAGATGCCACCATCTCATCCCTAATTTTATGGCAGACTGTTTGTACAATATACTTGGCACTGAGCATTTCTGTAAAAATTTTGTCAACTAAAAATTGCTAATTTCAGATGACTGAAGGTTAAAGGATGGCTTTCCTGTAAAATGGTAAAGAAGAACAAATGTTTCTTTGAAATTTGGTCAAATACTCAAAACTAGGACATCATCAAATATGTCAGTATTGGGTAAACAAAAATACTTAACAAACCTGATAGTTATTTGATATTATGACAAAATAACTGTGCTTGAGTCCTGACGGTTACCTATAAAAGTTATAAAATACCAGCTCAAAGTTCAGTGACTTGAAACTGACTGCATATCAACTAATTACATGGCCTTGCATAATCGGAGTGGGAATTAATGCTTTCTATTCAGTCCTAGTAGAGACTTGGTGCAAATGAAATAAATGCCAAGTGACCAGAGTCAACACCTGACTTAATGGAAAAAGTGACAAAATATTTAAGCTTGAATATATGACAAGTTTACAAGGAGATGTCAAGTTAACATTACACACACCACACAAAAAATCTAAAGAGGGCCATTAATTTATCATTGGGGCAAATAGATTATTTTCATAAGACCCATACAGGCTAATGTCCTTATTCAGATGTAAAATCAATAAAAGATTGCTGAAACCCCAGCTAATGACTCGAATATATTTAAATGGAAAACTAGCCTTACTAACGGCTTCATTTTCTGATGGCTATTTCTATGTACAGTTGAGTGCCTTCCAACTAATCTTCCCTTTTCCTTTAAGTAGACGTAAATATCCAATCATTTAAAGCACTTTTCCATTGACATTTAGTCATTTTCTCTTATCCAAAATTCTTGATTATGTACACATATTTATTTGGTCCAATCTGATCCAATTTAACAAGGATCTATTGTATATAGGCAACTATTTTAAACTTAAATTGAATTTATTAATCAATCATAAACAGAGCAGGAAAAGTGGCTTGAAATATAAAAGGCTAAACATTTTCAGAACGATAAAACTGAAGTAAGAATTCACTTTGCTTTTGTGATAATTAATGACGACAACTGCTGGGTTTGGATAAATTATCAAGTTTTATAGTACAGTATCAGTAAAGATCATTAAAATTTATTATTTTTGAGGAACCATCACAAAAAGTTTTTCCACTAAACCTAGTTTCCAAATTTAAGGTTCAAAAGTAAAGTAAGCAAACCCTTAATTTTCCTCCTGGATTGTATATGACTCATTATTTGGACCTTTTTTTGATAAAAACATACTACCTGCAGACCAATTTGCAGGCATTTTGAACCACAATCTAGGCTAACAGGAGAGGGAGGTATCTGTGGTAAAATGAGGGCATTTTGATTGCTCAAAAATAAAACCCTGTACCAACAGGTATTGAGAGAGATTTGATGACTCTCTCAAGTGCTAGTGTCAAGGAACAATTGGATCATCAGCTAAAGCAAATAACCCACTAATTAACAGTGTACACTGTAGATTGAAACAGACATCCCCCCCCCCCCCCCCCCCCCCCACCAAAAAAAAAAAAAAAAAAAAAAAAATTGCGAAAACCAACTGATGTTTTCTCATTTAACATTGAATTTTAATATATTTTTTAACACTGTATAAAAGTTTCAATTGGGTTTATGCCCCTCTTTATTACCATCAGTACTATTTTGTACATGCTGTGATCAGCTGGATTTGAACCCACGACTGCCAAGTTAAGAAGTACGAGATCACTTGGTAATAAACAGGACACTGTGAACCAATTCAGCTAGCCAAACAAATGTACTTCTTGTTTCACTGCTTGACTGGTTACCATGAAAAAATGGTTTGACTCTATCCTTATGGAGAAAAAAAATTAAAATACAATAGAATTTGAAGAGGCTAGGTTAATATATCTATTTAACTAGAAAAGTAGCAATTGCAGAAAACAGTAAACTGCAATACTGAAACCCCCTTCTAACTGAAAAGACCCGATATTCACTTCTATTTAAAAAGACAAGTGTGCTCAAAGTAGGTCTACTCAATGGAACTGGACTTATTTTAAAAAAAAAAAAAGGAAAAAAAGGGTATTTTTTACAGTCGTTAAAATGGATATTTTTTATCTCGATTCATTTTTAAAAGGGGTTTTTGCTTTTTCAATTCTTTATCACTTATTACAAGAAACAATTCATTTGTTGTCAATATTTAAATAATGACACCACTGCACTACATTCCTGAATTATTCACAAGTTGTACTTTACCAAATGACAGCTCACAATATCCTGACTAATAATTGATAGGTAAAGCTAATATTATGATTTCCAGTAGAAACTCTGACAAATAGTTTCCTTAGTAACATAGGCCATACAGTACACTTGTACACACAAGGAAGCTAAAAACAAATACTAGCTTATGTTGAAATTTATTTACACAATTTATAATTGAGTGATTAATCAGTATCACTAATATACAGGAGTAACATATGTTACATTAGGAAAACAGAAAAATTGCGTCCTCTGTAAATTCTGAAGCACATATTCACTAAGTATAGTGGTATACTGTGTTTGTCTTTTGTCTTTTCAGAGTTATGAATACTGAACAAATTAAGAAACAGCATTTAAAAAAAAAACAAAAAACAACTTATACCATAAAACTGCTTTGCTTGGAATGAAAAAGTAATTGAACACACTTGGGTCATGTGACTGCTGATGATATTCATAAACTTAAAATTGATTGGGTTCTGTATAAAAAAACCTCCCAAAACCCCAAGGGGTATAGTCATTATTCGGCTATCTCCAAGGTAAAGGTTTTTACATGTTTCATTTGATATCAAGTCTCATGGCAGGTTATAAGGATGGAGGACAGCAGTGCATACAAGAAGGAAGTTTATTGAGATTTTACACTTTAAATCTTCCATAAGCTTGAGGCCAGAGCCAATGAAAGAGGCTGGCAGAATAAAACCTGAAACTGAGTAGAACTGACTTGAGTTTTTTTTTGTTTTTTTGGGGGGTGGGGTGGGGGCAGTCTCAAAGAGACATAATATACTGCTTTTATACAAAAACCTAATCAAGCTCCCTTTACAATAAAAAGAAAACTGTGTTGCTAATCTTCCCTTTACAGTTAATCCAATTTTATATAATACCTAACTTTTATTGTTTATTTCTTGAAATACAAATTCTGCCTGATTCAAAGAACCAGACATTAAAGCCTGTATTTTTGAAAACTTTCTTCATATACGGTATTCAGAGCAGATTACTTTTCCTCAATCATTCCCAGTAAACTATACACAGATTTCCATAATCCGGAGCCCACTATTTACAGGAGGGTTTGAGAATTACAATTACTCAGTCTAAATCCATGGTGATCAAAGTGTGTAGACGAGTAAACTGTTGGCAATCTCGCTAAATCTGTTATGAATAGCAGTGAATAACACTCATAACTTCACAAGGCTTCTGAATGGTGGAAAACGAACATACCGATAATTCTCTTTGTTATGTTTAACTTTGAAGTAAAGAAAATATTACAAGTTACAACATTATGTAGACATTTTGGGTTGTCTAAATAAAATATTTATGTTAACATTTATATTTTTTTTTTTTATCTATTTTTGTGAAAAAGTATTATTTAAAGTGGTCATAAAATAATCCAAAGACTGGTACAATGCATCCATGTTTTGCAATTATTGAAGTCTCCTCCTATAAGTTTTATTTTTCATTTGGGGGATGAATGGGAACAAGGAGCACTACAGTGATCAAAGTCTGAAAATCTGCAGAAAATAGGAGGCAAATGTTACAGGAAATAAATAAATAAAGATTCTTCACATTATTTTCATGGTGTAAAGTTTGTAAATACGCCGTTATATATTTTTAATGATTTTTATTTTTGATTTTGCTTCAAATACTGTACAACTCTTGCAAAATTGGTTCCTGAGTGATATATTTCTGGTGACTATGTAACTATAATCTAATTTTAATAATTAATTTTTAACTTTTAAAGGTTAAAGTTGGGATTTTATGTCCCATTCAACAGCCAGTACCACATTGGAACAGGTCCTCAGCATTGTCATTTGTGGGACTTGAACCCACACAGGTGACAGCCTGTGATTAAATGCCAAACTTGCTAACCACTAGGCCACTGAGGACCTGTTTTTAACTTCCAAAAGACAGCCTCTATAATCCATCCTTCTATTTTGCAAACATTTGATTTTACAAACTAATTTCCACTCCCAAATTTGTTTTAGATTATTTAATTTTTCTACTTTAAAAACCTTCTTTTACTTAGACCAAATCTTACTCTGCAATTTTGGATTATAAAGGGTGCACTATATTTCTCTATATTTATCTGTGTGGTCTTAATCTAAGTCCTAAACCCTGCCAGATTTCTGGAATATTTTTCAACCCATACAAAAATAACAGCAGATATTCCTTAATCCTATGATGAAAAGCATTTTTTTTCACTTAGAAGTCCAGTTATTTATTGTCAGGATATTCAATTGGTCATTGAAAGACTTATGTGTGATATTTCTTTTACAAAGAACTATTTTCTGTACATCAAAAGTATGGTAAATCCTCAGGCACAGAAGTTCCGGTCAGATATGTGTTTTGTTTATGATAAATTATCAATCACTCGACTTTCTTCAATAAACTGGTTTGTCTTTTGAACTGTACCGTCCTCTCAAAAACTTCTAAAAGTTTCATATCAAAATACACTCGAGGGCCTGAGCATTCAATCTCTTTTTACCCAATAATAACATCAAGAGGGGGAAAAACTTTTGGATATTTCAGAAGAAAGATACTCACAGAAATTTAGGGGGTATTATTGAGAAGAAATATCTCATTAGGTTCTATTTCTATAGGGTTTACCAAGCCACTGTTGTATGACATAAGAGTCAAAACTATGGACCAGAAGAAGACTTGCAAATGAGGCCCTCTTGTACACAAGAGGCTAAAGGGCCATATATAGTTTTGAAGAGAAATGAACACTCACAGAAACATTAAAATGCCATTGGAGAAATACCGGACTAAAGCCTATTGGAAAACTTGAGGGAGGGGTGGAGAGGGGGGCATATTTTTTCTGTGAATGGGACATTGCTCAGTAAGATTAGAGTAAATCTGGGAGAGCCTATTGAATGACATTCTTTTACAGAGATTTGTGTGCTTGTTTGTGTGTGTGGGAGTGTGTGTGAATATGGCTCTGACATATAAAAGTCAGGGACTTCAGTCAGGAGCTGTTCAGTCCAGTTTCAACATGTTAACAGCGCAGTCCAATAACAGTGAGTTTTTCTCCGAGGAGTTCTATCCTGAACTTAAGGTAAGTCAATATACATAAATAACACTTATAGATTTTTTGCATTAGTGTATACCAATAATTGTGTCTGTTTTAACCTGTTTGTGTTTTTATATATATACCTCATAGTTATCTATATGTCTATGAATTATTAATATATAGAACTATTAAGAACTTAAGAAGTTGTTTGGAATATTAATAATGTACATACGTTACTTTACATGTGTTTTTGGTTTTGTTTACAATATACATATACTATTGATTATTGATTGATTGGGCAAACTCTAAATAGTTCTTTGACTAGTCACTGCAGATGTATATTTAACATTTACTTAACTTATAAGTTATACCAGTATATTTACTATTGGTACAATATAGTACTGAAACCATACTTCAGTGACAAGGTATTGGAGAACTTATATTTGCTTTGGTAAAGTCTCATACCTCCAGGACAAGGAAAACTTACTTCTACTTATCCAGGTTTCTCAGATAACATTATCTTTAAACTACCAGATATTTAACTTAAAATTGAATTTGTTAATTACTTAAAATTGAATTTGTTAATTAATTAATGTTCTACTTCAAGAGATTAAACTGTATAATGTAATATTTAATGGAAGCAGAGGAAGCATGATGCATGTAAGGGATATTGATAAAATATTCATTGACATCCTGTGTACATTTTTTCATACAATGTTGAATTTGACAAAAGTGTGACATTCCAGTTAATTGATAAGGGCACTGCTGGCTTTATGTATGATCACTTAATTTTGTCACTAAACAATAAGGTAGTCTGGAATACCAAAAGAGTTCAAACAGGGACAGCAGCAACAATGTGCAAAATGTTTCAACCTGATTAAACACTGAATTAAGGGACATGCAAATGGTCTATTCTTGTTTTTGGTAATTTATGTATCTTTTGCAAGATAATTTTGCTTCATTTCTTTAAAAAAACAGTGCATGATATTCATTTATTTAAAAAAGAAGTACAAGTTCCTACAAATTGAATAGTGATGCAAAAAATAGATATTTACTTGCATACATTTTTTTCTTTCAAATTTTTATATAGTTGTAGTCCAATGAATATCTAAAAATGCCTAATTCTATAAAATAATTTTATAGCAAGGTTTACTGGTTATTATATATTACAAAGTTATTAAACTCTTGTTATGAAGTACCAACATTTGCACATACATCACAGATTCCAATGTGTGTAGCACAGCTGTAAGAAAACCTTACGGTACTTTAAATTCTTTTCATGCAAACTACTGAGAATATGAGGATATCCAAATAATACGTCAGAGATAAGACAAACACAATACACTCAAAGCCCACAGTAAGGCATATTCAATCGTTATTCACTTTCAAGAATTAGATCAATATTTACATGTGTACATAATGGGTTAAACTTATTACCTGATCAGTTTGTAAACCTGTCCAGACAGCTTTCACTGATTAGAACACAGGCTTCAGGTGAAACACTAGCTTGTAAGTAATTTATAATATCTACTGGACTGGTGGCATATGAATTTTATAACAACTTTACAATGTGGAGATTGTTTTTGATGATATCTTAAAACTATGAGATTTGTATCCTGTTAGAGGTTATATTTAAAGACCTGGAAGTGAGTCTAGGGACAACTACTCAGCAGTTATGATGTACAATAAGACTGTAGTTATGTGACTTGCTCAACTCATAAATTATAAAACACTGTTGACATTGCCTCAATTGTCTTTTATATTTTTAAATTTAATGTGGAGACCTAGATATACACAGGTATAATCAGAGGCAGTTTTGAAGTCTCAGTATCAAAAACTCCTGTATATTGACAGGTTTAAATAAGGCATACCCAAAACCAAAGGCTGTAAATATGGGAGGCTCTAGTTTTTTAGTGCCACTGTACATGTACAATGGTAATTCTGTCACCTAACCTACTCTTATCGTAGCAATAGACTCTATTCTAAGTATTCTAAATATGTAATTTATCGTCTGTATTTTACCAGTCTCCTATTATATGAACTTTCTGTGATCGAAACACACTCTTACTGTCCCTGCATAGTCAGGTAATAAAGGCTGTACCTATGTGACCCCTTTTCAGTCAAATTATAGCCTGGGAGTCTGAGTAGGCATCGATTTAAACCATGTACATGTATTTAAAATGTAAATATAGTGCCAAAAATCTAGGTATTATAACCTTATAATACACTAGGTGTCTTCCCTCAGCGCTTAATTTAAAACCAGGTTATATTTTAGAATGTTACCATATTTCCATTTTGAGATTTGAGTTTAATGGTTTTAAGCATATTTTATAGAACTGACTCTGTAACAAGTAGAACCGTGCAAGCAAAATTTTGGTACAAAATTAATACAACTTAGAACCAGTGGAAATTCCAGCATGAGAAACTGCTATAAAGATGTAGACATAACTGAAATTGGGATTTTACATTCAATTCAACAGTCAGGGTCATATTGTGACAGGTTCTCAGCAATATGGGAGTCGAACCCACACACGGGTGACAACCTGTAATTAGATGCCAAACCTGATAACCCACTAGGCCAAGATGACCTGTAGACATAACTAGAGTCTTGTCGATTTCGGGACTTCTAGTTATGCAGGGTCTACGATGATACTATACCATCAATTCTGAAAATGTAACATACTACTAGTTAAATGATTACATCACTTCAGGTCTATGTGATAGTGTAAAATAACTGGGATATTATCCTGTGGATATTTGAGGTTATAACTATACAGGGTCAACTATAACCACTATATGATGAGCCACAAATGTACGGAAACACCAGAACCCCACCACAGAAAAAATGGCCAATTGGCATGCTAATTTTGGCTTTCAATGATAAAACATGGGACTGTTTAAGATACTGTGGAACCTTAATTAAATGTTATCTCCGGGTTCACAGTGTTTCTTGAATTTCTCAGGTGTTTGAGGAGCAGTCATGGTTCCAGCCCATCCACCCTCCAGCTGCCAGTCACAGTGCAGTCATGACTACAGGCCCCGCCTTAGTCAAACAGGCCCAGATACAAGTGACCTCCTGCACACAAAACCCAGGCCTGAGTCCAAGCAGCGAGAGGTGAGATCACACATCAATATACAGCAATATTATTATTAAGTTTCCTCAATTTCTATATTGTTACTAAGGTGATAATACAATTAATAATAATTAATAAGTGACTAACAGTATATTTTAAAAATACTGTAGTTATCATAACTGTATATTTTTTAATCATCATTATAACTTAACTAAAATTTTGTCTCTAATTTGTGATAAATTTAAATAGCTATTGTATACATATATTAACAAAAAAATTTCTTTGGCTAGATAAGGCAATGGTATCTGCGGATGATATATTCCATAGCATTATATGGAACTTGAAGAATAATTGAAACGCAAAGTTATCGAGTTTACTTTGCATCTCAACCCCTGTACTAATAGAATTTATCTTTCATCTACTATAGCTGCAGCTCCACATCGAGTGTGTATGACCAGCGTTCTCCCACCAGAAGTATGTCCTCTGTGTGTTCATCCACCACCAGTGGGGTTTACAGCTCACCCACACAGACTGTCCCATCAAACATCCCCTACTGTGGTCAGTACGACTTCCAGATGGCCTTTGAGACCCAGACCAAAGAGACCAAGTCTATCACCTGGACCTACTCCCAGGTCAGTGTGCAAGAAAATGCAAAGGCCTCATTTAAGTACAGCTATACTAAGTATAATTATGTTATGAGTAGATGGAAAGGAAGTTTAACACTGTTTAGTAAAGTCTTAAGGGACAAGATGACTAACTTAAGGACTAAACCAAGCATATCAGACAACATTGAGAAATTCAATGAAAATGACCATCTAACAACCCGGTATTTATCTCTGCCTTAAAACTAAGTTAAAAGGGAATTCCAACTGAAAGGATTTGACTTATCTGGTCAAGTACATATCACTGAAACTTTATCAGCGGAAGGTTGTTTGAGTTAGACAGGTCAAACTTTCCAAACTTTCAACAAACTATGATAAAAGAACAAACCAGGTTTGTTTCTAACTAGTAAATGAAGGGAGTTAATTGCTTGACTACTACTTTGAAATGTGACAATGGACCTTTTAATGAATCCCATTTTCATTACTTGAAATGGTAGAACATAAAATATCAAGAAAAATAGTACTTTAAGTTAACAGAACAAAACTTCAATTCCATTCCAAATATTTTTAAGCATTTTAACATGGGTTGGATGAGTATACACGGTTAATGTAAATCACTGCTCTTGTCAGCCAAGTTCTAAAGTACTACATTTAGTTGAGCAATGGCAAAAAGCTTCTCACTTAATTTGCATCGAATATGACGGAAGACAAATATTCAAAATATTTTTCTTTTTCTCCAGGCTTTGAAGAAGTTGTATGTACGTATGGCAACTAGCTGTCCAATCCGCTTTAAGACAGCATACCAGCCACCGCAGGGCACAGTGATCAGAGCCATGCCAATCTATGTGAAACCAGAGCATGTACAGGACATTGTGCGGAGGTGTCCCAACCACGCCACATCCAAGGAGTTCAATGAACAACACCATGCACCCTCACACCTGGTCAGGTGTGAACATGGCATGGCAGAGTACACAGAGGATTCCTACACAGGTGAGCATTTTGTACATACTGACAAAGTCAAAGTTGTGGTTTTTTGTCCAGTTCAACAGCCAGGGTCATATTGGGACAGGTCCTCAGCATTGTCACTTGCGGGGTTGTATGTACTGACAATCATTTGAATACATCACTACAGTAAAATTTACTGACTAGTTGCATAGCATAGCAGAATTTGCTGAAGATGTCTACAAAGGTGCACGAATGACTTATTTAGTTTGAACCTTGCTTTCAACTCAATTTTTAATCATATCCCTACAGTTAGGTCAAGGGGGTGGGGGAGTTGTACAGACAAGTTGTTACATATGTTGCTTTTCAAACTGCATCGATAATTACTAATAGCAATATGAAATCTGAACCCACGAGGTGACAACTGTGTCTGATTATCCCACTCCTATACTGATACATATGTAAATATAAGTTGTGAAAGGATTCAAGTTTGGCATAATTTGCCATATTCTCCCTCTGGATTTTTTTTCCAGTTGTATTTATTATTATTACTATTGTAAGTTTTTTATGTGTACTGCAGGTCGTCAGAGCGTTATTATACCCCATGAGCAACCGCAGGCGGGCTCTGAATGGGTGACCAACCTCTACCAGTTCATGTGTTTCTCCAGTTGTGTGGGAGGGCTCAACAGAAGACCCTTACAGGTAAACTTGAACATTTTAATTACTTAAATGTAGCTTTTATATTTATTTGGGGTTTTACGTTGCTTTCAATACTGTACATGTTATATCATGACGGGTAGTTGGAAGGGTAGAGAAAACCAGTACATACAGTTCGTCAGGGCTCTGTAAACTGCCGACTAACGGCAAGCAACTACCAGCTTTCCCACTTGAGGCCGTGCCGGGAACCGAACCCTGGCCTCAAAGGTGGGAGGCGAGAGTGTACCACTCTGCCACCATGGCCCCATGTAGCTTTATAAGCTACAAGCTTACCATGTGGGACTGAATGCTAACTCGGGAGGCCGCGGGACTCCAGCCAACGACCAAGAAAAATGGATGTTTGGATTTGGCAGAGTCCATGGTTTAGTATGTACCATAGCAGTGTCATTTGGTAATTCGTCCTTCTTCTCTTGTTGGCCGCCATATTGGAAAGACGTTTGAAATATCTCTCAATAATTTACTGTTTTCTCAGCACATACGTATTGTTGGATGTTATTCTTCAGTCATTTGTTTAATTTTATTGCACAGAACGTTCTGTAAAATTTTGGGAAGTTCAGGATAAGTATTGTTTGAGTATTTAATGTCTTTGTGAGTTTTCTGCATTTGTGTGAGAGGGCTCAACAGAAGACCCTTACAGATAAACCCTGCTCCTGCCTAAGCTTAATCTCATTTCTACTATACTCAAACCCTGCACCTTAGATTTATCTGTTGTCAGAAAAGTGTTGTCTGAAGTCATTTTATGAGAATCCCCCCCTCAGATCTTGATGCTAATGTGAAACTAAATAAGCTTTAATACAAGCACCTGTGAAACTGATTAAACTTATACTTATGCATGCAAATGCACAAAAAATACATAAAATGGAAAAGGCTTGTATTATTAATAGTCATAAATCTGAGTACCTCTGTACTTTCAACAACAACACAAAACTGAAAATGCTTGGACCCTCAGCAATTGTAACTTAATATGCTTGCATGGCCAGTATATCTTCCTGTAAATTTTTACACCCGTGATTTATCTGCAGGTGATTTTCACACTGGAACACGAGGGACAAGTGTTAGGCCGCCAGTCTGTTGAGGTGAGAATTTGTGCATGCCCTGGCCGCGACCGAAAAGCTGAGGAAAATGCCCTGTACCCAAACAGCAACGCCACAAACACAAAACAGTTCAGACGCTCATTCAGTGCATTAAGCTCAACAGTGTCCTCTGCGGGCAAAAAGCGGAAAATGGGAGGAGAGAATGAAGAGTTCACAATGGTGATTAAAGGCAGGGAGAATTTTGAGATCTTAAAGAAACTCAAGGATTCACTGGAACTGGCGAGTATAGTGACACCCGAGTTCCTTCAGAGTGTTCATTCCTCGACAACACAGAACAGCGGCAAAGTGCCTGCACTGGCACATACACAGTGAGGGAGGGCGGGAAGCAGGAGGCTCATCTTCCATGTTAGTATACATCCTCGGGTGGTATTCTTAAATCAGTGTGCCAAAATACCACCTCTCGCTTGACAGTGTCATCTCTAGTTTGAGAATACCACTTCCACTGTATACACATGCGAAAAAAACTGGTGTGTAACTTCACAATGTACTGAGTGCTGGCTACTGTTTTTATGGTCATTTTTTTTTTTTTATATTTTATTTTATTTATTTTTTTGAGGGGAGTGGGGTGTTAAATTTTTTTTTTCTAGGGGTTCAAATTTAGGCTGCTTTTTAAAAAGGCCTAGCTCTATGTAAATCTTTATAGACTAAACCTTAGTATAATGAATTATCAATTGAACATATTTTGCAAAAAGTAGATTTTCAAAAGGCCAAGAAAACTACTTGTAGCTTTTAATTAGGAATATCTGATAAAGGGGGTGGGGGTGGCTTCAATGGGGCCTCTCACAGCAGGCTATTTACCCATAATGATTTTACATATTTGGGTTTAATGTCACCGTCAACACACTGTGTAGGTTACAGCAAGACCAGCTGTTTTAAGAGCAGCGGATCCCACTAACCAGTACATATTGTTTGTTCGAGATTCTATGCTGTAAAACTGCTGGGCATCCGTAAACTTTTACCACCAACTTTCCCACACAGGGTGCAGGGTTTGAACCACAGACCTCAGAGGTGGGAGGCAAGTGTGTTATTGAGCCCCTAGTTACAGGTAATAGGAAATCGACTTTTATTTATAGGGGGGTTTGACAGTAGATAATCTACATTAAATAGGATTAGCCCCTGAAGAAGAAAATAACCAAAACAAAAAAAACCCCCAAAAATCCAACAGCTTAATATGTTAGCTGAATATCACTGCCAATTAGAATGTAGACCTTTTTAGTATATGTATTTTCTGTACAAGACAGAATGGATGTTTCGAATGACTCCATAGATTTGAAACATTTATGTCAAAATTCAACAATTGTATATTAGTGTGCTGCATAGAATATTTATTATTAATTAACAAAAGTAAAATTAGGGCTTTTTCTCACTTAAATTATATGTAAAACATATATTACCATATTAATTTAAATTTAATGTTAACCTTTATAATCAATTTTTTTATTTATTTTTTTTTATTGAATCATTCACTGTGATACTGACACTCCATCCAAATTATATATACCGTAGCCGCGCTCCGTAACGCTCATGCTTTTGAAAGCGCCCATCCACAATCTTACGTTATTGCTCAGATGTCGTTTCGAGGTAAACTGTCTCCATATAAACCCAATAATCGGTGAAATATTTTTAATTTACACTGTATATCAATTTTCAACAAAAGTTTCCTTATTTTAGCAATTATGACAACTTTTATTGCATCGAGATTTGTTTACCAACCGCATATTTTACTTCCAGTCGGTGTGTGCTAAAACGCGGTTTCCCTAAATTCGGGTTATTTTTTTCGAAACGCCCGGCTGGTTTTCATTGTCGTAAACGCCCAACCCCACCTTTCACAAATATTTGGTCACATTGCCCATGGGCGTTACAGAGCGCGGCTACGGTATATAGATAATTGATATAAATAAATATATATATATATATATTATATATTTTTATACACTTACAATATTTTAAGCAGAGATAAATGTGTTTGTACAGATAATTAGATTTAGTTTATAATATTCCTTTTTTTTCTGATCTGGAAATCAGGAATTTTGAGAATTAAACTTTAGATAACAGAAAGATTATTTATTAACAAAACAGAAGGACCTGTTCTGTGATATTTTCTGTCAATTTCTGATGACAATGCAATTTGCTTGCACACACAGGGTGAAGGTTGTAAAGAATGTGTGTATCTGTTGTACTTTTAATTTTTATTAAAGGGAATAGTTTTACTGTGTTCAAATACACTAACTATTGTGGTTCTAATACCAATCGTTGTTCAAATAGGAGTGTTCATTAAAATGTGTTTCCTTAAACTAGTTCATTAATGTGCTAGATAGAATAAGACATGTATTACTCAAACTGAGGACCCTGTCTCAATGGTGTTTAAAATTTCAAAGTTGGTTATGTTTTGAGTAAATTATAAAAAAGTGTACACTATTGCCACTTGGCTGGTAAATTAACTCGATTCAAATGAATATTTATATATCAATATATTTTTGTTTGTCTTGGTTATAAACTTGAGATTATCAAGGCTTTAAAACCATTCATAATGTACAATGTTGATTTAATGCTACTTAATATTGTCAAGGCATTTAAACCAAAGTCCCTACGTCTCTTTCCCCCAAAAAAAAACATGCCGTGTATGAGAAACAAAGAAGAATTTGGTTAATAATGCTGAGATTGACATGCACTTGAAACTATTGAGTTCTTGATAAGCTATTTACCTGATTTGTGGAGATGTGTTCACTACACTGTGAAGACACTATCAAAAGCTGGATTATTTATAAATCCCAATAGCCATGCTTCATTTATTATTTCATATAGTGAGATAGGAGAGGTGCTTTTCTTCCACACAAAAATCCTGGGAATAAATTATACATGGGAGTATTGTATGTTTTCTGCATGAATGGTGACAATACACACACAAGACTCTAGGCTAGAATTTAAAAGGAATCAGTGTTAGGATAAAACACATTAAATATTTACTTAATGTGTGCCACCCCGTAGAAATGATTATACATACAGACACTTTTGCACATATAAGTATTTCGGGTGCATTTAAGACATTGCATTAAATAGATTGTTGCTTTGCACAGATAGTTTTGCTTCTAGTTATGTACATCAAAAACCCAAGAATGTTGAAAAAGCATTTCAATTTTTTTTTTTTTTAAATGAGGTTTATGTCTGGTAGATCATGAAACTAAATGCAAACAGCTTGAGTTTCGACTTGAAAGATTGAGGGACAGAAAAGTGATTGTGTGGGTAAGTGTACATATCATATAGACACAAGAAATATACACAAACAATGACCCTAGATTTGTCCATAAATATACACAACTCTCCCTGAAATCTTTACCATTGGCCAAATTGCATGTCGATACTAACTAAATCACAAAAGCCAAATATTCACTGCATAACTTTTAAAAGCACAAGATGAGAAAAGCTAACTTGCTGATTTCTTACTTTCTAACAATCTAGCATGACTTAACCTATTAATTGTTACCCAGTTTCATTATTATCAAGAGCTTAAGGTGATCGGAACATATTTCTGATGAATCTTGTCTGGACTTGAATTAATCATATATCAAAAGGATAAGCCCTATCAAGTTTTCTGTCAATGGGAGGGGGTTGCCAATGAAGTGAACAGGAGACTACAGGACAGTAATAACCTGTTTACATTTCAGTCTTTTCAAGGTTGAGAGAAGCACACAAAACCACACTGGATTATTGACACTTGGGATAGATATGTCATTGATGCGTTCATTTCACACTTCTTCAGGGTTTAAATTCAATACATATTACATGACTGGGACCCTAGATTTATGCAAGAATTTCTGAAATGTGTTCATATTCCCTGTCACCCAATAATAACAACAGTAACCATAATGATAACTTAAATAATAAATTAATAAGCCCCTTAACTGATCAACTTAAACAAAGAATATCTGGTTTAAAGTTTAAAATGCCTTTTATATTCTATCACAAATTACTAGGTATCAAGTATACTCTGAGTAACAAAGGAAATAAAAAGAACAGACATTAATTTAAAAACAAACTATTTTATGTTATTTGGGTATGAAATAAGGTATTCCTAAGTCATTAATTAAGGTTTCTTATTTATTGATATCCATGCACCAATAAGTGTCACGATACAAAAGCGATTTATTGGGAGTTAGTGAAAGAATCTTACAACCTATTTCATTGAAAGACATAAATAATAAGTTCATTCAAGAGAGACCAGTGACTTACAATGATCAAATACCGACTCACAGGCTTACAGAGTTACTCACAATGTATTAATCTCAACGTGCTGGTGTGTACAGTGTAAAATGTTTAAAATTTGCGAAAACACGTGAAATTCACTGCTTGGGCTCACCCCTTTAAATAAAGCAACACTATCCAAAAGTTGAACCAATTTTACCAAAGACTAAATCAATGGACTACAATTATGAGAGAAAAAGAAGACATCTTTATGAAACTTGTCCATGATTCGAAGAAATATCAGAATGGTTTGTTGTGTGGTGAATTTCATACGCTGTGGCAAATGTTCACATTTATAGTTGTAAACATATTCTCATTCAGAGGCTTTTGTGTGGACCAGTATTTCATAACAAGTCAAACTACTGGTGTGTGATTAATATGTCCTAGGGGATTTAAATACTCTGGTAATATAACCAGAATATACAAAGTAAGAAAGAGACCTATGATTCCAATATTTGACATTTTCTTAAAGTTTTTAAAAAATATCTACACTGTAGCAAAATTTTTGACAAATATGTAAAATAATGTGCTTTCTTACTGTAATAGTATTAAAATAATATTCTCCTACTTTTCCCCATTATTTTTTTTCCCTTGACAGAAATTTCTCAAGATTTCTCAAGAGTCATTACAAATTTTGTCAGTCTTAGTTGTGCCTTAGACTATGCAGAGATTAAGCACTATTGCATGGCACATTATTAGATTAGATGGGTTTTAAATTAGGTGCACTGTAAATGCTTCTCTAGTTTTGTATTTTCAGAAGTTGTATTTTTTTTTATTGGAAACTGTTTACAAGTTCAGGAAA
Source organism: Sabellastarte sp. h YS-2021 (assembly GCA_964017235.1). Classification (NCBI taxonomy): domain Eukaryota; kingdom Metazoa; phylum Annelida; class Polychaeta; order Sabellida; family Sabellidae; genus Sabellastarte; species Sabellastarte sp. h YS-2021. The sequence continues at coordinate 91,360,593 of OZ024934.1, forward strand.
ATGTCTAATTTACTCCAGGTTGTGTTGGAACTTATGGTGTAATTAAATATAAAGGTACAAGCTTACTGCCATATCGTAATATTGATAGGACTGAAACAATGCCCTGAACCCCCCAAATGAAACCCAGACAATATTATGTGAAAAACTATAATAACTAATTAGTTGACCTTTGGTTAAATTTTCCACTTTCTTAATTTGGTGGATGTAAAAACAACAAAACTGGAGCAGCTAGTTTTGGGTTGGATTTCCTTTTTACCATTTGGTATACACTTTAAATGATACTCTAATGAAAACTGAGGACTGTTTTCTTATACTATACTCTCATTAGTAATTTACTTTGTACAATTTATGACTTGATTTTTTATGAGTACTTGAGTAATTTTTGTGGAGCTAAAAATCATGAAACCACTATTTAATAATGTATACATGTATTCACCACGGTTACCCTTTGGAATCTGCTGTCACTTTTTCCCCTCTTTTAACTAAATTGTTTAAGTACAAAATTTATAGTTTAACATAAAATCTCAAACTGAAGAAGTAACCTTACTGCAGCAAAAGGGTAACATTAAATTGTTTTGGCATAAAAAGGAGATAAAGATTACTGTAGAAAGATATAATGAAACAGGAAAGACTGCTATGACAACTTAAGAATTCACTCAATCTGTTGAGAGAATTGGACATTTAAGGTTAATATAAATCATATTTAACATAAAAAGCATTTCATTTACAAATGGAGTTCACTGTTAATGTTGTATGTTGTGTATTTGTGTGAGCTTATAGTTCGACTGTATTTTGTTACCGTTTTATACTTTTTTTGTCAGAGTACTATATATTTTCAAAACGTAGAAATGCTTTCTAATGCTTTGTCCCCATAAAGTCGAAATTCCAGGACCCATAACGCTTCTACTAAGGATAGGAAATCCAGAAACAAGGGTACAAGTCTTCCGACAACACCCTCCAAGTACCCACGCTTTATGGCGAAAAGAAAATTTGACTTAAGTTTTACATAAAAGGGCTTCCACTGAAATGTATGTAGTTTTCTACCTTTTCTAGTGCCGTCCAATTTACTTTGTATGTATATATGTAGCTTGTCATGAAAGATATTTGTAAATTATTTTTGATATTTTAGACTGAGTATTGACTATTCATTGTCAAAATATTAGCTAGCCTGATACAGATCAAGTAAAGCCATGTACTTTGATAGAAATCAGTGAAATGTTTCACTCTCACTCAATTCTCCACACTGCACAAGCTTTCTGTATTATATGAGGACATTATGTCGGCATCAGTGTAAATATTTTGCATAAAAGTCATAATGTCCTCAAATACAAGGACTAGTGGAATGTAATGGCCCCCAGTGGGTGGGTTCGGCCTAAAGTTTGTCATTTTACTGACTGTCAGTTTTGTGGCAATACGTGGCACTTCACTGAGCCGGGAAGGGGGGTGGGATGGGGTGTGTCCTAACATGATGTTACTTGTAGAAAGGGACATACATATTAGGGATGGGTCGGTAGCAAATGCAATCATATTCCAGGGGGAAAAAAAAAAGATGATGCATTTTAATTCTTCCCCCCCCCCCCCCCCCCCCCCCCCCCACCCACCCCCAAACAGGAATTGAAACTCATGAAACCAAAACATAACAATTTTCTCTTAATGTGCTCCCCAAAAATATACGCAACTGCTTAAAAGTATCGGATAAAAGTTAGCAATTTCTTCAGATTTGGGGTTAGTTTTAAGTATTTTACGTTTTCCTTCAATTTTATGTGTTGACATGGGTTACGGGGTTGTAAAACATTGTACAGAGTTTTTCAATAAAATACCCCCAATATGGAGATAACAGTGCTACTGACCCGTCCTTAGTAAAAACCCCAGCCTTTACATGTCAAGATAGTGTGCAGAAAAGAAACTTTAACAATAAAGTTGCACCATGTGAATACACCTCAAATAACACCTCTGAGTGTGGTGAATTTGGGTTTAGTGGAGAATTTTGCTGTCTTACTGTTTTTTGCTGTTGATTGTTTTTTCTTATTCAGTGTGAATCTGCTGCTTTAAATTGTACAAAACAACCTTTGTAAATGGTCTTTTTTGTGTGTTAACTTGTTTACATCTTGTGACTTATTGGCTAATAAACATGTACTTCTTGAAAAGCTTTATTCTTATGACTTTAGCATAACACATTTACACACGATCAAAATGGGATAAATTCATGTTTCACACAAGATTTCTGGGTTTCACTGGTACTGATGAGAGAAACTTGAAGACTTATAACTATATGAACACGATTGGACCTGAATATATTTACACAGCATCACACTTTATGGCTTAACACAACACCAATATCACCGATATAGCTGTAGTAAACATATTCTGTCATTAATGGCAATATTGCGATACTCATTTTAACGCAATTTAAATAGGGACTTTTGGTTACAATTTCAAAAATAGCATCAGAGATGCCCGTACCCCACAGCCTGGGGAAATAATTTTGACACCATGAGATGTAGAAGTAGTGTACAAACAGTACAAACATGCTGATACTTTCAGGGCACTGTCAGTTATATAAAGCTCCAAATAATGTTTAAGTAGAGAAAATAACATCCAAGAGAAAGAAAATGTATGTAAAGATAAAGTATTAAAACAAGACAATTCAATAGCAAGATGACAGCATTAATCAGTACACTAAAAATTACGAAGCTGTAAAACTTATTAATTGAAGAACAGCTGTCAATGGAAAAAGCACAATTATGTAAAAGTGCATATTATAATCAGTTCCAGCAATCCATATATCTTTGTCACAAGAGAAACATGTCTCAAATATGGCAGGTGAACACACTTTGGCAGAGCTAAAGTTAAAGGTCACACCATGATGCACACCTACACCCCCTAACCAATGTCCCTACCAAGTGTCAACCTTCTACACCTTATGGAAGCAAAGAAATAAACCCAGACAAGATTTTAAAACTCATGGTCACTATGACAAAGTCAAAGGTCAAATCAAGGTCACACCATGATGTCGCACACCTAAAACCACCAAGCAATGTCCCTACCAAGTATCAACTTCCTACACCTTACAGTTTCCAAGATATAGCCCAGACAAGATTTTATAGGTCAAGGTGACTACAGCAAGGTCAAATCAAGGTCACACATGATGTTGCACACCTACACCCCTTAAGCAATGTCCTTACCAAGTATCAACTTCCTACACCTTATGCTTTCCAAGATCTAGCCCGGACCATATTTATAGGTCAAGGTCAAATCAAGGTCACACCATGACGTTGCACATCTACAACCCCCAACCAATGTCCCTAGAAAGTATCAACTTCCTACACCTTACGGTTGCCGAGATATAGCCCGGACAAGATTTTATAGGTCAAGGTCACCATGGCAAGGTCAAAGGTCAAATCAAGGTCACAGCATAACGTTGCACACCTGCACCCCATTACCAATGTCCCTACCAAGTATCAACTTCCTACACCTTACAGTTTCTGAGATACAGCCCAGACAAACTTTTTCCCTCCGCCCGCCCGCCTGCCCATCCGGACACCATGGGTGAAAACAATATCCCGACAGCCCTTAAGGGCTGTGGGGTAAAAACTAGTCAGAAAGTAACGCAAAGTCTTCTGCAATACATCTCTGTTTTATTCTTCATATCCCTCCCACTGTACACAATTGTAAAGCTTGAATTCGATTGAATTCACGGACAATATAACAAGTGTAAAGTCTGTCAAATATGTTACCAACACTTGTACTCACCGCATTTTCCGCAGACATCTCCCACTTGATGCAGGAGTTGAGGATACCTAGTAACACGTGGAGACGGGACCAGGTGGTACAGTTGTCCACTGCGTCTCTCCACATCAGTTGACCTGAAACATCAAAGGTAAAAAAAAATTTAGATGACATGCAGATAAATCCCAACACTAACCTTTGTGAAACTGAAAACTCATTAACTTTTTATAAGTTTAAAGTTAAACCTGGACAGAGCTACCACCATCCCTAAGAGAAATTTTTTAAACTCCGACGCATGAGTAGTTTTATAGTAAGTTGAGATATTCAGGAGATTATGATTAGAACTAATGTGACAGGAGAGCTCCGCGTAGGTGTCGGACCATCCATTTTTAAGTACAAGCTCTAGTGAGGCTCGAGTTTCTCGGGATCACTATATTATTTTTGTCTCTGAACTTTCATGAAATGTGGTGTAGTGTGACGAGTATCTGTATCTTCACTGAAGTTAAGCGGCAATGGGCTACATTAGTACTGGCATGGGGGACTGCTTCAGTGTACTACTGCTGTCCCTGATAGCTTTGCGGCTCACACTAGTACACCAAAACCCCTTTCGGCCTCTTCTTTTTAAAAAAAAAATGTTGACCTCAATAAGGTTTAAATTTGAAATATTCAAGACATTGAGAGGATTATTTCATGTGTGCACACCATCTTGAAGCATGTTTATTGATTGATTTGTTATGTGGTTATTCTTCCAATATATGTCCCTATTATCTGGAAACCGTGGTGGAAAAGAAGTATTTCTTGAGGTTCAACTGATAATAAACCAACAGTTTTAGTCCATTAGTAATTAATGTTACTTACAAACAGGGTACATTTCTTCAAAAATAAAGTTCCCTTCATCATCAAATGTTCTCTCTTTCCTCTGAAAAACCTCCATAGTTTTCATAAAGCTGTGGATGCTGTTGACTTTGACTGGAAAAAAAAGATATAATATGTTCCAAAAGTACTACTCAATTTACAACAGTAACAGCATTATGAACATCAATTCACGAGAATGGTAATTATTCAACTTAAGTATCACTACAAAACTAGAAAAGGCTTTTGCTAACAAAAAGAGCGGCCTGGATGGAGACTTGAGTTAATAAAGCTGCTGTAGTTATGGTATGAGACTGTAAGGAGAAGGTAAGCTTTACTGTGTTTTGGTATCCAATGGAAAGTGGATGATCTAAAACTGTATCAGTTGCAGTATTAGACTGGAAGCATTATTAAGGCTTTTTCCATTCTTTCAAAACAGACAAGGCATTGTTACCACAAGGCTCTTCTTCCATGAAACTGAAGATAAATGTCCTGGTTTGAATTGTTTACCCCCAAAAAGATTTACTGTAGGCAAGTGATTCCTCTTTTGTCAGCAATGTGACAGTTGGTGAAATGGTCTGAGATCATGCACTGGTGAAATGTCATCTGGATTTTGCATGTCCTGCGATACCGAAGGTTGACCGTATTTCTTACCGCACGTACCATAAAATCAACATGCAGAGCTTTTGCGAGGATCTTGCAAACACTTCCTTTGTCACATCTCCTGCTAGCACGGCTGCTGACCTGTATGATCAGTATATTAGTGACCTTGGTGGCAAGTTAGACAGGCATGCACCATTGATTTGTCGAAGAGCTAAGAAAACACAGCTGGATGGCTGTCCGATTCATATTGTAGGGCCAAATCTATCAGGCGTCAATTTGAGCGCATGTGGCATAAGGATAGGTCTCAGTTGAGCAAAAGTAGATTGCGCAGATTGCCCGGTGCAATGCAATCATAAATAGAGACAAGGCTGAATACTACCGCACCATCATTAGTGATAACAGCCATGACCCAAAGAAGCTATGGTATACACTTCGTCATGTCCTCGATAAGGGTCAAGGGATGACTCTCCCTCCTCATCAGTCTGAGAAATCCTTGGCAAACAAATTTGCTTTCTTCTTTCATCAAAAAATCAAAAGGATTCGTGATATGTTCATAGCCTCTTCGACAGTAGTCATACCACCCATGTGTACACCTCCCAACCTACCTCGCTTTAATGAGGTCTCGGAGAACGAGGTACTAAAAATCATCAAAAATTCCCCTACATAATCATATCTTTTAGATCCAGTGCCTACTTTCCTTTTGAAAGATTGTGTGGAAATTTTACTTCCGTCAATTATAAAACTTGTCAATCTGTCATTAGCTGAGGGTGTATTTCCTCAAAAATTCAAGAAGGCGGTTGTCACTCCCCTCATTAAGAAAGCATCACTTCCAAATGAAGATTTGCAAAATTATCGACCAGTATCAGGACTATGTGTCATGTTAAAATTGGTGGAGTGGGTAGTTGTTAAACAGCTCATGCAACATATCAATAGTAACAATCTTGATAATCCTGGGCAATCTGCATACAAAAGTGGTCACTCCACGGAAACCGCCCTGCTGCATATCAAAAACGAGATCCATCTCTCACTATCACGGGGCGAGCTTACTGTATTGGTCTTACTGGATCTGTCAGCTGCGTTCGACACAATTGACCACACTCCTCTTCTTAATTGTCTTAAGTCATGGTTTGGTGTGTGCGGCACAGCCTTGAATTGGTTCACGTCCTATCTTAGCCACCGTTTCCAAGCAATTAAAATTGGGTCAACCCTCTTTGAATTGCATGAGTTGCTGTTTGGAGTGCCACAAGACGCAGTTCTTGGTCCTCTGCTGTTCTCCGTATACACCACTCCTTTGAGTAGGGTTATTGGAACGCATCCCAACATCAAATTCTACTTTTATGCAGACGACACACAGTTGTTTATTCATATGTCTCACAAAAATGCAGCCCTGGCTTTTGACAAACAGAATTCATGTCTTCTGGATGTCCAGAAATGGATGTCATCAAGTATGCTCAAATTACACCCTGACAAAACAGAGTTCATCATCTTTGGATCCCATGCTCAACTCAAGAAATGAGATCCCTATCTCCCAGTTAGGATATTTGGTAATTTTATGCATCCAGCAGTTGTTGTGAAAAACCTTGGTGTCTGGTTTGATGCTAATTTCTCCTTTGCTGATCATGTCCGCAATATCTGTAAGACATGCTTCATTCAAATTTGGGATCTTAGGCGGGTTAGAAAGCACTTAACTGATGAGGCTGCTATCCTGGCAGCCAATGCCTTGGTGACCAGTCGCCTTGATTACTGCAACTCTTTCTTCAGGAGTTTGTCCAGTCTCAACATGCACAAACTACAGTATATTCAAAACACACTTGGCTAGGATTGTTACAAACTGTAACAAATACACACGAGCATCTCGTATTCTCAAACGACTCCATTGGCTCCCAGTTGAATTTCTCTGTATCTTCAAAACTGACACTCTAGTTTACAAGTTTCTTCACAGTGGTCATCCCAGTTACTTTGGTCCTCTTTTGTCTACTCATTGTGGAAGACATAGTACAAGATATAACCATCCAGATAAAAGGTTCTTGGTGGTTCCTCAATTCTGTCCATCTGTACATAAATAAAAAAATCACTTTGGCCACAGCTTTGCTTTTGATGCTCCCACAGTTTGGAATCATTTGCCTGATGAGGTCCGTTCTGCCCAAACTCTGGCCTGTTTCAGGAAAAGGTTAAAATCGTATCTCTCTTCAAAAAGGCATTTCCAACTTAGCATACACTCTATCCGGCGTCTCTGTGGTACTGGACCTGGCAACGGCTATGGACAGATGATTTTTTTAAATTTGATTTTGGTGTTGCGCCTTAGAGTCTGCCTAGCAGAGATTAAGCGCTATAAAAGTACAGAATAGAATATCGCTTAATGAAAAGAAATAAATACATCTTGATATCCCTTATCAACTTTCAGTGTGCAGACACACACACACATACACCCACAGATGTTAACACACAAAGCACAGTGGGAACTCACCATCATTGAGTGGGACTTGCCATGAATCTGCCTCCAGATAGATATCACACAAAAGCAAATACAGAGTTGGAGGAGAAAAAACAGATAATAATAAAGATACACTGTAGTAAACTATAATTGGCTATAGATAGGGACATTCATATGTTGTATATCTTAGCATTTTATGCCTCTGAAAATTCATTGCTATTTAATATTTTTACAAGATAAATATGCTTAAGATAAAACAACTGTTTATGAGAAAGTGTTTTTTCCAATCATCTTATCCTCTGAAAGAAGTCAAGTCTATACATTTGACCAATTTACATAGTGTATGTGAATAAGTAGCTAGATCAACAACTCCTGCTACTAAACAAAAGCTGAATTAATTAAAGCTTTTTTGCCAAAAAGAAAAAGTCATATCCACATGTGGGATTTTTTTAATGTGCCTAAAATTGGGAATTTATATTATATGAACACTGATCAGCTGCAATATATTAATAACCACATCACTGCATGCTAAATACCTCATTTTTGCCTTTGAAGATGCCATAACTTCAAAAACACTAAGAGGTTAGCTTGCCAGATAACAGAAATTTTGTTTTAAGTATACATGTGGCAGGTGTGGTATTAAAAAGTCTTAAAATAAATGAGGTGCAGGAAAAACTATATATTTATTATGGCCAAAGTCTCTTAAATACAGGAATTTGAAATAAAAAGGTCATTTAGAAGTCTTCCTTAAACTTAATCAATGTGTCAAGTTGAAGTGATGTCATTGAACAGTAAGTCAGTTGGGAGCTGAAAACCCTCATTTTTACTTCAAGATGGCCATGACTGTGCTTGTATTGGGACACCAAGGTGGAAAGAAAATAAGAATGTCCCTATTTTCATCTTTAATAAGTGTACAAAATTTAACTGAGGTCAGCTGAACAATACAACAGCTGGAGATTAAAAACTCCATCATTTCACTGCAAGGTGGCCATAACTTCATTCATATTGGGACTTTAAGGCGACCATAAAATAAGAATGTCCCTTTTGTCATCCTTAAAAAGTGCATCAAGTTTAGCTCTGGTCAGTTGAACAATAAGATAGCTGGAGGCTGAAAACTTCCTAATTTCACAGCTTTATTCCAATTTTATGACTTTAGGGGGGCCATACCTCCAATTATAATATCAATTTAAGGTCACCATAAAGTCAGGATAATCCTTTGGTAATTCTTAATATATATGCCAAGTTTAGTGGAAAAACGTCAAAAATTAAATGAGCTGGAGGGCTAAAACCCTCTTTTATGACATTGAGGTGACCTTAAGATTGCAGATATAGGGCTAAAACTTCGGCATGTGAAAGATTATCAAAAAGTAGCTGAATAAGTTATTCCAACAAAACAACGAAATCCTGACCATTTTTGAGACATAGATCAAGTGCTCATTTTAAAAAGAAATTACAGAAATAAAACGTCTCCCATTGAGGCATCTATGGTCCGATTGATCAGAAAATCCTTTCCGACCTGCGGATTTAGGTCTAGAATGTACCTGATAAATTTTATAGCACAGGTGTGTTTTTTCCGAAACGCAATGACAGGGTATTTTTGCAAAATGCTTAAGGTTACCTAAAGTAAAGCTTAAGGTCTCCGCAAAGTATCCCAAAAATTTTCCCGCCCCTATAGTTTTAAAGAAAGATAAGAAGGAAAGAAAAATTTGAAAGCCCAAGAAGTTATTCAAGGGAGGCCATCATCCTGCAGTGGCGGTGGTGATCAGTCGAACTTACATGAAAACAAGTAAGCGCCCCTGACGGGCCTCTTAATTAGTGAATTTTCATTCCATTCATAAACCAAAGTGCCCCAATAGGGCAATGCGTCAGCTGACTTACAATAAAAGCCCAACAGATTCAAACTATCATTGTCACCAACACTTTAAAGTTACCAAATTCAAGTTTACCTGTGAAATTCTGATTTTAACTACGTCAGTTAAAAAGTATAATGATCTTAATACCTGATTACCATACATGTAGAAAGTAGTAAAATTTGGAAGCATTTAAATAAATACTCAAAACTCACAAAAAGACCAATCAATGTATTGCCTCACATGTCAGTGCCAGGGTTACTGACTGGTTAAGATTTCAATCTGTTACATCTTTTCTGTTAGTTTAAGGCAGGTATGCTTAATGACTTTGAGCACTGGAAATAAAAATCAATGGCCACACTTACCTATTTCACTCCGTGGCATAGTTTTCTTTAATTCTCCCATTCTAAACTTATCCAAAATATGGACTTCTGTTCTTTTAAGGCATTTTCCCTGAAAAAAGACAAACAATGCACACGTGTACAGTATAATCTCTATTGTCAGTACTGGCTTGGTGAGCAGGATTGTGTTTGGATTATAGGTGTGTAAAATAGTAGAGGCATTTTACTCTTACACAACAAAGGAATACAAAATTGGAGTCAAAACGAATTTATAAACTTTAATATTCAGATCAAAGAAGACCAGATAATGATGTATAACTGACTTATTGTAAAACCTATTGTTCATTAATCTAAATACACTCAAGTGAGAACTAGAGATTGCGTCTGGACATGGTTAAAGCGTGACAGAGTATTATGTCAAATGTGACCCCACCAAAAGATTCAGGGCACATGATTTTCCTTATCCAAAACCTGTACGATCAATAATAGGGGAGATATAGTCTATCATAGGTATCAAGTACCACATTCGACCTTGAAGGAGGGATCCAAGGTCAAATCTGACCCCACCAAAAGATTTGGTGCACATGATTTCCTATAGGTTGTCTTCACATCCAAAACCTCTACGACCAATAACAAGGGATATCTAAGCTATTATAGGTATGAAGAACCACATTTGACCTTGAAGGAGAGGTCCAAGGTCAAATCTGAAACCAGCAAAAGATTCGGGGCACACGATTTCCTTTAAGTTGTCTTCACATCCAAAACCTCTACAACCAATAATAAGGGAGATATTGGCTCCTTTAAGTTTGGTCACCTCAGATTTTCAAATTCGTTGCCATAGCAACCAACCAAATTGAACAAACTGGACCAAATGTTAGCCAGGCAAGATTTCATAGCAGGGAAAATATCTTGAAACCTTGGTAAGGATAGGTGCAACAGATTTCCATCCAGATTTACTCAATGGTGAACTGTCAAAGTAGCTAATACTCAGTTAGCTATGGACCTACAGCTCTGAAAATTTGCCATGACAGAGTACATTTAAAAGTACATGAACAACATATTTGACAACAAACCTCTAAATTTAATGGGTTTGCAGATATAAGTGATTTACTCAATGGTGAACTGTTGAGGTAGTTATTACTCAGTTAGCTATGGACCTACAGCTCTGAAAATTTGCCATGACACTGTGCATCAAAAAGTAGCTGAACAACATATTTGACAAAACTATTGTAACTCTAACAGTTATGAAGAAAAATATCATTTAGTCATTTTGGCCATGATTATCTGCCACTGTGGCCTAGTGGGTAACACACTTGTCTAGGAACTCAGAGGACGTGGGTTCAATCCCAGGTACAGGCAGATACATAGTGGCTCGGATGACCACTTAAAATGGCGGTCCTCTGTCATTGGGTCCTATCCCCAGTGGCAGGTGAAAGAACCTCAAGGACGTTGATAAATGGTCATCCTTGAGCCTCTATCTTCCAGTTAGGGGAATGTCAGTTACTTGTGAGTTGGGGCTGTACCTGTACAGTCGGATTGGTAAATAGCGCTTTGAGTCCTGTAGTATATGGAGATATTGCGCTGAGTATAAATACATACATAATAATAATAATAATAATAATAATAATTTTGGTCATGGTTGAAAGTAGGCAGCCTTGGCAGGCAAGAACCCCAGCCCGCAGGTACAGCTAAATGGCCAAGAACATTGAGATTTGGGAAAATCTTAGGAACAACTTGTGTTGTAACAAGTATAGAGAACCCAACACATATTCTACAAAAGATTCACAGGCCATGATTTCTTACAAGTAGTTTTCATATTTTGAAGCCAAAGCAACAATTATAAGGGAGATATAAGGCCTTTTTGATATGATGACCCTCCTATTTGGCATTAAAGATGTGATATGGCGGCCATTTTGTTTCCAAAACAAGGACACAATTACTCTTGGGCATGCTTTCATATCCATTTACATTTTGTGCAAAAGTGATGGAGCTAGCTGCAATATTTTAGGTTACAGAAAACATTAAAGATTTTAGAACAAACTTTAAGACCCGAAAATTTTAAAAGTGCTGCCATGGCAACAGTTGCCGCTGGATACCCACACCACAACCTAATCAGCTCTAGATCCTCTTGGGGTAAACATATCCTGAAAATTTGGTGAAAATCTATGCATGGGTTTAGGCTGTGGAATACCCCAAAATTTAAGACCTGGAAATCTTAATAGTGTTGCCATGGCAACAGTGGTAGCTGGATACCCCTCAAAACCAAATCAGCTCTAGATCCCCTTGGGGTAAACATATCCTGAAAATTTGGTGAAAATCCATACAGGGATTAAGGGTTAAGGCTGTGGAACAACCACAACTTTAAGACCCGAAAATCGTAAAAGTGTTGCCATGGCAACAGTTGTTACCGGATACCCACCAAAACCAAATCAGATCTAGATGCTCTTGGGGTAAACATAACCTGAAAATTTGGTGAAAATCTGTGCAGGGGATTAGTCTGTGGAACACCCAGAAACTTTAGGCCCACCACAAATGGCCTCGGTGAGGTACTTTGGCGGTCTGCGGATGACCTTCAATGAAGAGCTTCAAGGTCAAATTTCTACATGCTTACAGAGGACATATATATGTATTATATACACCAGCCATAGGATGATCTAACTTTCTGTATATGAGAAGTGGGCCAAAGTGTGAAAAAATGGCCCAAATCTAACCTTTAAGAGGCCAAAAGTGAAAGGTCAAGGTCACAAAACAATAGTATTTGTGGCATTGCCCATATATACCCACAGACCAAATTTGAAAGGTATAACTAAAATATTTTTTAAGTTATCGCGTCCAAAAAGAGGAAATCTCTGCGGCGGCACCATACTGAATCCTAAGTATCCCCGACTTTCGTCCAGGGATACAATTAACATTCAACTTTTGTATACATACAATAAAGGGCTGGGCTGTTATAAGTACTTAATGAGACAAACAATGATCAAAACATCACCAAATTATTCACAATGATCCCACATTACCATCACAATTAATCCACTGATGTATTATCAGTGTGCAAAGAATTGATGAACACGTATAACAAGCAATCAGTGCCCATGAATGGGCTCTGTGTCAGCTATGTGTTTTGAGTTTCACAGTAGAAGTGACAGAAGAAAAGGACACAAAAGTTGTGCCCTGGAAATTGTACTCAAAAAGAAAGTAACGAGGTAACTATTAAGGTGTAAAAAGTAGGTTAAAAACAAATTTAAAGAAAATACTGCAAATGCAATAGTTTTCGAGTTACAACTGATTTACTCAACAGTGGGAATCTCAAAGTAGCTCTTGATCAGCTATGCAATCAGTTAAAGGGCTTCAACTTTGATATGGTATAGCTCACGCAGAAGTATGTGAATAACATATTGAAAGAACTACTGTAAATGAAATAGTTTTCAAGTTACAACTAATTTACTCAACAGTGAGAACCTGAAAGTAGCTATTATTCAGCTATCCAAGGAGCTACAGGTCTGCAATTATACTATTTTACAGCTGACCCAAAAGTAGGTTAATAACTTATTCAAACAAAATACTGTAAATGAAATAGTTTACAAGTTACAACTGATAAATTCAACAGCGAAAATCTAAAAGTAGCTATTGCTCAGCTATGCCATGAGCTACAGGTCTACAATTTCACTATGTTATAGCTGACCCATAAGTACCTGAACAACATATTTAAACAGATTACACTAAATGCAATAGTTTTCAAGTTACATCTGATTTACTGAACAGACAGAAAACCTGAAAGTAGCTATTGCTCAGCTATGCCATGAGCTACAGGTCCGCAAATATTCACTATGTTAAAGCTGACCCAAAAGAAGGTGAACAACTAGACTTTCACTAAGTCCTTTTTTGTGTAATATATGACTACTGTATGACTTTTGAAGAAACAACCAGCCCTGACAAAAGGGACTATCAGAGACTATCCCCCATACTCCAGATTGCTTGTGGTATACTGAACTCCTGTAAGTTTCCAATTTAAATCTAACTGTTCTGGTTACTGATGGGTACAAATACAAAGACTTGGAGCAACATATTTATATAAAATACTTAAAATACAATATTTTTCAAGTTACAACTGATTTACTCAACAGTGAGAACCTGAGAATAGCTATTACACAGCTATGCCATGATGTCTGAGCTACTCATCTGCAATTTTACAATGTTATAGCTAATCCAAAAGTTGTTGAATAACATATTTAAAAAAAATCTCTAAATGAAATAGTTTTCAAGTTACAACTGATTAACTCAACAGAAAAAACCTCAAAGTAGCTATTGCTCAGCTATGCAATGAGCTACAAGTCTGCAACTATACTATGTTATAGCTGACCACAAAGTAGGTGAACAAGATATTTAAAGAAAATATTCTAAATGCAATAGTTTTCAAGTTACAACTGATTTACTCAACAGTGAGAACCTGAAAGTAGCTATTACTCAGCTATGCCATGACATACAGGTCTGCAATTTCACTATGTTATAGCTGAGCTAAAAATAGGTGAACAACATATTTAAACAAAATAAATTAAATGCAATAGTTTTCGAGTTACAACTGATTCACTCAACAGTGAGAACCTGACAGTAGCTATTGCTCAGCTATGCCATGACATACAGGTCTGCAATTTCACTATGTTATAGCACACCCAAAAGTAGGTGAACAACATATATACAGAAAATACTTTAAATGCAATATTTTGCAAGTTACAACTGATTTACTCAAAAGTGAGAACCTGAGAATAGCTATTACACAGCTATTCCATGAGCTACACATCTGCAATTTTACGATGTTATAGCTAATTCAAAAGTAGATGTATAACATATTTGAACAAAATACTTTAAATGCAACAGTTTTCAAGATACAAGCGATTTACTCAACGTGATAGCCTCAAAGTGGCTATTACTTGGCTATGCAATGAGCTATGGGTCTGCAATTTTACTATGTTATAGCTGACCCAAAAGTAGCTGAATAACATATTTATACAAAATTTTCTAAACGCAATAGTTTTTGAGTTATAAGTGATTTTACTCATTATGAAAGGTACTGAAAAATCAGAAAATAGCTATTACTTAGCTATTGGAATAGACACCCAAGTTACCCACCATGTTATAGCTATGGAAAAAGTAGCTGAACAACATATTTTAACAAAATGGTCTAAATGCAATAATTTTCAAGTTATAGGTGATTTAGTGTATGATTTCATGAATTTTAATGCATTAAAAATTATTTTAAAAATTCTTAAAATAATTAAAAAAGATCCAGCCTTGATACTCCCACAAGGGAATCTTCTAGTGGCCTAGTACATATATGCAAAATAAGAGAGAAATCCCTGCAATAGTCAATGAGAAAATAAGTGATTTAGTGCATGATTTTATGAATTTTAAGGCATTAAAAATTATTAAAAAAATTCATTAAAAAAATTAGGACAGATCCAGGGCTGATACTCACACAAGGGAATCTACTTGTGGCCAAGTACATATATACAAGATATGACAGAAATCCCTGCCATAGTCACTGAGAAAAGTGTAATAAAGTCTTGAAATTTTCACACTTTTAGTGGGGGTACCTCCTTGTAATGGCTCTAGGTATCTTTTAAAAAAAACAGCATGTCTCTATGCCTTGTAGTTTTGGAGGAGAAGTTGTTCACGCCGCCACCGCCGCAGAGTGAGGATATAAAAACATATTGCGTGGGATGATTTACTAACATTACAGTTTTTATTGTTTATCTGAAATATACATCCTTTTCAAACACATATTTATTTTCTGGTTCTGCAAAATCCATTGTAGTTTTTGTAATTTTTCACTGAAAAAAAAAGACAAGGGTGAAGTGATTGGCCTTCTGCCAACCACACAGTCGAATCTTAGGGCAGCACTGGGTGTTGAAATCTTTAAACTCGGTATTATCGCCCGCATTTGCAAACCGCTTCCAAGTTATTTTCAGATTTGTGTAGCGAGATAGGTATTTGTAGTGACGTGATGTGAAAGGTTCAAAAACATAACTATATTATCGCCCGCATTTGCAAACCGCTTCCAGAGAAGTTGTTTTCAGATTTGTGTAGCCATATGGGTATTTGTAGTGATGCGATGTGAAAGGTTTACAAATATAAAGGGTCTGTAGATGCAAAGTTTTACAAGGCTGGTTTAAGATGAGAACTACCAGTGCATTTCCTGTTCACGGACTTGCCTCATTAATATTAATGAGCAAATATGCGCAGTCACGGCAGTTCTTTGTGGGGATTTCGTGACAATATTTTACAAGGCTGGTTTAAAATAAAATATTCGTGTGTTGTTTCTACAATATTACGATAGCTACAATGAGCGAAAATAGGGAGACATAGATTATGCTGTATTTTACCGATGAAGTATTTCGTCGTTTAGCCAATCAGAATCAGAATTGAGGGCACAGTATTTGATCTTTGCCGAAACGTTCATTTTATAAAATATTGTCAGGAAATAAGATTAGCGAACTGGTTTATTTTGTAAATATACTGTAAAACAATTTGAAAGACAACTTCTTCCAAAATAAGAAACGGATTGACAGAAAAATGAAATCACATGATAACTTCTAGGACATGCAAAAGCGCCTTCGAGTGGTTGAATGTAGAACTACGGAGTTTGAAATATTTTCATTGTCTCTGCCAGAGGTGTCCTCGATTTTGATTGGCTGAATGACAAATGTGTAGTACTACCGTGACGTCACTTCATTCATTAATTTCTTTGCGGTTTATTTGTTTGACAAATATTGAGTACATGTAGATGCGCAGACAGCAATTTTACATTAACAGTGACTGCGTGATAAACCCTGCAGACAAATAAATTAATTGGGGTTTAAGGTCTAGAAACCAGCAGACGAAACCGTTAAAAAAGACTCGTTCGAGTAGACCATTACAATGGCAAACACAATAGTTTCCAGGACATACGGGTCCTTGGAGAAAGCCAGACGAAGTGCTAGACAAGCTTTTTACTTTATAAAATATAACTGAATAAAAGCATTAAAAATCTTCAAAATGGCAGAGTGTATAATATACACCTTTATGTACAGATATGTGAAGAAAATATAATGCAGAATTGATATTTAAGGGTTTAAACGGCGAATTTAAAATCGTGACCGCAACTCAGTACATAACTCGAGTCAAAGATTCGACTAAAAAGACCAATACTACTGAAAGATTCTGCCGTACTCACAAACTGCTCTGTAGTGTGTGCGTTATTGAGATCTTTCTCCCAGTCATTGTAATCCTCCACTCCACCCAAACTGCCAGCCTTCAGGCGATTCTCCATGTCCAGTAACTCCTGCAAAATTACATGTCAAAAGGGTTTTATGTTTAATTACACAGGAGGTTACATTAGGTATATGAAAAATATACACAAACATGATACACCAACATGTAGTAAGAGAGCCGCAGTCATACCTTAATCACCTGCACATCTGCACCAAACGGAAACTATGAACAAATACTAGGAACAAACTTTGTTTTTCTGATGATTGGATACTCTTGTATTTGAAGTATTTCCATTGACTCTGGCAATCATCAATGCAAGTGACACAGCCTGTTTTGCAATGATACAATCCGGGGAATCCACATGTCTGAAGCCTAATTTACAGCAATAACATCCAGGGTACCCACCTCTCTGGTACCAGTCTGAAACAATATATTCTGAGGTACTCACCTCTCTAAAGCCTGTAATCAAGTCCATGTCCTGGTCTGTATCTGAAGTCTGCTGTTCAGTGGTCCTGAAAAGGACGAGAAACCACTTCAATACAAGTTTTAAGAATTTCCTTTATAAGTAAAAGGGCGAGGAATTTTGTACACTATGCTGACTACACTTTAATATAGGAATAAAAGACATATTCGAGTGCTTTATGATGCTTTTAAACTATTGAGACTTTGTCTTTTATTCCTATTCTAAAATGGTTTCATTGATATTTTGTTCAAAATAGGGGGTAAATCTTACGCAAAATCCATGTTAGCTGTTCTATCAACGAAACATACATAGCGATATCTAAGGTAAAAAAATAAGTATTTTTGTCACTCTATTTTCATAGAATATGTTATAAAATATTAAGAGACTGTCACTGTAGATGCTTTCAATTTGTTGTAAGCTTTAAAACGATTTGCTATTTATTTAAATTAAGCAAGAAATGACAATTTTATGAATATTTTAACAGCCAGTCATTTGCTTACATTTGTACACAAAGGGACGATGCACACATAATTCAACAGCGTTATTTTATTTACCGTTCCATATTGGCGATTCCAATACTTGTTTTACAACTACCAGCTGGCTGGATTTAAGAATCCTTGCTATGATGGAGTAAAATTACTGTGTAAATATCTCCTTTTTCCTGTGACCAGGTATCATGTCAACATATTTAGTATATATTCTGGAGATGCCGATTTCAGAACAAAGTTGGGGTTAGTATTCACCAACATGGGTTAAGGTCAGATAAATATCAAGATCAGATCCAAAAAAAGTTTTGACTGAGCTAATGGATCACATAGCTATTCACACAACATTGCTCATTTGAATCTGTGCTTTTAGATCATAACTTTGAATTGAGTTCTTTATCAATGAGGAAATCTAAACGGTTTAATTGGTGATGAAATATCCTCTGTGTCTGTAGTGACTGAAATATCAGAAATGTTGACGGACAGACAAACGGACAAAAACGGACAAACGAACTGACGGAATTACACCAATTTCAAAAGGAACCTAGCTATGATGGTGATCTATCTCCCTGTCAAGTTTGAATTCGATTGGACAAACCGTTTTCTAGTCAGAGTCCGGAAACAAAAATGTTGACGGACAAACAACGGACAAACGAACGGACGGAATTACACCAATTTCGATAGGAACCTACCCTGTCAAGTTTGAATTTGCTTTGACAAAGCGTTTTTGAGTTAGAGTCCGGAAACGAAAATGTGGACGGACAGACGTCGGACACGTCAATCTAATAGGCGGGTTGGTTACAGAAATAAGATCAAATGTTTTGTGAATATCATCCTGAGCTAAAACAAAAATCTGATCACAAGTGTCTTTTTATTTAATTTTTTTGTTTTCTTGCGCAAATTTGATCCGATCATCACTAGTGGAGGTTGGTGAATAACAGCCCAAGTTTTAAGTCTGTTTTAACAGCTGAATCTTATGGGGACAGGATTACAGTGAACCTCGCATGTTACCCTCAGTCAGACTTGAACTCGGCAGACACAATTACCAACTTAATAATATGCCAAACCTTTGAATTATCAGCTTACTGAGCCCTCTCCAGTTTTCAGAAATATTTTACAAACAAATTCAGCACTCCTTACTTGTTACTCTTTTTTAGCATGTCTATGACATGATCGCGGCATTTCTTCACTTCCTGTTGCAGTGGACCCTCCCTTGCTCCCTGTGGATGCAGAGACTCCTCTAACTTATCCAACTCCTCCGCATCGTCGTACACAAACCACAAGTTCTGCCCCTGGTGGGGAAACCTGGAATTAAAGAGGACCTGATATATGACAATTGCAAGTATTTAGTTGAGGAAGAGATAGGCAATATGGAAGATAAGGTAGGGATAAATTATAACCAGGCATATTAGTAGTGCAGAAACAGTGGTAAATAATAACTTGAGAAGAATATGTGATGGGATACAATATATGTCAATCTATATCTTCCAACTTACACACTTTAGATAGGACCTAGATACTCATGAACTATAATCTCTTTGGTAACAAAATAGCATCAGAGATGTCCGTACCCCACAGCCTAGGGAAATATTTTTAATACCATGAGATATAGAAGTACTGTATCAGTACAAAGTTCAGGATACTTTCCGAGCACTGTCAGTTATATAAAGGTCCAAACAATGTTTAAATAGAGAAAATAATGTCTAAGAGAAAGATAATGCATGTAAAGATGAAGTATTAAAACAAGACAATTCAACAACAAGATGACAGCATTAATCAGTAAACTAAACATTACGACACTTTTTATCTACATCTGGCATGGCCGAATTATGGTTTGGATGTTTTGAATAATACCTTGCATAAAGAAGTGTTAATACATTCAATGAATGCTTATGTGTGGTGTTGGAGCAAAATCTGTGGCTCACTTGATAAAATTCCATCTGTTACAATGGGAAGTAAAATTCTTACTAAATTCTTATTAAATTCTAATATGACTTTAACAGTGCTTAATCTGCATCAAACGACAGACCCAAAGGTACAACAAGATTTTATAGGTCAAGGTCACTACAGCAAGGTCCAAGGTCAAATCAAGGTCACACCATGACGTTGCACACCTACTCCTCTTAACCAATGTCCCTACCAAGTATCAAGTTACGGTTTCTGAGATACAGCCCGGACAAACTTTTTCCCGCCGCCCGACTACCCGCCCATCCAGACACCATGGGTGAAAACAATACCCCGACAGCCCTAAAGGCTGTGAGGTAATAAAAATCTGACTTCACTTACGTTTTGTCACGACATCTTGACCGCTTTGCACGTGTCTTTTTATCATTTTGTTCTGTTGTTTCTTCTTCCTCTGAACTCGATGATTCATCCTCATCTGATACTGCATCTTTTGGCCGCGTACAGTACTCAATGTCTTTATTCGCCCAGCCTGTGCAGAAAACAATACAAAATATCCATTAATCAAGAAATGCATCATGAATGAGAACTAATGGGCAATCCCCATATGACCTTCAACAGGGGACTGAAAGTCAAATCAGACCACATTTAAGATTAGTAACCCATAATTTCCAACAGATTGGTTTTACATCGCAAACCACTAGGACCAATAATAATCTAGTTATAACTCTTCATATTTTGCTGACCTTGTTTAATCTTGGAGTGGTCCACGTTTAAATACGACCAAATCAAAAGACATTGATAGATATAAACACAAAATTGCAAATTTAATAAGTAAATTAAATTTTTATAAGTTAATACCCTATCCAATGGACAATTGCTGAATAACTACTGCTTGGTCGGCGGGTAAGTTACTAGGGACTTATGTGAACTCACAAGTAATAGCAAATGTTAACCTATGGTCTAGGCTGACTTCGTCGGGAGACCTATAGGCCCAGGCCTGGGTTGACCTTAAGGGCAGGAAACCCTGTAAGGCCACGGTCCGTTGCCAGCAGCCGGTTACCCAGGGTGATACCGACGTCGCCCCCCGCTTTTTGCAGACCTGCTCTGAGGTAGGAGAAGAGAGGGATGAGTTCAGTCCCAGAATGCAAATAAACCTCCCGAAGGAAGCACGTCACACTTAAATTTTTTTTTTCACTATGTACATGAAGAATTGTTTACACTGTGTACATTTATACAAATCTCCTCAATCTAAGGGCCACTTATGGATCTGCTGAGCAGCCACTACCTAGCCCAATTGGTAAAACTCTGAATCAGCCCAAGCCACACCCTTCAGATAGAACTGTGTGAAGGTATTATGTGACTTCAGTGGCGGGCTGACAAGATTGGATCTAAGGAGACTCCCGACTGGAAGACCTTAGAAGCAGCAAAGGCCCTGACATCATGGGCTTTAACCTGATGTAAAGTGTGGTCCCACTGGTCAGAGAGCTCATAACATAGGATCACAGTCTGCTTGATCCAAGAGGAGATAGTGGCAGGTGAGATGTCTTTGTCGAAACTTTTCTTAAAGGAGACAAAAACCACCTTATTCTGCCTGAGGTCTGAGGTCCTGTCCAAATAGTAGCGCAATGCTCTGACTGGACAGTGGGACCTGTCAGACTTGAGGGATCTATCCAGAGTTGGGGCCAGGGCTGTTATAACCCCTGGGGCCACACTGTCTGGACCCTCTTTGGCCAGCTGATTCTTGGAGAGAAAGCTGGGTGATGGGTACAGGGACACCTTTGACCAGTCGGATTGGTGTCTAATATTTCTGTTTTGCCAAGCATGTATCTCACTTCTACGCTTGCCCGACCCCAGGGCCAAGAGGAAAACTGTCTTGAAGGTCAAATGCTTCAAGGAGGCCTCTTTAATTGGTTCAAAATGAACCTTTGTCAGCTGGTGCAAAAACCAGGGAGAGCTTCCAGGCGGGGATTCCCCTCCGGCCTTTGGGTCTGTCTCAGTGGAAACTATCCAGGAGACGAGTGAGATTTTCATCCTTACTGATATTGATGGGCGAATTTCCCAGTTTATCAGCAATGGCTGACCTGTAACCATCAATGGTTCTGGGCTGCAACTTCCTGTCCTGAAACAGGTACATAAGGAAGTCAGCAACTGACTTTACAGGGGATGCCCCAAAGTCCACCTGATGAGTGATGCATCACTTTGTAAAAATGGCCCACTTGCCTCATAGACTGATCTGATTGATCCCCTTTGAAGAGCCTCAGACAAGCCCTGCTCCTCGATTGCGGAGGCTCTAGGAGCCATGCATGGAGATTAAGATTTGTCAGATTTCTGTGAGGGATCTGATTGAATGGCTGTCAACAGGTTGGGCAGATTGGGCAGGCTCAGTGGGATTTGGCTGGACATGGCCGCTAGATCCCAAAACCAAGGCATGTTGGGCCACCCCGGAGCAATCAGAATGATTCTCTTGCATGGGGAGTCCTGCAACTTTTCCACCACTTTGCCCAATATGGCTGATGGTGGGAAGGTGTATGCTTCCAGATCCCACCATGGCAGACTGAGCGCATCCACTGCTGTGGCCAGGGGATCCGGTACCGGTGACACAGAGGCAACTTGTTGCTGAACCTCATGGCAAATAAGTCTATTTTGGGCCGGTGCCCAAGACCTCTGGAAGTAGAAACCACTCTGTTTGGATGGTCTGGCCTAGCCTGGATAGCTTGTCTGCTACCACGCCTGGAATGTGTCGGGCTTTAGAGTCACTTGTTTCCTGGTACACCAGGTCAAGATTCTCTATAGTAGGGCACAAAGTGGGCCCGATCTCATGCCTCCTTCCTTGTTTATGTATGACACTACTGTGGTGTTGTCGGTTGCTACAAGTACTATCTTGTTTGAGCAAAGGTCTTGGAACTCTTTTAAAGCCAGAAAGACTGCCTTTAGTTCTATATAGTTTATATGCAGCTTGCTTCCCAGAAGGGACCAGGTTCCTCTTGCAGTGTGCTCGCCTAAGTGAGCGCCCCACCCTTCTATTGATGCGTCTGTAAATATTTGCAGAGCATGTTATATTGGGTGTAATGATTGGCCTGTAAGTACATTGTCTTCCCTCAGCCACCATTGTAAATGGGGGTGCAGGGACCTGGGGATTGGGATCACCTTTTCTAGTGATTCTGGTACCCTCCAGTTGTTTTTTGAGATGCCACTGAATGGGTCTCATACGAAGTCGGCCTAGATGAACTTACTTTGCTGTAGCTGTTAGTAAACCTATCAAGGACATGAATTCCCGGACCGGGCACGCCGGTAGGGATAGCAGTTTCAGCATTTTCTCTTGAAGGTTCTGCCACCGGTCCGGAGTCAGTCGGACCCGACCAGACCTGAGGTCGAACTGGTAGCCTACAAGATCGAAGTCTTGTTTGGGCTCCAGCTCTGATTTCTCTAAGTTCAAAGGCCAACCCAGTTGCTGACACATTTTTACTAGTTCCTGTGTATGTTGGAGACAAGCCTGGTGGGATCTGGCTCTCACCAACCAGTCGTCTAGGTACTGGTAGATTCTTAAATCCTTGTGTATGGCCATCAGTTTCACCTCCTTTGGTATCACAGTGAACTCCATGGATGCTGTGGACAAACCGAATGGCAGGGCCTTGAACTGGTATGCCTGACCTTGGATGTGAAATCTCAGGTATTTCCTGGATTGTTCCTGTATAGGTATATGGAAGTAGGCGTCCTTGAAATCTATTGAGGTAACCCACTCCCCTTGTTGGAGGGAGGTCCTGATGGTCTCCAAAGGTTTCATTTGCTCAGATCTAGAATAGGTCTCAAACGGCTGTGTAGTTTTGGAACCAAGAAAGGTCGGTTGAAGAAGCCCAGAGATTTTGAACTGGCTCGACTACATCTTTATCCATAAGCTAATGTAATGCCTCTAACCAATATAGGTTCCTGTGAGAATGTACATAGCAGTTGATGATTTTTTGGTTTTGACTAGAAAGGGAGAGTGTAGCCCTCCTTCAATATTTGTACTCAGGGTTTCAGATTCGCGTCGGCCATCGGTCATTGACCGAATTTTGCAACAAAACCCCGAATTTTAAATAGAATATTAGGACATATTGTCCGAGTCGTATCCGTGGGCGATAATAGAAGATCTAGCCGTCTTTTTATTTACAAAATATGAAGTCGCGTTACAACCCTAAAATCTCGCGAGATCTATGTGATTTTTATCACAGCAAGGTCTAGACGTCTTTTATGAAATCTCGTGACAAGCCACGTGACCTACAAGGAAATCCCAGGGGAAATCTGTGTCCTCGTATCTTCTCATGAATATTAATGACTTGGGTGCTGTGGCCGTGAGTTCTTGAGTTTAAAGTATTAGATCTTCGTCTATGCTTCCATTTTATAAAATATTGCAAGGAAATCCCAGGGGAAATCCGTGTCCTCATATGTTCTCATTAATATTAATGACTTGGGTTCTATGGCCGTGAGTTCTCGAGTTTAAAGTATTTGATTTTAGTTTATACTCCATTTTATAAAATATTGCAAGGAAAAGCCATGGAAAATCTGTGACTTCATATCTTCTCATGAATATTAATGACTTGGGTGCTGTGGCTGTGAGTTCTCAAGTTTAAAGTATTTGATCTTCATCTATGCTTCCATTTTATAAAATATTGCAAGGAAATCCCATGGAAAATCTGTGTCTTCATATCTTCTCATGAATATTAATTATGGTTGTCTGGTATTTTCGTGTAATTGGAGTTTTTGTGATAGTGTTTTCTGTAGGTCTCCGCATAAATTTTACTGTAATATTGTGAATTTTTGCTTTGATTAAAATTTCTTTTTATTAATAATTGCATGATGTCTTAATGAAAAATAATACTAAAAATCAAGTTTACTGGTGATTGGTGCTTGGAACATTGATTTTCATGTTATAAATGAATGCTTAAACTTAAAGAAAATTGTGTTTTTCGTTGTTATACCATGATACCATGGCATTATAATATGTATTAATGTATTTGAAGTTTTCTTTTGATGAAAAATATTTTAAAAACTTTAAATTCAGAGCACCTGTAAACAGCTTCATGACATATGAAAACTCCAAAGTAAATGTTTTTGATCGCCCTTTGCTTTCAAAATCTTTTTGGCTTTAAAATGTGAATTAAAATTTAAGAAAAAAAAATTCTGTCAATTATATAAAAATTTTGATTCACTGGAAAAATAACAATCAGATTGAAAGTTTATTTGCTGTAATGTTTACTGCCAGTGGACATTTTAATAGCACGAAAACCTCATGGATCACCATACTTAATTTGGTTCTATGGCCGTGAGTTCTCGTTTCAGTAATACATGATCACTGAACATCATAAAGACTTTTTAACATTTTAACTACAATGAGACTTTTATTATGATTCAGCAAATTTTACTTTATCTCCCATTCATATAGGGCCATTGACTTTAATGACTTAATTTTAGCAACCTGTAGAATGAAAATTTGATTGACAAGAATTCTGTCCTAAATTCTTCGAAAATGTCCTAAACGTTTTCCTAGACTTAGGACATAATGTCCGGCCGGACTTTTCATGTAGCAGAATCACTGGTACTACCTAGGGTACAGCCCCCAAGGCTTCCAAAGTTCCCAAAATGGATTTAGTCTGGATCCTACAGGCAGATTGTGTGTCACATTTGGGACATTTGGTAGTGTGACAAACATTTTCTGTCCCTCCAGGTCTGGGGACAATGATCTGTTCTTGTTGTGGTCCGGTCTGGTCCGGTGGAGCTGATACAACCTTTCACATTCTACAGACTCTTTGCCCCAGGCCAGCCGCCTGCAAGGTGCAGCATTTACACAGTAATTGTTATTTGAAAGATGGCTGACCCCTGGCCGGATGTGATGAAAACTTGTTTGACTGTAGACCACCTTTTCTCTTGCTGCTGAAATGACCTATTGGTTTTTCCTGTGTCTATCCGATTGATTGTAAGGTTGAAATCTATTATCTTTCCAGTCAAGTCCAGCACCGATAACAGGCTGGTGAGAGGTGTGATATGGGAAGGTTGCCTGGTAGTAGCTTGGGACATTGCCATATCAAGACCACTGACTGGTCTAAGAATTCTCTGTAACCAAAATTACCTTAGGCAACTCTGTCCGGTACCAGGTCTCTGTGACCGGTAATTCACTGTAACCAGCAATTCTCTGTAACCGGCAAAACTGGTAGGCTGGAGACACCAATGAATTTAGACAGCTACTGGTCTATATTTAGCTAGCTTTTTCAGTTTGTAAAAATCGTAGTTTTCTCTGTAACCAGCAATTCTCTGTAACCAGCAAAAAAAAAAAAAACCACAAAAAAAAAAAAAAAAAAAAAAAAAAAAAAAAAAACTGGTAGGCTTGAGTCAAAATAAGGGCTGTGTAGACCGGCACCTGGTCGGTAGACTCTGTAACCAGTTGGTTGAAGCAATTCTTTGTAGATGCTTCCACATCTACCTGCCCCAGAATCAACACAGAGTTGAATGGACTAAGTGGGTAGACTCTGTAACCGATTTTTGGTGAAGCAAGGTTGTATAGCCGGTACCTGGTTGGTAGGCTCTGTAACCAGTTGTTGAAGTGATCACTCTGTTACCCGTTTTTGGTGAAAACAAGGCTGTATAGCCGGTAAACTGGTCTGGTGATTTGAAGACTCTGTGACCGGTCAGTTGAAGCCATATTATAGATACTTGCTGTCTGCCTACCCCAAAATCAACAGTTGAATGGACTAGGGAGGGAGACTCTGTAACCGGTTTCAGTAAAGCACTGTATAGTAAGGGCTTGTAGCCGGCCAGTAGACTCTGTAACCAGTTGTTGAAACAATTTTACAACTATCTTGTGTTGAATCCAGCTTATAGCAGGTTTCCTGTATTCCTTAAAATAATTCTCGTAAGCGCACGTCTCATTGTGTAGAGTTGACAGTTGGTGGGGAAGCCCTTGTGAGTTATTTTTAGAAACGGCACCACAGAAATTAATGGTCGGTGTGTCATGTGACCAGCTCGTTAGTTGTACTGTTCGTTTGTTATACTTAAACAGGCAAATGCGCAGTATTCTGCTCATCCACAACCCCCACTACCGACAACAAAGGCCGGGTCCATGAGAGAGGGACTGGTATCACAGTAGACGTTAGTTGTGAAGAACGCAGTAGCAATATGTAGAAAGAATTGCCGGTCGCTGAATCACGTGACCAGCTTCGCAGAGATGACGTCACTGGTCGTGTTCTTTCCTTCTTATCACAGTAAAAGTGAGCTGGCTGGTCGACTGATGCTTGTAGCAGAGAAGTCTGTACCAGTGCGCTCTGAAGGTGAATATCAGGAACTAGTACTGGTATCACTAGACGTGAGCAGAAAGAACGCAATTCTTTATCTTGAGATGACGTCAGTGGTCGCGTTTTATTGTGAGGTCAGCTGAACTGGAGCTTGCCAGTTGACTAATGCTTTACAGCAAAGAAGTCTGGACCAGTGCGCTCTGAATATTAAAATTCTGGTGGAGGTCGGTTCACCCGAGGCTTGCTGGTCGACTGAGGTTATACAGCAGAGAAGTCGGTACCAGTGCGCTCTGAAGAATGCACCTCTTCTATTGGGGAATTCCTTCTATTTATAGTTATAAATACTAGAAAAGACTGACGTTTCTTTCGTGATTGTAGCTGGAATGTTACAGAAGGTACATTCAAACAAAAGACACGGATAAAAATACCTTGTAAGTCGTATATCCATTATTTTTCTTAATATTGTCGATCTGCCCCTAACAACCCAATTGTTGAATGGGAGGAAACTAGCAAAATGGCTGCCTTCATATTTCTCGTTGATAACTGCCCTATCATCAACACTAAATTGAGTCAACTAGGGAGCTTTTCCAGCAGACTTCTTAATGTGTATCCATGCTTGATATGAAGATAACACTTCTACAATAAATTATTTGCAAATAAGGTTGAAAATCCGTCATAATCCACACTTTTCTTTAAAATATCTGGAGATTGTGCACAGTACACGCGCCAAACGAAAAAGGTGCTATGACGTCACTCTGTCTAGACAGGAAGGAAGTACGATGCGCCACCTTGCGAGTGCACAGTACTGGGAGCGGCGGCGTTTGGCGGGCCGGTCTGCACCGACCGGATTAGCAATTGTCCATTGGATAGGGTATTAACTTGTAAAAATTTAATTTACTTATTAAATTTGCAATTTTGTGTTTATATCTATCAATGTCATTTGATTTTGCATTTGCCTAAGTTTGATCAGGCAACATTCCACTAAAAATATTTGCACACAAAATCAAAAGACTGGACACTTTTCAACTAAAAGAACCGTTATTCTGACAAGCAAGTCTTACACTTTCTGAAATTTCATTGTGGGAACCATTTTCCATACAAATGCCTCACCTTTTTCGACATAAATACCAGGGGTTCCCTGGCTGAAAACCCAGTAGCGATTGTGGTTCCTGTCGCTGCCTATAGGTGTCACTCTCTGTACCATTTTGGAGAGCGTCACACCACTGTTAAACGTCTTCTCAAATTTCTCAGTTTCTTCCAGTTTCTTATACAACTCATATTCTTTGTCTTTTCTGAAAAAAAAAAAAAAATCCCAATCTTATTAGTGCAACAGAACACTCTATTACTCCAAATTTGTATTATACCAATATGTTGGATTTCACTAAGACACATCAGCCTCCTAAATTTACGCTTTTCCCCTTATTATTTTGTACTTCAATTTCTTTATTTTATGCTTAACTCCTACACATATCATTTATATTTAAATCTTACACTTAAATGACTTTTATTTTAATTCATGAATTATTTATTAGCAGAACTGCCTCTTTCAACCTGTTCAGATAATAGTGGCATTTTTTCATAGCCCTCATCCTATATCAGTGTTGACCATGGATAAAAGTTATGAGCTTTTACGTTAAATAATAACATAAGGTATATAATTAGTTAAGGCTCCATCATCAGTGAGCACTAAATTATCCCACCAAATTAGAGGCAATTGCCAACATTATTTGCATTCTATATTTATTCAAAGTATCCCGTCCATTACGTTTTAAGTGTAATAAAACTGATAGGAATTTCAAAAAAATTTCTGCTCACTTAATTTTCTCCTCACGCTCTCGTTTCAGTCGTTCTTCTTTATCTTTTGCTGCATTCATGCGTCGCCGTTTGATGACCGTTGCCATGTCTTCATCTGAATCCTCAATCCCCGAGTCTTTAGCACCGTAAAAATTCTTCAAGGTCATTCCTGAAAGCACAGATATACATAGTACAAGTTCCATGCCACTACTGAAGTGCTATACAGACTGAAAGTAAAAGGTCAAGATCACTACTGCACAGATCTACCCCATAACTGACCAAGGTTACACCTTAAAACACATACAGTAAATGGTAGATCCTTAAGACACAGATATACATGGTAAATGCTCATGGCCACTCTCAAATACATTGACATGTACTGTGAAAGTACCTTGACGTCACTCCTGAAAACCCGGTATGTATCGTCAAGTGTAAAACCTCTTCATGGTTACTAATCGAAACTGAAACTCTTTAGGCTGGACTCAGTATACTGTGAGAAAATTTATCCTTATAATAAATATGTATTGATTTCCTGTGCTTTTGTGTGCTTTGCCAATTGTTGGAGGTTTATGTGGTCGCTCTTTTCAAAATCAAGGCATTAGAAGCAAAACTCCTGAACTTTTTGTCAGATTTGAATAGTGGCCCACAATTCTTTCAAAAGTTGCACGTTTGTTCAGAATATCCCTCACCTCATTGTATGTTAACGTAGTTGTCTGAGTAGCTAATTTGGCATACCATGACAAACTTTCCCTGTAAAGTTACCATACAATACCTTCAGTTTTTGTCTCGTCCCCTACTTCCTCTTTCTGTGCTGCACCCTTTGTCTTTCTGAACTCTTTCTCTCTCCTTATCAAGTCATTTTTCTGCTTTAACATCTGATTTCTCTTACGCCTGTAATACAAGGGTATGATTTAACAGTCTAGTAGGGCAGTGAACGGTTACTCGAGCCTCGATAGACGAGTCGATCTTGGCTAGTACTCGAGTCCATTTTAAGTAATCGGTTACTCGCGAGGTATTGTATTATCGCCCACGTAATGAAACGTTGGTGTAAAATATGCTACATTTCAGCATTTCCGTCACATAATATCAAAGTTGTTGCTTTCGCTGGGAACATATAAATTACTACATATTCTATAATATCTGGTTAAATAGAAGACGTTTTTCTTCAAAAGTTTCGTTTCCCGAATCAACAATTTGTTTACAGAAGACTTCTAATGGTAGGTACTAAATCTCGCGGTTACTTGAATTTGGGTCGGTTGTCAGAGGGCGAGTACTTGGTGCCGTGTTTTAGCACTCGTTCCAGCCCTACAGTCAACTCTCATTTTAGTATTTTAAACAGTATGTGGATGAAACAGCACGCCCATTACACACGAGATATATTTGTTTGTTTTTTCCCCTCCTGCTTTACAACAGCAAAACTCTTCTAATTTTCGTTTGTTTTTCATTTAATTTCGGCCATCTTGGATGCAAGTGCGTCATATTTTCTGTAAAATATCCTGGTAACCCCAAAAAGGCGGGAGTTTGGTCTAGTTACTGATGCTAATTTGATTTTGGGGTCACAAGCTTTCATGTCATGAAGGGGTGAAGATGTATTTTACAAGGAATGTTGGAGTGATTATGTGAGTTTGGGATGCTTGTTTAGTGTGTTGGATACTGACAGGTGTATTTTTATGAATGTCAATTGTCAAGTGATGTAGCTGTCAAGTAGGGTATTCCTGTCATAGATGTCCAGCGACATGTGCTGTCATTATGATGTATAGCTGTTGATTGTGAGTGATCAAGAAAATTTTAGTTAAGCCTTCTGTGTTTCTCTGGTGTTCTGCTTCCTCTCCACCCCCTTGGTCTACACTGGTCCTGCTAGTTAAGAGCCACTAACAACCACAGGTTACAAAAATTTTACACTGTCACCCTATTTAATATCACCCTTCCATAACACTGATTTCTATTTAATGTACCCGTAACAATTAGGGATGGGTTTGTAGGCCCGGTATCTTGGTATCGAGATCATTTTCTGAAATACTGTGATGAGATTTTACTACTACCATTTCGCTTGTGAACACATATAATGGAAGGAAGAGTTAAAATTTTAGAAACATACCCCAAATCTGAAGAAATTACAAGCTTTTATCCCCAATTTTCATGCATTTGCAGATTTTATACAGTACTAGTGATTATGTAGAGCTACACTGCCATGTTTTGGTTATGACACTTTATAACCTCAAGCTTGCTTGTTAGCTCATATAATTGAAGGAAAACTTAAAATATAAGGAGCAAACACGAAATCAGAAGAAATTATTACCTTTTATCTCATATTTTGTGTATTTGGCCACTTTTATTACGATGTCGTGAAGAGGAAACGTCCATCTTTGTTTAGGGTGTACTAAAATGCGGAGTCCCAGAATTGGTACAGTTCTCCATGGGTGACCTCGCGATGTACACATTTTTGGTACCGACCCATCCCTACTAACAATACAAACAATGGGTTCCGCCTTTAATTTATTTTCCATTATGACATTTCTAGCACAACTCACCAGAGATCAGAAGCCTCTGTAAGTTTCTCCTGCATGTAGTCCTGTACTGAGTAGGAACTCATCAGCCTGTGTGTTAGCCCTGACAGCAGCTCCAACTGAGACTGAGGCTCCAACTCGTACAGTTCACACGACTCCAGCTGTTCTAGCAACTCCTCAGACTAACACAAAAAAAGAAGACAATCAATTGCCAGATATTTGATGACAAGTGAGACAATATGAAAAGCATCACCTATCTCAGATTCCTCTGAGATTGAAGCCTCAGCTAGTACGCTTTACACAATTCGAGAAGTTTTAACAGCTGACCGCAGCGGCTGGGTATTGGCAGCAAGCAAACAGTGACAAAGGAAATGAGCAATATATCTCCAATTCCTCTTACCGAGACGGAGGTTCCAACTTGTGCATGTCACACTAAAAGTATTCTTAAAATGGATCAGCAAAAGATCAGCAAGAAATCAGTTCAAGTATACAGCTTTTTATTCTAGACTTAATCTAATTTAAGGCTTATCTTTCTCTTATCTCCTTTGTGAATATGTTCCCTGCTTGTTACTGAACAATACACAAGTTATCAGCATTAAAGTGGGGACTATTTATATGGTGGAAGTATACAATGGACAACAGTGACTCACCACTTCCTCCACCTCATTCTGCTCACTGTCCTCGCTTGCATTGTCATCCTGTCCCATGTCCTCGTCATGCTTCCTCAGACAGAGTCGCACCAACTCGGACGCTGTGAACTCATTCACTGGGATGTCAGACAGAGGCACAGTTAACTCCTTATAGTCCTATAGAAAATACACGTGCAAAATTTAAAAAAAAAAACAAAAAAAAAACAACACAGTAGGCTATATCAAGATAATTTGCAGCAAGTGTCTACATATGTATTTAAAACAGACTTTGAACTTGTACCAGCATTGTAGAAACTTTTTACCGAGGTCAAGTCATCCTGTAGCAATGTCTGCAGTAAGATCTTCAGCACTTTTGCCATGTAGTAAAATCCTTCTTTGCCAGATGACACAGATTTCAGCAGTTGGTCTGTAAAAAAAGGAGAGAGAATAGTACTCATAAATTTACTGACTTTTCTACATTGATTAGACAAGATCATTACTGAGCATTTTGTGTAGTAGAAATAACTGGATCCACACACAACTACCAAGATTTCTATTCCTTCTGGTTTTAAGTCATTTTAAACGAAGAGTGGAGTTAATATCACAATGGCTAAGATGTGAATGGTGGAGGAAAATAGTCTACACTATTTGGCCTGGTATTTAATCTGTAAATTACTGGCTATACTAGTACATGCCATATACGTTGTTCACCTCTATATAACAGTAACCCATACTGGGTGTAAGAAGAATGAGAATTCTTGCACAGGAGTATATTCTGATCATAACTTTGCCCTGAGGTAAGTCCTATTTTCTGATATACCAACTCATTTACAGCAGATGAATTGGTGGATTGCACTTCAACACACCTGTATAAATAGGCTCATCATTGTCTGGCATCAGCAGACCTTTGTAGCTATTGACAAACTCTGTGAACATGGTGATATCACCAAACAGTTCATTGGGAACCCCGTCTGGTGTGGGTACCAGCTTAGGTGCGGGCAATGACTTCAACTTCAGCTCCGTATCCTCAAATTTCTGAAGGTGGAAACAATAAAATATATGAACAGCTAAAAAGCAATTAGGGACAGGAATAAAACATCAATAGCTTCTACTCTGAGCAGGTGTCAGTGAAACGGTGGTTATCTGGCTTCGCAAATGGCTTTCTTGGTTCTATTCATCAGGTTTGACAACCAACTTATAAAGTACTAAAACTATAAGTATGTACTGTTAAACTGGTAACATGCATTAGAGACCGTCCTCTCTTTCCTGAAGAATTCTTTAATGCATTAGAACTAGTGGTGGGATCACAGGCTAAAATGGCAGATCGAGCATCACCTGTTAGAAGCGAGTTGAACTCGAGTAATTTTTGGGATAAAGTATTTTGTTTGATTAATGGAAAATATGTTACATAACCGTACATTAGCCGAAACTTTAACCTGGAAATGGCTTTCGCGAAATACTTTAAGCTAAATCTTCATTGATTTAAGCCAGAATAAAGTAAAAATGCAGTATATTTTTGAAAATTTTAGATATATCTGTTGTGTTGGTGAAGTGTCAGCCTTTGATGGTGAAAATATTGACGTTTTCAAAAACTCGAGTTTCACTTGCGCAGATCGATGTTACCTCTAATTATCATCGCCCATCGAGTTATAACTCGAGTTTCAGTAAACTCGTTCCAGCACTAATGAGAACTATGGTGCATTAAAAGTATCACTTTGATTAACTGTGCACATGCGTTTGAGACATCCTCTCCTTCAACTTATAATGCACTAAATCATAACTTTCATACGCATATGCTAACTCTTGGATACATTAGAGACAGTCCTATAATTAAAGTCAGTTAAAATTTAAAAATCCATAGAGAGTGGAGAGATCACTGACCGTTCTCTTTTTCTTGAGGAACTCTTTAGTACGCTGCCTCTGTCTCACTCGGTGGTATTCCTTCCTCTCTTCCTCCGTCATCTTTTCTCTGAAAAAATTGCAAACACCTTAGTTGCCCAAACCCGAGAATTATAAACATGGAATAACTAAACCACTAATTGGTATAACTTTGTGAAGCAAAAAGGGTGATCCCTTATATAATACAGCTTAATACATCTGGCAACTAATTTCGACCATAAACTCTCTTTAACTCTCTTGGTGTTATCAAACCAAATGATCCAGAATCATGAGACTTAGTGCCCCTGAATAATTAAATCCACAGTATTTGAATGGTAACCTGGAATTTCATTGAGAATAAAACCGAGGTATAAAAGGGCTTGTGAAGCATCTGAAGCCAGTCACTCACAGTTTCTTCTTCTCCTGCACTTTCAACCACTTTTTGTGCACCAGTTCACTGGCGGGTTCAGGGACATTCTTTCTCTGCTTCTCGTTGAGTTCCCGCACACACTTGGAAACCAGCATAGAGACCACGATCTTGTTCCCTCCATCTTTTTTCTTCATCTCTTTGAGAAGTCTACCGGGAGAAAAGGTCAAATATTTCATGATATCTTCCAACAGGTATACCGAATACATAGAGTATCTCATGAACAACTCCCAAGTCATAAAATTACTTGCTCTAGATCCGAGTCTTTTAGGCTTTTGGCTTTTCAGACAATGTATTTACCAAGTAATAATGGTGAATATCCTTGTGCAAGACTGAAAAAGTTTTGGCTTCCAAAACCACAACACGCATAGGCATGATGATGCAATATTTACAAATACATTCACAATAAACAGCTTATTCCTTAGATGTCTTTATTTTTCTGGCTCCACTATATACAAATGATTCTATTAGTCAGTATTTGATATATTCTGGGCTTTCTGCCAAATGGTGTTTTAGCTGAACTTTTTAAGTTTATTTGTGCCTTTGATTGAATACTAGTTGAAGTATAGTAGTTTACCTGCATTTTGTAAGACATATCATTTATATAACTCAGCAGTACACAAGCCTTACAATACCTAGAGTTAATGCGAGTGAGAATTTTTGACTCACTTTTCCACCACCAGGGGCTGTGTTTTCTGTCTAGGTTTTGTTGGAGAGCTGGTAGTTGATTTCTTTGTGGACGAAGAATCTTTACTTCCCTTCATCTCAAATAGAGTGGCCTGCTTTAGCTACAATGAACAAATGACACATATACAGTGAACAAACCAAAAGTTACATCTACACTGAGTTCCCATCGCTATTACAGTCGCATCCCAGTTAGTGCTCCCGTCACAGTAATGACTCGAGTTTCATACATCACCGACGAGTCAATTCAAGTCAATAACAATATTTTAAACACCCAAACCTTAAATATATATGCACAAGTATGCATCCTTTCATACTAAAATCTACTTTTAACCATTTTCCAACAGAATTTGTCATATTTTACCTGCAAAGTAAGGATCATCTCCACCATGTGGATAAATAAAACAGACTTTTGATTGGTTGTTTTACTAGGTAAAGTGTATGGAGAGAAATCATTGGCTTTGGGTCGTAATAGGCGAACATGAAGGAAAATATTACGTAAACAAGTCGAATTGTGCTTGTATTGCATCTTTGCAAATTGGCAAGTGGTGTATTCATATATTTTTGCTGTATTTTAAAAGAACAGGAGTACACAATAAGACAAACTCACGTTCATGAGTTGAACAAAAACGATACGAAACTCGAGCTGGTGAGTTGCCACAAGAGTACTAATTCCAGTGCACAGTAAATAACAATGCAAACTCAGTCTAAGTTACAGTTTGTACAAAACTGCAGTAAACAGATCATAAAATTAGTGTGAATAGATCATAAAATTCAGATGAATAGATCATAAATTAACCGTCAATGGAATATACAGGGTTAGAGTGAGCTGACCACAGTTATAGTACCCAGAGAGTACAGATATAGTAAATGACAGATATGATGAACAAATCATAAAACTTCAGCAAACAGACTTTAATAAGCAGTAAAGCTTGTACAGGTGAATCCTGTTCATGTGAATCGTGGTAACAATACTTAGACAAAGCCACCTTAGATCGAAGCAAAAGAAGTTTTTTTCACTCAGTTTTTCTTGGAATTAGTTTTCTCCAACAAGAGTTTGGACTGTTTGTAGATATGATTTCAAAATTTCTTGCTTGAAATCTAAGAAATACTTAAAACCTACATGAAGAATGGTCAAAGTATTGTTTGTGAATATGGCCCCAAGAATAACACTTCTATATCATTGAGACTTCCAGATAACAAAGGTCAATTCTATGGAAAGTGCCAACTAATGACCTGGGTCTTGCTTTCATTTAAGAGAGGTTTCTACTCACAAAACGTCAACTTGAACTACTTCAACTGTTTACTACTTCATAATATTTTCCAGTAAATGCTAGTGTTGTTAACGGTTTACCAGTATGCAGAATATCGTTTCGTTTTGGTAGAAAAAACGAAATCCGCAAAGAATATTTGGGAACCGGTTTTTGAAGACGTTATTATTTTAGGCTTTCTAATGGCTGATACTTCATCAAAACGACAAAACATATACATATTTTGTAAAATATGTGACATTTTTACCTTATATTGAGGAAAATTCATTTTTGCATACATAAAAACATCTCGCGAAAGCCACTTCCATTTACAAGTTATCGCTCATGTACACCCGCGAATAATTTTTCAATGCACAGAACAAGTGTACGAAATACCGGATTTCGTTTCCTTTCAAGGCCCCGGTAACCGGTTTTGATTTCTGTAATCGATGCCACCACTAGTAAATGCTCAAATACTTATATTGATTAACAAGAAATTAACATATTTGCTTCTCTTCAGTAAAATTGTCAGTCTGTAAGTCCATTAAAATATATCCAGTTCTTATTTCTTACTACGAGAGAAAATACTGAAAACCATAATTAAGTGTTTAGACACAGCTGGCAAAAGATATCATTACCATACAACATTGTATGACTTTATCAATCTGAATTGTCTGGAAATGCTATTTCCGATTATTGATTGTGACTAAATTAAAAGGTAATTGTCAAAATCGCTGCATATAAAAGGAAGCAACCAAAACTAAAGGTTCATTTTTTTTTTTTACAAATGATTATATCACCACCTTTTTGCCTTTGTCATCTTTTCCTGATTTTCCTGCCTTTT
This sequence comes from Sabellastarte sp. h YS-2021, assembly GCA_964017235.1. Lineage (NCBI taxonomy): Eukaryota > Metazoa > Annelida > Polychaeta > Sabellida > Sabellidae > Sabellastarte > Sabellastarte sp. h YS-2021. The sequence continues at coordinate 91,397,781 of OZ024934.1, forward strand.
TCTCCGACTTGGATTTCTTCTTCACAAAATCGTCACCACTTTCTCCTGCCTGTGAACCAGCCATACTGGAGGGCTGAAAAAAAAAATTATTGGGTTTTTTTTTTAATTTAAAGTTTTCCTCATTTACCCACAACAAAGTACAGTAGAACCTCGATTATCCGGCCTTCTATTATCCGAATCTCCGGATTAACCGAACCGAAATCGTGTCTCCCTACTGGCAATATATATAATGCACGGTCTAGCAAGTACCAACCGAACACAGCCAGCTCAAGTCCGCGTAATGTTCTAAATAAAAATAACAATATCCATGGATATGGAGCAAATAAATGACAATTGAAGGGTCATTTATATTATATGAAACAAATATATGAAATTATTTTATCAATGACCACCAACGTCTATGTTTATTGCATAAAAACGACATTTCTTCAATTATCGCCCATTCGGTAATCCATAGACAGTGAATTTTGGCTTCCTTCATCTATCCGAACCCCTCGATTATCTGACCGGATTGTATGTCTCCCATGGGGTTCGGATAATTGAGGTTCTACTGTAGTTTGGACAGTGTTGACCATTTTTGGTAAAGGTCGCAGTCTGTCACTCTGATGATGATACATAAAACCATCACATCATTACAATTCTGACCTTTCAAAAAAATTTTTCTTCTTAAATAAAGTCATTTCTTACAGTACCATACACTTAACACCTTAAAATTTATAAGCCACTTCACTCTATTTTTATTCTAACATGTTGCTTTCGCAAATGATTTGCACAAGAAAACCCCCTACATCTAAACAATTTCTTCAGATTTCATGTTTGATTCAGTGTTCCTCAATTATGTGTGTTGACAAGCCAAGTGGCAGTTGTAAAAACTTGTCATGGTGTTTCAGTAAAATGCTTTCGATGCTGCAACAACACAGCAGGACACCAATACAGAAAATATGTTTCCGACCTATCCATGGTTAAATCGAAAAACTTAACCATGCTTCTTATTCAACAGGAAATTGAGGACACAAGAAAACTTTCGTTAAAATAGGTCCTCCAGGACCCCGATATATATGCAGAGAATCCAGTTAAACAGATTTCTACATAAAGGGATTTGTTGGTACATTAAATCTGTTATTACTTACCTTTTTACTTAGTGACTTTTTCGGCGATCGTTTCTTGAGCTCAGCCAACGAAATCTCCTCCTCGGAGTCGGAATCACTACTTTCCGTTTCCTTTGATGCCTTTCTTTTTGTGGGTGTTTTTGACGGTGTCTTTTTAGGGGACCGTTTCTTGAGATCAAGTAATGAGATTTCTTCATCTGATTCACTGGAGCTTCCCACAAGAATTTCCTTTTTAGGAGTTTTCTTCCCTGGGGTCGATAATGTTTTTGATGGGGTATTTTTACTGGGTGTTGTGGGAGTCTTTTTATTATGACTGTTTGACGTGGACTGAGATTTCTTTGGCGAAGATTTCTCCGATGATTTTGTGGTGCCAAAGCTGAGCTTAGGTTGTTTGGAGTCGACTTTTTTCTCCAGAAGATTCTTTTTTCCAGCACCGTATCTAATGAATGAAAATCTAATTGCATTAAAACGACAATAAAGAGTAGTGATTAATTGCAACATTTAGCTAAACATTTTTCAAAGGTACTTAAATGCAAAGAAACTGCCAACAAACGTCTATCAAACTCAACACCTGATGTCAAGTATACTTAATTTATTTACCAGTTACAATTTATTTTTGCCGGTAAGAAACTTCTTTCATAAATTCTTGTTTTGAGGGTTTTATTTTTGTAATAGATACCAAAAAAATTGGGGTTTACACTGGGTTTTTTATCACATGATTCATTTTGTATCTCACAAAATTGTGAAAATGGGACATCATAGAATAATATTGGGTGCTAATAAGATATTCATGGAATTCTGTATGATAAAACTAATATCACAAGTGCATTTCAAGAATGAAGACAATTATACCTTAAAGTCTATAAACAAGATACTAGTCATTAATTCTTGGATACATATTGGATAAATGCAGGCTTGTACTATATCTTTGACATTCTATTCTTTTATATTTATTGAATAAAATAATAAAATGCTTTTTTGTTTCTACTGAATAAAATTAACAAAACTAGTTAAGAAAATTCCTGAGTTTTAACAAAAGACATTCGCCCATAAATCAACATTTTAACATTAAAGACAGTTAGTCACCCACTTCTCAATATTCTAACATGAAAGAGAGTCACTCACCTTTCAACATTTAACAATAAAGACAGTTGACAATCTGTCAATATTCTCACATTAAAAAGAATTATTTAACTTTGGACATTTAAACATGTGTCACCCACCTGACCGGTGAGGTCAAGGGTGTCAAAGCACTTGACCTCCTGCTCTTCTTCTTGTACTCTCTGGCTGTCTCTTCAAAGGCTTTTCTACTCAACTCAATCCTCTGAAAGGTCAAAGGTCAATAAGAAGGTTTATGTCTCTTTCAACTGCTAAGGTGATTAAGCGCTAGGGCAGGGTCGGTAACACCGGTATCTCGGTATCGAGACCAATTTACTTCAATACCGTGGCGACACGTTATAGCTGGTATTTCGAATGTCAGTATAAAATATTGTGAGAAAACGTCAAGTATTAGAAACAAACCTCAAATCTGAAGAAGTTACAAACTTTTATCCCATATTTTTATATATTTTAGCACTTTTACAGTGATTTCTTTCAGAACTGCAATGTCTTCTTTTCGCGAATCTTACTTCCGGTTGGTGGGCCTATTTGATTGGGGATACACGAGAACGCAACTTCTTCTTTCGGTATCCCGGAATCAGTACGGTTTTTCACTGGCGGGTTACCGAAATGGAAAATCTGCTACTGACCCTGCCCTATTAAGTACATCCTAAATGTTTCCACGAGTTAGGGTTTGAACCCACAGCCACAAATAGGGGAACCAAGCAGTTAAATACCAAAGCAATTCATCACTAGGTCTGTTGTGACCCAGCTTCTTAAAATAAAACATTAAATTTCTATTTGAAATTTTAAAGTTTTACATTTGTGCCTGGCCAAGATCAGGTAGTAAAAGTTAAGGAATAAATATTATAATCCCATGTTCCTCTCTTCTTTAACTTCTTAGGAACTGTTAGTACCTTTTCTATGGAGACTGAGCTCTCTTCCACTTTGTCTTTGATGCCATGTTTTTCACACATTTCTTTGTCAACAATCCATGGACTGCTGGTAAAGTAACCTCCTCGGGCAGAGTAACACCGAATGAAGATCTTGATCAGGTCTTTGTTTGGGATTTTTGTAGAACGACTGTAATAAATCGGATTAGATTTTTGCTAATTCTACAGACACATGAAAAGGCACATTTTAAAACAATATAGAGAATTTTAATAAGACGTTTATTGAAACATGTCTGATCTTAGTGTTGGTTTGAAGATTATTCCTCCGCATGCAGCCAAGTGCATTTATTTTTATATAGAAATTTACAAAGTTTCATCAATCCCTTAGCCACCAATGAAAGAGATTTTACTTTTTAACTGTACCAAATGAAATTTCAGAGCTGAAGAATTTGCAGTTTAAGTTACCGAAACTCGCACTACGTCCTCATACAGACTGTTTTAAACAACAAATTCCAATGTATGAGGAGTTTTAACAACAGTGCTGAATCAATGAAAACTGTAACATCTGGTCAAAAGATATGGATCTGAAGGAGTTGGCATTATGATCAGCATTACGAAATATTTTTCAAACAATTACAGCTGTATTTACAGAAACAAAATGCAAAATAAAACAGAACTGGGTTTACCAAATTCACACAGAATCAAAAGGTACTCTATTCGAGAAATGAAGGACCGAGAAAGTCTATAAAAATAATATACTTATGAAAATGATTGCTAATTTGTCCATTATCGGTTGCAAAAATTGAAAGACATAAGGAATAACTTGGAAGCTAAAATGGGAGTTGTACCAGTTAATACTCACAGCAAGTCACTGAAGGGAATGCCATTCACAATCTTGTCTTCATTTGTCAATTTAAAGCTGTATTTACATGGAGCTAGCTGTAAAACAAATCATTGGACAATATCTTACCGTGTAAAAGACAGAAAACCAGAAACAGGCTTTCTGTTCAATTTGTGTGCAAAACATACACAAATTTCAGTTACAGAATAAACAACTGAATCTGAAAAAAAAAATTACATATTTTACTCCAAAAAATAACACTTTATACTCTAAAGTTATATTTTGTCTTAATATAAAGTGATTCATTTATGGTTATATTTATGTCTCATGTACACCCATGTAATATTTTAGTGCTTGGCTAATAATGAATCGAACAAATCCAACTTTCATCAAATTTTGTTTTTTGAAACCTAGTTTCAAGTCATCAAATTTTGTTTTTTTGAAACCTAGTTTCAAGATTTCCCATAAACAGTAACAAAATTTAACAGTGTTTTTGGAGGTATGCTGACATTTAAATGGAAGGTGTTAATGTTAATACAGTCTCCGACACAACATTAAAGTGACAAAGAATTCAAATGCTTCTCATAAAATGTACCAACTAAAACTTTTTATAAACAATGATCTTTTCAATGAATTCAGATATTACTTGGTAAATAGCGATGGGTTGGTATAAAAAGTGTATAGATCTGGAGGCTGTCAATGCAAAACCATTCTGATTCTGAAAAAAATGCCTTGTTTCTTTTTTTTATCTGTATTTAATATATTTTTTTTCGCTTACTCTAATTTTTTTTTTTTCTGATAACATCTCATGGCAGGTTTAACAGAATGATGCTCAAGGTAACATATGTAAAACTGCTCACCTTCGGCAGGCCTTTATATGGAGACTTTGGAGGTTCACTGTTAGCCCCATCACCCTTTTTTGGGGGGTTTGGTTTATCCTGGTTCTCTTTGTCACTAGATGGGGAACCTGCATTCTACAAGACAGCAATATTCGGGATGAAAGGTTTATTTTTATATCTTTCAAATTGGAGAAGTAAAAATTGAGCAGGAAATTAGTGCTGTCTTAAGCTAACAAAGTTATGACAAGACAGGTTTTAGAGTGGATAGGTACATGAACCAAGTTGAAAGTTATTATCCAATTTTCCTCTACAACAATGCAAAAGCTAAAACTACTGACTCTTACAGTTTGGGCGATGATTTGAAATATATTTTGAATTTAGCTATACATGACTAGTTAACAGTGATAGTTCACTTCAAATTATTAATACTCTGCAGATATCTGTACCTGTGGACTACCATCCTTTGGCTGTGGATCTGCCTTGATGACGTGGCCAGTAATACTGAAACATAACAAAACCCAATGGAATATACTAAAGTGTTATGTTGCCAAAAATATATTATCTTAATAGTTATAATTAACACATTACTTAAACGCTTAATTCTCCAATATGGGGATCATTTAGACTTGCGTTCAATTGTGCACAATATTTGATCAAAACTAAAGTTTTAAAAATTTAAATAACCATAAAAATGGGTAAAATATACACATAAGCAATGAGCAATCTACACGATTGGTATCACCATCAATAAAAACATATATGAAGAATCTAGGGATAAACAAATTCAAACAAATGTCTCAAATGAAATCAAGGATGGCCTGGAGAAATATAGAGGCAGAACCAAGAGATATGAGGCTGACAGGGGAGTGAAGCTGAAAGATTTGCCAATGACAGAGAAGCCTTAAGGTTGCATGTGACCATGTTCTCTATATGGAGAGACAAGAATGAACAAGTACTAATTAAAAAACAGTTTACCATTTTCAAAACTACAATATATTACAAGCTATATACTATTTAAACTCACATCTTATTGCCTGCTTTGAGTTTCAGGGAGGCTGGTTCACCAGGCACCATGTACTCATAAAGTTTCAGCGAAGCTCTGTCAACAAGGGAGTCCAGAGAATCAGTACCTGTAGAATAGTGACATGTCACAAGATAATGTAGTCTAAACACCTGTAGTCTGAAAATGTAATCTATGACTTTGCAGGTGCAATATCCTGCCCATACTTATGGAACAAATATCATCCACACTGCTAGTACCTATACCTGTAAGAGATGTGAGATTTAGCATACAAGTGTTAAAACAGCAAATTGTACACATAAATTGATATAAATTTTCCAAGTGTAGATTGGATGATTCAAAACTGTATGCATAGTAGAATCGCCCCCAATTTTCATGGTCACTTCATAAGCCCGATAATCAACCAAAACAGATTATTTTACTTTATTTTTGGCCATTAAACCACATGACACTATCCAGGATGAAGTGATGTCAATTCAGTAAGATTAACTGTGTTTTGCATGTTTCCGACATTTAACATCTACCAGAAATGCTCACTTCCTGTAAATATAGCTGTAAACATAAACAAGCCCAAAGTCATGACAAATCTGTCAATTTATTAATTAAAAGTGCATAAAATATTTGAAAAATACTTGGATATTCAGAAATATATAGAAAGGTAAGATTTAAGCTGAATCTATCATTAGAAACTGCCAGTGACCAACCACGATTGTACACGGTCACCCATGATTAATCGAGCATATATTTAATCGTTCATCCACTAATGCGTGGTATTATACATGAAAACAACTCAATCTCAATAGCTCCACAACAATTTTTTATTGAGGCAACAACCTCATGTCTAAAATAAGTAACATTTCAGACTCTTTATCCTCAGCCAAAACCCGTAATAAATTAAGGGGTGAAATCTTTGATTTTATAATTTGATGCAAATGCATCACATCATGGAATAAACTACAATCTTTACAACACATTCAGAAAAACGCAATGCAAACACACAAAGTAAAAGGAAAACTCACAGTGATGTACAATTTCCAAAACAGTTTTTTCAAATACTTCTGGAAACTTTTCCTTTATTTGTTCTCTGGTTTCTTTTTCTGACTCGATTGCCTCTTTGTGCTTTAAGTTGATATGTCCTGTACACTGACAAGTCCAGAGTGGTGCATCATAAACACACAGCTTCTTTTGATAAGCACTAAGTATATGGTTAAGGTCTCACAATTAGGAGTTAGGACTGCAGTGTATAGTTACCGGTTGACCCCAAAATGACTCTAAAATGTAATAACCTTTTAAAAGATTAAACTAGCACACTAGGCACTTGTACAAATGTTAAGATGTTTATATCCATAACATAAAATGGGAGAAACCTCATATTCGGTCATATTAGTCCAGTGTTCACAACTCGTACAAAATTGTTGCTGGCCAACTGGGCCAGTAACTTGAAAAAGTTAATGGACCAACTGAAAAGTTAATGGCCAAATTTGTAAAACTTAAAATTGAAGAAATTTACAAATGAATTTTTTTTTTTTCTTTTCGATTCAACATACTTTATAGCTTACAATATACCATTACTTGTAGGAAAAAAGTGGTTTAAAATTATTGAAAAATCTTCAATGTATATCTCCGAGTTAGAAGAGCCATAATCAGACTCACCATCTGACTCATAATCAGAGTAACAAGGGTCATTGCTTACTACCAAATTTTAAAATCTTCATTAATGGAAAAAAAAAGAAGAAAAAGAAGGAAAAAAGAAGAACTAGAGGATCGCTTGCAAAAAAAAAAAGAATGTTTTTGCACAGCAAAAACAAAGCATCCTGAAAAGGATAGAACGGTGAGTGTTAAAGTATTAAGAAAATACTCTGCTTCTAGCCTTATACTGTTGTGGGAGTCTGCTCTATCTAGCACGGTTTTCGAGATATAAGCATTTTTGTGTTCTGCATTTTTTGCGAAAAATTAGAAAATTCAAAATGGCCTCCATTTTTGGTGAGACAAATATGTTTTGAAAATTGAGATGGCTTCTCTGCAAAGATAGCCTGTGGGTCAAATATTTTGTTGAAATTACTCTATCTAGCACAGTTTTGCGAGATATAAGCATTTTTGTGTTTTGCATTTTTTGCGAAAAATTCTGAAATTCAAAATGGCCGCCATTTTTGGTGAGACAAATATGTTTTGAAAATTGAGATGGCTTCTCTGCAAAGATAGCCTGTGGGTCAAATATTTTGTTGAAATTACTCTATCTAGCACAGTTTTGCGAGATATAAGCATTTTTGTGTTTTGCATTTTTTGCGAAAAATTCTGAAATTCAAAATGGCCGCCATTTTTGGTGGGACAAAATTTTTTTGAAAAATGAGGTGGCTACTCTCCAGAGATAGCCTGTGGGTCAAAAATTTCGTCGAAATAACTCTATCTAGCACGGTTTTCGAGATATAAGCATTTTTGTGTTTTGCAATTTTTTTTGAAAATTCAAAATGGCCGCCATTTTTGGCGAGACAAATTTTTTTGGAAAATTGGGATGGCTACTCTGTACAGATACCCTGTGGGCCAAAACTTTCATTGAAATCGCTCTATCTAGCACAGTTTTTGAGATATAAGCATTTTTGTGTTTTACAATTTTTGCGAAAAATTCGAAAATTCAAAATGGCCGCCATTTTGGGCGAGGCAAATTTTTTTTGAAAACTGGAATGGCTACTCTGCAGAGATACCCTGTGGGTCAAATATTTTGTCAAAATCTTTCTATCTACCACGGTTTTCAAGATATAAGCATTTTTGTGTTTTGCAATTTTTGCGAAAAATTGGAAAATTCAAAATGGCCGCCATTTTGGGCGAGGCAAATTTTTTTTGAAAATTGAGATGGCTACTGTGCAGAGATACCCTGTCATTCAAAAAATTCGTCGAAATCGCTCTATCTAGCATGGTTTTCGAGATATAAGCATTTTTGTGTTTTGCAATTTTTTTGCGAAAAATTTGAAAATTCAAAATGGCCGCTATTTTGGGAGAGAAATTTTTTTTTTTTTGAAAATTGGGATGGCTACTGTGCAGAGACACCCTGGGATGGCCACTCTGCAGAGATACCCTGTGGATCAAAATTTTGTCAAAATCATTCTATCTAGCACGGTTTTCAAGATATAAGCATTTTTGTGTTTTACAATTTTTGTGAAAAATTTGAACATTCCAAATGGCCGCCATTTTGGGCGAGACAAAAAGTTTTTGAAAATACAGATGGCTATTCTGCAGAGATACCCTGTGGGTCAAAAGTTTCGTCGAAATTGCTCTATCTAGCATGGTTTTTGAGATATAAGCATTTTTGTGTTTTGCAATTTTTGCGAAAAATTCGAAAATTCAAAATGGCCACCATTTTGGGTGAGACAATTTTTTTTGAAAATTGGGATCGCTACTCTGCAGAAATCCCGTAGAGGTCAAAAATTTCGTCAAAATCGCTCTATCTCGCATGGTTTTCGAGATATAAGCATTTTTGTGTTTTCCTTATTTGGAAAATTCGTAATGATCAATTAATCATTAATTAATCATCCATTTCTTAACCAATCAATACCAAAATCTAATGATTTCCAGATTTTAATAGAATGAATGTATTTGCCAAGTTTCAGGTGAATTGATAAAACCCCTTTCAAGTTATCAAGCCGGACAAGCTTACCCATCAAAAAAAAAGACATTTTTGGTCATGTGACCTCTCTGATTGGTCGAAATGTCACTGCAGCATATTAAAAAAAAAATCCCCAAGGCTACTGCATACACCTGCCAAATTTGAAAAGAATCCACCCAACGGTCACAGAGTTATAAAGAAAACGAAACGCGGAGCCTGATTTTCTCCCATATCCAAACAAGCGTCCCTTGCGGGACGCTTAATAAACAGGAACAAGAAAAATCTCCATCAATGGCTGGGTCATTGGTCAATCACATTTTCCCTTTATTTTTATACATTAACCAACCAAATTCCTCTGTTGCTTCATTCAATAGTTTACCCAAGAACTACATCAAAAAAATAGCATCAGAGATGCCCGTACCCCACAGCCTAGGGAAATATTTTCAACACCATGAGATACAGAAGTACTGTACCAGTACAAACTTCAGGATACTTTCAGAGCACTGTCAGTTATATAAAGGTCCAAACAATGTTTAAATGGAGAAATAATGTTTAAAAGAAAGATAATGCATATAGAGATGAAGTACTAAAACAAGATAATTCAATAACAAGATAACAGCATTAATCAGCAAACTAAAATTCAACACTCTTTATCTACACCTGCATGGCCCAATTATGGTTTTGATGGTTTGAATATTATCATGCATACAGAAGTGGTAATACATTTAATGAATGCTTATGTGGTGTTGGAGCAAAATCTGTGGCTCACTTGATGAAATTCTATCTCTTACAATGGGAAGTTATGAAAGTAAAATTCTTAATAAATTCTAATATGACTTTAACAGTGCTAAATCTGCATCAAAAAAACAGACTCAAAGGTGCAACAAGATTTTATAGGTCAAGGTCACTACAGCAAGGTCAAAGGTCAAATCAAGGTCAGATCATGACGTTGCACAACTACACCCCCTAACCAATGTCCCTACCAAGTATCAACTTCCTACACCTTGCGGTTTCCGAGATATAGCCCGGACAAGATTTTCGAACTCAAGGTCACTACGGCAAGGTCAAAGGTCAAATCCTTGTCAGACCATGACATTGCACACCTACACCCCCTAACCAACTACAAAGTATCAACTTCCTACACCTTACGGTTTCTGAGATACAGCCCGGACAAGATTTTATAGGTCAAGGTCACTACGGCAAGGTCAAAGGACAAATCAAGGTCAGACCATGACGTTGCACACCTATACCGCCTAACCAATATCCCTACCAAGTATCAACTTCCTACACCTTACAGTTTCTGAGATATAGCCCGGACAAGATTTTATAGGTCAAGGTCACTACGGCAAGGTCAAAGGTTAAATCAAGGTCAGACCATGACGCTGCACACCTACACCCCCTAACCAATATTCCTACCAAGTATCAACTTTCTACACCTTACGGTTTCCGAGATATAGCCAGGACAAGATTTTATAGGTCAAGGTCACTACAGCAAGGTCAAAGGTCAAATCAAGGTCAGTCCATGATGTTGCACACCTACACCCCCTAACCAATGTCCCTACCAAATATTAACTTCCTACACCTTACGGTTTCTGAGATATAGCCCGGACAAGATTTTATAGGTCAAGGTCACTACGGCAAGGTCAAATCAAGGTCACACCATGACGTTGCACACCTACACCCCCTAACCAATATCCCTACCAAGTATCAACTTCCTACACCTTATGGTTTCCGAGATATAGCCCGGACAAGATTTTCAAACTCAAGGTCACTACGGCAAGGTCAAAGGTCATATCAAGGTCAGACCATGACGTTGCACACCTACACCCACTAACCAATGTCCCTACCAAGTATCAACTTCCTTACGGTTTCTGAGATACAGCCCGGACAAACTCTTTTCCCGCCACCCGCCCATCCGGACACCATGGGTGAAAACAATACCCCAACAGCCCTTAAGGGCTGTGGGGTAAACATATCAGACAGGGTATTACATTGTGCTAATGGCATAGAAAATCGAGTCAAACAGGCTTAAACACAACAAAAAGGATAAAAAAAAGTATCAAAAAGATGGAAACAAAAACCTCGCACAGAATATTCTTTAGATTTGGATGGCTGAAATATTAACATGAAAACATTTTCAATAGTTGTTGCAATGAGCGATAATAAAAGCTCCCATGTGAGATGAAATATCGACAGAAATAGCAAGTTTTTGGATATTTTCTTTAAAATTAAAGCATTCTAAATGTTGTAAATTATTTTATTTTACTGGGCAACCGGGCCAAGAAGTCCTCAAAGCTGTAGTCCTGCCGCAATATTTGGGGGACTCCGGCCACAGTTTTGAACGCTGCATTAGTCTACCATATTTGGTCACATTAGTCTACCCGATTTTGTCTATCACATATTTTCCTTATTTTCAGATATCTGACATTTTACTTTCAACAACTTTGTTTCAATAAGATTTTATAGGTCAAGGTCACTACGGCAAGGTCAAATCAAGGTCACACCATGACGTTGCACACCTACACCCCCTAACCAATATCCCTACCAAGTATCAACTTCCTACACCTTATGGTTTCCGAGATATAGCCCGTTGTAAATTATTTTATTTTACTGGGCAACCGGGCCAAGAAGTCCTCAAAGCTGTAGTCCTGCCGCAATATTTGGGGGACTCCGGCCACAGTTTTGAACGCTGCATTAGTCTACCATATTTGGTCACATTAGTCTACCCGATTTTGTCTATCACATATTTTCCTTATTTTTAGATATCTGACATTTTACTTTCAACAACTTTGTTTCAATAAGATTTTATAGGTCAAGGTCACTACGGCAAGGTCAAATCAAGGTCACACCATGACGTTGCACACCTACACCCCCTAACCAATATCCCTACCAAGTATCAACTTCCTACACCTTATGGTTTCCGAGATATAGCCCGGACAAGATTTTCAAACTCAAGGTCACTACGGCAAGGTCAAAGGTCATATCAAGGTCAGACCATGACGTTGCACACCTACACCCACTAACCAATGTCCCTACCAAGTATCAACTTCCTTACGGTTTCTGAGATACAGCCCGGACAAACTCTTTTCCCGCCACCCGCCCATCCGGACACCATGGGTGAAAACAATACCCCAACAGCCCTTAAGGGCTGTGGGGTAAACATATCAGACAGGGTATTACATTGTGCTAATGGCATAGAAAATCGAGTCAAACAGGCTTAAACACAACAAAAAGGATAAAAAAAGTATCAAAAAGATGGAAACAAAAACCTCGCACAGAATATTCTTTAGATTTGGATGGCTGAAATATTAACATGAAAACATTTTCAATAGTTGTTGCAATGAGCGATAATAAAAGCTCCCATGTGAGATGAAATATCGACAGAAATAGCAAGTTTTTGGATATTTTCTTTAAAATTAAAGCATTCTAAATGTTGTAAATTATTTTATTTTACTGGGCAACCGGGCCAAGAAGTCCTCAAAGCTGTAGTCCTGCCGCAATATTTGGGGGACTCCGGCCACAGTTTTGAACGCTGCATTAGTCTACCATATTTGGTCACATTAGTCTACCCGATTTTGTCTATCACATATTTTCCTTATTTTCAGATATCTGACATTTTACTTTCAACAACTTTGTTTCAATAAACCATCATATTTACTTTACTGGTAATTCCAGTTAGGTACCAACTAAAACATGGGTACCCAGATTAGTGTTGTGGTTGAATGCAAATTTTAAAACCGGTTTCCGAAAGCGGAAATTCGGCGAAAAACCGGGTATATTTGATTTATCAAACGCAAAGAAATAAGTTTTCAAAAGCATACATGAGACGTAACTCGTATATAAATAAGAACAACTATGGGCTTTTTGAAGACTTTCGAGGACAAAATGGGTGATATATTGATGGAATATCATAAAATACTGTGAAATATTTGTTGTAGTTTAATATTTTGGTAAACTTAAGTTCAAATAATGCCTACATGTGGCGAAACCGGTTTTGGTTACAAGAAAACGAAACGTAACCGGATCAGTGTCTTTCGGTCGGCAAATAGGTTTCCGGTTTGCCGTCTTCAACACTAACCCAGATTAGACTCAGGTTTTTATTTTCAGGTACTAGTGCCAATATTTCAAACATGCAGGTATCATTCCAATCAATAACCCCATAGCATATGTGCAAGTACATTTAGTTTGTGGTGGCCTACACAAAGTAAACTTTTAACATTTGCTGACCTAGAACACTTACACATGTACCTATTTATATAAAATTGAGTGACAAAGTTGATGTTCAACACAATTTTAGGGTAAATACTGGGTTTAATCTTGCATAATTTTAACCATATGCAGCGTGCGAAATTCACCATGGCCCCGTGGCCAGGGGCCCCCCCTTTTTAAGTTAGGGCCACCACAACTTGACTTTCATGGGCCCCAATGGGCCACCACATTGACTACAACATGCCTCGTGTGGTAATACAATCCAGTGTGCTGTCATTTTTTTTTAAATTGGTTTTCTTTCCCCATGGCTAAGTCTTTAATTATGCATTGTTTTGCATATTCCAGATTGAGTTCACCCTTAATTAGCTGACACTGTTTCTCTGTTGTGTCTTTCACACACAGGCCAACATACCTCCCCCCCTAACATGTTAAAGCTAAGCAGTGACTGGTGTATGAAATTTCAGAGAAGACAGCAGGGAGGTTAGATTGGGGAACTGGTTATTTTTGGAAGCTGGTTATCCTATAGTTAAATTTGTTATTTACACTAAATGGCAAATGCTGTCAGTTTTTTTCTAGTAATGATGCAACTTAGGGCTGCCACAGAGTAGTAGAGTACTCGTCAAAGAGTAGAGTACTGGATTATTTAGAGTACAAAATCAGGAAAAGAGTACTTGTCTGCATTAAAATTTTGAATTTTCCACTATATTTTTGTCAGAAATGATGTGCAATATATCAAATTATACAGTGAAATGGTACATTTTCTTGATTTCATTGTAAAAAAGAGTACTCGTTCAAGAGTAGAGTAATGGTTAAAGAGTACTCGAGTAGTAAAATTACTACTCGTGGCAGCCCTAATGCAACTGCTGTGTAAGAGGGAAATGTTCATTCCAAAACATAAATTTTACTTTTGTTATCTCTATAGGTGTTATTTAAGACTAAACAAATACCACTGACTCCTGAACTTTTACATGTGCATTATATAGCCCTTGCCATGTAATAAATGTTACTTTTTATTACATTGGCATTCCTACTATTTCTGGAAACAGAGATATTTCTTATCATTTGCATCAAAACAATTTTATTTCTATTTTTCTTATTCTATTAAAGAAATCCTTTGTGTTTTGGGATAGAAAACGACCCAATCTAATCCACCCAGTGTGAACTATTGATTTTTTCCCCAACATTCAGTCTCTCTCTCTCCCCCCACAACTCCACTTTGTGTGAGAAACGAAATCCTATGTATGTATGTAATATGTATACACTTGTACTTGAGGAGGGAAATAAAACCACAGATCAATGTTGATTTGGCATTGTTGGCTCTGCTACTGGCACAAAATTTTTCTTCATATTTCAGATGATACTGAGCTTTGTTATAAGGGAGTCACTTCATATGAGAATATAATCCTTAACACAACACACAAGCAACACAACTTATGCAGAAAAACTATTCATTTACTCAAACATAATACATGCCAATATATTAAGTTCTTGTTTCATATTCCTAGGCCCTTAGTTACGGGTGAAAAGTTGTCAAAGTTGAATGAAAAAAAAGTAAAGATGCCCATCTATCATGACAAAAATCAATACTAAACTGTTATGCATGAGGACATAATGGAATACACATCAATCCAAAAAACAAGCAGATTAATTTGTATGATTTACTTTTTCAAGTAACAGTTTCTTTAAATTTTCAATTAGTGCAATGTTTGACAGTTAAAAAAAGTAAAAACATAAAATATATTGCTAGTTTATTTTTTTAGTTCTACAAAAAAATTATCTAAAGTTAATAAAAATCTAAATCATACAAAATTTTAGTGAGACATTTTTCTTTGGAGTAGTGTGCACAAAAGTGGTGTTGGTTTTTATTTTATATATTTTTTGTGTCACGAAAGGAAGGCATTTCAAAAATAATCATGAGTTTTCAGGGGTCCCATTTAAATGCATTTTTAATGACTTTAGCTTTCTACTTGATATTTTTTCAAAAATTAATTTACATGTTTGGTTTTCTTTTATTGTTTTCTTTACAATACTTTATATCACTTGAGAGACTGGTCACATGGAGTCGAGCGTTTTGCTCTCTCTGAGTGCATCTTGTATAATTTGTATTAAAGCTTGAAGTTAAATAAAGAAATTTACAAAAATCACTTTTGTATCTTTTGACTTGTCACTTTTAATAAATTAAAAAAACAGTTTGTTAGAAAAAAAAATGTTAATTAGTTTTTAAAAAGTTTGGGCCATCAAGTTTTAATAGGGGCCACTGAACTTCAGAACCATGTGGCCCTATCGGGCCACCACTACTTTGCAACGAATTTCTCACACTGACCATATGAATAAAATATTTTCTTAATATTGGCAACAATATGGTTAGGAAGATTAATTAACACTTGACACCGTGAAAACATTATTTTACAAAACTAAATGGACATGTGGAAATTTTCATTTGCTGAACAACATCCAAAAAATGACAGAGAAACAAGAGTGGTCAGCTGAAAAGAGTAGTCATCAGACTTTTAACCTTGACTAGTTCGCAGGGGCCCCGGTGGCGCAGTAGTGAGGACGCTTTAATAATTTAACACAAATCTGATTAGACTGTACTGCTCAGCTACCCAAGCTCGTCGCCTACCCAAGTTTGTCACCCACCTTAAAAATTGTTAAAGATAAGCAATATTGATACCAAAACTAATGGAATACATAGTAATAATGATGATATACAACTGTACAGGGATAGAGAATTGTGCAGATGCTTTTATATTGTCAAAAGATGCGAGTGATGAACTTGGGTAGGCGACAAACTTGGGTAGCTGAGCAGTACTGCTCAGCCAGTGAAGTTCGTCACCCCAGCTAAGTGTGTCACCTACATTTTATGACAATATTAAACAGTTTCTACTGTCCAGTTATGACATATATATATACTTTGCCGTTGAAAGAAGCTATTCCATTTATTTAAATGTGAATATTGCCTGTCCTTGAGCGTTTTTACTGCAGGTGACGAACTTCACTGGGGTGACGAACTTCACTGGCTGAGCAGTATCGTCCTCAGTATCAATCACAAATGTCTATTTGAAATACAAATAGGCATTAAATTTGCATTGCTTGAAACAACTGAGCTCTCTTACAGTGCACCTGTCTAATTACAATCGTCATATCTTTTAACAATGAACAAGTTCGACACGTGATTTTTGTGGTCGTGCATGTAAACAAACCCACTCAGTGTCTTCTTGTGGTGAAAGTCACTGTAAGAAGTTAGGGGTGCGATCGCAGTTTATTGGTCATCAAAACGATTTATAATTGATGTATACATTGAGTATAAAGTACAATGAACTCTTATCACGGAGGGAGCAATTTATTACAATGATTTTATAAACAGGAAACACATTTCCGAGGGCGCCGCCATCTTCAATTGACGATAATACGAACAAAAAAGGATACTCTTTTGATGTAAATTTTTCTTCCGTATGTTCTATCGTATACACAGTATCCTTTTGTTCAATGCTAAGTTTTGGTTCAAGGGGAACCACAAATCTCCCCTTTAACAGAGGCATATTTTGCTTCTTCTGTCAAATTATTGATGAGGAAGCACCTTGTTTAAAACCTCTGTCGGTGGCGCGAATGAATGTCAACGAGACATTTGATTGGCTGAGAAGCCGGAAGTAGAGGTAAGGTCAAGGCTATTTACACCGAGGGAAGTTTAAAAGACCAGCGATATCTCTGTCGATTTAACCATATCGTGAGTTTAAAAAGTGCAACAGTGTAGTCTATCGGCAACTTTAAAGTGTTGTTCCTATTCACGTCCATTTCATCTTGCAACACTTTATCAGATTTCCAGTGGATTCATTTGAAGGTTCGCACTGATCCACTTGCTTAAGTTGAACGAAATACCGAAAGTAACATCCTTTACCGAAATCAATTTAAACTATCATTTTATCTTTCATGAACCAGATTCCGGTCCATTCTACATTTGGAAGTAAATATTGTAATGATTAAAAACATTTTTTGTTTGCGTCTAATTTATATAAGTCTCTCAAATGACATGTCTGGAAATCTAGCGTTCATTAAATAAAAAAAATTAAAGTGTCAATAGTGTTTGAAAATATAAGGGGGGCTTTTGCCCTACCCCTCTGAAAATGGGGGGGGGGGGGGGGGGCTTTTGCCCTCCTCTCTCATATTTAAGGGGGGGCTTGTGTCCTACCTTTTGAAAAAAGGGGGGGTTGTGTCAGGGGGGGCTTTTGTATGTTCCCCGTCTTTGTGCAAAAATATTAAAAAGAAACTAATGTTTCAAAACTGACAGCTAAAATGATAGACATGGTTACCTCGGCTCTACTTACTTGAGTATAGAGCCGTGGCACGACCCCACATAAAACTAGAGATTTGAATAAAACACAAATACCGTAAAAATTGTACACACAACTGTTTCCACAACTATTTTGTTACATATTAACCTCAACAGTCAGTCAACATGCAAACATATTTGACAAAAAATAAATTATATTTCCTCATTTTCAATACTTTTTGGACCATTTCTCAAAAAATTTGAAAATGCTCTTTTGTTATAAAAGCTGTATAAAATAGCATATATATTATACACATTTTGTATTTGTTGTGTCCTTGGCTTAATATAAACTGCTTTTAAATATATCAAACCATTTTGAGTTATTTTATCAAGTTTTATTCAACAGACAATGATTTTTTGCAGATCTCTAGTTTTACGTGGGGTAGTGACACGGCTCTACACGCAAGTAAAGTAGAGCCGAGTGTTACGGTCACGGGCAAGCGCGGTAGCAATTACCGGTTGTCTTTAAGTTGTAACAGAAAAAGCAAAAAGTTAAACTTAACAAATTTATTTAATAGTCAACAATAATGATTACAGTCAACTGGTATGCCCTTAACTAAGTACACTAATATAATAACAAGATCTAGCTGACCTGACCACTGAGATTAAGAATAAGTTTATCCGCCGTATCCCGCAATCTGTTCTGTAATCCGTCCTGTGGTATATTCTGTGATCTGTCCAATGTCCTGTGGTCTGTCCTGTGATCTGTCCAATGTTCACTCACACACGGATATCTATATCTTGTGACCTGTCTCACACTCAACAACACAAAAGGTTCTTGTCCTGCTATCCTTTATATATCCAGTCACACAGAATGTCTGTCTGGAGATATTTAGAGAGTTAACACAATTGTACTGTCTGCTCCAAGATATGGACAATGTCCAAAATGCAGTAAATCCACTCTCTGTTATATAACTGTACAATATCCAAAAATATCCAAAGTGCAATAAATCTGTCCAGACAATGTATCTAGTTCACTCCAGTAAAAGTTCACAGCAACACAAGTTATATTATATTCCAAAACACAATAGCTCTCCTTATAGCCAGCGAATACAAAGTTTACTTGTGGTCAGATGTACATTCCTTATATACATTCACAGATTTCTCTGGAATTATACAGAACCAACTCAGAAAACCTTGAACCATCTAGGCTAAAGGAGGAAGTTCTAGAAACTACTGGCAATTGGGTTTCCCCAAATCTATCATAACCACTGAGGGAGGGATTTCCCCCAGTCTGTGAACAGATCAATAAACACTAAAACACAAAAGTCAATAACTCCCTTACTTTAAATGCCAACACACAAAAAGAACCAACAACACAATTATCTTTTATGACAATGTATAAACATAAAGCTTAAATTAAACAATGCACTAATATAGTGCCTAATATATGTAATATACAATGTACTAATATAGTGTCCAATATATGTAACACCTCCCCCCTTAAAGAAAAATTTTGGAAACCAAGGGATTACAAAATTTTACAAGAGATTTTCATGATGTATACAAACACAGGTAATAACATTTTACAAAACATTTTTATCTAAATACAAAAGTAAAATTAGTACCATGTATAACCTTTATAAACTTACTAATTACAGGTATATAAATTACACTTTAAATACAGCTTCTGGACAGGGCGTCCGCACAGATATTATCCTTTCCTTTGACATGTTCTATTTGAAGATTGTGTTCTTGCAACATTAAACTCCAGTTCAATAATCTTCTATTTTTGTTTTTCATTTTGTGCAAGAAGACTAAAGGATTGTGATCTGTGTATACAACGGTGGGTTTTGATGATGAAGATATGTATATGTCAAAATGCTGGATGGCCAAAATGAGTGCTAAACATTCTTTTTCTATTGTAGAGTAGTTCTTTTGATGAACATTAAATTTTTTTGAAAAATAGCTGATGGGATGTTCAATATCTTCATTATCACATTGCAGTAAAACTGCACCTGCACCCACATCACTGGCGTCTACAGCCAGCCGGAAAGGTTTACTGAAGGCCGGAGCAGTTAGTACGGGCTCTAAACAGAGAAGGTTCTTTACTTTGTCAAATGATTTTTGACAAGTCTCTGACCAGTGATATTTTATATTCTTTTTCAGTAGTTCAGTCAGTGGAGCAGTGACCTCTGAAAAGTTTTTGCAAAATTTTCTATAATATCCCGCCATTCCAAGGAACCTCATTAAGCTTTTCTTATTTTCAAGAATGGGATAGTCAATGATGCTTTTCACTTTAGCTTTGATTGGTGTCACAACTCCATGACCTACTACATGCCCTAAGTAAATAACTTTGGCTTTTACAAAGTCACTCTTTGACAAATTTACAGTGAGGTTTGCCTCTTTGAGCCGAAACAAGACTTGTTCAAGCCTTTTTAAATGTTCTTCCCAAGTATCACTAAAGATGACAATATCATCCACATACACTTCAACACCTTCTAAGTCTTTTAAACATACATTCATTAGTCTTTGAAATGTGGCCTGGGAGTTCTTCATGCCAAATGGCATCACCTTGTACTGATATAGACCATCAGGGGTCACGAAGGCTGATATTTCTTTGGCCCGCTCAGTAAGAGGTACACACCAATATCCTTTCAGTAAATCACACTTTGTGATGTATTTGGCATTGCCAATCCGATCAATACAGTCTTCCATCCTTGGGATAGGGAAGGAATCCGTTTTACTCAAAACATTGACTTTTCTGTAGTCAGTGCAATATCTGATTGAACCGTCTGGTTTCGGGACCAAAACACAAGGAGATGCCCAACTACTTTGACTTGGTTCAATTATATCTTTTTCTAGCATGTATTGCACTTCCTGCCTTAATTTTTCGAGTTTCATAGGATTTACCCGATACGGATGCTGTTTGATCGGACGGGCATCGCCGACATCGACATCATGCATGAGTATATTTGTCCTATTAGGGGCATTTGGGAACACTGACTTGTACTTTAAGAGCAATTCAATGAGTGGGACCCTCTTATCTGGTGGTACATGACTCAGTTTGGTTTCCAAATCATCAAGGATCTCAGAATTACTCAACCTAATTCTACATTCAACATCAAGATCAGGAGTGTCGTCCCATATTTCACGCTCCTGATTACTGTTACTTTCTATACTACAGTCAGTAACCATAACAGGTTTTTTCACACCCCTTTCAAAGTATGGTTTTACCATATTTACATGACATAGTTGGGTTGACTTTCTTCTGTCCGGGGTTTCAATGATATAGTCCAGGTCACCTACTCTCTTTAACACTTTGTATGGCCCGTGATATCTGGCCTGTAACGTATTTCCCTGGACAGGTAGTAACACTAAAACCTTGTCACCTGGTTTGAAAGTACGGTTTTGCGACTTCCTATCGTAAAGCATCTTCATTTTTGACTGAGAATTTTTCAAATTTTGTTGCGCCAGCTCACAAGCCTTCTTCAACTTATCTCTGAACTTCGAGACATAATCTAACAGATTTAGGCTCTCGGTGTTCTCAGATAACCAATTTTCCTTCAACAGCTTGAGAGGACCACGGACTGAATGGCCAAAGACCAACTCAAAGGGACTAAAGCCTAAAGACTCTTGAACAGACTCTCTAACTGCAAACAATAATAAGCTGATGCCTTCATCCCAATCTTTTTCATTGTCTAAACAGTATGTCCTAATCATATTCTTCAAAGTGGAATGGAACCTTTCAAGTGCACCTTGGGATTCTGGGTGATAAGCACTAGATTTGATCTGTTTGGCACCTAACTGAAATACAACCTGTTGAAATAGTCCTGACATAAAATTTGACCCTTGATCTGACTGGATCTCTTTTGGTAAGCCAACTAGAGTAAAAAAATTAACCAGAGCTTTTGAGATTTTGGGAGCTGTTATGTTGGTCAATGGTATGGCTTCGGGAAATCTGGTTGAGGCGCACATAATGGTCAAAAGATATTGGTTTCTGGATTTAGTTTTTGGTAAGGGACCTACACAATCAATTATCACTTTGCTAAATGGTTCCTCAAATGCTGGAATGGGTTTGAGAGGAGCTACAGGAATTTTTTGGTTTGGCTTTCCTACCATTTGACAAATGTGACAAGTCTTGCAAAATTCTGCCACACAGTGCCGAATTTGAGGCCAATAGAAATGTTTGGTTATCTTGTTGTAAGTTTTGTTGATGCCTAAATGGCCACCCATTGGAGATTCATGAGCCAATTTTAATATCTCACTTTGGTACACTTTTGGCACAACAATCTGGTGTACTACTGACCATTCTTCAGATGCAGGGACATTTGGTGGCCTCCACTTTCGCATAAGTACACCATTTCTGACATAATAGCCTACAGGGACCTTATCTAGCTCTACTGGTGGCAAGACCAACTTGAATAAAGGAGCTAATTCAGGATCATTTTCCTGCTCTGAAATCAATTTTGATTTTGAAAGTGATACATCTTCACAGTCAATTGAGTCTTGTTTTTCAGAATCTATCCTAGCCTTGGGATTAGTATCACTAGTATTCTGCACATCATGGTCATAGTTGTTTAAGAATGTATCTGACAAATCAACTAAGACATCTGTAGATTGTTTACAATCTTTTGGTTCTTCTTGGGCCTTTTTGGCCATAGCTCGAGTCACAGCACAGGAGGGAAAAATACCAGGAATAACCTCTTCTAATTTCTCAGTGCTAACCAAAGTGATCGGCTTAGAAGTAACCTTAGGATCAGCAACTACCTTTCCACCTGCAAGATCATTTCCCAACAACAAAGATACCCCTTTAATGGGTAAAGTGGGCCTGGTACCCACAACAACAGAACCAGTAACTAAGTCTGATACTAACTTGACCTTATGCAAGGGAACGTTCACACAGCCTCCTTCAATACCTTGAGCAATGACACTCTCACCAGTAGATGTGCTTACACTCAATGGCAATACACCTTCTAAAAGTAAGGACTGAGTAGCTCCAGTGTCTCTTAATATCTTAATGGGGACCTGACTTGAACTACTTTCCAAGGATACAAAACCCTCAGACACAAAAGGTTTGAACTCTTCCCTAATAATCTCAGACTTGTCTAAACCAATACTAGACTCTGCTCTATTGGGATTTGAACGCCAGTTAGACTTGCTAGACACAAAGGCGTTGGGCGTTGCCTCCTTTTCTCTTCTCTTCTTTAAGAGCCAACAGTCAGACATAACATGCCCAGGTTTCTTACAATAGTGGCAAACAGGAGCAAAGGATCTGGGTTTCCTATCCTTACTCATAGTCTGATTTGAGGTTTGACCCTTATCTGAACTCTTTTCTGGAGCTACATTTTCAGATTTCTTTCCTATTTCTGGATACGACTTTTTAGCAGGACCAAAGGACTTATTCTTGTTGAAAGTGGACTTGTGAGTTAGCGCATAATCATCAGCATAAGCTGCTGCTTTTGCCAAATTTTCAACTTTCTGTTCATCTAGATAGGTTTTAATGTCATCACGAACACACCTTTTGAACTCTTCAATCAAAATAACTTGCCTAAGTTTTTCAAAGTCTGTACCTACTTCCCTAGAATAACACCATCTGTCAAAGTACACTTCTTTCTCATGGGCAAATTCAACATGAGTTTGACTTTCTTGTTTACGATAATTTCTGAATTTTTGACGATATGCTTCTGGTACCAACTCATATGCTTTCAAAATAGAGTTATAGTCCACACATTCAGAAATTGGCAAAGCCGTGTATGCCTCCTGGGCCTTTCCCCTCAAAACACTTTGCAGCAATAAAGGCCACTGGTCTATAGGCCATTTCAAATTTTGAGCTACGCTTTCAAAGTGTTGAAAGTACTTATCGACCTCCGACTCATTAAAAGGTGGTACCAGTCGCACATTTTTACCCAAATCAAATTTGGTAGCAATGGACTCTTCGTGGGCAATTCTACGGGCATTGAGTTCTAAAGCTCTCATTTCTCTTTCATGTTTAAGCTCAAGTTCCTTTTCTCGCTGTTGAGCTTCAAGCTCTTCTTTTCGTTGTTGAGCTTCAAGCTTGAGTTTCAAGCTCTTTAAGTCTTAACTCTCTTTCAATTTCTAATCGCCTGATCTCATATTGCCCAGAAAGTTCCATTGGTAGAGGCTTATACACTTCTAAACAACTATCAGGTAAAACATCTTCATCAACTAACTGTTCAACAATAAGCCTTTTTAGTTCATGTTTACGTGTTGACCTTTTCACCTCTAACTGTAACTCTTGTGCTATCTGCATTAACATATCTTTTTTAAAAGTTTCTAGAACTTCCATAGATGGTGACTGTACAAACTCTTTAGCACTAGCCATTTTGAGCACTGTTGACTGTAACCAATTATTAAATCAAATGGATTTTCAAAATGTTAATTGAACGGTTGATTAAATAGTTGTAATCAAATGGTTGTATCCCGGACGAGCCCCCAATTTTTCTGTTACGGTCACGGGCAAGCGCGGTAGCAATTACCGGTTGTCTTTAAGTTGTAACAGAAAAAGCAAAAAGTTAAACTTAACAAATTTATTTAATAGTCAACAATAATGATTACAGTCAACTGGTATGCCCTTAACTAAGTACACTAATATAATAACAAGATCTAGCTGACCTGACCACTGAGATTAAGAATAAGTTTATCCGCCGTATCCCGCAATCTGTTCTGTAATCCGTCCTGTGGTATATTCTGTGATCTGTCCAATGTCCTGTGGTCTGTCCTGTGATCTGTCCAATGTTCACTCACACACGGATATCTATATCTTGTGACCTGTCTCACACTCAACAACACAAAAGGTTCTTGTCCTGCTATCCTTTATATATCCAGTCACACAGAATGTCTGTCTGGAGATATTTAGAGAGTTAACACAATTGTACTGTCTGCTCCAAGATATGGACAATGTCCAAAATGCAGTAAATCCACTCTCTGTTATATAACTGTACAATATCCAAAAATATCCAAAGTGCAATAAATCTGTCCAGACAATGTATCTAGATCACTCCAGTAAAAGTTCACAGCAACACAAGTTATATTATATTCCAAAACACAATAGCTCTCCTTATAGCCAGCGAATACAAAGTTTACTTGTGGTCAGATGTACATTCCTTATATACATTCACAGATTTCTCTGGAATTATACAGAACCAACTCAGAAAACCTTGAACCATCTAGGCTAAAGGAGGAAGTTCTAGAAACTACTGGCAATTGGGTTTCCCCAAATCTATCATAACCACTGAGGGAGGGATTTCCCCCAGTCTGTGAACAGATCAATAAACACTAAAACACAAAAGTCAATAACTCCCTTACTTTAAATGTCAACACACAAAAAGAACCAACAACACAATTATCTTTTATGACAATGTATAAACATAAAGCTTAAATTAA
Source organism: Sabellastarte sp. h YS-2021 (assembly GCA_964017235.1). NCBI lineage: Eukaryota > Metazoa > Annelida > Polychaeta > Sabellida > Sabellidae > Sabellastarte > Sabellastarte sp. h YS-2021. Next base: position 91,423,069 of record OZ024934.1, read on the forward strand.
ACAATGCACTAATATAGTGCCTAATATATGTAATATACAATGTACTAATATAGTGTCCAATATATGTAACACGAGGTAACCACGTCTACTAAAATTAATGATGCTGTCCAATTTTTGTAGTAGATTGGAAATGGGTACAACGATCATACTTATGTCCGACCTGCCCTGAAATAGTCGGTTAGTAATTTTGCGTTACCACATCGGAGGTCCACGTCTCACATAACATTCTATTCAGGGCTGATGTCCAACACCCATCGTGTATCATATAACAGTCTACATTTGAAATTGATATGGGGATTATCCTCATTATCATTTAAAAATCTAAACTTTGTCACAATTTGCCATACAACTGATAATTTTTTTAAATGTTTGATAATTAAGCCCGGTTTAAAAATAACTTCAAGGAAGTTGTAGGACTTATTTACTACTTTGGTCAATCTCTAATACATCATATGCCATCATTCCACATATTTGTGACCCAACCACATACGCCATGTGTGACCTTATGCATATCCTGTTGCTTCTTAATTCATGTACTGAATACAAATTATTGCTGGGTACCCATTATCACTACCAGTGACAAAAATAGTCATATTTCTTTAATGGGCACATATTTGAAAGTGTTTTGTTGCGCCTTAGAGTCCACTACTCTTTGGAGATTAAGCGCTATAAAAGTTGAATTAGAATGTGTAAATTGCTAGTATATTTTTACCGCTATCTTTGTTCTACATGTCTCCCAAATATCACATTGCTATATTAATTAGTTTATACACAGCCCAGTTAGCACAAAAATATGAAAACTTGACTCACTTCTTGCAAACCCATGTCAATTTTTACTGCATGTATAGTCATGTTAAATTATCAATTATCACCAAATTTGTCATGTGCAGGTGCATAGTCATGTTTATTATTTTAGTAACTGTTTATTACTATACATGTGTGGTGACAGAACTTCAAAGTGGAAGTTACCTTGGGGTAATCATTGACCAAGACCTATCACTTAAGGAACAAGTAAATGCCATATGGAGATCCTGTTATGGTCACCGAAGATCCATCATTCAAATAAAACCTTACCTGACCAAGTCTGCTGCACACACAACAGTACAGTCACTCATATCTTCCAGATTGGACTATTGTAACTCTCTCCTAGCTGAACTCCCACAATATTTTATCCATAGGTTGCAGAAAGTACAAAATTGGGCTACCAGGATAGTTTTGAATGTCGAGAAACATGATTCTATATGGGTTCACCTGCATCAGCTCCACTGGTTGCCTGTTAGGTTTTGGATCAAATTTAAAATAAATCTACTAGTATATAAGAGTTTGAATCAATAGGCACCATCATATTTGACATCAGTGCTTAACTACCAGCAACATCAACGCACCACAAGATTGGCAAGAAAATCATGCATGCTACAAGAAAAAAGATCAAAACTTGTCTTTATGGGTGACCGTGCCTTCAGTGTTGTGGCACCAAAGTATTGGAATGAATTGCCAGATGATATCAGGAACATTGAACTTCCATTGGACATCTTCAAAAAGAAACTAAAAACTCATTATTTTAAAATAGCATTTTGTAGAGAAAAAGCGCAATGATTGTTTATTCTTAAATAGAATTGCGCTATATAAATATGTCATGTTATGTTGACAGAACTTTCAATCCTTGTGCTTCAAAAGTTTGGAGGGATTTGAAGTTCTGTTGACAGAATTTGAAATTCTATTGACAACTTGACAAATCTTCAAATGCTGTTGATAAAACTAAGGGTATTACTCTGAGGTCCAGATTTTAGATGGATTTGAAGTTCTGTCAAGACAGAATTTGAAATTCTGTTGACATGATTTGAAATTCTGTCGACAAATTCAAATCATGTTAATGACATTGAGGGTCTTCCTCTAGGGTCCAGATTTTAGGTTATTTTGAAAAATTTAATTTTCATCTCCTTTTAAATTTTCCTACTCACTGATTTCTTTTTATCAATGACAGATAATGTGTCATCTTTTATATTTAAATTTTGCCTGATTTTTCTGAGTACCAAAACCCCCTTTTATAGGATAAAACACCTACTCGCTATTCAGTATTATTTTTAAAATCAATCAATGTACTACTTGTGCCTAGTTCCATGTTATAACACCTTACCCTTAACAATCTTTTCAAAAAACCTTAACATACCTGAAATTAACAGGAATCATCTATTGAAATTGCAGTGCCATTTGTGAAACAAAAATTGACAAAATGCAAAAATAGCAAGGCACATGTAATTAGAAGGATTATTACAAGTAAGGTTACAAGTTCCAATTAGAAGTTCTGTAAACAGAACTTCCAGTTGGAAGTTGTGGTGACAGAATTTCAAATTCTGTCAAATTATCTTGACACAACTTCCAATTGGATGTTCTGTTGAGAGAATTTGAAATTTTGTCAGATTAGAATCTCTGTCACAATATATATATATAAAACAAGATGCGCTCAGACAGAGCAAAACACTCGACTCAATGTGACCAGTCTCTTAAGTGATATAAAGTATTGTAAGGAAGACAATAAAATAAAACCAAACATGTAAATTAATCTTCATAGAAATATCAAGTAGAAAGCTAAAGTCATTACAAAGACATTGAAAAGGGGACCTCTGAAAATTCATGACTTTTTGTATCCATAATAAGATCCAGATCTTTTAGTAACTAATTCCTCCTTCGGTCAGGTTCTACCCACAAATTTTTAATAAAGATCTGTTCATTGGTTTTGGAGTAATCTAAACACACACATAAAAAAAAAAACCCAGACAAATAGGCAAACAATTAGCAAACAAAAACATAAACTGCTGGTGGAGGTGAAAATATTGCTTAAAGGTCACTTCTTGGTGAAAATCATGCATGGTAATTTTTTGTGATCGACTGTCAAGGAATTGAAAAAAAAAGAGAAAATAAAACAGAAATAATAGTTTAATAAAAATGATTACTATACCACCCCTCTCTTTATTATCTTTATGTGAATTTCAAAACATAAAATGAGAAGAAATATTTTTAATTAAAGACAGCAAGTATCACAAGCTAGGTTTGTGACCTCACAATGACAATTGCATTGTGACATCACTGAGTAATGACATCATCAGAAAGCAAAATATTGATTTTTTACGCATGTGATGAAGAGAAGCAGTTTCACTGTGTATTCCCAATTAAAAATAAGAAAAACTCTCTCCTGACTTTAATTTTCACACAAATTACACCAAATTTGGAAGAATCCGTCTGTACCCCATGAAATATCTGCCCACCAAATTTGAGCTCGATTGGTGGTTTAGTTTTTGAGTTATAAGGGCGGAACGGTGCACAGACAGACAGACAGACAGAAACAAACTGATCACAATAACCCTCTCCTATCGTCGAGCGTTAAAAATTGTAGCTCTGTATTACTTGATAATGGCAGTTTATATAAGATAGGCTAACTTTTCAGGTTGTTCATGAGTTGATAGAATCAGTTCAGATGGGGGTGAAAGATTTATGGAAAGTATTGGAGCCTGTAAAGCAACAGGTTCCCTGTTCTGACCTCAAAGGTCAGACTCTGGCAGTGGACCTCAGTCTGTGGGTGTGTGAGGCAGAGGGTGTTTCTGAAATGCGAGGCAGAGTGGTCAAGCCATATCTTAGGTTTGTATAAAACAGTTGCCCCAAAATAATTTTCTGCTTTGACCAAGGTCTTGAATGTATTTATGTTAATATGCAAATGTCATATCTTACGTCTGTATGTGGATAACCAAACTACTTTCCTTATGTAAAGAGAAGGTTTTCAAACTGATTAAAAGTAAATGAACATATTTTAATATAAACAGTCTACAGTACAATGATGAATGCTATAGTGCCTCTTGTTTAAGATTGGCATTATTCTTTTGTGTTATATATGAAGCTCACAAGCTGTTGAATGGTTCACTGACTCTACTTCATAACAGTGTTTAGAGAAAGGCGACTTGGGAGTATTTTTTCATTGATTAATTTAAATAGTGAAACACTGTTATTATGAGTTGCCTCTTTATCTTGGTTATTGCACAAAAAAAAAAAAAATTATCGTAATGCTAAAATGTTTACCCTTATTTTGATTGTGGTGGCATGATGCCACAAATCTTTTATAAATTAATAGTAAAATTAGCAAAGATGGATTCTTCCCAAATTTGTATCATTAAATTAATTTTACCGTTGGTGTCTGCTTTTTATATATTTGGTGTAGTTTGAGTTGTGGGTATGAATCTTCAGCCATTAGTGGGAAAGTTAGCAATTGTTTACCAATGTTGGGTTATTAAAAGTCATAATATTGACTAACTAGCCGTGCACACAAGTTTTGTTCCACCTCTAATACTGCCCTTTATAGTATGGCCTCCATGATGTATTGAAAGTAATGTAAAACCAGAATATATGAAAGCATTTTGTGTAGGAACCTGTTTTTCCGGGTGAGTCATCTGACTCAAGCTGGTGTCCATCTGGTGTTTGTTATCGATGGTGAGGCACCAGATCTCAAGATAGAAGAAATGGTACGGAGACAGCAAATAAGGTCTGTATTATCGCGCAGCTGTGAAGAGTAGCCTGGCAATCAAATATATAAATAATGAATGAAATAATGAAAATCTATTCAGAGTGCATTATTACATATTTGTGGAATGTTTACACTTCTCTTGTGGTACATTTGCAATATTAACTCAGAAGGAGGGTATTCAGCAATAATTGAAAGGTGCTTTATAAATTAAGAAATTTTGAAGAATCACACTTATCTTTAAAAAAGTAAGTGTAGATGGTTAAGAAGAAAATGGAATATACAAGGCACTCAAATTAGCTCCATTGTCATGTTGTTCAGATTTCCTGGAAAGAATTTTGGAAGAGGTAAAGCATCAGCAAAGACTGCCAGCAGATCTCACTTCAAGGCTCTTCTGAGAGAGGTGAGCAAACCGTGACCCAATTGTTGCAGCAAAATACCTGTCAAATTTTATCCAAAGCCAAATTGAGTGGTAACTTTTGTCTTTTTTTTTCCATTACATCTTCTCAAACAAATACCTTTTTTGGCATGAACACAGCTATATTTGGTCTCATTTTCCCAAAAATTAATTACAAAATTGCTAATATTAACCAAGAAAAGAGTTCTTGCTCCCAGTAGTGTATTTCAAATAGTCCAATTCTCTATTCTTCAGTGGGTACTCTCGACAGCCTTATTGTTAGCATTCATTGTCAAGTGTCAGGACATGGTAAAACAATGTCACTTGATCATATTTTACTGCCATTAAGCAAGAACTAATTTAACAGGTTATTTGGTATTGACGACAATGATAAATCGTAGATACTAATCTGACTGCCGATCTTATCCTCAAATTTGATTTAGACAAAAAAGTCAGAAGCCTAAGACTAAGAGTTAGACTAACAATAGAGGTCCTCAGTGGCCTAGTTGGTTAGCAGGTTTGGCATCTAATCACAGGTTGTCATCTCGGCTCCCAAAAGTGAGAATGCTGAGGACCTGGTGCAATATGACCCTGGCTATTGAACAGGACATAAAACCCCATCTTTGATGTTTGATTAAGAATATGAGTAAGTTACCTAGGCTGAGATGAACACCTATTTGCTTATTGTACTGTGTATGTTTTTGTGGTGTTATAAGGTCCTTGATTACATGGGAGGAGGCTATGGTGGCACAGTGGTAACAAAGTCTCCTCCCTCTTCTGAGATCAGAGTTCATATCCCAGCCTGACCTCATGTGGGAAAGCTGATAGTCGCTTGCCGTTGGTCTGCAGTTTACAGTACAGAACCTTGACCAACTGTATGTACTGGTTTCCTATGCCCTCGAAACTATCTGCCACAATATAACTGATAAGGTACTAGGCATGACGCAAAACACTAAATAAATACATAAATTAATTACATGGGGATTCCTTATACCCAGGTCACATAGTGGCCAATTGAATGCAAATATCTGTGAATCGTAAATTCTTCAATGTTCTTGTCAGATTGTTCATTGTTCTTCCATTGTCTCTAACCCTCTTAATCTTTTGCCGCCTCATGGCGAGAACAACCTGATGTTCAAAATTATTGCAGGTATTTGTTATGTTTGCAATTACAGTTCGCCACAATAGGTAGCATATTTTTTCATATCCTGACTCTATCATAGGGCAGTTAGTTGCCAACAAGTCAAACTAATTTCTTGTTCTCAGTAAAATCTCTGAATATTCTTCCTTGTTCTCAACTCATTCTTTGTGGAAATTGTGGAAATAGAGTATGCACAGATCGCGTTCATTCTTGCCTACAATTAGCTAATTTGTTGGATAATTGCAGGTATATTGCCACATATCTTCACTAGTTCATAGGTTATTGTCAGTATAATTGTGCTTTTTTCAGGCTTAATCTCAGGACAGTTGAAGAAAGTGGAAGAACATCATAGAAATCTGAAATTCTTTTTATCACGTGACCACATTTTCCCACCTCTTTTGTTTGAATACTGGATAATTTACAATTGCCTGTATTCTCCTATATTCATCAAGATTATCATGGTACCGTCTCCAGTTTGTGACCTAGGCATTAGATCTAAAGGGTGGGTGGGCCTGCTTGTGGCATAATATATTGTACTGTGTGTACTTATAGTGCTGTGAGATGCTGGATTACATGGGGATTCCTTACATCCAAAGTGTGGGTGAAGCTGAGGCATTGGCAGCCCTACTCAACAAGGAACGGGTACGTGTTCATAGTTTTTCCAGTGTCCCTCTTGATTTAGAGCTTTTGTCTAAACTAACATATGTTGATGCAGAACCCTTTGATTTTTGATTATTGGGTGAGTGACTATTTCTATTTAAAGTCTGTTTCCAGTTGAGATTTAGTCCCTATGATGTATCTATGGGTATCAAGAATGCAGAAAAACTGACTTAGTTATTTGCCCCGAATTCCTACCAGAGTTATTTATTCACATTAAATGTGGAATTGTCTTGAAGTAATAAAAAGTAGGGGCACAACGATTCTTCGGTTACTCGGAAACGAAACAAATCAGTTTTATACTCGAGGCAAGAAAAGTGATCAGAGTCTTCGAAAACAACTAAACATAGACTTAAAATGTACTACAAAATTAGATTTTCCTTTAAATATATTAATATATTTATATATTTTACTTATAAAAGGTGTTTCAGTTTTTTATATTTTTAGCATTTGCAAACTTTAATTGTTTGTGTAACAATGTTTTTATAAGACAGCATTTTAATATAATGTATTTCTGAGACGCCTCAAATATCGCAATACAAAAATTGTTAAAGTTTCCTGTATTTTGCATTATGAATGCGCCTTTTTACCAAAATTCAATGAATTATCAAAATTATTTCCTGTTGTGTGCCTTTTAACCATTTAATAACGTTTAACATATCAAAATATGATGCAGTTTATTTCGTGGGTGATAATCAAGCGATTAACCCAGTCCGAGTCGGTTCTTCCAAAACAAGGAATTGAGGCGCATTTTTGGGCTCGCTTGCAGCCCTAATAAAAAGAATATGTTATTTTAAAAAATGTATTCCATTTGAAGTAAACAAACTTAAGGTTTAAACATTGCTGTATTTGACATGTTTTACTGTACCTGTAACTTATCATAGACATTAATGACCATCGTCTCCTCACTTTCTCCCTATAGTTGGTTGATGGGGTGATCACCAATGACGGGGATGCCTTTCTCTACGGAGCCAGGAAAGTCTGCAGAAACTTTAGTATGAATAAACAGGTAATGTCAAACCTTTGTAAACTTCTGTTAGCTATTGTTTTATTGGCCAGAGGCTTTAGTTGCCAAGGTGCATTTAATCGCTGGACACTCACATTTGAGGTCATGTGTTTGAATCCAGCCTATGACAACATGTGTGATGCTTGGACGGCCTGTCATGATATGACCTCACCTATTGTAAGGAATAAATTGACATCTTTATTTACTAGAGTAATCTGTGGAAAATTTCAGTGCAGCCAAATTTCTAGAAAAGTGATATTCTGTTCTTGTAAGATTTTGACGAAAACAACTACCATCATTGAAGCTTTCAAGTTTCAAGACTCTAGGTCCCCGTGAATTATGTCTACTTAACCAGGACTCTTGGGTAAACAGTAAAGAAATGGCTTTTGAACACCCATGGGTTTAGCTGAGTTTACTTCAACTTAAGCAATATGATGCTAAGAGTTTTATATATATTTTTGCAGGAGAGCCATGTGGAGATGTATAGAATGCGCCATATTGAGCGAGATCTCGGGTTGGATCGTGAGAAACTTGTGGCTCTGGGTCTGTTTCTGGGCTGTGACTACGCGCCTAAAGGTGTACCGGGGGTAGGGTATAATACAGCACTCAAATACCTGGCAGAACTGCGGGAATGTGGTGTCATAGACAGGTGAGATAGAATACAGACAGTATCTGGCACCGCTACAGATACACAGTGTCGTTGCCAGGGTGAAAAAAATTAGGGAAAGGTCGGTAGGCCTGGTATCTTGGTATTGAGAGCATTTTAATGAAATATTGTGATGAGATTTTACAACTGCCTCTTCACTTGTCAGCACATATAATTGAAAGGAAACTTCAAATATTGAGAACAACCCCCCAATTTGAAGAAATTATAAGCTTTTATCCCATATTTTCGTGCATTTTGCAGACTTTCACTGAATAGTGATCATACGTCGAGCAGAATTACCATGTTTTGGTTATGGTATTTTATGACCTTAATCTCACTTGTCAACGCATATAATTGAAGGAAAACTTAAAATATTTGACACAAAACAGAAATCTGAAGGAACTCTCAGCTTTTATCTCATATTTTGTGTATTGATGGACTTTTAGTGCAGTTTTGTTAAGATGAACGTCCATATTTGGTTGTGGTATATTAAATCAAGGAATCCCGGAATCGGTATGCTTTTGCATTGGTGACCTCCTAATGTACACAATTTTTGGTACCGACCCATCCCTGAATAAAATACAGTAAATGTCTGGCAGAACAAGGTGGGATGAATATGGCAAATACTAATCAGTCCTACAGGTATATAGTGCTATGGATATCTCATTTACACCTGAAAATACTAATGGATAATGATATTTACCTAATTGACTTAATCATACTGAACAGAGTTTTAGTTACAAGGACTTTAATTGACTTGATGCTGTCTTGTACTTTCAGGCTGTAAATTTGCTTCTTATAACTTGGTAGTTACTTCTACTTACTTGTACTTTCAGGGTATTAATTAATGGGCCATGTGTTAACTTTACCCTGTGTTTACAGGCTCTGTGATTGGCCTAGTGGGAGGTTTACACCTCTGTGTCAGGTGGAGGAACAGATCAGAAGAAAAGCTCTTACTCTGCCTGTCTTCCCAAATTTTAAGGTGTTGTATTATTCATTAATAAACAACCCTCAAGTTATTTTTTCCTGCCCATATTAAACAAAAAAATTCTGTTGATATTATAAGTTAATGTAGATCTCTGATATAGGTCTGTTATATGCATAGCCTGCTTGTGATTGATTTTGGGGCCAACTCTGAAAAAATGGCTGTCATGGCATGGCAGTCATAATAGAGTTATAATCTATTCTTGCTGAATATATAACATAGTTAAGCGTCCCGCAAGGGACGCTTGTTTGTGTATGGGAGAGCTTCCGGCTCCGGCGGCTCCGCATTTTGTTTTCCTTATAACTCTGTAACCGTTAGGCGGATTCTTTCCAAATTTGGCAGGTTTAGGCAGTAGCCTTGGGGAATTTTTTTGAATATGCTGCAGTGACATTTCAACCAATCAGAGAGGTCACATGACCAAAAATGTCTTTTTTCGATGGGGAAGCTTGTCCGGATGATAACTTGAAAGGAATTTTATCAATTCACCTGAAACTTGGCAAATACATTCATTCTATTAAAATCTGGAAATCATTAGATTTTGGCATTGATTGGTCAAGAAATGGCCGAGTAATTAATGATTAATTAATCATTACGAATTTTCCAAATAAGGAAAACACAAAAATGCTTATATCTCGAAAACCGTGCTAGATAGAGCGATTTCGACGAAATTTTTGACCCGCAGGGTATCTCTGCGGAGTAGTTTTCCCAATTTTCAAAAAATTTTTGTCTCGCCCAAAATGGCGGCCATTTTGAATTTTCGAAATTTTCGCAAAAATTGCAAAACACAAAAATGCTTATATCTCAAAAACCGTGCTAGATAGAGCAATTTCGACAAAATTTTTGACCCGCAGGATATCCCTGCGGCGTACTTTTCCCAATTTTCAAAAAATTTTTGTCTCGCCAAAAATGGCGGCCATTTTGAATTTTCGAAATTTTCGCAAAAATTGCAAAACACAAAAATGCTTATATCTCGAAAACCGTGCTAGATAGAGCGATTTCGACAAAATTTTTGACCCACAGGGTATCTCTGCAGAGTAGTTATCCCAATTTTGAAAAAATTTTTGTCTCGCCAAAAATGGCGGCCATTTTGAATTTTCGAATTTTTCGCAAAAATTGCAAAACATAAAAATGCTTATATCTCGAAAACCCTGCTAGATAGAGCGATTTCGACGAAATTTTTGACCCACAGGGTATATCTGCAGAGTAGCCATGCCAATTTTCAAAAAAATTTTGTCTCGCCAAAAATGGCGGCCATTTTGAATTTTCGAATTTTTCGCAAAATTGCAAAACACAAAAATGCTTATATCTCGAAAACCGTGCTAGATAGAGCGATTTCGACGAAATTTTTGACCCACTGGGTATCTCTGCAGAGTAGCCATGCCAATTTTCAAAAAAAATTTATCTTGCCAAAAATGGCAGCCATTTTGAATTTTCGAATTTTTGCGCAAAAATTGCAAAACACAAAAATGCTAATATTTCGAAAACCGTGCTACATAGAGCGATTTCGACGAAATTTTTTATCTTCAGGGTATCTCTGCAGAGCAGCTATCCCAAAGAGCTTTCACTTGGTGAAGTTTCAGACCCATAGCTAATTGCTCACCTACTCAAAAAGAGTAAATGCGAATTACCTCTAAAAGTATTGCAGATGGCCAATTTTTCTCAAATAACTCATTCACCTACTTTTGGAAGAGCTTTCACATGGTGAAGTTTCAGACCCATAGCCAATTACTCACCTACTCAAAATGAGTAAATGCGAATTATCTCTAAAAGTATTGCAGATAGCCAATTTTTCTCAAATAACTCATTCACCTACTTTTGGGACAGCTTTCACTTGGTGAAGTTTCAGACCCATAGCTAATTACTCACCTACTCAAAATGAGTAAATGCGAATTATCTCTAAAAGTATTGCAGATAGCCAATTTTTCTCAAATAACTCATTCACCTACTTTTGGGACAGCTTTCACTTGGTGAAGTTTCAGACCCATAGCTAATTACTCACCTATTCAAAATGAGTAAATGCGAATTATCTCTAAAAGTATTGCAGATAGCCAATTTTTCTCAAATAACTCATTCACCTACTTTTGGGACAGCTTTCACTTGGTGAAGTTTCAGACCCATAGCTAATTACTCACCTACTCAAAATGAGTAAATGCGAATTATCTCTAAAAGTATTGCAGATAGCCAATTTTTGTCAAATTAATCATTCACCTACTTTTGGGAGAGCTTTCACTTGGTGAAGTTTCAGACCCATAGCTAATTACTCACCTACGATAAATGAGTAAATGCGAATTATCTCTAAAAGTATTGCAGATAGCCAATTTTTCTCAAATAACTCATTCACCTACTTTTGGGAGAGCTTTCACTTGGTGAAGTTTCAGACCCATAGCTAATTACTCACCTACTCAAAATGAGTAAATGCGAATTATCTCTAAAAGTATTGCAGATAGCCAATTTTTCTCAAATAACTCATTCACCTACTTTTGGCAGAGCTTTCACTTGGTGAAGTTTCAGACCCATAGCTAATTACTCACCTACTGAAAATGAGTAAATGTGAATTATCTCTAAAAGTATTGCAGATAGCCAATTTTTCTCAAATAACTCATTCACCTACTTTTGGGAGAGCTTTCACTTGGTGAAGTTTCAGACCCATAGCTAATTACTCACCTACTCAAAATGAGTAAATGTGAATTATCTCTAAAAGTATTGCAGATAGCCAATTTTTCTCAAATAACTCATTCACCTACTTTTGGGAGAGCTTTCACTTGGTGAAGTTTCAGACCCATAGCTAATTACTCACCTACTCAAAATGAGTAAATGCGAATTATCTCTAAAAGTATTGCAGATAGCCAGTTTTTCTCAAATTAATCATTCACCTACTTTTGGGAGAGCTTTCACTTGGTGAAGTTTCAGACCCATAGCTAAATACTCACCTACTCAAAATGAGTAAATGCGAATTATCTCTAAAAGTATTGCAGATAGCCAATTTTTCTCAAATAACTCATTCACCTACTTTTGGGAGAGCTTTCACTTGGTGAAGTTTCAGACCCATAGCTAATTACTCACCTACTCAAAATGAGTAAATGCTAATTATCTCTAAAAGTATTGCAGATAGCCAATTTTTCTCAAATTAATCATTCACCTACTTTTGGGAGAGCTTTCACTTGGTGAAGTTTCAGACCCATAGCTAATTACTCGTCTACTCAAAATGAGTAAATGCGAATTATCTCTAAAAGTATTGCAGATAGCCAATTTTTCTCAAATAACTCATTCACCTACTTTTGGGAGAGCTTTCACTTGGTGAAGTTTCAGACCCATAGCAAATTACTCACCTACTCAAAATGAGTAAATGCGAATTATCTCTAAAAGTATTGCAGATAGCCAATTTTTCTCAAATAACTCATTCACCTACTTTTGGCAGAGCTTTCACTTGGTGAAGTTTCAGACCCATAGCTAATTATTCACCTACTCAAAATGAGTAAATGTGAATTATCTCTAAAAGTATTGCAGATAGCCAATTTTTCTCAAATAACTCATTCACCTACTTTTGGGAGAGCTTTCACTCTGTGAAGTTTCAGACCCATAGCTATTTATTCACCTACTCAAAATGAGTAAATGCTAATTATCTGTAAAAGTATTGCGGATACCCAATTTTTATCAAATACTCATTCATCTACTTGTGGGAGAGCTTTCACATGGTGAAGTTTCAGACCCATAGCTAATTACTCACCTACTCAAAATGAGTAAATGCGAATTATCTCTAAAAGTATTGCAGATAGCCAATTTTTCTCAAATAACTCATTCACCTACTTTTGGGAGAGCTTTCGCTTGGTGAAGTTTCAGACCCATAGATAATTATTCACCTACTCAAAATGAGTAAATGTGAATTATCTCTTAATAGTATTGCAGACAGCCAATTTTTCTCAAATAACTCATTCACCTACTTTTGGAAGACCTTTCACACACGAAAATGAAAAATTGTGAATATCTCGGAAAAGCTATTTCTTGTGCTTTAATGCTCGGCGGGAGATACACACCACGGCAGTGGTCTTGACAAAAATTTTTGTCTCTCCAAAAATGGTGGCCATTTTGAATTTTCAAAGTTTTTGCAAAACACAAAAATGCTTATATCTCGAAAACCGTGCTATATGGAGTGAACTCAACAAAATTTTGGACCTGCTGGGTATCTCTGCAGAGTAGCCATGCCAATTTTCAAAATATTTTTGTCTCGCCAAATATAGCGGACATTTTTAATTTTTTTTATTTTTTGCAAAACACAAAAATGCTTATATCTTGAAAACCGTGCTAGATAGAGCAGACTGCGCTGACTTTGGTTGCCACAACAGTATAAGGCTAGAAACGAAGCATTTTCTTAATACTTTAGCACTCACCTTTATATCCTTTTCGGGACGCTTTTTTTTTTTATCTTTTTTTTTTGCGAGCGATCCTCTAGTTTTAGTTAATATGTAATATTAAAATCTCAATTCCTGCTTGAAAGATTCGATCAGCCAAAATTTAGCTTAAATTAATCCAAAAATTGTATTTGGAGTAAGTTTAGTATTCACAGGGAAGTAAAGCTAATTTACTTGACTTTTGGATTAACTTTGATCCACTCATTAAAATAGATTAAATTTTGGATTAACTATAGTTTAATCTGCTGCACTTAATCAAAAACTTAGCTTAACTTTGTGAATACCAATTTAATCTAACTTTCAGCTGAACTTACACTGTCTTGTGAATAAGGCCCCTGAGACTATATTCAAAGAAACAAGAATCAGTGACAAATGAGAAAAAGTCGTATAAAGTATGAAAAGGTTACAGAGTGTATTGATTTTGGCTGATCTTTGACTGGTCCTTTCGTGAATAACAGCTTTCCATATTGTAGTATAGACTAATGTAGGAACTTCACCTGTCCTTTTTTCCTCTCCTGTGTCCGTTATTGCCCGTATCTGTGATAACGAAAACTTGTTATTGCGCGTCTTTGCTAGCGTACATTATAATGTGAGGGATATGATGTTAGAAAAGTAGTCCAAATGGCTGTTATTCAGCACAGATATAATTCCTACAACAACTACATGGATTGACTGAATTAATAGACGTTTTTGTGTTAAAATCATACCGGTCTTTACAATAGCAATAAAGGACTTCGTTTAAGTACTGTATCTGCGAATAAATCACAACAAACATAGGCTTCATCCATTATTTCGCCCAGAAGTTTGTGATTTATTCACCGATACAGTACTCAAACCTCGTCCTTTATTGCTACAGGCAAGAACAAATAATTTTTTTAAATGAAGCATTGAAAAGTTCTACAAAATAATTCTTAGAATTGAACAACAGATGTTTAAAGAATATTCAATTCTGATTTAATTAATCTTTAAAGACAATTTCCAGTCACTTTTGTCATATGGTACGTCTTACTGTTCCAGGTTGTGAATGAGTTTATGGTTCCAAAGGATAAGATTCCCAGAAAACATACTATAGTGGCCAAGAGACCCAAAATGTTCACAACACAGGTAAGTTACTCTAGCTTTTACCTGTTTTTGTACTTTACATAAAATATAGTCCTGAAACTACAGTACCACAGGCATTAATCAAAACCACGCTACAGTTTGAAAAAGACAAAGCCGAAAGGGGTTTCGGTATGGTGAGCCACAAAGCCACCAGAAACACAAGTAGTGCACTGACACGGTCACCCATCCCAGTACTAATGTAGCTTATTGCCGCTTAACTTCTGTAAAAGGCAGACACTCAATCACACTGTGCCGCAATTCATGAAAGTCGGGAGACCAAAAAAAAAAAAAAAATGATTAAAAATAAGTGATCCCTAGAAGCGTAAGCCTCGTTAGAGCTCGCGCTTAAAAAGAGGTTCCAAAGTGTACAGTCAAAGTGTTCTATGTCAGATATAGACTTAAAGGAAGAATTCAATTAGAAATTTAGAGTGTCTGTCCAGTTATCCATAATTTATTTTAATTTCCCTTTCACTAATGTTATAGCATCTCTATAAACCAGTTGAGTTCTATTTATGCTACACTGTACCATGTCTGTTGACTTAATTGATCACCATTTTACATACATTGATATATACAATCAGCATATTTTTTTTACCCTACAGCCCTTAAGGGCAGTTGGGGTATTGCTTTCACCCATGGTGTCCAGATGGACAGTCGGGTGGTGGAAAAAAATTGTCCGGGCTGTCTCAAAAACCATAAGGTGTAGGAAGTTGATACTTGGTAGAGATATTGGTTGGGGGTGTAGGTGCACAATGCTATGGCGTGACATTGATTTGACCTTACTGTGGTTACCTTGACCTTTAAAATATTGTCAAGGCTATCTTATCTCAGAAACTGTAAGGTGTAGCAAGTTGATACATGGTAGGGCCATGTGACCTTTATTTGACATTGCCTTAGTGACCTTAAGTTTTGTAAATCTTGTCTGGCCTATATCTTGGAAATCGTAAGGTGCAGGCATTTGATACTTGTTAGGGACATCAGTTAGGGGGTGTTGATATCCAACATCATGGTGTGACCTTGATTTGAACTTTAGCCTTGCTGTAGTAACCCGGACCTTCAAGATCTTGTCTGAGCTATATGTCAGAAACCATAATGTGTAGGAAGTTGAAACTTGGTAGGGGCACTGGTGGGAGGGAGGGGTGTGGATATACATTGTCATGATATGACCTTGATTTGACCTTTGACCTTGCCAGGGTGACCTTGAGTTTGAAAATCTTGTTATACATCAGACTATATTTCAGAAACCGTAATGTGTGAGAAGAAGGGACATTGGTTGGGATGCGTCATGGTTTGACCTTGATTTGACCTTTGACATTGCTGTACTGACCTTTACCTTTAAAATATTTTCCAGACTATATCTCTAAAACTGTAAAGTATAGGAAGTTGATCCTTTTTAGGGACATTGTTTAGGAAGTGTAGGTGTGCAACATCATGGTGTGTCCTTAATTTGACCTTTGAGCTTGCTGTTGTGACTTTGACCATTAAAATCTTGTCCAGACTATATCTCTGAATCTGTAAGGTGTAAAAAGGTTGATACTTGGTATGAACATTAGGTAGTGGTTTGGGTATGCAATGTCATGATTTGACATTGAATAGACCTTTGCTGTAGTGACCTTGAACTTAAAAATCTCGGAAACTGTAAGGTGTATGAAGTTAATATTTGTTAGGGGAATTGGTTAGAGGGTGTAGGTGAGCACCAACCTTGTTGTAGTGACCTTGACCTTTAAAATCTTGTAGGCATATCTGGGCCATATCTCAGAAACTGTAAGGTGTAGAAAGATGATTCTTGGATGGTTTGTTGGTTGGGGAGTGCCAGGTATGCTAAGTCATGGTGTGATCTATAACCTTGGCTCTGCCAAAGTGTGATCATCTGCCATAATTGAGACCTATTTCTCTTATGACAAAGATATATGGATTGCTGCAACTGATGATTATATGTACATTTACTTAGTTATGCTATTTCTATAAGTAGCTTTACTTCATTTAATAAATTTACAACTTCATAATTTACAGACATTTTCTCTTTTAAATGGTATTTTCTTTACTAACATTATTTGGACCTTTACTTAACTGGCATCGTTTGATGTGAAAGTCTCCTGATCTTTGTACTGTTTCCCTACTTCTATATTTCCTGGTGTCAAAAACTATTTCCCAAGGCTTTGAGGTACGGGCATCTTGAGATATATAAATATGCATGGAGTATTTAATTAAGGTGTACTGGCTACCCATATTTTTTGTAAATTTATATGTCATCAGTCCTATTTTGAACTGTATTTTATAAGATAATCTGTTTGTAGAAATTCCTGATGCAGAAGTTAGAGTGGGAGTTAGAGTATGCATTTGAAAAGATTCTGCCGCTGGTGACATTTTATGATTTGAACTCCATTAAAGCAGGCGTAGAAAACAGAAAGAGTCTAATACCTCACAGGTAATCCAAACTTATGATGCAAAACAAATTGAGGATTCAGGTTAAGATGTATGGTATGTGACATTTGTCTCAAAAGAAAGTCTTTGTTTATCTTGAATTGTTGGACATCTGCATCATTTTCTGTTATTTTTGTAACAATTTTAGTCCATTTGTCTAAACTTTTGCAGAATTTCACTGGATGTTGCATCTTGTTAATCATAAAGTTTAGCTCCAGTTGTGAATTTTATACATTCTGTGTTTTGACATTTTCTTTTAGCAAAAATAATAGAAAATATAATAACATCTGGGTCTGTATTCCCTTCTATTTGGGTTAAACACTATTCATGGTGGATAATATACTATGGTGTGATGAATAACCTCTCACCCAGCTTGGGATATTTCTTTTTTGAATGCGGAAGTGTAGCAGCTTACTGAATATTAATCTTCAATTTGTGTTTCTCATGAAAGGAAAGTGTCCATATAATTTGATTTTATTACATTCCAATGAAAACTTTAATGTACAGTTAATACTTGAAGGGAACTTTATTACCAAATCTACTATATAAGACTACATTGTGGATATTTGTACAGAAATTTGCACTATATATCTTAAAATTATTTTGTCAATGTAATTTGCACTATATATCTTAAAATTATTTTGTTCAATGTACTTTCAGAATTGTGAAGTCCTGTGTGCGTCATTTTGTACCTCTGTATAAAATAGAATGGTACAAAGAAGGTAAGCATTCATCAGCCATTTTTTTTTGGGTAAAATTTCAAGTTAGGGCTTTATGTTCCATTTAACAGAAAGGGTCATTTTAGGACAGGTCCCAAGATTGCCGCTTGTGTGTACACAGAACTGATCAGATGCTAATCTTGCTAACTGCTAGGTAAACACATACTCATTTTTTTTTTAAAGTGCATACAATGTTTAATGTAAATAATAATTCATTTATTCGTTAAGTTGCACAGTGATCATTCAAGCATGTACAATAACACTTCAAACTGAACACAAAACACAGGAAAAAAACATGAGAACTTGACTGTACAGAAATGAGATCAACTATATATTTTTACATATTATCTGCGAATAAGTCACTCTAACTAGAGCTGAGGAAATCTATAATATGAGAGATGTTATTTTTGTCACAATCAGGAAATAGAGTACAATCTCTCATTTCAATAAAATCATTAATAGTACCAGCTATAGCAATGTCTTGTTCACTGGGAACCTTGAAGCATTCCATTCTGTTGTAACAATATAGCTGATATTTGTCTAATGAATATTGTGAACTTAAGTAGTTTAGACTACAAGATACATCAGATTTACTCCCTTTCAAGACAAGGTTGTAACAGAGTCTAACAATACTATTTGGACTAGATTGACAATTCTGAAGAAACTTTAGTTGTCGTCTGTGTAATTGCACATCAATATCAAAATGGTAATTAAATTTTCAGATTTTTGCACATTTAGTTATTCTTACTAAATTGAAACAAAAAGTTGAATACCTGTTTATCATGTGTATCAATATCCATACTTCTGATGAGCCAAAACAAAAATATGTATTCATATGTGTCCATTTCTTGTCTGCTTTGCTTGTTTTTACTTTCATTTCTTTTGTTTCTTCCCTTAGAGAGAGATGACATCTCTACAGGGGAGTTTTACACCACCTTGGAGGACCAGGCCTTGTTTGAGACTTGCTATCCAGAGCTTGTGAAGGAATTCACAGCAGAACTGGATAAGAAAGGTACAGTTTTTCTAGCTTGATTAGTTTAGGTTAATTACTTGAAAGTGCATATATTCGTAAAATTTCAGAGCATTTTATTGCGGACTATAAACAAAACTTAAATATCCAGCAGTGCTTTTACACAACAGAATCACACAGGATTTATTTACTTTCTATTTCTTTTACAGTTGATTTCATATTTTTCACTGTTGAAACTGTTGAATTTGACATTATTAAATTGCCATTTTGGAAGAAATAAGTGTACTTCTTGTATGAGATTGAAATAAATAAATGTTCTTCAATGGTTGTATTATAAAAGATAGTTTGTATTGGGGGCATCAATGGCCAACTATATACTTTATTGAAGGGAAGAAACCCAAAAAAGCTAAAGAAAATACAAAGGAGATTACTGAAGATGTAGCTGTGGTAAGCAGGATGGAGTCTCTGAGTCTTAAAGTGGAAGAACCTGAAAAGGTTACTATTTTTTAAGTTATTTTTTGCCATTAACATTCGCTTTAATTATTGTTACATTTCTTGATTCTCATGAAAGGGTTAGTTCTGTTTGAATTAGTCATCACCTTTCTTAAATTTTTTTGTATACCAGTTCAGTACTAGAAAATGATCTCCCTAACAGACAAACAAATGCAAATTGAAATAAGGCTTAATAAATGACCACCTCAATTCTTATTTGTCATCTATTGCAGTCAAAGAGTGACGTCCCTGCTGGAAACTTACCCAGGAAGTCTGTAAAAGCCAAAACCAGTTCAGAAAGCAACCCCTATCTCAGTGTTAAAAAACTCCCTGAAACCAAGCCAGAAGTCGGAAAACCTGTGTGTTCAGTCAAGAAAAAAATCGGCTTGGAAGCAGTACTGGGCGAGATACAGAATTTGCCCCGGGACAAGTGCAAGGAAGTGGTAACCATGGCTAAAAATGGTGACCTTAGTGATGCTTCTCAGGGAGAAACAGAAGAGGAGGAAATGTTGCCATTAAGTCAGAGGCTGATAAAAAGAGTAAAGGAATCAGTGACTTCAAATGGCAGCAAATCTAGTTCATCAGAGGTTGTTGCAGCAACAGAAACAAAGGTGGTTGAAGACAAGACAAGGAAAAGTGGCTCCAAGTCTGAAGCAGTGTTTGTGGTTTCAGGTGACAGTGAAGATGAATTATTAAAACATGATGAGGTTTTTGTTGAGACGCAGTCAAAATCTGTCCAAAAAGGATCCATTCAGAGACTACCAACAAAAAAGCAGGGGTCTTGTATTTTGTTTTCTTCATCCGATGAGGATGAGCCAATTAGTGGTAGTAAGCCTAGGAAATTGACAGTCAAGTTCAATGACTCCACTGAATTCTCATTGTTACCAACAGGAAAGTCAGGTAGGAAAGAACCCGCTAAAGTAACCAAGTTCAGTTTTGATGACAGCAGTGATATAAGCCTACTGGAACCAAGCCTAGCACATCGGATTAGTCGGATGAGCATAAGCGAAGAAAATCTGACTCAGGAATTGAAGACAACCAACGATCCTGAATCCTCATTAGATAAAAAAGACGATGGGGGTTGTAGTGAACCAGAAGCCAACTTCTCACTGGGACTGACTTTTAATTGTAGTCATCATGATGATGAAGAGAAAGCAAATGAATCCTTTGAAGATGACAAAGTGAGGGCCAACAAACCTTTAGTAGATGATCAAAAAGAAACAGCAGGGATTCTAGGTTGCAAGAGCTCCAGCCGTAGTGATTCCATTGAGAAATGTAGAGAAACTGCCCTGGATGTGTCGTGTACATCACTGGATTGCTCAGCATTTCTTCCTCTGGATATGACCTTGACTGCAAAGTTAAAGGAGGATAGAGAGTCACAAAGTTCAGAGGATAGTCCTCAAAGGTCAATGCCCCCCGGGCAATGTGATGAGACACTATTGGTACAAAGAAAAACTGAACTTTTGCCTGACATAGAAAGAGAAAGTAAGAATGTTGTTAAAAATAGCCAGGATATTTGTGTTGGGTTCTCGCATAAAGAACCTGCAGATGATATTGATGTTACGATTGCCATAGATAAATATGCTATGGTTCATCCTTGTGTACAAACTACAGATTCTTCTGAAGGTGACCTAACTCTGGTAGTACAAAGTAGAACAGACATTATTGTACAAAGAGACACCACAACTGTCCCAGTGGAGACTGAAATGGATTGTACAGTCAATATGAACTCCACTATAGCTTTAACAAGACATAATTCTCAGACTGGCCTTAATGATAATGATCCACATAAACCAAGTGATGATGTTACACTTGTATTTACCAACATAATCAAAACTGATTCAGAACTAGGCAATAAACATGCTTGTGAAACTGAACTTAGTGAGAACATTGATGACTTGGATAAGACATTGACAAGGCCAAACCCAGTGCAAAACGGGCAAAGTAATGATACAACCATACTAGTCAGCAACACATGGACCAAAGAAAGGCTGGAGGAAACCATTCGAGTGGAAAAGTTGCACTTTGTGGATGAAATGGCATCTGCTTGTCTGACAGAAGCTGGCTCATGTATAGATGGAACAACTCTGGTCACTGATAATATCACTGGAAAAGACACTCATTTATCATCTGTGGATGAGACGATGATATTAGACAAGCCAATAAAACCAACCCCTTCAACAGATGAAACTATCTTGGTCAGAAGACCATCAAAAGATGAAGATTCAGCAGAAGAAACTATTGCAATAATTGGGCATATGCAAAGAATAGCCTCAGCAGATGAAACCATTCTTGTGAGTGAGTCTTGTAAAGGAATGGTCTCTGGGGATAAAACTATTGCCATTGGAGGAAATTTAGGAAATGTTTCAGGTGAAACTGCTGCTATGAGTAAAGTGTTTATGCATGAAATGGATAAAGAAGATTACACTAGCATTGATGCTTGTGGTACCTTGGACTCAGGTAAAAATGATACTATTGTTGTAAATGCAGAGAATGTTTGCTATTTTTATGACTCCAGGAAGGATCGTAAAACTCAGGAAGATGTCAGTCTTGCATTAAACGAAGATACTCTGTTGGTACATCAGCCATTGAGTACTGATGAGCTTCCCAAATCGATGCCAACAGAGTTCCATTTAAATGCTGAAGAAACTATTTGCTTCAACACAGAAAATCATTCTGTTGCAAAGGACTCTGAAGTGGACAGTCGGTCCATTGCTTGCAAGGATGATTTTAACCCAGATCTGGATAATGGTTGCGACTTGGATTTGACTCTGAACAATGACCTGCTTTCAGAGTCTATTATTTCATTTGCACCAGGCTTAAGAAGTTCGGGGCAACAAAGGGTAAATTCAAAATTAACAAATGCTGGTAAAACTGATACTGAATGTGTAATTACATTAAGTATGGAGAAGAATGAGGGTAAAAGTACTGGGGAGAATCTGCACAGTTTAGTTACTGAAGTTATGAACAGCAGTGAGTCATCAGAGGACCATGATGACACCCTGGTGGAGAGTTCATGCAAGCTTTCAATGGACAATAATTCGAATCACATTTTAAAGTCAAGTGACGTGGATGTTAGGTCTAAAACAGGAAAAAAAGACTCAGGATATAATACAGAGTTCATCAGTATAGAAATCAGTGCCAAAGTTTTAGAAATGACTGAGAAAGTGTCAAACATACACCAGAAAGTGAGGGATAAGAACAATCTCAGTGAGGCTCCAGTGCAACAAAATAGAGACTGTGTAGAAACAGATGCAAAGACTCCAGTCACTGTTAAAGCATCAGATTTACAGCAGGAGAAAATAATAGCAACTGATGGTAATACGAGTGAAACACCAGTCAATCATAAGAAACAGTTGATGGCCAGCAAAGCTTCTGCACCTAAACAAGTAAAGTCCAGCAAGACTTTGAATGATGAAAAGAATACCGCAGTGGATGCAAAAACAAAGAAAGATGCAACATCCAAGGGTACGGAAACCAGATATAAACTATCTGCTAAAGAGGGACCAACAGATGGAAAAGAAAATAAGAGAACTAAAACTGATCAGAATAACACCTCTATCATAGATTTGACTGGTAACACACCAATAGCTCGGCGGACTAGAGGACGGAACTTGCCTCCCAAAAAAACACTACCTAAGGAAGCCGTTGCTGCTGTTACCAAGACGACAGGTAGAATTAAGACGGGGCATAAGCCAAAGGATGAGATTGATGTTGATGGTATTATAGTGCTAAATGCATCAAATTCAATGACACGTTCAAAAGTGAAAAACAGTGACCCAGTACAGCTGAAATTACATAGCGGTGGACAGACTGGTAAATGTACTGGAATAAGTTCTAGATCCCGTTGTTGCAAGGAACCACAAAAGGAAAATAAACCAGAATCTTCTCAAAAAGTGGGAGCGTTAACCAATGGCAAAAGGGTTAGAAGTAGAGACAATGGAGTCAATGACAAAGTTTCGAAAAAAATCAATGATACTGGTGCAGCCAAACCTTGTACCAGATGGGATTTACGCAGTAGACAAGTGAACAAATTTGAAGCATCAGAAACTTCAGCCACAAATGGCTCCACTAGAAAAATAAACCGGGTCACAGAGGCAAGGAAAACAAGGAGGCCTGAAGCTGCACAGACTGAAGTGATTGTTGTGACTGATTCTCCTGTACAGAGGAGAACTACAAGGAGCAGCCGGCAACGGGTGCAAGCAAGAACTAAGGCAGTTGGTGAAGTGATTGTCATCGACTAAATCATGGAGAACAATCAAAATTTTGACAGTTTTTTACGTGATTGAAATAAATGCTTGATTGTTATTTTAAGGTCAGCTTTTTAAAAGCATATTAACATAGCACTACCTTGCTCCCTATTATTGCCGGGTACCACTTTGCTATACCAATAAATAAAATATTAGTGTTTCAGTAACGGCCATATATTTTCATAGCCCTTTTTGTGTGGTCTTGTTCAGTTCTTATAAGAAAGTTTTATGCCTTATTTACCAGATTTGGGAGGTAATGTTATGATAATAGGTAGCATGTTTCCAGTGCATGTTTCTGATACGTTTACAGCTGTAGTGTTCTAATAATCAGTGTGAATGTGGCTGCACTGTATGTATAGGAAATGTAACCTCATTTAAACATGGATAATGGAGTAAAAAAAATTATGAAATTTGCCACTGTGGTTCACCTGTCAAAAGTAAGACAAAATAATCAATATTTGTTCTAATTTAAATCTCAGAGACCTCATGTAGTCACAAAACTGACAAATTCGTTTCATGGCTTTTTACCCCATAGGCCTTAAGGTTGGGCAGTCGGGCGGGCGGCGGGGAAAAGTTTGTCCGGCCTGTATCTCAGAAACTGTAAGGTGTAGGAAGTTGATGCTTGGTAGGGACATTAGTTAGGGGGTGTAGGTGTGCAACATCATGGTGTGACGTTGATTTGACCTTTGATCTTGCCATAGTGACCTTGGCCTATAAAATCTTGTCCGGGCTATATCTCAGAAACTGTAAGGTGAAGGAAATTGATGGGGACATCGTTTAGAGGGTGTAGGTGTGCAACATCATGGTGTGACCTTGATTTGACCTTGCTGTAGTGACCTTGACCTATAATGCCTTGTCCGGGCTATATCTCGGAAACTGTAATGTATAGGAAGTTGATATGTGGTAGGGACATTGGTTAGGGGGTGTAGGTGTGCAACGTCATGCTGTGACCTTGATTTGACCTTGCCATAGTGACCTTGACCTACAAATCTTATCAGGGCTATATCTCGGAAACCGTAAGGTGTAGGAAGTTGATAATTGGTAGGGATATTAGATAGGGGTTGTGGGTGTGCAACGTCATGGTGTGACCTTGATTTGACTTTGCTGTAGTGACCTTGACCTATAAAATCTTGCCTGGGCTATATCTCGGAAACTGTAAGGTGTAGGAAGTTGATACTTGGTAGGGACATTGGCTAGGGTGTGTAGATATAAAATGTCATGGTGTGACCTTGATTTGACCTTGCCGTAGTGACCTTGGCCTAAAATGTCCGGGCTATATTTCAGAAACCATAAGGTGTAGGAAGTTGATATTTGGTAGGGACATTGGTTGGGGGTTATAGGTGTGCAACGTCATGGTGTGACCTGGATTTGACCTTTGATCTTGCATATCTGATGCTATTTTATATTTCTACAGGGATATGTGATACTATTTTATCTCTCTTATATCTCTCGTATCTTTTCACCTGAATCTTGGTTGTCGCACCTTTGGATGTCTTTTGATGTAGATTAAGCACTGTTAAAGTCATATTAGAATTCATTAAGGGTTTTACTTTTGCAACTTCCCTTTGTAACAGATGGTATTGCATCAAGTGAGTCACAGGTTTTGCCCCAACTCCACATATAAGCATGTATTGCCACATCTGTATGTATGGGTAATATTCAAAACATTCAAACCGTAATTCGACCATACATAATTGTGATATTTTCATTGACAGCTATTCTCCAGTTAAGAAATTTTACAGCTTCATAACTTTTAGTTTACTGAGTTGTCTTGTTTTAATACCTAATCTTTACATGCAGTGCTCTGAAAGTATCCCTATCTGTGTACGTTTCACTACTTCTGTATCTCATGGTGTTGAAACATATTTCTCCAGGCTGTGGGGTACGGGCATCGCTGATGCTATTTTTAGTATTATTGTATAAGCGTATTGTGTTTTTTTTACATGTGCGCTTTAGTGTATATATCAGAACAGACTTGGGGAAGTGATACATATTGTGTCATAATAATAACAGAAGCTTCAGTGACTTTGTTGTTAGCTTGACATGTAATCACTTGCCTCGGGCCTCCCTGCTCGTGGGTCTAAATACAACTTATATACAGCTATATGTGGTGTTTAACAAGAGTTCTACTGTGGTTGTACATCAAGGAATGTAAATACCGCATTGAATTTGCATGGATAATGAAAGAGCTTTTAATGGAGGAGAAATTTTAAGTTTCACATTGTATTTTGTAATACAGTATGTTTGAAGTCAAATGCTTGGCTAAATTTTAAATGTTGAATTAAAAGGTAAACGTAATAGGATGCAATTATAAAATATTGAAGTGAGAAGTAATGTGGGTGAAGTATTTTGTACAGTTAAACACTGTTAAGTCGAATTGCAAATAACAGAAAAAAATGTTTCAGCCGCTCAGTTTCTAGATAACGGTGTAAATGCCTTGAATACTTATCTCTGAGGACCTGATGTATTTATTTCTAGTTAAAGTGGATTTCTGCTTAATGTAGTTTGACTTGGGGATTTTTCTTATGGACTGTAGCTGTATATATTGCAACAAATTAACCTGCACTACATAAAGGAGTAATACAATAAGTCAGTTAATACCAACACGTTATCAGTAAATTCCCCAAAGGGGTACAGTGGTGAAGTGGGTAACAGTCACTTCTACAACTCAGCACCTGGGTTCCAATAAGGCAAAAATTGTAATTGCTTGCCAGTGCTTTGTGGATTTGAGTTCTGAATCTTCACCTGCTGGTCTGCACCTTCTTGCTCTATGTGCTCGGCTATCTGATGTGATATGACCCAGTACCATGTGTTGAAAGTGATGTTATACCCAAATCAGTATAAATGTTCATTCTTCCACCCAAGGTTCTATGGTAAAACAATTCTATTGAGTCTTGGTTTTTCTTTCAAGACAATTTATTGTGAATACTATTACATGAACAGGGTTGAGAGAAAGCCTTAAGGTTCAAATTGAATCATAAATCCAACAGTTGATCTCTGATTTTAATATGGCAAAAAAGCCTAGTGTGTTGACTACAGAAACCAAGGTTTAGTCACAAAATAGCTTCAAAGGCTTATGGCATGCAGCCTTTATTTTGAGGCTATTTTGTGATTAAATCACCATTAAAATCTAAACAAGTGGTTTATTTCTATTATAAAATGTTAGTGGTCAGACCGGTTCTGAAAACAAAAAACCAGTTTCCGGGAAACTGAAAGAAATACGGGATTTCGAAAGTGTGCACTGATATGATGAAAAATTCTACGTGAACGTACATGAGCTTAATTGTCAAGAGGAAATATGTAGTGTTACATATTTTGAAGTTTATAAACCTCATTTGCCATGAATATAAAGTAAAAATGTTTCCTTAAATGTATATGTTCTTTATTGATTTATGAAGTATTAACCAGTAAAAAGCACCCTGATCTTTCAGAAGATTGTGGTTATATGCCATGCTTGTTAGTGGATGGGGTATTGTATATCTCACTAATTCTACTAACCTGGGCGTACTGGCTTATACATAACTATGCCCCTGATAGCCACTAAATGCAGTGATAGTAATATCGCGTCAATATGACACTGCAGTTTTGTGTTGCATGTTGATTGATAAATTCTTTAATCCAAGCATGTTTGTAGCTTTTGTGCAGTGAAAGAGGCACTTTTAGTGTAAAACTATCTAGAGTAGGAAGTGTGAAATGCATCACTACTAATGTATACCCTTTAAAGGTTAGACAAAGTTATTTCAATTTATGGCAATTTTCTTCCGGAAAGATAAAGAGGCCAAGCGTGGTCATAAAAATCACACATAAAGAATTTCCTTGCAAGTCAAGTAAATGGTGAATTTCTCCTACTGTGGTGGATTTTACATTTCCAGGTGATGAGTAAGTTCATTTACTTTAATATTGAGAGAATACTGGTTTTTACTAGATTCAAAGTTTTTCTTTTAAAAAGAATGCAATTATTATTTTTTGATGCATCATACTGAAAGTGTGATCTTTGAAACTCATAACATGTTCTTTTATTGATATATGACTGGCTTAATGTACTAAAATGACTTTATTCATGACAGAGTACATATACTTGTACTATTGTTTTAAAGGGCTGTTAACTTCCACAAGACTATTAAAGTATTAGTGACTTGCTTTTTATTTATTTGCATGGAAAATGGTTTTGGTGAAAATTAAACATGTTGAGCAGTTACTTTGATAAATTGATTCTGATAAATTAATAGTTGAAATTAATCTACTTTTTATTTGCCTTTCATTCATTTTTAGATGCATTTTTTTCTGGGGTATTTGGTTTGCACAAATGCCATGTAATCTAAGAGAGTGGGATATCTTGTACTAACATTGTGCTATACTTATTTAGTGTTATTTTCAGGTCTTCAGGAAATTGTATTATTATTTGTAGAAGTGTGCTTTGAAATAGAAGTTACAAAAATAAACAAATTATCCGTTTATTAATTTTCCTGTATTGTTATCATTTCAATGCTATTTATGTAGACAGGGAAAAAAAGCTACACATAAATGTTCTGGAGCTGAAGGCGCTTTCTCTGGCCCTTCAAAGGTTCAAAGACCAGTGTCAGGACCAAACAGTGTTGATTGCTACAGACAACTCAACAGTAGTAGCATACATAAACAAACAAGGAGGAACTCGGTGGAGATGTGCACTCTCCTGTGGAACATCATGACGTGGTGCCATCATTACCAGATAACCTTAAAAGCCAGACACATTCCAGGATGTCTGAATGTGATGGCCGACCTGTCCAGGTCGAACCAAGTCCAGTCAACAGAATGGTCACTGCATCCACAGGTGTTCAAACAGATCTGTCACAAGAGGTTCACTCCTCATGTAGATGTATTTGCCGCTCGTCTGAACCACAAAGTTCCACTGTATGTATCTCCATATGTATCACATAAACTGGTCGGGTCTCACTGCTTATGCTTACCATCCCACGGCTCTCCTTCACAGGGTGATCAAAAAAATCAGGCAATCCAGTTGTCTGATCATTGTAATAGCCCCAGGCTGGCCATGGATGCCCTAGTTTTGGGACCTAGTGCAGATCTCAACAGAGATCCCACTTGAACTACCAGTCTTGAGAACTCTTCTCAAACAGTCCCACAACTATGTGTTTCACAGCAATCCACAACATCTCAACCTCCACGCCTGGTGTCCAGTAGTGGACAGCTCCAAGAACAAGGCTTCTCTGTGGAGGTGGCAGAGAGAATTGCTGCACCTCAGAGGTCATCAACAGGGACCATCTACAAGTCAAAGTGGGCCCTATTTGAGAAATGGTGCTGAGAAAATTCGGTGGATTTCTCCACTCCCTCTGTGAAGCAAATCTCACACTTCTTCATGTACCTGTACCAAGACCTAAAGAGGCGCCCTTCGACCATTGATGGTTATAGGACGGCCATTGTTGACACCTTGGGCCCAGCGGGGCTCCATATTTTTCAAAACTAAGACCTTAACAGGTTACTCTCCAGTTTTCACAGGGATCGTCCCAAAAGCTTCAGGAATCTACCAAAATGGAACCTTTCTGTTATGCAGCTGTGCTTAATGAGCTCACAAAAGCACCCTTTGAGCCTATGAAAGACAGACCTCAAACATCTTACCCTCAAAACTGCTTTCTTGCTAGCTTTGGCCACAGGCAAGCGCCGCAGCAAAATTCATGTCTGGGTTGCAAACAAGGTATCTAATCTAGGCCAATGAGAAAAGGTTGCTTTGTTCCCCTTCTTCAGATTTCTTAGATAGCAAGAGAATGTTCCCAAAGTGTGTCTCCGGTGACTATTCCTGCTTTGACTACTGTTGTAGATAGACAATTCAAAGAAAACAGGATGCTGTACGGGCCCTGAGGTATTCTCTGGATCGAACCAAAGACCTAAGGGGGTCTCGATCCCTACGTTTTATTTCCTTCAAGAAAGGACACACCTCGGACATCAGACCTGCTACACTCTCTTCTTGGCTAAAACAAACTATCCTACTTTGTTACAAACAAGCAGACCAACAAGCCTTGGGCTTGGTCTAAGTTTCAGCGCATGACATTTGGGCCTTTGCGGCCTCTAAGGCCTTTTACAGTGGGGTTTTGTTGGACCAAATCATGCAAGCCTGTCACTGAAAAGCTCGCAGTACATTTACAAACAAGCATTTCTCAAGCTTTGACATAGTATTCCAGATCCATTTGTTTAAGCAAGATAATCAGTGCATGATGCTGGGGGTAATAAAAAGCCACTTCAGAGAAAAGGGGCTGAGCATCATTCTGATGCTCCCCCAATCACTTGTGTGCTAGACTGAATTAACAGATCACCAGTCAACTGGGATCCACTGTTTTCTTTTTATGTTGAGGCCTTTTTTGATGCACTGATATGCAAATAGTTTTGCCAATTCCTGTCTATTCTCCCAAGATGGTGTTCATAAATCCAAGATGCAATTTTAAACAAAAAACCTAAATCTGATTTTCAGCATATAATTTAAACAGGATGTCATTTGATAATAGATAAAAATCATAATATATATTCAAAGTAGTTTTATAAATATTTAATACCTTTACTACAGAAAAAGGAAAACAATTACTCAAATATTCTCTTAAGAGAAATCACAAATTAAAGCAGTGTGACATTCAAACATTATGTAAATATTGATACTGAGTTAGTACTGAATCAATTATCTGCTAAAACGGTTATAAAAGATCCAATTTTTTGACATACATTTTTTTAAAAATAGAATCAAATGCAAATAAGCTATTTCGAAAAAGGTAGAAGAATAAAAAATACCTACACTTAGTTGTATAACAAGTTATCATCTCATATATGAATTTTCAGGGAATAGGCATGTTCCCTTATTAAACATATCCACTGTTACATATATCAATTTTATAATTTATAGGTATTTGCAAATAAATTTTACATACAAAAAATTAACTTGTAGATATAACTAAATTAATCTCACTAGTTACAAGGTCTCTAAGGTAACTTTCAAATGAAACTACATAACTGAAATTAAGAAGTTACTTACATGGGATATATGAGTTAATAATTTGTATGTATCCCTTCATACTAAGTGGCGAGTACCTCGACGATCCAAGTTCAGAACTCAGATACTATATGTGGCATATCTGAGCTTCCATAGGACATTCGAGAGATCCTTAAACATTGGATGGTTTGGTCATAATATTACACAGTTCTTAGTTCTACTCTTTTTATGCAATGTGTGCACATTGATCCAAAACAAACCGCTTATCCCAACAACGATCACTACAATGGGCTTTATTTATTTTGAATACAAGCTTTATGTAAATGACTTGCCATATCCAGAAATGAACTAGACAAGCGAATATACCAGTAAACTGAATCTGCTGTAAACTAAAACTGTCTTAAACTGAATTGTTAAAAGTGAATTGAAAAAGTAATGAGACAATTTGAATGGGTGGTAACACTGACACAAGATAATATTTTCTTTCAAAGAAAACTTTGAACTTTAGGATAATTTGTTGACTTTGATATCTCTTAACCATGGCTTTGTCAAAACATGCTCAAGTGGAAAGAGGTAACTACAATAAGGATATGCTAAATAGTAGATTATATTATTTTCAGAAAAAACATGTCAGGCTATACATTGTGAAATAATTATGCATTCATTTGTTAATGATTTGTTGAAAAATATGTTTGTTTTATTAAATTAATTTCCAGTATCTGCTAAAGGCCAACCAGACAGGAGATTCTTTAATGTGTTACAAATGAACTTTAATTTCAAAACATATTGATGGATTTCATGCACATTTGGAATGTATATACTAATGTTTCAGGGGAATATCTTGACTCTGGAAAGACATCAGATTTAAGATGATTTTAAAAATCTGCAAAGATTTTTGCGTCAATCAATTAAAAATAGTTGATCTATTTCTTTAAACTTTGTATGTGTGCCTATCTAATGCATTCAGATTGGCTTTAAACACCAATCAGTATCATAATCATAGTGGCAAAAACATTATTGAAAATTGGAGTACTTAAATCAGTACTTGATTTGTATGTTATATAAGTAATTGAGCTTTTTCACTGAAGAAAATTATTCAACTACTTTTCATGTAAAGTATATGGGTATAAGTTTGGAAAATTAAGCTGCAGGTGTTATCAAGGTGTTGGATAATTGTGTAAGCTTTTGGCTTAAACCTAAAAACCTATTTTTTACATCATTTTATGATTCTCTATTGGTTAAGCATATTTCTTATTTCTGGCCTACTGTTAGAGAAAATTTTGAGTGTTGTATAGGTTAGAAAAATTCATGAATCTCTAACAGTGTTTTTCACCGCTATAACTGTCCCTGAATAAAAACTGTGCTCTTTTAAAACTACATAATCCCCAAGTGGCTGAACATTTTAGAGCAAATCTAACATGTTATGAATGAAATCTGTAAATCAGTCTTGCATGGACTGATCCAAGTGTCTGTTATCTTTGTAAATTTGATGTTCTTTAAGCTTATTATAGGGTATTGACACTTTTTAATACAGTCTTTTTCACAAAAGCTAACTTTTTCATCTATAATATTTTATTTGTTCTTGCATCGCTGTTTTACTTTCAGAAATCAATGCGTTACTACAGCCAAATAAAGAAATCTCTAAAAGTGTTCCATGTCGATGGTCAAAAGCAAGTTTTAATGATATCTGTCTGGGTGACCACGTATGTTACTATCAGTTCCCATATTATAAACATGGCATTGTTATTGAAAAACATCACCAAAGTCAAGTTGTGAAACTACTGAGGTATCATATAAGCAAGAACGAAATTTGTGAAGTGGAGATCAAGTATAAAAACACAAAAAATCATTTCTTGGTCAAAGGTTCCAGAAGTGAAATCAAAATTCAAACAGCAATATACAGTGGTCCATGTTTTGATTCTGACAAAGTTATTCAAAGGGCACTTGCTCGATGCCATGAAAAACAATATGATCCCATCACCAACTTTGCCAGGGCTTTTCCCCACTGGTGTAAAACAGGCAAAGGGGGGCTGACTGCAATAAACCAGATTCAGCTGAATGAGGGCAGGGAGGTTATCAACCTCATAGAGGTTCTGAGGAAAGGGGATCATATTGTGTTTGATCGGGGTTCCTACACTCACCATGCGATTGTGCTTGCTGTAAGTCCTCTGGAAAATAAGATTGAAGTGATTCATTTTACCACTAGTGAACACAAGAAAGGTGAAATAAAGAGGGAGGTATAACCCGCCACAAACAGGAGGGAACCCTATTCAGGTTAACCTATAGGGCACTCACTGAAAGTGAACCAGATCATGTAGTATTAAGGGCCATGTTGATAGAGCAAAAGGGTATTGATTACAAGTTGTTTGGTGGAAACTGTGAGCATCTGGCAACTTGGTGCAAAACTGGTATCTGGGACAGTGGACAGGTTAAGCATTTAGCAGTATATGTTTGGAGGCAGTTCGTCAAATTTGGTATTAAGATGGGTTCACAAGTGCTTGTAAGAATCATTAGTGGGAGTTTTGCCAGTCTTGTTGACATATTTGCCAGTTTGTATGTACAAATTCTGGGTAAAAATGTAGACGTGATCAGCTGTGTGATATACTGCATCACAGATATAGCATGCAACATCTATGATGTCAGAAAGAAATACAAAGAGGGTAAGCTTAAGGGAAACGCCCTCCAAGATGAAATTATCAAGAGAGTGGTTAGGTGTCTAGTGGTTGACAGCAGTGTGGTGTTGGGCAATATTCTTGGTCAGATATTTATACCTGTTCCCATACTTGGTGCATTCATTGGTGGGGTATGTGGTCTTGCTTTGGGGGAGCTGATCAATTTTCTCATACAGAAACTTGCTGCCATTCTGAAAAGTCAGAAAGCAAAACTGTTATGGGAAAAGAACATAGAACAGTTGCGCAACAGTCCATCAGAGTTGCAAAGAATGCTGAGTGAGTTTCCATGCTACTCTCACAGTGACTGGTGTTGTATTGGTATATGTGAGAAGGATGCTGAGTGAGTTTCTATCCTTCTTCCAAAGTGACTTGTCTTATATTAGTATAGCTTAGGCAGATCTTTGTAGTATCCCGTTTCTTTGTTGGCTATTGTTTTTATCTGCTGATCACAAATAAAGAAAAATGGTTCTAAGCATGGTTGTATTAGCATTTGAGGTACAGTTGAGGCATAGTAAATTAAACAATGACAGATGTATCATATGGGCGCTAATATGCACCTTTTCAATTTTTATTGTCCCTACAATTTGATCCAGATTTTAGATATCATTCCTTCAAAAAAATTTGTTAAATATTCATTTCTAAAAATGTTGTCACTATCAGGTGTCATTCAGTAAAGTCATACAAGTGAGTGATACCATGAATTGACCACTAAATGATATAAAGACATTTACATTGCATTCATGATTAGAATTGTGGTTGGGGGTTACCATTTCTACCATATCTTATAACAATAATAATAATGATAATTTCATTGCGTTAATACATCTTACCTACCAGACGATAGCTATAGCCCGGCGCCAGCCGGTCCCGCCAAACGAAAGAAAAGACGTCCTGGGTTTCACCCCCGGCAGGACCGGTACATTACACTCCACTCGCCAGGTGGCCTAGTTCCTGCTTCACTCGCCAGAGGGACGTGACGTCATAGCATCTTTTTCGTTTGGCGCGATATTCAAAGTTTGAATTTTTGGAAACTCTTTTTATTTTGAGTAGTTCTTAATTTATACAGTGTGTTTTGTGTTACGATTTGTCAGTTAGTTGGATAAACTACCATGGCATCTCCAGGACAAAGGAAAGGAGCCTGCGGGCATATCATGGCTAATTTTGACCCTCATTCTCGTTGTGCCAGATGCAGGGATAAAGGGTTGGGCCAAGACCCGTGTGTTTTAAAGTTGCAGTGTGAGTTTTGTGACACTTTAACCCCTGAACAATTGCTCCAGCTTTCAACCCCTACGTACAAACTGCGGAAGGAGAAATCTAAATCCAAAGAAGCCCTTGTGGATCCGTCCACTGTCACTATCGTGTCTCAGGTGGAAGCTCAGGAAGTTGCTTCAACTTCTCCACCCCATGTTGCTGAACAAGATCTCTCTTTACCTCCACCTATGTTCCGCCAAGAGTTAAAAGACTTGGACGAAAAGTGGTCAGTACGTATGGCCCGTCTGGAAGCACTCATTACTTTGGGGCAGCGTCCTTCACCTCAACCTTCCTTCTCACCGGTCAAGGCACCGGTACCGCACCAAGCTCCCGCGGGAGCTCTTTCTCAGGCACCTTTTCTCTTATCATCTGTCCCTTCCGGCCAAGCCGCCCCGGCTTTTGGCCCGGATAGGATAAAACCTAGTGCCACTGTCACTACCAGCTCAATATCTAGGACGTCTCCTCTAGAAGGCCTTTACTCTGAACAGGACCCGGAACCGGTATTCTCTCAACAGAGTTCTTCCGGCCCGGTGGCCTCTGCTTTGCCTCAACCTCCTCCGCAATCCAGCTTGTTCAAGTCAGCTCCGGAGCACTTTGAAGAAGGTGAGGTATCTGACCAAGAAGACGTCACTGACCATCCTGATCAAGAATCTCCAGATTTGGATAAGACATTGAGCGAAGATCAAAATTACAGAGAGACTGTTAGGGGAGTACGTGCTTTCATGGGCTGGTCGCATATCCCAGATCTTGAGTATACTCCAAGTTCCAAGTCAGACAATCCCTGGATTGGCCACCGGGCACAACCTGTAGGCAAGGTCTCTATCGACTTACCACCAGAGGACTGGCTTTGTAAGAAGCTTGAAAATTTAAATCTCGTCCTCATAGAAGGTTACCCGTCCAAGTCTACGGAACCGGGTGGACTTCATGTTGATCAGTATCTCCGCCCCCCCCAAATCTCAGGCAAGGTGGTACGGTATTCATCCCGCTGAAAACAAAGACATCACTAGGCCGGGAAAATATGTTACTACTTGGCCCAATGACGCGGCGAAGTTGAACAGTTCCTTTGCCCGAATTGGTAAACCTGCTCTTGCTTCATCCCAACCCGCCTCCCGCCCTATTGCTCAGGATACGCTCCGGAAGTGGGAGAAAGCAGCAAAAGAGACCAGTTATATTTGTAACCAGTCCGCTGGTTTCAATAGGTGCATCACCAAGATACAGGACTCGTTTCAAGAACAGTTACAAATTCTTCAGACAGAGTTGGGAAAAGGAAAATCTTCCACAAAAGCTCAAGGTGCACTTGATGAATTACATTTCCTGTCTGCATTCAACCAAAATGTGAGTTTTGCGGTTGGCAAATCCCTCCAACACCTCTCAGATTTCACTTTTATACAAATGGCTAATTTAACTCTGGTCAGGAGGGATTCTTATCTTGAGCACCTAAAAGCTGGCGTCAAGCCAGATACCTTTTCCTCTCTCAGGAACTGTCCTCTGCAAACCAGGGCTTTGTTTCCGGACGACATTATCCGGAGGGCGGAAGATGAAATAGCAGCATTTGAGTCACATAAGCGTACCAACCAGCCCGGTCCGGGCCGTGGTGGGTTCGCCGGCACTCAGAAAAAGCAACACCGTTACCAGCCATATTCAACATGGAAACAGGACGATTCTGGAAACTCCGGGGCTCCCGGCAAAGAGATGCCTGCATGGAAAACATTTGGCAATCGCGGGAGAGCCCGTGGCAGAGGCAGGGGTGGTCAACCCGGTCGCGGTTCGCGCCCTGCCAGAGATGCTAAGGCGTATAAATGACAATCACTGCAAAGTTCCTCCGGAAGTAACATCCTGTCCGGAGTTTGGTGTTGTAAATGTAACAAAGACAAGTCTTCCTGTTCTTGTGAAAGACTCTGTAAATTGTCACAATGTTGTTCATCATGTACTTTCTGTAAAAAACATCAGGCAGCCACAAAAGAAAGGCATAAGTCCAATCTTAAACTCACAAAATACAATAAAGTATGTGAAAAGTGCTTCTTTTGTAAATCACTGTGTCTTTGCCCCAAGTGTGTCAAATGTCCTCAGTGTTGCAAATGTCCAATCAGTAGGGGGACGCCTACAAAATTTTTGGAAAATATGGGCTCTCAAGGGTGCAAACCCGAAGGTAGTATCCATTTTGAAAAAGGGCTATGTGCTTCCCTTCAAGGTCAGACCTCCCTTAATAAGGGAACCCCTGATAGTAAGCGGCTATGCAAACCCCACCAGAGACTCCCACTTACAAGAAGCAGTGCAAGCTCTGATCAAGAAAAAGGCAGTAGAGAGGGTCAGGGTTCGAACCTCACTAGCCTTTTTCAACAGATTGTTCATTGTCCCAAAGCCGAACCAAAAGTGGCGGCCAATTTTGGATCTCAGTACTCTAAATCAGTTTTTATGCGTAAAAACATTCAAAATGGAGACTCCAGAGACAATCCGGACCTCTCTACAACAAGGCGAGTGGGTGTCATCAATAGATTTCAGCGACGCCTACTTCCACATTCCAATCCACTTCACATCCCGAAAATTCCTCAGGTTCCACTTCCAGAACCAGTCGTACCAGTTTCGGGCTCTTCCCTTTGGCCTCTCAACAGCTCCCATGGAGTTCACTGCTGTGGTCAAAGAGGTCAAGTTAATGGCTCAGTCACGGGGTATAAGAATCCACCAGTACCTAGACGACTGGTTGATTCGAGCCCCTACCAAAGAATCTTGCCACCAGGGAACCCAGTCCCTCCTAGCCCTTTGCCAGGAGTTGGGCTGGATGGTAAACATGCAAAAATCAGAACTGGAACCCCAACAAGTCTTCGACTTTGTAGGCTACCAGTACGACCTGCTCAACGGACTGGTCAGACCGACTCAAAACCGTTGGGAAGCCCTTCAACAAAAAATAACAGGGCTATTGCAGAGGAGATCTTGCCAAGTGAGAACTTTCATGTCTCTTATAGGCCTTCTCACTGCGACAGAAAAACAGGTGACCCTAGGCAGACTGCACATGAGACCTATTCAGTGGCACCTCAAGAAGCACTGGAGAGTCCCGGAATCTCTGGAAAAAGAGATCCCAATTCCGAGGTCTCTCCATCAGCACCTGCAGTGGTGGACCCAGGAGTCAAAGGTCCTAAAGGGTCAACCCTTACACCCCCTACAACACGCAATACAAATCTTTACAGACGCCTCAAAAGAAGGCTGGGGTGCTCACTTAGGCGACTTCACAGCAAGCGGGACTTGGTCAGTACCCGAACGCAAATTACACATAAACTTCTTAGAGCTAAAGGCCGTGTTGTTAGCACTAAAAAGATTCCAACACTTAGTGCAAGGAAAGGTCGTCCTGATTGCCACAGACAACACCACAGTTGTGGCATACATCAACAAGGAGGGAGGTATGAGGTCAGGTTCACTGTGTGCCCTTCTTTGGCGGCTCCTATGTTGGTGCAATCTCAGACAAACAGTACTGAAGGCCAGACATATTCCGGGCCGTCTGAATGTAATTGCAGACAAGTTGTCTCGCCAGGGACAGGTCATTCAGACAGAGTGGTCCCTCCATCAGGAGATCTTCGACACCCTTTGCCGAACTTGGCATTATCCCCAAGTGGACATGTTTGCAACAAGGTACAACTGCAAACTAGTCCGGTTTGTGTCCCCAATTCCAGACCCGAAGGCCTGGTCAGTGGACGCTCTGACGCTGTCCTGGGAAAACCTGGACATGTACCTCTTTCCCCCAGTGTCTCTGATGGGGAAGGTGGTCAACAAGCTGTCAGACCATTGGTATCACAGAGCAATCCTGATTGCTCCGGGATGGCCAAACATGCCTTGGTTTTGGGACCTAGTGGAGCTGTCGG
The DNA here is from genome assembly GCA_964017235.1 of Sabellastarte sp. h YS-2021. Classification (NCBI taxonomy): domain Eukaryota; kingdom Metazoa; phylum Annelida; class Polychaeta; order Sabellida; family Sabellidae; genus Sabellastarte; species Sabellastarte sp. h YS-2021. The sequence continues at coordinate 91,461,523 of OZ024934.1, forward strand.
CCATGGTTCCTCTTTGTCTTCCACACCATCCAGATCTAGTGACCCAACCTTTCAACAAGGCACGTCACAGGGATCTGACAAGCTTAAACCTCCATGCCTGGCTCCTAGAGCCCAGACCATCAAGGAGCAAGGGTTTTCTAGCCCAGTGGCGGCAAGAATTGAGGCACCTCAAAGACGTTCAACCAGAGCAGTCTACGAGGCAAAGTGGGCCCTTTTTGTTAGATGGTGCGAAACAAGTCAGGTGGACTTCAGGAACCCATCTATAAAACAAATAGCAGATTTCCTCCTGCATCTTTTCCAGGAGAAGAATCTCCAGCCCAGCACTATCGATGGTTACAGGTCAGCCATTTCAGACAAACTGGGAAATGCCTCGGTTAATGTTGGCAAGGATGACAATTTGACTAGACTGTTAGACAGTTTTCACAGAGATAGACCCAAAGGGCGCCGGGGGGTTCCTGCTTGGAACCTCTCCCTGGTTTTACACCAGCTTACAAAAGCGCCTTTTGAACCACTCAGAAAGGCTTCTCTGAAGCACCTTACTTTCAAAACTGTGTTTCTCCTAGCCCTGGCTTCGGGAAAACGCAGGAGTGAGATTCATGCTTGGTTAAACAAAAATATCAGACACCAAGCTGATTGGTCCAAAGTTTCCCTCTACCCTTCACCAAGCTTCTTGGCGAAAAATCACTTGGCAAAAGAGGGACCAGAGTGCGTGGCCCCTGTGGTCATCCCGGCCTTAGCCCCCACTCTGGATAAGTCTTTAAAGGAAGACAGATCCCTTTGCCCCGTTCGGGCTCTTCGCTACTACCTGGACAAAACGCAGGACCTAAGAACGGGAAAGGAGTTAGTTTTTGTTTCATTCAAACAAGGTTTTAACAAGGACATCTCTCCTGCCACTATCTCATCCTGGATCAAACAAACAGTGGTGTTGTGTTATGATCTCTCTGACCAAGATTCCTTGACCTTACATCAGGTTAAGGCCCATGATGTTAGGGCCTTTGCGGCCTCCAAAGCCTTTCAAGGTGGCATATCTCTGGACCAGATTCTAGCAGCATGCCACTGGAAGTCCCACAACACCTTTACACAGTTTTACCTTAAGGATGTTGCCTGGGCAGATAGGGAGCTTTTTCACTTGGGTCCTGTGGTGGCTGCCCAGCAGATCCACCACTAGTCCCCTAAGCTTCTTTGTATATAATTTTATATAGTGTACATACTAGTTAGTTTTAGGTATAGGCTCACCTTTAGCCTTGACCTTGGCTCCTCAAAGTCGTTTACTTCAGAATAATCCTCTGGGTATAGGACTTTCCCCACTCTTCCAGGTTAACCGTGGAATTTCTTTGCCTTGAACTCTTACTCTCTTCCTCCCCTCAGAGCAGTCAAAAGGGGGGGGGGGGGGGGGAGCAGGTGGGTCTAGTTACCCTTGAGACTAACATGTCTCCGCAAAAGGGGCTAGAACCTCGCACCTAAGCACAATATAAGAGTTCTCTCTCTAATCCTCAGAAGGCTGCCCTCCTTCCACTGGGTAGTTATTCTAGCTATCGTCTGGTAGGTAAGATGTATTAACGCAATGAAATTGCAAATTTTAATTAGTAAATTAAATTTTTATTAGTTAATACCTTACCTACCAGACGGGAAATTCCCACCCAGCCTTCCCCGCTTTCAGCCTTACAATTCAACCTTAGGGACGAAAAAGATGCTATGACGTCACGTCCCTCTGGCGAGTGAAGCAGGAACTAGGCCACCTGGCGAGTGGAGTGTAATGTACCGGTCCTGCCGGGGGTGAAACCCAGGACGTCTTTTCTTTCGTTTGGCGGGACCGGCTGGCGCCGGGCTATAGCTATCGTCTGGTAGGTAAGGTATTAACTAATAAAAATTTAATTTACTAATTAAAATTTGCAAATTTATAGAAATTCACAATCAGAACAACTTGCTTTAGGACGCATCGTCTGCCATATGTTACTTAGAAAAAGTATTCAAATTTAACACAAGAGACATAATGTACTCTACAATATTACATGTTTTTTTTTTCATTCAGAGGTTTCAGTGTAAGAAACTATATATGGTGTTTGCTCCATTTTTTTTGTTAGTAATATTATATGAAAACTGGCCTCACTAGCAAACCTTCTAGACTGATTAGTAACAGTAAACAATTAAGGGAAAGATTCTAGTGATACATTGTTGACATTATATGAAGTTAACACAAATATTTGAGATTTCAAATTTCAAAACAAGTTGTTAATGTCGGTGTTATGTAAATTAATAATCAATAATTACCAAAATATCATCAAAATAACAAATATTTTAATATGGAGTAGAAGTTATATTGTTATTATTGATACAACATAAAGTATTGATATAAATATGTACACAATTTATTTCATGTTGTTGATGTATGTTTAGTTGTATATATAAATTGGAAATGTATTATTAAAACCTAATAATATGATCAGCATGATATGTATTGTGTTAAATTACTGTCACACCAATCTGAAGTTTATTTTACAAATGGTAAATATATACAGCCAGAGACAGTAGATCCAGTCATCTTTATGTGATTTTATGCCACTTTAGTACTAAACCTAAACAGTTACTCATAAAATGTCAAAATATTTATGATACTTCCACTTTAATTTGATGAATAATTTTTCTACAATTTTCTACTGATTAACACATTATTCTCTGCATGCTCGCAGGATGATAAACGCATCCATGTCTCAAGGGTAATGTACGAGAGACTTGGGCACGTGTGTTTTCCTTGCAAGTGTGTTGGTGATGCGAGGTACGTAGCACACTACTTCAGTTGGGGGGCAGAATTTGTTAGGATAGCGTAGAACGCTGGTTACAGTGTATCCAAGTACTAGTTCTTTGCCAGTCACGTACACCGTGTGTTCAAAGACAAGTTATATTTGGAGTGCATGAGAAACTATTTGAATAATACTGTCTGGTCAAACTCCCGCCAAATTGCCTTTAAATGGGGCACCACGCTGTCGAATTCTTTAGTTGTGGCTTTCATGTTGCTAGTCGCACATGAAATTCAGCAGGGAGTGTTTACTACATTACGAGAAATCTTGATTTTTGCTTCGAATTATATACATTTTATCTTTTTTTGAAAGTTAGTTTCTTAGATGTCTCGTGTTGTGGTCAGCCTCTCATTTATTTTGCAGTTTTTTTCAGAATGACAAAGCACAGTGTACAAAAAAATAAACCAGACAAACCCAAGGCAAGTAAAGGGCCAGCAGAGTCAGACGTTTTGCCCACAGAGGAAGTGGAAGCAGGAACTATGGACGAATCGACTGGTGCACAAGCTGCTGGGGTAATAGCTCAGAAATTAGATTTATTGTTAAATTCTGTACAAACTATGAATGAACAGTTACAACAACAAGAGTTACGTTTACATAAACAAGAAGAAAGAGTGAGCTTAAATTAACTTTCTGTAGTTGCCCCTCAGCACAGAGTTCACCGAAGTTGGACAAGCAGTCCAAGTCGAAAATGTCCAAGCTTCCAGGCGATGTGTTACAACCTGCGAAATTGCCTTCATTTGAATATCTTACATCTGACTCACGCATACAAGCCGAGGTAGAACGTCGCCTGCAAGACTACCAGCAAACCTCGAGAACAGAAACAGCAGGTAAGCCAGTTCACAGTTTAAAATCAGGGAGATATAGGGCAGGGGTATCAAAAATTTGTAAACATATAAATTGGCCACAAGATTTCTGTTCTGTTGCCTCAGGTAGCAAACAACCAACTTATGATGAGTTAACTGACGAGCAATGGATGCAAGGTTTTCTTTTCTGTGTCTTGGATGAGGAAAGTCATAAAATTAGAGAAAATATGTTACAATATTTGACATATTTGATGCAAGATGCAATAGAATTGTCCATGAATACAGCTAGGAAAGCTCATGCTGCAGTACTCCAAGATATGGAGGGGGGTAAAGTTAGCTGGGAACAACTGGACCTAGTCGAAAAAATCAAAAGTAGAAATGCCCAAAGACTGGTCCAGGGTTACAGAAGTAATGCTACTACGCAAGATAGAATTCAACCTTGCATTCATTTCAACAAAGGTAGTTGTAAATTTGAAAGTGATCATGTTCTCAATAACACCATTTATCAACACATCTGTTCATATTGTTTTCGAGAAACGGGTAGGAAGTTTGAACATACTATGCAAAAGTGTTTGAGAATGAAAAACAGTGGTGTAAATGTTAAAAATGATCAAGTTAAACCCAAAGAACAGAAAGCTTGAAATGCATGCAACTTACATACCTATAAACAAAAAAAGAACGGTAGTTACGGTTGCTTGTGTAGTTTTGACAAGGAACAGAATATTAATATGCCAAACTTTAGTAAAGTTATAGGTGATGATAGTTGTGAACAGAAACAATATAAACTTAATCCATTAGCTAAAACTTTTATTCCTAATATTTGTATCAATAATAATTGCCAAGTGGCGGTTACACCCGTGGCGTTTGAAGCGAACGGCGTTTGAATCGAACGATTTACCACTAAATCTGCAATAATATTTAAAAGTAACCATATACCTGTAGGCACACGACCTGATTTCAACGTTGAAATCAGGTTGGGTTTTAGTTGATGACGTCGCACAACTTAATTCAGACTTGGTATCAACATCATTATCTGACTCAGGATTCAATCAAAATTTCTGACTTTGAAATCAGGTTGATTTTTAGTTGATGATGTTGCACAACCTAATTTCAACCTGTTTTCAATGTCAGTAACTGACCTTGAATCAACTCAACTATGATGATGTCATAATGATGTCACGTGTGACATCACATGTGATGTCATACAAGATGGCAGTGAGTAATAATATGGGATTTTAGGGAACTTTGTCAAAAAATATCTTGGGATGGGGTATCCAATACTCATAATTCACTGACCCCTCAATTTTTGACCCATTAGTTTATAATTTTAGACATAAAAACACCATTTTCACTATAAATTTACCCTCATGTAGCTTGTTATCTGGCATCATTATAATAATTATTTTCACTATTATCATTATTATTCCTGGATACCATATCATATTTACACCCATTGTTATTGTTACCACCTATCAACCACTATGATTTCATTGGTCATATGACTGCTTACGGATTTCCAATTAGGCTCCGCCCACTACCTTTCCATTACCCATTATGTGACCTATGTTGTCACTGGTCATTTGACTGGTCAAGGATTCCCCCTAGGCTCTGCCCACTACCAATAAATCACGACCTGAATTCAACATAATTTCAACTTGATTTCAACGTCACATGGTGACTCTGGACCATGTTTGCAAAACCAACCTGGATTCAATGTCTAACCCTGACCAGTAATTCAACGTTGAATCAACGTTGACGTGCATGCTGCACATGTATACAACTTCATCCAATTCTTGTTATTGCTTATCAACACAATTTAAACGAACACAGACACAAAAATGTTTTTAACAGCAGAATAATCCAACATGTCATCCTCCATACTTGACCCAGAATTCGAGAGGTCACATGACCATAATAAAATAATTTTATTTTTTTGATATATAATAAATCTTTCTTTAAACAATGTCTTCTGTCCACAAAAAAAAATGTTTTATATTTATGAAATTTATTACTACTTACAGTGATTTATAGTGTAACAAAAAATCTTAAAGTAATATTTTCTTCTATCCTATTTTGTGGGATTCCAAGCAGCCTCACTTTCATTTCGTTGTTTTGACAGTTGCTGGGAAAGACCCCAAGTAATTATATCGGGTAAACAATCAAATTTCTTTATGAATAATGTAAATTTAGCAACACAAGTACCATCGAGTATAATATTTATGGTATAGATAATGTTGCATATAAAAAATTAAGTAATTGTTGGTTATTTTAAAAGATTTTAATGATTTTATCCTCAACTGTCAAAGTCGTTTGTAAACACTACAGTAATACTTGTAAATTTTGCTCCTACATTATAGGGTACATTCTAAAAGTCGGACCCGGATGTATTATACACCCAGTAACAGTCAACCAGATATTCATAACATTTCCAGTTTAATTCATAGACAAGGTCACAGAAAATAAGAAATATAGAGACAGAATTTGTTATGAATAGGTACATGTGACAAATGGTTTCCTCTCTTTGGCATTCTTTAAGAATGCAGATGAATTCACAGTTTAGTACAAAAATAATAGTGAAGAATGATTTTTATCTAAAATTTACTTTAAAATGAAATCAATGGCACTGAATATAACTATTCTTTAGTGAGATAATTGATTTTAATTGATTTAACAAGAGAATTTTTAACATATTTTATTAGGCTGATATGGCATTTTGACTTCTATTTACACGCACCCAATGGATCACAGCTATTGTTTTCACTGGGGGCTATCCTCCCCCACACCGTCTTAAAAGGTTATTTATTTCTAGTGATCACTTTCAAAATCAGACATGGCTGAAAAAGTGTGGGGGCGGATAGTCCCCAGTAATAATTGTCCTGTAAGTGGCTAGACATTGCAGTAAAGAACAGCTAACGTCCTTAACTTCTGTTTGTTTTAAAAATATACCTGGCAAAAGTTTTCTTCACCATTTAATCCAAGAAGTGGCAAATATGCAATCAACGATCACGCTGCTTCAATTAAGAACTATTAGAAGCAATAATTTGCCTTCAAAATGATCAAAATATCGCATTTTATAAATCGGTTTTAATCTAATTTGCAAAACACAGGACGTCAACATGGGATCTTTCCAAAATATTCTAAAAATTGCTATATTATTTGAAAGGGATTTAACAGTATATTCATTTATGTCTAATAAAAATAATAAATACAAGAAGGAAGTGGCAAACATTATGTAGATCATATGTCTAGGCTGGAAGTTGCAGGGAAAACAATGCAAATTTACTTGCAAAAAAGATTTATTTTTTGTTTTATTTTGTGTGAACAGTGAGGGTGATATTGCGACATGTAGTTTATGGGTAGAGGAACCAGTGCATACTAGTTGGTCAAGATTCTGAACTGTAACCAGCGGGCATCAGCAAGTAACTACCAACTTTCCGACATAAAGCACCTGGCCTGAGATTCGAATTGGTGACCTCAGAGGTTGAAGGCAAACATTCTAACCGTTAGCCCCCTCCCAATGACTGGTAAAGGATAGCAGTGCAATAGATGGAACAGGTCATATCAAAATAACATACATTTATTTAGTTTCACCATACATTGAAGTATTAAGAACATGAAATGCATGTAAAACAAAAACTTTACTGTGCTTCTATTGCATTCAGAACCTATAGAATGGCATAAGTTGTTTACTTAAAAGTTAGTTCAACATCTCAGTGCCTACCAAACATACAAAAAATATTAATAATGCATGACATATCATAAACTTTCAAGAAACAATTAGTATGTTTATATGTTTAGCCTTTGAATACAGAAAGGTGAACAGTTTGACAATTACAAAAATTAACAGAAGAAGTGTCTTTTAAGATCTTTGGAATTTGCCTATGACACTTTTTTGGAAGTGTATAAGCCAGTACATTAGGTAATCATTAATGAAGTTTTAATAAATGTATATATAAAAGGAAATAATTATGAATGTAAAAATCACTATGCAAATAGTGTCAGAAATATAAGACTCGCACACAAAAACTTTGATGGGGGACTGTGAATTGATTGCAGGCTGGGGTTGGGGATCAACTATTCTCAAATATTAGTGTGCGGATTGGGTGAGTCCACTGCAAGGGGTCAATAATATGGTGATTTTAGCAGATCCTGATGGAGTTTTTTGGGGGAAAGGATCAAGAAGTTTTAATACATAGTGTGAATGAGTGTTGAGAGACACACACAGAGCCTGAGTGGGGGATCAATGTTGTAGATTATTAGCTTACTAATTCAGTAATAAACAAAAACTTACATGAAATAAATTTTATAGATAAATTAAATGTTTTATAGCTGCAAAAGATGTCTCAGTCGAAATCAATGCAGAAGCACAGAAATTATGATAAAGATGCCTTTGAAATGGCTCTGAAATCTATAAGGTAGTAACTACAGCTGTTTATAAATATATGTATCATCAATATTCATTATATGATTGCTGAAGAAATATAGAAATATTTTTACTATATTAATGGTTGATATAACTTTTAACGGCTGTAGGCACCAGAAATAAAAATTAATTTAAAAATATGTTATCATTTCAATATTATGCAATCATCAGATAATATTTATAACAAATATGTAATAATCGCAATATTTTGTCATCATCAGATAATATTTCAAACCATTTTAATGAAATAAAATGATGTGAGATATATATTAATGAATATATATGTATATATGAAGGAGAAGACATGAATATTTTGAAATTTAAATCCCTATAGGTCAAACAATCTCTCCTATGGAAAAGCTGCCAGGCTGTATGGGATTCCAAAAACAACTTTATATGACAACAAATCAAATTCATCTTGCACCATGAAAACTCATGGTAAAACAGGCTTATTAACTCCCACTGAAGAACGCAGCTTAGCTGCTTACATGAGGTATATATGTGTTCATTTGTTGTTCATATTTTGACATGAAAATCTTGCACGTTATATTTCCTGGGTTTGTTGTTCATATTAATATAGTTAGGACAAGTTATTCAAATTGTAAAATGGAATGTTTTACCCTTAGTGATATAGAGGTTTATTTCATGTAAGACAGTCTGTGTGATTTACAACAGTTTATTCTATAAATACTTAATTTCGTTAGTATATTTACATTATTAACGTTTTTCTTGATGGATTTCTTTGGTTGCAAAGAGTTAAATCCATAAATCTGAGGCCATTGTAATTTTTAGATGGTGTGAAGATAGGTGTATTCCCTTCACGTATCAGCTATTGAAATCATTTGCAAGGGAAATGTTGAAAACATTGGGCAAGCCTGGGAAAGTCTGTCACAAATGGTGCCAGGCTTTTGTCAAAAGGCATAACTTTTCCCCAAGAAAACCCAGGCACATTGAGCCAGCACGAGCAGCTGCTGGTGATTCGTCAACAAGAATCATTGATTACCATGAGCTGCTCAAAAAGGAAATTGATGTGCTGGAACTACAGGACCACCCTGAATGCATTTGGAATGCAGATGAAAAGGGGTGATCTAAACAGCAGGCTCTACAGCAGCCAGTTTTGGTTTCTGTAGGGAAGCAGCAGGTCAGAGAAATGGCAACATATTTATTAAGGCTTATATACAAAAGAGCTCATCAGATATTCATCTTTTGTTATTTTATTAAGCATTATAACAGTTCAATTGCACACAAATTAAATACCTATGGTGAAGTTTATTTAAGAGACCAGTAAGACAAAGGTAAAATGTTGAATGTTATATGTTTTGACCAATATTTCTCTTTGATGTAATTCATGCTAAATTTCACAAAAATTTTTAAAGAAGTTATCAAGATTGCCCAGTCATTGTATGTACTGATTGAAAAGAAAGAATGATTATAATGATTAAGATAAAATTAATGAAAAAAGATGTATTTTATCCAGGAAACTTCATGTGTTTTTCCATTAGTAATAACCTGCTGTATAAACATTCTTTACTTTCACAAAAATGATAATGATATTAATGATATTAAAATTCAAGAAGTTCAAAAAGGTAAAAACCTCTGAAACATGTCATTTTAGGCCAAAACAAGACAAGTGTTCGTAAATGAACACATAACAACATTGCATTGCATTAATGCCAATGGGGATGTACTCCAGAATGTCTATGTGATCTTCTCAAAAAATGTTCCCACCAGCCTAGACAGCAGGAACCTACCTGATAACTGGGGCTTTGGATGCTCGGAATCGGGATACGTTAACAAGGAACTTTTTTTCGTATGGTTCAGGTGATTCTGTTGCGTTTGGTCTTACCTCACTAAAAACCCTGGCAAAGAGGTTAAAAGTGCACAATGTACTTCTTTAAGCAGTCAGCAAGTGTTCATCAAAATGTTTGTAGTAGAGATAAGCCATTTTGAAAAAAAGTATCTATACTATGATATTGAATTTGTAGTGACAATATATCAGAAAGACAGCTAAATTATTGTAAAATGAAACTGAAATCTGACCAGGGTTGTACATAAAGCAGGTTTCTGGATTTAGTGATTCTGACTTTCACCTGTGATAAATAGATCATCTGAATTATTTGTCTTCCTTGTCATTTTAAGGGACCTCTTTCTACCGGCCATTGGACAAGGAAGACCACAGCTCTTAGTTTTTGATGCAGCTTCCAGTCACATTTCCGATCCACTTGTCCAACTGGCAATAGAAGAAAATATCTCCCTTATCACCCTCCCCGGAAAAACGACATCATTTCTCCAACCAATTGATCAGATCTTTTCCAATGTCATAACTGCCTTTTCTGATATTTCTTACAAACTCTGTTTTTCCAAATTTGACTTTCTGGTTAGGCCACGGAATTTTCCACAGGTTCTAAGTCAGGCCATCAATGTTGCATGGAAGAGAGATATTATTGTGAACTCTTTCAAGAGAACAGGTATTTTGTAAGTCAATATCATATGCAGTCAAAGTTGTTGGTTTATGTTCCTTTCAACAGCCAATGTCATATCAGGAAATGTTTACAGAATTTGATCCTTGGTCAATATTAACCGTAGGAATCAAACTTGCTAACCATGCACTTCCACTTGCTAATCCCTGGAACATTCTTATGCCTACAATTCATGATATATTGTTACAATTTTATGGCCCATACTTTTAAATAATGATATAAATTAAATTTTCTGTGAAAGCGGATTGTAACGCACTATATAATGGAGATTTTTTTTTAAATTATGAAATGTTACATATACATTTCTCTGTCAAATTATACGTACATACATTAAATGACATAAGCTGTGTGGTTATATATGAAACCTGATGTTAAGGCATACAAATATTTGAAATATCATGTAGGCATGTTTCCTCCAAGCCTGGAAGAGATCATGAAGAGTTCACATCTCACTGAAAAATGCAAGACTGATCTGGGCTGCTACCTCAAAAAAGGTGGAAAATGTTTTTGGATAAGCAGTTCATTTCCAATTTATACTTTTTTCCTATGCTGTTTTGATATCCAGCTTTGTTTATTTGACAGAAATCAATTAAATTCGATAGTTACTTAATATAACTTACATATTTAAATTATCAATCTGTTTGAGAGGTATATCTAAAGAATTTTACTGGAAATACATCAGAATACTTTACAAGTCCATAAAACCATGTTATAGATCTGAATAATGGCCAAAGACTTATTGATGCAAATGAAACCATGCCCATTGATGAAGAACTGCCCGTAACAGAGACAGCATATGAAAATGACACAGCACCATGTCCCGAGTGTGGGAGGCCCAAAAATGAACCTTGTAAAACTTGCATTACAGAAGCTAAGGTACACAATAATAATATACAATGTAATTATTCATTCATTATTATTATGATTTATGACCAATATAAATTGGATAATTTGTCCTATAAGGTGACATAATTTTATACAGTTAAGATGTCTGTATTATATATTCACTAACCTTACTTTTATTTATTTCAATAGGTAATAAACCATGTAAGGCCATGGATGTATTTGTGTGTATGATTGATTTAGAACAGTCATACTTAATTTCCTGGTATAAATCACATGTAAAACCTTTTGAGGTGAATTTATTGTTTGTCTATTTTATTTGTAAATATTATATTCCCAGTACGGCCCTGGCTGTTGATATGAGCAACAAAAATAACTTTAAAACTTAAACATTGATTTCAGAAAAAGACAAATGTTCTGTACCGAGCGGGCTTAATTGATGAGAGGCTTCTGCCAATATTAGACCCTCCAGAGATTCCAGTGTCAATAAGAAAAAAACATTCACCAAAGCACAGAATATAACAGGTTCTTCATATGTTGTGACATTAAAACAAAAAAAACTTCATAATAAATGATGTACCTTTTTGTCCTCATCTCATGAATGATTTTCATTGTGTCTTTATATTATCATGTTCAGAAGAAATAAAGACTTGAAATAAAGTAAACTCCACTGGTGTATAGATAATTAAATAATTATGTATCAACAAAAATGTCAATGGTATTTCTGTTTCATTGTTATGTGAATGGTATTCGGACAATAAACATTGTATTTAGGTGCAGCCATTTCTGACATGATGAAGTCACAACAAGCAGACAAACAAAGAAGAGGGCTGTACAAAATGATCAAGGTTCAGCTTTAATTATTGAGCAAATGTATACAAATGTTCCATCATGTTATTTGCATGTTCTTTAAAATATACATTTTTATTGCGTTAATACATCCTATCCAATGGACAATAGCTTATCCGGTCGGCGCAGACCGGCCCGCCAAACGCCAGAAAAAGACGTCCTGTGTTACCACCGGCAGGTCGGTCCGTAGTACTTGTGCACTCGCCAGATGGCGTGTCGTACTTCCTTCCTGTCTAGACAGAGTGACGTCATAGCATCTTTTTCGTTTGGCGCGTGCTTGTGCACAAGGAAAAATTTTATCAGCAGTTTTTTGGTGAATTTATTAAGTTCTTGAAGGACTTTCTTTTGTTTGAGTATTTTATTTTATTGCTACATACTCATAGCACACTATGTCGTCCCCTGGGCAAAAAAGGGGCAGTTGTGGCCACGCCATGGCGGGATTTGATGGACATGCCTTTTGCGCCCGCTGTAGGGAGAAGGGAAAGGGTGAGGAACCCTGTATTTCTAACAAAGACACTACGGAATGTAAGTTCTGCAATCTTTTTTCTCCAGAGCAACGGGCTCAGCTTGCAACTCCCTCTTACAAAATCAAGAAGGAGAAACGGGAGGCTAAGCGCGTGAATAACCCCACACCCACTGAGGACATTGCCCTAGTAGATCCTGCTAGCGTCTCCGTTATAGGGGCTGTGGGTGGAGCCGCTTCTTCTCAGTCACCATCAGTTCCGCCTGAAAAGAAACCCAAGAAGGACAAACCTAAGGCTAAGAAAGCTGCCTCTTCTAGTACGGATGACAGATTTTCAGCACTGGATGCTAAGTGGTCTGAACGTTTTAACAGGCTGGAGGCCTTGTTGCTGGCTCGATCTGTGGAACCTTCATTCTCTGCGGATGTCAGGGTTACCCCTGTACACTCACCACCAGCCACTGTCTCTAAGGACTCAGAGCCTTTCTTTCAGCCTTCTCACCGACCTGTGGACCCTATTGCTAAGCGCACTGGCCCAGACTCTGATGCTGCTTTGCAGCTGTCGGCCGGCAAGCTTCCGCCAGGTTCTTCTTCTTCTTCTGCTACGCGCACTGGCCCAGACATTACTGCCACCAAGCAGCAGTCGGCCGGCAAGCCTAAGTCAGATCTCCCTTCCAAGACTTCATCAGGGCGCACTGGTCCAGACGTCGCTTCTAGTAAGCATAAGTCGACCGGCAAGCCACACACCGACCCTCACCGACAGGCTGCATCGTCAGGACAGAAATCTGCCAGATCAACTTCCGACCGACCTCTCACCGACCGACCCTCATCTGCAGGTCTCACTGGTTCGGAGTCACCTACCCTCCTTAAGTCGTCTGGCAAGGACAGCATATCCAGTGGAGAGTCGGATGCGGAGAGCAGTTTTTCAGACACGCCCCCCCTGGAACTTTTTGTAGAAGAGGGCGAGCTCTCTGAGGAGCATGAATCAACCGAACAAGAGTTACCAACGTCGGAAGAACAGACATATAGAGAGACTATGCGAGGGATACGTTCCTTTATGGGGTGGTCACATGTGCCAGACGTAGATAGTTCCAACCCGTCTGATGACAACCCTTTTGCTGGCCCCAAGGCACCGGCTCCTAGTAAGATCTCAGTCCATATGCCGACGGAAGACTGGCTCTGCAAGAAACTTAGCAAACTGAATCTTACCTTGGTTGAGGGATACCCCTCCCGTACTGCAGAGGCCGGTAGTCTACCCATGGATCAATTCTTGAGGCCGCCACGCCCTCAGTCGAAGTGGTACGGGCTTTATTCAGAACAACAGGCTGATCCGACCAAAGTCACTTCTTGGAGTATGGGACATTCTAATCTTAACAGCAGTTTTGGTCGGATAGCCAGAAAGGCGGCTTTGGCATCGACACCACCAGCCTCACGCAGAATCTCTCAGGATACACTCCGGAGGTGGGAAAGGACTACTAGGGAAGCTTCTGTAGTGTGCAATCAGGCCGCTAGCTTCAACCGCTGCCTTTTTAAGGTGCAGGCCGACATGCAGTCACAGCTTAGGACAGTCCGTAATGAAGGCAAGGGAAAAGGGTCAGCCAAAGTTTCAGAAGCCACAGAGGAGTTGCAGTTTCTGATGGAGTTTAACTCCAGTATCACCCAGGCTGCAGCTAAGGCGATGGAACACTTGTCAGAATTTGTATTTTTTACCATGGGTAATCTTACTCTGGCTAGGAGAGACTCTTATCTCAACCATTTAAAGCATGGCATCAAGCCTGACACGTTTGCTGCTCTCAGGACTGGCCCTCTGCACATCAGTACTCTCTTCCCAGAGTCAGCTATCAAACGGGCCGAAGAGGAGATCTCACATTATGATAACAAAAGTCAGCCGACAGCTACATCTTCACGAGGGAAAGCACGCTTTCACCCGTATGAGAGACAGGATAAGAAACAGGAGGGTCGGTCGGATAACAAGCAGGATAGACCCGCATGGAAAAACATCAACCGAAGACAGTTTAGACGACCTAAAGGCAAGGGTGCTAACTTCTCTTCACGTTCTGCCAAGGGCCAGCAGCCGTATAAATGACAATCACTGTTACAACAGGACATGGCTGCTGGCCGGGAGCACCTCCACAGAACTGACTTTGAACTCAAATATAAATGTAAACTTGCATGTTGTCTCATTTGTTCCTTCTGCACCCGGGCCTCCGCAAAAGAAAGGTCTAAGTCCCGGCGTGTCAGACTGTCAGTTGAAAAAAGAGCTATTAAATTCTGTGAAAGGTGTTTCTTGTGTCACTCAATTGTCTTGTGTGAATCCTGTAACAAATGTCCCAAATGCTGCACAAAATCTACCTGTAGGGGCCAGGCTTCAAAACTTTTGGCAAACTTGGCTGGATCTAGGGGCCGGTCCGAAAATAGTTCAAATCCTAAGAGAGGGTTACACCCTTCCCTTTCGGATCCGGCCACACCTTACAAGGTCTCCGACGGTCATAAGCCGTTATGTAGATCCCCACAGGAACAGCTACCTGTTGGAGGCATTGCATCAGCTTATAGACAAGAATGCAATAGAATTAGTCCACAATCAGACATCTCTAGGGTTTTTCAACCGACTTTTTCTGGTGCCCAAGCCGAACAACAGGTGGAGGCCTATACTGGACCTAAGCAAACTCAATCTTTTCCTCAAGGTGGAAAAATTCAAAATGGAGACACCGGAAACCATCAGAACATCCCTCCAGCAGGGGGAGTGGGTAACCTCAGTAGACTTCAAAGATGCCTACTTCCACATACCAATACAGGCTCAATCCAGGAAATATCTCAGATTTCATGTCCAGGGCCGGACATACCAGTTCAAGGCGTTACCCTTTGGCCTGTCCACAGCGCCCATGGAGTTCACTGTATTAGTAAAGGAGGTGAAATTGATGGCCATACGCACGGGTATAAGAATCCACCAGTACCTAGACGACTGGTTGGTGAGAGTGGCAAAGTCTTCAGGACAAGATAGAAGCACTCCTTGTATTACCGGCCTGTCCGGTCCGACAGTTCATGTCCCTCATAGGCCTGCTGACAGCCACGGAAAAACAGGTTCACCTCGGCCGGCTGCACATGAGACCCATACAGTGGCATCTCAAAAACAGTTGGCGGGTACCAGAATCTCTAGAGAAGATTATCCCTCTTCCAAGATCCCTGCACCCTCACTTACGATGGTGGCTAGAGGAAGACAATGTACTTCAAGGCCAACCATTACACCCAGTAAGACATGCTCTGCAAATATTTACAGACGCATCAAAAGAAGGGTGGGGCGCTCACTTAAACGAGTTCACTGCAAGAGGGTCCTGGTCGGTGCCGGAAACCAAGCTGCACATAAACTACCTGGAACTCAAAGCGGTGTTCCTAGCTCTCAAAGAGTTCCAAGACCTCTGTGCAGGCAAGATAGTGTTAGTGGCAACCGACAACACTACAGTAGTCGCTTACATAAACAAGGAAGGAGGCATGAGGTCGGGCCCACTGTGTGCCCTACTGTGGAGGATCTTGACCTGGTGTTCCCAGCGACAAGTGACTCTAAAAGCCCGACACATTCCAGGCCACTTAAATGTGATAGCGGACAAGCTATCCAGGCTGGGTCAGACCATTCAAACAGAGTGGTCTCTCCTCCCAGAAGTTTTTCAACAAATATGCAAGCGATGGCACCTCCCTCGAATAGACCTGTTTGCCACGAGGTTCAACCACAAGTTACCTCAGTTTGTGTCACCAGTACCGGACTCCCTGGCTGTAGCAGTGGATGCACTCACTCTGCCATGGGAGGACCTGGATGCATACGCCTTCCCACCGACCGCCATATTGGACAGAGTGGTGGAGAAACTACTGGACTCCCCGTGCAAGAGACTCATTCTGATTGCCCCGGGGTGGCCCAACATGCCTTGGTTTTGGGACTTGGTGAACATGTCCAGCCAGGTCCCCCTCAGCCTACCCAACCTGCCCAATCTGCTAACACAGCCCTTCAATCAGATCCCTCACAGAAATCTGACAAATCTAAATCTCCATGCCTGGCTCCTAGAGCCACAAAGATTAAAGAACAGGGCTTCTCTGAGGCAGTGGCAGCAAGGATTGAGGCTCCTCAAAGAAGATCAACCAGATCAGTCTATGAGGCAAAGTGGACCATTTTTACAAAGTGGTGCGTCACTAATCAGGTGGACTTCAGGTCTCCCTGTAAGGTCGGTGGCTGATTTCCTAATGTACCTTTTTGAGGACAAGAAGTTACAGCCCAGCACCATTGACGGATACAGGTCTGCCATTGCTGATAAACTAGGTGATACCTCGGTTAATATCAGCAAAGATGGTAATCTCACTCGTCTCTTGGACAGTTTCCATAGAGACAGACCCAGAGGGCGGAGGGGAATACCCTCCTGGAACCTTTCCCTGGTCCTACACCAGCTGACAAAGGCTCCCTTTGAACCTCTTAGAGAGGCATCTCTGAAGCTTTTGACCTTCAAAACTGTTTTCCTTTTGGCCCTAGGCTCGGGCAAAAGAAGGAGTGAGATGCATGCATGGCAACATAAGAACATCAGACACCAGTCGGACTGGTCTAAGGTGTCTCTGTTTCCGTCTCCCAGCTTTCTTTCCAAGAACCAGCTGGCCAAAGAGGGTCCAGAGAGTGTAGCCCCAGTGATCATTCCTGCCCTGGCTCCTACCCTGGATAGATCCCTCAAGTCTGATAGATCTCTTTGTCCAGTCAGAGCTTTGCACTACTATTTGGACAGGACTTCAGACAGTAGGCAGGACAAAGAATTAGTTTTTGTCTCCTTTAAAAAAGGCTTCGACAAGGACATCTCGCCTGCCACTATCTCCTCATGGATCAAGCAAACTGTGATCCTATGTTATGAGCTCTCTGATCACCAGGCCCACACCCTACATCAAGTCAAAGCTCATGATGTAAGGGCCTTTGCGGCTTCTAAGGCCTTCCAATCGGGAGTCTCCTTGGAGCAGATCTTATCAGCCTGCCACTGGAAATCTCATAATACCTTCACACAATTCTATCTGAAGGATGTGGCTTGGGCCGACTCAGAGCTCTATCATCTTGGACCGGTTGTGGCTGCTCAGCAGATCCACCAACAGACTGGTACCTAGAGGAGATTTGTACAGATGTAAATAGTTGTACATATTTGTATAGATGTCGCACATATAGTTAATAATAAAAAAAAAAAAAAAAAAAAAAAAAAATTCTCTGGACGTGCTTCCTCCGGGAGGTTGAATTCTAAGGGACTGAACTCATCCCTCTCTTCCCCTACCTCAGAGCAGGTCTGCAGCAAAAAAAAGGGGGGGGGGCAAGGTCGACTGACGGTTCCATTCCGGATAACCGGATGATGATATTCGACCATAGCCTTAAGGGTTATTGACTTCAAGGTCTAACCGGGCTTTAAAAAAGGGGATTATCATTATTCCTAACATGAGTTCACTTTTTAGTCCCTAGTAACTTACCCGCCGTCCAAGCGGTAGTTATTCAGCTATTGTCCATTGGATAGGATGTATTAACGCAATAAAATTGCAAATTTAATAAGTAAATTAAATTTTTATAAGTTAATACCCTATCCAATGGACGCGCAAGACCCTCCCACCTACCCCGCTTTTCAACTTACTAGGGGTCTAATAGGTCTAGACAACGAAAAAGATGCTATGACGTCACTCTGTCTAGACAGGAAGGAAGTACGACACGCCATCTGGCGAGTGCACAAGTACTACGGACCGACCTGCCGGTGGTAACACAGGACGTCTTTTTCTGGCGTTTGGCGGGCCGGTCTGCGCCGACCGGATAAGCTATTGTCCATTGGATAGGGTATTAACTTATAAAAATTTAATTTACTTATTAAATTTGCAAATTTCCATAATTTTTCAAAATCTGGACTATTTCACATGTTCAAATACATATAATTTGTGGCAAATAAGGTGATTTTTACATGAACAATTAGTAATTAAAATTTTTATGTTATCAACACAGACAATATATAACTATGAATTATCATGTATATTGTTGCAGATGTTGCTTGCATAGAACAAATGACAATGCCTCAAATATCTGCTGACATTTCACACATGAAACACCAGCTGGTCATGTTGTTACTACAAATAGCATTTCAGATGGTAATTTCTAAACACACATTAAATTTAATTACGGTACTTACACAACTTAATGTCATTCACAATCCACTGAATAACATTGAGAATCAGATGAATTATGTAACCATATTGAATTATATCTCATGATGAAGGATACATTTGATTTAGCTTTATCGCTCGCCGTTGCAACTATATGCTATATATGTTTATGTTTTCACATTCTTTGCCCTTTATTTTGTATATGCTTATTCAGATGTGTCTCAAAATATGTGGTAAATGAATCTAGTATGTTGTTGAAAAGCAATATTGAGATGAATATGTTTCAATGTATTATATAATGCTTTCACTTATGCAATGTTCTTCCAGGTTTACCAGATATCACTCCACCTGTTAAAAGGAAAAGGAGACCCGTGTTTAGGCCACCAACTAAGCCTAAGGAAAAATAATATCTGAATTATAAATCTGTTTAAAACCATTTTTTTGTGTGCATCTTAAAAATATATATACAAATTTGAGCCTTAAGCTAGACTGCTTTTAACTGTAACTATTTTTTTTTGACAGAGTAGTTTACATTGTTTTTCTCATACTTTGTGTAATGCTGGATGTTGAAGTAGTACATAAAAAAGAAAACACATAGTACACATAAGATCTTGTTTTTATGAACAAGCTTAGCCTGTGAAGTTGGATTAATGAGGGGGAAAGGGAGGGGGCCTGGGTTTTGTCCCTCTGATAGTAGGACTCCAGCAATTGAGACTAACCCAGTCAAAATGATAAAAATATTTTTTGGGTTTCAATCTATTGGATCACCTTTATACAATCCAGGGACCATCCTTTCATTTAAGTGAAATATACATGTTCTTAAAAGTGAGCTTTTTTTTTTAACTGACCTCCCGACCTTGGTAGTGATGTACTTATATAATAATCTTAAATGTAAAGTTTCAGTGTGTACTTGATTATGCTATGCAGACATAACCATAAAAAATTATTTTCATTTAACTTAATGCTTTTGCTGCATCATATGTGGAAATTACCTTAGTGTATAACCATAATGATTCCAGTAATAATTCCAGTTGGGAATACATAATTAGTACTTGAATATATGTGCTTTCAGTTTAGTTTTCAACTAATATTGTACACTTGTAAATATTTTATTGTATGTTTTTGTTGTAAAACACTTATTCTATGGTGTTGTGGAGTACAGCTTTTATTACAGATATTTTCTTTGGATAATTTTTAGTCGAATCTTTGATTCGAGTTATGTACTGAGTTGCGGTCGCGATTTTAAAAGGGCCGTTTAAGCCCTTAAATATTAAATTCTTCATAATATTTGTTCACATATCGGTACATTAAGGTCTATACTATACACTCTGCCATTTTGAAGATTTTTAATGCTTTTATTCAGTTATATTTTATAAAGTAAAAAGCTTGTCTAGCACTTCGTCTGGCTTTCTCCAAGGACCCGTATGTCCTAGAACCTATTGTATTTCTATTGTGATTTTCTACTCGAACGAGTCTTTTTTAACGGTTTCGTCTGCTGGTTTCTAGACCTTAAACCCCAATTAATTTATTCGTCTGCAGGGTTTATCACGCAGTCACTGTTAATGTAAAATTGCTGTCTGCCCATCTACGTGTACTCCATTATTTGTCAAACAAATAAACCGCAAAGAAATTAATGAATGAAGTGACGTCACGGTAGTACTACACATTTGTCATTCAGCCAATCAAAATCGAGGACACCTCTGGCAGAGACGATGAAAATTCAAACTCTGTAGTTCTACATTCAAACACTAGAAGGCACTTTTGTATGTCCTAGAAGTTTTCACGATGGGGTTTCTAAACGTGAGGCTACGATGGGGTTTCTAACAACATTTTACAAATATATATATCCAGCAATTAATATTTCTGTCTTCTCGCAATATTTAAAACAAATAAAATATCAAATGCTGGTAGTTGTACACCCACAGAGTGATGAAAACGTGAGGCTACGATGGGGTTTCTAACAACATTTTACAAATATATAATCCAGCAATATTTTACTGTCACCGCACCTCACTGTCTTCTCGCAATATATAAAACAAATAAAATATCAATATTTTACAAATATATAATCCAGCAATATTTTACTGCACCGCACCTCACTCTGTCTTCTCGCAATATTTAAAACAAATAAAATATCAAATGCTGGTAGTTGTACACCCACAGAGTGATGAAAACGTGAGGCTACAATGGTGTTTCTAACAATATTTTACAAATATATAATCCAGCAATATTTTACTGTCACCGCACCTCACTCTGTTTTGGCGGGCGATAATACCAAGTTTACAGATTTCAACACCCACTGCTGTCCTAAGATTCTACTCCGTGGTTGGCAGAAGGCCAGCCACTTCACCCTAGTTTTTTCATGGTTAAGGTTTTTTTTTTTGAATCCAAAATCATTTGACAATGGCCAATCAGAGCTCATTGAAAATTGTGTCTGCAAATTGTCAAGGTTTGCGAGATAAAAATAAAAGACATGATGTTTTGAACTATTTGAAACAAGGTGGAACAAATATTATATGTCTCCAAGATACCCATTTGCTACAAAATGAATCAAATCTTATAAAGATATTTTTAAAATGTGATTCTCATTTAAGTGGCTTTCATACAAACTCTAGAGGAGTTGCTGTAGTACTTTGTAGCAATTTTGAATACAAAACAACTAAGGTGGAAATCGATAAAAATGGTTACTATATCTATTTAGATATTGAGCTTCAATCATTTTCCTTAAGGCTCATTAATGTATATGCACCCAATAATGATACACCCTCTTTTTTGATCATTTACAAAAAATAGTACAAGAGAACGAGCAAAATTATGTTGCTATATGTGGCGACTTTAATCTAGTTTTGGATTTTGAAATGGATTGTGACAGTTATATCAACATTAACAACCCAAGATCAAGACAAACTCTCTTGAATACTATGGGAAATTGTAACTTAAAAGATGTATTTAGATTTCTGTACCCAAATTTAAAGAGATATACATGGCGACGTAAACATCCAATTAAGCAGGCTAGGCTGGACTATTTCATTGTTAATGAACCGCTTTTAGATATCATTACAACTTGTAAAATAAACCCTGGTTATAGATCAGATCATTCTTCTTTGCAGCTAAATATTCTGATCAACTCATTTCAACAGGGAAAGGGGATATGGAAATTAAATTGTGAACTATTGCAAAACTTGGACTACATTAGGACTATTAACCAAACTATTCAAGAGGTTCGTTCTAGATATTCCATTCCTGTCTATGCTCAAGACTATATAAATGAGGCAAATGACCTTGACTTACAGTTTACGATAGATGTTGACCTCCTTTTAGAGGTGATGTTGCTTGAAATCAGGGGTACATCTTTGAAATTCTCATCAAATCTTAAAAAAGAAAAACTGAATAGAGAAAGAACATTAATGAAACTTATTGAAAGATCTGAAAGTTGTATTTCAAATCCAATTTGTACTGATCAATGTGATCGTGAAAATTTGGACAATTGGAAATTAGAACTGCAGGCAATAAGAGAATCAAAATTAAAAGGACACATGGTCCGTGCAAGGGTTCAGTGGTTACATCTTGGAGAAAGGCCGACAAAATTCTTCTGTTCTCTGGAACAAAAACACTATATTGAAAAAACTGTTAGAAAAATCCAAACAGAAGACGGACGCATAATTACAGATCAAGCTGACATCTTGAAGGAAATAGAACTTTTTTTATTCCAAATTATTTCAAAGCAGAGATACAGAAATATCTGATATTGATCTTCACAATCTTTTTGAAAATAGACATATCAATAAGTTAACTTCTACAGATTCTCAAGGTTTGGGCAAACCTTTAACATCTGATGAACTTGGAAAAACCCTAAAAGATATGAAAAATAATAAAACACCAGGGATAGATGGCTTTCCAGCTGAATTTTTCAAAATGTTTTGGAGTAAATTAAATTTTCTTGTAACTAGAGCTTTGAACCATTGCTTTCATAAAGGTGAATTATCAATAAGCTTAAGACATGCATTGATTAATTGCATTCCTAAAGGAAGTAAAGAGAGAATCTTTCTAAAAAACTGGAGACCTATCTCACTTTTAAAAGCTTGCATCTGGGACAATAGCCAATCGTACTAAAAACTGTTTACATAAACTAATCTCTGATACCCAGACTGGCTTTATTAAAGGTAGATACATTGGTGAATCCACAAGATTGGTGTATGATATTATGGAATATTTAGAAAATAAACAAAAGCCTAGGTTGTTAATGTTGATAGATTTTGAAAAAGCTTTTGATTCCATCTCCTGGAAATTTATGTACAATGTTTTGGAATTCTTAGGGTTTCCCTCTGATTATATAAATTGGATAAAACTTATGAACCAAAATTTTACTGCCTCTGTTGTTCAGGCTGGAGTGAGGTCGGCACCTATAACAATTGCTAGAGGCTGCAAACAAGGTGACCCCATTGCGTCCTACTTATTTATATTTTGTGGTCAAATTTTGAGCTATCTTCTAGAATTCGATTGTCAATTTAAAGGTATTACAATTGGACAAAAAGAATTTAAATTATCACAATTTGCAGATGATACAACTGTCTTCTTAGATGGTTCCTGTGATTCACTTCAATCAGCAGTTAATATTATTGAAATATTTGGATCTTTTTCAGGCTTAAAAATGAACAAAAATAAGACAAAGGTGATTTGGATTGGTAAACGAAAACATTCAAAAGATAAATTGTCTGTAGATGCCAACTTGGACTGGGGCACTACCCAGTTTGACTTACTTGGACTGAGGTTTTCTGTTAATCTAGACGAAATGACTACTTTAAATTATTCTCTTGCTTTTGAAAAAGCGAAGAAGCTTTTACAGTCTTGGAAATGGAGACCTCTAACACCTATTGGCAGAATAACAGTTATAAAGACTTTTATTTTATCAAAATTTGTACATTTATTTACCACAATTCCTTCCCCTGATCATCAATTTATTAAAGAAATAAATTCCCTTTTATTTGGCTACCTGTGGAATCAGAAACCTGACAAAATAAAAAGGAGCATTATCATTCAAGATTTTAATAAAGGAGGTCTTAGAATGCTGGACCTACAATATTTTATACAATCACTGAAACTTACTTGGATGTCTAGACTGTTCAAGTCAACAAGTTCCTCATGGATAGACATTTTTGAGCAATCGGTGTGTCCAATTTACAAATTACCTAAATTTGGACCCACCTGGTGCAAATATGTAAATAACACAATAACCAACAAATTTTAGATTGAAGTTTTACAAACTTGGGCTGATTTTTGTGATAAAATAGCAATCAAAACTGAAAATGATGTACTTTCAAGTCCATTATGGTATAACTGTAACATTTCTAATGAAAAGTTATTCTTTCCAACATGGTTTAAAAAAGGAGTAGAATGTGTTGGTGACATAATTGACAGTAACTGTGAATTTCTTGATAGTAACTGTCTAGAGCAAAAATACAGTATAAAACAATCAAATTTTTTAGAGACTTATAGGCTAAAATGGCTAATCCGAAAATATATATCAGCTCGAAATATTAAATTACCTGTTCATTTTGAACGACCTCAAATACCTAGGTGTATCCTTTATGTATTATCTAACAAGGAAAAGGCAAAAGGTTTTTATAAAATTCTGATTGAAAAGCCAGGGAATCTACATGTTCACCTTAACGAAAAATGGAAAAATGAACTAAATTGTAAAATTGAGGAACAGTCTTGGACTAAGATATTCACTATTTGTTTTAAAGTTATAAATAATAAAAACCATATATGGTTCCAATACAGAATCATCCATAAAATACTTGGGACTGAAGAATTACTCCACAAAATGTCAATAAAAAACAATGGGAAATGCCTTCTATGTGATAATTCCCCGGAAACATTGATCCACTTGTTCTGTCTATGTCCACAAGTTGCAATACTATGGAAAGAAGTAGAAAATTGGATTCATTTTAGGACCAATATTAAAGTAAAACTGAGTGTACCAGAAATTTTATTTGGATATCTGAAATCCGATTACTTTATTCCATTGAATACAATTATATTGGGAACAAAGAATTATATATTTTCTGCTTCACGAAAAAATCATAGTTTAGCACTTTTAAAGTTGAAACCAAAACTGGAACTACTATACAACGACCAATATTTCATGGCAAAAGTAAATTCTAAGGAAAATTATTTTGAGAATTGTTGGGTTGGATTCAATCAACTCTTCTGTGAATAAATCTGAATTTCATTTCCTTTTGATTTCATCCCCATTTTCCTTCTGAATTAATACTCATGTACTCCACAACCACATTTTCAAGTGGTTTTTTTTCTTTGTTACATTAAAAAATGATCACTTAATGTTCCTTAGTATTCTATATTTTGCTCTGTAAAAAGAGAAAAAGAAGTACATTTTTTCAGTTTTGCAGAATGAAAATGTAATGATTTATGTATTTGTTTGTACCAATTTTATTATTTTGTTCCTAGAACAATTGTAAAAGGTCCTCAGTGGCCTAGTGGTTAGCAAGTTTGGCATCTAATCATAGGCTGTCACCTCTGTGGGTTCGAGTCCCACAAGTGGCAATTCTGAGGACCTGTCCCAATATGACCCTGGCTGTTGAACGGGACGTAAAACCCCAACTTTGACTTTAACTTTGACCTAGAACAATTGTGCCTTAAATTTTTGTAATTCGACTTTAGATCAATAAAAAGACCCTTCTGGGGGGGGAAGCCTAAGGAAAAACCATGCAGTAATACTGACTATTAACTTATTTCTTTCTATATTTGATAAAATTCATAAAGTATGTGTCTTGTTATGGTGTTTGTCTTTCTGCAAAGCAATACACTTTATCTCTTATGCTATATATACACTCACATCATAAACCAAAGTTATCATTGTTGTAAGTAATTTATATATGTTTATATTTTTTTCAGGAGTAACTGAAAAAGAACAAAAGGAAGTCCAGTGCTCCAACTCAAAAGATTTCATCAATACACAGAAATCTCTGAGTAATATATTTGTATATTATTTTTATACTGCATACATTTATTCATATATATACATGTTGCAAAACTGAAACAATCATGCCTTTCTGTTGCATCATTTTTTGCATGACATTATTACTCAACATTTTCATTGAAACTTTCAGATTCAGACATGATAAGTTTGTTAAACGAACTCCAAAGCAGTAATTCTGAGCCAAATAGTGCACAACATACCACAGTCAGCAAGTCAGGGAGGGTTCGTCGCAAAGTAGACTACCAGTCTCTCCATGAAGGAATTTTTGAAAGTAATTAAACTATTATGTGTATTGTAATTGCCAATTGAGAAAACCATATGTTATACCTGTGTATATTATTCACCACCTGCTAGCTTTTGCATTCCACTACATATATGTTTTATGCAAATTGAAAACAGTCCTTTATTTATGTAATAAAGTGTATTCAGAAAGGATGATATGTCTTAGAATTTGTCTTGTGATAGAGATTAAGCGCCAATAAAGTGTATTTACAATTACAGTTTTCAGCTTTCACTTTTGGTGCCAATCCATAATGTAATATAATTTTTTTTAAATATAGGAGATAGTCCAGTTAGAACACAGTCATCAGTGGTGCCCACAGAGAAATGCCAGATCTGCCATGAGGAGGAACATCCAAATGATTCATTGTTTGATGTTCAGTGGATAGGATGTGACATTTGCCCAAAATGGTGGCATTACCACTGCCTCCCCTCTGATTTTCAAACAGTAGCAGACCTAGCCCTCCTAGACAAACAAACAGATTTTCGTTGTCCATCCTGCCCCCTTAAAAAATTGTGTGTAGTTTGCTTTGTAGAGGGTGCCAATCCATAATGTAATATAATTTTTTTTAAATATAGGAGATAGTCCAGTTAGAACACAGTCATCAGTGGTGCCCACAGAGAAATGCCAGATCTGCCATGAGGAGGAACATCCAAACGATTCATTGTTTGATGTTCAGTGGATAGGATGTGACATTTGCCCAAAATGGTGGCATTACCACTGCCTCCCCTCTGATTTTCAAACAGTAGCAGACCTATCCCTCCTAGACAAACAAACAGATTTTCGTTGTCCATCCTGCCCCCTTAAAAAATTGTGTGTAGTTTCCTTTGTAGAGGGTGCCAATCCATAATGTAATATAATTTTTTTTAAATATAGGAGATAGTCCAGTTAGAACACAGTCATCAGTGGTGCCCACAGAGAAATGCCAGATCTGCCATGAGGAGGAACATCCAAACGATTCATTGTTTGATGTTCAGTGGATAGGATGTGACATTTGCCCAAAATGGTGGCATTACCACTGCCTCCCCTCTGATTTTCAAACAGTAGCAGACCTATCCCTCCTAGACAAACAAACAGATTTTCGTTGTCCATCCTGCCCCCTTAAAAAATTGTGTGTAGTTTGCTTTGTAGAGGGTGAAAATCCCTCTGACTTTGCTATATGTGGCAATTGCTACAATTGCTTTCACACCGATTGTCTGCCAGCTGCTCATTATACTGAGTTCAAGTGTTACAAACAGTCAGGAATCACTTGGTTTTGTCCCATCTTGAGGGATAAACAATGCATTCAAGATATATCACAAAAGGACAGTGGTCAAAAATATCTTTGCCTATTTGTTAACTGAGAGTTCATATGTATCTTACTGCTTTGACATAGAATGTGAAATAGTATATCTAATCAATATTAATTCTTATTATTTATTATTAACTATGCCAGCTCCCTTATTGGGAAGCCTTTTACAGTTCATTACATTCAATGACATTTTACATAAAACTTTGGTAAATATGTGTAAACTGAATATTAAGAAATGCATCTTTGAATTATGTGAACATTTGTCCTTGTTGATTGGTTGGTGATTTTCAATGCACAATTCCATTGAAAAAAACATCTTTCATAGTGTATTTTTGTGTAAAAGAATGTAATATGCACAAACAAAATAAATTAAATATATCTGCCTTATGCTATACACAACTATTGCATGTTATTTCATTCATTGGCACAGGACTGCACTATTCCCGGGTGCAGGACATATTGTTTTTGGGTACCTTAAAAATTTTCTTTGAGATCTTTACTGTAAAGAGCCAAGAGCCAAATAGATTACAGATACCAATTTTCTCCTCTCCTGTTCGAATCAAACACCACTTGAGGTTTGTGTTGACTTTTGAAGTTATGCTCATTTTAAATACCTGCAAAACATGGATATTAATAAAAATAGCATGAATTGAAGCCTAATGGTAAGTACTTTTCATTCACCAAATATGTATATGTAACATTGCTCATTTGATTACGGCTTACATTTATGCGTGTATACCGTTCGCTTCAAATGCCACGGGTGTAGTCTAGATGAGGTACTTAGTGTCAAGATATACGACAATCCATATTCTGTAACTCGGCCTGAGAATGGGGCCAGTTCCAGTTCTTTTATGTTAGAATATACTGGCAGTACTGTATATAGGCCTGCAATGTTAAATTCAGTGAATGATAATATGGAGTTGGTTGATAATGCTAGTAATGAATGTATATTAATTGAAAAGGTTGATAATCCCAGTTATATACGGGAAAAAATTGTTGAAAGGAATTTAACTGAAAATATTAAGTTGAGTTCTAGTTTCTCACAACAGAGTATAAACACTCTCGAGTTGAGCTGCAGTACACAGGGTAATTCACTAGACGAAGTGGGCTCGAAGACGCAAATTGATATTAGCCAAATAAATACCCAAGTAAATACATCTCACTGCTTTGAAACGGTACGCATGGTTGAGAATTCAATAATGTATTATACAGAGCCATATATGGCGAATTATGTCGGAAATATGTCAGTCAGTATGGGTTTCTTGCAATTTAATGAACAAATGAATAATTGTCGTGTGATTGATATTGAAACGAATGAGGAAGGTCAACTAAATAGTATAAATACTAGTTGTACTCTAATAAATGCATCCTTTGATATTTGGTCTATAAATACGGAAAGGTCGATAGAAACCAGTACTGTTGAAATAACAAGGCATGAGAGTAAACAAAATCTTGTTTAAGATATAATTCCCCAGAATAATGTTGGGAAGTCAATCAGTCAGATTTACAAAGGTAGAACCTTTGGCTTTATTCCATTTAGCATACCACGTATCCAAATTAATGATCAAGCAACAGCATGTATATTTCAAAATTCTGGTAAATGGTTATACGATATGCACAGCAGAGTAGCTGCGTTCTCTGTACCTAATTACAAAGGGGCGAGAATACAGGTTCCTTCGGGTCTGAATATATCAGAATGGCATTACTTGCTTGAAGACTATGATCTTAAGGTGTTGGGAGAATACCTCCAGTTTGGATTCCCACTGAATGTGGTCTATGATATTTTTCAATTTAATGTTAAAGTTGATAATTATGCCTCTGCTCTTCAGAGACCAGATGGTGTTGATAAATATTTTAAAACAGAAGTTGAAAAACAAGCAACGGTGTGTCCCTTAGAGGAAGTTCCGTTTGAGAAGTTGCACATGTCTCCTGTTATGGCTCGTGACAAGCCGGATGGAGGTATAGGAGTAATTGTAGATTTATCATGGCCCCTAGGTCAAAGCGTTAATAGCTGTGTTTCTTCAGATGTATATGATGGAATACCATTTACTTTAAAATATCCCACAGTAGATGATGTAGTCAATCAGATCAGGACTCTTGGTCCACAGGCATTACTTTTTAAAATTGACTTAGAAAGGGCTTTTTGAAATTTACGAATCGATCCCTTTGATTATCCATTACTAGGTTTACAATGGCAAGGTAAACGTTACGTCGACATAGGACTTCCGTTCGGATTTCATACGGGAGCCGCAGCGTTCCAGATGTGCACCGACGTTATTACTCATCACTTGCATTTGCGTAACGTTTGGATTATAAATTATTTAGATGATTACATTGGAGTGGTGTCTCCAAAGAACGCACCTGATGCTGTTCAAACCCTTACGAATTTATTGCAAAGCATTGGTTTACCTATTAATGATAAGAAAATTGAGAAACCCGGGTTAACAAGTAACTTGTTTCGGAATCGAAATTAATGCCAGAACTGGTGTTTTAAAAATTCCACAAAATAAAATGGCTGAGGTTAGAGAAATGTGTTAAAATGGTCAACTGGTACCTATGCATCGAGACGTCAATTGCAGAAACTTACTGGCAAACTGCTATATATTCATCGCTGCGTTCGTCCTCCACGTTTGTAAATCGTATACTGGGTTTATTACGTAATACTCCAATGAAAGGTACTGTGAAACTCCCTCAAGCCTTCTTCAAGGATATTATGTGGTTTCAAAAATTTCTTAAATTCTTTAATGGTTCAATTGAAATACATCCCAGTGTACTAGCTCCAGAACTAGTTTATGTTGATGCTTCCTTACAAAGAGTGGGAGGTATATATGGTGATAGAGTTTATACTTGTCCAATTCCTTATTTAATTCAAAACTTATGTTCTATATAGTTCATTTTGAGGCTATCAACATTGTTTTAGCAATTAAAACCTGGCACCAATATTGGACTAATAAAAGTATTGTTATTTGGTGTGACAACTGGGCAGTAGTCAATGCCTTTCAATCAAATCGAATTAAAGATATTTGGTTAATGGCAGCAGTTAGAACTGTGTGGTTTAACATTGATCTACAAGTTAACCATGTAATGGGTGTTAGAAACACATATGCTGATATACTATCAAGATGGCACACATATGAGGCATCAGAATTATCTCCAGTTAAAATATTAAAGAAATGTAACTGGGAGATTGTGGATCCAAGTTCTTTTTCAATATAAAAAAAAAAAAACAACCTTTGAGCTGGCTGCTGGGACTTGTAGCCCCCTGTATTTACTGTGTCCAGGTGCTGCTGTGTTTTGTTTGATTTTTAGGGACGTCTACTACCAGTTATATGCTTCACTTGGCTGATCAACGTATTGCAGGTGGCCTAGGACCAAGAACTTTGGCTTCTTATGCGGCTTCCTTCAAGTTGTTCCTCCCTGTGATGGTCTACATGGGCTTGAACCAGCCAGCCAATTTACAGATAGTGGTGATTTATTTTGAATATTTGGCTCAGAACAATATACGTGCATGCTCTATGAGAAATCATTTGTCAGTCTTGAAGCATTATTTTGGCTTATTTAATTGGCCCACTATTGCCTTGACAAGTAGAAAAGTCATGTTACTGATTAAATCAGTTCAAATGAACGCAAAACTTCGGTTGACAGTTAAAAGTGTCATGTCAATTAGTCTCTTAGAGAAACTGTTAAAGATGTTAACAAAATTTCATAATAGGGTTACATATAGGGCCCTATTTTTGGTTGCTTATTTTGGATTTTTCAGATTGGCTTCTTTGGTTCCAAATTCTGTTAAAAGCTTTGATAAAACTAGATATCCAGTGTTTGGGGATGTTATTTGGGGATCCCATGACATTCATTTGACATTGACTTGTGTGAAAAATATGCAAACGTCTGGTGATTATAAAGTAGTGCAATTGCCTAAGTTAAATAATCAGAATATTTGTCCAGTTACAGCTTTGAAAGCAATGATAGCAAAGTTTGATTACACTAAGGATACACCATTATTCTTAATGGAAAACAAAGTTGGAATTCAAACTACTGTGGTTTCCAAAGTCAGATCCTTTTTGAAGCTGGTTGTTGTCAGTTTGGGCTTGAACCCATCTCATTATACTTTTCATATGTTCCGTAGAAGTGGAGCATCTATGGCTTTTGATAATAATGGGCAATTTGAAAATATTAAACAACATGGTAACTGGCAAAGTGAGGCAATTTGGCACTATCTTAAATGTACACCTAAAGCTGCTAGCACTGTACCCACAACATTCCAACAACTTTTAAACAAACCTACATAATTTGGGTTTGGGTATTTTAGTACTTTTACTACATCAAACATTATTATAATACTATATTTCTACCCTTGTTCTTTACTAAGAGCTACTATGCTGTCACAAGCCTTATAGTCATCTACAATGATTACATGTGGTTAATACAAGTTTCATAGTTACTAGACTGATGTCTATAGGTTGTATGACTTTAAGATAACTGTAGTGGTAGTGAATACTGTGATCCTTTCTTTAACTATCAACATAAGTACTTACTAATCTTAGTAGGCTTTGTCATTCATGATTGTACATAACTTATAGAGTACATACTGAGTACAATAAGCAGTGGTTTTACGCTTTATTACAAGCTTTCACTGTTGTAAAATGTAATATAGTAGTTAAAAGTACTTTTGGGTTACCAGACTTATGTCGTAAAAGGTCTTACAGATAGTTGTAGTGGTAGCAGCAGAGTACTTTAGTTGTTTGGTGTAATTAACAGTGCTGATATTCATTGATTGTGATTCAGTAACACCATATTATAGCAGGTTTGAATTATAATGAATGTGCAGCTTGTATAGTACTAAAAAAGGGTAACAAATGTTAATGTGTTAACAAGCAAATTTTATTAACAGTTTTTAATAAAACTCCAAAGTGTTCCTTGAACTGGCTTATTATCTCCCGCCGGGCTTTAGCCCGGGAGGGAGATTATGAAATGATGTCTGTGTGTGCGTGCGTGTGTGCGTGCGTTAGTTAGTCACGCAGATTTCTCCAAAACTACTACAGCTACAGATTTTTTGTAAATTAATTGTCCCAATGAATTTTCATGCCCTTGAAAATTTTTTTGGTTTTATTGACTTAGGCCTAAAGATAAGTGAGTAATAGCAATCTTAGCTACTTTGAGTAAAGGGCTCATAACTCAAAAACTATTGCAGTAACAACTTTTTCTTCAAATATGTTGTTCAGCTACTTTGTCCTTAGCTATAAGATGGTACATAGTTTGGGGTCCCATTGCATGCCATAAGTGAGTAATAGCTATTTTCTCATTTGTAGCTAAATAACAGAAGAAGTAAATGTCAAATATCTTCAAAAGTATTGAAGTTAGGGAAATCTTTTCAAATATGTTGTCCATCTTCTTTTTGGTAAGCTATCACATACTAAAGTTTCAGACCTGTTGCACCTTGGATAGCTGAGTAATAGCTACTTTGAAATTCTGACTGGTGAGTAAAGCGATTGTAACTCCAAAACTATTGCAGTTAGAGTATTTTCCTAAAATATGTTGTTCAGCTACTTTGTCCTTAGCTATAAGATGGTACATAGTTTGGGGTTCTATTGCATGCCATAAGTGAGTAATAGCTATTTTCTCATTTGTAGCTAAATAACAGAAGAAGTAAATGTCAAATATCTTCAAAAGTATTAAAGTTGGGGAAATCTTTTCAAATATGTTGTCCATCTACTTTTTGGTAAGCTATGACATAGTACAGTTTCAGACCTGTTGCACCTTGGATAGCTGAGTAATAGCTACTTTGAAATTCTGACTGTTGAGTAAAGCTATTGTAACTAAAAAAGTATTGCAGTTAGAGTGTTTTCCTAAAATATGTTGTTCAGCTACTTTGTTCTTAGCTATAAGATGTTACATAGTTTGGGGTTCTATTGCTTGCCATAAGTGAGTAATAGCTATTTCCTCATTTGTAGCTAAATAACAGAAGAAGTAAATGTCAAATATCTTCAAAAGTATTAAAGTTAGGGAAATCTTTTCAAATATGTTGTCCATCTACTTTTTGGTAAGCTATGACATAGTAAAGTTTCAGACCTGTTGCACCTTGGATAGCTGAGTAATAGCTACTTTGAAATTCTGACTGTTGAGTAAAGCCATTGTAACTCCAAAACTATTGCAGTTGGGGTATTTTCCTAAAATATGTTGTTCAGCTACTTTGTTCTTAGCTATAAGATGGTCCATAGTTTGGGGTTCTATTGCTTGCCATAAGTGAGTAATAGCTATTTCCTCATTTGTAGCTAAATAACAGAAGAAGTAAATGTCAAATATCTTCAAAAGTATTGAAGTTAGGGAAATCTTTTCAAATATGTTGTCCATCTACTTTTTGGTAAGCTATAACATAGTAAAGTTTCAGACCTGTTGCACCTTGGATAGCTGAGTTATAGCTACTTTGAAATTCTGACTGTTGAGTAAAGCCATTGTAACTCCAAAACTATTGCAGTTAGAGAATTTTCCTAAAATATGTTGTTCAGCTACTTTGTCCTTAGCTATAAGAT
Source organism: Sabellastarte sp. h YS-2021 (assembly GCA_964017235.1). Classification (NCBI taxonomy): domain Eukaryota; kingdom Metazoa; phylum Annelida; class Polychaeta; order Sabellida; family Sabellidae; genus Sabellastarte; species Sabellastarte sp. h YS-2021. The sequence continues at coordinate 91,495,433 of OZ024934.1, forward strand.
GGTACATAGTTTGGGGTTCTATTGCATGCCATAAGTGAGTAATAGCTATTTTGTTATTTGTAGCAAAATCATGACATAAGTAAATGTCAAATATCTTCAAAAGTATTAAAGTTAGGGAATTCTTTTCAAATATGTTATCCATCTACTTTTTCATAAGCTATCACATAGTAAAGTTTCAGATCTGTTGCACATTGGATAGCTGAGTAATAGCTACTTCGAAATTCTACAGTTGAGTAAATCCATTGTAACTCCAAAACTATTGCAGTTACAATATTTTCGTAAAATATGTTGTTCACCTACTTTGTCCTTAGCTATAAGCTGGCATGTAGTTTGGGGTTCTATTGCATGCCATAAGTGAGTAATAGCTATTTTCTTATTAGTAGCAAAATAATGACATAAGTAAATGTCAAATATCTTCAGAAGTATTAAAGTTACGGAATTCTTTTCAAATATGTCATTCATCTACTTTTTTGTAAGCTTTCACATAGTAAAGTTTCAGACCTGTTGCACATTGCATAGCTAAGTAATAGCTACTTTGAAATTGTGACTGTTGAGTAAATCCATTGTAACTCTAAAACTATTGCAGTTACAGCTTTTTCTTCAAATATGTTGTTCGGCTACTTTGTCCTTAGCTATAAGCTGGCATGTAGTTTGGGGTTCTATTGCATGCCATAAGTGAGTAATAGCTATTTTCTTATTAGTAGCAAAATAATGACATAAGTAAATGTCAAATATTTTCAGAAGTATTAAAGTTACGGAATTCTTTTAAAATATGTCATTCATCTACTTTTTTGTAAGCTATCACATAGTAAAGTTTCAGACCTGTTGCACATTGCATAGCTAAGTAATAGCTACTTTGAAATTGTGACTGTTGCGTAAATCCATTGTAACTCCAAAACTATTGCAGTTACAGCTTTTTCTTCAAATTTGTTGTTCAGCTACTTTGTCCTTAACTATAAGATGGTATATATTTTGGGGTTGTATTGCATGCCATAAGTGAGTAATAGCTATTTTCTTATTTGTAGCAAAATAACAACATAAGTAAATGTCAAATATCTTCAAAAGTATTAAAGTTAGGGAAATATTTTCAAATATGTTATTCATCTAGTTTTTGATAACCTATCACATAGTAAAGTTTCACACCTGTTGCACATTGGATAGCCGAGTAATACCTATTTTTAAAATTGTGACTGTAGGGTAAATGCATATAGTTTGGGGTTCTGTTGCATGCCATAAGTGAGTAATACCTATTTTCTTATTTGTGGCAAAATAATGACATAATTTTTCTCAAATAACTGCTTCATCTACTTTTGGGAGAGCTTTCACATGGTGAAGTTTCAGATCCGTAGCTAATTATTCACCTACTCAAAATGAGTAAATGATAATTATCTCTAAAAGTATTGCGGATATCCAATTTTTATCAAATAACTCATTCATCTACTTTTGGGAGAGCTTTCACATGGTGAAGTTCCAGACCTGTAGCTAATTACTCACCTACTCAAAATGAGTAAATGTGAATTATCCCTAAAAGTATTGGGGATTTTTCTTAAATAACTCATTCACCTACTTTTGGAAGAGCTTTCACTTGGTGAAGTTTCAGACCCGTAGCTAATTATTCACCTACTCAAAATGAGTAAATGCTAATTATCTGTAAAAGTATTGTGGATATCCAATTTTTATCAAATTACTCGTTCATCTACTTTTGGGAGAGCTTTCACATGGTGAAGTTCCAGACCCGTAGCTAATTACTCACCTACTCAAAATGAGTAAATGTGAATTATCTGTAAAAGTATTGCAGATATCCAATTTTTCTCAAATAACTCATTCACCTACTTTTGGGAGAGCTTTTACATGGTGAGGTTTCAGACCCGTAGCTAATTATTCACCTACTCAAAATGAGTAAATGTGAATTATCTCTAAAAGTATTGCAGATAGCCAATTTTTATCAAATAACTCATTCACCTACTTTTGGGAGAGCTTTCACTTGGTGAATTTTCAGAGCCGTAGCTAATTATTCACCTCCTCAAAATGAGTAAATGCTAATTATCTCTAAAAGTATTGCGGGTATCCAATTTTTATCAAATTACTCGTTCATCTACTTTTGGGAGAGCTTTCACATGGTGAAGTTCCAGACCCGTAGCTAATTACTCACCTAATCAAAATGAGTAAATGTGAATTATCTGTAAAAGTATTGCAGATAGCCAATTTTTCTCAAATAACTCATTCACCTACTTTTGGGAGAGCTTTCACTTGGTGAAGTTTCACACCCGTAGTTAATTATTCACCTACTCAAAATGAGTAAATGCGAATTATCTCTACAAGTATTGCAGATAGCCAGTATTTCTGAAATAACTCATTCACATACATTTTGGAGAGCTTTCAATTAGTGAATTTTCAGATCCGTAGCTAATTACTCACCTACTCAAAATGAGTAACTGCCTATTATCACTAAAAGTATTGCAGATAGCCAATATTTCTCAAATAACTCATTCACCTACATTTTGGAGAGCTTTCACATGCTAAATTTTTTTAATGAATTTTTTAAATAATTTTTAATGCATTAAAATTCATGAAATCATGCACTAAATCAATTATAACTTGAAAAGTATTACATTTAGAGCACCTTGTTAAAATATATTATCTTTAGTACATCTCATTTATATGGCGGGAGATAAATGCATGCGGCAGAATGCTTGTTTCATTTATGGTGTTCCCCTTCAACTGTGGCTGGTGATGCGAGGTACGTAGCACACTGCTTCAGTTGGGGGGGGCAGAATTTGTTAAGATAGCGTAGAACGCTGGTTACAGTGTGTCCAAGTACTAGTTCTTTGCCAGTCACGTACACCATGTGTTCAAGGACAAGTTATATTTGGAGTGCATGAGAAATTATTTGAATAATACTGTCTGGTCAAACTCCTACCAAATTGCCTTTAAATGGGGCACCATGCTGTCAAATTCTTTAGTTGTGGCTTTCATTATGCATGTCTCACAGGTATGGGAGCGGTATGTCGAAACACTGTCTATGCCACACCCATTTATGAGATACCTGGGTTTGAACTCACAATAACTCATCTAGAAATGCTCAACTTTGTGATATCATTGAAAGTATGGGGACCTTTTTGGAAGCATTCTGCCATAACTATTTTTTGTGATAACATGAGTGTGGTTCAGGTGGTCAGTTCCGGTAAGACCAGGGACAAGTTCTTAGCTCTCTGTATCCGGAATATCTGGCTGTTAGCAGCATGTTATGATATTGACCTTGAGGTTAAACACATTGTGGGCAAAAAGAATGAGGTTGTTGATGCATTGTCACGCATTTACTCAGATAAACCAGTAAGGCATGAGATCCTACAGTGTTTAACACAGTTTATTTGGGAGGAGGTCCCATTGCAAGCATTTGATCTTGATTTTTATGTCGGCTGACTTGTCAGTCAGCTGACATTATGTCGTCACTCTGCGGCGTGGGCGTACGCGTCCGCGTATGCGTCCGTGTGAACAACTTCTTCTCCAAAACTACAAGGCCTAGAGACATGCTGTTTTTTTAAAAGATACCTTATCTATCGAGGATGAAAAATTGTTCAAGGCATGCAAATCTGTCTGTTCGTCTGTTTGCTAGAGACATTACAAGGGAGGTACCCCCACCGAAAGTGTGAAAATTTCAACACTTTATCACAATTTTCTCAGTGACTATTGCAGGGATTTCTCTCATATCTTGCATATATGTACTAGGCCAGAGATAGATTCTCTTGTGTGAGTATGAGACCTGGATCTGTCTTAGTTTTTTTTAAATAAATTTTTTTAATAATTTTTAATGCATTAAAATTCATGAAATCATGCACTAAATCACTTATAACTTGAAAAGTGTTGCATTTAGAGCATTTTGTTAAAATATGTTATTCAGCTACTTTTTTCATAGCTACAACATGGTGAGTAACTTGGGTGTCTGTCTCAATAGCTAAGTGAGTAATACCTACTTTTGGGCTTTTCAGTAACTACCATCTTGAGTAAAATCACTTGTAACTTGAAAACTATTGCATTTAGAGAATTTTGTATAAATATGTTATTCAGCTACTTTTGGGTCAGCTAAAACATAGTCAAATTTCAGACCTGTAGCTCATGGCATAGCTGAGTAATAGCTACTTTTAGGTTATCGCTGTTGAGTAAATCACTGATAACTTGAAAACTATTGCATTTAGAGTATTTTGTTTCAATATGTTATTCACCTATTTTGGGGTCAGCTATAACATAGTAAAATTTCAGACCTGTAGCTCATGGCATAGCTGAGTAATAGCTACTTTTAGGTTATCACTGTTGAGTAAATCACTTATAACTTGAAAACTATTGCATTTAGAGTATTTTGTTGCAATATGTTATTCACCTATTTTGTGGTCAGCTATAACATAGTAAAATTTCAGACCTATAGCTCATGGCATAGCTGAGTAATAGCTACTTTGAGGTTATCACTGTTGAGTAAATCATTTATAACTTGAAAACTATTGCATTTACAGAAATTTGTGTAAATACGTTATTCAGCTACTTTTGGGTCAGCTATAACATAGTGAAATTACAGACCTGTAGCTCATGGCACAACTGAGCAATAGCTATTTTCAGGTACTGACTGTTGAGTAAATCAATTGTAACTTGAAAAATATTGCATTTACAGTATTTTGCTTAAATATGTTGTTCACCTACTTTTGGGTCAGCTATAACATCGTAAAATTTCAGACATGTAGCTCATGGCATAGCTGAGTAATAGCTACTTTTAGGTCATCACTGTTGAGTAAATCACTTATAACTTGAAAACTATTGCATTTAGAGAATTTTGTTTCAATATGTTATTCACCTATTTTGGGGTCAGCTATAACTTAATAAAATTTCAGACCTGTAGCTCATGGCATAGCTGAGTAATAGCTACTTTTAGGTCATCACTGTTGAGTAAATCACTTATAACTTGAAAACTATTGCATTGACAGAAATTTGTGTAAATACGTTATTCAGCTACTTTTGGGTCAGCTATAACATAGTAAAATTTCAGACCTGTAGCTCATGGCATAGCTGAGTAATAGCTACTTTGAGGTTATCACTGTTGAGTAAATCATTTATAACTTGAAAACTATTGCATTTACAGAAATTTGTGTAAGTATGTTATTCAGCTACTTTTGGGTCAGCTATAATATAGTGAAATTACAGACCTGTAGCTCATGGCACAACTGAGCAATAGATATTTTCAGGTACTGACTGTTGAGTAAATCAATTGTAACTTGAAAACTATTGCATTTGGAGTATTTTGTTAAAATATGTTGTTCACCTACTTTTGGGTCAGCTATAACATAGTGAAATTACAGACCTATAGCTCATGGCATAGCTGAGCAATAGCTATTTTCAGGTTCTCACTATTGAGTAAATCAGTTGTAACTTGAAAACTATTGCATTTACAGTATTTTGCTTAAATATGTTGTTCACCTACTTTTGGGTCAGCTATAATATAGTAAAAATTCAGATATGTAGCTCATTGCATAACTGAGTAATAGCTACTTTGCTTATAACTCACTTATTATTGGTCCTAGAGGTTTGGAATGGTAAACAGACATATAGGAAATCATGGGCTGGGAATCTGTTGATGTGGTCCGATTTGACCTTGGACCTCTTCTTCAAGGTCAGTTGAGGATAGCCAAACTTAAAATTGCTTATAACTCGCTTGTTATTGGTCCTACAGGTTTGGGATGGTAAACCAACCTACAGGAAATCATGGGCTGGGAATCATTTGGTGTGGTCGGATTTGACCTTGGACCCCTCCTTCAAGGTCAAACAAAGATAGCAAAACTTAAAAGTGCCTATAAATCGCTTATTATTGGTTCTAGAGGTTTGGGATGGTAAACCATCCTATAGGAAATCATGGGCTGGGAATCTTTTGGTGTGGTTGGATTTGACCGTGGACCCGTTCTTCAAGGTCGTACGAGGATACTGCATTTGCAGTATTTCTTTAAATATGTTCTAACCTACTCTTTACACTTAAACAGTTACCTTGTTACTTTCCTTCATAATACCATTTGCAGGGAACAACTTTTTTGTCCTTTTCTTCTGTCAGGTTCAGAATTTCTTTTGAACATGCTGTTCAATTACCATTTACTGTACTTCTGTACAGCACTTTCCCTGATAATTATGCTTTCCTCTCATTATTACCTTCACAAATCAAAAACACTCAGCTGACACAGTGCCCATTCACGGGCACTCTCCTCTTGTTGTATCTAATTTCAGATACAGGTGAAAAAATTTTACTCAATGTATAGCATCATCCAATCAGGTTGCAGCATGGTGTTATGTGTTATGAATTTATAATAAAAATATCATTTTTATGTCTAAAATTATTAAATAGTTAGTTAAAATTAATGGGCTTACTGAAATATGATTTTTAGACATACCATAATAAACCATTTTTTACTAAGTATCACAAAATCCCCTATTATTGCTCGCCGCCATCTTGCATAAAAATCCACCGTTGGCCCAACGTTGGCCCAACGTCGGCAAAATATAGAGATATCTGGCCTGAGTTGTGGTTGGCTTGCCGAATGTTGGCCCAACGTCGGCAAAATCTGCTGACAATGCGACCAATAACCAACGTTGGCCCAACGTCAGCAAAATCTGCCGACCATGCGACCAACAGCCAACGTCGGTCCGACGGCGGAATGCTATCTGGGTACTGGATTATGTCAGAGGTATTACAATAAGTTCATTTTTTGCACCAGTACCTAAGGGTATTTTTGACCTCAAACCTTGGCTCAGATCATTCCCACATGTAACCTTCTCAGTGACCCTCCCTTGTATAAAGCAGCTTTTCTGCTAGCATTTTTTGGCTTCTTGAGGATGTCTAACATGGCACCCCATTCCAAACACAAATTTGATAGCCACAGACATTTCTTAATACAGGATATCATTTTTGCCCACCCTGGGGCCCATGTCCTTTTGAAGTGGACCAAAACCCTGGAGGACAGCAGGGCCCACCATTTTGTCCAAATTCCCATTTTACCTAACCACCCCCTGTGCCCTGTTCAAGCCTTAAAGACTTTGTTACATACTAGACCTTTGTCTCCTTTACATCCATTATTTGCCCACAGATCTTTTCCTCACCATCATTATGTTATTGGAACTTGATATATAATTTAGCTCGGGTTGCTACAGTAATTTGAATTTTAAATGTCTATATAACGGGTTAGCTTTCAATACATCGGGGATCTTCTGTTACTTTTTCTTGAACAAAAATATTTGAAAAAAATGATTATCTGATGGACCATTGTACACCAAAATGTCAACAGGCAAAACTTTCGTCAGACGGAATGTGTTGAAGAAACTGAAAAAAAAATACTCCAGTGCTTGCCCTATTCAGGTTCAGTTTTGAAGGTCAAGGGACAAAATCTATATAGATTTATTTATATATGCAAGTCATATTCGTACATTTTCATTATTCTATATACATATTAAGCTTTTAGCAATTGTTGAAGAGTAGTATTAGTTAATAAGTTTCTGTTTCATGTTGCTTTGTTATGCTTGGCATAACCAACTTTGAAACCTAAGTCGGCACATTCATGTACATAATTAACTTGTTTAAGTAATATGTGTTAGACATTATAACAATTGTGATGATAGTTAATTAAATTAGTTTCAATATTTCACCTCGGGGAAGGGCAACCCTCATCCCACTATTCGCCAGACATAGGTAAATTAGAGTGTTTGAACTCATTTGTGTAGTTTGGCACTTTTGCCCGTTGTTTTATTTTATCTGCAAAGGGTGTTAAATTGTTTCTTCCAGGATATTAAAATTGATTGCAAAACTATGATGACTCACAATAATTTTTATGGTAGTTTATGTGCATTAACATGTAACTTTATGTTGATGACTACAACTGGCGATACCAGTAATTGGGATCCCTTTTGAAAAAAAAGGAAAGGAACCACTGTCATATGACTGCAGAACATTTTGATATGTAAACATAATAAGTTGAAATTATGTAAAAGTTGCAACTTTCAAAGACCTTTGGGAATATTGTCAACTTCAATGTGATTTCTTGTGCTTACATCCGTTTATAGACCATCTAGTACTTGCTCAGGCTCATTTTGTGAAGAATGCTTCTGTATGAGTTTTTCTTCTTTGCCAGTTTTACATTCGTTATGTTTGGTGATTTAGATATCCATGTTAATGTCTCAAATAAAAAATGCTAAATTTGCTGATGTTATAGAATTGTGCAAAATCTTTCAGTATATCATTCATAAGCTGGTGTAAAGAGAGGACAGTTCTTTAAAATTTGTCTTGTCCTTCATCCTTCTGGACGCTGCACACGAAACACAGGCTTGATTCTTACAGATTAAGGGAATCCACTTAAGTTTAAGCTGTTCTTCAAACACTGTTGATTGACTGATTGACTTGGATTCAATGTCCCTTTTAAGTCATTGTAAAGGTCATAACACCATGGGTAATTTGGGCGATGGAGGAAAGTTTTACACACTATTTGGTAATGATTATGCATGAAACACCAATTCTAATTCTAATAGCACTTTTATAGCGCTTAATCTCTGTCAAAAGATAGACTCTAAGGCGCATCACACAAAAACATTGTTCAATATTCATAAACCAGAGACATTGCAGGGGTCAGCACCTCGGAGAAAGCAGGAGGAGATTGGAAATTTAGGGTGGATATGCTTTTCCAAAGAGGTTTGACTTCAGCTTTGACCTGAAGGAGGCAAGTGAGTTTGCAGAGCGGACCTCGTCAGGAAGGTCATTCCAAATCATAGGTGCGTCATATGCAAAACTGAGTCCAAAATGCTTTCGAGACTTGAAAACTGAAGCAAAGTGGGGAACCTCAAGACACATGCCATCAGATTGACTTCAGCGAGTGTTATATGCACTATGTCTGGGTATCAGAAAGGGTTCAAAGTATTTGGGGTTACCACTGTGTAGGAACTTATAAATAAGCACGGCAGTCTTAAAGATAGAACGGTACTTAATCGGAAACCAATGTAGTGCTTTTCTAACTGGAGTGATGTGTGAATACTTGGTGGTGTTGGCAACAATTCTGGCAAGACTGTTCTGAACACATTGAAGTTGCACAGATCCAGAGCTGAGAGACCTCTGAACAGAGAGTTACAGTAATCAAGACGACTTCCGACCAGAGCATTGGCAGCCATAAGGGCAGCTTCATGTGTTAGATGTCCTCGGAGTCACTTAAGATCCCAGACATGAGCAAAACAAGCCTTGCAGACCTTCATAACATGGCAAGAGAAATCTGAATCAAACCAGACACCAAGGTTCCTAACTGCATCTACTGGTGATATAAGATTACCGAGTATGTTGACTGGGAAGGAGTGATTAAGTTTTTCACGCTGAGACTTAGAGCCAAACACAATGAATTCGGTCTTATCAGGATTTAGCTTAAGCTTATTTGTAGAGAGCCATTTCTTAACGTCTTCTAGGCAGCGTGACAGCTTATCAAGGGCCAAGGTAGCATTTTTATGTGTGAGATGCACATACAATTGTGTGTCATCAGTGTAGAACTGGAAACTAATACCAGGATGATTCTGTATGACTTTACTCAGCGGAGTAGTATAGCGTGAAAAAAGGATTGGCCCCAGGACAGAGCCTTGAGGCACACCATACAATAACTTTTTGGCATCAGATAACCAATCAAGGACAAGCCCACTGACACCAAACCAGGAGCTGAGAGAATCAAGAAGCGTATCATGATCAATAGTATTAAACGCTGCTGATTGATCCAAGAGTACAACAGAAGTAGCCTCACCTTTAGCAAAAGCCAGGGGCGGTATTCACTAACAAGGATTAAGATCAGATCAAGATCAGATCAAATTTGAGAAAAAAGTTTCAAGTGAGCAAGTGGATCAAATAGCTATTCACAAAGCAGGGATCACTTGAGCTGAAAAGATCAAATATTTGATCTGTTTTTGTAATGATTACTACTCTCCCAATTTGTAGTTGCTTATTGTTTTAGGTTAAAATTCTTCTTAATGTATGAGCCTTCCATTATCTGAACAAAAATCTCACTCCCAACCTGTTCACATAATAGAGGTTCAAACTGTACTATACTGAAAGCATCACTGCTCACAAATTACTTTATCTCTTTAAACACTTTAGTGATGTATTTAATCCATTGTTTTCAATAAATTATTTTAGACCACATTACAAAGTACATATTCAATTTCAGATTTACCCTTCAGAAGAAAAACAAAACAGTGCTATAAATAATATTAAGCACTGAAATATTGTTTCCCAAATCTTGGGTAACATAATTTTTATACCGATACCCAGTGTAAAATATATCTATTGTTTTGACAAATGTTTTAGAGCCATGTGTCGTTCTTTTCTGCACACAAAAATATTAGAAATATATCCATACAGCTGTATTTTAGTGACATATAGTTTATTACTTTGCTGCATATATAAACATTAAGAAATGTCCCCATTGTTTAAACAACTGTGTTTCAGAGCCACAATATTTTTGCCTGGCAAAATATCCACATTGTTTTGAAAACTATTGAAGAAACACATAATTTGCAAACCGTGACATGTTGTCCTCTATTGGGTTTATGATTAAAGAAATCTGATTGGTTATACCATGGAATGTAAACATAAGTGTGCCTTTGGTTTGACCCTATATGTGCCAATATGACAAAAATCACTACATGCAAAGTGCACTGAGAAGGTGTGATCTGTAGCTGTGTCAAGGACAGTAAACATGTCTCCTTTTTAAATTTGTGTCAGCAAAATGATGTGAACATTTTTAGAGCAGTTTGTTTTTCAGTAGTTTGTTTTTCTGAAATACATGTGTTAGATTTATATAAACAAAAGAAGTAATTTTAGTTGCAATAATAGCTCACAAACATGGTAACCAAAGGAGGTAATATATTTATACATTAGGATACATGCAATTGTTTAAATGTACCTGTATACATGTTTTCCATGTGTGTATATTTACAAACAATGTCACAAAATCATAGCCTAAGCTGTTGACAAACTTAGGTTTAAGCTTGAGTTTAAGCATGAACTCAGAGGTTGATTTTTTTGTCTCACATGAGATTACTTTTGAAAATACAAACTTCAACATAATCTCATGTGTGCAGAAAAAACTGAGATTATGTGTCTGAGTTTTAAGTATGAGTTTAAGAATCTTTGTAAATCCGGGCAGTATCATTATTCATGTGCCAAAGTTTTATTTGTAGATCAATTTTTGGATTTGCTAAAAATTTATGGATATGTATATATTACAGAACCATCCAAATGCAGAGAAGTTATGATGAATAATATCTGGCCAGAGAGGGAACAAGTGATTAAAAGATCTACCTTGATCAGAAAGTTAATCCAGCAAAGTACATAGATCAAATTTAATCCAAAATTTGATCAGAAAATCAGGTCAAATGTTTCGTGAATACCAATCATTGTTGATCCAAAAATCTGATCAAAAGTTGATCATTTTTGCTCAAATTTGATCTGATCTTTACTGATCCGTGTTCGTGAATACCGCCCCAGATGAACATCATTCTTAATTGAAAGCAATGCAGATTCAGTTGAGTGACCTAGTTTATAGGCAGACTGCCTGACATTCTCTAGTCCGTTCAAACTGACATGGTCATTCAATTGAGAAGCAACAACACGTTCAACAAGTTTCGATATGAAGCCCAGCCCTGAAACAGGCCTGTAGTTTTTTAAGTCATTGGGTGGTAGTGATGACTTTTTATGTATATTGCATTTAACAAAAAAATGTTAAAATCTTTGAATTTGAAGGTATTCTAAAAAAATTGCTTTTTAAGTTGTAATGCTGTTGAATTTCAGCTAGCTCCATCATATTTAATTTTGCATTATGTCCAATGGTATACATATCCCTGCATTGTACCAATGTGGAAAGAATAGTGGTTCAGTAGAAATCTGTGAGTTGTATCACTTAGGTCTTGATAAGGTTTCAATGGTACCAAGTTTTTTTTTGTCAAGGAATCTACCCCAAACCATCAAAACTTCTTTCCAAAATGGACATTCTATTTGCCAAAATTTTAGGCCAGAAATATCCCATCAAATGAAAATTATCTGGGCTTGCTGTGGATGAAAAAAGTTTAACCCATGGAGAATCGGGAGATAAAATTAAACATTTCACGCAGGCAAGCTTCTGCGCCCTAACAAAGTTGTCCAGATATATCACATTTTTAGTCCTCTATTGAAATAATCATTTATTATTTGATTGTGTCTTATCTTACTAGATTTATTATCCCATAGAAAGAAATACATTAATTTATTTAAACTGCTAATTGTTTGTTTATCTTGAGAAGAAAGAGAAGCAAATATATGATTCAAACTGCTTATAACAAATGTTTTAAGAAATGTAATTTTCCCAAGTGGTGTCAAATTCCTTCTTTTCCACCAGATCAGAGTTTTTCTATTTTTTAAGTATCAAACTATAATTCATTGCAGGTATTTTGTTCAAAGCAACCGAAAATTGTAACCCCAGCAAGTTAAATTCAGATGTACCCCAGTCCAGCTTCTGTTGGGTTTCATACATATCCTGGAATGTTTTTTTCCCCAACCATATTATTTTATTTATTAACACTCAATGATAGGAGAGGGCTATTATACTCAGTTTTGTTTCATCTTTCTGTCTGTCCTTCTGCCTGTACACCTTCTTGAACTTATAACTCAAAAACTACAATATTAATTGAGCTGAAATTTGGTAGGCAGATACTTCTTAGAGCACATACGGATTCCACTAATTTTGTAAAATTTGAGTAAAAATTAAAGTCATGAGACAGTTTTCCTTATTTTCAATTGGGCACTCTAAGAATTAAGATTAAGATGGAGATGCTAGGTATGAAAATAAAGTCTTAAAGGGGGTTGTAATGTTGAGGCTCTTGTCCCTAATAGTGTTAAGTGGCCACATGAGTATGTTCTTTCAGGTTCTGTGAAGGGAGGAGTACGGTCTGACCAGTTATTTATTACACAATGGATGTATCATGAAGGAGGAAACTTATTTGGAAACTAAAGAAAATGTGTTCGAGTATTTAATAGCTTTATTTATTGATTTATTTGGGGTCGCTTTCAGTTGCTTTCAACACTGTACAGGTCATATCACGATGGGTAGTTGGAAAGGTAGAGGAAACCAGTACATACAGTTGGTCAGGGTTCTGTAAACTGCCGACCAACGGCAAGCAACTACCAGCTTTCCCACTTGAGGCCGTGCCGGGAGCCGAACCCCGGCATCAGAGGTTAGAGGCGAGAGTGTTACCACTCTGCCAACGTGGCCCCTCTTCAATAGCTTTAATCGAGGATGCTAATGAATTTTCTTGGGATGTGACAAAAGCAAAGGGAGATTAATCATTATGCCCAGACTGAAAAAAATGACAGGGTGCACAGAGTCAATGCTCAGAGGCATATCGACCCCCTTCAGAGTAATCAAAATGTCAAAAAAATTGGAAAGAATGTTAGTAAATGTATGCCTTGTATCTATTCTAATTAAGACAAGTGCTCACACAATAAAAGTCATGAAACCAGGGGCATCATACACATATTTGTTCTGAATGTTTTGCAACCACTGGCAGAAGCTTTGGTCACCCCTCTGTTGAATGTAAAAATAAAATGAAAAAATAGTGAAAAAAAGCGAATAACTATGGTTGATGAAAATATTTTTGGGCACTGGGAATCTCTCCCAGATGGTTCTGAAAAACATTCCTTAGTCACAGGTTGAATTAAAACTCACAAAGACTTGGCTTATTGGTATAAGAAATATTGCAGCTTACAGCAGACTTTTGTAAAAAGACTACTTACTCCCAAGAGCAAAAGGTGTGTCAAGGTAAAACTTATGCACAGGCCCTTATGAAAAATATAAATACTGTTACGTAAAAAAATACGAATAAAACGGCTGAGAAATCAGAATTTCAACTGCTTAGCTTGATTGATCAGACAGGGATTCGTCAAGCTACACCACATAGGCAGATTTGATTTGATATAAATTCTTGATTCATCTCTCCTAAGCCTCTGTCATTTTACCTCTAGAGCTGGCAAACTAGACTTACCTGGTCTGACAAGTTTTAGCATCTTGACCTCTGAATTAGAAATGCTCAATTTCCCGTCTTGGTAACTGGGGTTTGTTTGTTCTTGTAGATAACACCTATAAATATGCAAAAGGTGAAATGTAATACAAATTTAGATCTAGGAAGGAAACTTTTCCCTTTTACCTGTGTTGATAAAGCATGTGCATTGGTGAGTAAGTAACAGCACCACAGCTCAGTCATTTAACCAGCATTAATTCCTGTATACATTAACCAGTCAGTAATTAAGTTAGCTTACACCAGGCAGCCTCGGTTTGAGACCTAGCTTCTATTGTCATTCATTTTTATTAGTGGAATAGTGTAATAACAAAGAACATAGTAGTTAAGGCTACCTCAACTTAAATCATTATGTAGATGTCGTAATCTCAGGTTAAGGTAAACTTAAAGTGTATAGTGCTAAAATTTGGTTATGGTAATGTATATAATAAAACTCTAAACGTGTTTTTAAACTGGTGTTTTAATGACTTATAATCTGGCAACTGAGACTGAACACTTAGTTTGATAAAACTTTCAAATGCCAATTCATTATATTTTGAACTACCTACCTACCTACCTAGAATTATTTCTTTTAAGCAAAGTCAGTTAATATAACTCTACCTATTTTAATGCACGCAGCAAAAGCTTCAAATAAATTTGAATCCAATTCCATTCTATGAGTAACATTCCAACAAGTTTTAAACAGATTAATGGGTGTATTTGTGTAAAAAAATTTGTAAATAGATCAGAGGCTGTAGCTATCCCATCTGTGATTTGACTGGAACCATCGTGATTGACAATACTATTTCAATGTATGATGGACAACACACCAAAAAGTCAACAGGCAAAACCTTCATCAGGTGCAATATGTCAAGAAGGGTGACAAAATGATGAAAACTCCAGCTTTGCAATTTTGGGCGAAAATGCAACAGGTAAAAGTGACTTGGGCGAAAATGATTCAGGCATGAATGAGATTCACCACAGCAGATACAAGTTGACAAAATAACAACAAATAGTGGTTTATAGGTCCCATTGGAATTCTATTATGGTTAATTAAATTTCCCGATGCTATTCTTACACATGCAAAAAGCTCTTATGTTACAGCAAACAAGCAAGCCCTTCTCAGAAACAAGTTGCACTTTTTCCAACTAAGGATCAATACAACAACAGGCTTTACATAACATAAAACATTTATCAGACTTGCTATATGCAGAAATTAACATAATCGGACAACAGAGCTCAAAGTGATCAGGCGTATGGTGGATATTGTCTCTCTTTTGCAAAAAATAGAACTAAAGGATAATTTGTTGACTTAAATTTGTCTTGACCATGTCTTTCTCACTAGCTAATCAAGTGGAGAGAGGTAATTACAGTTACACTATTCAAAAGTACTAGATTGGTTTTCTGATAAAAAATGAAGAAGTATTAACTGCATAAAATTAAATTTTATAGCTTATTTATTTGTTATTAGATTTATTTTCTACTGTAGGCTGTGGAGGCCTTTAAATATGTCTTTTAAAATGCATTTTGTGTGTGCTCTTTTGGGTGTTCCATGTTTTCTTTCATGGACAAGAATTCCAAAACTGCTTGATGGATTTCATTGAAATATGGTGTTCTTTGACCTGAGTAGGACATCTTTTTACAGTGATCGAAAATTCCAAACATCAATTTCAATACTGTAACTTTAATGATGTTGCTAGTAGGACCAATATTAAAACAAGTACTTCAATTGTTTCAATGATAAGTGGTATGTAGGTGTACCTACATTCTGGGAAGACACCTACCGTACAACAATAATTTTGTTATTATAATCTTTAGTGACTTTTAACTCCAAACACAATTTTTGTAATATTTAATGTCATGTCCTAAGATAACTTTTTCTGTTAAAAACTTGACATTTGGCCTATAGATGGAAAAAAACATAATTTGCTGTTAGTTTTGTTTGAACATTCTACAATAACACAAAGTAAATAATATCAAAGTAAATCAATTGATTACACCACATATCAATAAGGAAATGCGTAAATTGATTTAAACACATTGAAACACCTTTTATAAATTTTGACCATGAATGTTTTAAAATTTCATTTTCACTGTTTCCTTTTTATGTTTATAAAATTTGCTTTCATGATTTATAATTATTTTTATAATTGAAACATTGAAAGAAAAATTATTTTTCTAGCACGATATGATAAGTGCTTGTCCTACTGGGGAAACTTTTGTCATATATAAAGGTGCAACAAGTTAGGTTTAAGTCAGAGTTGTTTCAAACAAGTGAATGATATTAGCAGGTTTTTAATGTATATTAAAGCAACTGACTCTTTAAACACCAGTCACATTAAAGGTGGTATTGTCTACATTTATAGGCGATTTGTTAAACGCCTCATTTCTGTAATTACTCATATACATCTATGAACTTGAGAAACTCTATATCTAGCTTTCCTTGCTTCACCTATCAATACAAATGGAAGAATAGAAATGTTCAAAATTGCTCAATCACGATTTTCTGGGTTTTTGGACAGAAATACTGCTTGTAGTGTGACTGGGGTATCAGTGGTTGACAAATATTTTGATTTATCAGATGATGAATAGTAAAGTGTACAGGTCTACCTTATGAGGATTGTCCTGTCAATGCAAAAAGTTCTGATGTTAAATTTTGATATGTTGACCTTGACCTTTCGCAAACATTGTAAACTTAGTGGAGTGAATT
Organism: Sabellastarte sp. h YS-2021; assembly: GCA_964017235.1. Taxonomy (NCBI): domain Eukaryota; kingdom Metazoa; phylum Annelida; class Polychaeta; order Sabellida; family Sabellidae; genus Sabellastarte; species Sabellastarte sp. h YS-2021. The sequence continues at coordinate 91,512,216 of OZ024934.1, forward strand.
GACCTAACATTATTTTAGATTATTTGAAATTGGATTATTTATTTTGTATATTTAGTGTTTTACATCATGCCTAGTACCTTATCACTTGTATTGTGATGGGTAGTCGGAAGGGCAGAGGATACATTTGTATGATGTTGTTTTATTTTCAGAAATATATGACTTCCTTCACCCAAATGAAGAAATTCCGAAAAGTGTTCCAAATGAATGGCCAACAGCTAATTTTGGTGCTCTATGTTTGGGTGACCATGTGCGCTACTACCAGTTTCCATATTACAAACATGGAATTATTACTGAAAAACATCATGTAAGTCAAACTGTGAAATTATTGAGGTATCACTTAAGCAGGGGAGAAATTGATGAGGAAGAGATTGAATATAAAGACAACCATTTTTATGTTTTGGACAAAGCTTCCAGAAGGAAAATCAATCTTCTAAAAGCGAGATACAGTGGTCCATGTTATAAGTCTGACACAGTTGTTCAAAGAGCACTTGCCCGATGCAAAGAAAAACAATATGATCCCATCACCAACTTTGCCAGGGCTTTTCCCTGCTGGTGTAAAACAGGCAAAGGAGGATTGACTGCAATAAACCAGATTCAGCTGAATGAGGGCAGAGAGGTTATCAAATGCATACAGGTTCTGACTAAAGGGGATCATATTATGTTTGATCCGGGCTCCTACTCTCACCATGCGATTGTGCTGGCTGTAAGTCCTCTGGAAAATAAGATTGAAGTAATTAGTTTCACCTCTAGTAAACACAAGAAAGGTGAAATCAAGAAGGAAGAGATCATCCGACATGAACAAAAGGGAACACTCTTCAGGTTAACCTATAGGGCACTCACTGCAATTGAACCAGATAATGTAGTATTAAGGGCCATATTGATACAGCAAAAGGGCCTTGATTACAATTTGTTTGATGGGAATTGTGAGCATCTGGCAACTTGGTGCAAAACTGGAATCTGGGGCAGTGCACAGGTGAAGAATTTAGCATTGTATATATGGAGGCAGCTCTTCAGCTTTGGTATTAAGATGGGTTCACAGATGCTTATAAAAATCATCAGTGGGAGTTTTGGCAGTCTTGTGGACATAATTGCCAGTGTTGATGTGAAAACGGAAGATAAACAAGTAGATGTAATTAGCTGTGTGATATACTGCATCACAGATATTGCATGCAATATCTATGATATCAGGAAGAAATACAAAGAGGGTAAGCTTAAGGGAAATGATCTTCATGATGAAATTATCAAGAGAGTTGTTAGGTGTCTAGTGGTTGACAGCAGTGTGGTTCTGGGCAATATTCTTGGTCAGATATTCATACCCGTTCCCATACTGGGTGCATTCATTGGTGGACTATGTGGTCTTGCTTTGGGTGAGCTGATTGATTTTCTCATACAGAATATTGTTGCCATTTTGAAAAGGCAGAAAGCAAAAATGTTTTGTGAAAAGAAAATAGAAAAGTTGCGAAACAGTCCATCAGAGCTGAGAAGGATGCTGAGTGAGTTTCCATGTTTTTCCCATGTTGACTTCTCTTGTATTGGCGTAGCTTAGAAAGATTTGTATCCTTTCTCCTTTTGCCTAATATTTTTTCTACTGACTGCTAACATAATAGCCATAATGACAGATGCACTGTATGTGAATTATGATGGCAACTATTTAATTTAGCTTGTCCCTATGATTTAATCCAGAATTTAGATATCCTTTCTTCAGTAAATTTAGTAAATCTTCCTATCTAGAAATGTTGGCACTATCAAGTGCAGCTAATAAAATGATACAGTACAATTTAAATGAGTGACATCATGAAATGGCCTGGCTGTTGAACAGCACGTAAACCATTAACATAAATCAATAAATGTAAAACTTCTGAGGATACATAATTGACATTATATTATATGAAGGTAACTTAGCATAGGTACTTGAGATTTTAAGTTTCATTATGAGTTGTTATGTCACATCATTTAATTGTAAAATTTGTAACAGTACCATAAGATTATACTGAATATTTTTATTATAAAGTATTTTGTTCAAAACTATCATTACAGGTGCTTAAAAATTAACGATGTGTTGCACAGTAATCTTTATTGTTGTAGCAATATTTCATCAAGCTAACTAATGCTCTAATTTGAAGTTGAAATTATATTCTTGCCCCTGAAAAGCACTGTAAAAGGTTAGCTGGTATTGATTTTGGCGGATGTAGTACATTTATAATGTATGCTTGTGTTAATGATTTTTCAGCATGAGAAACCACTTGATATCAGTTATAGCAGGTGAAAGATGGTTTTATGTTTAGTCATGGTGCCAACCAGTATTTGTCCTAGTTTTGTTGACACCATAATGTTTTATTCACACAAACCAATGAAAAGCAAACAAAGGAAAGTAAGGTTGATTGAAGTAACTAATCAAATCCTATAACTGCATATTGATATAAGATAAATACATAAGGTATTGATAAATGCTTGTAAAATGTGTACTAGATTTCATGTTGTTGATGTGCATATGCTTGCATATATAAATGGGAGATATGTTACTAAAACATAATTAAAATGTAATTGAACTAGACAATATACACCACACCATTGTCAAAACTGCCTTATATTAACAGCAGTGTGTGTCAATATTTCGAAAAGCTCAATTACTTTTCTCATCAGAGGCTGATGAGAGTTAATTGCAAGTAACTTGACTGATGAAATGTTCATTACTGTAGTCATGGGCTGAGTTAACTACATATAGGTTAACATTTAAATATTCCATGATAAACAAAATTACTGCTTTATGACCTCATACATAAACAGTCAGCCTTCAGATAAAAATATGACAAGCCAAAATTCCTGAAAATTATCGGAATTTTATTATAAAACAAGTAAATTTGTTTGTTTATCTGAATTACTTCATTATAGAAACATAATGATATGAGTGTAGAACTACATGTTTTACAATGTGTTAGAAAGGAAGTCTTCCTTGGATACGCCATTTGTGTATTTTACATATATCCTAGACTTCCCAACACAACTGTTTGGCAGTCAACAAAATATGTGATAGATATGGCTCTCTTACTGCACTTGTGATGCCTGTGGTGCCCTTACTTTTCCCTTGTTACTAAAACATAGTTGAATGAAAACATCAGCATGTTATGTATTGTGTAAAATTACTGTCATACCTATGGAGCCCTGGAAGGGACATATTACTGTTTTCCTTGCATTTTTTTATCTCATTATCACAAGATAGTAAGTCATTCCCACATGATAGGAAGTCATTTCCACAAGTTAGTAAGTCGTTACCACAAGATACTAAGTCGTTCCCACAAGTTAGTAAGTCATTACCACAAAATGCTAAGTTGATCCCACAAGTTAGCAAGTCATTACCACAAGACAGAAAGTCGTTCCCACAAGTTAGCAAGTCGTTACCACAAGTTAGCAAACTTGTTCCCACAAGATACTAACTCATTCCCACAAGTTAGCAAAGTCATTACCACAAGATAGAAAGTCGTTCCCACAAGATAGAAAGTCGTTCCCACAAGATAGGAAGTCGTTCCCACAAGTTAGTAAGTTGTTACCACAAGATACTAAGTCGTTCCCACAAATTAGCAAAGTCGTTACCACAAGATACTAACTCATTCCCACAAATTAGCAAAGTCATTACCACAAGATACTAACTCATTCCCACAAGTTAGCAAAGTCATTACCACAAGATACTAACTCGTTCCCACAAGTTAGCAAAGTCATTACCACAAGATACTAACTTGTTCCCACAAGTTAGCAAAGTCATTACCACAAGATACTAACTCGTTCCCACAACTTAGCAAAGTCGTTACCACAAGATACTAACTTGTTCCCACAAGTTAACAAGTCGTTCCCACAAGATAACAAGTCGTTCCCACAAGATAGCAAGTCATTCCCACAAGTTTTACTAAGTCATGCTTGGATGCCAATGTATAGCAATTTCTTTGTCTATGATACCTAACTTATATAGAGGTCACCCATCTACTAGCATACCATTCAAGTTTACATATCCCTGTAGGCCTGGTTATCATTTTATAAATTTTAATGGTTATTCTTCTAAGTTACCTAATTAGTGACCTTCAGAGGTCATTTACTTATTGTTACAGGTATACTGCAATACTGTCTTTTAGAGATTTAATACTAATTGCGTTACAGTGTCTATATGTGGCACCTAAGGGGGAACCAAGGTAATGGGTATAAAGAAGGGGTTGAGAATGATAAGACTATGCAATTTACTGTATGAAAAGTCTACGCAATTTGCAGCACAGCAAACATGAGTTTTGCTGCATCCAGGTACATAGCTTGTATGAGAATGCAGTGGAGATACTGCAAGGTATGCTGTGCCAAAAAGCACCCAGTCCAATGTAACATACTGAAATATCTTAGAAGGACCATGTAAAGTGCCATAAAACAAGCATTTTGCTATCTTGCTATCTTGTGGGAACGACTTGGTAACTTGTGGTAACGACTTTGCTAACTTGTGGGAACGAGTTAGTATCTTGTGGTAACGACTTGCTATCTTGTGGGAATGACTTGCTAAGTTGTGGGAACGACTTTCTAACTTTTGGGAACGACTTGCTAACTTGTGGGAACGACTTGCTAACTTGTGGGAACGACTTTCTAACTCGTGGGAACGACTTTCTAACTTGTGGGAATGACTTTCTATCTTGTGAGAACGACTTTCTAACTTGTGGGAACGACTTGCTATCTTGTGGGAACAACTTGCTAACTTGTGGGAACGACTTTCTAACTTAGAAAGTTGTCAACTTGTGGTAATGAGTTGTTAACTTGTGGTAATGAGTTGCTAACTCGTGGCCACAACTTCTTATCTTGTGGGAACGAGATAAAAATATGCCAAGAAAACAGTTCTATGTCCCTTCCTGGGCTCCGTACATACCACTCTCAATCTTTACTAGAAATACTAAATCAATATCAGTTAGCAAAATGTTTGCTTTTATGAATTTTGACTGGGTAAAATTGATTCAATTGTATTTATTCCGTTTAAATTATTCTGGCAATGTATATTATGTGAAATAAAGTTGTTGCTTTTTTCACTTGTTTTTTTCATTTGTACAGATGTGTTGAAATGGTTCTTCCAGATTAATCAAATTGATTACAAAACTGTGATCATTTACAATAACTTTCATGACAGTGCCACAAACCATGTATTTTTCACTGTTCAGTGCAATTGCAGCTTACTAGAACGAAAAAGATAATGAACTGCAATCATATGATCAGTGAACCTTTTTATATGCATACACAATATGTATGTTATGCATAAGTTGAGATTTTGTACACATTGCAATATTCAAAGACCTTTTAGAACATTGTCATCTTAGCCTCTCCCATAAGAGATTTTGTGCTCACTTGCACCAAAAGACCACCTAGTGCCTGCTCAGTTTCATTTTGTGAAGAATTTTTGACTCTGTACAAGTTCCTCTCTTTGGTCATTTCGGTGATAGGTGGTGGTTCTATATCCCCAAATTTCATCTGAACCTACCTGATTTTGAAGTTAGGAGCTCTTTTTGTGGGAATTATATAGGTAAGGGAGCAAAATCTAGAATTCCAGGATGGTTGCAAGGACTATTTTGGGGTCTGGGTCTTCAGCCTGAGCTATGTTAATGGCATTATGTCAAAATCGTAGAGGTCGGAAGGCACCCCAGACACATCTTACTGCCATTATAACTGACCATATTGCTGTTATGGCCAGATATATTGAAATAGTATAGCTTGGGAAGCTTTTGAGCCAGGTTCTTACTAAAGGGGATCATATTATCAGTGGCATAGGAAGCAATTTTTGGTTGGGGGAGCGAGGACCAAAGGAACAAAATTGTGCCAACTTAATGCCAACATATCTCCAGACAGCTCATCTCTCAAGCCACAGACATTCACTGGGTATTTTTGTAGCATCCATTTTGTGCGATTCACAATTAATAGTACAATAATGTAAGTTTATAGGGCTATATGCTGTAGAAATGGATCACCATCAATGATTATTGGCCTGACACATGCATTAGTGCTTGCCAGCTCTATCATTCATATAGTTTTACAGCTATAGGGCTTAAAAGTGGAAAAAGTCCATACATTGAGTCTCTGTGGGCATTTTAGAGATCTTGAGGTTACCTTAATATTAAAGCTACAGTCTTTAAATAGTGCACAGACAAATATTACATATTAAGGTTATATCTTTTACATTTTAAGACTTGTAAGACCTTTTTTAAGTCACAGTGCAAAATATGTGAAAAATATTTTAAAATGTCTAAGTAGGGTCTTTATAGGCCTGAAACCAAATTTTACCCTTAACATAAGGTCTTGATTTTTGGCATATATAAAAAGAATATATCAATGTGTTTTCTGGTAAAATTTGAGCCAGTTGAGCCACATAGTTTTTGATGTAGAGGGCATTAAGTAGTTAAAAGTAAAATATCTTACCTTAAGGTGGTAATAATTTTATTTATTTCGTTAAATGTACAAGAAAAAAGACATGTACACAAACACAAACTTTCAATAGGGTTGAAAGTCAATTTACATAAATTTAAACAATAAAGAAATAACATTTTGAACATAAAAAATGTGCATATATACAGTTGCATTATGTATCAGTTGTACAAGAAAGTCGATTATTGAAGTGAGGTTTTGCTTATCACTGGTTGCAATATCTATATCTTCACGCATGGCAATGAAGTCTTTAATAACATTGGCATTTTGGATGTTGATGTCTGTATGTACACTGTTTATATTGCATTTGATTACAGAAGGCATATTAAATTTATCAAACTTATATGTGGAAGCAAGGAAATTTATGCTGTCTGATACATAAGATCCACTGCCCTGTAATGCAAGGGTACAGCAAAGCTTTACAATTTTGTTTTTACTGTTCACACATGAGTTTATAAACTTTAGTAGTCTCCGGTGAAGTTGGACATCAATGTCTACATTGTTGCATATCAGATGAACCAAATTGGAGTGAGTTTTGTAAGGTAATCCAAGAAGACGTCTGCAGCACTTTCGCCAAGCAACATAGAACTTGGCTATGTATCTAGAGTCATAGTTCCATAACTGACTTCCGTATACGGACATGCAATATGTCTTGAAAAGGAAGTATTTCAGATCTGCTCTGGCAGAATGAAAGTTATAGATTATAGAATTAAAGGTAACAAAAAGGTTACTAATGGCATTATTGATGTATTTGTCACTATTTTGGGAGTCCAGGTCATTTCCTAGATGTATCTCCCAGGAGCGGCATTTGATTTGAATGTCATCCATGATGATGTGTTGGTCCTGGCAGTCATTAGTTTTCCCAAATGTTAGATATTTGCTTTTGGCAGCATTAAACAGAATATCATGTGTGTTGGCATATTTCTTTGCAATTTGTAACATGTTGGTCAAGGAGCTTTTGGATGGAGCCAGTAAGATGATATCATCTGCATATCCAAATGCTCCCATGAAAGTGTGACCCATGTGGCAACCTATACTCTGTTTAGTGAAGTCCAGGAATAGTGCATCAATATATACAGCGAATAATATGGGAGAAAGGATCCCACCCTGTTTCACGCCATTTAGGTGTAAAAGGTTTAGATATCACTTCTGACCATTTTACATACATGCTTTGGTGTGTGTATAAGTTGAGTAATAGTCTGGAGATGACAGCACAAAATTCTTTATTATTAAGAGTTTAAGATCACCTTAAAATAGGGTTCCTCTCCTACCTCAAATACATGTGTGTGCCAAGTTTGAATGAAATCCATGAAAGTGTTTTTGAATTATTGCGCACACAACTCTTGACGCTTTTATGCCCTGAGATATATTGTAAACTTCTTTAGTTATGATTCGCCCTTCAATGAAAATTTAAAAAATGATAAAATGCCAAAGTTTTATGTAGTTCAAAAGTTATCATTCTTGTTTCATGTCTTTACCTGAGACCTCTAAGGTCCAAATAAAAAAAGATTATTAAATAATTAGCCAATGGTTTATCTAAAGGAGTACCATTGGTCAATGAACTTTTGAAGTTTTTCTTACAATATATAATTATATCTTGGAATATCATAAGGTTGGCATTTGGCAATATATTTTTAAATATCAAAATTAATGTTAAGCAAAACTTAACTAAAGTTTTTTTTAGGATGTTTTGTTATTACGTCTAAAACTTTTGGCTAATTTTACAGAATGTATTGCATGTAGTTAACATACAAATTAAAAAAGGCCTAATTAAAATAATTTTAAGTTATCATGTACCAAAGGAAATCGCTTTGATGGCTGTGTGACTGAAATTCATCCTAAGCATCCCCAACCTTGTCCAGGTATAGAAATTCAAATAATAACCTTTATGTTTAAAAGATATTTCTAACATCTTGACCATGTGACGTTATTTACCTGGAGGAGGACATAATAATAAAAATCCCATAATTTTACCAGATGATTCCAGAACCTGTACCTTTTCCTCCAAATGCCAGGCTGATGCAAAATCTATTTTTAGCAAGGTTAATCTCCAAATTGAGGGGGGCGTATAATCATGGGACAAGCTAGGTTAAATAAACACACAGTAAAGAAACAAGAATATTCTGGGAAATATCTCATCAGCTAAGAAAATGCTAAACTATTGCTCTATAGGAATTTGAAACTACATATCGGAGTTCTAAATAATTAGCAACAAGGTAAATTAAATGTAGAAGATTAGCTTATGTATGATTTTGGTTGGCACAAAACATTTCACAGAATTTTACAAATCCCATGGTAGGCTAACTGAAAATGATCCTTTTACAAATCATAAAAAAATTTAAAGCTCAAATGGTAACTTACACAATGATAGATGTAAACAGTACACAAGTTCAAAGTGTAATTTGACCACAAATTATTGAGTTACCTGTAAACATTTGCATAAACTTTAAAATTGGAGTTTAATTCCATTGCAATTGATTATGATGAGTGAGACTGTCTGCCATCTGAATTAGTGATACCATCATAGTCTCACCGTATTTACTTGCTTTATGTGTCAAGTCACTGACATAATATAATGAGTACTTTTACAGTGCTTAATTTCTATCACATGAAAGAGTCTATGGTACTAGCGCTATAAAGGGAGAAGGAAAAAAGTCAGAATCCAGAAACAGAGCAGACCAATACCAGAAACACAGGGAAGAAGGAAGGGAGTGATATGGAGGGTAGGCTTTACTGAAGGTTTGTCTTCATCAGAGGCAGATCTAGGGGCACGCCCCCCCTTTCAGAGTTTCAACCTTTAGTCATGGGGCTTTTTGCTACTGTCCACGCCCCCCTCCAATCCCCCACCCCAAGATGTGTCTTTACTAGGGTAATATACTAGTACCTGTTTAAAGTGACAGTCATTATACCTGTGTCACTGTCCAGTATCAAAGGGGATTAGGTTCTTTTGTGTGTGTACTATGTTAGGTCTCATCCTCAAACAGAGGATTACATCTTTTGTGGATGACTTTATTTATAAACTTTTGTTTACCAGTATATGTTTAAGCATGAGATACACACTTTACAAAACTGGAATCACTCACCCCAATTAATAATTTATTACTGCACTTCTATATTTCAGTTCTAATTTACTTCAGTAGCTATGATAAGATTAAATTGCAAAAAAGGTTAAATTCCAAAAATGTTTCATCAAATTTAATCAATTGGTTTGCATGTTTTTAAAGAAAAACAATGAAAGAATAAGTTATTTTAAAATAAAAAGTTGAAGAAACATTGTGACAAATAAATTTAGATTCAAGTATGTTTCCCTCCATCTTTTCTGCAGTTATACCATTGTTTATTATGGGAATTTTGACTGGCGTTTGGTCCCCCAGTATTTTGTCCATCGACATTTTGTCCGTGCACCGCGTGATATGTCCCACTACAGAAAGTCCAAGTATGAAATATCCATACCCGCGACAACCCACGCCCCCCCCTTTTGGGAAATCCTGTATCTGCCTCTGTTCATTTGTGACTGAAAGATGTTCGGATATCACGAGGGAGCTCATTCCACAAAGTTGGAGCATTAAATGCAAAGCTGTGGCTTATATATTTTTATTTGAGCACTCAAGGAAAGAACAGTGAAACAGGTTCACTGCACCCTGTCCTGTGTCATATGTATATAATGCTTGAGTAAGGTAGGGGGTAAAATAATTGGAAAACATTATTGTATATAAACAATGCTTGAATAGGGAGGGGGTAAATATTTCAAAAACATTGTCGAGGTACACCCCCACCAGAGTCAGAGTTTTGAAGATGGAGCATTATTCAAAGGAAATCCAGTGTAGAATAGGGTGATTCTATAAAATTTGCTATTGTTTATCATGATTCTATATTGGCTATTTTAGACACACACTGTAGCTTTAGGACATTGCTTTTGGACAGTATTCTGAATTATAGCAGTTAAGGCGACTACCCACAAGAGTGTTACAAGCTAGTATTGGAGCTTCACACATGAGGTACTTCCAGGGAAGGAGATATTGTTACAAAAATGCCCATAGTTCTTTCTGTTAACATGTTTGATCTGTTTTAAAACCCTATTACACCTGATTAAAAATTTATTTCTTTAAATTTTCTTTGATTAAAATAATGATTTGTAAAGCTTTATCCTTTTAAGTTTTGTAAACTGCGATTGATAAGAACTTCAGGGACATATTGTTTTGGACCTTCAAAATCTTACCAAATCAATATACAATCCTAGTAATATCAGAGTTCTATATTACAGCACACTCCTTTCCATCATCTTTGCTGTTGGCTTAATATCAATTCAAATGTCAAAATGAGTGGGGACAGATACACAACTTGCTAACGCTCGACGATAGAAGAGGGTTATTGTGATCAGTTTGTTTCTGCCTGTCTGTCTGTCTGTGCACCGTTCCGCCCTTATAACTCAAAAACTATAACGCCAATCGAGCTCAAATTTGGTGGGTAGATATTTCATGGGGTACAGACGGATTCTTCCAAATTTGGTGTAATTTGTGTGAAAATTAAAGTCAGGAGAGAGTTTTTCTTATTTTTAATTGGAATACACAGTGAAACTGCTTCTCTTCATCACACACGTAAAAAAATCAATATTTTGCTTTCTGATGATGTCATTACTCATTGATGTCACAATGCAATTGTCATTGTGAGGTCACAAACCTAGCTTGTGATACTTGCTGTCTTTAATTAAAAATATTTCTTCCCATTTTATGTTTTGAAATTCACATAAAGATAATAAAGAGAGGGGTGGTATAGTAATCATATTTTTAAAACTATTATTTCTGTTTTATTTTCTCTTTTTTTTTTCAATTCCTTGACAGTCGATCACAAAAAATTACCATGCATGATTTTCACCAAGAAGTGACCTTTAAGCAATATTTTCACCTCCACCAGCAGTTTTTGTTTGCTAATTGTTTGCCTATTTGTCTGGGTTTTTTTTTGTGTGTGTGTGTGTTTAGATTACTCCAAAACCAATAAACAGATCTTTATTAAAAATTTGTGGGACCTGACCGAAGGAAGAAGTTACTAAAAGATCTGGATCTTATTATGGATACAAAAAATCATGAATTTTCAGAGGTCCCCTTTTCAATGTATTTTTAATGACTTTAGCTTTCTACTTGATATTTCTATGAAGATTGATTTACATGTTTGGTTTTATTTTATTGTCTTCCTTACAATACTTTATATCACTTAAGAGACTGGTTATATGGAGTCGAGCGTTTTGCTCTCTCTGAGTGCATCTTGTTTTGCTTTTGGTTTAATATGAGTTCAGATATCAAGGCTCTAATATTCCATCAAATTTTGGTGTAGTTGTATGATTTGTTGTTTGTTATTGAAGTGAGCAATAAACTTTAGAAACCAATATTTGACTTTTGTATATAAACTACAACAAAGCAACTTTAAACACAATCTATGAAACTTCCACAACACTGATTTGGTATCATTGGTTTGTGTGATGGAAACACCCACTGACACTTGTCTATTAAATGATATATGCATTCACATTGTCCATGTTTTAACAAGGTACTGCTATTTTTGTCTGATTAGTACTACATGGATATAAATGTAATTACCTTACATAATGATGTTGCAATTTAAAGTGGTGTAAGTATGTATAGGTTTGCAAACTTTTCAGATTCTGGTTTACATTATTTAACCACACACCTGCCAAAACATGTCTGTTGTAATGTGTAATGCCCAGGTCACACTGTGGCGAGGCCACTACAAATTAACTGGCGAATATGAAGATTTGCTGCGAATTAGAAATCGTGGTAGTTCGCCACAGAAAGGGCGGGAAAGTGTGGTCACGTGGTTGGAATTGGAAAAATCCACGAATTACTTCGATCCGGCTACCATGGGCTACCATCATCTTCATCCTGTGGAAGATCTTGGTACGATGTTCTCATCACCCAGTCAAGAACATCTTGTTTCTGTGAAGAACGTCGACGAAGATCAAACGAACTTCGTAGAAGTATGTACGAATTAATGCGAAGTGTAGCGATTTCCGTGAGATGTTCTTGCACCGAGCCACGACCATGGTGGAGGGTTGAGCGAGCTGTGACGAGCCCCCGACGAGGAGGAAGAACGTGCTGAGAAGAAGTGACGACCAATTCGTGTATAATGCCAGTTCCTATATAAACAGCCTGGATCATCTGGATTCACTTCATTTATCATCAGACGTCGGACAGTGTACATCAAAGGCTATGGATCTACAGAGACTCAGATTATTGCAGCAACTGTATGAGGCTCATCGTTTAAATGTACAGAATCAGATTGTGATTGCACAGATACTGGTTGATAGACAGAGAAGGCGTCGACCAAGGCCCAGGAGGTATTGGGTGAAGCCCTGGCTCTCCAGGAGGTTGGACTATGGACACTCTGATCGTTTGATGAGGGAGCTGGAGGCTGAGGATGTGGTGTCTTTCAGAAATTTTGTCCGGATGGACCCGGCCATGTTCAGAGAGGTCTTGCAGAGGGTGGGGCCCAGAATTGAGAAATATGACACATGGTTCAGGAAGTCTATCAACCCTGGATGCAGACTTGCAATCACACTTCGTTTCTTGGCCACTGGAGAGAAGTACAGGAGTCTGATGTTTGGCTTCAGGGTAGCACACAACACCATCTCAGTCATAGTAAGACAGACTTGTGAGGCCATCGTGGCAGAATATGGTGAGGAAGTCATGCAGTGTCCCCGTACCAGTGATGCATGGAAGCAGGTTGCTGCAGAATTTTCTTCCAGATGGAATTTCCATCACACCCTGGGGGCTATAGATGGCAAGCATGTGGCAATCAGGTGTCCTAAGAATGGTGGCTCACTCTATTTCAACTACAAGGGCTTCCATTCCATAATACTTCTGGCTCTGGTGGATGCCAAGTACAAGTTCTTTGGGTGGATGTTGGCACCAATGGATCCAGTTCTGATGCACAGATCTTCAATGACTGCGATTTGCGCTCAGGCATTATTGATGGCACCTTGGATGTACCTGATGCAGAGCCATTGCCTGGTGATGACCGTGATATGCCATATTTTCTCATTGGGGATGATGCCTTCTCTCTGAGGACCTGGTTGATGAAGCCGTTTAGTGCCAGAGGACTTCCTGATGAGGAGAGGATCTATAACTACAGACTGTCTCGTGCCAGAAGGGTGGTGGAAAATGCGTTTGGCATCATGGCCAACAGATTTGGTTGTCTCCTCACCACCATGTGTCAGAATCCAGAGACTGTTACCTCTATTGTACTGGCCTGTTGCACGTTGCACAACATCATGAGACTGAGGTATCCAGGTATCCACCAGGGACTGGGTGATGAGGAGGATGACAACCACAGAGTTATCCCAGGACAATGGAGGCAAGGTGCTTGTTTGCAGGACATTGAGGATGTGACTGGTGGCACCAGGCACACACAGGTTGCCAAGAGACAGAGACTGTATTTGAAGCATTATTATAATGCTCCAGTAGGGGCCACGGCGTGGCAAAGAGACATGATTTGAGACTTTCACATATGCCAAGGACATTTCTTAGTAGTGACTATTGTGCTAATTATTGTTATGATTCAGTGCTGCATCATTATCTGTGTTATATTTTGTATTGGGCGTTATATACTTGTTGAAATAAAGTTGCAATGTTCTTGTATTGCAATAAAGTTATTGTCCTATTGCACTTCATATATGTATTATGTGTATAGTAGGGTCAAAGAGGTCAAGTCTGAAACCAAATCAGGTCAAACATGTAACAGGTCACACAAACCAGTTCACAACTTTGCCACCACAGGGGCCAGAAGGTCACAAAGGTCAAAAATCAATCAAGGCCATAACTGAAGGAAAGTTAAGAAATCTAACCAGCTGCAAGGTGGAAACTCTGCAACCAAACACCGATTGCTTTGGAATCAGAGCATAATGAAATCCAGAAATGGAAGATAAACAAATTTTAACATTGGCCACCTGTTAAAATTTGTTTATCTTCCGTTTCTGCATTTCATTCGAAACAGTGAAACTTCCACAGTGAACCACTCACATTGGGTCATAACAGGTCCTGGTAACCACTGGGCCACTTTTTTTGGATCCTTCATGTTAAGATGTGACACCTTCCAAGTATTATGCCAATGTTTTTGAAACATGAGAAAAACAAGCAATCACATAAATAATTTATTATTCCAACAAGTCAAAAAGGACAAATCACAATAACATAGTAAGTGTACTTTTTAATAAAGAAATGCAGACACATTATAGCTCACAGCTAAGGTTAACATACAACTGACAAGAACAGCTGTCAAAGTAAAACTGGTTACATATACTATTAGTAACAGCTAAGGTTAACAAACTACCCACAAGAACAGCTGTCAAAGTGAAACTGGTTACAATACTATTAGTAACAGCTAAGGTTACCAAACTACCCACAAGAACAGCTGTCAAAGTGAAACTAGTTACATATACTATTAGTAACAGCTAAGGTTAACAAACTACCCACAAGAACAGCTGTCAAAGTGAAACCTGGTTACATATACTATTAGTAACAGCTAAGGTTAACAAACTACCCACAAGAACAGCTGTCAAAGTGAAACCTGGTTTATAATAGTAATAATCATAGTAATACTTGAGCCAGACATAGGAAAAATACACAAATAAATTACTTTACACCTGTTTGATAATTACTTCTTACATCTCACCTAAACTACTTCTTAAGTGTCTATAGACAAAGGACAAAGTTATTTCTAAACCTAAGAACCTTGAGAATCATCCTGATTAAGTAATGCCATAGGTGTCATGGGTGTTGAAGGCACACTAGGAATACCTGCAAATGACGCATTTAAATCTGACAAATTCAGGTCTGACAGTCCTATTGTCCTTCCCTCGGTGTCTGTGATAACAAACTTGGTGGATGAAGTGCTGGATGATGAACCCACTGACTGTCCAGAGGTACTGGCCCCCGATGGGGTCTGGAAAATAACAGTTGTCTGGCTCTGGGTGTCTGACCCTTGAGGCAAAGGGGTAGAGGAGGCTAGAGCTGGGGGCCCAGGTGCGGGTGGCGGAGGCATTTGTGTGATGGTGTACTGTTGCTGTGGCTGCGGATGATGGAAAATAAGTTGCTGCTGCAGCTGCTGTTGCTGCACCTTCATCTGCTGCTGCATACTGTCCAGCTGCTTCTGCCTGTCGTCCAGCTGCTTCTGCCTATCATCCAGCTACTTCTGCCTATCAAGCTCCTGCCTCTGGATGTCCCTCTCCGAAAGCAGCTTGGACTCCTTGATGGTCTGGTTGAGGAGGTCCATACTGCGCATCTGATATGTGGGCCAGAGATCCTCGTGGATCTTCAACATGGCACTTGACATCCAGGCAGCCCAAGCAGTCCTGTCATTGGTCTGTGCCTCCATAGATGTTAAGAGTCTGTCCAGCCTGTCAGAGATCTGGGCACTGTTGTCGCTCTGCTTGCACATCTTGTCCAGGAGCTCTGACTCAGTGCTGGCACTTCTCCTTGTGGCTCTCCTGCCACTAGTCCCAGAGAGGGTGATACCTGGAGGAGGAGTGCTGCACACTCTTGGTTCACCCAGTGATCCTGACTCCACGGGCTCATCTGCAGGATCCAAGTCAGTGGATAGGTGTGAAGGCATGGTGGCAGTTGCAGAAGCAGCAGAGGCCGATGAGGTGATGACAGAGGCAGTGGTGGTAGCAGATGAGCAGGTAGCAGAGGCTGAGGTGGCTGCGGCAGAGGCAGAGGCAGTTGTGGTGGAAGCTGGTTTCAACTGAAAGTACAGTAGAACAAAGACACATGGTAAGCATATAGTATACATGTTCAACAAACAGTTTAGGTAGGTACTGTGAAGAAACAAGTATGAACTCCTGTGTCACTACAGAAAACTTTACAGATTTTTGCCAAACATTAGTGCTACAGCTACAAACTTGTATCCATAGGTAGTCACTGTTTACAAGTCAAGAATACACAACGCAGCAAAAACATCAGGATATCCAGGTGAGTCAGACTGTGAGAATGTACTTACATTGCAGGACTGCCTGGAGGGGACTCTGGAGATGTGGTCATCCAGGAAGCTGAAAGACCTCAGGATCCAGGTGTCCCTGTCTGTGTGTTCCTTTGCCCCGTCACCAGACTTCTTGCAGGTAAGCTTGCCATACCTTGTCCTCATCCCTTTGAACCAGATCTTCAGGTCGATGGCTGAAAAAGGAAGAGGAGACACGGACACATTAGGTAGGTTATCAAAGTAACAATGGGTTACATTAAGTTTTAAACTGCTTCACATCTGTGGTGTCATCTGCAAATGGGTGAAGCCTAATACATCACACGATGACAGAGTACAATTCAAAATAACATAAATTAACAGAATAAGTAAACATTCAACATAAGTCCATTTACACATTACTGTACACGTAGTACCTCCATCACAATTTAAATTATTACCTGAAACTATGAAAAGGTTAAATCATAATGGTTAGTCTAACTCACCTTCCAGGCCCATGGCCCTGGCCTGGGTGGCCCAAGCAGCCTCCTTCCTGTCTGTGTCCCTGTACTCCTTCTTGGCCTTGTTGTACATTTCCGGATGGTTCTTGAGCCACTCAGCCATCTCATCCTCTTGCCCATCTGTCATCCTCACCATCCTCTTCTTCTTGAACCTCCCCTGGGACTGGCTGTCTTGGGTTGCCTCTTCCAAGTCATCTGTGTCTTCCGGCTGGGTGGCCAGAGTGGCTGTATCCCCTGGGTCTGATGATGAAGCTTGAGTGGCAGGCAGTTCATCCGGCTGTTCTGGCTGTTCAGGCTCCTCAGATGCTTCAACAGGAGGCAGAGTGACCCTCTTCCTCTTTCCAAGTCCAGGTCTCTTCACCATATTTCTTGTATGAAATATATCCAAAAATTTATCCAAAGTTCGTCGATGTGTACGCATTGAAGAAAAATTCGCAAGTGATGACAATTGTTCGCGGTGCCCTGCTATTATAGTCTCCAGCCAGTTTGCCGCAACCTACGAAGGTCGTAGCTGCTTGGTAGCCAGTTCTTCGCATGCGCAGTCAGTTCGCCAATCACCGACGAACTACTGCGACATTCGCTTCTCATTGGCTGAGAAGAGCGACAAATATCTCCGGGGCCTCGTAGCATATTCTTCAGGGGCGACGATGCATGGCTTCCCTGCTGCGAATATCGTTGTTTGTTCTTCGTCTTTCAGCCGACAATCTTCAAAGGAAAGTTGGCAAACAATGAAGAACACTGAAGAAGCCTGCTACGAAGTGGCGAATTGGGGTACGAGGGTGCTACGAAGTCGACGAATCCACCACCATCTGTGAAGAATTGCAAAGAAATGGATGAAGTGTGGCGATAGTTTTGAACAGTTTGAAACTGTCGTAGCCAGATGACGATCCATGGAGAATGTTGGAGAACAGTGAAGATGGACCAAGAATATGCTACCAACAAGGACGAATTGCATGATCGCGCATATTCGCCACTAAACATCGCCACAGTGTGACCTGGGCATAAGGTACAAGAGATCACACAGAGATCATAAAAGCAACATATAATTTAAATTTTTCATAGGTTGTACAAATATAAATATATCCATGTAGTAAGAAATCTAAAATTCGCCACATATCTGAAATTCGCCACATATAGAAATACTAATAAAATAAATGAATTGTGGTGAGATTTGTTGACTGTATAGTAAATTAAGGCTTTTTGAACTGAAAAATACCAATTTTTAAACAAAAAAAAACATTATTTTCTTCATAAAATTAACTAAGGTTTTAGAGGTGGCGAATTTTAGATTCCAGGCGAATTTTAGATTTCTTACTCTATAACATAATGCAGACATTAAAGGTTTTTGTTGACTTTTTCGTGTGGTTGATTACAAAAGTGACAAATAGTCTCACTGCCTAAAGTACAAAATCTTGTAGATATGGTTGAATACAACCAGGTTTTATGATAAGATATGTAATATATTGGAACACTAGTTTATTATCCTCTGTGTAAATATTTCACAATGTTACAATGTAAATCTAATGTTCATTCATTCTGATTTTTTGGTATTATACATTACTTAATTGTGTTTCAGCTTATCATTCTTTTCTGGTTGTAAATTATCATTTTTTCCAAAGTGATAGCCAGTGAAGTGATTCATGAAATGTGTTTAAAGCTTTTATCGTAACTCAAACAGCTGAAGTGAAAAAACACACTGGAGCTGAGCGATAAACATTTTTGATAACCCATGCAGTAAAAAGCAAAATAGAAAAAAGTTGTTGAAAACAAAAACAGAGCATCTGAAAATTTCCTGAGACAGAAATAATTTTCACAAAATCACATTGTTAAAGTTATTGTTAAATATTAAACAATGAGGAACAGATATAGCAAAACTATATCCCAGCAGGCAAAATAACATTGATCCAACGTTGAAGCAATGTCATACACTGATGTTGCGCCAACGTTGAATTCTGCACATTGGGTTGACGTCATATTCAGAATGTTGTTTCAACGTCTCATATCTGACGTTGTGTTAACGTCAATATTTTTACGTCAAACCAATGTGCAGATTTCAACGTTGTTTCAATGTTGGAAATTTCAACGTTGTGTTCTAGTCAAATATTGTGACCATCAGTCCAAAGAAGGCCAAGGTAAAGAACGTCATAAAACAACTTTGCATTTTTTATTTATCTGATTTTTACAGTATACACTTTCTATGTCTTCTATGTTGTAAAGACTACATGTGGTTTTTAAACTTTATAGAAACATTATGTTTGATAGACTTAAGAAGTAAAAGCAAGTTAATTAAAACATAGTCTACCTATTTATTCTGCCATTGCAAAAAATAACTGAAAAGCATTAGCTAAACGTGTATTCCCAGTAAACATTTGAAACATTTTAAAATGGGTTAAACATTTGCAAAACGTTTTAAAACCTATTTAAACTTATCTTACAGTTTTCTAAATATTTTCAAGTAAACATTTACAGTATAATGGTTTAAAACATTTTTTAACCATTCTATATACAAATGTTTTTTACTTAAAACATTTATTAAATGTTTATAACATAACCCAAGAAGCTAGATTTGACTAGAAACATTTCTTAAACATTTATAAAATAGCTAATGAAGTAAAGGTTATGCTGGAAATGTTTTTCAAAAATTCATTATGAAATGGTTTATAAACAATACACATAAAATGTTTTAAAAACATTGTTTATCAAATGTTTTAAAAACATTCTGTCAAAAACATTTTTTAAACCCATATTTTCAAAATGCTTATTAAACCTTCACATTCAAACATATCCACATAAAGATGACGGTGAGCAATAATAGGGGATTTTAGAGGACTTTTTCAAAATTCGTCCTAAAACTGAGAATTGAATTTGGGCACAATTTATTAGCCACTATCTTACAATTCTAGACATAAAAATAATATTTTCATTAGTGAGAAACCTTAAAAAGGTATTGAAGTTGACCTCTGACCACATTATTATTCAGACATTAATATGTTCATTTATAATGTTTTTTTAAACATTTATCATTAAACGTTTAATAAACAGTATGCATAAAATGTTTTATTATAAATGGTTTTCGTACCCATCATTTTTTAACCTTTTCCAAACATTTGCAAAACTTAAAAATGTTTACTGGGTTATCTTAAATTTGTAGCTACTAGCATTAAATGTCAATTTACTGGTAAGGTGTCTGTAATGTATATAATATCTGTAAAAAAGAAAGAGAATGTCAGAAGTAAACACCCTGAATGTAATTTTTTGCAATCAATGTAGCAAATCACAGGTTTTAGAAAAGCTTAAAAAAATCACACAAATTGTTGCTTTACTTTCAAAAAAGAAATATTTTAAGATAATGCAATTATAAAATGGTTCAAAATCATCCCTTTTGTAGATCCTACCAACACAGAATAATGATAATATAAAATGTGAAATTTTTGACTTGACGTTTCAGCAGGAAATTTCCTTGCTGCAAAGGCATTACAATGTATTCACAAATTACTTTTACTTTTCATTAATGTATTTACTTGTAAATGTGAACATAAAATCTAATTATTCAAGCAGGAGCACTGCTTTGTTATAGTTTTTTTAAATTTCAGATGTCCTTTTTTGGTCCCTGTACCCCCTTCCTGCCAGGGGCGTATTTTAAGTGGCTGCTCCTCATCTATGATTATTTCAGTGGCTTTGACATCACCATTCCTTTGAAGATCATCTGAAATGAAATAACAATAAGTTTAGAGTAAATTTAATTTTGTTGAAGTGTGGTGTATTTTCTTCTTACAATATGTAAGAATATATAGATTATTCTGCAATATTTAATGTCTTATGCCAGTCAGTTAGTAACCTAAAACTGCATGCATTAAAATTAGGGGTGTGACGAGTACAAATAATTCGGGTCGATTACTCGCGGACAAAAACTCGACTCGACATCGAGCACTCGTGAAGGTTAGTATCCACCATTACAGGAAACAACATCCAATATGGCGGCTCCCGTAAACGACAAAAATATAAAGATAAAAGCTTTGAATCGCTTGAATTAGCTGATGTCATCATATAATATACTTAATATTATGTTAGAAATTGTGGATTATGCGATTTAATGCTAGCAAGGTATGTTATTTATTTTTTATTTCCTAATAAACGTAACCGCTATAATAGGTTGTTGTATACCCACGAGTAGTCGACCCTTAAAATTGGCCTCGCTTGGCGAGTGTCAACTGCTCGGTCGCACCCCTAATTAAAATTGCAAGATCTTGTAAAAAGTAGGCACTAAAGTTGGAGCACATCACTAATACAAGTCAGCTTACTGAACAGATTTACAAGGACCTGAGTCATGGGGCCATATTCATAAAAACTGATAGCTTAGGCCAGTTATAGGGCCCTATTTATTGCATATGTTATTACTTTTATTACCATCCAGGAAACCTCAGGTTATGGTAAGTGGTCACAATATTTAATAATTCATACTGTTACAAAAATACTCAACAGATCTTACCTAAAATAAACTTTACTTTAACTATTGGAAACTATCTCCAGTTGCTTTCTGGCTGTCTTCTACTCTGCAGGGTCTTCTGAGGAATTTTGTAAAATGGTGGCCGACACATTCTCTTTTCTGCTGTGTTTACCCACATCGATGGTACAGTTCTGTCATCCTCAGTGCCACCCTCAGTCCATGCTGCACAGGGCCAGTTAAAATTTTGGCTCATATCTGAAGTTCAGTTTTAATTGTTAAATTATTAACCTGAACTTAATGGTACACAGACTTTAGAATTCATGCAAGTTATTATTGATGATGCATACATTGTTAAAGTAATGATCAGATGGTTTCTAAGAACTGGGATCAGCAGTGAAAAACCATCCCATTTGACTAATGCATGATCAGATATAAAATCACAAATTTTGACATCAACAATAGTATCCTGATCACTGGGGATAGAATGAGTGACTTATGTGACCATGCAAAAATAAATGTTTAGCTACCGTCAGTACTGCAATGTTGTTCCAACGTCAAAACAACAACATTGTAACAACGTTAAAATATCAACGTTGGATCAACGTTAGTACTGCGTTGTATTAGTGTACATTAATAAGCTGTCCAAAATGTCTACTTCATAAATTTTATACACCAGACAAAAATCACCAGAAACTAATCAAAGCTAAAAATAAATATTGCTGCACTGACTGACTGGATGGTACTATACTTGTAATAAGTACATATTAAAAATGCTTGCAGATTTTAACTTATAAAGATTGGGCAGTACAGCAATGTTGTTCCAACGTTAAAACAACAACGTTGTAGCAATGTTATAATATGAACGTTGGATCAACGTAATTTTTGCGTTGCATGAACGTAAATATTTCAAAATGACCTTTTCTTTGAACAAAATAGACAAAATTAAAACATTGAATGCGAAATAGTCATTTATAGTCATCATAGATCATAAAAACACTCATATAAAATTATGCACAAGGTGAACATTGAAATTTCATTCTGTTCCACTGCACCAGATTGGTACAAAATATAATAGCTGGGAAACATCAGTCCAAGTTTTAGAAGAATAATCAAACATGTGCACCAATAAATTACACTAAAATATGCTATATATGTCTGATACATAGAAAACTATACTAATATACACCGATTGAGAACATACAGAGTGATATTTTAAGATACATATTCAAACTAACCTTAACTGATTTCTATCCAAAATGGCCACAGGAAGTAAACATCACCATGTGACACATGCTATTCTGATCCCCAACAGTTGTCATAAGGTTGTTTCATAGTTGACGACGTCGGCAACGTATTTACAACCATAAAACAACGTCAGACGAACGTTGTGTGTCTGCTGGGATGTGTTTTTGAGGTAATGTAATTTTTCCTCCGAGGTATGTATCATGAGAGGGAATAACATCCTTGTTGAAGGTTCAGGTTCCTTCGTAATGAATGAAAAATATACATAAAAAATTTTCACCATTACATATACACTGGATTTTACACCAGCTATTTCCTAATATGTACGAGTGCTCTGTAAATAAAAAAAAATGTATGTGTACATGTTTGAAAAAGATATGGTAAAATTTGAGCCTTAAAGCAAGTCTATAGACAAAAATATATCATAAAAAGATAAAAGCAATAATTAAGGAGATATAAGCCAATATTTTCTATTACCTTATGATATATTTGACAGCTCTAAAAGCAGTAATAATAGGGACATAAGGCAAAAACATAAATCTGTGCTTTTTCTGATCTCAGTTTGACCAATGGAGAGGTGTTCGGGGGCAGGGGTAAATATGACCAGGTTTTAAACTCCCTGGATTCTTTTTACCTCGTAAGACATCTAAAGCCCATTGTACACAAGCGTGGTGTGGTGCAATGCGGTGCGGCTAAATAAAATAGAAATATGGGAAGTAGTTCACTGCTTATACATATGTGTGGGGTGGCAGCTGGCGGTGCTGTGCAAGGTTTTTTATTTGAAAAATTTTCTAATTTTTTTTCAAAAAATGCTTGGCTTTTTTACTGTTTCTCCAAGAGGGATGTCAAGTTAGGTGTGTGACAATATATGTAGACACAACACTGCCAGAAGTTAATTAATTGAAAGGGGTGTAATCACTAGTATTTTAAAAGGGACACTGGTCAAGATATTTATTGTGGAGAGATTAAATGCATGTAAGGTTAGGAGGGTGCAAATGTGTTGTGGGGTGTTAGCTGTTTAATTATACATATGATTATTTTAACTATTGTATCCAATTTTACTGTAGTTTAAAATATTTTGCAATTATACTGAAAACTGCTAGGAAAAAGCCCAAATGTGCAAGAAAATTTGTGTGCTCAGTATGCAGTAAATATCGTACCACGCCTCTCCGCGTATGTGTGCCAGAGCCTTAACAGCTCTAAAAGCAGTAAAAAATGAAATATCACCCGAAAACACAAAATCTGTGATTTTATGAACCTAGTTTGACCTATAATAGAGGTCCTAGGTAAATCTGGCAAGATTTCTAGAATCCCTGCATATGGTTTCCTATAAACTCCCAAAATATTCAAAACCTTTTAAATGCAATAATAAAGAAGTAAAAGCAAAAACAACAAAATCTGTGATTTTAGTACCTCAGTTGGACCCACAAGGGGGAGCAGGGGGTAAATCTGATATTCAACCTAAGTTATGTAAAAATTCCCCCCATATTTATAAACCTTTAAAGAGAAAATTTTTTTCTTGCATATGTACAAGATATTTTCAAGTTCCATATCATCAAAATCTTTCGTGAACCTCAAAAGTTTCTTAAGGTTCAAAAGTCAAAATATCAGATCCAAAGGTTAAAATACTTCCCCAAATGCCAAACTTTCCTAAAGTCAAAGTGTTATCATTTTTTTGACAATTTTTTTTTTATGGTGGACCAAAGTTTCATTGGCTTTGCCCCATTTTTCAGGCCAATGCGTATTTTTGTCTTTTTGTTCTTAATCAAAAATTTATTTTTTTCTTAGTTCAAAATATTTAAGTCCAGTTTTGAAAAATTTGAAGTTTTTTAACTTACTTTTTTTTCTGAAACATTCATTCATTCACTCATTTTTGCGCTTGGGGGCAAAGTGTTTTGTGTGGGGCGTTGTAGTCTTCTTGTTTTGGGATTTTTTTAACCTGTAGCCATTATTGGTTTTTGGAAGATATTAGTGGTCCCGAAAAGAACCTTTAAATGTCCTGAAAAGGACCAATTGTAGGCAAGTGCAGTGGTTCTACAGCTGCTGCTGTTTGGCGTTGGCCAACTGTGGAGGAGGCTGACGCTGGGCTGGTTGCTGCTGTGTTTGCTGATGTTCTTGCTGTGAGGCGAGAGGCTGCTTGTTGTGGGTTGGGTGGTGAAAACGGCTGTGGTGTGTTGATATGTTGGTAGCTCATCACTGAATGTAGATTGCCGAAGAAGCTAGAGAGTCTAGATATGTTGTGTTGACTTTGTTTGCCTATGGAAAAGGCAACTGACAACGTATTGAAGTGCCTGTCAGAGTCAGTGTGAAAATAAGTGGTTTTGAAGGCCCAGTCTGTTGGTCGTCAACCACTAGGAAGGAAGTCGACTGCCCTCTGGGTTGCTGCTGTCCTTTGCCTGCCACTTGGCTCTGCTGGATGGGCTGGCTTTCTGACATCTGAGTATCTGGAATGGTTAAGATGTATTCCCTTGCAGCTGGTGCTGGTTTTTTTTGCTGTTGAAATGTATGTGGCACAAATGTTGAAATTGCACTTCAGCTCCTAGAAAGTATCTGTTGCTGTGGTTGCTAGGACTGACCAATCCTGTTCACTGCCCAAACTGTTCGAAAGCCAAACAAAGGGAACAGTTGTGGTTTGATAAAATTATAAAACAACCATTACTAATTGATAAGAGAAAGATATATGTCAACAGACACAAAATATGGCATTGTCACAAATATTAAAATAGTTCTACATGCGTAAATATTTGACTTTAATGATATTTCGATTGGGCTAAATTGTCGGAATTGTATTTGTATATAGTATTTTACTGGGTTAAATTGGCTGAATTGTATTTGAATTGCATGTATTATTCCAGTCATATATTTTATGTCAAATATAGTTTCTGTGACTATTGTCCAGTTGTTTTAATTTATTTACACAGCTTGATAAGTTGGTTCTTCCAAGATATTAAAATTGATTACAAAACTGTGATGATTCAGAATAATCTTCATGACAGTTTGTGTCATTATCTAAGTAACTTAAAATTGGTCATTGCAGCTGGACTGGAGATTTTTATGGTTGCTGGTGCTTACACCAGTTCATTTTGTGAAGAACTTGTAATTCTGTCCCTTTCCTGAGCCAGTTCCACATTTCTAGTTTGTGGTGGTTTAATAATCCATGCTAATGTGTCAAATAAAAATGCTAAATTTACCGATGTCTTAGAGTTGTGCAAAATATTTCAACATGGAAATATCTACCTTCATACACATACTCTTGACACCAAAGTTGTCTTATGTTGTGTATCAAATTTATGGGAGCCCAAGAGTAACATACCATAAAATATAAATATATAGTCCTTGATAGTGATCTGGAAACTTTTTTTGAAGGGTTAAAGAAATAGTAAGTTGTGATAGTGAAATAAGATTTTCGATTTTGAAGCGTTTTCAGAGCTTATGATTTGTAGGTATGTTTTGTACACAAAAACCTATACAAGCTGCAACTTTTATTGTCCATTGCAAGTCATATTTGACCCATATAGGGGGATATGCGGAGTTTTATATATTTGTATACAGCAGCGCCTCCATACCATGGATAATTAGTGTCAATAGCTTCCGGGTTTTCACTAATATCTAGGAAACTATGTAATCTATAAGTATGTGTCATATATCATAAGAAAGGTCTTTAAACAGCTCTTCTACTCGTTTGTGTTACATAATAATCCAAACAGAAATGGCTGAGGAATCACAAGTTAAATATCGAGGTTTTTGTATCCACTTGTACCCCTGTATATATGTCAGCCATTTTCACCTCTCTTTAAATGTGGATTTATTTAACTTACAAGTCAAACAAAATGGTGGATAATAAGAGAAAAACATTTTGTGTGTAAGTTCGTTGGTTTAGAGTATAACTCAAAACTGCTACAAAATTTTCAGGGAGAATCAAAACTGTTACAAGGAAGAACTGATTCAAATTTGTGCATGATCGGATCAATATCCTGGATTCTGGAGCAAGTGTCAGTTTGGTTACCATAGAAATCAATGAGATCATTAATTTTATGCCATTAGCAAAATTCCCCCTCCCCGAGTGCTCTTGTTTTGTGAAATCATTCAGTGAAAGGAATTTGGCGTATGTTTGCTTTAACAAATAGTGTTTCACAGTGGTTTTAGTAAACAACATGCCAGCCTTAGTGTTTTAATGACATTATTTGAAGAAAAAACCAGGCATATCAGTGTTTAGTCCCCCCACATACTTTCCTTTTTGTATAAACTGTGATTCCTCCATACTTCAGGGGGAATTTCAAACTTTTGGATGGTTTCTGAACAAGAGAATTTTTAAAGATGGAATGAAGTGTACTTGCAAAAACTTCAAAAAGGGATGTAGACTCCTGAAATAACTCGCGTATTGGGACACACGGCATGATTGGGAGTCTCCTCTGAAATAACTGATGTAAGTCTGACTGGTAGAAAAATGCTGTGTGGAAAATTGCAAACAGTTTCTGGTAAAACTTATCAGTCATAATGCTGTAGTAAGTAGGGATCAAATCTTACTCAAATGGGTAGATAAAAAAATTATTGCCATGGAAAGGCCTATGTAAAAAGATAGAGTTTTTCCAGACAGCCTCCAGTCGCGACTACCACATCATCTGCAGATACAGTCTTAGATCAGTTCCAGCAGATGAGGTTGATGATTTCTACATTTCTGGGTGCATGTCAGGACTCCACTCCAAGTTCACAACAGTCGTTCTGCAACTATCTCCACTTTGAGATTGAACACCTAGAGGAGAGAGACTTTTTGACCTTCAGGAATGAGACAGTGAAGCTTTTCAGTGAAATACAGTACAAGGCCGAAGAACACAACAGACAGGTCACCACAAGTCAACAGGTCACCACATTTCAACTTCCAGAAGCAACACAGGCCACAGCAGGATGTGAATACATACTCACCATTCCAGAAACTCAGACAGTCTCCATTCCAGTTGTGCAGCCTACACAGACAGCCACTGGAGAACCTGTTACAGTGATTGCCAAAGTACAGCAACCACCAAGGCCTTCATCATCATCGTCAACACAGCCTGCTACTTCTACATAGTTGTGGATGACCAACAGCCTGGGACTTCCAGACAGATGATCTTCAACCCCCTTCAGTTGCACCTTCACAACAGGAGCAGAGTCAACGCAACACTTCAGGATTATCCAGTCTCTTTGGAGCTATTCTAAGTGTGCTACAGTATCAGCAGATTGACACACCACAGTCATTTTCACCCTCTCAACTTCAAACAGCACCATCACCAGTGCCATCTTCCACTCATCAAGAACAGTCAAGACCTCAAACCTCAAAAGTCACACCAAACCCGGTCCTTCTAAGGGCCACCCAAATCTTCCAAAAACAATTATTCAGCTGTTGTTTGATTGTCCAAAAACAAAAAAACACACCATCCAACACTTACACTTCCCCCACAGTACACAACAAAAAATTTTGTGTGAATGAATGAGTGAATGTTGAACAAACATTAGTAGAGTTCCACCACAAAACAAAACCAAAAAAAATTAAAAAAAGAATAATAAAAAAAAATCTGAACAAAACTTTGAAAACAGTAAAAAAAAATTAAAGCAAATTTTAAAACAATTAAAAGAAAAAGTAAAATAAATTTTGGCCCCTAAGAATTCAAAAGCAGACCACTCCTAAACCCCCCCAAAATGAGAAAAGTCCACCCCCCAAAATCAAAAAGATCCAGACACCAATCCAAGTCCCTTCCACCCCAAACCAAAATTGAAATGAAACCCCACCTACATACAAGGCTGTTGTTAAAGGTGTGGAGAGACAAGTTTCTTAACTTGTCCAAGAGTGTTCTGTAGCAACCTCCCTCTTCCCTCTGCAGTATCCAGGGCATGACCCATGGATTCTGTGGCTTTCTCCTCCTTCTGGGTGGTTGGTGTGGTGGGGGTAATGGTGATGCTTGCTGGGCAGGTGCTGGGTTCTGCTGTCTTCTGTGTCTTAAAAATATCATGTACAATAAAAAATTAAACTCAGTAAAAACAAAAAACCCTCAAGTGATCTATCAGTTGCTCTTGATGTGTTCCTGTCATCTTTGAAGTGTTAAATGAATGGCACATCACAAGGGATGGGGGTTTATATAGTGTGATATGGATCCCAATTCTGGATCACGACTTTTGATACCGACCCACCAAAACAATCAGTCCTGTTGGGAAGGGTCGGGCACATGCTCCCGGCTTGTTTGTTTGTCTTTACGGCTTGTCTGTTTGTGATCCGACTTGTCTGTTAGGGGTTTAAGGCTTGTCGTGCAAACCTCTACGTCTGGCTGTGTAAAAAAACGTCCCCGACCCTACATCTTGTTGCGATAGGGCTTACGTCCTGTCTGTAACTTTACTGTCCTGTCCAGAATTTCATAACCAGCTCAGCCTTTTTCGCGCGCTTTTTCCCACGACTCTACGACTTTTGCAACCGACTCTAGAGTCGTAGGGTCGGTTGCAGGGTCGGCTCCAGTAGAACACCTGCATTACAAGGTCACTTTAAAATAAAAAATGGATATAAATGATGAATAGACATTTCAAAAATAAAGACAATTACAGGTTGTGTATTAGTCGTAACCCAGATCTACCAGTTAGAAAGTTATATGTACAAGTTTGAAACACCATTATACAGAATGCCACCCCAGATCTATAAATATCCAGATTTTTGTCTCAAATTTAATGAATTTTGTCATTGTAATGAATATTTATGTTTACATATTTTCTGTGATGTTTAATATTACGGGTCCAGAATTTTCTCCTCAGGGTTCTATACATTTCCTGTGGATAATTCAGTATTCCCTGTGTTTGTTTTTTAAAATTTTTTTTCTCTTGAATATTTTATCACACTTTATCATTCATTGTTTAGCATTTATATATTATGCCTACCAACTAGTCAACAGTGTTCCTCAAATGTATTCTTACTTGCAAAATCATAAACCTGATATAAAATTTTGACTCTTTTCAACTAGGCCTCTGCCTTTTGACCCTAATGGCTGACAACTGTACTTTTCTAGCTTGGCAAGTTGAGCTTCTTGACCCCCCTCCGACTTCAAATACAAAATATCCTGTCTAGGTAACTGGGGTTTGTTCCTTTGTGTAGATAACACCTTTAAATATGCTAAATAGTGAATACATTTTCTCCCCAGAAAAAAACCTCCTCTTTTAGCTGTTTCCCTTTAAGCACTTAATTTGATTAAACTTTAAAAGCCAGTTAATTGTATATGCACTCTCAAAAAGTCAACAGGCAAAACCGTCATTCTGTGCAATGTGTAAAGCAAGGTAAAAAACAAGACTAAAATTCCAAAATATTTGGCCAAAATAACTCCGGCAAAAGTGACTTGTTCAGAAATGAGTAAAACATAAATAATATACACCATGATAGACACAAGTTGAAAATTGGTAGATACAAGTTGACGAAATAACAACCAATGGCAGTTTAAAGCTCCCATAGAAAACTCTAGAAAGGTTAATAAATTACCCTGTACTGTTCTTATATGTGTAAAGTTTCCATAGCTCTCCCATTACACTCATTAAGCAGGCCTTTCTCGGAGACATGTGGCAGTTTTTCCCGATAAGGATCAATACAGTAAGCTTTACATAATGTGTAAGATTCTTATGAAATCAGACTTGTTATATGCAAAAGTTATCATATAACCAGACAACTGAGATCAATGTTGGCTGACATAATGTGGATATTGTTTCTCTTTTGCAGAAAACTTGGAAGTAAAGGATAATTTGCTGACTTAAATTTGTCTTTACCATGTCTTCATCACTAACTGATCAAGTCGAAAAAGGTAATTATAGTTGAAATAAGTAAAATAATAAAACATTTCTACAAAAATGTAGAAGTATTAATTGCATAAAATTAGTTTTAGTTTATGTATTAGTATTTTTCTGATCCACTGTAGACGGTGGAGGCCTTTAAATAAATCTTTCAAAATACATGTTGTGTATGCTCTTGTGAGTGTTCCATGTTTTCTTTCATGGACAAGAATTCCAAGACTGCTTGATGTATTTCCTTCAAATATGGTGTTCTTTGGCCTCTTCAATCTTAAATTCCCAACAGCTAATTCAATATTCTAACTTTAAGGATGTTGCTGGTTAAGTTAAAACAAGCACTTCAATCGGTTCATTCATAAGTGATATGTAGGTGTACCTGTATTCCCTATTTTAGGAAGACACCTACTGTACAACAATAATTTTGTTATTATAATGTTAAGTTCACTACATTCAGAAATTTGGTGTATGGGCATACCTAGGCCTTGGAGTGTCGGGAAAATAAAATAGTATCAATGTACATCAATCAATATATTACAACATTTTTCAATAAGTAAATGCGTAAATTGATTAAAATGAACACCTTGAAAACACATTTTACAAATTCTGACCATGTATATATTAAATTTCACTTCTCTTTTTTCCCTTTTTATATGTATACTATTCACTTTCATAATTTTATCATTCTTTTATAATTGAAACATTTGCCATCCCTTGTATATATCTGTGTTTGTTTATTTGTTTGTTTGTTTATTTGGGGTTTAACGTCGCTTTCAACACTGTACAGGTCATATCACGACGGGTAGTTGGAAGGGCAGAGGAAACCAGTACATAGAGTTCGCTAGGGTTGTGTACTGTAAACTGCCGACAACGGCAAGCAACTACCAGCTTTCCCACTTACGGCCATGACGGGGATCGATCCCCGGCCGCAGAGGTGGGAGGCGAGAGTGTTACCACTCTGCCACCGTGGCCCCCCTGTATATATCTGTGAACACAGAAGAAAAGTGAAAGCAACAGAGGTTGATTTTAGACTACACAAAAGAAAAGAAAAGGAGTTTTATAAGCATGATGGTATCAGTGTCTGTAACTGCTGGGGAGACTTTTTATATGTAAAGGTGCAGCAGGTTAGGTTTAAGTTAGAGTTATTTCAAAGAAGTGAGTGATATCAGCAGGTTCATTAATCAACTGACATTTAAGTGACACATATTTTGATAGCCATTAATTCATAAATAATGAAGTGTACAGGTCTAAATTATGAGGGTTGTCCTATGAGGGTTATGATGTCAAATATGGATATGCTGGCCTAGACCTATACAAACATTGTAAACTTGTGGAATAAATTGGCATTGCATTACTTTAAATTATTTGACATTGGTATGTTGTTTTATTTTCAGAAATATATGATTTACTTCATCCAAATAAAAAAATCCCTAAAAGTGTTCCAAACGAATGGCCAACAGCTAATTTTGGTGCTCTTTGTGTGGGTGACCATGTGTGCTATTACCAGTTTCCATATTACAGACATGGAATTATTACTGAAAAATATCCTAAAAGTCAAACTGTGAAATTATTGAGGTATCACATAAGCAGGGGTGAAATCTATGAGGAAGAACTCAAGTATAAAGACAAACAATTTTATGTTTTGGACAAAGCTTCCAGAAACAAAATCAACCTTCTTCAAGCAAGATACAGTGGTCCATGTTTCATGTCTGACACAGTTGTTCAAAGGGCACTTGCCCGATGCAATGAAAAACAATATGATCCCATCACCAACTTTGCCAGGGCTTTCCCTCGCTGGTGTAAAACAGGCAAAGGAGGATTGACTGCAATAGACCAAATTAAGCTGAATGAGGGCAGGGAGATTATCAAACTCATACAGGACCTAACTAAAGGGGATCACATTATGTTTGATCGGGGCTCCTACTTTCACCATGCCATTGTACTTGCTGTAAGTCCTCTGGAAAATAAGATTGAAGTGATTCATTTTACCACTGACCAACACAGGAAAGGTAAAGTAAAGAGGGAAGTGATAACCCGACACAAACAGCCAGGAACCCTCTTCAGGTTAACCTATAGGGCACTCACTGAAAGTGAACCAGATCATGTGGCATTGAGGGCCATACTGATAGAGCAAAAAGTTGTTGATTACAATTTGTTTGGTGGGAATTGTGAGCATCTGGCAACTTGGTGCAAGACAGGTATCTGGGACAGTGGACAGGTGAAGCATTTAGCAATATATTTTTGGAGGCAGTTCGTCAAATTTGGTATTAAACTGGGTTCACAAGTGCTTGTAAGAATCATCAGTGAGAGTGTTGCCACTCTCGTTGACGTATTTGCCAGTTTGTATGTACAAATTCTGGGTAAAAACGTAGACGTGATCAGCTGTGTGATATACTGCATCGTAGATATAGTATTGAACATTTATGATGTCCATAGGAAATACAAAAGGGGTGAGCTTAAGGGAGAGGCCCTTCATGATGAAATTATTAAGAGAGTTGTTAGGTGTCTAGTGGTTGACAGCAGTGTAGTTGTGGGTAATATTCTTGGTCAGATATTCATACCCGTTCCCATACTGGGTGCATTCATTGGTGGGCTATGTGGTCTTGCTTTGGGTGAGCTGATCAATTTTCTCATACAGAAAATTGCTGCAAGTTTGAAAAGTTATAGAGCAAAAATGATTTGGGAAAAGAAGATGGAACAGTTGCACAACAATATACCAGAGTTGAGAAAAATGCTGAGAGAATATCCATGTTTCTCCCACAGAAACTCTTCTTGTATTAGTGCAGCTTAGAAGAATTTGTGTAGTGTCATATTTCTCTTTTGCCCAATGTTGTAATGTACTAACTGTGAACAACCAAAAGTAGTTCTAATTATGTCTATATTATCACTTTAATTTTTGTTGAGGCATAGCAAATTAAACAATAGTTATAATGATAGATGCATCATATGGCCATTAAAATGGCAACTGTGTAATTTATCTTTTCCATAAACTTTGGTCCAAATTAGAGATAGTGTTTCATTAATAAAATTTGGTGACGGTTTCTATCAAAAGTACTGTCACTGTCAAGTATCACTTAATAAACTGATGCAGTATAATTTAAGTGAGTGACATTATGAAATGGCCTGGCTGTTTGACCATTAATTGGACATTAAATGATATAAAGGCATTTGTATTACATTCATGGTTATAAGAGTGGTTGGGGCTAACATTACTGTAGTATCTTATAATAAAATGGACAAATGTAGAAATTTGCAATCTGAACTATTTTCACGTGGGAAGCACCATATGCCATTTGAAGGTCAGATACAGTATTCAAATTTTACACAAGAGACATAAGGTACTGTACAACATTATGTTGTTTTCATTCAGATGTATCAGTGCTGAAGCCATAGATTTTGCTTTGTTTTCTTTGTTATTAACATATTATGAAAATTAGCCTCACTGGCAAATCATCTGGATTGAGTAATAACAAAAACCAATAGAAGAAAAGATTGTGAGAATAAACTATTGACATTATATTATATGAAGTTAAGGTATTTGAGATTTTAGGTTTCAATACGAGTTAATGATGGTTTTATGTGTATCACAAATTAAAATTTGTAACAGTAACATAAGATTATTTTCAATGATTAATTACAAACTGTTGTTAAAAACTATCATTATATGTCTTCGAAAAATTAACTGTGTATTGCATTTGAATCTTTATTGTTAAACTAGTATTTTCTCAAGCTAACTAACACTCTAATTTGAATTAAAAATTGCGTAAAATTTCTGTCAGATCACTTTGATCCTCATTTAGCAACACTAAACCAATATCAGATGCCGTAATATTTGCTTTTGTGAAATTTTGATTGTTTTAAATTGATTCAATTGTATTTATTCTAGTAGAATTATTCTAGTAATATATTTTATGTCATGTATATATATATTGTGTTTTTTTCAGTTGTTTTATTTCATTTGTGCAGATGTGTTGAATTGGTCCTTGATATTAAAATTGATTACAGAACGGGCATGATTTATAATAATTAGCACAACGTTGCCAAAAACCATGTATTTTTCACTTGTCAGTGCAATCGCAGCTAACTTGAAGGAAAGATTCTGATGAACCACTGCAATATGATCAAAGGGCATGTTTATATGCATGAATTGTGTGCAAAGAGCTTAAATTGGACATCCAATTCAGCTTTTCAAATGTATAATTTCATTTATTGGATCTATCCAAAGCTGTACAACTCAACCACAACGTACATCATATGTGTTACAGTTTTTATTAGAAAAGTGTCTTGCTGTTATATTTTAGACAGGCTGAAATTCTTAAATGATTTATGTTTAAAATGATTTTCTCTCTAACTCAGTGTATACAACTTATTCATGATTTGTACAAGTAATGCATTACATATAATACATTTATCAACTGATCTTTAATGGGGTGTTGATGGTCAGCATTGTTCCCTCCTTCAAATGTTCTTGAAATTATTTTTTATTCTAATGAAATCAGGACAAACAAAAATTGATTATACCATAAACTAATCCGGCTTTAGACCACCCCTACAGTTCCTATTCATACCTTTATGTACTTTATCGCAATTAAGTAATCTCGTTCATCATACTTTTAATTCTGTTTTTGCACAGAATGAAATCCGTTTTTTTTGCTGATTGCCCAATTTTATTGATATCTATATTCAAATTATTGTTGAAATCACCAGTGATGATGCATTTCTACATTAGATATTGACTACAAAGTGTGTCAAGAAACTTTGCACTCTGGGTTTATCTTTTACAAAGAGATAGACTAAAATAAGCATTAAATGAATGTAAATGAAAATAAATAAAGAAAGGATCTTCAGGGAATTGTTTATGTGTGAAAGGTTTGACCAAAGGAAGAAGTAGTTACATTCTAGATGCCAAAGAGTCACAAATTGTAGTAAATGCCTCCTGGTGGAGGTCTGGCTCAACGAGTGCTTTCTAGTAAAGTTGATCTTCCATTTTGTGTGGTAACAAACTGTCTTTCCGTGTCCAAAGGTCAATTTCTTTGGGAAAACAGGTTGACAGATCAACTGAATATAATGCCATAGACAATGTGTTTTCCCATCCTAACCCTAAGCATTCCATTTCATCTACTGTGTTGAATGAATTCAAAACTGTAAAGACACTGAGCTTTCTAAATAAATAACTCATTGGCTACTTTTCAGGTAGATTCTTGCATGGGTGTTTAGGGTCTCCAGATGTGGTAGTTCACTGAATAGCTGCATGAGTACTTAAATCGGCCTAACCAGTGTAACTTTATCATATATCCCAAAAACCACAAAGGCATGTACTTTATGACTCAAAAAGATTACTTGTTTTCAATTTTACATGAACAAAAACACTTTAATTTGACATGATGTAAGCTTGTTGACATGAAAGAAATCTCTAAAAGTGATCCAAATAAATGGGACAAAGTTGAAGGCTTTGATGGTGTCAGTAAAGGAGATCATGTGTATTATTTCAGGTTGCTGAGGTATAATATACTGCACCATGGACTTGATATATTTTGCAGACATTATCTTTTTTCTCCACCACAGAAGACATGAATTTCAAAAGCATGATTTCTTATTTGAAGTTTTCAGGATAACTTGTAGACACTTGCCTGTTGACAGTATGGTGTTTGTGGGAAATATTCTTTTACAGATATGTTGGCACGATCCTGTATGAAATGCCTTTGTTGGTGCGTTAACATTGCCTCATGTTCCAAGTATAAATAAGAAGTAGGGGTGGGGTAAAATATATATTTTATTTACAATTTATACACTAATATACTAATGTTTATTTACAGTCCAAGGAAAACTTTGTAAAATTATATTTTAAGGCTTTAAGTTAATATTTCAAATTTTTAATAATGCAATAATTTAATAAACTTTAAACTTAATATGACAAGAAAGGGCACCTTAAAGAAGGCAACCTGAATGCTAGGAGTGATGGAAGGTGAACTTAAGGTCACCTTACCAGTTATCAAATTTAAGGCAAACTTAACATAAAGGGTGGCCCTAAGGTCACCTTAAGCATAGTAACATTTAGAAGAGAATAGTTCTGAGATGAGCATCAGGTTGTCCATGATTTAAGGTGGCCTTAAGTGATAATTACAAATGTTATTAAGGTTAAGATTATAACTTTAAGATGAACTCATTTAACTATTTGTTTTGAATGGACATAAACAATTTTTTAGAGTCTGTGAATAAAGGAAAAGTGCCCAAACCCCAGCTAGTAGGAGGTAGGGACATAAAGATGGTTTTGAAAGGTGAGGGAAACCTGATCAGAAGCCTCATGATCAAGTGTAATGTATCTCCAAATGCATTCCGATGTCCAGGTGCCATGGCTTTGGATGTCCTGCAGTGCCACATTCGAGTTGAAGGCGTAGGTGGCACCTGAACGCCGGAAGGCGTGAAAGGTAAGATTGGAGTTGTGGAGGTTTAATTTTTTTAGGATCAGGTGAAAATGACGCCTTACCTGTGTGTCAGTGAGAGGGGCCCAACCTTTGAGATTTTTGTACTGAAACAATGGTTCATTTTTGGATCCAGGCGTTATAGCCAGTAAATTTAGTATTGCAGTTACTGGACATATGGGATTTGCACCCAATCTAGGGATTTTTAGAATTTTTACAGTATTCCTTGACTGAATGGTTTTCGACCATTTGACGACTATATGTATACCTGGGTTTGCAACAATTATGTCTCCTCTTGCTAGATGGTACAGAGCAGAATAGTGACGTACACTGTGTGGAACTAGATTAGACAATCTAAGAAAAGAGAAGAAAGCCAGAGTTTAAACTGCTTTGAAGACTTGACCCATATAGGTGGAGTCACAGGTTCTAACAATGAGGTGTAGAGTGTCAATGTCTATGATTTTCTTTAGCTGAACTTTGAATGGTCTGTGAAGTGTCCTGGCTTTCTGGAAGTATTTTATCCTAGGGTCATGGAAAGCCTGAATTGAAATACCTGACATTGAGAGTTTTGCTTTTATAACCGATAAATGATTGGCCATGGCTGAAGCAGAAGTATTGTTAGTTTCCAGAAATTGTAAATATGCAAGTATCATAAGGGGTGTTAAGTGGGAAACATCAAGTTTCATGAAAACTGTGAAAGCTAAAAATAATCTAAACATACTGGTATAATTTCTTGAGGTTGATGGTCTGAAAGCCATGGTAGTCTTCTGGATACCCATTTGTACCAATTTGGCCATGGTTGGTTGGAAGCCTAATAAAATAAGGTAATTATATGGACCAATCTATCATAATGTGACTTTCATTTATGGGCACCCACTGGTGCAGAGGCAATAACTGACGTAGTGTTATATGTGGGTTGGGTCGACTATTCCATCTTGATAAAAGGTCAGCTATCACATTGACCTTACCTGGGATATGGTTGACCTTTAAATCTATGTTCATTGTTGCAATTTGAAACTGTATATTACGAGCTATAGCAGCTAATGTTAGGTCTCTGGTATGACCAGAGTTTAGGACCTGTACAACTGCTAGGTTATCACATGCTATAGCTACTTTGCTATTTTTCCATGGTTCTTGCCACACCCTAAGGGCAGCTAGGATGTTCAACATCTCTAGGTGTACTATTTGTAGATTCATATAACCTAGGGGAATTTTTAAGGTGTAAACCTCAGAGCCCCACCTAGCTTCCAAGCCCTGAAGGCTAGCATCTAATTCTATAGAATGAGCAATAGGCTTCTGGTAAAAAAATGTGACACCATTATACACAGAAATAAACTTTGAAAACCAGTTGATATCGAGTTTGGCTTCGATAGTGATTTTTGTGTAATTTTTGTCCTCCATAGATCTTAAGGCGTCCAACAATCTATTAAGAAAGAATCTGGAAGATCTGACGCATTTGCTAACATACAGGAGACTATCTAGGAGAGATTGCAATTGTCCTTTATTGCAATAGCGTTTTTTTTGCCACTGGCAGCACTTCTCCCATATTTCTTTCAATTTCTGAGGGGGTATAGACATGGTGAAGGTCTCTGTGTTTATTAATATGCCCAAACAATTTAGGCATGTAGTAGGACTTTCGAGTTTCTTATCCGAGACTTGTAAACCTAATTCTCGTAAGATTTAACGCAATGCGTCGAAAGAGGCGTCGATTTGACTAGGTAAACCTATTCCTAGAATATCATCTATATAATTTATTACGTCATAATTATGTTGACGCATGATATGACGCACAGCATCGCTTAAACGTTGAAACAGAACACTTCCGTTCCTATACCCGAACGGCAGGCACGTATCGACGTAATAACTCTCGTGACATAATCCCAAGAGATCATATTCTTTGGGATCTAACTTAACATGTCAAAACGCTCAGCTGATATCGACCTTGTAAAGCTTACAACCCCTACCCAGGACTTTTATCTGGTCAGTAATTGTGTCTACTGTAGGTAATTTTAAAATAAATGGGGTGCCCAAGTATTGGTCCTTGGGGATGCCCGCATTGACAGATTTACCCTGAGGAAAGCTAAGGTCTATAATAACCCGAGGGTGGGGAGCATTTGGCTTCTCCCTGGTCATCATGGGGGATATGTGCATATTTTCAATGGGTATATCCTTGAAAGGGCCCAATATTGCTTTGTAGTGGCCTTCCTCATCTAAGTAAGCTTGGGTATCATCTGGGAACTCTATAGCTGAGGCATGATTGGTTTGCTGACTTATGAGGGTGCCCTCCCTATTATAATCCAAAGGGAAACCAAACCTAATGAGTAAGGGTAACTGTTTGTCCCAATAATCATGAAGATATTGGTCCCGCACGTCTGGATTTAACTGGGATTTAAGGTTAATTTGATTTTGCAAGTAATTATATTCTCTAGAATCAGTCATAATCTTATGCAGAGTAATAGGATCTGTGTCAACATCAATTGGATTCACATGATCTGGCATAAGCTGGCTTCCTAAGGGGATGAAGCCAAACTTAAATTTATTTTGAGCATCCCACAGCTGGAGAGTTGAACAAGATGGCAAGACATGTTTATATGTCATGGTCTTATTTTTGATTCTAAGGGGCAAGTCATATTTGCTACTACGGTCAGCTTTTGTGTCTGTATTTGAGGAGAAAACTAGTGAACTTTGGTTGGAGGCGTCATTATTTGACGCTTTGCCAATTTTCTCAGGGCAAATGCTAGAATTTGCTTTGTTTTTAGAGACCTGGTCACCAGATTTGCTTCTGTTGGAGGCGTCATTATTTGAGGCTTTGCAACGTATCTCAGGGCAAATGCTAGAATTTGCTTTATTTTTAGAGATCTGGTCACCAGATGTGCTTGTGCATATTACATATTTACCCCTAGCAGAGTCCATATCACAAATTACTTTCTCGACTGACAGTGGGGCAAACCTATTTTTACACTGAATATCATTTTTTCAGATTGTTGGTTGTCTGATTGACCTTTTGAGCACTTGGCCTTGATCTTATGACCCTCAAATTTATAGTTACAGCCTGTGTATACTTTGTTAACGGTTCGATGCATGTGAGTACCAGTAACACTCTCATTTTTTGCAGCGACGTTTGCAGCTTTTTTATTTATGCTGGCATCTGTCCTAGCATCAGCAGCTTTGCGTTTTACAGCTGTTTTCAGCACCTGTGCATAAGACATGTTATTAGACCTATATAAGTCCAATTTACACTTTCACCAAACTCGATACTAGAATTGTAAATAGTTCTGGTTTTGAACCCAAGTCCTACAGCGGGGACTCTTACAGTAGTATTTGCTTTGTTGTTAAATCCAACTTTCGAAATGGGCACTGCAAATCTGCAAATTTCTGCAGTCTTTTAATGGGTGTGCAAATTTTTTACCTAGACTGAAGCAATAAGAGCAAATATGTCTGTATAACTGGCCACTTGTAGTGTGGTCATTGTTATGACTACATTTGGCAGATTGGTAAAATTTACATGGGACCCCTTGAGCCTCAGTCCTATTTTTTGAGGAGTTAGAGTTACCTCCGGTATTTGTAACAATTTTTTGAGCATGTGCTCTTCTCAGGCGATCCAGCTTTTCGGAGCTCAACCAGTCAACTTTACCTTCCTCCATGCGACAGATGATCAGGGCATGAGCCCCCTTTGCCGTAGCCCAACCGAAATCTTGGGCGTCTTCCATGATATCAGTCATGTACTCCAGCATGGCATTTTTAATTTTTACATTTTTTTCCTCTCTAATAATAGCACTGAAACCTGCCATCCACTGGAAACTTGACAAACTATCATATGTGACTCTTGATTTGGAAGTACCTGACAAAATATAATTCTGAGGCCATGGTATTTGTTGTTTTACAGTGACTTGATCGTTATTACCTCTCTGAGATTTGAACTTACCTTGTTCATTTAACTTGGCGAGTTCCTGCAATCTGATGTCTACTGCATCCTGAATGTTCTTGGAGGATTTTAAGAACTTTGCAGATGGAATGACGACGTCGTCCCCAGCGTCACTATCCTCGTCCACATTCTGAAAGGGTGTGCTGCTCGAACCCAGGGAACCGGCTATGTCGGAACCAGTCTTGACATGATCCTGAAGTTGTTCCTTGGTTCTGTCTATCCTCTGCTCAATAGCCGACAGCCTACAACTAACAGCGTTAAGTGCACTGAGAATTTGAGCATTAGCACTGTCATCCGCGTTTTGACCACTGACAGTAGTGGAAGTACTTGAAGTACTTTCTACATAAAGTTGACATTTATTACCCACTGGCCTCCTATGTTCCTCCCCACACTTTGAACAATGAAATAGCTTAGGCATATTAAACACCACGCATCAATACAGAGAAGAATACTATAATACTAGGCCAATTAGTATGCCAGACAAAATATCACAGAGTTGACAGGAATATAACGGCTTTACTATGTTACATAAAATTTACATAAACAACTCAACAAATACAAAAACCTGCCAACTCACCCGTCACAGTAAATTAAAACAGAACAGTATAATACCATGCTATATACACACTAGGATGCCAGATATAAAATACTAAAATGAAATTAAAATCCAACTTTAAGAATAACTTCTTTAAAAGAAAAAGTTCTAAGATACCACTTTACAATCAACATGAAAATTTTTAGCACATGTTACATAAAGCAGTTAAAATGGCGTCCTTGCAGTTCGACTTCCCTCTCAAAAGTGAGGAAAGTAGTGTTTTAGTGGGAATTTTTAATTCAAAAGTCAAAGGTCATCCAATGACATTAAACAAGGCAAACACGAAGTAACTTTTAACTAGGAACTGGAGCAATGAAATGTGTGGCGTCTTTACTCCCCACCCCCATTGGTTTTATTTTGGGTGAGGGTATAATTTATTTTGTACTAGCATGTCATTCACGTTTCATCTGTTTAAATGAAAAAAATATTTGGAGAAAGAAGAAGAGATGGTTTAAAAACACCCAGTGTCAGTCAGAAAGCAGGGTGTAACACCAACCTTACATTTTTATGTTAGTAATAAGACAAATTTCAGAACAGATTATTGATCCCAGCGTCGAAAACATCAAAAGTAAGTCCTAAAGCTCTGCTAATAAGACGAAATTATTTTGTAAAAGATGTGCTGCAATGTATAATATTTTAAAGTTTATTATTTTATGATATTGAATATCGTTAAGTAATAATGGTACATTATATGACTTGAACTTTTCATAAATCTTATGCAGCAGTCAGTACAATTACTGTAATGCTGTTATACTCTCAAATAATACCCATTTACTCAATGAGCCTTGCTGTATTATGTGTAATTTGCTTTATAATAATGTACCATAATCAACAATACGTTTGTCATATTAAACATTAAAAACTGTACAAGACTTTCGGAATATTATGGTTTTGTTGGTAT
This sequence comes from Sabellastarte sp. h YS-2021, assembly GCA_964017235.1. Classification (NCBI taxonomy): domain Eukaryota; kingdom Metazoa; phylum Annelida; class Polychaeta; order Sabellida; family Sabellidae; genus Sabellastarte; species Sabellastarte sp. h YS-2021. The sequence goes on from OZ024934.1 coordinate 91,554,455, forward strand.
TTATTATCAAAACTGTAACATGTACTTTACTACAATACACGTATGACCTATTTCTCGTGTGTCTATAGTATGACTAATTTTTTCATGAAATTTTGTATAAACCGGAAGTATTCAGCCAGGCTGTCACAGCCTCATGAGTTCTCATAAAATTCATCCGTTGTTTACACTTGTGTGTTTATATTTAAAGGGCAAAGTTTGTTTCCCCCCCTAAATTACCTGATCCAAGAGATTATGTTTTGGATGCGTTCATTTGTCTGCCTATGCTCACGATAATCAGATATTTCCATAATGTTTATATTGGGTAGGGCCTGGCTAAAGGGAGAGGTGAGGACATCTTTGGAAAAAATCATATTCTGGATACAATGAATTTCCCACTTTTTAAATGTTTTAATAAGACAAATTTCAGAACAGATTATTGATCCCAGCGTCGAAAACATCAAAAGTAAGTCCTAAAGCTCTGCTAATAAGACGAAATTATTTTGTAAAAGATGTGCTGCAATGTATAATATTTTAAAGTTTATTATTTTATGATATTGAATATCGTTAAGTAATAATGGTACATTATATGACTTGAACTTTTCATAAATCTTATGCAGCAGTCAGTACAATTACTGTAATGCTGTTATACTCTCAAATAATACCCATTTACTCAATGAGCCTTGCTGTATTATGTGTAATTTGCTTTATAATAATGTACCATAATCAACAATACGTTTGTCATATTAAACATTAAAAACTGTACAAGACTTTCGGAATATTATGGTTTTGTTGGTATTTATTATCAAAACTGTAACATGTACTTTACTACAATACACGTATGACCTATTTCTCGTGTGTCTATAGTATGACTAATTTTTTCATGAAATTTTGTATAAACCGGAAGTATTCAGCCAGGCTGTCACAGCCTCATGAGTTCTCATAAAATTCATCCGTTGTTTACACTTGTGTGTTTATATTTAAAGGGCAAAGTTTGTTTCCCCCCCTAAATTACCTGATCCAAGAGATTATGTTTTGGATGCGTTCATTTGTCTGCCTATGCTCACGATAATCAGATATTTCCATAATGTTTATATTGGGTAGGGCCTGGCTAAAGGGAGAGGTGAGGACATCTTTGGAAAAAATCATATTCTGGATACAATGAATTTCCCACTTTTTAAATGCCCCCCCCCCCCGTGGAGGTTTATACTCTATGAGTGCTTTTAGTTATCTGTTACTTTTCTTTCTTTGAGTAAAAATTGATAAACATAGAACAATTAGTGAAATGGGTTCTCTTTAAATTTTTGTAAAACTGTAATTGTCAGACATAATGATAATATGAACACCATTCAGGACCATATCAAGTTCAAATAAAATGTAAGTCCATTTAAGTATGTAATGTCACATTTTTTTATAATTCACAGATTCTGTGTCTCTTTGATTTGTAATATCACACTTTCTCAAGAGACTGTGACAGCTCTTAAAATACATTGTCTGAAGGAGCTTTGTTGTGTGTGATTTGTTGTTTTATTATTGAAGTGGGCAATAAAGTTTATAAATTAATGTCTGTCTCTTGTCTGCCAAACCACTTTTTCTACACAGGGGCAAAGCAATCTGTACCTCCAAGAAAGGGACAACTCATGGATGATTGGGAATCCTTAGTCTGTGTTATCAACACCCTCTCAAAAACTACTCTATAAATGTGACTTACTATTTAAAGTGATGGAAGCATGTGCAGGTTTACTCACTTTTCACTCACACTTTGGTTTACATTACCTAACCACACACCTGCAGAAACATGTCTGTTGCAATGTGCAGATGCAAGAAATCACAGAGATCATAAAGGATTGTGTAATTGGAACTTTTCACAGGTTGTACAAATCTATATTTATCCATGCATAAGATAATGGAGGAGACATTGAAGATTTCTGCTTACTTTTTCATATGGTTGATTTACAAGTGACAAATAGTCTCACTGCCTGAAGTACTTAATCTAGTGAACATGTCTGAACATAATCAGGTTTTGTAACAAAAAGATACAATATATTGGATAAGTAGTTCAATATTCTTTGTGTAAATATTTCACCATGTTCTAACGTAAATAGATTCTCATTCATTCTGTCTTCTGTTGTATTATGCAGTACTTAATAACCCAGTAATATGTCACTTAAACACTCATTTTGATTCAACAAAATGTTTTTATTTTTAACTAATTTATCCAATCACTTAATATATGCTTTTGAAAAGTATCCCTTTCCAATTTGGTAACCAGTGAAGTGACTGAACAAGTGTGTTTGAAGCTTCTATCATGACTCAAGCAGTCAAACTATGGGTATATTGGAGCTTATGGTCCATTCACACTGTTCTGTACAGTCATACCAACTCACATTTGAATTTTGTCTTATGACCTTGTGCCTATAACTCTGAAAAGATACATAGTGTCTTGGTGGTGAGCATTTAAAAATCAACCACCTTGTAAAGTGACCCTGACCTCCAGTTCTCCTGACTGTATTGTAGGAAAACTTTCCGAATGACGTATACAGAAAAAAATTATATCGTGTATGAAGATAACAATATTAACAGAGTGCATAGAAACAAATATTATATTATTAAAAATCTTCACGAGTGATATATTTTTTCTGTATATGTCAAATGAGGGATGTTTTGCTTTTATTATCCACAGTTTTGTAAGATTTCTAATTTAAATAAATCCATATTCAAAGACAGAATGTAAAAATGGCTGACATATATACAGGGGCTCTAGCTAAGAAGAAACCCCCAATATTTAACTTGCAATTTCCCAGCCATTTCTGTATGGATTTTTATGAAACAAAAATATTTTACAAAGGCATGATACACAGTTTCTGAGATATCAGTGAAAAAAACAAAAGCTATTGAAACAAATTATTCATGTTATGGAGACACTTTTGTATACAAATGAAATAAATCTCACTCTGTATATCCACATATACGGGTCAGATATGGTGCACGGTGGATAATAAATTTTAAGACACCGATTACAAATATTTCATAAAAGCCACCCTGTGCCCAAATGCATGTTCAATATGTGTTGCAAATGTCCTACAAAAATACAAATCCTGACTTGTAACTCTAATGGATAATACTAAAACGCGAACAGCATTGAGCCAGAAACGAGCCCGTGAAAGTAAATATTATGTGTCTGTATGTGGCTTCTTGAGGTTAGCATGGACTAGTGTGATCTAGGTAGAAACAATAGATATCTTTGGTTATCTAAGCAAAACAGAATTATAGTAGCGAAATTTTGAAGTAACACACATATGTGTGAAGGCTTTTGTAGCATCTAATGTCAGATAATGGCCAAATCTACAAATTTGGTTTGTTCTGCGATGAAAAATTGAATACATTTCAATTTTAATGTATTTATATATATTATCTACTGCTACCAGATATTTATTTAATGATCCCTTTAATAATAAGTTGCTTGGTCCATTCAAGGCATGGTTATGAAAGGCAAGCAGTACATGCCAGTAGGTCTTGATCATTTACAGGACACAAGTGACGAATGGCTATCACTTATCGTTTGAGATATTCAGTCCTAAAGATTAATACCGGTACTGGCGATTGCCCGGTCATCTTCAGGATTAGTGTATCTTAAATGGCATTTTAAAGCATTGTGCTACTCATTCCAAGACAGAAGTCGGTAACGAAAGTAGCATATGTTACTTTGTGAAGATTTTTCAAGCACATGTGAGAACTAACTACTATGTTTCAAATATCCAATCGTAAAGATTAGAAACACATAATATTCTTGTCTAAACTTTTGTGCATTCATTTAACTGGATAAAACCATCCCTGAAAGAAGCTAGCCATTTGAAGTGTATGAGCAGTCTAAATCACAGCGAACAGGCATGTCAAGTGTATGGCTAAAAGCCATTTTTGTAAGATGTAATCACATAAGAGTAGGTAGCTAAAGGTAACTTTTTCAGTTATAAACTTACTACATTAATTGGTTATTGACTGGAAGAATCAATTAAAACAGTTGAGTCAATTTATTGACATTTGCAAGCTAAAAAAACAGACGAAAAGAAAAACCCACTTATTTAATTGATAAAACCTTTGCAGAAGTTAATCTTCAACAATTTTCTCATTACTATTTATCGAGAAAATATACGAATACTTAAAAATCAACAAGAGTATTTTCCACTTCTGTTTCACATGTTACACTGTAATAACAGATCAATAGTCATAACACAAAAACGTTCAAGTCGATCAGTCCACATACAGTTCTATATTGTCTGGATTAAATATACAATTGATTTTTCAAGCAAAGCTTAAGATGTGAATTGAGACAAAAAGTCTTCAATAGATGTAAAACCAATATTTATACACCAGTGCCTGATGGATAACCTCATAAATGACTCAACTTACTTACACGAGAGGTTAAATTGATCATCACAAAAACCCACATGTAAAGCCACTGTTTATATGGGGCGCACGGGGGCCACGGTGGCAGAGTGGTAACACTCTCTCCTCCCACCTCTGAGGCTGGGGTTTGGTTCCCGGCATGGCCTCAAGTGGGAAAGCTGGTAGTTGCTTGCTGTTGGTCAGTAGTTTACAGTACAGAACCCTGATGAACTGTATGTACTGGTTTCCTCTGCCCTTCCAACTAACCGTCTTGATATGACATGTACAGTGTTGAAAGCGACGTAAGACTCCAAATAAATAAATAAGTAAATATATAGGGCGCACATACTATAGCCTTTATCAAGTCTCCACCATGAAATATTTACATAAAATGATTAGGCTCACTAAGGTCACCATAGACAGGTTTTTCTTGTTTGAAGAAGTGAGCTTTTTGGGGTATTATTGGATATGTACTCTATAAAGAATATTCATACTTTAGTACAGAATGGTTAATGTTATAATTATTATTACTTTCACAGTAACAATGGGTAAAATATTTATGAAACACAAAATTAATGTAGGAAAGTGCTGCTGTTCATATTTTGATATTTTTACTTCGAATAGTAATAATATATTTTGTAACGTATTGGTTAACTTGTTCTCTACTGTGAGTTGCATCCTAAAACTCAAAAGCATAATTTCCAGATGACCACTTTAAGGTGGAGTTTGAAATTATGATAACTTAAGCTTGGATCTTATGTGACCCTAACGCAACATTAAACTGCAATGTAAAATTTTTATTATGATAATAATCCTATGAAAGTTGTATACACAAAAACTTGTGCTGTAGATAACAATAAACTTATGTATAAACTCTGCAAAAAAGTTTGTTACTGAATCTGGGAAAAAGGGGGAAGCAGAAAAGACGGGGGAAGGGCCAGTATGGAAAAAATAAGTCTTTCGGTGACCACTGAATCTAGATACTGTATATAGGTAAGCCAGTTCCTCACAACAGCAGCTATGGGTTCTGATCCTTATCCCAATCTGGAGTGGGAAAGTTGGTTGTCATTTTCCAAAGTCACAATGTGTATGTCGTATCAATCAGTCAACACCTGAAAAGAATCATAGACAAATTGGCCCTTTGCCAACCCCCCCCCGTCAAATCGGCCCCCAAAATAAAATTCTGTGGTCAAATCAACATTAAGGAAAAAAATATTTTAGTCAAATCGGCCCCCTGGAAATTACCGTTCTCTAAATAGAACAGTATCATTCTCTCAATGAGAATATGAAAAAACAAATGAAAAAAATCACAATCAAAGAAGAATTTATTGCACTTAATCGCTTTTTAATCAATTGCACTTTTTTAGATAGATGGATCGTTAATTTTTTTATTATACTGACAATGTGTTATATGCATACAATACAGTATCTCAACTACATACTGTAACACCCAGCCTGAAAAGGCTTATAAGTCAGTATTAACCACATTGACAAAAAATAGTGTGTAATACATAGTAATATAATAACAGTTTGGCTAAATGGACATTTATCATTATAAACAATAGTCATACCTGTTAATTTAACATAAGTCATATTTGTTAATTTAACATGTTAAAAGTTTATTTTTCCTACATTCCCAAATTTTAACTAAAAATTTGACAAACTTTCTTAAATGACAATTCTGCAGCTTCATTAACTTTAAAAGTTTATCTTAAGGATCTAACTCTTGGAAGTCAGAGCAAGTAGTTTGTGAGATATAATCAAAAAAAGCAGACCGTTCTGCATAATAGCCATCACAATAGATTACAAAGTGTATTTCATCTTCAAGTGCATTAGTTTGGCATACAGGACTAACCCTTTCATGTAATGGCTTTTGCTGGTATCTACCTTTTTCTATTGATAATGGTAAAGTTCCAGATCTTAACTTAGCCAAAACTGAGCTTTTATTTCTTTTTAAATTCACAGAAACATAGTTTTCTGTTTCTAAATGAGCCTTAAATTTAACATATATTCTCAACTTTGTCTTTGTACTGAGTGAGTCTTGCCATTCAAGATCGCTTAAAATCAGAAGTTTTTCCTTTGTGGATAGTTATCTACTTCTGAGCCCAAAATCAATTTTCATGAATGTTTATGTCCTCTAAGATATTTTCAAGGTCTTCACTCCGGTTATCATTTGAGATATTCTGCAAATCATATTCAAATATGTTGAAGGTTTATCTGTCATTCTTCATTTTAATCAAACGATTATAAAACCTTAAAATATTTAAGTACATTCTATATTTTGGTCTTGTCCAACCCATGTCTCCATGTAAAGCACTGAGTGGGGTTTTAGCATTTACACCAAGAAAGTAATGGCAAGCTCTATTTTGAATTTTCTCGGCATGCCCAGAATCCTTGTAGCCCCATTAGGCACTAGCATAATCTGAGATGGGAATTACTCCATTGTTGAATAATTTTGAAAATGTCTCAAACCCAATATTCTTAAATGTTCTGAATTTAAACATTATTCCACCCAGCACTCGCCCTCCTGATTCAGCTAATTTTTGTGCACAAACATTGTAGTCCAGCAATTCGTTTAATGAAATACCTAAATATTAGTTAGAGCTAACAATCCCCAGTTTTGACTGACCAACATAAAACTCGGAATCTGTATTTTTTCTCTCCATTTATTCCTATAGTGAACAATCTGATTTTTTAAATATTCAATTGTAATTGCCACTTTTTGCACCATTTATGGAGTTTATTAAGTAATTTTTGTAGATCACTTTCATTTTCGGCCAATAATGCAATATCATCAGCATAAAGTAATATGGGTATCTTTCTATTGCCAATTGAAATGCCAAGTCCCAGGTTTTTTATATCTATAGCTAAGTCATTAATAAATACTCCAAAAAGGTTTTTTTTGGGGGGGGGGGAGATTATCTCCATGCCTAACTCCTATATCCACATTAAACCATTCACTCAATAGTCCATGTAATTTCACACATGATATGTTATGTTCATACAATGATCTAATTGCCCAATAAATTTTACCTGTTATGTTGTGAACTAAAAGTTTATACCAAAAGAGGTCTCTGTTGACCCAGTCGAATGCTTTTTGCATATCTATGAAAGCAACATCAGTATCCCTTTTGAAATTTAATCTATTCCTAATAATAGTTGTGAGAGAGAATATGTGATCCTTGCATCAGTGAGACTGACGGAACCCATTTTGTTCATCACAAAATAAATCAATTTCCTTGCAGTAACTAACAACATGGTTGTTTAATATTTGTGAATAAATTTTGCCAATATGTGAGAGTAAAGTTTTAAAAAAAACTAACACAAATAAGTGAGTAAAGGAGACAGGATAAAGTATATTGATTACATCATCCAAAAATCTTCGATGTATGTCAATTGCAGTTTTGCTAAATATCACTGAAGTAGCTATCATCATTGACATAATGTGATTATCTAATTGCACTTCTAATTATTCTAACATAAGATAGTGTCAAAAGGACATAAGTTAACAGAGCTTGAGAAACATCGAAATATCTTTGATATGCGTTAATCACACTTTGCAATTATTATTTATTTTATTATTTATTCATTTATTTAAGTGACAAGTATAATAGCATAAAAAAAAATGATAACAATTGAATAGCTACATATAGTATATACCCAGCCCTGATGGGCTTATTAGTCACTATAAATACAAAAAAAAGAAAAACTTTACATTTGTTGGAAACTGTGGATTTAACATTCTATTTTTGAAATATAATGTTGTTTCTTGTAAACCACATTTCTGATATGAAATTACTCATTAATTTTACATCTAAATGACAGATAACATTTATGTACTGTTCCATAAAACTTTCATTAACATCAATATTTAGTTTAGTAAAATAACATGATCTAATGTTATTCAAAGTTGGGCATAAGCATATAAAATGTACCTCATCTTCTACATCAGAGTTACACAGTTTACACAATCTTTCACTTAACTTTTTTCTTGCATATCGACCAGACTCAATTTCTAAAGGCAAAATTCTAACACAAATAAGTGACTAAAGGAGACAGGATAAAGTATATTGATTACATCATCAGTAAAATAACATGATCTAATGTTATTCAAAGTTGGGCATAAGCATATAAAATGTACCTCATCTTCTACATCAGAGTTACACAGTTTACACAATCTTTCACTTAACTTTTTTCTTGTATATCGACCAGACTCAATTTCTAAAGGCAAAATTCTAACACAAATAAGTGAGTAAAGGAGACAGGATAAAGTATATTGATTACATCATCCAAAAATCTTCGATGTATGTCAATTGCAGTTTTGCTAAATATCACTGAAGTAGCTATCATCATTGACATAATGTGATTATCTAATTGCACTTCTAATTATTCTAACATAAGATAGTGTCAAAAGGACATAAGTTAACAGAGCTTGAGAAACATCGAAATATCTTTGATATGCGTTAATCACACTTTGCAATACATGCTCACCTGTCGAAACCAATTACAACTTGCATCTTTCAAAACAATTATTGTAAGAAAATTATTGAATGAAGGAATCACGTCGCTGCATGATTAAGGACTTCTCAGAAGATTTGACTTGTTAATTGAAGACACTGGAGAATTATCCAAACAATGTTCATGTAGTATTAGGTGTCATTTCATTGCAGCCATTGCATACTTGTTTTTGGCTTTATAGATGATTGACTTTGCAAGCAAATATTTAAAGTATTTTTTTCTACCAATGACATATCATATTCAGCCACTTATGACTCCTACTTTGGGATATCAAGTGCTCAAACGGAATATTGACAAAGGGATTGAAATATGACAACTTATTTACATATGATAAAGCCAAACAAATGTCTCAAAATGTTGAAAAAGTTTTGAATGTAAAGAAAGAAAAAAAACTCTGAAAATGTTTAAAAAATATAGAACCTAAATTTTTCTGTTTAAAAATGTTACACAAGCTAACAATTTTAAACAAAATGAAAATTATTGTTGATCTTCTTTTATTGCAAATAATTAAAAAAATAAACAAACAAAAAAGTAAAATAACACAGACGAAATAATAAATGTATGAATATTTATATACACACAAAATTACTCTGGATCTGCATTCTTCTGAAGTTTCCAAACTTATCTGACTTTATGTAAAACTTTTTTGGTAATTACAGCTCTGACTTAATAATAAACCATTGCATATCCCTTTGAGGTCAATGCAGTGTTATTATTGATACATTATCAACCACCAGTCTCATATGTTTTCTCATAAATGATGCCAAGACAAGTTACTAAAATACGAAGTGGACCTAACCTGCTTGAAACGAAGGGTAGACAAACCCATATTATTGTATTTCATCAGTCCAGTAATGAAGTGTCACCTTGGTATAAAACAAAGGCCCCTTGTTTCTCAAGACATCTAAGTAATAGAATTTTCAACATAATCTACTGAAAATAATATATTGGAGTAATGCAGAAACTCAATTTTAACTCCAGTTAATATTGTATTACATAAACTAAATTCCTGGGTGAGTGATGTTTATCAAAATCAATTAGGTTAACTTATACACTTTTATCTCGAAATGTATATTTATTTATTTTGGGTTTTACGTCGCTTTCAACACTACACAGGTCATATCATGGTGGGTAGTTTTGTGGGCAGAGGAAACCAGTATGTACAGTCGGTCAAGGTTCTGTCCTGTAAACTGCTGATCATTGGTAAGCAACTACCAACGTTCCTACATAAGGTCCGGGATTTGAACTATCAACATCAGAGGTGGGAGATGAGTGTGTTACCGCTGCACCACCATAACCTTTCAAAATGTACAGGTTTCATATGAAGATTGACTACTTATGTCATGACTAAACTATTTACCTTGACCTTCAATTACATTCTACATCAACAATTTGATTTCAAGATCATAAATTATTTAGTACGTAATGTTCATCGAATATTTTTGTGCCAATACTTTAAATAGTAAACCTGGAAATGTATAGGTTCGAACTATGAAGTTGAGCAATTCAAGTAAAGATTTGCTGAATTAAAGTCCGAAAACAATACTCATGAGAATGGGGACAAAATATCAAAGCGCAGACCATATTACTTGAGTAGAATTTTTTTTACGATTTTTCATCTTTATTATCACTTAGGGTACTTACCATCGATAACAATCGAGTATGGTGGTAAACACTGGACCCATTTTGCACAGAAAAATACACAGACCAACTGGAACGTAGCATTGGGGAAGACGGTTGGTAACATTTAGAAGTTCCTGTGCGGTTAACAGGGTAGTGTTCATAAAAGATATTAGGCAAAAGTAAGGCTTAAGACTTCTACATTTGTACATAAAAGTAAAGCCTAAGGCTAGCTCAGAGCATTCTTGATAATGATCCCTGCAAATATGAATGCAAACATCATTTAAAATAAGTGACAACAGAACATACCAAGCTTTTGTCTGGCTGCCTGACCGCTTTACTCTGCATCATGGTTTAGGCATCGGCCAAATTATTGGACAATTAGTGTTTTTAGTTACACCTAGCAATAGTAAAGAAAAAATATAGGTATTTCTGGTAATCTCATTTTGTACACACTTTGACATTGTGCCCCCATTTAACTATGTAATGATCTCGTATATAAATTAAATGAAATTTGTGTTGAATAAAAAATGTGCATAATGTTGTAAATCTCTTATAATCATCCAAGATCACATTTTGGCTTTTAACAAGTATTGCCATCCCAAATATCGCTATGTTTAATTAGCAATATTTTATGCTATAACTGCCATAATATACAAGATATTTTGAATGTAATTCAAATCTATATAAATAATTATATCAATTATTTAAAATAAATCTCGATAGCATGACAGATTAATGCTGCATTCTATCAGCTATTTGGGGGGCCACAGTGGCAGAGTGATAACACTCTTGCCTCCCACCTCTGAGGCCGGGGGTCGATTCCCGGCACAGCCTCAAGTGTGAAAGCTGGTACTTGCTTGCCATTGGTTGGCAGTTTACAGTACAGAACCTTAACCAACTGTATTTACTGGTTTCCTCTGTCCTTCCAACTACCTGTCGTTACATGACCTCTACAGTGTTGAAAGCGACGTAAAACCCCAAATAAATAAATCTATCAGCTCTTCACGACTGGTACCTGTAAGTTCAAGGCCTGTAAAATAACTATGTCACAGGTAGTAATTGCTTACAACCAGCTCACCACATGACAAAGAATGCAGCATTTATCATAGGTGAAGGTCATTGTGGGCCATACCAGTCCTTTAATGGTTAGAGGCAAGTAGTGTCAAGTCTAGGCCAGAATTATTTTTTTTAAAAGAAAGCATGGAATCCTGGCAACTAAATCCCTTAGTGGCTTTCAAATAACTGAACCAGAAGGGACTTCTAAACCACTGCTATGTAAAGTCTGAAAAAGTCTGTGTTTATATTTAAAGTTTGTGGCATCTTGTAGCCATCTCTTTTTGGGACAGAGTTCTATGGAAGAAATCTCTGGTTATTGACACTGACCCATTGATAGGCTTGAAATCTGTATGTGTTTGTCTTTGAAAAAATCCTGTGAATGGTAGTGTTATGACAACTCTCTTGACATATAGTGGCCAAATTAGCTCAACTGTGTCACAGTACAAATATTTTATATGGTTGACCTTTTCAAGCACATGAAGCTGAGCAACAATGGAAAATGAGTTCTCTCCAATATATACATCATTTCTACAATCAACATAAATTAATGGAATGTGTGTAAACAGCACATCTCTATACAGGGCTGAGGTGAGAAAGTCCACTCTGAAAATAATCGTAGATACAAGTTCTGTGTAATAATATATATGTCTTGTCTCGCGTGAAGCACTTTGCCTTAGTGTTTTTAACCAGCCGGAATGATCCTTAGAATGTGTCCAGTTTTGAAACACTGTAGGTATATTAGACTCTACAATTTGAACTAAAGAAATATTGAATTTCAATGAAACAAAAGAATCAAGGTCCGTCATGTTAGCAGATGTAAATTTTGGTTGAAAGAATTCAAACATGTTCTCAAAATAACATTCACTCTGTTCAGACGTCAATTTGTCTGACCCTTTCAATGGAGTTGTTGAAGTTAAAATTTCACTGTTATTATTCATTATTGTCTTGCTTTCATTCAATGCTTGAGGGGAAACAGTCATTTCTTGTGAATCCCTCTTTTCACTGGTCCCAGGAGCCTTTCTTACAAGAATAATTAATGATGAAATAATAACGGCTAAGATAACCAAAATGCTGACACACACAATTGTACTAATGCATTTACTATCCCTGACCTTTTTAGGCATAATTTTGCTTTCTGTGTCATTAATCTCCTGTCTCTGCTTCATAGTTTTATCTATATTGTCATACTGTTCATACTCAGTGCCTTCAGGAATCTCTTCATAGATTTGATCAAGTTCATATAAATCCAGGTACAGGTTGGGACTATTCTGTCTATCAGAATCCAGGGAAAAATCTTTTTGCTCAACCTCAGCCACTTTAGTATGAAAGATATCCATCACGAAGTTCACTTCCTTAACAAATGACAGTGAAATTGTGAATTCAGGATCAAAAGATGGATATATGTAACTTGCATGTGAGTACAACTTAACTCCATATATTTTATATAGATGCTAATGTTCTTTTATGTCACAAGGCTGAAAATGCATTACATTTAATTGAAAATGATATTTTGATTACTAATTTCATAAGCTTCGTTCTATGAAAAGGAAGAACTGGAAAAAAGTATAGATTAAAGGTCAAATGAAATAATCACCCTGTCACCGCCTGAAAAGATTGTTTTTGATCAAATACAATACAAGTCCATAATAATTTTTAGAAATTAACAAGATATTAAATGATTGAAATGAATAATAAAGATGACTAATGATACAGAAACATATCTGGATCGATTTAGTAGTATATGAATTTTAATACTTCAATTCCCAATAGTTCTGTGCTTTTAGGTACCACTGTGCAGTAAATGAATGAAGAAGAATGATAATTAATTGGCGCTCCAGAGAAAATTAACATGCTTTTCCCAGATGACATCATGCAATTTATATTCATCAGCATGAGTTGATAGATATTGACTAATTGCATCTGGTGCACACTCAATTTTATTGCACAAAATTCAGAATATAATTTGGTTATATTTAGATTTTAAATCTTGGAAAGTGGGGTCCTAAAGACCTCAAATTAGACTCTGGGTGTTTCTTCAGAGGAATGCAAGTTGGGGTTTCAGTGGAATTTAGAATATTATACGGCACTTTTGGATAAAGCAGTGGGGTTAAATATGCAAAGCAATTTAATTCAGTGTCATATATTTAAAAAGTAGACCGTATGTGGAAATTGAAGGTAAGTTTTGAGCTGTCAAAAAAAAAAAAAAAAAAAAAAAAAAAAAAAAAATGGCGGGGAAATGATTTTTGGCAAAAAGTGGCCGAGGAGTCTGCTTATAACTGTGAGCCAAAAACTTTCATCAAAATATCTCCATCTCACAATCATCAGAAGAATTTTCAAATTAGAGTTTGGAAACCAAAAAGTTGTTGAACAAAAGAAGAATGATGATTAAGTGGAAAATCTTCTAAATTTAACATACTTTAACATGCAGAAGGGCTTATTCTTCAGGCGATCCTCAATCAGTAGCATAAGTTATTAAATTTGGACAACAAAATCATTTGGTGCATGCAAAATGGTATTGCATGGATTTCAGACTGTGCAGAATTGGATCCAATACGACTTTAGATCCTAGGTTTCCTATTAATAACAATAGCACTTAAACCAATTAAGGATGTTCTGAATAATTACCATGATGTTCATTCACTATGCCTATAATAGCACTATATTCTATGGAAATCCAACAGAGTCACCAAATTATAAAAAATAAGTGAGGAATGATTTTAACTTTTCCTTATTTGAAGCAGAATGTCTGTAAAGGGTTATCATAGTATTTCATAAGTTCATTGCACTGTTTGCTACCATTTTCAAACGTGTAGATTCTTAAAAACCATTCAGGCATGATAAGTCAACCTTCTCTTGCCTGTCTGTATGTTGTGGTAATTATATTTATTTCGTTTGGCTATGAAATTGTTAACATTGATTAAAATACTGATGGAAATGATATATTTATTGTTCAGTCAGAATACTTTAAGTGAATTTGTCTGGGTCAGTTGATTAAGATTCTGCTTTCAATGCTGTGGACACGCTCTTTAGGAGACAAAACATTTGCAGATATGGCAGCTGAAAATGAAAAAAGGAGAGTACTGCATGTAAAGAAGGGAATCATTTAGATTATCAACCTAGTTATGAAGATATTTCTGATGTTGAACATCTAATGTAAATTTACTGCTGCTTAAGGCCAACTCTGACTTAGGGCCTGGAGCTTTCAAATCAAAGAATTCTCACTTTTTTTGTTCATTCTCCATAACTTAAAATAATACATAGTAATTCATTGTCCGTAAATGGCAAAAGAAGTCTCCACACAGAACCCTCATGTGTAATACCCTGATTAACACTACAGGTGCCCCAGTTCTTCAACTACCATCTAATGCCCATATGCAAGCTTGTGACATAGTAGTAAAATGTTCCATTACTTGAGCATTCCATGGAAGTTTTAAAATGTTTAAAATTTTACCTCTGACCGTCACAGTGTCAGTCACTCCCAATCACCCCCTAGTCAGTACTGTCACCATGCCTTAAAGTTAATATTTTATTAGCTATAGTATGTCAATTGAAAACGTTTAGGTACCGCTAGATGTACTGATTTATGTCTTGTAGGTATCAGTTGGAGAGTTGTAGATAGAAGTGAATAACTTTAAGAAACATGTAAAAAGTGGGCACCTCTGGGGTGGATGTCAAGAAAGGTATCAGACTTAGCCCAGTCACAGGCTGAGCCACGGGCTCAAATCTGAACCTTTTGGCGCTTGAGACCAAGCTTATCAAATAACCACAGTGGTGTCCTGTGTCATGTGGTCCTTCTTGTAGTCAAGCATTCTTCTGATGACATATATGTTCCTTGTTTGACACAAAAAATATCTGGTGAAATGCTGTTTTACAATAGGAAACCTTGCAAAAATGTAGAATAGCCCAAAGACTACTTAATCTAATCTAATCTAATCTACTGCTTTGCAGGCGCAATATCTTCCCCACTAAGGGGAACTCAGTGCGCTAGTTAACAAAAATCATTTTCTTATAAGGAGAGTCGAGGGGCGTTCAAGGTCAGTGTACCAGGTTTGTGGGTGAGACCAAGAGGGAAGGAGACTAAGTTGGGAAGCTAGAGTTGAAAAGGTGGGTTTTGAGGTGTTTCCTGAAAGATGCGACAGAGGGACTGTTTCTTATTTGGAAGGGGAGAGAGTTCCAAAGACCTGGGGCATAGTGACTAAAAGAATTGGAGAAGTGTTTAATTGATTTATGAACTCTACGGTCAAACGTGGGGGTATGAAGGAACTTGAGTTTAGGGGTACTTCGTCTAGTATTTCTAAAGGAAGTGTAGGGGTGGATTAGTTCTCTTAGGTGAACAGGCTGACCTTGGTTGAGGATTTTGTATGTAATGAGGCCTATTTTGAATTGTACCCTATACCTAACTGGAAGCCAATGGAGTTTTTTTCAGTTGAGGGGTGATGTGAGAAAATTTTGAGGAACAGGTGACAACCCTGCAGAGTGAGTTTTGCACTAGTTGCAATCTTCTTAGCTCAAAGTCTGTGAGTGATAGAAACAGGGAATTGCAGTAGTCCAATCTGCTGCTGACCAAGGCATTGGCTAAAAGAACTGATGTTTTAAGGTCTAGAAGAGGGCGTATTCTGTAGAGGTCTCTTGCATGAGCTCTAGTGTACTTTATGACCTGTGACACATGGTCGGAGAAAGTGAAATTGGAGTCAAACACCACTCTGAGGTTCTTGACACTTTGTGCTGGTGAGACCTGATTACCAAGAATATTGATTGGAAAGTGAGGTAGGAGTTGTTTATGGTTGTTTTTCGAACCTGTCAAAATGAACTCGGTTTTATCAGGGTTGAGTTTTAATTTATTTGTGAACATGAAGTTTTGGATGTCGTTTAGGCAATTTTTTATTTTTTGTACAGAGTGAGAAAAATTTGCTGGAGAGAGTGAAATGTATAGCTGAGTGTCATCGGCGTAGAAATGGTAATTGATGCTACTGTGAGATTGAATGATGGAGCTGATTGGGTTGGTGTAAAGGGAGAAAAGAATTGGACCGAGGACGGAGCCCTGGGGGACCCCATGCTGAAGGGCAACAGGATTTGAGAGTGTGCTGCCTACCTTGATCGAGTGTGTCCTTCCCGACAGGTATGATTTGAACCAGCCGAGTGCTAGTTCACTGATTCCATAGTAACCATTAAGTCTGTCCAGGAGAATAGTGTGATCAATGGTATCGAAAGCGGTGGAGAGATCTAGAAGGGTGAGGGCTGTAACAGACCCTTTGGCCATATTGAGTAGAATATCATTATGAATGTTAAGGAGGGCACTTTCAGTAGAATGGTGTTTTCTATAAGCCAACTGGAAGGCAGTCATCAGGCCGGCTTTATCAAGGTGAGTTTGTAGCTGGGCTGCTACTACCCTTTCAAGTATCTTTGAAATAAAGTTTAGATTGGAAACAGGCCTGTAATTTTTGAAAACTTCCTTGTCTAAGGATGATTTTTTTGAGAATTGGGGTTACATGGGCCTGCTTAAAGAAATTAGGACACGTACCTTGTGCTAGAGAGGCGTTGATTACTGAGGTGATGGGGGTAATACGAATATCCAGGAATTCAAGAACAAGAAAAGTGGGCCAAGGGTCAAGGGAACATGATTTAGTGGGAGAGTCTTGAATGATTTTGGTGACCTGCTCTTCAGTTACAGCAGAGAAAGAGGCGAATGTGGGTGGAGGAGAATCTTTGGTGATGTGTCGGAAATTGAGTGAGGTAGAGAAAATTGAGTGTATTTTTTCGATTTTTTCTGTAAAGAACTCGACAAATCTGTCAGCCAAAAGCTTTGGGGGGTTAATAGATGGGAGAATCTTTGCTGGGATTCTGTGTAACACATCACCCAGGACTCGCCATAGTTTTTGTGGGTTGTGGTGATTGTCCCAAATTTTTTCTTTGAGGAATTCAGATTTGGCCTGCATGCAGATTTTATTGTACTGGTGGACTTTCTGCATGTATTGGGATCTATTGAAGGTAGTTTTATTTCGGCGCCAAATACGTTCAAACAAACGCTTGGTCTCCTTTGCCGCAATTACCGCTTCACTAACCCATCCTGGGATGTACTTCGCCTTGGTATTTTTGGTGTGTGGTGGTGCATATTTGTCAATAAGGGTGGATAAAGTAGTATGATATTGTTCATAAAGAGTGTCGGCTTTCTTGGAAGGATTATTAAGTAGTTCAGAAGCGAGGAGATCTGTTTTCAAGGATTATTAAGTAGTTCAGAAGCGAGGAGATCTGTTTTCAATTTGTCTTTATCAATTTTATGGTATTTACGAAAGGTGACAGTAGCCTTGGTTTGGAGTATAGGGGTTGAGAGATTGAGGGTAAAACTAATTGAAAAGTGGTCGGAAAAGGCATCAGTGGTATGGACATTGGAAATATAGTCATTGTTAGATTTGGTTAATACCTGGTCAAGTGTATGTCCATGAATGTGAGTTGGAAAGTTAACTTTCTGAGTTAAATCAAATGAATCAATCAAAGAATGAAAGGTTTTTGAATTTGAACATATTGTTTCAAGGTGAAAATTGGAGTCGCCGATGATCACCAGATTCTCCGTGGTATGATGAATATCCTCCAAAAGTGACTGAAACTGGTCAAAAAAGGATGTAGTACTGGAGGACGGAAGTCTATATATATTCAGAAGGTAAAAGGATTCTTTGTGAAGGGTTATCTTGAGGAGGAAATTTTCGAAGGTGGTGCAGGTCTTTGTTGGAACTACAGAAGGACCCAATCCGTCTTTGACAAAAAAGCCCAATCCTCCACCGCGACGGGCTGCTCGTGGCTGTTGATAGAGTTTGTAGCCTGGTGGGGTAATTTCGGACAGATTTGCACTTGTGGTGTCAGGTCTTATCCAGGTCTCAGACATGGCAAAGAGATCGGTGTTATTATCAGAAATAAATTTTGCAATGGCAGGATATTTGTTGTGTATTGATCTAATGTTTGCATAGGTGACCTTTGGACACCTGGGTGGTCCTGGGTTTGGGTTTATGTCACCAGCAAG
This sequence comes from Sabellastarte sp. h YS-2021, assembly GCA_964017235.1. Taxonomy (NCBI): domain Eukaryota; kingdom Metazoa; phylum Annelida; class Polychaeta; order Sabellida; family Sabellidae; genus Sabellastarte; species Sabellastarte sp. h YS-2021. Next base: position 91,573,029 of record OZ024934.1, read on the forward strand.
CAGGAGTAGGATGAAAAGACGGAAAGGTGGTAGGGCAGGTGGAATTGAGATTGTAGATTTGATGATAAAATGTAGACAGAAGGTGGTGGTGGTGGGTTTGAAAGGGCAGAAACTGACGACATATGCTGATATGAAGCAATAACTGGTTGGATTGCCAGTAAAAATATAGGAAAATCATGTTTGAGGTCTTTAGAATGGATTAGAGTGGTTTGGTGGGTTTGAGTTTTGAGTTTGATGATCCCCAATAACGGGGAATGTGAGCGATAAAAGGGGATCAAACGTTAAAGTGGGCAGTTTGCATGTGTAAATATCAATAAACTATGTCAAAAGGGGGTAGATTAAAAAGATTATTTTATTAGTTCTTTCAATAGTAGCACCAAGGCAGACGTAAAGTGAGGTTATTTAATTTTTAGCTATATCGGTAAGTAATTTTCAAAAACGGTACTTCCCTGACGGAACCACGCCACACAACCTTAAGGAGGTTGTTTTATGCACTTGTACCTTATTTTCCGCCATTTCAAATTCTGAAGTGGAGAATGAATTATCGCAGCCATATCTGAGCCTCTGTTTACAAAACTTAAGCCCACTATCTACCAGTATCAGCATTTGAGCCAGTGGCTCAGTCAAAACTAAAATTGAGTCATTTTGTGGAATCCACAAAGGCTGAGCCCGTGGGCACAAGAAAAATGTTTCAATAATTAAGGATAAAAATCTCTAGTTTGAGCCTGAGACCAGGCTAACACCTATTACACTGTATTTGCAATTCCTAATATGACTTTTCAATTCCAAAAGCTGTGTTTTGAAATATGAAAATCCACTTAGAATTTCAAATATCTATTTTAAATTCCGAATATATACGGTTAGCAGTTCAAGGCTTTCATAGCATTGGGTTGATGGAATAGAGATTAAGATGTTTTATCAAAAATTCCATGGTTTTATCTGTCCACACAAGATGACATTCCTGGACGACACATCCGGTGAAAAACACCCATAATCCAAATGACTAATTTGTGTTTTATCTTTCAAAAGGATGTATATAAAGTATGTCTAATTGAGATCCAAAGTATTTTATCAACATTCTAGTTTGTGTCAAGTGTTCACAAAATTACCCACTTCTATTCTTACACATGCAACGTTTACACATCACTCTTATCACACTAATCAAACAAGCCATATCAGAAACATGTGACACCCTTTTTATAAGATACAAGATATGCCATTTATAACAGCTTCACATCAAATCAGTTTTGCCATTTGCAGAAGTAAACATATTCATACAATTGGGATAAAAGCAACATACTGCAATAAGGACATAATTTCTTTAGACATCTTAAATAATTTGTTGACGTTGGTCGATCTTCACTATGGGTTCATCACGAATTGATCAAGTGGAAAGAGGTAACTATCCTCGCCATGGAAGTTATGTTTCTAGGCTTATTCATTGGTTTACATATCTGTTACTTTGTCTCTGTTTCTGATTACTCCAAAACTAATGAATACATCTTTATGAATTTTATGTGGTTAGGGTCTGACCAAAGGACAAAAATGATGATAATTTTTAGAAAGATCTGAAGCATGCACTGGTTTAAAAAATCCTAGTCCTACTTGTCCAACAGGGTATTTTATTCTCCACAAATTCTACAGTTTTTGTTGGTCTAAACTTCATTGTTGTTGTTTTCTTCACATGTATATATGTGTGTATACAGTATTTACTTTCATATATGTTTAATTTTATCAATAAAAGAGGCAAAATGTAAAGATAGATTGTTTCAGTAATGAAAATAATGCCATTCAATATGAATTCTAACATTATTTTAATGACCCCACATCATGTGAATCAGAGTCTGTCTGAATCTGACAGAAATTATAACTACTATAAAAGTTCAATAACATTTGGAATTAGAATTTGATTGATTTATTTATTTAGCGTTATTTAAATGTACTTTCAGAAATAAATGATTTGCTTCACCCAAATGAGGACATTTCCAAAAGTGTTCCAAGTGAATGGCCAGCAGCAAAGTTTGGTGCTCTATGTCTGGGTGACCATGTGCGTTACTACCAGTTTCCATATCATAGACATGGACTTATTACTGAAAAACACTGCAAAAGTCAAACTGTGAAACTTTTGGAATATCACATTAGAAGGGGTGAAATTATGGAGGCAGAGATCAAGTGCATAAACAGCCAATTTTATGTTTTGGACAAAGGTGACAGAAGTAAAATCAATCTTCTTCAAGCTAGATACAGTGGTCCATGTTTTAAGTCTGACATAGTTATTCAAAGGGCACTTGCCCGATGCAATGAAAAGCAATACAATTTCACCACCAACTTTGCCAGGGCTTTTCCCCGCTGGTGTAAAACAGGCAAAGGAGGATTGACTGCAATAAACCAGATTCAGCTGAATGAGGGCAGGGAGGTTATCAAACGTATACAGGTGCTAACTAAAGGGGATCATATTATGTTTGATCGAGGCCCCTACTTTCATCATGCAATTGTGCTGGGGGTACTTCCTCTAGAAAATAAGATTGGAGTAATTCATTTTACCCCTGGCCAACACAAGGAAGGTGAAATAAAGAAAGAATTGCTTACCCGACATAAAGAGCATGGAACCCTCTTTAGATTAACCTATAGGGCACTCACTGAAAGTACACCAGATCATGTAGTACTAAGGGCCATGTTGATAGAACAAAAGCGTCTTGATTACAATTTGATTGGTAGGAATTGTGAGCATTTAGCAACTTGGTGCAAAACTGGAATATGGTGCAGTGGGCAGGTGAAGAATTCAGTGGTACATGTGTCAAGGCAATTCTTCAGCTTAAGTATTGGGATGGGCTCACAAGTGCTTGTTAGAATCTTTGGCGAGAGTTTTGCCAGTCTTGTCGACATAGTGGCAAGTGTCTTTGTCAATATTCTGGGTCAACAGGTAGACTTGATTAGCAGTGTGATATACTGCATCATAGATATTGTATTGAACATCTATGATGTCTGGAAGAAATATAAAAATGGTGAACTTCAGGGAGAGGCCCTCCATGATGAAATTATCAAGAGAGTTGTTAGGTGTCTAGTGGTTGACAGCAGTGTGGTTCTGGGCAATATTCTTGGTCAGATATTCATACCCGTTCCCATACTTGGTGCATTCATTGGTGGAGTATGTGGTCTTGCTTTGGGTGAGCTGATCTATTTTCTCATACAGAAAATCGCTGCCATTCTGAAAAGTCAGAAGGCAAAAATGTTTTGGGAAAGGAACATAAAACCGGTGTACTCTAGCCCATCCCAGCTGAGAGAAATGCTGAACGAATTTCCACCCCTCCTCCAACAATGACTTGTCTTGTATTGGTATAGCTTAGGTTTGGTTAGTATCCTGTTTCCTTTTTGTGTCATCACCCCATCTTTTGATGGCAAATAAGCCTAAACTGGTTCAAATTATGGATATTTTTCACTCAAGTACAGGTGAGGTACAGCATGATTAAGTGATACTCACAATTACAGTTGTATCATGTGTGTTACTGTCTCTACACTTTGGTCCAGATATGAGATATTGTTTCTTTAAAGAACTTCTGTGAAGCTGCAAATCCAGAATTCATCACCGCCAAGTGACACTGATTATATTGATACACAACAATTTTTGTGAATTTCATCAAGAAATGGTCACTGAGTGACGACGTTGAGATTTCCTGCCCATATAATAGTGGTAATGAGCTATCATTACACTGATGTCATCATTGTAATTAATTTTAGAATTTCACAATCAGAACAATTTGCTTTGGGAAGCACCATATGCCACTTGTAACTCGAACAAGAGAAATCAAATTTAACATAAAATCCTGTACAACCATACAGAGGCTTTCATATTGAGTCAGTGGGCGGCTATCAGAATGTGAAGCCACAGATTTTGCTTTAATTTCTTTGAACTCAGATTATATGAAAAAATAAGTTCCTTGACAAAACCTTAACCTGACAACTAAAAAAGCGAAGGTTAAGATTCTGGTGAAGCACTGCGTGACATAGACCTTTTTTACTTTATATATAATGTGATATAAACTTAGCATATGTTTTTGAGAGTTCAGGTATCAGTTCAAATTGATGTTGTTGGAAACATACTACATATATGTAGTGAAGAAATAAAATTGGTGTTGCGCCATAATCTTTATTATTGGATAAATTATTTGACATTAATTATGTGCATGCATAATCACATATTCTCTATATCAATTTACAAATGTTAAGCTTTATTGGTATATTTGTGTTTTGTGGACATTGCCTGTGTTTTATACACAGAGTCTCTCGAAAGCCAAACAAAGGGAACAGTTGTGGTTTGATTAAAGGATAAAACAACCATTACTAATTGATAAGATAAAGATATATGTCAACACACACAAAATATGGCATTTTCACAAATATTAAAATAGTTCTACATGCGTAAAATTTGACTTTAATGATATTTTGATTGGGCTAAATTGTCGGAATTGTATTTGTATTTAGTATTTTACTGGGTTAAATTGGCTGAATTGTATTTGTATTTAGTATTTTACTGGGTTAAATTGTCGGAATTGTATTTGTATTTAGTATTTTACTGGGTTAAATTGTCGGAATTGTATTTGTATTTAGTATTTTACTGGGTTAAATTGTCGGAATTGTATTTGAATTGCATGTATTCTTCCAGTCATATATTTTATGTCAAATATAGTTTCTGTGGCTATTGTCCAGTTGTTTTAATTTATTTACACAGCTTGATAAGTTGGTTCTTTCAGGATGTTAAAATTGATTACAAAACTGTGATGATTCAGAATAATCTTCATGACAGTTTGTGTCATTATCTAAGTAATTTAAAATTGGTCATTGCAGCTGGACTGGAGATTTTTATGGTTGCTGGTGCTTACACCAGTTCATTTTGTGAAGAACTGGTAATTCTGTCCCTTTCCTGAGCCAGTTCCACATTTCTTGTGGTGGTTTAATAGTCCATGCTAATGTGTCAAATGAAAATGCTAAATTTACCTATGTCTTGAGTTGTGCAAAATATTTCAACATGGAAATATCTACCTTCATACTCTTGACACCAAAGTTGTCTTATGTTGTGTATCAAATTTATGGGAGCCCAAGAGTAACATACCATAAAATATAAATATATAGTCCTTGATAGTGATCTGGAAACTTTTTTTGAAGGGTTAAAAAAGTAGTAAGTTGTGATAGCGAAATAAGATTTTCGATTTTGAAGCGTTTTCAGAGCTTATGATTTGTAGGTATGTTTTGTACACAAAAACCTATACAAGCTGCAACTTTTATTGTCCACTGCAAGTCATATTTGATCCATATAGGGGGATATACGGAGTTTTATATATTTGTGTACAGCGGCGCCTCCATACCATAGATAATTAGTGTCAATAGCTTCCGGGTTTTCACTAATATCTAGGAAACTATGTAATCTATAAGTATATGTCATATATCATAAGAAAGGTCTTTAAACAGCTCTTCTACTCGTTTGTGTTACATAATAATCCAAACAGAAATGGCTGAGGAATCACAAGTTAAATATCGAGGTTTTTGTATCCACTTGTACCCCTGTATATATGTCAGCCATTTTCACCTCTCTTTAAATGTGGATTTATTTAACTTACAAGTCAAACAAAATGGTGGATAATAAGAGAAAAACATTTTGTGTGTAAGTTCGTTGGTTTAGAGTATAACTCAAAACTGCTACAAAATTTTCAGGGAGAATCAAAACTGTTACAAGGAAGAACTGATTCAAATTTGTGCATGATCGGATCAATATCCTGGATTCTGGAGCAAGTGTCAGTTTGGTTACCATAGAAATCAATGAGATCATTAATTTTATGCCATTAGCAAAAATCCCCCTCCCCGAGTGCTCTTGTTTTGTGAAATCATTCAGTGAAAGGAATTTGGCGTATGTTTGCTTTAACAAATAGTGTTTCACAGTGGTTTTAGTAAACAACATGCCAGCCTTGGTGTTTTAATGACATTATTTGAAGAAAAAACCAGGCATATCAGTGTTTAGTCCCCCCACATACTTTCCTTTTTGTATAAACTGTGATTCACCCATACTTCAGGGGGAATTTCAAACTTTTGGATGTGGTTTCTGAACAAGAGAATTTTTAAAGATGGAATGAAGTGTACTTGCAAAAACTTCAAAAAGGGATGTAGACTCCTGAAATAACTCGCGTATTGGGACACACGGCATGATTGGGAGTCTCCTCTGAAATAACTGATGTAAGTCTGACTGGTAGAAAAATGCTGTGTGGAAAATTGCAAACAGTTTCTGGTAAAACTTATCAGTTATAATGCTGTAGTAAGTAGGGATCAAATCTTACTCAAATGGGTAGATAAAAAAATTATTGCCATGGAAAGGCCTATGTAAAAAGATAGAGTTTCTCCAGAAAGCCTCCAGTCGCGACTACCACATCATCTGCAGATACAGTCTTAGATCAGTTCCAGCAGATGAGGTTGATGATTTCTACATTTCTGGGTGCATGTCAGGACCCCACTCCAAGTTCACAACAGTCGTTCTGCAACTATCTCCACTTTGAGATTGAACACCTAGAGGAGAGAGACTTTTTGACCTTCAGGAATGAGACAGTGAAGCTTTTCAGTGAAATACAGTACAAGGCCGAAGAACACAACAGACAGGTCACCACAAGTCAACAGGCCACCACATTTCAACTTCCAGAAGCAACACAGGCCACAGCAGGACATGAATACATACTCACCATTCCGGAAACTCAGACAGTCTCCATTCCAGTTGTGCAGCCTACACAGACGGCCACTGGAGAACCTGTTACAGTGATTGCCAAAGTACAGCAACCACCAAGGCCTTCATCATCATCGTCAACACAGCCTGCTACTTCTATGTAGTTGTGGATGACCAACAGCTTGGGACTTCCAGACAGATGATCTTCAACCCCCCTTCAGTTGCACCTTCACAACAGGAGCAGAGTCAACACAACACTTCAGGATTATCCAGTCTCTGGAGCTATTCCAAGTGTGCTACAGTATCAGCAGATTGACACACCACAGTCATTTTTACCCTCTCAACTTCAAACAGCACCATCACCAGTGCCATCTTCCACTCATCAAGAATAGTCAAGACCTGAAACCTCAAAAGTCACATCAAACCCGGTCCTTCTAAGGGCCACCCAAATCTTCCAAAAACAATTATTCAGCTGTTGTTTGATTGTCCAAAAAACAAAAAAAAAACACACCATCCAACACTTACACTTCCCCCACAGTACACAACAAAAAATTGTGTGAATGAATGAGTGAATGTTGAACAAACATTAGTAGAGTTCCACCACAAAACAAAACCCCCCCAAAAAAAATCAAAAAAAAAAAATCAAAAAAAAATCTGAACAAAACTTTGAAAACAGTAAAAAAAAATTAAAACAAATTTTAAAACAATTAAAAGAAAAAGTAAAATAAATTTTGGCCCCTAAGAATTCAAAAGCAGACCACTCCTAAACCTCCCCAAAATGAGAAAAGTCCACCCCCCAAAATCAAAAAGATCCAGACACCAATCCAAGTCCCTTCCACCCCAAACCAAAATTGAAATGAAACCCCACCTACATACAAGGCTGTTGTTAAAGGTGTGGAGAGACCGACAGACAAACAAACGGCAAGACCTAACAAAACATGAAAACATTATCTTTTGGAAATTTCATATTTAATTTTTTTTTCAAGTTTCTGCACAAAATTTATCTGCAAAATTATTTCTGTTTTCGATATTTTGGGGATTAATTTTGTTTTACTATTTGGCAGGTTTTTTTCCTTTTAAATAAACTCTGTGGATAAGTGTCTTAAAGTAACTGCCAGTTTCAAGCCGACTTCCAGTGGCTTCCTGAAGTTGGTTATTGACTTCCTGAGATGGGGGGTAATTCCTTCTTCAATCAAATCGAAAAAGGCTGGTTCCATCCTGGTAAAATTTCTGTAACATGGGATATCAGTAGTGATTAACTTGTCCAAGAGTGTTCTGTAGCAACCTCTCTCTTCCCTCTGCAGTATCCAGGGCATGACCCATGGATTCTGTGGCTTCCTTCTCCTTCTGGGTGGTTGGTGTGGTGGGGGTGATGGTGATGCTTGCTGGGCAGGTGCTGGGTTCTGCTGTCTTCTGTGTCTTAAAAATATCATGTACAATAAAAAATTAAACTCAATAAAAAACAAAAAACCCTCAAGTGATCTATCAGTTGCTCTTGATGTGTTCCTGTCATCTTTGAAGTGTGAAATGAATGGCACATCACAAGGGATGGGGGTTTATATAGTGTGATATGGATCCCAATTCTGGATCACGACTTTTGATACCGACCCACCAAAACAATCAGTCCTGTTGGGAAGGGTCGGGAACATGCTCCCGGCTTGTTTGTTTGTCTTTACGGCTTGTCTGTTTGTGATCCGGCTTGTCTGTTAGGGGTTTAAGGCTTGTCGTGCAAACCTCTACAACTGGCTGTGTAAAAAAACGTCCCCGACCCTACGTCTTGTTGCGATAGGGCTTACGTCCTGTCTGTAACTTTACTGTCCTGTCCGGAATTTCATAACCGGCTCAGCCTTTTTCACGCGCTTTTTCCCACGACTCTATGACTTTTGCAACCGACTCTAGAGTCGTAGGGTCGGTTGCAGGGTCGGCTCCAGTAGAACACCTGCATTACAAGGTCACTTTAAAATAAAAAATGGATATAAATGATGAATAGACATTTCAAAAATAAAGACAATTGCAGGTTGTGTATTAGTTGTAACCCAGATCTACCAGTTAGAAAGTTATATGTACAAGTTTGAAACACCATTATACAGAATGCCACCCCAGATCTATAAATATCCAGATTTTTGTCTCAAATTTAATGAATTTTGTCATTGTAATGAATATTTATGTTTACATATTTTCTGTGATGTTTAATATTACGGGTCCAGAATTTTCTCCTCAGGGTTCTATACATTTCCTGTGGATAATTCAGTATTCCCTGTGTTTGTTTTTTAAAAAAATTTTTCTCTTGAATATTTTATCACACTTTATCATTCATTGTTTAGCATTTATATATTATGCCTACCAACTAGTCAACAGTTTTCCTCAAATGTATTCTTACTTGCAAAATCATAAACCTGATATAAATTATTGACTCTTTCAACTAGGCCTCTGCCTTTTGACCCTAATGGCTGACAACTGTACTTTTCTAGCTTGGCAAGTTGAGCCTCTTGACCCCCCCCCCCTCTGCCTTCAAATACAAAATATCCAGTCTAGGTAACTGGGGTTTGTTCCTTTGTGTAGATAACACCTTTAAATATGCAAAATAGTGAATACATTTTCTCCCCAGGAAGAAACCTCCTCTTTTAGCTGTTTCCCTTTGAGCACTTGATTTGATTAAACTTTAAAAGCCAGTTAATTGTATATGCACTCTCAAAAAGTCAACAGGCAAAACCGTCATTCTGTGGAATGTGTCAAGGAAGGTAAAAACAAGACTAAAATTCCAAAATATTTGGCCAAAATAACTCCGGCAAAAGTGACTTGTTCAGAAATGATTAAAACATAAAAATTATACACCATGATAGACACAAGTTGAAAATTGGTAGATACAAGTTGACGAAATAACAACAAATGGCAGTTTAAAGCTCCCATAGAAAACTCTATAAAAGGTTATTAAAATTACCCTGTACTATTCTTATATGTGTAAAGTTTCCATAGCTCTACCATTACACTAATTAAGCAGGCCTTTCTCGGAGACATGTGGCAGTTTTTCCCGATAAGGATCAATACAGTAAGCTTTACATAATGTGTAGGATTCTTATGAAATCAGACTTGTTACATGCAAAACTTCTCATATAACCAGACAACTGAGATTAATGTTGGCTGACATAATGTGGATGTTAGAGCCCAACTTAGGAGTCAGCCCAGCTTAAGATGGGCTATAGCCCAACTTAGGATCCTAAATTGGGTAGCCTATCTTAAGATGGGCTTAGCCCATCTTAAGATGGGCTATAACATATTAGCCCAACTTAGGATAATAAAATTCAAGAAGGTTTTTAAATCTAAAATTTAATATTATCCTTTTAGATAGTAATTTCCATAACTTATTTTAAGATGATTGACAGATATATATTAGCAAAACATTATGTCATACTTCATGGACTGTTTGATCAACCAGTTTATTTCAGTACTAAAATTTTAATTCAACAGCCTATGATTGTGAATTGCTATTGTTATTTAAAGTTTCTTTTTTATCCTTCCTAAATATTTGCTTACAGATATTAGCCTAACTTATAATATGCACAGGTAGTTTTTATTCTCAAAATGAAATAATATTATTAACTATTTTACCTATAAATTTATCCCTTTTATTTACTTCAGTATGCATTGATAGGATTAGTCTGAATTCATTTGTCATTCCAAGGCAGTTCATATGTTTGACAATGGGGTCATTAGCTGACAAGATGTCTATTGTTCAACCACTCCTTTGAGCTTAATTGTTTTACTTCTGGGGAGTGATTAGGCAAGGGGATTACATTGTGATTTATCTATTGTTTCAAGACTCTTTTTATGTTGATTTGTTTGATGACTATGTGTGTGACTTGTTAACTGGATTAGTGTTAAGATTTACCTTTTGTCCCAGCATTACTTTTGAACTTGATTTGTTTCACTTGTGCTTGAGTGACTTGCTGACAGGATTAAATAGGTATTGTTCTAAGATTCTTTTAAGGTATTTTTACATGTTTAAGGAAAACAATTAACATAATCATAATTGTTAAAAGCAAAGCAAGGTTCTTAAGCAGACAATTACTGCTGTTTAACCAAATACATAAGATTAACTTGTTTGATTAAACTACATTTTCGTAATAACTAGTGTAATTTTAAAACGGTAACTTGATTTTTTTTGTGAAAATAAAGTGCTGTTTATAAAACTTTGCTAAATTTTATAATATGACTCACCCATAAAATAACATATGGGTTGTCCCCCATAAAGGTTTGATAGGATTAAGCCTCTTTGTGTTTGATATTACTTTGATGATGATTTGTTTCACTTTATGATTGAGGTTTTCCTATTTTGCACTTCACCCACCCCAAGTGAAACAAATCAACATCAATAGAATGTTGAAACAATAGCGACAAATCCAATTAAGAAATCATCCCAATATAGACAAACAAATCAACATCAAAGGAATATTGTTATGCTTCTCACGGCTCAGGAAACACAATTCATTTTAATTTCTGTAATTAAAGACTGTTGAGCTTTGATAAAATTTAACATATTTTTTTTTCAAAATAAAAAAGAATTTATAGGCAAAAATCCTTGTGTTCAAGGAACATTCAAGGAGACCAATGATAATGTCATCTTTTTCATAATAATGTTATATAATTTCCTTTCATTTGCACATGCTAAAAACGTTTCTTATTATAGCAAGAGTAAAAATTGTTTCTAGAATTTTATTATCTTAAGATGGGCTGACTCCTAAGTTGGGCTCCAACATGGATATTGTTTCTCTTTTGCAGAAAACTTGGAAGTAAAGGATAATTTGCTGACTTAAATTTGTCTTTACCATGTCTTCATCACTAACTGATCAAGTGGAAAAAGGTAATTATAGTTGAATTAAGTAAAATGATAAAACATTTCTACAAAAATGCAGAAGTATTAATTGCATAAAACTAGTTTTAGTTTATGTATTAGTATTTTTATGATCCACTGTAGACGGTGGAGGCCTTTAAATAAATCTTTCAAAATGCATGTTGTATATACTATGGAAGCCCATTAGTAACATAAATTCTGAGAAAAAATTTAGAAGTTTGTTTCCCATTTCTAAATTTTTGCTATCTCATTATTTTGAGATAGCAATTTTGTTTCCCATTTCTAAATTTTTGCTATCTCATTATTTTGAGATAGCAATTGTGTTTCCTGTTTCTAAATTTTCGCTATCTCGTTATTATCAGATAATAAGTTTGTTTCCTGTTTTTATTTTTTCGCTATCTCATTATTTTGAGATAGCATATTTGTTTCCCGTTTCTAAATTTTCACTATCTCGAAATTATGAGATAAGAAGTTTGTTTCCCGTTTCTAAATTTTTGCTATCTCATTATTATTAGATCACAATTTTGTTTTCCCGTTTCTAAATTTTTGCTATCTCGTTATTTTGAGATAGCATATTTGTTTCCTGTTTCTATTTTTTTTGCTATCTCGTTATTTTGAGATAAGAAGTTTGTTTCCCATTTCTATGTTTTTGCTATCTCGTTATTTTGAGATAGCAATTTTGTTTCCCGTTTCTAAATTTTTTGTTATCTCATTATTTTGAGATAGCAATTTCATTGATGGGCATCCTCAGAGCTGAAGTGAGTGCAATGGGGAATGGTATGTACATAGTGGGGGACGTCCCCCACCACGTTATGTCCATAATGGGAAATGCCTCAAAGAGAAATCATTATTTGAAGAGAAAAAATAGATCACTGAAATGTTAGCTTTTATTTATCACACAATACAAGTATAACATTATGGAACACAAACTAATCATTCAGAAAAGATAGTAACAGGTTTGATCCCCCTCTCCTCTCCAATCCCCCACTGGGGATATGTGTCACTGAGCATCCCCCACTGCATACATGCCAGAGATCCTCCTCTCCTTCACCATCCCCCACTGGGAACATATGACAGTGAGTGTGGGGAGTGGGGAAGCAGTGGAAGATCTCTGCCATGTAGGCAGGAGGAAATGCTCAAAGACATATGTCCCCAGTGGGGGATGGGGGAGGAGAGGAGGACTCTGGCATGTATGCAGTGGGGGACGCTCAGTAACACATATCCCCAGTGGGGGATTGGAGAGGAGAGGGGGACCAAACCAGTTACTATCTTTTCTGAATGATTAGTTTGTGTTCCACTCGTTATACTCATATTGTGTGATAAATAAAAGCTAACATTTCAGTGATCTATTTTTTTTCTCTTCAAATAATGATTTCTCTTTGAGGCATCTCCCATTATGGACATAACGTGGTGGGGGATGTCTCCCACTATGTACATACCTGTATGAGAGCCCATTAGTAACATGAATTGTGAGAAAAAAATAGAAGTTTGTTATCCGTTTCTATTTTTTGCTATCTCGTAATTATGAGATAACAAGTCTGTTTCCCGTTTCTAAATTTTTGCTATCTCATTATTATGAGATCACAAGTTTGTTTCCTGTTTCTAAATTTTTGCTATCTCATTATTATGAGATAAGAAGTTCGGTTCCCGTTTCTATTTTTTGCTATCTCGTTATTTTGAGATAGCAATTTTGTTTCCCATTTCTAAATTTTCGCTATCTCATTATTTTGAGATAGCAATTTCGTTGCGGGGCATCCTTAGAGCTGAAGTGAGTGCGCGCGATGGGGGATGGTATGTACATAGTGGGGGACATCCCCCACCACGTTATGTCCATAATGGGAGATGCCTCAAAGAGAAATCATTATTTGAAGAGAAAAATAGATCACTGAAATGTTAGCTTTTATTTATCACACAATACGAGTATAACATTATGGAACACAAACTAATCATTCAGAAAAGATAGTAACAGGTTTGATCCCCCTCTCCTCTCCAATCCCCCACTGGGGATATGTGTCACTGAGCATCCCCCACTGCATACATGCCAGAGATCCTCCTCTCCTTCACCATCCCCCACTGGGAACATATGACAGTGAGTGTGGGGAATGGGGAAGCAGTGGAAGATCTCTGCCATGTAGGCAGGAGGAAATGCTCAAAGACATATGTCCCCAGTGGGGGATGGGGGAGGAGAGGAGGACTCTGGCATGTATGCAGTGGGGGACGCTCAGTAACACATATCCCCAGTGGGGGATTGGAGAGGAGAGGGGGACCAAACCAGTTACTATCTTTTCTGAATGATTAGTTTGTGTTCCACTCGTTATACTCATATTGTGTGATAAATAAAAGCTAACATTTCAGTGATCTATTTTTTTCTCTTCAAATAATGATTTCTCTTTGAGGCATCTCCCATTATGGACATAACGTGGTGGGGGATGTCTCCCACTATGTACATACCTGTATGAGAGCCCATTAGTAACATGAATTGTGAGAAAAAAATAGAAGTTTGTTATCCGTTTCTATTTTTTGCTATCTCGTAATTATGAGATAACAAGTCTGTTTCCCGTTTCTAAATTTTTGCTATCTCATTATTATGAGATCACAAGTTTGTTTCCTGTTTCTAAATTTTTGCTATCTCATTATTATGAGATAAGAAGTTCGGTTCCCGTTTCTATTTTTTGCTATCTCGTTATTTTGAGATAGCAATTTTGTTTCCCATTTCTAAATTTTCGCTATCTCATTATTTTGAGATAGCAATTTTGTTGCGGGGCATCCTTAGAGCTGAAGTGAGTGCGCACGATGGGGGATGGTATGTACATAGTGGGGGACATCCCCCACCACGTTATGTCCATAATGGGAGATGCCTCAAAGAGAAATCATTATTTGAAGAGAAAAATAGATCACTGAAATGTTAGCTTTTATTTATCACACAATACGAGTATAACATTATGGAACACAAACTAATCATTCAGAAAAGATAGTAACAGGTTTGATCCCCCTCTCCTCTCCAATCCCCCACTGGGGATATGTGTCACTGAACGTCCCCCACTGCATACATGCCAGAGTCCTCCTCTCCTCCCCCATCCCCCACTGGGGACATATGTCTCTGAGCATTTCCTCCTGCCTACATGGCAGAGATCCTCTACTCCTTCCCCATCCCCCACACTCACTGTCATATGTTCCCAGTGGGGGATGGTGAAGGAGAGGAGGATACATACCCTCCCCCATCGCGCGCACTCACTTCAGCTCTGAGGATGCCCCTCAATGAAATTGCTATCTCAAAATAATGAGATAGTGAAAAATTTAGAAACGGGAAACAAAATTGCTATCTCAAAATAACGAGATAGCAAAAAATAGAAATGGGAAACAAACTTCTTATCTCAAAATAACGAGATAGAAAAAAAAATAGAAACAGGAAACAAATATGCTATCTCAAAATAATGAGATAGCGAAAAATTTAGAAACGGGAAACAAAATTGCTATCTCAAAATAACGAGATAGCAAAAAATAGAAACGGGAAACAAACTTCTTATCTCAAAATAATGAGATAGCAAAAAAATAGAAACGGGAAACAAATATGCTATCTCAAAATAATGAGATAGCAAAAATTTAGAAATGGGAAACAAAATTGCTATCTCAGAATAACGAGATAGCAAAAGTTTAGAAACGGGAAACAAAATTGTGATCTAATAATAATGAGATAGCAAAAATTTAGAAACGGGAAACAAACTTCTTATCTCATAATTTCGAGATAGTGAAAATTTAGAAACGGGAAACAAATATGCTATCTCAAAATAACAAGATAGCGAAAAAATAGAAACAGGAAACAAACTTATTATCTCATAATAACGAGATAGCGAAAATTTAGAAACGGGAAACAAAATTGCTATCTCAAAATAATGAGATAGCAAAAATTTAGAAATGGGAAACAAACTTCTAAATTTTTTCTCAGAATTAATGTTACTAATGGGCTTCCATAATTTACACAGTTTTGTATATGTATACAAATGCTCCGCCATGCTTGTTTACTTACTCCCTGGGGTGGGGGGACTGTCCATAAATGTAAATAAAATTATCCGGTGCTCTTCTTACATATGGAAAATTTCCATAGCTCTCATACTTTCTCAAAATCACTGGCTCCTTTTCCCGATAAGAATCAATGCAACAACAAACTTTACATAATATGTAAGATTTATACGACATTAAACTTGCTGTATGCAGCAATTAACATAATCAAACAACCGAGATCAAAAAGAGCTGGCCCAAGCTGGATATTGTTTCTCATTTGCAGAAAACGTAGAACTAAAGGATAATTTGTTGACTTAAATTTGTCTTTACCATGTCTTCACCAGGAACTGATCAAGTGGAAAGAGGTAATTACAGTTAAAATAAGTAAAATGGTAGATTTTTAAAGGTAGTTTAAGGTTTTCAGTGAAAAATGTAAAAGTATTAATTGCATCAAAACTAATTTTAAACTTTGTTATTTGTTAGTAGGTTTATTATGATTTATGATCGACGAGAGGCTATAGATGTGTTTTAATGCAGCATTTAAAATGCACCTTGTGTGTGCTTTCATTGGTGTCCCATGTTTTCTTTCATGGATAAGTCTTAATAAACTGATTTTAAATTCCCAACATCAATTCCAATATTGCAACTTTAAGAATGTTACTGGTGGGGTCGAAATTAAAATAAGCAATATTCTACAAGAATAATTTGTTGTTGTAATCTTAAGATCACTACATTCAGGATTAACCAGTTGAAATTACAACATGAATTTATATAAACTTGGTATATGGGCGTACATAGGCCCTGGAGAAGCATCTACTTAAAAGTGTTTTCCAACTCCAAACACGAATTTTGTAATATTTCATGGCCTGTTCAAAGCTGACCTTTGCTGTAAAAACTCGACATTTTACCTATAAATCAAAAACATTACTTCTTTAAGTTTTCAATGCACTTTGCGGTGGAATGGTGGTTTATTCTCCAAATATTCTACAAAATTAGCAAAAAAGAAAAAAATAACAGTGTACATTAATCGATTAAGACACATATCAATAAGTGTATGCATATAAACTGATTTAAACACATTAAAACACATTTTATATATTTTAACACATATGTTTAAAAAATTCATCTTTACTATTTTCACTTTCATAATTGTACCGGATTTTTAAAGCATAATAGAATAAGTGCTTGTACTGCTAGTGAGAGTTTTTCATATATAAAAGTGCAGCAAGTTAGGTTTAAACCAGAGTTGTTTAAGAGAAATGAGTGATATTAGCATGTTTTTCTTTCATATCAAAGCAACTGACAAGTGAGTGACAAATATTTTGATGAATAATGAAGTATCCAGATTTACTGTATGGGGATTGTATTTTCAATGCAATGGTTCTAATGTCACATTTGGATATGCTTATCTAAACCTTTGTAAACATTGTAAATTTAGTGTAAATAGCATTGCATCATTCAATAAGTGGCCAAGCATTATTTCAAATTATATGACATTGGTATGTTGTTTTACTTTCAGAAATATATGACTTACTTCACCCAGATGAAAAAATCCCCCAAAGTTTTCCAGATTCATGGCCACACGCAAAGTTTGATGATATACATCTGGGTGACCATGTGTGTTACTTCAAGTTTCCTTATTACCGACATGGAATTATTACTGAAAAATATAATCAAAGTCAAACCGTGAAGCTATTGAGGTATCACATAAGCAAGGGAGAAATTGATGAGGAGGAGATCGATTGCGCAAACAATGAATTTTATGTTGTGGACAAATCTTCCAGTAAGAAAATCAATCTTCTTAAAGCAATATACAGTGGTCCATGTTTCAAGTCTGACACAGTTGTTCAAAGAGCACTTGCTCGATGCCATGAAAAACAATATGATCCCATCACCAACTTTGCCAGGGCTTTTCCCTGCTGGTGTAAAACAGGCAAAGGGGGACTGACTGCAATAAACCAGATTGAGCTGAATGAGACCAGGGAGGTTATCAACCTCATACAGGTGCTAACTAAAGGGGATCATATTATGTTTGATCGGGGCTCCTACTCTCACCATGCGATTGTCCTGGCTGTAAGTCCTCTGGAAAATAAGATTGAAGTGATTCATTTTACCTCTGTCAAAGGTAGGGAATTAGAAGTAAAGAAGGAGCTGATAACAAGGCATGAACAAGAGGGGGGCCTCTACAGGTTAACCTACAGGGCACTCACTGAAAGTAAACCAGATCATGTAGTATTAAGGGCCATGTTGATAGAACAAAAGGATCTTGATTACAATTTGATTGATAGGAATTGTGAGCATCTGGCCACTTGGTGCAAAACTGGTATCTGGGACAGTGGACAGGTGAAGAATTTAGCAGTATATGTGTGGAGGCAGTTCTTCAAATTTGGTATTAAATTGGGTTCCCAAGTGCTTGTAAGAATCATTAGTGAGAGTTTTTCCAGTCTTGTTGATATATTTGCCAGTTTCTATGTGAAACTTCGGGGTAAACAGGTAGACTTGATTAGCAGTATCATATACTGCATCATAGATATTGTATGGAACATCTATGATGTCTGGAAGAAATACAAAAATGGTGAGCTTAAGGGGGAGGCCCTCCAAGATGAAATTATCAAGAGAGTTGTTGGGTGTCTAGTGGTTGACAGCAGTGTGGTTCTGGGCAATATACTTGGTCAGATATTCATACCTTATCCTATACTCGGTGCATTCATTGGTGGGCTATGTGGTCTTGCTTTGGGGGAGCTGATCAATTTTCTCATACAGAAAATTGCGGCCCTTTTGAAAAGTAATAAAGCAAAAATGATTTGGGAAAATAGGATGATACAGGTGCATAGCAACATAGAAGAGCTGACAAAAATGTTGAAAGAATATCCATGCTTCTCACACTATGACTCTTCTTGCATTGGTACAGCTTAGATAGATCTGTGTAATATCCTACTTCTTTTTGCCTCATGATGTGACTGGAAAGAAACCAAAATTGGTTCTAATTATGGCTATAGTAGCATTTCAATGATATTTGACGCGTAGTAAATTAAACAATAGTTATAATTACAGATGCATCATATGGGCGTTAAGGTGACAACTGTTTAATTTATCTTGTCCCTATGTTTTATTCCAGATATGAAATATCATTTCTTTAATAAAATTTGATGAAGCTGCCAATTTAAAAAATGTTGCCACTGTCAATAAACTGATGCAGTACAATTTAAGTGAGTGACCTCATGAAATGACCTGGCTGTTGAACAGGCTGTAAAATATCAACTTTGACCTTTGAGATGGCCATTAAGTAATTTGAAGATATTTATATTGCATTCATGGTTATAATAGTGGTTAGGAGCTACCATCACTTTGAGTATCTTATAATAATAATGATATTTTATAAAAATTTGTAAGCTGAACAATTTGATGACTTTAATACAAGAGGCACAAAGTACTGTACAACATTATGTTTCATTCAGAGGAATCACTGGATCAAGCCGTAGATTTTTTAAAATTTTATTTGATATTAATAGTATTTGAAAACTTGCATTACTGACAAACCTACTAGGTTTCTAGTATTAACATATGTCTTTGAGATGTCAAGTGTCAGTACGAGGTGGTAATGTCAGTGTTATGTAGATCACATATACTAGTAATTGCAAAATTTATAACAGTAACATGAGATTATTCTTAATGTTTTATTATAAACTGTGTTGTTCAGAACTGTCATTTAAGTGCTTAAGTTAATTATGTGTTGCACTGTAATCTTTATTGTTATAGCAATATTTCATCAAACTAATACTCTATTTAACGTGGACATTACATTTTTGCCTCTTAAAAGTTCTGTAAAAGGTTAACCGGTATTGATTTTGGTGGGTAAAGTACATTCAAAACATGTACTTTTGTCAATACATATTTTCATCTGAAGAAATCCACTTTATATCAGTTATAGCAAGCGAAAATAAGGTTCGGTATGCATTTGGTTGTGTAAACAAATGGGAAATGTATTAATAAAACATAGTCAAATAAAACGATCAGCATGATATGTATTGTGTAAAATCCTGAACCTTATTTACCAATGCTAAATCAATATCAGAAATGGAAATGCTTGCCTTTATTATATTTTGATTTGGTTAAATTGATTCAATTGTATTTATTCTAGTAAAATTATTCTGGTAATATGTAGAATAGATTTTGTGGCTTTTTGCAGTTGTTTTATTTCATTTGCACATATGTGTGTTGAATTGGTTTCAGGTTATTAAAATTGATTATAAAACTGGGATGATTCACAGTGCTTGTTCGGTTTCATTTTGAGAAGAAATGTTGACTGCATGGCTTTCTCTCCTCAGTCAGTTGCACATTCCTAATTTGTAATGCTTTAGACATCCATATTAATGTCTCAAATGAAAATGTATATTAGCTGATGTCTTAGAATTATGCAATATCTTTCAATATTTCAACATTTGCCCCCATATACATACCCTAGACATTATAATCACACCTAGTGATCTTTGAAGTTTATCTAATGTTTTAAGTCGAGGAGTACATTTCTGATCATGTCCTGGTTAAATATAAACCAGATTTTTCCAGCCGGCCAGTTCCTAAATTAATAATGTAATTAACACTAGAGTTCCTACAAATAATATCAAAACTTTAAACAACTTGAAAGAACTGTTTTTTAAGAATCTTTAAAATACTGATGAAATTTTGTTACTTTATTCTAAACAGTACTGAATAAAAATTTCATTAAGTCCTTCGCCAAGGATATTAATTGTAATTATAGGAGTGTGGCATATATTTGCTTCAACGAAGAGTTTTTGACAGTTGTTGCAGTTCAGTTGTTACAGTTACTGTTCAGGTTTTGGGACTTAATTCAGTTATAGCTGATAAAATATTTGGGTTTAGAGTACGCAATATGCAAGCTATGGTGGGTATGCATGGCATTATTTAAAAAGACAATGTCAGTTTTAAGTCTTCCTACATACTTTCCCTTTTGTATAACTTGTGATTCACCCATACTTCGAGGGGTATTCCAAACTTATGTGGTTCAAAGTTATAGTGGCAGTGCTCTCAAAAAGTTTTTGAGGGGGCTCGGTGGTGTAGCAGTTAGAGTGCTCCCCTCCAATCTCTGAGCCCGCCGGTTTGAATCTCGGGCCGGGCGCTTCATGTTGGAAAGTTGGTAGTTACTTGCCGATGCCCGGTGGTTTACAGTGCAGAATCTTGACCAAATAGTATGCACTGGTTCCTCCACCCGTAAACTACCTGTTGCAATATGAGAAGAAATGTTGACTGCATGGCTTTCTCTCCTCAGTCAGTTGCACATTCCTAATTTGTAATGCTTTAGACATCCATATTAATGTCTCAAATGAAAATGTATATTAGCTGATGTCTTAGAATTATGCAATATCTTTCAATATTTCAACATTTGCCCCCATATACATACCCTAGACATTATAATCACACCTAGTGATCTTTGAAGTTTATCTAATGTTTTAAGTCGAGGAGTACATTTCTGATCATGTCCTGGTTAAATATAAACCAGATTTTTCCAGCCGGCCAGTTCCTAAATTAATAATGTAATTAACACTAGAGTTCCTACAAATAATATCAAAACTTTAAACAACTTGAAAGAACTGTTTTTTAAGAATCTTTAAAATACTGATGAAATTTTGTTACTTTATTCTAAACAGTACTGAATAAAAATTTCATTAAGTCCTTCGCCAAGGATATTAATTGTAATTATAGGAGTGTGGCATATATTTGCTTCAACGAAGAGTTTTTGACAGTTGTTGCAGTTCAGTTGTTACAGTTACTGTTCAGGTTTTGGGACTTAATTCAGTTATAGCTGATAAAATATTTGGGTTTAGAGTACGCAATATGCAAGCTATGGTGGGTATGCATGGCATTATTTAAAAAGACAATGTCAGTTTTAAGTCTTCCTACATACTTTCCCTTTTGTATAACTTGTGATTCACCCATACTTCGAGGGGTATTCCAAACTTATGTGGTTCAAAGTTATAGTGGCAGTGCTCTCAAAAAGTTTTTGAGGGGGCTCGGTGGTGTAGCAGTTAGAGTGCTCCCCTCCAATCTCTGAGCCCGCCGGTTTGAATCTCGGGCCGGGCGCTTCATGTTGGAAAGTTGGTAGTTACTTGCCGATGCCCGGTGGTTTACAGTGCAGAATCTTGACCAAATAGTATGCACTGGTTCCTCCACCCGTAAACTACCTGTTGCAATATGACCTTGGCTGTTGAACACGACATAAAACAACAAATAAATCTAAATCAAAAGTTTTAAACATTTGCCACCACCTTGTAGGAATTGCCAAAACACCAGTCTGTAAATGTAGACATTGACTTCCTAGAGAGATAAGCATAATAGTTTGTCAGAGAGAGCTAGTGCCCCAAGCACTTCAGCTGTATATCTAGCTGTATATCTTTATTTAAAAATAAATACACAACAGGGTTTAATTGCCATACACAAGACAAATTAAGTTAAATTTAAAAAATAAGAAAAATTGTACAAAACATTCAGCATCAACCTCTATCAGGCCAGTTCTATGTTCACAAGTTTGTGAAGCCAGTTCTTTATTTTTTGAGTCGCATGCTGCAAATCCTCATGACTCATCATAGCCAAGTTAGAATTAGTTTCATTCATAAATTTCACAGAGACCTTGGTTTGACAGGGTTTCCCTCTCTAAAATGGCATCTTATTGTTTGACCACCATCATACTGACCATCAGATTCACTTAGATGCCTGTATGACTTAGAAGGGTGTATGACAAAACATGGCCCACCACCTTCCTACAGAAAATTGATTTAAAGGTTTGAATGTTGCTCATCTTGAAATGTTGAATATACTCTTAGCAAGGGGCCACGGTGGGAGAGTGGTAACACTCTCGCCTCCCACCTCTGAGGCCGGGGTTCTATCCCCGTCATGGCCTCAAGTGGGAAAGCTGGTAGTTGCTTGCCGTTGGTCAGCAGTTTACAGTACAGAACCCTAGCGAACTGTATGTACTGGTTTCCTCTGCCCTTCCAACTACCCGTCGTGATATGACCTGTACAGTGTTGAAAGCGACGTAAAACCCCAAATAAAAATAAATAAAAATAAATATACTCTTAGCAATAAAGGTTTTCTGCATTTATTTGAGAAAATACATATTCTGCTTCTTTGCGACAACTATGCAGTGGTATGTGCAGTAAGATCAAGTAAAGCAAAGGATGTCTTGCTGTATGAGCTCGAATATTTGGCTATGAGCAGCCACCCTTGATATTGATATGACTTATAACCATGTTTCATGTAAAAATTACAAGACTGCTCATTTGTGCTCCAGGTAGGAAAATTGCCCATGCAATGTAGCTGAACTTATTCTGCTGGTCTCCAACACAATCTGGTTACCTATGGGCTTAGAGGAGCTAGAAATCAGTGTGGAAATTCAAACTGAATTAACATTTACTATGCTTTGTAAACCAAAATCTGATGAAGCTGTCTACTAAAGCAACTGCGAGACTCAAGGATGCATAAGGCCCTCAAAAGTCAAGGCTTATGAAGCTATGTTTAGGACTTTTGTTTTATCCAGCTGTCAGATTTGGCTCCCCACTCTTTTAAAGTGTTTTAATTCTCCATGCACCTAACAGGTGATGACATATTTTTACCAAAAAAAGTTGAAAATTCTGATAAAATGCAGGAAGACCATGCGGATTCATCATCAAGTAAAAATATTTCTTACCAAGACTGGGAAAGAATCCTTTTTGTCAAGCTTTCACCAGGGGAGTAACGTCTTTTTCATTTTTGTCTACAATATACATATATTACTTGGTTATAACTACTGCCTTCCACAAAATTGTTATTTACTATGAAATGACAACACTTAAATTACTTTCACCAGTCATTACCTTAGTTTATATTGTTTTTATTAATTTTTGGCCCTTTACTATAAACTTTTGGTATTATCGCTCACCTGTGGGTATTATCGTACTTGCTTTTCTCTCATACATTGACTTATAGTTATCATCTGGTTTTAAATTAAGTTAAATTTAACTTTTCAGTTAGTTCAATTTTTCAGTTTTTCAGTTTAAGTTATAATACACATTGTCAGTGCAATGCATTTAGTTTATTTTTTGTTATTCCCTCCTGGTTGATATTTGTGCCTCTTGTCCACCTGAATCTTCCTGTTTATGGATCATTTTGCTTTATCTATACCCTTTGTTATCTGGCCAGTCCTTTATTTTTGAATCTGGCATTCGCTCGTGTGTTAACAGGATTGATCATTAATTTTTGGCATTTCAGGGCCACATCCGCAGGTCTGCACTTTGTTAGGAATCTTAGTCCATGGGTGTCTTTTTTGCTTATATTTCTGCTGATGTCAGCCTCAAAGACGCCCTGATTGAAGAAACTTGATAGGATGTCTCTTTAATATAAGATCAATCAGGAACAAGTCAAGAGCTTTTGTCCATTTTGTAAACACAAAAATAGTTGACCTGATTACAGTTACTGAAAGATGGCTCAGGGCAAAAAGCATCTGTGTTCTCACAGGAGTTTGTTTTGTACGTTCTGTACAGTTCTCGCAGGAGTTTGTTTTGTACGTTCTGTACAGATCTCCCAATGTTCCGATCGCCCAGTTTCTAGATGACTTTGGGTTATTTCTTGAAGGTGCAGCCTTATCAGGTAGTGAGCATATGTTGTTGTGTGATTTAAATATTAATCTTGACAATCAAGATTCTTGGTCGAAACAATTTAATGATGTGTTTAAACAATATAGTTTTGCTTAAATCATAAATTCCCAACCCCTACCCATGGCTATATTCTGGATGTTCTTTTGCATTAGGGAATCTTTTGTCTCGGAAGTCTGGTCACACAGGTTACAGATCGCCTATCTGACCACTTTGTAATCTGCCATTTGGGTGGCAGAGGTCTCATTCCTTGACTTCACCTTAAAGTTTGATTTCCAGGGTTTACTTTCAGTATTTGATTTTTGTACGTGTGAACCCCAATTTGTCTAGGCTTTTAGAATTTATCAGGCTCCCATGTGCGGTGATACCAGCCCCAGTTGTCACATGAATGTATAAAGTTAGACAGCTTGCATAAATATTTTTTTCGCATTTTTTAGTGTTTTAGTTACAAATTTATGTCTGCTATTTTAACATGATAGAGGGCGCTTGTTAAAATCTCAGATCGAGTAAAAGAACAGAAAAAGTGATACCACTGGAGTTGCAACTGGCATCTGACTGATTTCTTCTCACAGGCAGTTGATCCAGCCACCCCATGCCCAGGCAAGTATTGTCGGATCAGTCTCTCAGTGCCAGCACCTCGGATCTAGATATTAGTGTTTTACTTAATGCTTCTGATCGTGAATTTACATCCCCTACTTTCAGATATGGTAATCATGACAGGGCTGGTGTTTCGGCTCAGATTCAGTACATCAAAATCTAATGCCATCTTGCAAAACAACATAAATAGGCAAATTCTTCTTCAGCTCAGTACAGTATATTGGGCGATAGGTTGTCAAATATCGGCAAGGGTACAAAAATGCAAAAAGTCCTCAAAGCAGAAGAATACAAAGCAGAAATTGTCTGGCATACGGGGAGGGGGGATGGGGTCTCCATAGGGTCAGGACTCTGGGTTTGAATCTTACTATTCCTCATCTTTGTTACGACAGGAAGCACATGTCCAGCAAGAGGTACAACAGTGATTGCAAGACCTCACTCACACTGTTCACTCATTGAATGAGAAAGGTACGTTCAAGTCACAAAGGGGGGGTCAGGAACAAATATTTGTGAAACGCCAGGTCCCATGGCCTCAGAACTATATCTTGTCAGGTACTGCAAAAAATAGAGTATCTAATGACAGTCTCAGCATATTTCAATGGGTCTGTGGTTTATGTAATATCATTAGAGAAGAAAAAGTGTCAAGGTAAAAAATTGCATGCTAGACTACATGGCTGAAATAATGGAGGATGCCCAGGACTTTGGGTGGGCCTCTGCTAAAGGAGTGTGTCGTATGGAAGAGGGCAAAGTTGAATGGCACATGACTGAAATTTTTTTTTTTTCAGACGGGTAAATCTTCCCACACCAATGACCATGTTACAAATGGTCACAGTTATAAACACATATGTAGTCATTGTTTTGGTCTGGGGAAGCGTTTTCCCCACCCACAAGAAGATTGTAGAAATGCAAAGAAAAATAAAGATGCAAAAAACGAATGAGGCACTTCAGCTATGCAGTGCCAACTTCAAAACTAGTCAAAGGTCATATGGGGCAGACCCCTCATCAAATGTTGAGAAAAAATCAATCACAACTCTATAAGAGAAACTGTAATAGAAATTACACAGGTAGAATTGTAACCACTTCTCATACCTTTAATGGGGTAAGTACCAACTGGAAACTGGATGTGTACAAGCATAAGAATTATTCTTATGCCCAGGTGGTCAAATGCCCCAGAGGTGGGGCTTCATCAGCCACGCCTAGTATGGCTACCAGTCGGACTTCCCCCAATCAAGGTAAGTCTGGTCAAAGAAAAATTAGTGGCCAGCACAGAGATAGAAAAAGTTCACACAAAAATGTAAACAATACTCATGTAGAAACTGGCCCTTATAGGTGCCAGGCTCATCGGAGCAAAGTTTCACTTGATCACATTGCTCCAGGACTTGCTCAAGGTAAGTGATCATCAAAAAAGCATTGAATGTACTAATAGGTTTCAGATTCTTCAAGAGTGCGACAACGTCGTTTCTGAACAATCATGTGACCCTATAAACACCACCCATGCTTATACTCATGCTAATCCTGTGGCCAGCCCAAAGCTGGGTCTTACATATGCTAAGGCATCCCAAAGTGAAGATCTTACCAGAATTAACTGGAGAACAAGTCAAATGGGTAAACAAAACGTCAAATCAAACCAGGTTGAGGTCAAACATGATGGGTGCCAAGATACTCAGGCCCAAAAACCTAAAGGCACACTTCTCAGTAATAGGAGTACAGGCAAAAAGGTCAGGATGAGAGCATAACTACCACAAAATATGACCTTGATTTACGTTATAAGGTCAAAAGAAATTACAAGGAGTTCCTACCCACATGTCAAACTTTGCAACAGTGGGAAGCTAACACCAAGTTTAAATTCAACTTTATTCCTTTAGGCGAACTTAAATTTCCTCAGGACATCTTAGTTAACCAATCATCACTTGACTCATTGCAATTGCACCAAAAAATTAAGGATTCAGGTGAACATAATTTCATGTGGGTTCAAGTAATGCTAGACTCTCAACTGAACCCTGATGTATGGGATAAGTATCTACAGGGCTACTGGGACAAACAGCTTCCCTTATTGGTACGCTTTGGCTTCCCCCTAGACTTCAATAGAGAAGCCCAGTTAGTGAGTCATTTAGATAATCACTCCTCTGCCAAAGCTTATCCTAATGATATAGAGGCATATTTACAAGAGGAAATAGCACATAAGGCTATCTTGGGTCCTTATACTGAACCCCTACTTCCGGGCTTACATAGGTCTCCTTTTATGAGTAGAGAGAAGCCAGATAATCCCCATAGAAGGATCATCATTGACCTTAGCTTTCCTCATGGTACTTCAGTTAACGCTGGCATTTCTAAAGACATTTATTTAGATACCCCCTTCATACATAAACTGCCAACTATTGACAATATTACTCAAGTAAGGACTTTAGGTAGGGGTTGCCAGTTGTATAAAGTTGACATAAGCAGGGCCTTTCGTCATGTCAAATTAGACCCTAAAGATTATGACTTGTTAGGTTTGCGTCACATCAACTGGTACGTCGACACCTGCCTGCCCTTCGGGTATCGCCACGGCTGTTCCAACGCTTAAGTGACACTGTGCGTCATATCATGCGTCAGAAAGGTTATGACGTCATGAATTATATTGACGATATCTTGGGAATTGACGTTCCGAGCAAGATTGACGCTTTACAGTCGCTTCTCCATGACCTAGGCTTTGCAATATATATGAAAAATCTAATAGCCCCTACAACCTCCATGAATTGCTTAGGCATCATGGTTGACACAACTAACTTCACCTTGGCTATCCCTCTGTTGTCTATGTCCTTAATACTGGTAGGACTAGGGACCTGACTCTGGCTGCAATAGCCTGCAACATCCAATTTGAGGCTTCTAGAAGCAATATTGACCTACAAGTACAACATATAGCAAGTAAAGCCAATGTTGTTGCTGATCTTCTTTCAAGATGGACTACAATAGCCCACCCTCAGATCAAATTAGATCAATTGTTGCCCACACACCAGTGGGATGAAGTTAATATACAACATACTAATATTTATTGGTCGATTTAAGAAATACTAATGTTACATATTATTGTATTCTGTAGACTATAGCCCAGCCATTTCCAACCTTATTCGTAAGGGTCTTCAGAAAACACACATGGCCTTCAGACCTTCAACGCAAAGAAACTACAATAGTATGTTTCGTTTATTTATTGCTTTTTCTGTTTTTATTCAGGTACAAGTAAATAGTATATCACCTTTAATAATCATTGCATACCTCCAGTTTTTGCACACAAATAGATACTCTGCCACAACCATGGCCAACCACTTGTCTGCTGTTAAGACCAAATTGGCCCTGTTGGGCTTCTCCACTCAGCCTTTTGAAGACCCAAGGATTAAGTATTTTCACAAAGCAGTAATTCTTCATAGACCTTTTAAGGCTTCATTAAAGAAAATCATTGACATTGATACTCTTCAGCTTATAGTCAGAGCTTGTGATAATACTTATATGGGGCAGGTATTCAAAGCAATATATACATTGGCTTTCTTCTCCTTCCTTAGGATATCAAATTTGGTCCCCCATACTAGAAAGGCATATTCCCCACTATATCATTTGTCCAGAGCTGATGTATTTTTCGCAACACCCGGCATTCACCTACTTCTGAAATGGTCCAAGACATTGCAAAGTAAGAACACAGTCAAGTTATTAAAAATTCCAGCTCTGGGTTCCAATCCAATCTATTCGGTTATGGCCATTAGAAACCTCTTATCCATCACCCCTGGCCCTAAAAATGCACCTTTATTTCAATATAAGACACTCCAGGGGTGGCTCCCCATGACTGACACGCAGGTTAGGCATCATTTTAAAATAATCCTTGCCAAATCGCAACTGCAAGATGCAAACCTTACATTTCACACCTTCCGGCGTTCAGGTGCCACCTACACCTTTAATGCGAATGTTTCTCTCCAAGATATACAAAGTCATGGCATCTGGACGTCGGAATGTGTCTGGAGATACATAACAATGGATTACAATGCCTCTGATCAAGTGGCCAAGGCATTCCAGAACAACCTACATTCTACCTCCTACTTGGGGTTTAGGGCTTCTTCTTTTCCACAAAACACTTTGTTAACAAAATTCCAGTAAAGTTTAAAACTGATGTTTACTATCATAAATTATAATGATCTCACAAAGTTTACTAACAGCTTCTGACCTTAAAATGGGTTAGAATCACATATTTACTTTGAGGCCACCATAATTTAATTAAAATCAGTCAAATTCATTTAAGGTGACCTTACTTGCTAACCACAATTTAGGGCCACCTTGATCTTTATCTGTTGTCATTATCTCTGCATTAAACATTTAAGATGGCCGTAAGATTTTCATAAGGCTGTAATAACTGTACACCATAATTTTATCACCTCCTATGACTGGGGTGTAAGTTTAACATCACTTTGAGGCCACCATTAAATTAAATCAAAATATTCTAAAATTATATGGTGACCTTACTTGCTGACCACAAGATAGGGCCACCTTTACAGTTTCTGTCTTGGCCTTAGTTACCTTGCATCAGTAAGGTACAACTAGATGTACATACAACTAGATGTATACACATGTGTTAGTGAATAAAATATATATATCCACAACTGGGGCTTTTATTATCTTTCTTTGGACCTGAGGCAATGTTGGTCAACTGCACACAGGTATCCTTGTATTCTTGGGTCAAGTACTTCCAATAGGTTTGCAGTGCTTGAAAATAATACACAAAACAATAGATTCAGGCAAAATGATAGAAGATGCAGCTTATTCGGATTATGTAAATGAACATGTGTCTGATCAGGAAGATCTTAATAATGTAGCTTGTCTCAATAAGGTCACTCGGCAAGTACCTCAAGCTACTTTACTCATAGTCATATAGACAACAAAGAAAACGTGTAGAGAGCAACTGGGGCACAAGTTTGATTGTGTTCCTTGATGAGCTTGTGAGATCTGATTATATCCAGAATGCCTTGATAGTATGTGGGTTCGCCATTGTATAATGCAATGGATACAAAGGAACACAATCAAACTTGTGCCCTAGTTGCTCTCTACACGTTTTAAGTAAGGATGGATGGTGACATTGATTTGCTAGGACTTTAGTTTGAAGGTAAATACTTCATTGATTTGAGTCTCCCATTTAGTTTTCATTTTTGTTCCTTTTCTAAGATAAGCGACACCATTAGATGCATTATGACATGTCATGATTATCCAAACATGTCGAATTATATTGATGATTTTATCTTATTGTGATTTACCATAAAAATAACCCCTGCTTATCACTTTCTACTGGATTTAATGTCACAGCTAGGTATGGACATCAGTCAGAAAAAGCCTGATCCCCCATTTAATGTCATTTGCTTGGGCATATAATTTGATACAGTGAAACAAACTATTTCAGTTTCTGAAGAAAAGTTGTCTGAGATTGTTCATATTTGTGAAGATTGGAAAAGTAAAAGTATTTGTTCAAAAACCCAACTTTAATCTTTGCTGGGATCTCTAATGTATATCTTTAAACGTGTGTGGCCTGCACGTTTGTTTTTGAATAGAATGCTTATCCTGTTAAGGCAGCATGTTCATTCAAGTATTTAAGTGAAATATCTCTAGATTCCAATTTCCAAGAATTTTGTACCAGACCTGTTGTCTAGTTGGAAATATGATGATACCAGTTTATGCAGCTTATATAAATATCTTCCTAATCCTGTTTGGATGAATATGCACATTGACCTCACTCTTCTTAACTATGATATTTAATTTCAGAACCTGGGCTACTGCAGTCCTGCTCTCCCAGGAGGCTGTCCAGAGGGTTTGGTGCGCTTTCCTTCCGGCTACACTTGCTGCTTATCCTAAAATATTTAAGGACTTGATGGGCTTCCTGGTGGCTGCTGGACTGTCGTGGTTGCAGGTCTCTACCTCTGTCAAAAATTATCTCATTGCCATTAGATCTATGATGGTTGTCTATGGCCCTGATACATCCTGTTTGAGGGATCAAATAATTCCCCTATTTATTAAAGCCCTGAAAATAAATATACATTTCCATCCTCATCTCCCCCTAACCTTGGATAAGAATATATTTCTCATTTTTGCATTAATCTCATTCGGCTTCCCTGCTTGACCCTTCCAGACATTTGTGCAGCAGGGACTTTTTTCCCCTGATTCTGGTGTGGTTGTTTATTTTAAATAGTCTAAAACTTTGCAAGCTAGAAAGAAAGTGGCTACTGTTTCCATTCTTGCTTTAGGTATCTTCCCCTCTGCTCTCTAAATGTCCTATAAAGATTTTTTCATTCCCAATCTTTAGCCAAAAATGATCCCTTGTTTATGTTTCACAATCATGGCAAATTTGTAACCCTCACTGATTCCATGGCCAGGAAGCACTTGGAGAGGCTATCTATGCTTCTGGGCCTGACCAGACTTTTGACATTTTATGATTTTTGCTGGGCACCTAGGCATTTCAACATGGTTTTCCAATACAGGACATACAGGCCCAGGGGACGTGGTTTAATCATTGTGTGTGGAGGTACATTCATCTTCCCCCCCCCCCCGGCCACTTCATCTGTTTCTACCACCTTTTCTATCAACTTATATATGTAGAATTCCTACACCCCTACACTGGGTGTTTGGGTGATTTTTAGACTTTATTGTATATTCATTTGTGAGGTTTTATCCCAAATTTTATTGCCTTTTGGCCTAATTTCATATGAAAGTACATAGATGGTTTACATTAGTCTTTGTCCCTCATTAGTAATTTGTATTATATGTATTGCATACCAGGACTGCTTGCCTGGTGGTTACATTGATTACGTCGAGGGGCTGGCCCTGGGGTTGGGTCACTGTTCCTTCCTTTTCTGTGCGATATTTCTAATTACTGCTTTAGTATTGGGTTAATGCAATTTTATATATAACTTCTCTATCTCAGTCATATGTGCAATAAATTTTTCTGTGAAATGAGACTTGTAAATTTTGATGTGTCAGAATTTGTATTATTCATAAAATTAATGCACAAGTGTTGTCTGAGATTGTTCATATTTGTGAAGATTGGAAAAGTAAAAGTATTTGTTCAAAAACCCAACTTTAATCTTTGCTGGGATCTCTAATGTATATCTTTAAACGTGTGTGGCCTGCACGT
Organism: Sabellastarte sp. h YS-2021; assembly: GCA_964017235.1. Classification (NCBI taxonomy): domain Eukaryota; kingdom Metazoa; phylum Annelida; class Polychaeta; order Sabellida; family Sabellidae; genus Sabellastarte; species Sabellastarte sp. h YS-2021. The sequence goes on from OZ024934.1 coordinate 91,604,969, forward strand.
TTGTTTTTGAATAGAATGCTTATCCTGTTAAGGCAGCATGTTCATTCAAGTATTTAAGTGAAATATCTCTAGATTCCAATTTCCAAGAATTTTGTACCAGACCTGTTGTCTAGTTGGAAATATGATGATACCAGTTTATGCAGCTTATATAAATATCTTCCTAATCCTGTTTGGATGAATATGCACATTGACCTCACTCTTCTCAACTATGATATTTAATTTCAGAACCTGGGCTACTGCAGTCCTGCTCTCCCAGGAGGCTGTCCAGAGGGTTTGGTGCGCTTTCCTTCCGGCTACACTTGCTGCTTATCCTAAAATATTTAAGGACTTGATGGGCTTCCTGGTGGCTGCTGGACTGTCGTGGTTGCAGGTCTCTACCTCTGTCAAAAATTATCTCATTGCCATTAGATCTATGATGGTTGTCTATGGCCCTGATACATCCTGTTTGAGGGATCAAATAATTCCCCTATTTATTAAAGCCCTGAAAATAAATATACATTTCCATCCTCATCTCCCCCTAACCTTGGATAAGAATATATTTCTCATTTTTGCATTAATCTCATTCGGCTTCCCTGCTTGACCCTTCCAGACATTTGTGCAGCAGGGACTTTTTTCCCCTGATTCTGGTGTGGTTGTTTATTTTAAATAGTCTAAAACTTTGCAAGCTAGAAAGAAAGTGGCTACTGTTTCCATTCTTGCTTTAGGTATCTTCCCCTCTGCTCTCTAAATGTCCTACAAAGATTTTTTCATTCCCAATCTTTAGCCAAAAATGATCCCTTGTTTATGTTTCACAATCATGGCAAATTTGTAACCCTCACTGATTCCATGGCCAGGAAGCACTTGGAGAGGCTATCTATGCTTCTGGGCCTGACCAGACTTTTGACATTTTATGATTTTTGCTGGGCACCTAGGCATTTCAACATGGTTTTCCAATACAGGACATACAGGCCCAGGGGACGTGGTTTAATCATTGTGTGTGGAGGTACATTCATCTTCCCCCCCCCCCGGCCACTTCATCTGTTTCTACCACCTTTTCTATCAACTTATATATGTAGAATTCCTACACCCCTACACTGGGTGTTTGGGTGATTTTTAGACTTTATTGTATATTCATTTGTGAGGTTTTATCCCAAATTTTATTGCCTTTTGGCCTAATTTCATATGAAAGTACATAGATGGTTTACATTAGTCTTTGTCCCTCATTAGTAATTTGTATTATATGTATTGCATACCAGGACTGCTTGCCTGGTGGTTACATTGATTACGTCGAGGGGCTGGCCCTGGGGTTGGGTCACTGTTCCTTCCTTTTCTGTGCGATATTTCTAATTACTGCTTTAGTATTGGGTTAATGCAATTTTATATATAACTTCTCTATCTCAGTCATATGTGCAATAAATTTTTCTGTGAAATGAGACTTGTAAATTTTGATGTGTCAGAATTTGTATTATTCATAAAATTAATGCACAAGTGTTCAGGGAAGACATCTTACATTTGGGTCTAATGAAATGCCCTAAAAATCATATCTCTATCTGTCAAGTGTTGCAAAAGGAAGTGTGAGAGAGCATGACAGCTTCAGATGTAATACTAAGCAGTTTTACCCTTACCTCAGCCTTAACCTCATTTAATCTCACCGTAAACTCTTGACCTCTGCTCCTTGGGTTAAGGTCATAAAAATTCATTTTGGTCAGTTCTGAATAACTTTGCTAATACCTCAATCACATCACAGGCGGTATGTTCTGCGGTAGTACACATTGGGAAAAATGTCCCTGTTCTTTGACTATCGCCTGACATGTGTAGGTGAGCCAGTGCCCCACTGTCCCAATCCTTGAGTATCCCATGAAAGTTTTCAAATGCTTAAAATTTCCGTCTCACCGTCATTCACCATCCTTTGTCACTATTACAACCTACATATAACCGGATCTGTCAGTCTCTGTCTGAAGCTAACTATTCATACATTTTTGGCATTGTGAGACAATGTGAAATAAGGTGCAACTCTGTGGGCTACTATTGAGTCACAGGAACTGAAGGTTCCACATTTTTAATTGCAGTTTTATGGATGATGAGGGGTCTGCCACTGTCAAACTTCTTATTTGCTACTGTCACACAAGTTTAAATAAGGTATCTGAAGGTAACTGAAGGCTAAACTTCTGTGACAATTTGGTTGTCAAAGGTTTCCGGGACTCATCCAGGCAACAACCTTATTTGGAAATAGGGTGTGCTCACTGATAGACATATCTTTATTCGGGTGGTCATTCTGAACCTTGGTGGACACGTTGTAGCAGGAACAATATTTCTTTTTATTTTATGTTAGTGCACACAAATGCACGCCAGTTTTGAGTGTTAATAGCGAAACAGATAGTGACACTGATAACCATGCTACTGCTGAACAAACTGATGAAATTTTATCACAAGACAGTACAAAGAAAAAATGAGACGTGCAAAGCACGTGATGTCTGCTGAGAAAGAATGTGCTTTAATGGACTGGATCAGAGAAACACCAGAAAGGCCTGAGAGAATATAGAGATACATTTTTTTCAAATGCTTGTTGGGTTCACTTTGCTTCCATTACATTATGTGCATATTTTATGTTGACCACAATTCACTGTGTTTTATGGCTTCAATTTCTGTCGCTAATTATCATTTTTACTTTTATCAGTGGCTGTTGTGTTATACTTACTTATTTCTGACATGTTTTATGGTTGTAAATACTAGTAACTTTTAAAATTTAATATGCCATGCCAAAGATTAACTGCTGGCACTAGTACCTGTGTGTGTATGGTTTTTGAGGTTTCTTACAGCTGACAGTACTACTGTTGGTTTAATTTTAAGTGTTAACATTTCAAGTAATTTGGTTGCTTATCAGTTATTAGACATCAAACATTATCAGCTGATGGTTTATACTATTGGTCCATTGTAGTACTTTCTTAATTTTTAACATTTAGATTACTTACAACTGTCAGTGGTAGAGTTTGTCTAGGTGGGTCTTTGTTAGGGGTGTTAAACATTTTTGTTTTCTTATAGCTGATAGCTACTACTACTGTTGGTTTTACTGTAAGTTTTAATGTTTTAAGTAACTTAAGTTAGAGCTGGCACTATCACTGTTAGCCTTATGTGTGTGCCTTTCAGCTTCTCAAGTGAGTCATTTTAGTTAATCATTTTAACTGTTGCAATACTGTAATTTATTTTAAGTTTTATGATTTCTTACATTTACAGCTGTCAGTAGTACTATTGGCTTATTGGCTTTGCATTGGTGATTTTAGCATTTGTTTGTTTTACATTTGACAGTAATACTGGTGGTCAGTTCGGTGATTCCTTGTTATACTTTAAGTTGCAGTGTTTCTGCCGATGATGTGACTGTTGGCTTTTGATGTGTATCTATGTTCAGGGTTAAAATTTATGGGTACACCTTTGTTCTGAGTTGTACTTTGTCACTCAGGCTGTACTGCTTAACATATGTCAAGTAACTTACGGTAAACGTAAACACTAATCAGTCATTTTCACCTGCGATTGGCTTTAAAAATATAATTATTTTGGACAGATAACAGATTGAAACAGTCCAACAACAACAGTTCATCTGAGTCCATTAACTAACTAGATCATGTCATTCTACCATGTAACAGCCTCAATGAGGTTATTGTAGTAATGTCTTAAGTAAAGTCTCTATCTCTTGGCTGCCACAATAGCATAATAGCCCTTATCTGGAACATCCAGGTCAGCCAGAACGTGTCCTTTTCTTCAGGCTACTGGGATCTCCCTGTGGTCATTAACCACATCATCTGCCATTCCTTGGTGGTCAGCCCTGTAATGTGTATAATGTTGTGCAAAGTTACACAAGCCAGAACCACAGATGTGACATTGTGTGGCTCTTGGGCCATTGTGGTCAGTAGGCGTCTGAAATGATTGGCTAGAATCCGGAAAGCATTCGCCACCACTGTCTTGCTCTTGACAGTTTGTAATTGAAGATATGTTCCTCATTGATAAAATTTCCTCTTGTGAATGGCTTCAATATCAATCAAGTCCTCAATGCAAAGACATCATTGCCTACAATGAGATATGATGTGTCCCTGTTATCCCTTGGTAATGGATTTGGATTCAGAAAGCCTGTGATCTCATCAATGATGCTCTGCTTTAGCTGACACTGAAGATCTCGGCATCAAAACACAACCCATTAATCCCCACATCGACCCACAGAAACCTGTAGCCAGTTTCTACAAGTGGTAACACCACCAGTGAATATTAGCCCTTGTAATTGTAATGTCTGGAAACTGACTACCTGAGACATCTTATTGTCACATGTTTTCCATCTAGAGCTCCCACAGCATGCTGGAAGTTCCATCTTTGGCAAAACTGCTCTGCCTTCACATATAATTCTTGTAGGGAACTTGGACACTTGAAAGCCTCCTCTTTGTACAATTAGTAGATTGCCTCACAGACATCTGTCACAAAGAGGGAGTCGATGCTAGGAGCCATACAGGCACCTACGTCTTCATCAAAGGGCAAATGAAGATGAACTGCAAAATTTTACACAAGTCTATCATTCTGCAGTTGCAGAATCCCACCAAGCAGTCTCAATTTGTCAGCTGGTTGGATATTTATAGTGATGTATGTTGGCCGAGCTGCAAAGAAGAAATAATGTTGGTCTACTGTGATGTACAGTTTTATCGGTATTTGGGAGCCATACTATAGCTGAGACACAACTGTCAGTAACAGTAGCACATCAGTACTACAAATGTATATTACTGAGAGGCAAACTCCATTAACCTTACGTTGCTGTAAGAGTTACATGCAATACGAAAATAAAAATGTATCGCAACCTTGAATGAGTGTAGCACCACAGTGGTCTACGATCGGACATTGTATAGGACAGTGGCAAACCTTATGGAAATTCCCTTACACTGTGAGACAACTACGGAAAGCACTGTGACAGCACAGTAGGACGACCGTGGGACAAGATATCTTGGTTCCGCTGCCAAGTAAAACATCTAACCACTTCTAATATTCATGTGTTTATGTGTAATGTAAACCACATCTATTTGCATGTTGTATTCAATACACAATTGTTTAATTTATTACTATACCTATATATATATATATATATGTTACAGTAAATATGCGAAATCAGTAAATTTTTCAGTAAATACGCATATTTACTGATTTGGTCAGTAAATACGCGTATTCCCTAAAAATTTCAGTAAATACGCATATTTACTGTTTTTTTGGTCCAGTATATACACGTATTTACTAAAACCATAATGAAGACTTTATATCTTTAATAGTTGGGTGTTATCCACTATGTCTTCATATTAACAGTTATTTCAAAGTTTAAATGACTTTGTCATATTCAAAGTTTGATACTTGTTTACAATCCAGCACTGGGATAACTATTTGACATCACTTAAGTTTATAATTTCAAAGGCATTTGCATGTGATATGTGATAAAAAACTTGTAATATTTTTTTCATTTAAAATAAATTGTAAGGTAAATAGACAAGTTTAATTAGTTTATAAATTTAAATATCCAAATATTTATCAAATTATGATACTTTATGTATAAGGAACAACAAGCAAGGTAATAAAATTAAGATATATATCTTGTTCAAGAACTGAATTTTACTGTAGTTTTAACAATGCATTTTAATAATGTATTTCTTTTCCAAAGGTCACAAATAAAATTTAGATCTATAATTAGGGTTGAATAAAACTTCCCTTTAATGTTGTCCCTTCAATAGAGGAAACCACAACATAACCATAGATGCCTTAAAAGAGATTAAGTCCTGCTGAAAGACTATGATGAAATGTAATTAGGGGTTAGCTGGCCTTTTCATTGTTTCTAACAACAATTCTTTGATCAAGTAGCCAGTACCTACATTAAAGACATAAATCTACCAGAAAATTGCAAAATATTAAGCCTTGATTGAAATAAAATAAAGAAACCACTTACTAATAATCTCTGTTCAACAATAGATGCTTCAAGAATACATGCAGACTTGTTTGGGTGTAAATCATGTTGTCTTAAATGATAAGGTAAAATTTCTGCTGAACGAGAGTACAATTAAAATATGTCAAAATTTAGAAATTTAAATTATTTTTTGAAACTTTTATTTATTTCCAACAAAAATGCTTTGCATGTATCAGTCACATAAAATAGTGAAAAGTTAAATCATCTTTAATCATTTGTAGGGATGACATAGGTCCTTAGTAGCTGTGGGATTGAAATTACTATAAGCTCAAATGAAATATCTACAGAAAGCACATAATTATCTAAAGTTTTAAAAATAAATATTTAAAAGCCCAGTGCTATTTTTCAACATATTTGCATTTAATGTACTTTAAAATGAAGTATGCTTAGTATGTTCTAATAGTCATCATAATAAGAGTAAAATGTTCCAATATAATTCACATTTTGGTTTACCATTAATATTATATAGAGTAAAATGTTTCAATAAAATGTATATTTTGGTTTACAGTTCAATATAATATATTTACAACCAGTGAACATCAAAGTTTCATTTCACATATTTACTGAAAGTCAAACCAGTAAACTTGTGAAATAACTCAGGTCATAAATCAGTAAATACGTGTATTTACTGAAAATTTTAGGGAATACGCGTATTTTCTGACCCAATCAGTAAATACGCTTATTTACTGATTTCGCATATTTACTGTAACATATACACCACCTGTTAATTATGTACACTTATTGGTTGTAAATAAACATGAATGCCCTCACCTCTTGTCACCGTGTTGGGGAATTAGTGGGGACTGTATAGTAAGTGTAACCTAAGGAAACATATTTTTATATACTCTAATTTATATACTCTTACTCTTATGCATTATTGCTAAAAAAGTAAATACAAAACTGCTTAAATCAGAGCAATACGAGTATTAGCCAAATGCTGTTTAGAGAAAATATTAAATTACTGATAATTTTATATAGCCTATTGATACTGACCACATCAATAATATGAAACAAAAACAAGTAAGTGTTAGCGACAAATACTTGGGATCTAAATTATACATGATTTTAAAATCCTTTTTGAAGATAAAGTTTCACGATTATATATATTTTATTACGCATATTTTGCACAAGATATGAGCTGTGGAAATGTTTCAATATCCGTTATGATGATAAACTGAAACGCAGATTAGATATTTTTGTTATTGATATTTTTAGAAGATGTGTAGCGTTGAAATGTTTGCATTTGTGCGCAGATGAAAACCACGGAATGTTTGGCAAACTATTTTTATCTGTGGAGTTCTTATCATAAAGTACACACAAAGGAAATATAAGTGTTCTGATAACAGCCCACTTCACACTTCTAACAAACTAGGAAAAAAGTGATTAAACATAAACAATTTCAACCAAGCTAAATAAAATAAATCACATCACCCGGAACCATCCACCATTAATCCTCCAGCAGGGAGCTGAAAATATCACTTGGGACAAACAAACCCCAGCAGCAACTCATAATGTCACCACAACTACCCATCCATCTATAGCTCAACAAAAGCCTACATATACTTTGGAAGCCACCACCAGTGCGCTAAATAGTACCCAAGACTGGGAGAAAATCCTGAAGAATGACCTGGCGCTCAGTGATGATGAACCTGAGCACTCATCAATTTCACCCCCAAAAATCACCATGGGTGTGAACACAGACAAGACATTCCCAAAAGAGGCCACCAAATGTACAAACACCTCGCCACTAGGAATATTTAACCTGACTTCCCAACTAGTTTCTACCCATGAACTACCTGAGGAATCCAAGGGCATATTGAAGATTATCAAAAAACCCAGCACTCAAATTGGGTGTATACCAATGACCATTCACAAGAATAGAGAATGTCAAACTGATGATAACACATGCCATAAGTGCACTAATAGTGAACACCTCATAATACAGAGGCAACAATACATCATAAATGATGCTGTCAGAAATTGCCAGGAAGGATATAGTGAACCAGTAACATCAAGGGAGGATAGGCACAAAATGCCACTGCCAAGCACTACTATATACAATAAGTGGTGCGCAAAACTGAAGCCAAGTCTGATTCCCAGGAGCCCAAGGGAATTCCCGAAACCACCTACACCTCCTAGATTTACCAATCCAGAGCTTAAAATAACCAGCTCAACTGATGGGGCTACATCATCTAGTAGAATAAGAAAACCAACTAGCCTAACTATTGACAATTCAACCTATGAGGCGATTTGCAGTAGGAAAAAAAACTCGCCCAACCTTAGTCACCTCCCCCAGGAAAATCATCCTACCACCCCCACCACAGGATGGGAAATGGAGTTATAGAACAACCAAATTCTGAAAATGAGAACAAGATCTGAACAATTATAGACTGATCCAATTAAATAACGTATCTAAAAATAATTTATAATACCTAATCCAAGATTATAAATTTATAGACATTATACATTTTAACAGTTCTTTTATTTTTATACAGCATATGTAAAAATAAAATAACCGCCTATTAATCAACAAATATAATATGGTAAATAAAGTTTATTATAATAAATATCCCTATAACTCATAATAGTTTCTGTATGACTTTAAATATGACTTATATTCACATAGAATATAGTTACATATGAAAGCATAATAATAAAATTATAATAACCTAACAACTACACTCATTTTTGGTGGGACCTATAAATAGAGACTTTACAAAAAGCCTGGAAATGAGATTCTAATACTCACCACCAACCTCAAAATGAGGACATCATAGTTGTATTAGTGAAATAATTAATTTTCTAATCAAACATACATAAATTAGAAAATTTTCACCCCCTTCAGGATTACCCTACAACACCTGGAGCCTGCAACCAGGCCCCAAAACCAGGTTCTGAGCAGGCTCCAAACCGGCTCTGAACCGGGGGCTCCCCCTGTAAAGCCCAATAGTACCTTAGGGACCACAGACCTGAATATCTCAAAGCCTCTGATGAGACTGACAAAATATTAGCAGTCGAAATACAATTTACACACAGTTAAATTATATCAGGCAGATAAACTATCTTATTATCCACCCTCAGTCTACGCATAAGCAGGAAGCAGATTTTTTCCTAAATAAAATAAAGTAAAATACTTGTTGCTAAAGCCTCTCTTACATCCCGTTGTACGTGTATAGACACGTAAGTGTGCTGCAAATATTGTTGAAAAATATGAACGTAAGGAGAATGCACATGCGCAAGTCTCTCGTAAGTTACCCTTGAGGCATGGATGCGTTTGTAGGCATCCTGCATGCACGCAGGGAAAATCTGCATGCCAATTTTCATTGCAGGGCCTGTGCGACCTTGATATTTTGTTCTAGTGTGCCTTGAGGGTCCCTTGCAAATCAGGCGATTTTTCTCTGTAACCAGGACGTACGTGCACGTACGATGGGATGTAAGAGAGGCTTAAGCTTTATTATTCACTACCTTCAGTCTGTATAGACGGAGTTACATTGAACACATCTTGTGTGATGCTTAACTTGACCTTGTGGAACTGCTGACCTTTGATCCTCAAAATCTGTGACCCTCCATGAATAAGCTGTTTTAATATTTTATGTTGAACAGTTTTAATTTTACTTCTCATGAATTTTATTACTTCTTGTTGTGTTATCCCTTTTATATATTGGTTATTTACACTATCTGTTGGAGTTTTCTTGCAACATTTCCCCTTTCTTGGGACTTATTACCCTTCAGCTGTATACTTTCTCCACCTTTCAAACTTTTGACCTCCAGGATTTAGTCCCCTTAAAAATTTCTAAATTTTCCCCCTTTTTTTCAGCTGGTGGGGTTTACACCTAATTCTTTGCTGCTTCTCATATACTTGTTAACATACACATATTTTCACTCATTTGGTTTCCCATTTGTAATCAATTTTAGTCCATTTGGCAGTTAATAGTTTCCTGTTTCACAAATTCAGTCCCAGTGGGGCCAAATTCTTAATTTAGTAGGATAATATTATATTCGGCAGCAAGGTCTTGGGCTTTGAAATTTTGCTTTCTTATTCTAAAACTTATCTTCCCTAAATGAATACATTATGCAATTATGCTGATACATATTAAAACTCTCATAGTAGAAATAACTAATGTTTAACCCAAGCTTGGGTTTTATTTCATCGAATTCTTTGCCCCTTCGTGGGAATGTATCATCTACGGTGTCACTGGAGAACGAGTAACTGTGATTGGTGATATATTTCAATACATGATGCATAAATGTATGCCAAAAAACTTGACGGGTAAAACCTTCATCAGATTTAGTATGTTGAGTAAGTGAAAGAGTCAAACTTTTGCGATGTTAGGCAAAAAGAGATTGATAAAAGCGATTTAGGCAAAACAATTTAGTTTAAAACGTTAATCTCCATGATGCAAACAATTTAAAATTGTGAAAAAAATACAACATAGATTCTCACAGGACAATATAGATATGATCATAAAATTACCCAGTTCTATTCTTGTACATGCAAAGTTTCCACAGCTCTCATATCACACTAATCAAATAGGCCTTATCAGAAAGAGGTGATATATTTTTCGATAAGGGCTATTAAAACATCAAACGTTTACATAATATACACGCTTTATGTGACATCAGCCTTGCTGTATGCAGAAATGAACATCATCGGATAACTGCAATCAATGCAGCTGACAAAGAGCAAGTATTTTCTTCTTTTGCACAAAACTTGGAAGTAAAGGATAATTCGTTGACTTGAATTTATCTTTGCCATGTCTTCATCAAGTGATCAAGTGGAAAGAGGTAATTATAGTTAAATAAAAACAAAATGGTAGATTTGTGTGTATTGAAAAAATGTGGAAATATTCATAGCATAAAAACTAAATTTTTGCTTCTTTGCTTGATTAGTAGTTTTTTTTCTCCTGCAGGTCATGAAGGTCTTTAAAATGCATCTTTTAAAATGTATCTTGTGTGTGTACACCGTGAGTGTGCCATGTTTTCTTTCATAGACAAGAATTCCAAAACCTTGATGGATTTGATTGAAAAGTGGTGTTCTTTAGCCTGAATAGGAGTTCTTTTTTTGTTGTGATGTTAAACTCACGATATTAACTTCATTATTGTAACCTTAAGGATGTCACTTTAAGGGCCAAAATATTTCAGTTATTTCATTCATTTGTGGTATGTAGGATGGTACTTAGATTTTGAAAAGACACCTATTTCGAAACAATAAATTCGTTACAGTGACGTCAAAGTCACTACATCCAGGGTTGGCCCATTAATATTACTTCATGCATTTAACTTAAACTAAGTATGTGTGTGTTCATTGGCCCTTTGCAACACCTACTTGTCCACCCTCTTTCATTTCTTTTCAGTTGGTCTCTGAAAATGAAGTCCTTAAGTTCATTAAGGAATGAATCCCCATCATCAAACAGCTCTTTAGACCATTGGCCCACGTTTCTGGGTAAAAGATGTATAGATATTCTCCTCCCATCATTAAATAAACTGGTCAATTTATCTCTTCAAAAAGGTGTTTTTCCAAAACCTTTCAAAAATGCCATAGTTACACCACTTATCAAGAAGACCTCTCTGTCCAAGGAGGATCCCCAAAATTATTGGCTGGTCTCCAGGTTAAGTTTCCTGCCAAAGTTGGTGGTGTATAGTTGCTGCTCATATAAGGTCTCATGTTGACTCAAATGATCTTGGAAACACATTCCAGTCAGCCTATAAAGCTGGACACTCAATGGAAACTGCCTGTTGTGTATTAAGAATGAGATACACTTGTCTTTGTCCAAGGGTATGCTCACAGCCCTTGTCCTCCTCAACCTATCAGCCGCCTTTGACACCATCGACCATGACACACTTCTCAGCTCCCTGTCGACAAGGTTTGGCGTTACTGGTACAGTCCTTGGGTGGTTTACAACATATATCCTGGATCGTTCTCAATCTGTCAAAATTGGCTCGGTGATCTCCGAATGTTTCAAACTTAATTTTGCGATACCTCAGGGTTGTGTTCTTGGTCTATTGTTGTTCTCCATATACACCTCCCCACTTTGTCAGGTAATTGCAAAATATATGGATGTCAAATACCATTTTGTGTGGACAATTTCCAGTTGTTCCCCCATATATCACCTGGAAATTGTGCAAATTCACTTCATCAGCTCAAGGCCTGTTTGAATGACATCCATACTTGGATGTTTGAAAATAAGCTTAAATTAATTCCAGAAAAAAACAGAGTTCATAATCTTTGTTTCTATGGATAAGTATAAATGGCTCAAAGATTCTTTCCCTTTGAACATTTTAGGAAACTGCCTCTCCCTAACGGATGTTGTTTGTAATCTGGGTGTATTGTTTGACTCTAAATTAAGTTTCACCAATCATGTGAATTCTGTTATTAAATTCTGTTTTGTTAACCTTCGAAATTTGCATCGTATTTGATGCTTTCTCTCATATGACGTCTCAGTCATGGTAGCAAATGCATTGGTCAGTAGTTGTTTGGATTATTGCAATTCTTTGTTTCGCAGTTTGTCCTCCAAGAATATCACAAGGCCTCAGAATATCCACAATTGTTTAGCACGCTTTGTCTCTGGTGCTTTCAGATTTTTCTCACATCACTCCAACTTTAAATTCTCTCCACTGGCTTCCTGTAAAATAACAAATCATTTTCGAAACTCTGGTACTCATACATAAGTACCTTACCACTGGCAAGCCAAAATACTTTGCTCCGTATTTGTCTTTACATACATATGCAGTTAAAACAAGATGTAGTAATCCAGAAAAGATGTTTCTAAAAGTTCCCTTCTACAGCTCTTCAGTTCATAAATGTAAAAAAAAGTTCATTTCAAAAAGTGTTTCTTATACGATGCTCCAAACCTTTGGAATGATTTGCCGCTGTAAATGCAAACTGCTCCTACACTATCATGTTTCAAAAGGTGACTTAAAACTTTTTGAATCTGTTTCAGAAGTCTTTTCCTCCCTATGATTTCTTACTACCGAACACCGATAGTCCTCTGGTGATGGTCTTATTATCTTACGACTAATGATTTATGCATTACAATTTGGATGGTGTGCCTTAGAATCCGCTAGATCAGAGATTAAGCACTTGGACACCTGATACTTGATACCAAATGAAAGGTGACATTGAACTCCAAACAGTTGATCTCCTGAAATGACCTTTGCTGTTGAAAACTTTACCTTTGACCTTTAAATGAAAAATATTGTAGAAATTATTACTGTAATGCTCAGATCACAACTTTCTGTGTGGTTGTTTCTATGTGTATATGATTTAATATTTATGGTCTCATTACTATGGCCCCCAAAAAGATGTCATATCTACAGAACAAAACATTTCTTTCTTTGCAACATTGTTGGGTGAGATTCATGAAAGGTATTAAGTCTAAGTTTTGTCTTAAGCCAAGATAAAAATCTTAAATGTTGAAATTCTTGTCAGAAAGTTAAGAAATTGTTCACACAAAAGGTGTAAGACAAAGTTTTGCATTAGATTTGGTCATAACTGTTTGCTGTGCTTAGCTAAAATAAAAGTCTTAAACTTGAGACTGGTCGTAGCAAAGATTTTATCTAACATTTCAGACCTTTCATGAATTCCAGCCCAGAGTGATACTTTTTATCCAGAAAGGGCAGTATTGCTTCATATTGCCCGCAAACACTCCAACCTGATTGGCTCAAATTTACTTGAGGTATTTTAATACAGGTGAGGGTGTGTGGGAAGTTTTCCAAACATTTCAAGCAAGTGGACCTACAAGCAATTGTATTCTATCTTGTGTCAATAACTTCCAACTCAAATATGAATCTTGTTAAATCATGCCAAATACACTCCACCTAGACAGGATGCAGACCATACTACAACAATCTACAACAGAAGGTAGAAGAGCCCAATTAGGTTGGTCGCAGCTTGTGATCCGAGCATGGATAGTTGTGACCAAGATCTCCACACATCCCCACACCCCTACATATATCTATGTGTTCATAAATTTTTACCATGTGTCTTTTGCTTATTTTGTTTGTGAAGTGTACAGACAAATTTATTCTGGCACAAGAGCAAACATAATATTTTGCATCAAGATTATATTTACTGGAATGCACATCATATCATTCTATAAGCTGCCTGACATTATCTTAATTATTTCACATTGGTATGTTGTTGTTTTATTTTCAGAAATAAATGACTTAATTCACCCAAACAAAAACATTCCGAAAAGTTTTCCAAGTCAATGGCCAACAGCAAACTTTGGTGCTCTTTGTCTGGGTGACCATGTGTGTTACTACCAGTTTCCGTATTACAGACATGGAATTGTTACCGAAAAACACTGCAAAAGTCAAACTGTGAAACTTTTGAGGTATCACATAAGCAGGGGAGAAATTGATGAGGAGGAGATCAAGTGCACAAACAGCCAATTTTATGTTTTGGACAAAGCTTCCAGAAGAAAAGTCAATCTGGTAAAAGCAAGATACAGTGGTCCATGTTTCAAGTCTGACACAGTTGTTCAAAGAGCACTTGCCCGATGCAAAGAAAAACAATATGATCCCATCACCAACTTTGCCAGGGCTTTTCCCCGCTGGTGTAAAACAGGCAAAGGGGGGCTGACTGCAATAAACCAGATTGAGCTGAATGAGGGCAGGGAGGTTATCAAACGTATACAGGTGTTAGTTAAAGGGGATCATATTATGTTTGATCGGGGCTCCTACTCTCACCATGCAATTGTCCTGGCTGTAAATCCTCTGGAAAATAAGATTGAAGTGATTCATTTTACCCCTGGTCAACACAGGAAAGGTGAAATTAAGAGGGAGGTGATAACCCGACATGAACAGCCAGGAACTCTCTTTAGGTTAACCTATAGGGCACTCACTGAAAGTACACCAGATCATGTAGTATTAAGGGCCATATTGATAGAGCAAAAGGGTCTTGATTACAATTTGATTGGTAGGAATTGTGAGCATCTAGTAACTTGGTGCAAAACTGGTATCTGGGACAGTGGACAGGTGAAGAATTTAGCAGTATATGCATGGAGGCAATTCTTCAGCTTTGGTATTAAGATAAGTTCACAGGTGCTTGTAAGAGTCATCAGTGAGAGTTTTGCCAGTCTTGTTGACATATTTGCCAGTTTCTATGTGAAACTTTGGGGCAAACAGGTAGACTTGATTAGCTGTATGATATACTGCATCACAGATATTGCATGGAACATCTATGATGTCAGAAAGAAATATAAAAATGGTGAACTTCAGGGAGAGGCCCTCCATGATGAAATTATTAAGAGAGTGGTTAGGTGTCTAGTGGTTGACAGCAGTGTGGTTCTGGGCAATATTATTGGGCAGATATTCATACCTGCCCCCACACTCGGCGCATTCATTGGTGGACTATGTGGTCTTGCTTTGGGTGAGCTGATTAATTTTCTAATACAGAAAATAGTTGCCATTCTGAAAAGTCAGAAAGCAAAAATGTTTTGGGAAAAGAGCATAGAACGGTTGCACAACAGCCCATCAGATCTGAGAGAAATGCTGAGGGAGTTTCCCTGCTCCTCACACAGTGACTTTTCTTGTATTTGTGCAGCTTAGAAATAGCCCAATTCTTTATCACCTACTAATACACTAGCTTGAAATAAACCTAATCTGCTTTAAATTATAGCTATTTTTACATTGATTTACAGTTGTGATACAGCAAGTGATACTCATGCTGATGGTTGTATTATAAGGGTGGTACTATGATGACTGTCTACACTTTAGATCTGAGATACTTTTTCTTTAAAGATATTTAGTGGAGCTGGATACATAAAAGTTGTCACTACCTAGTGTCAGTCATAATATTGATGCAGTACAGTCTGTTTGAATAACATTAAGAAATGGTCATTAGCTGATGACCTTTAGATTGTCTGCCCATGTAGCCATTCATTGCTATAACAGTAGTAGCGGGGCATCATTGCGTTCATGCATTACAGTCATAATATTATTGTTAGAAAACTCAGAATATGACCAAGGTGTTTTGCCATAGCTTAATCAGATAAAGATTTCAAAAATTAACACAAGAAACAATAAATAACCTCCCTGGCAAGCTTTTTAACCTGAGGATTAAAAAAAATATATATGGTAAGCATTCTGGTGATACTTTATATGGCTGATTTTATATTCAAGACTTTAAATATTATATATAAACATATATGTGTTTTAGAATTCAGATATCAGTATGATTGGATGATGCCATTGTTAAGTGCATCATAAATGATTGTAAATTGTATCAATAACATAAGATAATCTTCAGCTACTGTATTACCAATGATGTTGTTATATGTGGTAAAGAAATGAACTTGTATTTCTCCATAATCTGTATTTTAGCTATATCAATAGTTCATGACACTAACTTATCCTTTGTAATGTCATTTTGCTTCAATTAATAACTTCTGTTAAGGAGGTTATGTATTTGTTGGGTTGCATTTGTCTGTTTGTTTGCAAAATAACTTTAAAAATATAGACAGATTTTAATGCAATTTTCAGGAAATACTGAAAGTGGCACAAAAAAGATGATATAATTTTGAGTGTTACCTAGATCACCGTCAGGATTCAATAAGTTTTTGAATGATTTTTTTATGATTTGCACCCTTAAGTAACATTGGAGGTGTTAGCCCTTGGCAGTGATATGTAGTCTCTGAGTACTCTTGTTACATACATGCGTAATTACATATTCTATATTCTTCTGTCCGGTAACGCGTCATAGGGGACACCTCATTAAGGTAAACTAAAACTAGTTCATTTACTCCCTGATGTATTCATTTATTTACAGTAATAATTCTTACAATATATATGTCTTAATATACAGTACTCACATAAATTAATTTTCGTTATTCATTCAGTGGTTTCTATGTCATAAACAAAGTTTGTTTTCACTTAGAAAGGTCCCGGATTTGCCAGACAGAAGAATACATCCTTTTTCAATTGTCAAAGTGCTACTGCTAACTATCTTTACAGCTGTAACAAATATTTATTCTAGGTTTTCGTGGACAATGATATTGTCTCTATGCAAACAGTCCCATAAAGGTGGAACAAAGAAAACTTTTGTGGTTCATTTAAGTCATTGTTTATTGACATAAGATAAATGTACATGAACATGGTATACATAAAGTACTGATATATGCTTGTGGAATTAATGAAGTACTTTTGATTGTAGAGATGTAATGTATTACTAGGACACATTTGAATTATACGATCAGAATACGGTTTGTAGAAAACTCATGTCACTCATCTGTAAACCTTATTTACAAAATTGTAATGTTTGCCTTCAAAAGATTTTAAGTGGTTTAGGTTGAATAATATTTATTCTGGTAATATTATTCTGGTAGAATATGTTTTGTCAAATATATTTTTTGTGATTTTTAGTTGTTTTATTTTATTCACACATATGTGTCAGTTTGGTTGTTCAAAGATAAAGATATAAAAATTGATGATTCACAAGAATTTCCGGAACAGTACCATTAACCTTGCATTTATTTTAATAGTCAGTGCAACTGCAGATAATTGGACCACACCAATTATATCGTAATTTACATTGTAAAATTAATATAAAAGATAAAAATCAGTATGATATAATTTAGAAGCAGCTGACACACCCCAGCACCCAGGACCATAAAATAAGTTATTCCACACTACATAAGTCAAAAGTTATAAATCAGATAAACTTGACGTTATTCTTGACATTGTTAGCTGTAATTACCCTATAACACATAAAAAGGTCAAAGGTACAAGGTCAGTGTACCCAAAACAGGAGTACAATATGCAAACCTAATTGTCAGTGGATGGGTTCATTTATGATCAGGCTCACGTTAAAAGTAATTTAGATTTCAAATGCCGACCAGCACTGAAATCACTGAGTAATCTTTCAAAAGTTTTCAAAATAGATATTTCTAGACAAAAGGAATAGCTTATAAACTGTTCCTATGTTATACCCCATTCACACTACAGGCTGTATCACACGCAGTAGCCTGCATTTGGGAAAATGTCCCTGTCCTTGGATCACTGTCTGAAGTCTGTGTGTGACCTTGTGAGTCAGTGGCGAACCATCCACTACCTTGCGAGTCCTACGTAAGTTTTAAACCGTTTAAAATTTCCGCCTCTGATCTTGATACCGTGAGCATTCACAGACTATTTTGTGCATGTGCGTACAAATTTCTAACTATAGTAACCAAAGGTGTGGTCCACGGGGTACATAAGGTTGTGATTTGGTCTTTTGGTGTAATACAGTGACATAAGGTGAGTTAAGGTATTAGACGTTTCACCGACAGTGAGTTAAGGTTAATAAAGGTTGCTTTACAGTGACCAACGTTTTTAGTACTGTCATCGGACTGTTATTGATGGTTAAAACACTGTGTCCAATCAGCTGCCTGTAGTGTGAACAACGGCAAAATGGGACAACCTGGGAGGTGGTTCTGTCCCCGAGAAAAATTTTTAACCGTGGCACAACCGCCTGTAGTGTGAATGGGGCATTAGAAACACCACAAAGTCCACACAGATTTCCTCAGAGATATCTTTCTTCAGATACAACCTAGAAAATCTTCTAGGGCTATAACTCAGATTGTTTAGAAAGTCCCCTTTGCAAAGAATGAGTGGAAAAGTCATTGTCTTGTGTCTGGCTTGGAATTTATTTTAAAACTTTTGGATTTGGCTGTTATCTTCTCAGTTGGTTGATCAAAAATCCTCGAATGGGATGGATTATGAATATCAATGCTCTTGTAAGGTCAGCCACTTGACTAAAAACACATTTTATCAATGAAAAGTAAATTTAACTCTGTACATACTTCACCATAAATATGCTAGTCATATCTTTAAAGGGTTAAACAATTACTTGGATGATATTAAGAAATGAATATCTGTTAACAAGTTTAAAATTGTCTAGCCAATACTGACTTTATAACTTATGTATTCGTATAAATCGTGTTCTGGGAAAATGTGGAAAGTAAAATTTACAGATATTCTTTATAATAAATTTTTAACAAAACAATAATAAATGAGACTTCAGAAGATAAACGGGGAACTGTTAATTTATTTGAGTTTTAAGATCGCTTTAAACACATTGTATAGGTCAAATCACGACCGGCAATTTTGTGAGCAGAGAAAACTACTACATACAGTTGGTCAAGGTTCTGTACTTTAAACTACCAACCAACGACAAGAAACTTTCCCACTTGAGGTCGGGCTGGGATTTGAACTTTGATCTCAGGGGTGGGACGCGACTGGTAGTTTTGTGAGTAGAAGAAACTACTACATACAGTTGGTCAAGGTTCTGTACTTTAACATAGGCGTAGGAACTGGGGGGGAAGGGGGGTGGCCACCCCCCCACCCCCACCATAAAGTTGGGGGGGGGGATATCTTTTCGGCCCCCCCAACTTTTTGTAAAAGAACTAAACTCCAGTTTTGAAGTTTATGTAAATTTTAGCAGGTAACTCAATAATATGTGGTCAAATTACACTTTTACCTTGTTCACTGCTCACAAGTACCATTGTGTAAGCTACCATTTGAACTGTAAAATATTTATTTTTATGATTTGTAAAAGGGAACATTTTCAGTTAACCTGTCATGGGATTTGTAAAATTCTGTGAAACGTTTCACTTATGCAGACCAAAATCATACATATAGTAATATTCTACATTTAATTTACCATGTTACTAATTTAAAATAGAACCTAGACATGTAGTTTCAAATTTACACAGAGCAATTGCTTAGCACAGCAATTTGTCAGCTGATAAGATTTTTCCCAGAAATCTCTTCTTTCTTTACTGTGTGTTTATTGGACCTGGCCAGTCCAACGATTATACATCCCCCTCAATTTGGGCATTAACCTTGCTAAAAATAGATCTTGTATCAGCTCAGCACTTGAAGGAAAGGTCACAGGTTCTGGAAACATGTAGTCAATATATTAGAAATACCTTTCAAATGCAGAGGTGACTATATGTATTTCTATACCCATACAAGGTTGTTGCGTGTTGTTGGTGTTGCGTCACGTCGGTGCAATCTGCTTCCTCGCCCCCCAACCAAAGATTGCTTCCTACGCCCCTGCATTAAACTACCAACCAACGGCAAGCACCTACCAGCTTTCCCACTTGAGGTCTGGCTGGGATTTGAACTCTGATCTCAGAGGTGGGAAGCGAGAGTGTTACCACTCTGCCACCGTGGTCCCTGGGGAACTGTTAAGCTAAACATATACAGTTAAGATATAGATACTAGTCTGTACATAGACTTTCGTATAGAACTACTTTTGATTCAGTAAATCCAATACAATTTATGGTTTCGGGATCAAAGATGTAATGTTAAAGTTTCAGAATTCTTTCCCTGGTCGATATAGTGAAAACCTCCTACTTCCTGCTGAAACTCTGAAGAATCTGGGTGCATGGTTTGGCTCAGACGTCTCCTCCCTGAGGCATGTACTGAGTGTCTGCAAAGGTTTTTCATCCAAATAAGGGATCTCAACTGCCTTAGTATCTTAACCATGATGCAGCTGTTACGACCAGAAAATGCTCTTGCAAGTATTCTGTTTCAATACAGTAATTCCTCACTTGTTTATGAGTCGCATCTACTTGAATCTCCACAAGTTACAATGTGCTCAGAACAGCCAAGTAAAGGTTGGTACTGATAATACAACCAAAATGCTCAAAAGAAATACTTTATATTCACTCTAATGGCTGATTCACACCGCAAATACTCCAACTGTAAGTAAGAAACATTTTAAACTCTTTGTAGTCTGACAGTATGCCTTTTCTGTGTGATAAAGCATTGAGTTACAGTAAACCAGTCGACTGCTAACCAAGGCATTTGCCACCTTCACGGCTGTTTCAAGATTCAAATACCTGCGGACCCTTCGTAGTTCCCTGAGATGGTAGTAACATATGCGACATAGATTAGCCACGTGTCTTTACAATTAATTGCCAGCATCCAGGTTGACACCAAGGTTTTTGACTGATTCAGCTGGTTCCATGATATTGCCAAGAAAAATTACTGGGAAAGATGACTTTAGGGAGCTTCTGATATGATCATCACCAATCACTATGAACACAGCGAGTGTTGTTCACTGTTTTGAAGTAAAAGTATCTTCTTAAAATTTTTTATATGTTTTAATATTTAGCCTATTGTGTTTTTTTTCATTCTGTAAACATAACCCTGGTACAATATGAGGGTTTTGGAAGGAACTAGCGGTTTTTCTCCACAGGCTACAAAACTGGTAGAGGGATTTTCGCCATAGGAGCATTTCAAGTAAGGGCTTCTTTTGGATCCACAGGTACATTCACACAAATAAATGCATAA
The DNA here is from genome assembly GCA_964017235.1 of Sabellastarte sp. h YS-2021. Lineage (NCBI taxonomy): Eukaryota > Metazoa > Annelida > Polychaeta > Sabellida > Sabellidae > Sabellastarte > Sabellastarte sp. h YS-2021. The sequence goes on from OZ024934.1 coordinate 91,626,207, forward strand.
ATAAAAAGGGGCTGACTTCACTTCATATTTAGAAATCCTTCAAGAGAAACTTTGTAACAATACTTTAATCCAAGTTGGTAGGATGCCTCTTTGGAAAGAGTTTGATTTTTTGGCAAAAAATGGAATACTGCGCCTGAGTGACCTAGTTGATAATAATGTCTCTTGGGAGCATTTAAATGAAAAATTAGAGTGCTACGTTTCAGTCCTGCCCTACAACTCATTGATTTGTTCAATACCTTCTCAGTGGAAAGAACAAATTTTGAATAATAAGAAACCTGACAAATACAAGATATATGACATTCCTCATTTAGCAAAAAAATATAAACAAAGTGACTGCTAAGGATACTTATGCCTTTTGACCTATTTTAGTAAAATACCCTTCTGCTGTGAATAAATATTATATACTCAGAACCCTGCTTACAAAGTTTACAATATAAAATTTTAAATAGGTTTATTTCATGTAATTATAACCTTTATCTATGAGATGTTAGTCAATCCCAAAACTGTGATTACAGTCTGGATATTTCTGGATATTGATACAATAAGACATTTTTTCTGTTGTTGCAATAGTGTTACTTCATGGAATTATGATGTTTTGTTTTTCTTCTTAATAATATCTGTTGCACACCAGCATAAAGACACTCTTTCTGATTATCTTATATGAAAATTGTACTTTTTTCTGTGGTTCAAAAATAAATTTTAAAAATAAAAGAAAGAGGGTTGACTTTTTCAACTAGTTGGCACTCACTATCACAGTGAGGCATAGGGCTGGCTGTGCTGTCCTCTCACAAGGGCCAGTCCTGCTTTTGGAATAAGTCAGGCTCACAAGGTGGTCTTGTAGTCATGAGATCTTCACGCAATCACAAACTCCTAACCGACAAGCCGTATTAAACCACGACAAGTCGTACTGACAAACCGACAATACTGGACCAGTATTGTATTGGACCAATCTATCCCAGTCTACTGATTAATGTCAGGAGTCGGGATTAATACTTCAATTAGGTTTGTATTTTGGCTTGGCAGGAGGACAGGATCTGAGATGTGAAGAAGAAATACCCTGGGGACAGAAGAAGCTGGCATCTATCAGTCCTTTTCAGGACTACCCAGTTATTCCAAGAACTTTTATTGGAGCCATTGTTGCATCAATGTCCTACAAGTTTCGAACAAATTTCCCCAAAATCTAAAACAAATTCAAAACAATTCTCCAAACAATTTCCAAACAAATCCCAAGTCCCATAGCCACGGTAAATTACTTCAACACCTGTCTTTTTAAATGTCCCACAGTAAATGTTCACATTTGTAAACTCTTGTTTATGTTCACCTTTGAATTTCTTTAAACTTCATATTTTCAATCACTCGATCACTCATTGGTGTGGGATGGTGTAATGTTTTAGTTATGTTTTTTATAACATTCAGCTGAATATTTGTTTTGAGGATATTTGGGAGGTTGGTCAGCAGTTGGTCAGCAGTTGTCCTGAGAAGGACATTTTACAGCAGTGGTTCTGTAAAGGACCAATTGTAGGTAGGTGCAGTAAGGCTACTGCTGCTGCTGCTTGGGCCACGTCTACTGCTGGAGGGCCTGGGGCTTGGCTGGCTGCTGAGGACACTCTTCCTGTTGGCTGGTTGGAGGAGAGACGACGTGTTGATGTGGGTCAATTGCTGTTAATGGTGTATCCATTTGCAGGTAGCTCATGGCTGTATATTCCCCCAAATGCTACAGATTCCTGAGATGATGTGTGCACTTTCTTTGCCTGTAACAGAGGCTATTGATCGTGTGTTGAATACTTTGCTCTGGCTGATGGTGAAATGTAGCTGTTTTAAGGTACCGCGATGTTGCTCATCAACAACTAGGTATAGAGTTTGTGGTCCTCTGGGCTGTTGCTGTACTCTGGGCAACACTTGGCTCTGCTGAGCTTGGTTGGATGGCCTGGCTTGCTCGTATCTGGGATTTTGGAATAGTCAAGATATATTCCCTGGCAGTGGCTTGCTGCTGCTGATAACTCGGTGGCACATTTGTGGAAGATGTACTGGAGCTCCTAGAAAGTGTAGGTTGCTGGGGCTAATGGGTCCTGTTACTGCTCCGTATCCCACTTTAAAGTTTCACAGCCTCGTTTCTGAAAGTTTGAAAATCTGTTTCCTCAAAATTTCAATTTCAGATTCCATGTAGTTGCAGAAGGCTGTTTTGGCGGTCTCCTGTCTGGGCCCAAGGAAAGATGTGAGCGAAGTGTTCATCTGGGCAAATTGATCCATGACCTAATGATTGACTGATGAAAGCTGGGACACTAAACTGGTACTGGCAGTGCTGCAGAGTTTTGGCTGGTGTGTTGTGTCAAAGTGGAAGCTGGTCTCCATAATGTAAGTATCTGTGGACCCCGTGAAATGTTGTGGGCTGTGGCAGCACTGGCTCCTCTCTGTGGGGAGTCCCTTCCTCCTGATTCCCCATGAAAGTTAATTTTGTCCTGATTCCAGTTCTGCCTCTCTGTCATTTCGTTGGGAGCCTAGCCAGACTTGGACTGGGTGAGTTTTCCATAGCAAATCCTTCAGGATTCGAACCAGGTCTCGTACTTCATCACTGACAGGTGGGAGCTGCTAGCAAACCTCTTCCACACGCAATCCTTTCTAGCCTTGTCCTTAAAGTGTTCGTTGGTTTTATTGTAAAGCATTTCAAGATCCTTGACAAAGTCCACAATAGCCTCCTCAACTGAGTCTGTTACATAAATGTTCGTCATATGTCCTTTCTTGTGCCTGGAGTGTGATTGAAATATGCCTGCCTCTCCTCCACCCTGTGTCCATTTCACTTTCACTCCTTTCAGTTCTTGGTCTTTTTACGGCCACTGCCTCCTCTATCGGTGGACTCTCGAGTTTCTGCTGTGGGTCTGTAAGATGAAGCCGGCCTGTCCTACACACTTTGGTAACAGTATACACAGTATACATCAAGACGGGAAGTGACTATGGCAAGACGTGTAGAGAAACATGACAGGACGGTTTCCAGGTGGGCAGACCTAGAGTTGTGATCAAAGGTCATGGAGTATTGGTGAAGTATCAAAGATGTTTAATATTTTGCCGTGTCACCGCCGTAACAGGCCCTGAAACTACAACTGATCCTAACCAACTTTGTAAACATTGCTCCGGATCCTCGAAAAATCAAATCTATACCGACAAGACGGCCCCAGTGTAACACCCCCATTAATTATGGCACCGAGACAAGCATTTTCAGAATTTATAATTTTATATTTTATATATTTATCTTTTATATCTTTTTCTGTCACTGGATACTGAATCTGGTTGACTGTTTTGGTGCTGTTGTAACTTAGAGTCCCCTTAGATAAAGGGCAGATTAAGCAATTTTAAAGTCCAATTAGAAATAGAACTAGAGGATCGCTCGCAAAAAAAAAAGATAATGTTTTTGCATAGCAAAAACAAAGCGTCCCGAAAAGGCTATAAAGGTGAGTGCTAAAGTATTAAGAAAATGCTTCGTTTCTAGCCTTATACTGTTGTGGCAACCAAAGTCAGCGCAGTCTGCTCTATCTAGCACGGTTTTCAAGATATAAGCATTTTTGTGTTTTGCAAAAAATAAAAAAATTAAAAATGTCCGCTATATTTGGCGAGACAAAAATATTTTGAAAATTGGCATGGCTACTCTGCAGAGATACACAGCAGGTCGCTCCATATAGCACGGTTTTCGAGATATAAGCATTTTTGTGTTTTGCAAAAATTCAAAATTCAAAATGGCCACCATTTTTGGGGAGACAAAATTTTTTGTCAAGAACACTGCCGCGGTGTGTATCTCCCGCCGAGCATTAAAGCAGAAGAAATAGCTTTTCCGAGATATTCACAATTTTTCATTTTCGTGTGTGAAAGCTCTTCCAAAAGTAGGTGAATGAGTTATTTGAGAAAAATTGGCTATCTGCAATACTATTAAGAGATAATTCACATTTACTCATTTTGAGTAGGTGAATAATTATCTATGGGTCTGAAACTTCACCAAGTGAAAGCTCTCCCTAAAGTAGGTGAATGAGTTATTTGAGAAAAATTGGCTATCTGCAATACTTTTAGAGATAATTCGCATTTACTCATTTTGAGTAGGTGAGTAATTAGCTATGGGTCTGAAACTTCACCATGTGAAAGCTCTCCCACAAGTAGATGAATGAGTATTTGATAAAAATTGGGTATCCGCAATACTTTTACAGATAATTAGCATTTACTCATTTTGAGTAGGTGAATAAATAGCTATGGGTCTGAAACTTCACAGAGTGAAAGCTCTCCCAAAAGTAGGTGAATGAGTTATTTGAGAAAAATTGGCTATCTGCAATACTTTTAGAGATAATTCGCATTTACTCATTTTGAGTAGGTGAATAATTAGCTATGGGTCTGAAACTTCACCAAGTGAAAGCTCTGCCAAAAGTAGGTGAATGAGTTATTTGAGAAAAATTGGCTATCTGCAATACTTTTAGAGATAATTCGCATTTACTCATTTTGAGTAGGTGAGTAATTAGCTATGGGTCTGAAACTTCACCAAGTGAAAGCTCTCCCAAAAGTAGGTGAATGAGTTATTTGAGAAAAATTGGCTATCTGCAATACTTTTAGAGATAATTCGCATTTACTCATTTTGAGTAGGTGAGTAATTAGCTATGGGTCTGAAACTTCACCAAGTGAAAGCTCTCCCAAAAGTAGGTGAATGAGTTATTTGAGAAAAATTGGCTATCTGCAATACTTTTAGAGATAATTCGCATTTACTCATTTTGAGTAGGTGAGTAATTAGCTATGGGTCTGAAACTTCACAGAGTGAAAGCTCTCCCAAAAGTAGGTGAATGAGTTATTTGAGAAAAATTGGCTATCTGCAATACTTTTAGAGATAATTCGCATTTACTCATTTTGAGTAGGTGAGTAATTAGCTACGGGTCTGAAACTTCACCAAGTGAGAGCTCTCCCAAAAGTAGGTGAATGAGTTATTTGAGAAAAATTGGCTATCTGCAATACTTTTAGAGATAATTCACATTTACTCATTTTCAGTAGGTGAGTAATTAGCTATGGGTCTGAAACTTCACAGAGTGAAAGCTCTCCCAAAAGTAGGTGAATGAGTTATTTGAGAAAAATTGGCTATCTGCAATACTTTTAGAGATAATTCGCATTTACTCATTTTGAGTAGGTGAGTAATTAGCTACGGGTCTGAAACTTCACCAAGTGAGAGCTCTCCCAAAAGTAGGTGAATGAGTTATTTGAGAAAAATTGGCTATCTGCAATACTTTTAGAGATAATTCACATTTACTCATTTTCAGTAGGTGAGTAATTAGCTATGGGTCTGAAACTTCACCATGTGAAAGCTCTTCCAAAAGTAGGTGAATGAGTTATTTGAGAAAAATTGGCTATCTGCAATACTTTTAGAGATAATTCGCATTTACTCATTTTGAGTAGGTGAGTAATTAGCTATGGGTCTGAAACTTCACAGAGTGAAAGCTCTCCCAAAAGTAGGTGAATGAGTTATTTGAGAAAAATTGGCTATCTGCAATACTTTTAGAAATAATTCGCATTTACTCATTTTGAGTAGGTGAGTAATTAGCTATGGGTCTGAAACTTCACCAAGTGAAAGCTCTCCCAAAAGTAGGTGAATGATTAATTTGACAAAAATTGGCTATCTGCAATACTTTTAGAGATAATTCGCATTTACTCATTTTGAGTAGGTGAGTAATTAGCTATGGGTCTGAAACTTCACCAAGTGAAAGCTCTGCCAAAAGTAGGTGAATGAGTTATTTGAGAAAAATTGGCTATCTGCAATACTTTTAGAGATAATTCGCATTTACTCATTTTGAGTAGGTGAGTAATTAGCTATGGGTCTGAAACTTCACCAAGTGAAAGCTCTCCCAAAAGTAGGTGAATGATTTATTAGAGAAAAATTGGCTATCTGCAATACTTTTAGAGATAATTCGCATTTACTCATTTTGAGTAGGTGAGTAATTAGCTATGGGTCTGAAACTTCACCATGTGAAAGCTCTCCCACAAGTAGATGAATGAGTTATTTGATAAAAATTGGGTATCCGCAATACTTTTACAGATAATTAGCATTTACTCATTTTGAGTAGGTAAATAATTAGCTATGGGTCTGAAACTTCACCATGTGAAAGCTCTCCCAAAAGTAGGTGAATGAGTTATTTGAGAAAAATTGGCTATCCGCAATACTTTTAGAGATAATTCGCATTTACTCATTTTGAGTAGGTGAGTAATTAGCTATGGGTCTGAAACTTCACCATGTGAAAGCTCTTCCAAAAGTAGGTGAATGAGTTATTTGAGAAAAATTGGCTATCTGCAATACTTTTAAGAGATAATTCGCATTTACTCATTTTGAGTAGGTGAGTAAAATGGCCGCCATTTTTGGCAAGATAAAATTTTTTTGAAAATTGGCATGGCTACTCTGCAGAGATACCCTGTGGGTCAAAAATTTCGTCGAAATCACTCTATCTAGCACGGTTTTCAGGATATAAGCATTTTTGTGTTTTGCAATTTTGCGAAAAATTCGAAAATTCAAAATGGCCGCCATTTTTTGCGAGAAATTTTTTGTTTGAAAATTGGCATGGCTACTCTGCAGATATACCCTGTGGATCAAAAATTTCGTCGAAATCGCTCTATCTTGCAGGGTTTTCGGGATATAAGCATTTTTATGTTTTGCAATTTTTGCGAAAAATTCGAAAATTCAAAATGGCCGCCATTTTTGGCGAGAGAAAATTTTTTTCAAGATTGGGATAACTACTCTGCAGAGATACCCTGTGGGTCAAAAATTTCGTCGAAATCGCTCTATCTAGCAGGGTTTTCGAGATATAAGCATTTTTGTGTTTTGCAATTTTTACGAAAACTTCAAAAAATTCAAAATGGCCGCCATTTTTGGCGAGACAAAAATTTTTTGAAAATTGGGAAAAGTACTCCACAGAGATACCCTGCGGGTCAAAAATTTTGTCGAAATTGCTCTATCTAGCACGGTTTTTGAGATATAAGCATTTTTGTGTTTTGCAATTTTTGCGAAAATTTCGAAAATTCAAAATGGCCGCCATTTTGGACGAGACAAAAATTTTTTGAAAATTGGGAAAACTACTGCACAGAGATACCCTGCGGGTCAAAAATTTCGTCGAAATCGCTCTATCTAGCACGGTTTTCGAGATATAAGCATTTTTGTGTTTTGCAATTTTTACGAAAATTTCGAAAATTCAAAATGGCCGCCATTTTTGGCGAGACAAAAATTTTTTGAAAATTGGGAAAAGTACTCCGCAGAGATACCCTGCGGGTCAAAAATTTTGTCGAAATTGCTCTATCTAGCACGGTTTTTGAGATATAAGCATTTTTGTGTTTTGCAATTTTTGCGAAAATTTCGAAAATTCAAAATGGCCGCCATTTTGGACGAGACAAAAATTTTTTGAAAATTGGGAAAACTACTCCGCAGAGATACCCTGTGGGTCAAAAATTTCGTTGAAATCGCTCTATCTAGCACGGTTTTCGAGATATAAGCATTTTTGTGTTTTCCTTATTTGGAAAATTCGTAATGATTAATTAATCATTAATTACTCGGCCATTTCTTGACCAATCAATGCCAAAATCTAATGATTTCCAGATTTTAATAGAATGAATGTATTTGCCAAGTTTCAGGTGAATTGATAAAATTCCTTTCAAGTTATCATCCGGACAAGCTTCCCCATCGAAAAAAGACATTTTTGGTCATGTGACCTCTCTGATTGGTTGAAATGTCACTGCAGCATATTCAAAAAAATTCCCCAAAGCTACTGCCTAAACCTGCCAAATTTGAAAAGAATCCGCCTAACGGTTACAGAGTTATAAGGAAAACAAAATGCGGAGCCGGCGGAGCCTGAAGCTCTCCCATACACAAACAAGCGTCCCTTGCGGGACGCTTAATAATGTATACACAATAGAGTTCATTCAAATGATGTTTAAACGTGAACAACATGAAGGAAAGTATTTTATATGAATATGTGAAACATTGGTGAAATTTTGTCTCAATTTCTTTGGTCTAACGTGACACCATTGAATAAAAAAAAACATTTATAAATTTCAAATTATATCATATTTAAATGAGCGGAATTTGGCATACATTTTCTTCATAGAATGGTTTTTATACAGTTTTTATGTTAGAGTTTGGATGCTCTGACGAACCAGTTATAGCTGATAAATTCCAGATTTAAACCAAGTCTGTCAACAACATCCCAGATAACATTCCGCCGGTGGACCACCGGCGTATGGTCGGCAGATATTGCCACCGGTGGGCCAACGTTGGCCCACCGGTGGTTTTTGGTTGTATAATTGGCAGTTTTTCAACATTGGGCCAACGGTGGCTTTCCACCAGTGGGCCAACGGCGTTTTTTTTCAAGATGGCGGTGAGCAATAATAGGGGATTTTTGGAAACTTATTAAAAATTTATTCATAAGTGTGTGTCTAATAATGAGATTTCAGTGAGCCCACAAGTTTTAACTCTCTATTTAGCAATTTTAGACATACAAACAGTATTTTTATTATAATTTTGCAATATAAAAGTTGTCATTGGACATATTATAATTATTATTATAATTATATTACAGAATTTCAACCAGCGTATTTCCACTGGTGGGCCAACGTTGGCCCAACGGACAAAAAGACGGTGGCCCACCAGTGGAAACCTCCGGTGGGCCAACGGATTTACCGCTGGTGGCCCACCCGTGGGCCACCAGCAGACTGTTATCTGCATGGATACCGGTCATGGTGTTATGTACAACATTATCAAAAAAACAAAACAAACAAACAAACAGACAAAAAAACCCCAGTGGTATAAGTTTTTAGTGTTGGTCAACTTTCGTTTTCGTACAAATTATGATTCACCCAAACTTTAGGGGAAATTGCAAACTTGTGTATGTGGTTATTGAACTGTACATCTTACTTTCAACTATTTGTTAAATCCAATAAACACCTAGTCCTAATCACGAAAACTATCTGCACATTTGTAAAATTTCCTTTGTCTTTTTTATGTTTTTTTGTTATTAGAAGCTGTCATTTAATCCACATAAGACATGAAGTCAATTAAAACATTCTAGATTACAGAAATATATTTTTAACTCAGTTCTAAGTTGTAAATGTTAAAAAGTACCAAAACCTAGAATAAATTTGTCCAGAAACAAATTAGTACATTATCAAACACAAGTGTTAAATTACATTTAAAGAAAATGTATATTTGTGGGTCAGATATCTGAAACCGCGTGGTGAGTTACTTCAGGAACAACTGTTTTATTTTTCATTTCCTCAAAATAGCTGTAATTTACTTAATTGCAAATTAACAAATTCTAAATATCATTACATTAGTATTTTAACCTTGTCATCTTTACCCAACCTTATACAATGTGCCACACCGGTCAGTTGATCAATCTGTATTTTTAACCCGTCACTCTGTAGGATTGCCTTAGTTTACGATATAAAACATAAGGTTACCCTGAATTACTCTTTAGAAAATCTGGACTGAGATATTTATCATCTCTAAAATTAGATCTGACTCAACAGATCTCCTCTGTTGCAGAAGAACATTTTACGAAGAGCTACTGAGCTCGATATTCCACACGTGGAAAAACTAATCAAGGTATTACTTTAGTTGAACTATAAGAGGTTCAAGTGAAACTTTGTGTTGGGGGGAAAGCACCTGAAACACTATTGACTTTCATTTACAGTGAGTCCCCTAAGTGGTCTTCTCCCATAAAACGAAAGTGTAAACATTGTCAAGATAAACACCCGATAACAGCGTCAATAAAGGTACCGTCAATTAATTATGTGGAAATATACTATTTGTGTTAGTATTAATCAGCCATTGTTACGGCTTGTAATGCATACTTCATAGTGTGCACGTGTGAAGTATTCACTATTCAGTAACCACATAAACACAGCATAGTAATATATATACTCAGACATTTTACAACTCAATTGTTACCAGACATTGGATATTGACTGTGAATGTGGATATACACGTAGAAAACCATATAAGGTAAGTCTTAAATTATCGGTCGCAAATTAATTAATTACTGCTGTTTTTGAGCTTACGAGTGTTTTACTGTACTGCCTTGCTACCAATTATCGCCGGGTACCAATTATCGCCAGACAGAATTCAAATAGATATAACTTCACCAAAATAGCATCCAAAGTCTAGCAAATAAGGTAAAACTATTTCCAAAGTGAATGGAACAAATACACAACAAAAAGCTTTTAAAATATATGACCATTAATGAAATATGAATGTTTTATTTTCTGGTGGCGATAATTGGTAGCCGGCGATAATTGGTAGCAAGGCAGTAGACTTTTATCAATTGGTGTACTTTAATTAATACTGTCCTGAGTTCCTACATACAAGTACTGAGTGCCACTTGGCTATGTCTTAATTTGGCACAAAATGATGTAAACAATTAATTCAACAGCTCCTGTACAAAAATTGTGATTTATTATCCAACCCAAGTCGTATATGACGTGTAAGAGAATAAGGGGAAAACGTGCACAGAGCGGGATGCATTTCCCCCTTTTGTACCGGCGCCTCCATACCATGGATAATTAGTATCAATAAGTTCCGGTTTTTCACTAACATTTTGGTAAAAAATATAGTGCATTTCCTGTATATTTAACATCACTCTCAAGAAATAATTTTGTACTTTGTACCCCCCCCATTACATTATTTTTCAAGGGGTGGGGGTGTTCGAACCCCCCCCCCCCCCCCCCCCCACTGGATCCGCTAATGCTTATATTGTACGTTGTTATCAACCGTGAAAGGTGCATGTTTAACTTGATTATGTCATTGAAATAATTGAGGGTTGTTTCAGCAGTGTGCTGTACACTTGTGTTTGTATTTTGAAATTAAACCTGTAAAAACAAAATTAAATAGATTTATTATTATTAAATCTAAGAAGGCAAACAAAGGAGAAAGATATGTAAAGGCTTTTAACAAAGCCGACAATAGAGTTTTATTTATACTTTGACATGAAAATTTAAGTTGACAAGCACATAAATTTAATTTTCAACAGATAATCAAAATACAAACAGGAAAAGGAGCGTTTTCCTTTTTGCCTTTGAAATCGGACAAAAAATTATTAGAATGGCCCCTCATTATGTATTTGGATTAATTGCAAGTCACACGACTTTGAAGTACATGTATTATTACAAATGGCAGTTCTTACAAGCATATGGCTTTCCACTCATTCCCCTCACTGTCCTGTAATCATCTCAAAAAATCGACTTAGTATCTCAAAAAATTGAAATAATTATCTAAAAAATTGACTTAATATCTCAAAAAATTGATATAATATTTAAAAAAAATTGACATAATATCTTAAAAAATTGAGATAACTTTCTCAAATAATTGACATAATATCTCAAAAAATTGAGATAACTATCTCGAAAAATTCAGTTAATATCTAAAAAAAAAATGACATAATATCTCAAAAAATTGACTTAGCATCTCAAAATATTGACTTAATATCTCAAAAAATTGAGATAATTTTCTCCAAAAATTGACTTAGTATTTCCAAAAATTTACATAATATCTTGAAAAATTGACTTAATATTTCAAAAAATTGAGATAGTATCTCAAAAAAATGACTTAATATTTCAAAAAATTGACTTAGTATCTCAAAAAATTGACATAATATCTAAAAAAATTGAGATAACTATCTCAAAAAATTGACTTTATATCTCAAAAAATTGACATAATATCTCGAAAAATTGAGATAACTATCTCAAAAAATTGACTTACGATCTCAAAAAATTGACATCATATCTAAAAAAATTGAGATAATTATTTTAAAAAATTGAGATAGTATCTCAAAAAATTGACTTAATATCTCAAAAAAATGAGATACTATCTGACTAAATTGAAAAAAAAATTTTTTTCACTTGGCCCTAATACTCTTCCGTACAAATTATACCAAATGGTGGATAATAAAAGTAAAAGTTAACTCATTAGACATATACAGAAAAAATATATATCACTGATGATTAACAATGTAATACTGGTCCTATGCACTCGTATAATATTGTTATCATGATTTGTGATATTTCTGTATAAGTTATTTAGGAAGTTTTCCTATTGTATGAGCTGTGCATTTGTTGGTCATGTGGAAATTTAAATTCAAGAAAAAAAAAGGCAATGGAGAAAATCCCTGCACATATTTTTGAGGAAAACCATGGAGAAAAGCCCCAATCCATTTTTTTTGGAAACAGCCCTACATTATCAATTTGATAAAAAATATTTCATACTTTCCAAAGTGTGCATTGAATAAATGAGCCCTTTGAGCCCTCCATTGTTAATCTCTGGTAAGAAGGTATATATAATTGGCCCTGTTTATTTCTTTGTTTGCAAAATAACTCAAAAAGCTGTTTACAGATTTGGATGAAGTCTTCTGGAAATGTCGTCAATGGCACATGGAACAGATATAATTTTGGTGGTGATCCGGAACAGCATCTGGATCGAGGAATACTTTCAGAAGATTTTTTAATATTGCACTCAGATGACATATATTGGACATATTGGGCCTTGGAGGAGGTTTTGCACTCTCCAAGTGCTATTGGAATAGTTATAGCTTATGGAAATAATAGAACCCTACTCAATAGCTAGGTGGGTGGGTGGGCGGGCGGCGGGAAATAGTTTGTCCGGGCTGTATCTCAGAAACTGTAAGGTGTAGGAAGTTGATACTTGGCAGGCGCATTAGTTAGGGGTTGTAGGTGTGCAACGTCATGGTCTTTCCTTGATTTGACCTTTGACCTTGCTGTAGTGACCTTGACCTTTAAAATCTTGTCCGGGCTGTATCTCGGAAACTGTAAGGTGTAGGAAGTTGATACTTGGTAGGGACATTGGTTAGGGGGTGTAGGTGGCAACGTCGTGGTCTGACCTTGATTTGACCTTTGACCTTGCTGTAGTGACCTTGACCTATAAAATCTTGTCTGGGCTATATCTCGGCAACCGTAAGGTGTAGGAAGTTGATACTTGGCAGGGACATTAGTTGGGGGTAGTAGGTGTGCATCGTCATGGTCTGACCTTGATTTGACCTTTGACCTTGCCGTAGTGACCTTGACCTTTAAAATCTGGTCCAGGCTATATCTCGGAAACTGTAAGGTGTAGGAAGTTGATACTTGGTAGGGACATTGGTTAGGGGTTGTAGGTGTGCAACGTCATGGTCTGACCTTGATTTGACCTTTGACCTTGCTGTAGTGAACTTGACCTATAATACCTGGTCCGGGCTATATCTCGGAAACCGTAAGGTGTAGGAAGTTGATACTTGGTAGGAACATTGGTTAGGAGTTGTAGGTGTGCAACATCATGGTCTGAGCTTGATTTGACTTTTGACCTTGCCGTAGTGACCTTGACCTATAAAACCTTGTCCGGGCTATATCTCTGCAACTGTAAGGTGTAGAAAGTTGATACTTGGTAGGGACATTGGTTAGGGGGTGTAGATGTGCAACGTCATAGTGTGACCTTGATTTGACCTTTGACCCTTGCCATAGTGACCTTGACCTATAAAATCTTGTCTGGGCTATATTTCGGAAACTGTAAGGTGTAGGAAACTGACACTTGGTGAGGAGATTGGTTGTGGGTAGTAGGTGTGCAATGTCATGGTGTGACCTTGATTTGACCTTTGTACTTGCCGTAGTGAACTTGACCTATAATACCTGGTCTGGGCTATATCTTGGAAACCGTAAGAGGTGTAGGAAGTTGATACTTGGTAGGGACATTGGTTGAGGGTTTTAGGTGTGCCACGTCATGGTGTAACACTGATTGACCTTTGACCTTGCTGTATTAACCTTTAAAATCTTGTTGCACCTTTGGGTCTGTCTGTTGATGCAGATTAAGCACTGTTAAAGTCATATTAGAATTCATTATGAATTTCCTTTTCCAAGTTCCCATTGTAACAGATGGAATTTCATCAAGTGAGCCACAGGCTTTTCTCCAACACCACACATAAGCATTCATTGAATGTATTGCCACTTCTGTATGCATGGGTAATATTCAAAACATCCAAACCATAATTCGGCCATTTTTGGTTTACTGATAAATGCTGTCATTTTATTATTGAATTGTCTTGTTTTAAAACTTCATCTTTACATACATTTCTTTTCCTTAGATATTATTTTCTCTACTTAAGCATTATTTGGACCTTAATATAACTTACACTGCTCTGAAAGTATCTTGAACTTTGTACTGTTACACTACTTCTATATCTCATGGTGTTGAAAAATATTTCCCCAGGCTGTGGGGTACGGACATCTCTGATGCTATTTTATATAAGAGTGGTCACAACACCATGAAGATAAGTTATGTCACCCTGAACACAGGTCGAAGCAACATAACACTTGTCATAGGTGACTCATGACAAAAAAGTTTTTAAATCAGTTTTGAAAATGGGTTGGTGATTGCTGTGATTGTGCTTCATATTGTCACAATAAAAAAAACATAAGAAGTACGACCTTCACACTTTGGTTGCCAAGCACAAACTTGGGTCTGTCAAGATGCAAGACTGTTAGGGCAAAAGTGAGTGGATATTTTTTCCCCGCAAAAATTTACCTCTTTTTCTAAGTCCTGATGTGAAAGACAACTCATGTGAAAGCGTTTTAAAAAATCTTAGTTTCACAAAGCCTCCTTCCTTAAAGGAGACCTTGAAAACTCCCTTAAATTTCAAGGAAGCTAAGGACCTACCTTAGTCAGCAATCTGTATTTACCAGTAGCCTGTGTTCATCAATGATCTTTACCTACAAATTATTAACCTGTATTTATCAGTTGGTAACCCCTATCAGTGAGAAAGTAATATGTATATACCAACAGATGACCTGTATTCACCAGTGAATAACAATTACAGTAATTTATTGTAGCATAAATATGTTAGAATGCCTGTAAGGGGTGACAAGCATGTGGGCAGCTGGTCAGTCGGGCTGCCAGGCAGCAAGAAAAAGTTTGTCTGGACTGTATCTCAGAAACCGTAAGGTGTAGGAAGTTGAAACTTGGTAGAGACATTAGTTGGGCAGACAGGCGGGTAGGCAGCTGGTCGCCCGAGCAAAATCACTTGTAACTGGAAAACTATTTCCTTTAGAGAATTTTGTTTAACTATGTTATTCATCTACAGTACTTTGGGGTCAGCTATAACATAGTGAAATTGCAGACTTGTAGCACATTGTAGAGCTGAGCAATAGCTACTTTCAGGATCTCACTGTTGAGTAAATCACTTGTAACTTGAAAACTATTCCATTTAGAGCATTTTGTTTAAATCTGTTATTCACAGAATTTTGGGTCAGTTATAACAAAGGTATCACATCTACATCTGTAGTCACTTTGCACCAACTGTTTGAACTCTCTACCTTTGTATAAGAACCAGGTTCTCAGTAGTCCCTTAGGAAGCACCTTAACAGTTAACTTTGTACTTCACCTCTGAATACCATTTGCACTACACAACTTTATTGTCCTCTTCTACTTTTTCACTTGTACACTTAAGCTTAAAGCAAAAAGTCAGCTGACACAGAGCCTGTTAACAGGCACTGATTGTTTGTTAGTTAACTGATTAATACCGCCATCTTGCTGTTTAATTGTCTTGTTTTAATGCTTTATCTTTACATACTTTTTCTCTTGCTTAAATGTTATTTTCTCTACTTTAACATTATTCGGACCTTTAAATAAGTGACATTCTTTGCTCTGAAAGACTCCTGATCTTTGTACTTGTGTCACTTCTTCTGTATCTCATTGTGTCGAATACTATTTCCCGGGGCTGTGGGGAACAGGCATCTCTGATGCTATTTTTTTGGCTAAATATCTTGAAAATGGTAAGTGACAGAGTGATTTTAAGCACAGATTTCTTTGGAATCAAGATTGCGTGGAATTAGGCTATTAGCCAAAATTTTGAAAATTTTAATGTTGGAATGAAATTTGCCACTTTTTTCTCTATATTTAACAATGCAAATATTGCAGATATAGAAAGACACAGCCTGATTTTAAGATCATTTTCAAGTCTACATGGCTGTCATTGTGGGCATATCCTTAAGGGCAATCCACCCGAGCAAAAAGCTGTCAGGTAACACAGCATACTTGTTATTACTTTTATATTTGTAGTTAAACACTGAAAAATGGCTGAGGCTAAGCCTGCAGATGTGTCATCGACATCAAATCAAATAGATTCTGAAAAAACAGCTGATGAGGAACTATCAAGGTAAAGAAGAGTTTAAAGCCTAAAAAAAAGCTGAAGAAAAGTAAGGTTTAACACAAGTACAAGTCACATGACATACCCATATCCTAAGAATTTAATTTCATACATGGGTAAAATTACTTTTAACACATTGTATGTTATAATGGGTTTTCTGTGTAGAAGGAAGCAGTCTTTCTTAGTAAATTACTACATGGGTTAGCATGAAGTGGGTCAATTTATTAAGTGAGTCAATTTTTCAAGACTTTCTACAAAATAAAAGTATGCTGTATTCCTGTATCATAAATTTTTGGGAGAAGTTTCACAGTGCATAGCTACATTACAAAAGATAAGATTTTAATGTTTTGATGTCTGTTAAATTTATTAAGATATATTATTAAATTTAACTTTTTTTGCCCTTTTCATGAGAGGGAAAAGCCTGACTGCAATCACATAATGACAAATTCACAAACCAAATCTATTGATCTCCAATTTATTGCTATTTTCTTTCTT
Source organism: Sabellastarte sp. h YS-2021 (assembly GCA_964017235.1). NCBI lineage: Eukaryota > Metazoa > Annelida > Polychaeta > Sabellida > Sabellidae > Sabellastarte > Sabellastarte sp. h YS-2021. The sequence continues at coordinate 91,642,880 of OZ024934.1, forward strand.
GTAAACAATTTTCATGCACTTTTAAATAAATTGAATCCAAGTAACATTGATCTGGTCAAAAGATGGATACGAGAGAAATATTTTTGACTAAACATAATTGATCCACTTCATGAATGTTTGGTGCTGAAATTATTCAGTGATTTTGTGCAATTTTACAATTGACGGAAGCATGCAAACTTTTACATAATGTTGTTACCATTACTTTCTTCTGTATGTCTGTTAAATATAGTATTTCTAGCTAATTTGCCTTTTTAAAACCTGACCAATTGACCCATTACACACTGACTCGTATAGTTAGTTAACTCTAAACCCACCATGCATAGGTAAGTAATTTCTGGCCAGGTTAGTACCTTGAATCCACTACCTTAGAGATGTGAGATGGGTGTATGACAAGTATGCTCACTGATACAATAGAAGATACAACACAAGACATATTACCAGGCCAGTTAGTCAAAGAATCAAGGTCAAAGTTGCAGTTTTAGGTCCATATCAACAGGTAAGGTCACACATCTTACAATGTGTTGGATTTCTACCCACCAGCACGGAGGTGAAAGGCTGCCACTGTCAGCAGATGTATTGGGCCTATATTTTGTGTGACATTACGCTACGTATAATCTCCTGTACTCTCAGGGATTAATAGTCAACCCAAGTTGTTACAGGACACAGGACATAACAGGTTAAAGTGAACCAGTGTATTATCATAATGATGACTGTTATTAAGCAGCAAGTTCCAAAAACAATTTGTTTGAGAATTATGCTTTGTTCAAATTCCTCTATGTAATCGTTGGCAACATACTGCTGACATGGTGTATTAGGGCTAATATCTGCAGAAAAGTAATGAGGATAAACATGTCCATATTAGCATTATTTTGTCGCCATGGCAATGGAGATTATTTTGGTATTTAGCACCTCCTGTACCAGTAATATCCAGAAACATGACACTGTCTTGACCAAAATTGTCCTCACATTGTGACAATTGATTTGACATGGTCTTCGATTTTAAAATATGGGAAATATGCATATTCCCTGAAAATTTCAGTAAATACGCATTTTTACTAGTTTTTATGTCAGCTGACTTGTCAGTCAGCTGACATTATGTCAGTCAGCTGACATTATGTCATCACTCTGCGGCGTGGGCATATGCGTACGCATCTGCGTCCGCGTGAACAACTTCTTCTCCAAAACTACAAGGCCTAGAGACATGCTGTTTTTTTTTAAAAGATACCTTATCTATCGGGGATGAAAAATTGTTCAAGGCATGCAAATCTGTCTGTTCATCTGTTTGCTAGAGACATTACAAGGGGGGTACCCCCACCAAAAGTGTGAACATTTCAACTTTTTATCACAATTTTCTCAGTGACTATTTCAGGGATTTCTCTCATATCTTGCATATATGTACTAGGCCAGAGGTAGATTCTCTTGTGTGAGTATGAGACCTGGATCTGTCTTACTTTTTTTTTAATAAATTTTTTTAATAATTTTCAATGCATTAAAATTCATGAAATCATGCACTAAATCACTTATAACTTCAAAAGTGTTGCATTTACAGCATTTTGTGAAAATATGTTGTTCAGCTACTTTTTTCATAGCTACAATATGGTGAGTAAGTTGGGTGTCTGTCTCAATAGCTAAGTGAGTAATAGCTACTTTTGGGCTTTTCAGTAACTTCCATTATGAGTAAAATCAATTGTAACTTAAAAACTATTGCATTTAGAGAATTTATATAAATATGTTATTCAGCTACTTTTGGGCCAGCTATAACATAGTGAAATTTCAGACCTGTAGCTCATGGCATAGCTGAGTAATAGCTACTTTTAGGTTATCACTGTTGAGTAAATCGCTTATAACTTGAAAACTATTGCATTTAGAGAATTTCCTATAAATATGTTATTCAGCTACTTTTGGGTCAGCTATAACATAGTAAAATTTCAGACCTGTAGCTCATGGCATAGCTGAGTAATAGCTACTTTTAGGTTATCACTGTTGAGTAAATCACTTATAACTTGAAAAGTGTTGCATTTAGAGCATTTTGTTAAAATATGTTATTCAGCTACTTTTTTCATAGCTACAATATGGTGAGTAAGTTGGGTGTCTGTCTCAATAGCTAAGTGAGTAATAGCTACTTTTGGGCTTTTCAGTAACTTCCATCATGAGTAAAATCACTTGTAACTTAAAAACTATTGCATTTAGAGAATTTCGTATAAATATGTTATTCAGCTACTTTTGGGCCAGCTATAACATAGTAAAATTTCAGACCTGTAGCTCATGGCATAGCTGAGTAATAGCTACTTTTAGGTTATCACTGTTGAGTAAATCACTTATAACTTGACAACTATTGCATTTAGAGTATTTTGTTTCAATATGTTATTCACCTATTTTGGGGTCAGCTATAACATAGTGAAGTTTCAGACCTGTGGCTCATTTCATAGCTGAGTAATAGCTACTTTGAAGTTCTCACTGTTGAGTAAATCAGTTATAATTGGAAACTATTGCATTTACAGAAATTTGTGCAAATATGTTATTCAGCTACTTTTGGGTCAGCTATAACATAGTGAAATTATAGACCTATAGCTCATGGCACAACTGAGCAATAGCTATTCTCAGGTACTGACTGTTGAGTAAATCAGCTATAACTTGAAAAATATTGCATTTGGAGTATTTTGTTAAAATATATTGTTCACCTACTTTTGGGTTAGCTATAACATAGTGAAATTACAGACCTATAGCTCATGGCATAGCGGAGCAATAGCTATTTTCAGGTTCTCACTATTGAGTAAATCATTTGTAGCTTGAAAACTATTGCATTTACAGTAGTTTGCTTAAATATGTTGTTCACCTACTTTTGGGTTAGCTATAACATAGTAAAATTTCAGACATGTAGCTCATTGCATAGCTTAGTAATAGTTCCTTTGAGGTTCTCACTGTTGAGTAAATCAGTTGTAACTTGAAAACTATTACATTTAGAGTAATTTGTTAAATATGTTATTCACAGAATTTTTGGTCAGCTATAACATAGTGAAATTGCAGACCTCTATGTCATGGCATAGCTGAGCAATAGCTACTTTCAGGTTCTCACTGTTGAGTAAATCATTGTATCCACTGGATAGCCGCAGTGTGTAGAGAGAGATTTCACCATTACTGCTCTGATGAAAAAAAATATTATATCTAGCTTTCTTAAGTTTGCAGTATATATTAATAACCATAAAATGTTGTCTGGGAATATTTTTGGCCTCATTTTGAGAAACAAGATGGCCGCCACAGGTGTTTTTTGTCAGTCATGAAAAGTGCTTATATCTCCCTTATTATTGATCCTAGAGGTTTAGGATGATAAACCAACCTGTAGGAAATCATGGGGTGGGAATCTTTTGGTGTGGTCAGATTTGACCTTCAATGACCCCTCCTTCAAGGTCAAACAAGGATAGCCAAACTTAAAAGTGCTTATAACTCGCTTATTATTGGTCCCAGAGGTTTGGGATGGTAAACAGACAGGAAATCATGGGCTGTGAATCTGTTGATATGGTCCGATTTGACCTTGGAACCCTCCTTCAAGGTCAAATGAGGATAGCGAAAATTGAAAGTGCCTACAACTCGCTTATTATTGGTGACAGAGATTTGGGATGGTAAACCATCCCATAGGAAATCATTGGCTCGGAATCTTTTGGTATGGTCAGATTTGACCTTTGGACCCCTCCTTCAAGGTCAAATGAGGACAGCCAAGCTTAAAAGTGCTTATAACTCATTTATAATTGGTCCTAGAGGTTTGGAATGGTAAACCATAGGAAATCATGGACTGGGAATGTATTTGTGTGGTTAGATTTGACCTTGGACCCCTTCTTCAAGGTCGAATGAGGATATTGCATTTGTAGTATTTCTTTAAATATGTTTTAACCTATTTTTTACACTTAAACAATTACCTTGTTATTTTCCTTCATAATACCATTTACAGGGCACAACTTTTTTATCCTTTTCTTCTGTCAGCTTCGGAATTTCTTTCGAACTTGCTGTTCAGTTACCATTTACTGTATTTCTGTACAGCCCTTTTCCTGATAATTATTCTGTCCTCTAATCACCTACACAAATCAAAAACACTCAGTCAGCTGACACAGTGCCCGTTCACGGGCACTCTCCTCTTGTTTAGTCCTGTAAATATGTGTTTTAACTAAAGTTATCATGAAAACTTTAAATCTTTAATAGGTGGGTGTTATGTGCTATATCTTAATAACTATTTAAAAGTTTAAATGGCTTCATCATATTCAAAGTTTGATACTTGTTTACAATTCAGCACTGGAATAACTATTTTACACCACTTTATAATTTCAAAAGCAGTTTCATGTGAAATGTGATGCAAACTTCTATGTTTTATTTTCATTTAAATTGTAATTTAAAATCGCAAAGTTTCTACATTTAAATATCCAAATATTTGTCAAAATATGATACTTTATGTATAAGGAACAGCAAGCAAGGTAATAAGATAAGAATATATTTCTTGTTCAAGAATTGAATTTTCACTACTGTTTTAGCAGTGCCTTTCAACAATGTATTGCTTATCCAAAGGTCAACAATAAAATTTTGATCTATAATTAGGGTTGAATAAAATTTCCCTTTAATGTTTTTCTTTTAATTAGTGAAGCCACACCATAACCATAGATACCATAAAAGGGATTAAGTCACTTTGAAAGACTGTAAAGAAGTCGAATTAGAGGCTAACTTTTCCTTGTTTGTAACAACAATTCTTTGATCTTGTAGCCAGTATCTACATTGAAGTCATATGTCTAGCAGAAAATGGCAAAATATTAAGCCTTGATTGAAATAAAAATAAAGAAACCACTGACTGAAAAAATCTCTAGTTAAGAATTGATTCATAAAGAATACATGTGTATATGTTTGGGTGGAAATCATTTTTTTCTCAAATGATAAGGTAAAAATTCTATTGAATGAAAGTGTAGTTAAAATATGTTTAACTTTTGAAACTCAAATTTAAATTCATTTCTAAAACATTTTATTTATTTCCAATAAAAAGATTTTTTTAAGTGTATCAGTCAGATAAAAATGGTGAAAACTTGATCTTTAACCATTTGTTGGGATGTCATAATTCCTTAGTAGCTGTTGGATTGAAAATAATATAAACTAAAATGACATATCTACTGAAAGCACACACCCAAAGTTGATAAACATAAAAATTTAAAAGTCAACAGAACATTTTTCAACATAATATTTGCTTCTAATGTAAGTTGTAAAATGAAGTATTCTTAGTGTGTTCTAATAGTCTTCATAATAAAGTAATATGTTCCAATACAATGTATACTTTGGTTTACAGTTCAATGTTGCATATTTACAACCAGTGAACATCAAAGTTTCATTTCACATATTTACTGAAACTAAAACCAGTCAACTTGTGAAATAACACAGGTCATAAATCAGTAAATACATGAATTAATTTCAGGGAATATGCGTATTTACTGATTTCATATATAACCTCAGTTTGATGACTAGCAAACAATGACTTTAGAGTTGAGTGGCTTGTGTATCATTAGCACACAAACTCAACATTGTTTCCCTATGACTAACATATTCAGATAGCAACTCTTGTTTAAAAGTAAAATGTCTGCTTCCTTGTATAATTGTCACAAGATTATTATTCCATTTGCATTACTGAATATGTATTGTGTGTGCCTAAAATGCATGTACTTCCATGTAGACTTGAGAAGTTGACAATGAGCCAGAAATTAATTTTTAAGTTTCTAAGTTTAAGGAATTTACAGTGTCACACCAGAATTAGGATAAAAAAAACACCCGAAAACTGTCTAGTGTTGGATCTTTTTTTTTGTTATATTTTTTTTGATAAAGTACATCCTCTTCATTTATTTCTGGTTGATTGTTTCAGTAATACTTGTATATTTGTATACTTGTTTACATACTTTCAATATTTATTTATTTATTTCGGTTTTAATGTCGCTTTCAACACTGTATGGGTCATATCATGACGGGCGGTTTTATGGGCAGATTAAACCAGTACATACAGTTGGTCAAAGTTCGGTACTGTAAATTGCTGACCATTGGTAAGAAACTACCATCTTTCCCACATAAGGTTTGGGGTTTGAACCGCTGACCTCAGAGGTGGGACCGTGGGAGACGAGAGTGTTACCAGTGCGCCACCCTGGGCCCCCATATACACCAGTAATAGTGAGAGAATATTTATTGTCAAAACTGTAAGTTGAACAGGAGTCAATTATGTATGGTTATTTTATCGTTACTAATTGGCTGAGTCATCTTCAGTGCTTTGAAAGTCATCATGCTGTCACATCAACATTCAAATATCTACCGTAGAAAGTTACTTTTCACAGAATGCACAAAATCCTCAGAATCATGGAGAAATGTCAAGCATTGGGTTTTCACTAGATTAGGTCTGAATCTAGATTGTGATAAAAGAGTTAAAATACCTGGCTACAATAACAACAATGAAAAATTTTGGCCACTAAATTTCGTGCTGATAGTAAGTAGATATTATATCTACTGGTGTGTAAAAAAGGCTTTCAATTGAATATTTTCCATCTTTAGAGGGAAATTAAAAAAAAATTTTAATGAACAGAAAATTTCATCATACATGATGATCTGTTATGGTTTTTTTTCAGAGCTGTATCTCCATAGGTAGCTAATGATAGCTACTTTGATAGTTCATTTGATAGTGAACTGGCAGGAGATCATACTGCCATGGTGGTCTTCTTTATCTTTTTTTAAGAAATGGTAGTTCTGTTTTTGCATTTGATCATTGCCATTTAGAAATCTTATAATTTTTGAATTTACACCTTTTACATCTATTTTTCCACTCAGGCCGAATAAGACAGGGAACACATACACAAATCCCTGGGACACTTGGAAGTTTTTCAGCAAGCGACAACTTGTACGATGGTACTTTGAAACAGATCACAGCAACATACCAACTGATGAAAAGGTAAGTTAATGTTTCTGTTAGTACTCTTGTAAAACCTCTTTCATTTGTAATTTTATGTTTATGTTTACCTGTTTGTTTGGTTGGATTATTCAGTATTGCTTCAAACTGTTTCAGTTAAAACAGTTTCAAAATAATTATGATGGACTTTTTTAAGAACTGTAGACTGATGGATTTTAAGTACAGGGTGTTTTCTGGCAATTCGATGCAGTGTTAGAAGTTCACCGGCCAATTTTTCAGGTCCCACTAGACCTGAAACTCAACATACTGGGCATTCAGACCAGTGATTCAACCAGGGTTAACATTGATTAGAGCAGATTGGGATTAGGTGGGAATGCTTACAATCCGGGTTGACAAGGGTAAATCTTAACCTTGCTCAAGAGGTGGATTTGAAGCAGATCGAAGCAGATTGGTTGAACCCATTTTGTAGTGTGAACCCTCACCATCCGGGGTGACAAGTGTTGAGTGTGCCGATACTGTCATTAATTGATATACTGTCTTAAAACTATTAACGTAATATTTAAAAATATAAAATCTTTTAATACATGTATATGTAACTTAATCCTTATTTAATTTCAAGATTCGTACACAAAGTACATAGATCTTTACAAGTTTTAAATAGAAATAACAGTACAGAAAAGAAACAAACATCACAATTATAAACATAGTTACATTCTACTTACATGATCACATTGAAATTATTTAACAGAGAAGTAATCTAACATAGTATTTATTTCAGCTTTACCAAAGACATTATTATTTTCTCCTAAGTTTATAACATCTTTATTACAACGTATATTAAATACATCATGGTCATTAGTGCAATCACTTCTCTTTTATTATGTCCACCCCCCTGGGGGGTGGATATATTATTTTTGCTTTTTTCGCCGTCCGTTGTCCGATGTCCGGTGTCCGGCGTCCGATGTCCGGCGTCACGCATGGTTTCCGCTCATTTAAAGGAAAAGTATTAGAGCTATTGTCACCAAATTTGGTATGCAGGCTTATTGGGTCAGTAGCTTGCTTGGGATTGCTTTTGGCTGTTGTACCTCTTTTGCTTACTGAGTAATACTTAAGTACAGCTATTTTCAGTACCCATTGGTTTCCGTGCATTTAAGTCAAAATAATTAAAGATATTTTACTACAATTTTGAAAACAAGATTGTTATGTCCATAGCTCGCTTGGTATTGCATTTGGGACTGATAGCTTTGTCAGTACATGAGTAATAGCCATTTAGGTACTTCATTGTGTATTTTCAGTACTACTTTTGAGTAATTTGCTAATATCTCAGAAACCGTAAGAGATAGAGCGATTTCGTCGAAATTTTTGACCCACAGGGTATCTAAGGAATGTAATATTTGCAATTTTCAAAAAATTTTCCCCTCCCCAAAAATGGCGGCCATTTTGAATTTTCGAATTTTTGCCAAAAATGGCAAAACACAAATTTGCTTCTATCTCCTTAACCGTGTGAGATAGAGCGATTTCGTCGAAATTTTCGACCCACAGGGTATTTTAGGAATGCAATCTGCAATTTTCCAAAAATTTTCCCCTCCCCAAAAATGGCGGCCATTTTGAATTTTCGAATTTTTGCCAAAAATGGCAAAACACTAATTTGCTTCTATCTCCTTAACCGTGCGAGATAGAGTGATTTCGTCGAAATTTTCGACCCACAGGGTATCTAAGGAATGCAATCTTTGCAATTTTCCAAAAATTTTCCCCTCCCCAAAAATGGCGGCCATTTTGAATTTTTGCCAAAAATGGCAAAACACAAATTTGCTTCTATCTCCTTAACCGTGCGAGATAGAGCGATTTCGTCAAAATTTTCGACCCACAGGGTATCTGAGCATTGTACTCTTGGTAATTTTTAAAAAATTTTCCCCTCCCCAAAAATGGCGGCCATTTTGAATTTTCGAATTTTTGCCAAAAATGGCAAAACACTAATTTGCTTCTATCTCCTTAACCGTGCGAGATAGAGCGATTTCGTCGAAATTTTCGACCCACAGGGTATCTAAGGAATGCAATCTTTGCAATTTTCAAAAAATTTTCCCCTCCCCAAAAATGGCGGCCATTTTGAATTTTCGAATTTTTGCCAAAAATGGCAAAACACCAATCTGCTTCTATCTCCTTAACCGTGCGAGATAGAGCGATTTTGTCAAAATTTTCGATCCACAGGGTATCTGAGCATTGTACTCTTAGTAATTTTTAAAAAATTTTCCCCTCCCCAAAAATGGCAGCCATTTTCAATTTTCGAATTTTTGCCAAAAATGGCAAAACACTAATTTGCTTCTATCTCCTTAACCGTGCGAGATAGAGCGATTTCGTCGAAATTTTCGACCCACAGGGTATCTAAGGAATGCAATCTTTGCAATTTTCAAAAAATTTTCCACTCCCCAAAAATGGCGGCCATTTTGAATTTTCGAATTTTTGCCAAAAATGGCAAAACACAAATTTGCTTCTATCTCCTTAACCGTGCCAGATAGAGCGATTTCGTCGAAATTTTCGACCCACAGGGTATCTGAGCATTGTACTCTTGGTAATTTTTAAAAAATTTTCCCCTCCCCAAAAATGGCGGCCATTTTGAATTTTCGAATTTTTGCCAAAAATGGCAAAACACAAATTTGCTTCTATCTCCTTAACCGTGCGAGATAGAGCGATTTCGTCGAAATTTTCGACCCATAGGGTATCTAAGGAATGCAATCTTTGCAATTTTCAAAAAATTTTCCCCTCCCCAAAAATGGCGGCCATTTTGAATTTTCGAATTTTTGCCAAAAATGGCAAAACACCAATCTGCTTCTATCTCCTTAACCGTGCGAGATAGAGCGATTTTGTCAAAATTTTCGATCCACAGGGTATCTGAGCATTGTACTCTTAGTAATTTTTAAAAAATTTTCCCCTCCCCAAAAATGGCAGCCATTTTCAATTTTCGAATTTTTGCCAAAAATGGCAAAACACTAATTTGCTTCTATCTCCTTAACCGTGCGAGATAGAGCGATTTCGGCGAAATTTTCGACGCACAGGGTATCTAAGGAATGCAATCTTTGCAATTTTCCAAAAATTTTCCCCTCCTCAAAAATGGCGGCCATTTTGAATTTTCGAATTTTTGCCAAAAATGGCAAAACACAAATTTGCTTCTATCTCCTTAACCGTGCGAGATAGAGCGATTTCGTCGAAATTTTCGACCCACAGGGTATCTAAGGAATGTAATATTTGCAATTTTCAAAAAATTTTCCCCTCCCCAAAAATGGCGGCCATTTTGAATTTTCGAATTTTTGCCAAAAATGGCAAAACACAAATTTGCTTCTATCTCCTTAACCGTGCGAGATAGAGCGATTTCGTCGAAATTTTCGACCCACAGGGTATCTGAGCATTGTACTCTTGGTAATTTAAAAAAAATTTTCCCCTCCCCAAAAATGGCGGCCATTTTGAATTTTCGAATTTTTGCCAAAAATGGCAAAACACAAATTTGCTTCTATCTCCTTAACCGTGCCAGATAGATTGATTTCGTCGAAATTTTCGACCCACAGGGCATCTGAGCATTGTACTCTTGGTAATTTTTAAAAAATTTTCCCCTCCCCAAAAATGGTGGCCATTTTGAATTTTCGAATTTTTGCCAAAAATGGCAAAACACAAATTTGCTTCTATCTCCTTAACCGTGCCAGATAGAGCGATTTCGTCAAAATTTTCGACCCACAGGGTATCTGAGCATTGTACTCTTGGTAATTTTAAAAAAATTTTCCCCTCCCCAAAAATGGCGGCCATTTTGAATTTTCGAATTTTTGCCAAAAATGGCAAAACACAAATTTGCTTCTATCTCCTTAACCGTGCGAGATAGAGCGATTTCGTCGAAATTTTCGACCCACAGGGTATCTAAGGAATGCAATCTTTGCAATTTTCCAAAAAATTTTCCCCTCCCCAAAAATGGCGGCCATTTTGAATTTTCGAATTTTTGCCAAAAATGGCAAAACACAAATTTGCTTCTATCTCCTTAACTGTGCAAGATAGAGCGATTTCGGCAAAATTTTCGACCCACAGGTATTTCAGTAGGGCTACCGCGAGTAACCGAGTATTAATCTACGACGAGAGTTGGCACGGTACTCGAGTTTAAATTCAGTACTCGTCTACTCGCAATAATTTTATTCTTTCTACAAATTATCAGCATATTTAACATTTATAAAACAAAAATACCTTTCTATTGTCATAAAAGGACACTAGTACACACAAAAAACAATTGCAAAACACTTTCTTGAAGTTTCTTCATTGTGACATTATTGATCATGTAGTGACCTCGTTCTGATTTTATCTCCTTGACAACACAGTACAGGTAGACAAGTACTGATAAGTACTGAATAATCACCTGTGTGGCTGTTAAAAGGTAAGAAAACTGTGTATATTCTGCAAGATATTTGATTTATATATGAAAATATTAATAAATAAAGATTTTTACACAGCCAGTTGCTTTAATTTGACACAGGTATTACTCGCGAGAAAAGAGTAGCGATTCGAGTTCTTCCCAGCGATTACTCGAGTGCAGATTTGCGTACTCGCGGCAGCCTTATATTTCAGCATTGTATTCTTGGCAATTTAAAAAAAAATTTCCCCTCCCCTAAAATGGCGGCCATTTTGAATTTTCAAATTTTTTTCAAAAATGGCAAAACACAAATTTGCTTCTATCTCCTTAACCGTGCGAGATAGAGCGATTTCGTCGAAAATTTCAACCCACAGGGTATCTAAGGAATGTAATCTTTGCAATTTTCAAAAAATTTTCCCCTCCCCAAAAATGGCAGCCATTTTGAATTTTCGAATTTTTGCCAAAAATGGCAAAACACAAATTTGCTTCTATCTCCTTAACTGTGCAAGATAGAGCGATTTCGGCAAAATTTTCGACCCACAGGTATTTCAGTAGGGCTACCGCGAGTAACCGAGTATTAATCTACGACGAGAGTTGGCACGGTACTCGAGTTTAAATTCAGTACTCGTCTACTCACAATAATTTTATTCTTTCTACAAATTATCAGCATATTTAACATTTATAAAACAAAAATACCTTTCTATTGTCATAAAAGGACACTAGTACACACAAAAAACAATTGCAAAACACTTTCTTGAAGTTTCTTCATTGTGACATTATTGATCATGTAGTGACCTCGTTCTGATTTTATCTCCTTGACAACACAGTACAGGTAGACAAGTACTGATAAGTACTGAATAATCACCTGTGTGGCTGTTAAAAGGTAAGAAAACTGTGTATATTCTGCAAGATATTTGATTTATATATGAAAATATTAATAAATAAAGATTTTTACACAGCCAGTTGCTTTAATTTGACACAGGTATTACTCGCGAGAAAAGAGTAGCGATTCGAGTTCTTCCCAGCGATTACTCGAGTGCAGATTTGCGTACTCGCGGCAGCCTTATATTTCAGCATTGTATTCTTGGCAATTTAAAAAAAAATTTCCCCTCCCCTAAAATGGCGGCCATTTTGAATTTTCAAATTTTTTTCAAAAATGGCAAAACACAAATTTGCTTCTATCTCCTTAACCGTGCGAGATAGAGCGATTTCGTCGAAAATTTCAACCCACAGGGTATCTAAGGAATGTAATCTTTGCAATTTTCAAAAAATTTTCCCCTCCCCAAAAATGGCAGCCATTTTGAATTTTCGAATTTTTGCCCAAAATGGAAAAACACAAACTGGCCTTAACCGTGCAAAATAGAGTTATTTCGTTGAAATTTTCGACCCATAGGGTATCTAAGAAATGTACTCTTGGCAATTTTCAAAAAAATTTCCTTTTCCCAAAAATGGCGGCCATTTTGAATCTTCAAATTTTTGCCAAAAATAGAAAAACAGGAATTTGCTTCTATCTTCTTAACCGTGCAAGATAGAGTGATTTCGTCAAAATTTTCAAGCCAACCAATGCAAAAAGGCATGAAGCTGAAATAATTTACATCTACACTAACAAATATTTAAGCATCATTGATATATTTTACAAATGAAACAGGGTCTTGTAAGACTACTGTACAATTTGGGCAAAAGGTTCATGGGTGGACATTACACATGATAATGTGTATTCTTCTATGCTATCCTGTTTCTATTCGCATCTACTATCAACAGGGCGGCCTATTTCTAGTTAAATTTACTATTTTATCATGTGGTATCTGTAATTTTTTGTCAATTGTAATACTAAATTTATTTCTTACAGAGTTTAAACTTCTACCAACTGTTGAGTAATACTGCCTTGTTTTACTAATGAACTACATAATTGCACAACAGGGTTTTCACTACAAATTACCTTATTGTAAAATTTAACAAATCTTTTAACCAGCTGGTTTTCAATAGAAATATCATCCATAACCTTGTGTAAGTAACCACCATGTGCTCTTTGACTTAATCCAATCAATTGACTCATACATTTTCTCCAGCACACATAAAATTTGTTTACAACATCACATGAAAATTCCCAAAGAACACACCCATATAAAGACAAGCAGTAAGTTTTAAATAGTCTATACTTCACACTTACCGAGCAATGCCTTAACACACTCATCATTAAGTTAAATCCTTTTGACAAAAATTAGGATTTATTATATAATTCTCCTAAGATTTGCAGCCAATAGAATGTCCAAGATGGTCTGCTGCATTAGTAGAAGTAATAGCTACACCATTAAAATATATAACATGTGACTTGTGTAACTTAACACATAGTGTAACTTAACACATAACACAAGATTATTGTGCGATTTCTGTATGATTGCAATTTGGTATAAAGTATATGAATATTTGTAATTGTAGTAGGATGATCTTATAAGCAGAAGTACTTCAAAGGATTGCAGTTGGTCTGTTGCTGAAAAAGTGGCAAAATCGCACAGAGATGATGACACAGTTGTCTAATCGAAATACAGTCCTTCACTAAATGCTTGTATAAGGCAGTTCAGACAATGGTGTGGTAAATATTGTCTAGTTAAATTTTATTTTGATTCTGTTTACAATACAGGCATCAACTTAGACTAGACAATAATCTCCTTACACTGCCAAGTAACAGCTGGTACATCACTGGCCTTTGTTCCAAAACTCTACACTCTGGGGGACACAATCCTCCAATTTGATTGCAATTGATGGAAGTTCATTACTAGACTGGGGACTGAGTTAACTGCACACAGGTTAACTTAAAGCCCTTCATGTCAAATATGATAACTCATTAATGAACTCACACAAAAAGCATCATATCCTGCTGATAATTATTTTACAAGCGAAAAATCTTGAAAATAATCAGGATTTTCATTAATTAAATTACAAAAATTATGCTTGTTTATCAGTGCTAATTTCTTATAAATTTATAATGATATGAGTGTTGAATTCACGGTTTACAGTATGTTAGAAAGGAAATCTTTTGATAAACATACACTTATGTTCTTATATATTTCTTAGATTTCCCAACATATATGTTTGACAGTGAACACAAACATGTAATAGATAGGCACTCTTATTGCACTTTCTGATGCCTGTAGTGCACCTTATCTTTTTCTTGGGTTGAGATGAATCTGCTTCAATCTGCTTCAATCCTCAGTCCTTGTCAACATGGATCGTAGTGTGAACAGGGTAAATGTGACAGATCTGTAGAAAAAGTAGCCAGTGCCTGTTTCAGTGTAGGTTAAATCATATTGAGTTTTAAAATTGGCAAAGTGGAAAGTAATAAAGAATGACTTTAATGTTATTTTTCAGAATGGTGAGAATGTCCGTTATGGTAGCCTTGATTCTGAAATAATTTTTACAGAAAAAATATGAGATTAGTATTCTTAAGTTATAGGACCTCTGGACCTGTAACACTAGAAAGATACAGATTCATGAGAATTGTTACCAGTTTAGGACAGATGTAGGTTTTAAAAGGTTTTAAATGTCATAAGTAAATGAAGCCACTAGTAGTTGATGACATCACTGTGCTTCAAAATGCCACATATTTACTACAAAACTGACAAGCTCTCTGCATAGAGAGTGCAGTCAGCATACAACTGGGTGTATAACGGGAAATCTAAACTTCATGGAATCATAGTGATTGGACTTTTTTTACAGTACTTATCAAAGAACTGTTGCTTGTTGTTAATTTTTAACTGATATTACATTTTTACTTGCACACAGTTTTGATTACATGGTCCTTGTTTCTGAAACAAACCTGTATATTTAATCTTTACATTTAGTAAAAATAGATTAACTATTTATAACTACATTATAATAGTTGATCAAACAAAATTAGCAATTTATAAATGCAAAGAGCATTATGGTTTCATCAACTACTAGGCTTCAAAATTGGAAAAACAAACTATATATATTTTGTTATTTCTTCGTTGATAATAATTTCATTCAATATATAGTAACCACTTATTATTGTTCTATTTCATGAAAGGAACTAGATAAATTCCTGCCCATTGAAAAGGTAGAATCAGAACTCTTAAAGCGACCACCCTCTGCAATCATCCGCTACCTGTGGATCGGTCATGCTACCTGCCTTGTACAAATGGAAGGCATCACCTTTCTCACAGACCCAATCTTCAGTGAACGTTGCTCATTTTGGCAACAAGCTGGCACAAAGAGATACAGAAAACCGGCCTGTACAGTGGCAGACTTGCCACATGTAGATGCAGTTGTGATTAGCCACAATCACTATGACCACCTGGACTTAAACTCAGTCAAAGAATTGAACCAGAAGTTTGGTGAGAAGATCCACTGGTTTGTACCTGCAGGTCTGGAGCAATGGATGAGAAATCAGGATTGCGAGAGAGTTACTGGTATGTGTTTTAAAGGTCAAGTTCAGAGACAGAAAAAGGGTTAACATCTACAAAAAGGGGTCGGTTTTTGCAGTGCTGTGTAAAAAGTAAATTAGATAGAAGCAAAATTATCTTAAAAGTGGTTCATAACTTGCTTCTTTCAGCTTTGTAAAATTGCACAATATCTTTGAAACATATCTGCACAAAACATTCATGAAGTGGGTCAATTTGTTGGTAATATATACTTCTCCCATACTCATATTTTAACCAAGTCATAGTGTTTCTTAGATTTTAAAGTTCATGACATGTTTACAAGCAAGAATATAACAACTCATGATCAATAGATTTGGTTGTGTGAATGATGCAATTGCAGTCATCAGAAGGGCAAAAATATTATTTCTTGCTATTAACAGGTTTAGTAAAGTTCTTTAGCAATCAAATATAGCATAAGTTAGCAGCAATATAATATATATAGACTTAGGAACTGGATACCCAGCAAAAGTTTATACATCTCCAGTAAATGACCATGAGAGGGTAAACTCATTCCGTAGTTAGCAAAATTTGTCTTCCCGCCAGTTTGGCTGGCCATCTTCAAATTGAATTTCTGCGTAAAATGCATTTATCTCAGAAATGGTGCCCGATAGAGTGATTTCGGGAAAAATTTTTACCCCTGGGATATTCACAGAGTGAACTGGTGATTTTTTTGCAAAATCGTTTTCCTGCCAATTTTGGTGGCCATCTTGAATTTCTGCATAAAATGCAATAAATGCATTTTTCTTGGAAACGATGTGAGATAGAGAGATTTCAAAGAAATTTTTGACCCCCCCCCCCCCCCCCCCCCCCCGGGGTATCTGCAGAGTCACATGGCAATTTTTCCCATATGTCATTTTCCCGCCATCTTTGTTGGCCATCTTGAATTTCTGTGTAGAATGCAAAAACACATTTATCTCAGAAACGGTGTGAGATAGAGTGATTTCTGCAAAATTTTTGACCCCTGAAGGTATCTGTACAATCAAATGGTTCAAAAAAGCATTTTTCCCAAAAAGCATTTTCCTGTCATTTTTGGTGGCCATCATGAATTTCTGCATAAAATGCAAAAAAATGCATTTATCTCGGAAACCATGAGAGACAGAGGGATTTTGACGAAATTTTTGACCCCCCCCCCCCCCCCAGGGTATCTGCATAGTCATGTCTTTGCATAAAAAGCAAAAACGCATTTATCTCGGAAACCTTGCATTTTTGCATAAATAGAAAAACATATTAAACAGAGGAACATAGTCATTTCGACACAATCATTAATGCTCATTGATACGCTTTGTTTTTGCTGTACAAAAAAACAATTTATTTTTCCTGTGAAGCAATACTCTAATTCAGTTCTTTTCTAATTGGCACAAATGCATTGTAATGATATCAGCATGCTGTTAATACATTTGGGATTGACTGCTGCAGATTTCCAGGAGATATGTAAGAGCTGGTAAAGATTTAGTATATTGAGGAATTTTGCTTACTGGTGATGGGTTGCTCCATGTTGTTTTTATGTTCTTGGTTGGTGTGTAGTTTTGTTTCTTTTTTCTGTGTAGAATTGAGCTGGTGGGAGAAGGGGTCAGTCGAGAACAGTTCTGGTGGTAAAGTCGAGTTTGTGTTCACACCAGCTCAGCATTGGTGTCAAAGAGGTGTATTCGATAGAAACAAGGTCTGTGTTAAACCGCGTTGCACACTTTTCCACTTGAAAAAGACAGCCAAATTTTGGATAAAACCTTTCAATTCTATGTGGAGTGACATTTGATAATTTTTTCTGGTACTCTATGACTGCTTGTATGGCCCTGTTTTAAATATATTGTGGTACAGTCATGTTTAGACTACTCAGAACCCATTCATATTTAATTTAAAATGATGTTGGAGCCAACCATAGATCTTGCCAGTCTAAAGACTGACACAAGCTTGGGCTGGCAACACTCTTAAGACTGGCAAAATCTTTAGTTTGGCTCCAACATAGACTTGCTCCAAGTCTTTGTATTTCTTATTCCACCAAATCTGACATACATGGAATCATTATGAATCCACAAATGGGTGGGGATATTACTGTCTGAGATGAAATACAAAGACTTGTCTCAGCCCCACATTCTGGTAAAAAAGTCATACAGTCCTCATATAATACTTTAGACAAAAGGACTTGAAGAAAGTCTAGCTCCAACACTGACACTGTTTTTAACATACTAACTGACACTGACTTTACAATTAACTACATTTAATTTATACTTATTTTACTTATATTATATTCAATTTACACTGGTTATACTTATACTATATTTAACCCGCTCTGGTTTAACTTGAAATATATTTAACTTACATTGAATTCACTTAAAGTATATTTAGCTTATGCTGGGGTTATTTATACTGTATTTAACTTGCACTGGTTTTCTTTTAACTATTATTAAACTTGTGCTGGTTTTACTTATACTACATTTAACTTATAATGATTTTACTTAAACTATATTGAACTTACACTGGTTTTACTTGTACTACATTTAGCTTAAACCAGATTTATTTATACTATATTTAACTTACACCGGTTCTATTTATGACCAATTCTATCTAAATTTGTTCCAGTTACACATAATTCATTTTACACTTGTTCTGCTTATCCTACTTTATGTTACACTAGTTCCAGTAGTGCCTAATTCCATTTACACTGGTTGTACATACACCTTTTTCACTTACACTGTTTTTATCGAAAGCTTGTTCTATTTACACTGGTTACACTTCCAAATGGATCCACTGTGTAGTGTTGTGCACATTTCATGACAGGTGTTGTGGGGAAGCTGGTGTGTCATTGGACCTTCAAGGAGGTTCTTCTTTGCTGGAGATACTGGCTACTGCTCTGCTTTCAAAGAAATAGGTCAGAAGTACGGAAAATTTAACTGTGCAGCAATACCTATTGGTGCATATCATCCCAGGTTAGTGACTTGTTTTGGCTTGGGTTTCTGTTTCTTCAATTCAGTAAATTTTATTTGTTATAGTAACATGCAGACAGAGTAACACAAAATAGCTTAGTGCAAATTTACAATAGCTACTTAGCTCATCTGGGCTTATAAGCCACTTTTAAACAACTTTTTGTCAATGCGTGTATGCACAAAGTCCGTTTTATATGCATCTATTAATAAAATGGGCATCTTCCTAGTAGCTTGCCGATTGTCTTTTATATATGTTACCAAATGACAACAGTTTAGTTGGCATTTCATGTGTAGGAATAATTTTTTCACAAAGCAATTATATAATTTGTCATAGTAGAGCAGTTTGATATTGTAATAGTTTTGATCAGCGGCAAAATGTTTAGCTCTTAATATCCCAAGTATGATTTCTATCATTAGATGTCACCATCGCTGTGAAAGCTGTGCCTCAGACATGCTCCATAAGTAAATGTAATACTGTTTTAATATCAAACTTTAAGATGACATAAGATTCATCATAATTCAAAGTCAAATTAAATTAAGCACAATTAAAGGTAACCTTAACATGAGTCAGGGTTAGGATGGTGACACAGTTGGCTACCACCTGATCCTAAGTGGCACTATTGGTGTTAATTCTAAAACTAAACCATGACTAGGTTAAAGGTAATGTGATAATACTATTTAAAGGCAGGTAATGAGTATCTGAAGTATTGACGTTTTAAAATACAGTAAACATTTTCCAGCCGTGTTTGGATGTGTTGCAGATCATTCATGAAACCACAACACGTAGATCCAGAAGAGGCTGTGATGATACACCAAGACATAAAGTCCATGCAGTCCTTTGGCATTCACTGGGGGACATTTAAGATGACCACTGAGGTAAGGTATACAGAAGATGTATTCAGTGCAGAAGTAAAAGTGTGTTACATACATGTTTAAGTGAACCCTCCGTGGAATCTTATAAGAGTTGGCCAGCAGAAACACAAGAGAATACTGCCAACTGATTGTTCACAGATTACCATTATTCTGCTTTTCATTTTTGCTTGTGGCACAAATAAGCAAAAACCAGTGAACAACTTCATTTTCTTTTCACTACACTTTTCACTTCTTGTGATTTTTAATTATGGTTCATATATATGGGCATAAACATTTTACAAACCAGTGACAAAATAATAAAAATAGAACAGACTTTGTTCATTTGTTCGAGAAAATGATTACACCAACATAAACTATATAATTGTTAGCCATTGGTTGGAGAGGTATATAGTCTGACTATCCAACTCCACCCCCCCTATGACTTCTTTAGTGTGATCCATCAAACTGTGTTGTGTACACAACTGAGGAAGTCTTTACAAACTGGTACATAGTTAAAAGAGCCTGAACATCTATACTGATATTGTACCTTTCTTTTTCCAAATGCTTTTGCTGTCTCACTTGTTTATTACATGTCACAATTGGCACAAATAACTTAACTCCCATACCATATATGGAGTGATGTTTAATGGGGTTGCTCAGACAGTTAGTATGGAGCTTATGTGTACCTTCAAGACCAAAAATGATTGATTAATGGATAATGTATGCATGTGCAGCATTCGGCACAAATTTTATGTTCTTTGGCAAAATCTCACCAGTTCTTTGATCTTTTAGGTTTTATTACATATCCTTGTGTATGTTGGTTGTAATAATAGCTTAGTGGATTTCAGGGATTCCTTTTTAGTCCAAACTGTTCAAGTACCAGAATTGTGTATATATCTATGTATGAGGTTATCACATCCTAGATGAAGTGCAGTAATTTAGTTAGAGCCTCAACATCCTTGGAAGCCAAATAAGTAGAAGTTGTAATAAGGTAGTCATATAATTTTGATCGCTAACTTAACTTGGGGCATAATATTTTGTCTGTATAGGCTCAAGATCCTTGGCGTTGTGGTGAGTTCATGCAAAGTCACCTGCTATTTTTCCAAAAAAAAAACCATTTTCCCAGCATTTTTGGCAGCAGCCATCTTGAATTTCTGCATAAACTGCAAAAAGGCATTTATCTGGGAAACAGCGCAAGATAGAGTATTTTCCACACATTTGTGGAGTTCCATTTCATTATTGTTCATTGGGACACTTTGTTGTTGCTGTGCAAAAATATTTTCTCTTTCTTTCATATAAAGCACTTAATCTAATCTATTTAATCTAAGGGACTCAGAAGTAGGTTTGCTTCCAATGGTAAACAGGTTTAATGCAAGTTAACATTGTTGGCAATCTTTGCCAATTGCAGTTCCCTTAAGGGCTGTCGGGGTATTATTTTATCCTATGGTGTCCAGATGGGCATGCGGGTGGCAGGAAAACGTTTGTCCATTGATACTTGGTAGGGACATTGGTTGGGGATTGGAGGTGTGCAATGTCATGGTGTGACCTTGGTTTGAGCTTTTACCTTGATATAGTGACCTTGACCTATAAAATCTTGTCTGGGCTATATCTTGGAACCGTAAGGTGTAGGAAGTGGATACTTGGTAGGGACATTGGTTAGGTGGTGTAGGTGTACAACATCATGGTGTGACATTGATTTGACCTTTGACCTTGCTGAAGTGACCTTGACCCATAAAATCCGGGGTATATCTCAGAAAATGCAAGGTATAGGAAGTTGGTACTTGGTAGAGACATTGGTAGGTGATTGTAGGTGTGCAATGTCATGGTGGGACCTTGAGTTGACCTTTGACCTTGCCATAGTGACCTTGACCTATAAATCTTCACTGGACTATATCTTGGAAACCGTAAGGTGTAGGAAGTTGTTACTTGGTAGGGACTTTGGTTAGGGGATGTAGGTGTGCAACATCATAGTGTGACCTTGAGTTGACCTTTGACCTTGCCGTAATGACCTTGACCTATAAAATCTTGTGTGGAACCGTAAGGTGTAGGAAGTTGATACTTGGTAGGGGCATTGGTTAGGTGGTATAGGTGTGCAACGTCATGGTGTGACATTGATTTGACCTTTGACTTTGCCATAGTGACCTTGACCTATAAAATCTTGTCCGGGCTATATCTCGGAATCTGGAAGGTGTGGCAAGTTGATACTTGGTAGGGATATTGGTTAGGGATGTAATTGTCTTTCCCTGTGATGTTATTTTATCTACTTAAGCATTATTTGGAGCTTTATATAACTGGCAGTGCTCTGAAAGTATCCCAATCTTTGCACTGTTTCACTACTTCTGTATCTCATGGTGTTGAAAAGTGATATCCCCAGGCTGTGGGGTACGGGCATCTCTGATGCTATTTTCTTTATAACATGTTCCTACACCACTGTTTGTGCTACATCATAGTAAAAAGTTGAGACTGGTTGCTCAAGGTACAAGTGAGCATCACAATAGCCAAGTGGGTTATAGGTATGTTCTTACTTTTCAGTGGTTAACATCATGAGTAAATGACTTATATCTTCTAATCTTAAAAACTATCAAGCAAATTTTAGACCCTGGCAAATTTTCTACATTGCAGCCACCATCTTGAAAACTATTAGAAAGAGATAAACCAGTTTCAAGTTTTAAACCCTATGAGTAGGAATGCCCATTTATTTTATTTCTCTGAAAAATCTTGGATTTTCTAAATTTTGGCCTCCATCCTGAATTTTAGTGGATGCTGAAAATCTTGTTGCTCTTGAACCCATTAGACATAGAGAAACTTCAAGCCAATTTTGGCAGTAAGGACATTTATTTATTTAAAGCATCGCAAAAATCTTGAATTTTTTAATTCATCTGCTGACTAGACTTTTGGCATAAATAAAAAATGTTGTTTATCTTGAAAACCATAGGTAACACATGCAGCACTGTTAAACGTTTATTTAAAACAAATTTTATACCTTTTAGTAACCAGGAAATTATATGATAAGTCTCTGAAAAATCTTGATTTTCCTGAAATTAGGCCATCATCTTGAATTTTGGCAGAAATCAAAAAGTATTTATGCCAAAAATTGTAAGAGATAGAACAATTGTAAGCCTTTGGGGTTATAAGGACTCTTTATATTTTAAAGCATTTAATTTGACCTTGAATCTTGCTTTAAGGTCAAATAGGATTTTTATAATAAAATAGTTTTTTATTGATCCAACTTTTCTGGTGGCTACATCTGGCATCTGGCCACAGATGCGTCCTTGGTCTAGTTATTTTAAAACTGTATATTTTGTTAATATGACCTCTATTTTTCTTGTAGCCTTTCATGGAACCAAAAGAGTTACTTGAGAAATCCATGAAAGAAAAGGAACTGGATCCTGAGACATTTTGTACAGTCAACCATGGTGAAGTGAGAGATGTGGAGAATTTTATTTAACTGACCAGTGTCAATCAAATAGCAGTGGCCAAAGCAATTCAGTGTCACATTTACAAGAACTTCATCTGCAAGCACTGACCAGTTTTTGCTGAACTTTTTGACACACATTTCTAAGTGTGGATAACAGATATTGTGCATTACTCTTCATATTTTTCTTAATTTTGTACTCAAAAAGAAATTTAAGGCCACGTTATACAAAAACTGACAGTTAGTGAGTGTTATTGCTGATGTATTTGGATGACCGATGTTGTGTACCTTTTGTACAGTCATGGAAAAAAGTTTTTTTTAATCCTTCTTCAATATATTTAGTTGAAGTTTTGTAAGAGTGATTATCCCCCCCTCCCCCTCCAAAAAAAAATTAAAAAAAATAAAATTAAGAAAAAAATAAATAAATGAAATGAAATATAAAAACAACAACACTATTATATGCAGTAACTGTACTTGATGTGGCAATTCAATAGCCTGATCTCAGAACGGTTCAGATTATCTAGAGAAATGAGAATGCTGCATAGATGTAATGATTGCAACCAACTGTTACCCTATTTTGGTGTCATAAACATTGAAAATATGCTGTTGTAAAATGTGATTTGGTTTTATGAAATAATTGAGCTATCAGATTCCCTAAATAATGACACAGCTATCGTAACCCGATATATCTCAGATAGTCACAGCATGTTGAAAGTGTTTCACAGTCATGTGTCAGTGTCGAAGGTTATCATTTCATGTTTCCCGCTACATTCGGTGGAAACATCAACAAATGGCAGTGGCTGCCCATCTCAAATAACAAACGATGCACGAGTGATGGGAGCAGCCGGTAAAATGTAAATAAATAGATAAAGTCAACTTATTACAACTCTGTTTATGTACAGTACACAAAGACATATTCAATATTTTCAATATATTATAAAACCAGGAGTAAACTGTAATTGTAAGTATGACAGAGTGCATCAGACTCAGCAAAGAGCAGATACCAGAACTCTGTGCCTCCTGTAAAGGCGAGGGTTGGGATACTTCTTTGTATCAATTAGAAACACTGCAAGAGGCTTTTGGTGAAGATATGGTCGCACTGGTTGATCAAAATAATCAATTCATAGGTAAGCTGTATTGATATCTTAGGTAATCGAGGATACATTGGTATGAAGCTTGACACACTGCTTGTCCTTTCAGGTACAAGAAGGCAAAAGGTATTTGATCTGGAGCTTAGAAAGATATATATCTAGGAGATTTAATTATTGCTCTGGGGTCAAAAATCTAAAAAACTTGGTACTGCTGGTACAAGGTTGAAAAGAGCAATTAAACTGTGATACAGATTGTTTACCACAACAGAAATAATAAACATTCCTTATAATGCTGAAGACTTAGCTGACAAGAGAAATGTGCATTTTCCTGTCTCACATAGATGTTGAAACTTTGGATAAGGTGACTACTACTGAAAATTTCAGTTTCTGTCATGTTTAATTATGTTAAACCTGTGTTATAATAAATTATTTACTTTAATATGTGTTTTTTTCATTTATGAAAGTTGCACCTTGCTTAAATGGCAGAATTAAAGGCATCCACAAATTTGTCCGTGTGGAGACTGCAGCCTTGCAAACTCAATGATCAGCAGTCCACTTGACTACTGTAACTCCCTACTCTATGGCATAAGTAAATATTATGTGGCTAAACTCAAAAAGATTCAAAATGCCCTTTTGCAGAATTGTTTTTAGACTTGATAGAAAAAGCCATGTCACTCCCTTCAAAAACTACACTGGCTCCCCATTAAATACCACATCTTGTTTAAATATAAACTAATTACTTTCAAGGCCATCACATTCTCCCAATGCACATACTCATCATCCTTGATCAAAACCAGTAGTCTAACTCGTGGAAATAGGCTATCTCTTTCCTCAGTTTGTCCTAGAAAGGCCATTGGTAGGCGAGGTTTTGCAATGCCTTCCCCCACTGAATGGAACAGACTGCCACAATCAGTCCGATCACAGCACACAATGACAGGTTTCCGAAGCTAGCTAAAAACCTACTTGTTTAAACTAGCATATCCTCCACCATAGTATATCTCGCTGGTGGTCGCTAATTTGGATCTCGACCTGATACATCCCTGGACATTTCCAGAAAAAAACTCCAGTTTAAAATTTTCTACCAGATTGAACTTTCTACAGATTGACAAATATAGATAAAGGCAGGAAAACAGTGTTTTGCTGACCATTATCTTGAAGTTTATTATCAATGATAATCGTAAAAGAACAATGATTAGTAATTTTTTCACATTGTAGCTTGATTTTTATGTGCTGTAGATTAGATTATGTTTTGGTTATGTATATAGTAGATATGTATTTCTTCTACATATATGCAAAAAATTGACCTTGAATCTTTTCATTACAGTGATTGAGACAACACAAAAGCCCCCCCCCCCCCCCCCCCCCCCCACCAAAACCATTTCTAGCTACGTGTAATGATTTGCAAATTTGGACTGAAGCTTGACAAAACCATTAAATATTGATCATCAAATACCTTTGGGTCTTGATACTAATACTAAAAGGGCCTTCCCATACCTACTTGTTATTGTTCCTTAGGATTTTGAATGTGAAAACAACATTAAGGATATATTCAGTTGACATCCAGTGTCTGAGCCTTTATAACATTCGAGGTCCCAGTGTAGTGTAAGATTCAGTGATTACTCAGTCAGCTGAGCTTATGCTGTTGTAAATAATCACAGTTCATAATAAAATGTGAAAAAAGCTTGGGTAAATGATTAATTTTTGTTGCTGAGAAAAACAAGTGAAAATAATCAAAGTCTTTGCATATGTTTTTCAGATTTCAGAAGAGCTTTCAAACTTCTAAATGAAAGTTGTCGTGTATTTTGCCTTTGCCATGTTCGGCTATATTGCCTGTTTATCATTTTTTCATCAATATTTCACAATGTTTTAAAATTAAAATAACAAAGTAATTACTTCCTTTAATATTGTTGGCCTGTGAACTTTATTTATAGTTGTGAAGGTCGGGAGTGTAATTGCAGTAATTATGGATGTCCATCCCATTTTTTTTTTTCAAATAACTTCAAAACTCTTTGTGAATGATTAGTTGTGTCTTGACTTTGTTGGATAACGCGACTTTCTTGACAGTCATGAACTGTGTCGTGATCTTTAAGGTGCTACAACATGCTTTGTGGTCAGATGAC
Organism: Sabellastarte sp. h YS-2021; assembly: GCA_964017235.1. Classification (NCBI taxonomy): domain Eukaryota; kingdom Metazoa; phylum Annelida; class Polychaeta; order Sabellida; family Sabellidae; genus Sabellastarte; species Sabellastarte sp. h YS-2021. Next base: position 91,669,015 of record OZ024934.1, read on the forward strand.
ATGTCTTGTTCACTCTTTCCATAGTAGAACCAATTACATTCCTTTAAAAAGCCAAATGGTTTGTCCAAAGAGAAGACGGGGCCTTGCAAGTCTCTGCCTTTAGTCTCGAGCTATATTATTGGATTTGGTGATTCAAGAGCAAGTTGTAAATTTATAAAAATTAGTGATATGACTGGTGCTTAAAGTTGCAAATGACAATTCTTAGACCCCTTAGACCTAGATCTGGATGTAGTTTTCAAGTTATGCGCACGCAAAAATCTGAAGACAGACCAAAATTGAAATGCATCCTCCCATTTGGGTGGAGGCAAAGGTAATTACATATTGTAAATAGGCTACTATAGACCTACAGTAGTTAAGATTACTCAACCTTAGCTTAAGAAATTAAGGTCAAACTTCAAAAATATTGATTGAAAAAGGGTAACCAAAAGTGAAGGAAATTGCACGAGTCTGTGACCTTGCAATTCAAATGAGCAGGATAAACAAAAGCTATAATAATAGTCTTTATTAAAGGGATATTGGTCCATTGACAACATTCTAGGAGTGTTTAAGGACCCAGGATGGTACCAAGAGTTATTCAACAGAATCCGAGGGACCTTTGGTTTGTTATTGCATACACTGAAAAACAGATAGAAGCTATCATGTAACTTCATATTGGGATTAAAAAGTGCAGACAGGTCAAGGCAATGTCAAAGTTGGAGTTTTACATCCTGTTCAACAGCAGTTATACTGGGATATGTCCTCAGTTTAGTCACTTGTGGGAGTTGAACCCACATAGGCGATCAAGACAAGGAGAGATTGACAAGGACATAGATCCAGGACAGGAAAGCCTCCGCGTTGGTTTAGATAATGTTTCGGGGGAATGGAGGAATATGGTGGGATGATCAGAAACTTGCTCAGGGCCATTGAGAAATTATGGAGAAGGGTAGGACCACACTGGGAAACAAACCATAGAGTTTAGAAAATAGCTGGGGGTAGCCTGAAATTGGCCCTGACATCACCTCCCCGCAGTACAGTTTCACAGTAGGCAGATCAACCCCCAACTAAGTTTATCCTCAAGTCTGTAAGGCCGCCAAACAATAGTACCAAGATGAACCATGGGTGGGAAGCCCATATCCATGAGATGCACTAGATGTGGAAAGAGTGATGTTTTCAACTACAACGGCTTCCACCCCATTGTCATGCTGACAGTGGTTGATGCATGATACTGTTGGGTATTGGTTCCAATTTGTGGGTTCAACTCTCACAAGTTGAAATGATGTGGGTCTATCTCAGTATGACTGGATTTGAACGAGAAGTAAAACCACGACTTTGACAGGATATTGGCTCCAATAGTTCCCAGTCAGATACCCAGTTATTTAACCAGTCAAAGCTGAAAGTCAAAATTGAAGATGAAAACATCGTTGTTTCAACCCCTGAACCATGATGGCCCACATTCGAACATTTTTGAAGGATGCCTTTGCAATAAAGAAATGACTCATGAATTCCTTGCTATGAATGAACAGTCAGGGCTATCATACAACAGCAGGGGTGTAAAGCCTTTGGCATACTAATACCAAATTTTACTGTCTTACTGTCCACCATGTAACCAGTGGAACAACCAGTAGTAGCCATCATATCCGTAACCTGTCTTTTTATACCATATAATGAGACAAAGTGTATTGTAAAGACATATAAGAAGCAGTAATCTTTGACTAAATCAGATATGATGGGGCAGCTATATTATTGTCCCCTTAGCCAGAGTCTATCAAAAATAAGAAAACACATTCCCAAATGTTCCTGAGAACGATACTTGTGAGTTACTGTTGCCCCCAACCCAACACCTCTCACCCAACAAACTACCATGTAAAATCACTACACTCACTCCAACCCTACTGGATTTGACACAAGGGGCACAGAGGATTTATTAAAACCCAATTGCAGAAACACAAACCATCCATTGCTTGCACAATGCAATGTTCTTTCATAAAAATAAAAAATGACTAATTCAAATACCCATTTTCTTTACTTTCCCCAAAAGTCTTTTGTCCCATTTTTTCTTTTTCTGGGCATTTTATTGCATTCGAAACTTTGGCCCTTCATTTATATAAAGTCTCTTTTTTCAAAAGTTTTCCCACTATATTCAACATCTACTTTTGTGGCTCATTATTCATTTCTTTTTAGTTTTACTCTTCTCATAAATTCTTTGTAATTTCAACTTTTATTTAAAAAGATTTGGGCAGGGTTGGACCTTACTGCTCGGGCTAGAGGAGGTGCTGATACATCTTGATGTGTTTGTCACCAACGTGAGACATCTGGCCACTCACCATTAGGTAGTGAAGCCTGTCTGGAGATGAAGTTGTCAAAGCAGTTCCCTCCCCCAAGTCTGGCCTCCTTAGTAATGTGTAGCATGAAGTGCGATTTCTTCTCAAGTGAGCCCACAAGCTGGCCATAATTGCCTCTTTATTTTGTTGCACACAGTCTTTATTTCCAATTCATGTTGCTTCTGGGGAATACATTAACCTGACCTGACTCCGGCGTTCTTGGCATTTCCTGGCTTTCAGCTTAAGCTTGAATCTTGCCCCCATCCCTTTCAGCCTTTTGGGTCTCTGAGATGTAAATAGTAGGAACACCTAATTCCAACAAAGTTTTCTTCTTTTTGACAGTTGCCATCTTCCTTCTGATATTCTTACTTACTATATTTGTTTATTTTAACAGCAAAATTAGTCTGGTCGTGAAAAGAGTGGAAAGATAGGTTGCATAACTGAGAGGTCAATCATAATAAAATCAATAGTGAACGAGATCAAATATAAGTGTTTGGAGCAGAAACCCACACTCACAAAGATATTAAACTTTTGCAAACTGACGGAGGTCCATCATTGGTGAGATTATGATGAAGACCTTAATGCCTGCATCTTCACTCGGCTATGTACACTAGGGGTATTAAGTTTATATATAAATGTAGAGTAGAACCCTTGACAATTTGCTAAAAAATTAGTAATTTATAAAATACTTTGCAGTCATTCTGTAAAGTTAACAAATTTTAATTTTTTTCAGGCCATGCCAATGGATTGGATGTTGGTAATAACACTGCTGCTTTGGCGTTGGTCATTGTCCACCATGATCACAGAGGTAAAGGTAATGGGCGGCGAGTGATGGAGTCTATCTTGGACCATTTCAAAGGTTACGAGTCATGTCTAGTGGCTGTAGAAGGCAAGTCTGGATTTTACGAGAAGATGGGGATGAAGGAAGCTGGCATTCAAGTTGTAGATTATCGGAAAGTACCACTGAAAGAAGTCAAAGTGATGCTGGATCCAGATATAACTGTGGCTAGTGCCAACTTGGTGGAACTGCCTGAAATCATCAAGTTCATGGCTGAAGTTCATGACTTAGATGTAGAAAAGCTCTTTCATTGCATCATTAAAGATCCATCAACAGAATGCCTGTGTGCGTATTATAAGGGAAACATCAAGGGTGTCCTGATTTACGAATGTATTGAGAGTGAATTAATGATGCGTTGCTTTTATGCCGAGAATCCTGAATTGGCCAAGAGTTTGCTGGCTGAATGTCTGAACAGAACAAAGAACATGCAGAAATACAGATTGGAAGTTCCTATGTCAAACAAGAAGAATGCTGACATTGTTTTCGAACAGTTCTTCAGAAATGACCTTGGTTACATGGAAACCATGGATATCATGTCCACCGGAGGTTTTGAAGGGAAAAAAATTCATTGGGACAAGATATACTCTGTGGTGGTCTATTCAGTGATTTTACCAGTATAAAAGAAGTGAAACTAGTCCTCAAACAGTGAATGGAATATGTAATTTCAATTTAAAATTTTTATTTGAGAAAAGAAAGATGTATATTGTTATATATCTTAACAAATTGGTGTAATTTTAAGACATCATGTACACAGGCACTAATTGGGGGTCAACATGTACATTGTACATAGCAAAAATATTGTCCCATTTTTATGTATTTTAGTATCAAATTTTAAAATACTATGACATGGTTATTTTTATAGCAGATTCAGTTTCTTTTCACATCACATATGAAGAAATAAATGTTATGAAAATACATGTGATTGCAATAAGGCTAAGTATAAAGTTATGGAGCTAGAAAAATTCTTTATAGAATAATACTCAAAAAGAAGCACACTGGTATGGAAGCTCTTTACTGCCAAACTTCTTTTTATTTTACTAACTTGAATATACCAGTTAGTTTACTTGAATATACTAGTTAGTAATTAGAATATACGAGTTAATAACTGGAATATATGAGTTAGGTAATGAATGAACGAGTTAATAACTGGAATGCTTGTCTGTGGCTTTGGCCTTTTGGACAGGGGAAAAGGCACTCTGGCTCTGTGCTTGGTGATGTACCTTTGTCTGTATCCTTGTCAACATGGTGTGGGTCTCTATGCAGAATGAAAAAATGTCTGCATCTGACAGTTCCTTGGCCTTATAAGCAAAAAAGTGAATAAAAAATGTGGCACAATGGAACTCTGCTGCCTCTGCCTGTGTGTCTCAATCAAAGTGTTCATGCGTCTCCTCATAGGTCTAAAATGTTCCACAAACTTGCTGCTAAGATCTGGCTTTGGATTGGGGGTGTGTGTGTGCTCAATGTTGATCCCATAGTTTCTATTATACTGGATGATCGTGAAAAGTTGTGGCTATCAGAAGGGAAAGCTAAAAAGGTCCTTGGGGTCTTGCAACCTGAACTTTTCATATACTTTGTTTGACTTTACAAATGCAAACTTATAAGTTAGACAATACTCTCCCTGGCTCATCTCTGGGGAACGAGGAATAGTGGAGGGACAAGCCTTCTCTGCCTTGAGCTCGCCGTATTGTATCTACTGTTAATCGAACCAGGTCCTCACATTTCAAACTTGCCAGTCTCTTCTCCTGGCTATATCTTCCCATAGTCTGCCCATTTTATGACTATCCTTAAACTTCTCATTCTTCTTCAACCATTCATTTTGTTTCCTGATCTACTCTACCGATGATGAGGTACTTGAGGTTCCACAACTTGCCTCATCAGTAGATGATTGGACTGAGCATCTTGGCCTCAGCGTTTATTATTATGCTTCAAAGGTTTGGGAATGATCTGCCCGACAATGTATGTTCAGCTACTTTTCTGTCCTTGATCAGGAAGAAGTTGAAAACCTATCACTTTGCAAATGCATACCCATCTGTGTTTAAATGATTATGGAACTCTGCTTATCAGTGTTGTCCTTGTAGAGTCTATCTATTTATAAAGATTAAGTGCTATAAGAGTGCTATTAGAAGTAAAATTATTGTGGGATCCTCATCTAAATCTATCAAACAGACTGGTACTTTCCCTTCTTTAGTTTAGGCTGTAAGGTTTAATAGTGTGAAGTCTGGAAATCCTCTGTCTCTTTCACTCATGGGATCCTCCTTCCTGAAGCAGTAATAAGTCACACATTTCTGGCACAGGTGGCCAGGAAAGGGTCTTTAGTGGTCAGTACTTCAACTGTAACTCGATTGTCACAGAAAATTTTGACTTTCTTGCAAAGTTGAGACCAGACTTTAAGGGGAACAACCACATCTAGCCTTTTTAGTTGTGTGATATGCAACTGTTGGAATGCAGTATCTAGGGGAAGGGCATAAACTGATGGAGGAAATACACCCCCAAACCCGACAGTGAGGCATCCAGGTTCACTTGAAAGTTGACTGGTTTTGTTATCAAAGAAAGTGACCCCATTGTACTGTTTACGGAAAACTTGAAACCAGTTGAGGTCATAGTAAAATTGTTGTGACAATTTAATATGAGAAGTATTGTGACTATCTCAAAGAACCTGTAACATTCTGTTTAGGAAGAACCTTGAAGGTCTTATGCAGTTTGTAATGTACAACAAAGAACCTAACAAAGATTGTAGTTGCCTTTAGTACAGGTGGATTTAGAAGTCCATTGTGTGCACATATTATGAATTTCTTGTAATTTTTCTGGTGGAATTGAAATAGTTCTGTTAATGGTATCTACTATAAAATAACTATACCCAAGCAAATCACCTCAGTATGTGAGGGAATGAGTTTACTCTGACTTACCTGGAACTCTAAATCTTGCAGGAAAGATAACAGAAACTGATAACATTTTTGCATTTTTGAGGGTAGCCCTAAATATATATTAGACATTTATACAATTCATGAGGGCGTTATGACCATGTTGTTTCATAACATATCTTATGACATTGCTACACCTCTCAAAAATTCTGGATCCGTGGCATAGATGTATCCAGATATGTATGTTTGTGATGCAAACCTAGTAGATCTATGTTGCCTGGATCAGTGCCAATGTGTCTAAATGCTCTGCTTATATCAAGCTTGTACAACAATGCCCCAGTACCGATACCCTTCACTTGATCAGTAATATGCTGAATAGATGGATATTGTAATGTCAAATAAGAATCCAAATATTTGCATTTATGAATTGCATCATTTACAGAAAAACCCTTAGGCCAACTAAGGTCCATTATTGTAGAATGGTTAGCAGAGTTCTGCTTTTCCCTAGTCATTAAAGGGGACACATGTATACTGAAATCTAGATTTTGAAATGGGCCATAGAGGGCCCCATGTTCAAGTTCCTCTTAGACATATGCATCAACATGGGCTTCATGCTGTAGGGTTGAAGCATGGTTAGTTTTTGATGAAGACAAAGGAATTTCCTATCAAAATCCAGAGGAAATCCACATTGTATGAGAACTGGAAGCTGTTTGTCCAAATAATCAGTAAGACAGTATCTCCACCCATCCGGATGTAACTGAGTTTGAACTGGGATCCTACAATTTAAAAAATTGGCACCCCACTGTGCCTGATTAATTTGTGTGCCTGTAAAATGGAAGGGGTTTCTTCCCATATAACTTCAGGTCCATGATATAATTTCAAATCAGTAAGTGGTATATACCTCAATTGATTACCATTTTGCTGTATGCAAGCTGTATAATCTTTAGAGGAATTTCTGTCAGCCCATATGTACAATGGAATTACTTCCTCCCTATTACAATCACCTACAGTTGCATACTGTGTTTGTAGGGCAGTGTCAAGATCTGAAGTGTCACATTCGACTGGTATGTTATTTTTTTCCAGATTTGTAAATACTACCTCAGTGGGTACAGTGCTGTCATTATCTAGCATTGCCTGTGATGATTTGTCATGAGACTGGTAAATGAGGTGACAGTTGGATGGTTTTATATCAGTACAAACGCCCCCACCATTCCCTTGACACGAATGTATCATCTTACTTTGATGAGGAGATTTTTTGGGTATTTTTCGAACCTGTGTCTTCCCATTTATAGGTGCAACCTTTGTTTTTATGCAGTTCTTGCCCCGGTTTTCCTGGCATCAAAGGAGGTGAATTCTGTGGGTTTGAGAGGAATTTGTTTCAACACTTCAAATCTATTTTGTAATGCAAGCAGGTTGTCTTGTTTTTAAGGTTTAATTAGGGGGGCTCGGTGGTGTAGCGGTTAGAGTTCTTGCCTCCAACCTCTGAGGCCGCTGGTTTGAATCTCGGGCCGGGCGCTTCATGTTGGAAAGTTGGTAGTTACTTGCTGATGCCTGGTGGTTTACAGTGCAATATGTGCTGGTTTCCTCCACCTGTAAACTACCCGTTGCAATATGACCCTGGCTGTTGAACGCCACTTAAAATAACAAATAAATCTAAATCTAAATTTAAGGTTTAATTCGCAGACTTTGTGAATGGACTTGCACACGATCCTTGATGCCAGGGGAAACATTGCTATGCATTCTTTTGCAAAAATGTGACGATGTGAGTACTCTGGTTGTTTTCCAGTGGATGAGAAAGACTTTGAGGTTTTGAGTTTGCAGAGAGAACTTGGGCATAGGTCCTACCATCACGCCTCTGTTCAAAAGCTTTAAAAGCACAAAACCATGACAAAGCAGTATGTTTATTCGACAATAATTCCTTAGTATATTTAGACTTAATTGTTGACCAAACACATCTAGAAGAATAACACAGGTTGGTGGTAAACCTACGCAAAAGCTTGCTCATTTTTGGACTTTTGTTTAATTCTACAGTTGGCCTCAGTATGTTGGAAACTTTTGCCGGTTTTTCTCAAAACAAAAAGAGCACACGTGCCTATACATAACCCCTTTGGTTTCGTGCGTGTTTTGTTGGGAGCAATTTCCCGAGTTAGAATACTGACACACCATGGATTTGCTAGCGCTGCGCTTTGCTGCATTCTTAACTGTATCTTGACCAGTAAAGGTGTGGCTTTGTGCATGCGCACGCCTAACCCTATCATTTTTGTTCAATTTCAGTGAAATCTTTAATCTCTCCCTGTTCCATACGACACAGCAGTACTGCATGGCTGGCCTTTTGCAGAGATCCAGGAAAAATCATTCGTATCGTCCAATAAATATATCAAATAATCTAACATTTGAGTCTTTAGAATTTTACTTAGTTTCCTCCCTCATAGCTCTGCAAAAGCCAGCCATCCACTGTCTCATTGTAAGCTGGTCGTGCGTGACACGTTCTTTACTCCCAGCCAGAACATATTCATGTGGCCACCTAACTTTTTGTTTGACAAAGACTTCAACCTCTCCACGTTGAGATTTCAGTTTTAGGGCCAAACCTGTCGAATTTAGATGTTGATGTTCTGATAATCTCTCGGCTACCACCTTCTGTATACTATCATGTGCTACCAAATTCAAACAATGTGCTTACGGGTCAACCATTACACCCACTGAAACATGCTCTGCAGGTCTTTACAGATGCATCAAAAGAAGGGTGGGGCGCTCACTTAAAAGAGCACACTGCAAGGAGAGACTGGTCCCTTCCAGAAAGCAAACAGCACATAAACGATCTGGAACTTAAAGACGTCTTTCTGGCCTTAAAAGAGTTCCAGGACCTCTGTTCAAACAACATTGTCCTCATAGCTACAGACAACACAACAGTGGTTGCTTACATAAACAAAGAGAGTCGGGCCAATTATGTGCCCTCCTGTGGAGAATACTGACCTGGTGAACCAGAAAGCAGGTTTTCTCAAAGCTCGACACATTCCCAGCTAGCTGAATGTGATAGCAGACAAACTATCCAGGTTGGACCAAACTATTCAAACAGAGTAGTCCCTAAATCCAGAGGTCTTCAAAGCAATAAGTTGCCGGTGGCACCAGCCCAAAGTGGATCTGTTTGCCACCAGGTTCAACAACAAGCTTCCACAGTTTGTCTCACTAGTTCCCGATCCCCATGCATGGGCAGTGGATGTACTGAGCCTTTCATGGGAGGATCTGGACCCCTATGCCTTCCCAACACCAGCCATCTTGGGCAAAGTGGTGAAGTTGCAGGACTATCCATGCAGCAGCATCTTTCTGATTGTACCAGGTTGCCTTGGTTTTTGGATCTGATGATCATGTCCAGTCAAATCCCTATGTGCCTGTCCAATCTGCCCAGTCTGGTGACTCAACCATTCAACCAGACCTTAAACAAGAATCTGGCAAATCTGAACATGCCTGGCTCCTAGAGCCAAAGCTATCAAGGAGCAGGGCTTCTCGGAGGCAGTGGCAGCACGAATTGAGGCTCTTCAAAGAGGATCAACCAGATCAGTCTATGAGGCAAAGTGGACCATTTTTACCATTTTAGCGGTGACTTCCTCCTGTACTTGTTTCAGGATAGGAAGTTCCAGCCGGACACCATTGATGGCTATAGATCAGCCATTGCTGACAAGCTGCGAAATTCCCCCATTATTGTCAGCAAAGGTGAGAATCGTCTCCTGGATAGCTTCTACAGAGACAGACCCAAGGGTCTTAGTGGCATTCCCCCTGGGAACCTTTCCCTAGTTCTGCACCAGCTGACAAAGGCTCCTTTTGAACCCCTTAAAGCGGCCTCCCTGAAACACTTGACCTTCAAGACTGTCTGACTTTGGGCCTTGGGTTCAGGCAAACGCAGGGGTGAGATCCATGCTTGGTTACACAAGAATATCAGACACCAATCAGATTGGTCCAAGGTGTCCTTGTACCCCTCACCCAGCTATTTTTACAAGAACCAGCTGGCCAAAGAGGGTCCAGATAGTGTGGCCCTGGTGGTAATCTCAGCCCTGGCCCCCACTCTGGATAAGTCACTTAAAGGTGACGGGTCCTCAGAACCCTGCATTATTATTTAGACAGGATCTCAGATCTTAGGCAGAACAAGGAGCTATCAGCTTACTAGGGACTCTCTTGGTTTAGACTGAGAAAAAGACATAATGAGATCAGCATGTCTAGACAGGAAGGAATTACGGTGTGCCATCATCTGGTGAATGCACACACCATGACCAGTCCTGCCTGTATTATATACAGGACGGCTTTTTCTGTCGTTTGTTGGACCGGTCGGGCTGACTGGTAAAGCAATTGTCCATTCGATAGGGTATTAACTTATAAAAATTTAATTTACTTGTTAAATTTACAATTTTGTATTTTGGCTTCTCCCCCTTTTATTATTGCTTTTGCAGATTTTGAATGTATTGTGAGGTAATAAAAAACATTATGCATTGTCAGGGAGTCTATATACCAGGCAAGAGTTACAGTCTGGCCCACCTCAGGAGTGACACTGGGGTCACATAATGGGATTTTTGTATTTTTGACTTTTATCTATTTTATTATTGTCTTCACAGCTTTGCAATCATACGCAGGGAGTCTAGAAAGCTTGTAATATTTACCCATCCCCCCCCCCCTTGTGGGTCAAACTGGGATAATAAAATCACTGATGTTGTCCTTTTTGGTTACATCTCATTTATTTATTTTTAAATGCAAAGTTTATATCACTGTGTGTTTGTGTGCAAATGATATATGCACAAGTGTGTACCAAAAACACAGGAAAATGTAAACAAGTCAAAATTTCATTTACATCGAATTACACTTTTTAACATTGAAATTACTTATATGTTTTGTTTAAGCAGGTGTCCTTAGAAGTCTGTCTACATTGGCTACTTTACTAATTATATTGATGCAGTATCACCATTTATCCTAAATGTTTTATTGTGCAATTACCATGTCTAAGTTAAAAATTTAATAGCCTTGCGAGGTGTTACATGAAACAGTTTATCAATGTAGTGTTGGGGACTTATTCTTTTGTATATTGTTTTAGCAGCCAGAAATGGTTTGGTATAATCATTATCTTAAAGACAATTGCAGCATTTATTTGGCAAAATACAATAGGGATGGTTTACTATAAATACAGGGAGAATATGAGCTGTTAGTCAGAATGTAAAATACTACCTTGAGAACAAAGAAGTCAGAATAAACAAATCGGTACCGGGATTCACAAAAGGTCTTAAGCAAAAAATTGTCATAACTTTGAAAGAAAAGTCTTAACTGTGCAAGAATTTTGTCATAAAGTTAAGACTTTTTTTTGCTTAGACAAAATGGGATTCACAAAAGGTCTTAGACAAAAATTTGTCTTAGATTTTGTCATAACTTTAAGACCACTACTATTTTTACATAATTTTACAAAGAAAAAGTAACAAATCTGTTTTATAATTTTAAAGAGCATGTTTGGAGTATTTATTAATTTGAATTCCAAATAGTTAAGACTTTTTGCACAAATTTTGTCTCAGCTAAGATTTTGCTAAGTACTTTTTGTGAATCCCAATTTAAGAGAAATCTTAGCTAAGACAAAAGTCATAACTTTAAGATTTGTCTAAGTAAAAAAATTGCCTAAACTTGAGACCTTTTGTGAATTCCAGCCCGGAATAGAGAATTCAGAATAGTGAATAGAGAATACAGATAGAGAGAACATTAGCGAATTAGAAATATGAAAGAGACACAAAGAACCTATGAACTTTTGAGTGAAACATTTGGAAGTATACTTGTAGATTATTAAATTGTTAAAAGTTGTAAATAAATAATATCAAAGAAGAACTTTTAGTACATCTGAATAAATGCAAATGATACTAATAATGCAAATGATGTTTTCTCCTAGTCTTGCTTAAGGCACAAATTTTACCATTTCTTTTTCAAACATATACACCTGTGGTCGATTTCACAAAAGAACTTAGCCCAGACTTAGATTTAAATTCAAGACTTTTATCTTAAAATGAGGCTAAGTTTGTGGTCTTAGACTTGGAGGGTTTCACAAAGCTGCTAAGTCTAGGCTTTGGCTAAGTCTACCCAAGAGTGAGCTTAACTTTTGTATACAAAGACTTAAATATGGCCGCCATATATTTTTCTCACTTCAAAATTTGAAATGCTTGAAAATACAGAAAAATATATAGAACCTCCCAAAATTAGTCTTTGGACATATCCATGTGATTACAAGGCTTCCCATTGAAAAAAGAGCATTTTTCTCAAAGATAAAATGAGTTTAATAAAGGATAAATGTTACCAATAAAATACTTTGACTAGATAGAAAGGATCGCATGACATAGAAAACCATTTAAGTCCAGGTCTTAGCAAAGACCAAAGGCTCAGATTTAAGTCCCTGACTTAGCCTAAGTCCAGGCTAAGTCTGAGACCCTTTGTAAAACAGGCCCCAGTATTTTCTGTTCATAGAGCACTTGTACATGCTAGGAAGTAGCTGATGTAATCGCCAGAAAATGTATATGTCATATTACATGATGCCAAGTGAAGACTTTTTATGTATTTTTTCCCTAATTTATCAAACGAACCTGACCCATCAGTAAACGTGTTATTCTTTCTCATGATACACACCTCGGGGAATATTTCATCAAAACACATCATTTTCTGTTCAACATTGTAATTTTTTATCTTTTATATGATGCTCCAATAAGAGGTCATATTAACCAACATGCAAGGTTCTATCGTGATATAATTGTGACGTGTGTCCGTTAGGGAAGTACCGTTTTTTTTCTAAATTATTTGGCTGGTTATAAAACTCGGAGTTGGAGCTGGAGTTGGAGCTTTACTCGGAGCCGCACCTCTACCGCACCTTTTTACCGCACCCCTCCTCTGATTGGTTGTCTTGATAATGCCACTGCACCTAATATAGATCTTGGTGTACAACTACCAGCATTTGATGTTTTATTTGTTTCAAATATTGCGAGAAGACAGAGTGAGGTGCGGTGACAGTAAAATATTGCTGGATCATATATTTGTAAAATATTATTAGAAACCCCATTGTAGCCTCACGTTTTCTTCACTCTACAATTTAAAACCTCTAAGTCTCCCTAATTCTAGTGTTTCAATCCACAAACTACTTTCAGCTTAAATAGTCCCTTTTTGGATATAATTGCAAGATAATTAAACTTAAAACTGCCCACTTTATCATTTGATCCCCTTTTATCGCCCACATTCCCCGTTATCGGGGACCATCAACCTCACAATATACACCCATTAATCATACAATTTCCCAAATTTTAGGTTAAGTTTTCAAAATGATTTTCTTTTATATCCTACTGGCAATCCAACCAGGCATTGCTGCATATCAGCACCACACCAACTCCAGCATTCAATGTCCTGATGTTGTTAGTTTCTGTCCCTTTAAACCCCCTACTACCACCTTTTGCCTACACTTCAGCATCAAATCTTCAATATCAATCCCACCAGCTCTGTCACCTTCCCGTCTCTTCATCCTACTCCTGCTTGCTGGTGATATCAACCCAAATCTAGGACCACCGAACTGTCTGAATGTCACTTATGCAAACATCAGATCCATAAACAACAAATACCCGGTCATTGCAAAATTTATTTTTGACACTGATCTCTTCGCCATGTCTGAGACCTGGATTAGACCTGACACAACAAGTGCCAACCTGTCCGGTATCACCCCACCAGGTTACAATTTTTACCAACAGCCACGTGAGGGCCGCCACGGAGGAGGACTGGGGTTTTTGTGAAAGATGGCTTGGATTCTTCCATTGTTCCCACAAAGACCTGTACTACCTTTAAAAATTTTCTCATCAAGATATCCCTACAGAAAGAATCTTTATACTTTTTGAATATGTACAGACCACCATCCTCCAGTACTTCAACCTTTCTTGAACAGTTTCAGTCACTTCTGGAGGACATTCATCACAACACTGAAAATCTGGTGATCATCGGCGACTTTAATTTTCACATTAAATCAACATCCTCAAATTCAAAAACCTTCAATTCATTGATTGACTCATTTGATTTAAATCAGAAAGTAAACTTCCCCACTCATATTTACGGACACACTCTTGACCTCCTCTTAACCAAATCCAACAATGACCACATTTTAAATGTCCATACTACTGATGCTTTTTCCGACCATTTTTCAATTACTTGTACACTACATCTACCAACTCCTAGATCCCAAATCAATGCTACTGTTTCCTTTCGTAAATATCATAAAATCAATAAAGAGAAAATGAAAACAGATCTCATAGCTTCTGATCTAATCAGCAACCTGTCCAACGATGCTGATACTCTCTACAAACAATACCACACCACCTTGACCACCCTTATCGACAAACATGCACTACTTTATACCAAACATACCAAGGCGAAGTACATCCCAGGATGGGTCAACGAAGCTGTTATTGCAGCAAAAGAGACCAAGCGTCTATTTCAAAATATTTGGCACAGAAATAAATCTCATTTCAACAGATCTCAATATATTCAAAAAGTCCACCAATACAACAGAACCTGCATGCAGGCCAAATCCGAATTTCTTAAAGCAAAATTCAGGATAACCATCATGACCCCAAAAAATTATGGTGAGTCCTTGGCGATGTGTTACACAGACTCCCAGCCAAGATGCTACCACCGATAAATCCCCATCAGCTCCTGGCTGACAGACTTGTAGAGTTCTTCTCAGAAAAAATTGAAAAAATACGTTCAACTTTTCCTATCTCCCAGAAGTCACAACAAATCGCCCCAGACTCTCCTTCCCCAGTGCTCTCGACTTTCTCTACTGTTACCGAGGATCAAGTAACTAAAATCATCATGAAATCTCCAAGTAAATATGTTCTCTTGACCCTTGGCCCACTTTTCTTGTTCTTGATTATCTGGAAATTCTCATCACTCCCATTACTTCAATAATTAACGCTTCGCTTGAACAAGGGAAGTGTTCTAATTTCTTCAGTGGGGGCCACGGTGGCAGAGTGGTAACACTCTCGCCTCCTACCTCTGAGGCCGGGGATCGATTCCCGGCATGGCCTCAAGTGGGAAAGCTGGTAGTTGCTTGCCGTTGGTCGGTAGTTTACAGTACAGAACCCTAACAAACTGTATGTACTGGTTTCCTCTGCCCTTCAAACTACCCGTTGTGATATGACCTTACAGTGTTGAAAGCGACGTAAAACCCCAAATAAATAAATAAAAATAAACTAATTTCTTCAACAGGCCCATGTTACCCCCACCCTCAAAAATCATCCTTAGACAAAGAAACCCTTAAAAACTATAGGGCTGTCTCCAATGTGAACTTCATTTCAAAGATACTTGAAAGGGTAGTGGCAGTCCAGTTACAAACTCACCTTGACGAAGCTGGCCTTATGACTGCCTTTCAATCAGCATATAGAAAACATCATTCAACCGAAAGTGCTCTCTTTAATATCCACAACGACATTCTCCCTCCTCAATATGGCCAAAGGGTCTGTCACAGCCCTTACCCTCTTGGATCTGTCAGCCGCATTTGATACCATTGACCACACCATTCTCCTGGACAGACTTAATGTTTACTACGGTATCAGTGAACTAGCACTTGGCTGGTTCAAATCATACCTGTCAGGAAGGACACACTCGGTCAAGGTAGGTAACACACTGTCTCATCCTGCTGCTCTCCAGTATGGGGTCCCCCAGGGCTCCGTTCTTGGTCCAATTATTTTTTCCCTCTACACTAACCCAATTAGTTCAATTATTCACTCTCACAGTAGCATAAACCACCATTTCTATGCCGATGACACCAACAAATTTCTCTCACTCTATACAAAAACTTAAAAACTGCCTAAGCGTCATTCAAAATTTCATGTCTGCAAACAAATTGAAACTCAATCCCGAGAAAACTGAGTTTATTCTGATAGGCTCCAAAAATAACTGTAAACAATTCCTTCCTCATTTTCCGATCAATATTCTCGGCAATCAGGTCTCACCAGCACAAAGTGTTAGGAACCTCGGAGTGGTGTTCGACTCCAATTTCTCATTCTCAGACCATGTGTCACAGGTCACAGAGTCCACCAGAGTTCATGCGAGAGACCTTTATAGAATTCATCCCCTTCTAGAGCTTAACACATCAGTTCTTCTAGCAAATGCTTTGGTGAGCAGCAGACTGGACTACTGCAATTCCTTATTCTTATCACTTACAGATTTTCAGTTAAGAAGATTGCAGTTAGTCCAAAACTCACTCTGTAGGGTTGTCACCCGGTCCTCGAAATACTCTCACATTACCCCTCAATTAAAAAAACTCCAATGGCTCCCTATCAAATATAGGATACAATTTAAAATTGGTCTCATTACATACAAAATTCTCAACCAGAGTCAACCAGCTTACCTCAGAGAATTAATTCATCCTTACACCTCTCCCAGGAATACAAGGCGAAGTACCCCTAAACTCAAGTTCCTTCACACCCTCACTTTCGACCGTAAATGGTTCATAAATCAGTCAAGCTTTTCTCCAATTCTTTCAGTCACTATGCCCCAGTTCTCTGGAACTCCTTCCCCTCCCAAATAAGAAATAGCCCATCTGTCGTATCTTTCAGGAAACACCTAAAAAACCCACCTCTCTAATTCTAGTTTCCCAACTTAGTTTCCTTCCCTCATGGTCACTCCCACAACCCCGGATTACTGACCTTGAACGCCCCTTGACTTTCCTCAGTGCACTGAGTTCCCCTTTGTGGGGAAGATATTGCACTTGCAAAGCAGTAGATTAGATTAGATTAGATATAATTGTAATTGGTTCAAATATTCTTAGAAGCATGAGCCTCACAGCAAAGAGCAAGTGTACTTCATCCCATCTTATATTTGATTTGCATTGGAAATACCAAATTACTTTGTGTATGTTAACCTAGTTTTATATTGTCTGTCATGAATGAATGTACTGTCTGAATGTATTGTCTGCCACGTTTCTAAATATATTTCACAATGTACTGGTTGTAAACCAGATCAGCCAGTGTAAAATCTACATAAAGCCCCTTTCCACTGACATGGCGTTCAAGTATTCATCTGTAACACTCATCACAGTGTGAAGGGGGAGGCAGACAGACAGACAAATAAATCAGAGGTATAACATTTGGAATATTTTTTAATTTAAGTGGAATGCCATCAAAAATTTCAGATGGTATACAAATATTTACACTAGCACCCAGGGGCCATGGAAGGTCTACTATAATTCTAAAACCACCATCTGGTTTATCCCAAGCCATCAATAGTTAAAAATAAGTTTTATTGAACGGTGATTTAGAAAAAGGACCAAAAATAGCTTTCTTGCTAACTTCAACCTTTTAAAAGTACTTTTTAAGCGCAGCCTGACGTTGGCAAGCTAACATGATTTTTCTTCAATTTCCGAAATTCTCATGTATTATAATCAACTCCTAAAGGAAATCCAAATTGCAAATATTGTAATAATACTAGAATATCATAATCTGTTAAAACTTCCTGCCACGTAGTAATTACTAAACCTGAAGGCAAAGGAATATAAGCTCCTTTATAATTTGAACATTGGTTTCTATAACTAATGAATGAATTTCACTTAAATATTGAAAAGATTCCTCGTGTTTTAGGGAACTTTATAATTTATGAATATGTGTTGATAATGCCTATGGTGGTATAGCTTCAGGAATAATTCTAAATTCACACACTTCACTGTGATACTGGCTAAAGTACATATTTGTTCTAAAATGTCATATTCTTGCACGATACTACCTTCACTGATACTGCCATTATTCGATTCTAGCTCTTCAGACCCATTACTACAATATAACTTATTTACATGTTGACCATTTGGGTGCTGCCTCTCCTGTTTACAATGTAATCATCAAATCTGTCGCTTATTTTAAAACTTAAACTTATACTAAGATAATTTAAATATACATCAGTGTTTTGGCCGTGAGGTATACACAGTTGAGCCTTGTAAGCTACTAATTCATCAACATTGCAACCACTGCTGGGTTGAAAGAACAGTATTAGTATGAGATAAAGAAGTGTCACCCATATCAAGTGAAGACGCTGGCTGACCTCAACCATTGATGTAGACTACCTACATGGCCACTGACCCAGTAAACATTTTTAGATTTTGCAAACGTTTGCAAGGAAACGTTTGACAAAGGTTAAAAAATGATGGGTACGAAAACTATTTGTAATGGAATGTTTTTAAAACATTTTATGAAAACCGTTTATTAAACGTTTAACGATAAATGTTAGAAAAACATTATAAATGAACATAATAATGTCTGAATAATAATGGGGTCACAGGTCACATTCAATATCTTTGTATGGTTGCTCACTATTGAAAATATTATTTTCATGTCTAAAATTGTAAGATAGTGGCTTAAAAACTGTGCCCCCATTGAATTCATACTTTTAGGGATTGCATGTGGGGCAATTTTTGACAAAGTCCTCTAAAATCCCCTATTATTGCTCACCGCCATCTTTGGACATGTTTGAAGGTGAAGGTTTGAAATGATAGGTTTAAAAAACGTTTTTGATAGAATGTTTTAAAAACATTTGACAGGCAATGTTGTTTAAACATTTTATGTGTACTGTTTATAAAATATTTTATGTTCAGCTATTTTATAAATGTTTTAAAAACGTTTCCAGTCAAACCTAGCTTCTTGAGTTATTTTATAAATGTTTAATAAACATTTTCAGTAAAACCATTTGTATAGAGAATGTTTATAAAACGTTTTTTAAACATTACAGCAAAAACGTTTACTTAGAAACATTTAGAAAACCAAAGATAGGATTTACTTAGGTTTTAAAAACGTTTTGTAAACGTTTAAACCATTTAAAAACGTTTCTAATGTTTACTGGGGAGTGTCTCATGTGTCAAATAACATGTAATGTTAACATAATTTTCATCGGCACTGGCAATAGCTGCAGGATTTTTGTTCATAGCTGAATTAGTCACTGTACTCTCAATACTTTGTCAACCTATAGACTTTGTGACAGACTACAATAATACTAAACATTCCTAAAATTGGCGCTATCACCATCCTCAATGATTTCACCAAGACATGAGTGTCCATTGCCTGTGTTATCATTTAGCAGGACACTCAACTGAATTTTTTTCCAAATTTTGAATTTGTGATATACATGTATTTGCCAATGGGTTCATGTACCTAGCATTTCCATTAGCTATATGTAAATACTGCAAACAATCATAACACTGTACTTTTTCTGTACAAGTATTACGATAGATTGTTTTATGCCTAAAATGTTAAACTTTCTGTTCTTTCTTAAGGCCTAATGACGAATTAGTTTTGTTGATTCCCTAACTGTTCTCATGAACCTCACGGCAAAGAACTAGTGTACTTCATCCCATTTTATGTTTGATTTTCACGGGCAATACCAAAAAACTTGGTATCTGTTAACCTAGTTATATTTGATTTTATCTCTCATGAATGTTTATGATTTACTGTCTGACAGGCTTCTAAATATATTTCACAATGTACTGGTTCTAAACCAGATCAGTCAATTTAAAATCTACATAAAGCCATCTTTGAATTCACATGGTATGCAAGTAGTCCCTTGTAACACTCATCAAGTGAGTAATAGCTACTTTGACGTTTGGCGAATGAATAAGTCAAAAGTACTCTATTTAGAGGTTGGTTTATAAAATACGTTGTTTTATATAGTTACTTTTTGATTTTCCGTGTCATGCAAATTTCCAGAGCTATATCTCCACAGCTAACTGAATAATAGCTATTTTTCTAATGAATAAATCACTTGTATTTTCAAAAGTATTCAATTTAGAAGTTTTTTATTATGTCGGCTATGTCAGTTGACTTGTTAGTCTGCTCACATAATGGCATCACTCTGCCACATCAGCATCTGCATGAACAACTTCTCTTCCAAAACCATAAGACCCAGATATATGCTGTTTCTTTTAAAAGATACCTTATCTATCGAGCATGAAAATTGTTCAAGGTATGCAGAACTGTTTGCTCGTCTGTTTTCCAGAGCCATTACTCTCAATAGTTACACAGTAACTGTGTATACATTGGATGATGTATGGCTATGCATTTGCCACAGTGCATGTAGACACTTTATCGCTACCATTCTGTAGCCAAAATTATAATAGTTAAAGTGGTCAAATTTGCAAGATATATTCATTATTACAAAGGTGTGTCTGGGAATATTTTGGTGTCAACAAGATAGCTGCCATGGATGATTTTGACATGACCTGTGGCTTTCATCTATGAAAGGCTGATTCTCTTGTTGGGTCATACCTCTGTAAGAAACATACATACATTTGACCTCCAAATTTAGATTTTAAGGTCACTAATTGGTCACTAAAATACATCACTGAGGCCATTTTATCTTGAATACTCTAGCATTTACTGTCCTTTGGTTGAAATACCTTGTTCAACTTCATTCTTCATAACTTTAACATGGTCAGTATTTTGGTGGTGTATCATAACAGTTACTGCCTCACTTTTAAGTGGTCGTAATAAAGTGAGGTACCCCAATCCAAAGTGTGAAAATTTCAACATTTTATCACAATTTTGACTATTTTGACTATTGTAGGAATTGATCTCTTATCTTATATATATGTACTAGGCCACAAGTAGTCAGGCCTGGATCTTTCTTAATTATTTTTTATGATTTTTTAAAATAATTTTAATGGATTAAAATTCTTGAAATCAGGCACTAATTCACTTATTTTTTCATTGAATATTGCAGACATTTCTCTCTTATCCTACATATACTTTCTGGGTCACAAGAAAATAACTTTGTGTGAGTATCAGTCTTGAATCTTTCTTAATTATTTTTTTTATGAATTTTTCAAATAATTTTTAATGCATGAAATCATGCACTAAATCACTAAGTCTTAGAAAGTATTGCATCAAGAGCATTTTGTTAAAATGTGTTACTCAGCTACTTTTTCCATAGCTACAACATTGACTACATTGGGTGTCTATCCCAGTAGTTAAGTGAGGAATAGCTAGTTTTTGACTTTTCGATACCTTCCATGTTGAGTAAAACCACTTGTAACTTGAAAACTATTGCATTTGGAGAATTTTGTATAAATATGGTATTCAGCTACTTTTGGGTCAGCTATAACATAAAAAAATTTCAGACCTGTAGCCCATTGCATAGCTGAGCAATAGCTACTTTGAGGATCTCACTGTTGAGAAAATCAGTTGTAACTTGAAAACTATTGCATGTAGAGAATTTTGTTTAAATATGTTGTTCACCTATTTTTCGGTCAGCTATAATATAATGAAATTGTAGCCCTGTAGCTCATAGCTAATTTGAGGTTCTCACTGTTGAGTAAATCACTTGTAACTTGAAAACTGTTGGATTTAGGGCATTTTCTTTAAATATGTTATTCACGTACTTTTGGGTTAGCTATAACATAGTGAAATTGCAGATCTGTAGCTCATTGCATAGCTGAACAAAAGCTACTTCGAGACTGTCACTGTTGAGTAACTCAGTTGTAGCGTGAAAACTATTGCATTTACAGTATTTGTTGAAATATGTTTTCACCTACTTTTTACACCTTAACAGTTAACTTGGTACTTGACTTCTGTATAGCATTTGCATGGCACACATTTGTGTCATTTTCTTCTTTCACTTCTGGTCTGAAACTCAAAACACACAGTCAGCTGACACAGAGCCTGTTTACGGGCACTAATTGCTTGTTTGAAATAACTGTGCTATCAAATTCCCTGAACAATGACAAAGTTATAGTGACCTGATATGTCTCAGATAACGGTAAGATGTTGAAATGCTTCAGAGTCATGTGTCAGTGTTGAAGTTTATCATTTCATGTTTCCCGCTACATTCAGTTGAAACATCAAGAAATGGCAGCCACTGGCCATCTCAAATGACAAATGTTGCATGAGTAATGGGAGCAGCCACTAAAATATAAAAACAGATAAAATCAACTTATTTCAACTCTGTTTATGTGCAGCACACAAAGATTTCACAGTTAGACATATTCAATATTTTCAATATATTTTAAAACCAAGAGTAAACTGTAATTACAAGTATGACAGAGTGCATCAGACTCGGCAAAGAGCAGATACCAGAACTCTGTGCCTGTGCTAAAGGCGAGGGTTGGGATACTTCTTTGTGTCAATTAGAAAAACTACAGGAGACTTTTGGTGAAAATATGGTTGCATTGGTTGATCAAAATAATCAGTTGATAGGTAAGCTGTATTCATATCATCAGATGTAAATGATGATGCAGTGGTTTTAATCTTGTCATACTGCTTGTCCTTTCAGGTACACAAAGGCAAAATGTATTTGATCTGGAGCTTTCAAAGGTCGTACGTGGTTATATATGGCATGGTAGAAAATCCTATCTAGTAGATTTTCATATTCTACCAGCAGAACGTCCAATTGTGGAAACTCTAATCTAGGAAATGTAGGTATTGCTCTGGGGTTAGAAATCTAATAAACTTGGTACTTCTGGTAGAAGATTAAACAATAAGACTGTGATACAGATTGTGATACACAGCAAGAATGATAAACATTCTTTATGATGCTAAGACTTAGCTGACAAGAGAGATGTGCATTTCCTGTCTCACATAAATGTTGAATCTTTGGATGAGGTTTCAGGGCTTACATGTTGAGACCAGCTAGGTAGTTGTGACAAACAGATGCTGCTGCAGAAGCATAACTGTTAATGGCTCAACTAAATGCCATGTAGGAAGTGACTGCTATTGAAATTTTACTGGCTATAACTGTATAACACTTGTTATAGGACATTCCGCTTTTATATTGGTTAGTAATGTCTATATTATAGATTTCCCTTGAAAAATGGTGGGATTTCATGTTGTTTGTAGAATTATTTTAACAGACTGAAAATTTCAGTTTCAGTCTTGTCTAACTATATTATATCTGTGTTGTAATAAAATATTTTCTTTGATATGAGTTTTCTGTATTAACGAAAGCAGTGCCTTGCTTAAATGACAGATTTTTGTGCATAGAAGACCCACCTTTTGTCTTTCAGTTGGACTTTCTTTTAATCTTAAAATGAGTGAAGATTATATTCTGATATACAGAGCAATACCTAAATCTCTGAGATTTGAATATCTACTACGTTTATCAGATTTCAGACCCCAGGATAATACCCAAATCTCCTAGATTGTTTTTTCTACTGGTAAAAACTCCAACTTAAAATTTCTACCACATTAGACTTTCTATTGTGACAAATATAAGCAAAGGCAGAAAAACTTTGTCTTGTTGACCTATTTCTTGAATGTTATTTCCAGTGATAATCTCAAGAACAATGATAATTTTAACAGTGATTAGTAATTTTCACATTGTAGCTTTATTTTAGTGTGCTGTAGATTAGAGTATGTTTTGGCTATGTATATAGTAGATATGTTTTTTTATCTTCTATACGCAAAAATTTGACCTTGAATCTATTCTTCACAGTGACCGAGATAGGACAAAAATCCAGATCAAAGCCATTTGTACCTATACTTCATTATCTTTCGTTATGGAAATATTACAAGAAACCATTGCAGTGAATTTCAAATTTGGACTGGAGCTTGACTGAAACCATGAGGTATTGATATCAAATACCTTGGGGTCTTCATTACTAAAAGTATACTAATAGGGATTTCATAACATTTGAGATCACACCGTAGTGGGTGTTGACCTCCCACAAAGGTAAAAGATTCACTGATAACTTGGCTAAGCGTGAAAGACTGCATGGAATGGAGTATTTTGTTGAAAACAATGGCAGTTCATAACAAAATATGAAAAAAGTGTCAGAAAGCTTGGGTAAATAAAATTGTTATTGGTACCAGTATTGTTCATTCTTTCCGTAGTAGGACCAAGCTTCCTGTAAAAATGAAGCCAAGTAGTTTGTCCAACGAGAAGAAGGTCTTGCAAGTCTCTGATTAATCCTCCCAGCCTTCCAGTTGTGATTATAAATTTTTGTTTCAAAGCAAAATTCTTCGATTGGGTTTTTCTGAAGCAAGTTACAAATATATCAAAACTAATGTCTTAGCTAGCACTGGATATTGCAAAAATTCTGAATTCACGACCCAGGTCTTGGACCACACCATTTTTGAGGGCCCAGCCATGCTTAGGCCCGACCTTGTGTAAAAATATGGCCTAGATCTGGTTGTACGTTTTAAGTTATACATGTGGACAATCTAGAGAGAGAGACCAGATTACAATGCATCCTCCCATTTGGGGGGGGGGGGGGGGGGGGGGGGGGGGGTATTACACATGGGGAATTTCATAAGGCCACTATGGACCTGCTATTATGAATCAATCTTGAAGCCTGAAGTTGTGTAAATGTGGTCTCAACTTTAGCTTTAGAAATAAAAGTTAAATTTCAAAAGCATTGATTGAAAAAGGGAAACCAAAAGTAAAGGTTGGCAAGTCTACGGTGATCTTACAATTCAAATCAACAGAATAAACAAAAGCTATAATAATAGTCTTTAATATAAAATATTAATTGCGTTTGTAATGGGATATTGGTCCATTGGCAACATTCTAGAAGTGTTTCAATATTCAGGTTGGTACCAAGGGGAATTCAACGAAATCTGAGGGACCTTATGGGGGTGTTCCACTGGAACTGACCCTATAACTGACTCCACAACTCTAGGGTCGGTTGCCAAAATTGTGGAATCATGGATGAAAACCACAAAAAAGCACGTGAAAATGCTACATCTTTCCTACAGGATGTAGCACATAACAACTTGTCTGGATCCAGATCCCAACCTGATATGGGGTTGGGATCATTTTTTTCACGACAAGACGGGAAACTACTGCGACAAGACTTGAACTACTAAAAGACAAGTTGTAGCAAACCCCTAACAAGCTGTACTTACAAACAGACAGGACTGGAGTATTTTCCAGACTCGTGCTGACTAGACTGATTAAATCCTGGGGTCGATTTCACAAAAGGACTTAGCCCAGACTTAGACTTATATTGAAGATTTTTGTCTTAAAATGAGGCTAAGTCTGTGACCTTAGACTTGGAGGATTTCACAAAGAGATGGTAAGTCTAGGCTTTGGCTAAGCCTACCCAAGAGTGGGCTTAACTTTTGTAAACAAAGGCTTAAATATGGCCGCCATATATTTTTCTCACTTCAAAATTTGAAATGCTTGAAAATAAAGAATAAATATACAGAACACTTCCCTAAATTATTCTTTGGACATGTCTGTGTGATTATAAGGTTTCCCAGTTAAAAATACAGCATTTTTTCAAGATAAAATGAGCTAAACAAGGGATATATGTTACCACTAAAATATTTTGAGTAGAAATAAAGGGTCACATGACATAGAAAACCACTGTGGTTATATGACAAGCTTGGACTTTACTAAGTCACCCTTTGTGAAATCCATTTAAGTCCAGGACTTGGCAAAGACAAAAGACTCAGATTTAAGTCCCTGACTTAGCCTAAGTCTGAGACCCTTTGTGAAACCGGCCCCTAGAGTCAGGTTCCAGACACGGGATTGAGCCAAAAACTGTATAAACCATCTTTGACTTTATGTCACAATATTTCTTCTTATCAATACATCAATGTAACGGAAGAGACAATTATAGAGACAAGTTTTTATATTGTGACCATAGTTTGTTAAAGTTTTCTACCATATTTATTTCAATATTACAATAATATTGATCTGTTTCTGGAGCTTATTTTTTCAAAACATTGATATTTGGGATACATTCATGTACTGCACTTGTGAAGATTTAGCTTTTTGTAACAGCTATGATAGTATTGATGGGAATAATAATTATTGTCATTATATAAATAACCTAAGATGATAGTGTTTTGTGCAAATATAATTCTTTTATTTGTACATGAAAGTATCCATAATTCCAAAGATTTCCACAGGTTCACAACACAAAACAATTAACAAAAAGATGCATCAATGTGTCTGGCTCACACTTACATATTCTGCAAATATTTGTATTTTCTATTGACGTTTTACATAGTGTATCTTTTATTACTTGTATTCTATGGATCAGTCTATACTGAAACCATATCAAGTAGTTCTCTTTCACATTATTAAATATCTGCTTGAAGACACATTTCAAAGTTAAGTTGTCAATATTTAATGTTAGATCTTTATTCCATTTTAGTTTATATTTGCTTTCTACCTCTTGTGTGTTGCTTATATTATAAATACCTTTACAACCTTGTTTATAATCAACCAAGATCGACATGTGGTGAGTAATAAATGGTTGTGCAAAAAAAGATCGTCTGGTTATCAGAAAAACCTTATCCTTTATAAACCTTTACACAATTGAATGTATTTGGAAGTAGTCTAGAAACTTATTAATATAAAATTATATATGCTTTCAATTTCATTCTTTTTTAGAATCTGAAAGTCAGACTTTACAACATGTCCGATAACAGAAATCCCGTGGTTGTTCCAATCTTTTTAAAATAGACTGCTATTGCCTAGTTTACTGTTAAACCAAAGGGGAGTATTGAAGATGTCCCATTCAGTTTTCAATTGACAAGATTTATAAACATTGTTCCACCTGCAAAATATTTCTTGCCAAAAACTATTTGGAACATTATCACAGACCTTAATCCCAAAATAAGGCCCATTTTCTATCTAATCCTTTAAAGAACAGTAGGACAATTCAAACAACTTGACCCATACTCTGGTAGATGAAACTAGAAGTCTTCTAATCCAGTTACATTTAAGGGAATTTATAAAATTGGCTACGTTTGGCATTTTTAGTCCCCCATTTATTTTGTTTTGTGATAAGATAGCACATTTAATTTTTTTTCAGGTTTGTCATCCCAAACAAATTTGTATAGCTTTTTGTTGGGATTTTCACAAAATTTATTGTCAGGAAGTTGGATAAACATAAATAGATGATTTAACTGAGACAAAATAAGGGAATTGATAACTGTGATTTTACCTAATGGTGTCAGACATCTTTTTTCCATGCTCCTATAGTGATATCGATCTTTAGTAGGGCATCGTCATAGTTGATTTGTGGTATATTAGATAATTTTAAATCAAAAGTAATTCCTAGTAATGTGAAATTACTGGAATCCCAGTTTAAAGATACACCACAAGTGATTCTCTCCTTTCATTATTTCTTTTTACCTATCCAAAGCATTCTAGTTTTTGATAGGTTCATTTTTAACCCTGACAACATATTCAAGGTATGCTGTAAGGAGCTCTCCAAACCAGCCATAAATATCATTCGCAAGCTGTGAAATGTTATATTCTTCTGATACAAGTTTAATCCTGTTTAATCAATCATGTTTTTTTCTTTGTTATCTTTACAACAGAAGAGATCTGCGTAAAAGTTTTTAACCTGTAAAAGTATATCTTTCTGCGTATGAATGGTTTCTCTGTTGTTCATGCTAACTTATTAATGGTCTTATTGACATATTTACTTTTTTCAAGATTGCAAAAGAACTTGGAAGGTTTTTCATTTAATAAAATATTTTGTACCCTGGACTTTCCTATGAACCCTTGTAACTTTGAGTCTCGAATTTCTTGAAGTTTTTCCTTCTTGGAGTTTATTAGCTCCAAAGTACTTTCAATTTCTTGGTTTTCAAGATTTCCAATGTCTTCCTGTAGTTTCTTTTCTTGATCATTCTGTAACTTTTTGACTCTGCTTGCAAATTTTACAGTGCTGCTTCTTATATTAAACAAAAACATTAAAAAAAAACATTCTATCAGATATTGTAAACTGAATTTCCCTATTCCCTGTTTAATCTAAATTATTGTGTTGGTATACTGGGGCAACATAGTTGGGGTCGCTCAATAAACTACAATTCAAATGCCAAGTACCTTTACCTTTTGTAAATGAATTCAAAAATAAATCTATTCGAGAATGATCCAGGTAATATCTTACAGGACTGAACCATATCCATCAAACTGTAGCATTAATTTTGTTTCCTTCAACAAATATTTCATATTCAGGAAATTTGGATCTTAAACAGTGTAAGTCCAAGTTTGTTAAGCGGGCATCCTGAAGACAGAGTATGTTGATATCCTTTAGTAAATAAGTAAGTACATCAATTTGTTTCCCTTTATCCCTAATACCTTGAAAATTTGCCGATGACACTTTAATAGTATTATGAAAAGGCATTCACAAAGTGTGGTAGAGAGCTCCAGAGAGACTATTTGAAGCAAGTATTTCTATCACAGACTTAAATTCTAAGCAGCTGATTACTGGTACAAGACAAAACAAGAACAACAGTTAAAAAATAACAAGTCATAAGGTGCTAGCCTTATATTGAACACATAGGAACTGTGCTGTAAGACACATTCACTATTTGCTATGTTTTTTTCTGTTTTGTTTTAAACTAAGTAGAAATAGTAAATAGTCCACGTAAATGTCAAAAATTTTGTAGCCATTTAATATCTATAGTAACAATCGAGTTTAACATTGCATGTAATACAGCTTTGATTTAAACTCAACAGTTATGCGTTTGAGTTTCCATAGAATATTAAATGGTGTATCTTGATCTACATAATATGTAATATCGTTACCTACATCTCATTTCTCACTGGAAAATTTTCATCGTCAGTGCAGGAAAGGTAATACAGAGTGTCCACCGTGTAACCAGTGAAACATCCAGTGGTAGCCACCATATCTGTAAGCAGTCTTTCTACACCATATAATGAGACAAAATATATTGTTAAGACATGTGGAAAGACACGTGGCTAATCTATGTCGCATAAGTTACTACCATCTCCGGGAACTACAAAGGGTCCGCAGGTACTTAAATCATGAAACAGCTGTAAAGGTGGCAAATGCCTTGGTAAGCAGTCGTCTGGATTACTGTAACTCACTGCTTTACAACACAAAAAAGGCATATACTAGCAGACTACAGAGAGTTCAAAATGCCTTATGTCGGACGGTGTGCAAACTAAATAAATACTGTCATGTTACACCCTTCCTGCACAAACTACACTGGCTCCCCATTCATTACCGTATACTGTTCAAATATAATCTCCTCATTTATAAAGCAATACATTTCAGCCAACCTCCATATCTCTCCGCTCTAATTAGGCGGAGTGATCTCACACGGGGAAATCGCCTATCAATTTCCTCATCTAAACCAAACAAACGCTCAGGGCTACGCAATTTCATAGCAGGGGCTCCCACAGAGTGGAACAAGCTTCCTCAAGCCATCAGAACCATAGAAAGTATTTCTGGTTTCAGGAAACAGTTGAAAACATACCTTTTCAGATTGGCTTATCCTCCACCATAGCCTATCTCCCCTACCGGACGCCAATATGGAAACGGACGTTTTTCTGGAACTGGACTATCCCTTTTTGCACATCAGCGCCTTAGAGGATGTTTACATCAAATGCGGCGCTATATAAGTGTTTCTTACTTACTTACTTACTTACTTACTTACTTACTTACTTACTTAAGACATAGGAAGCAATAATCATCTTGAATGTCTAATTCAGGAATGATGGGACAGCTAGACCATATTGTCCCCATAGCCAGAGCCTATCGAAAAATTCAAAAATGTTCCTAAGATAATACTTGTAAGGTACTGTTACATTCAACCAGACACCTTTCACCCTAGAAACTACCACATAAAATCACTACACTCACTCCAACCCTACTGGATTTGAACGAAAATGCACCCTATCAAAGCCTTGTTGCTGAAACATAAACTATCCAATGCTTGCATAAAGCTATGTTCTTTCATAAAAAAGGGAAAAAAATGAAATATTCACTTTATTGTGTTAATATAACTTAACATAAATGGTTACTGACCAGTTTTGCAAAATGCCAGAAACATATGTATTGTGCAAGCACTGATAGGACCACTTGTGTGGTGCATTTGATAGGTAGCGTGACCTACTTCCTTCCTGTCTAGACAATGTTACATCATAGCATCCGTTATTCGTTTGGTGCATGTGCTTTCAGACACTTTTTGAAAGTTGAAGGAATTTTCGTAAAATTCATTGCTAAGACATTTTGTTTCAAGAAAATCTTTATATCAGGTGATTGTATATCATGGCCTCTCCAGAACAGAAATGCGGAAGTTGTGGACATGTTGTCATTGCATTTGACCTACACAGTAAGTATGTGAGATGTTGCGATTGGAGTCTGGGAAGTGATCCTTGTGTTCTGAAGAAAGACTGTGAAATCTGTAACTCTTTGAGATCTAATCTGAAGTTTCAGCTTGCAACCCCCAACAATTAGACCCCCAAGAAGATGACCAGTCCACATACATACTCCTTCGTAGATTTTGGATCTGTTCAGATCCTGGGTCAGGTCGATGCCAGTCTTTCTGACAGTCAGAAAGTTGCATCTAATAAGAGGAAAGCAACCCAAACAAAAGAATCTACCAAGAAGAAGCCGTCTAAGTCGTCCAGATCTTCTGATGAAATCAAGGTACTGGGCGCTAAGTTGTTTGAGAGATTCTCCAGACTTAAGGCCATGCTACTGGTAAAGAATTTCCAGCCACCTACTGGTCAACCTACTTTTCAGCAGATCTTAATGCCAGTATCACCCAAGAAGCATTCACCAGTTGGTGCACTCACTTCAGATAGACCTTTTATTTAACCTGCGGGACTGGTCATTCAGAACTCTTCAAGCCAGCCAGTAATTGGTTCCAGTGAGATTCCAGTTATTCAACCTACCAGACTGGTCAGCTAGTTTACCACCAACCTTTGACCAGTGCTAGTGACGAGCTCCTGCCTACCACTTGAACAACCAGTTCTGCCTTTCGGTATATCCAAGCTATGATTTTGAAACACAAACTGACCCAACTTCCCCTGTCTATCCATTTAAGCAAAGTGTCTGACCAGGAATCTGGCATTCTGGAACAGAAATCTGATCAAAAGATATAAAGGGAGTACAACCATCAGGAAACTATTAGAGGGGTCAGATCTTTTATGAGTTGGCACCAGGTGCCTGAGTTTGAAAGTTCAGCCTCCTGTCAAGATGATAGCCCATTTGCTGGTCTCAGAAGCCAATCAACAGGTAAATTGACTGGCTGCGCTGGAAATTAGAGAAGCTGAACCTGGCACTGCCAGAAGGCTACCCTACCTGTAATTCTGAAACCAATGGATTGTCTAAGGACCAGTTTGTAAAGGTTCATTACACTCAGAATTGATGTGATGTGTACTCAGATAAGAAAGACTTTTCCTGATCTAACGTTGCTTTCTGGCCTAATGAACTGGCATAACTCTGCTTTCACCAGAATTGCGAAACCATCCCTGTCTACAAAATCACCGGCTTCCCGGCCCATAGCACAGAAAACCCTGAGGAAATGAGGGAGGGTGGCCAGAGACTCAATCTTTACTTGTTGAAGTATGTCACTAAAACACAGGAAGCAGCTGATGAACTAGAGTATTTAATGGGTTTTAATCACAGCATCACATGCTATAGTTAGAACAATGCAGGACCTGTCAGACGAAGGCTATACCCACCTTTTCCTGAACCAATCAATTTTGCCTTCAATAATAATAACTTGCTATGTACGTTCCCTCAGGAACAGCTACGTGATGAGTCATTACATGCACTTATTCAAAAGAATGCAGTAGAAAAGGTCAACCATCAGACATCCCGATGCCAAAAGCTCTCCACACACACTTAAAATGATGTCTCCAAGATGCAAATGTCCTTTAATGTGAACTGCTACATCCACTGACCATGCTGTTCACATCTGTACAGATTCCTGAGGAGAAGGCTGGGGTGCTCACTTAGGAGATCTCAATGCAAGAGAAAGTCCCTGTCAGAAAGCAAGTTGTATTTTAACTACCTCGAAATAATGGCGGTCTTCTGGCCGTAAAATAGTTCCAAGATCCATTAGCTAAGAGTAATCAATGGAAAAAAATAGCAAATATAACAAGAAAATAAAATGGGACAAAATACTTTGGGAAAATAATTACTTAACTATTGGACAAGAGAGGCCCTCCCAACTAACTCCGCTTTCAGCTTACTAGGGATTTATCTAGGTTTAAGCAACGAAAAAGATGCATGACATAACATTGTCTAGACATGAAGGAAGTAGGTTACACCACCTAGCTAAAGCACCACACGATTGGTAATGTCGATGCTTGTAAAGGACATCTTTTTTTCTGATTTGGTACGACCAGTTGGTGCTATGTTAATTGTCTATTATGTGAAGTATCAACTTATAAAAATTTAGTTTTTGTCCTTTTTTTTCTTTTACTGGGCATTTAGTTTAATTTCAAACTTTGCCTCCTTTTCGTTGATATAAAGTATTTTCCATCTTTATTCAAAATTTACTCATGTGGTTCATTTTCATTTTTTTCAAGTTTTACACTTCTAATAAACTCTTTTATTGATTTCAACTTTATTTAAAAGAGAGGAGAGTTATCTAAGGGAAGGGTCTGTAAGGGTGACGAGACCGTGGTTGGATACTGGTCTGAATGCTTAGATGATGTATCTATTTCATAAATGCTGTGATGGGACTCTCTTTTCCTGGGAATCACTTTCATGAACCTCTCTAAGCTACTTGATGCGATCTAGGTGAGCCTGTCCCTTGTCCGACCTGGCCTTTTCTAATTTCCTCTACATGAGCTGATTCTGATTCCATTGACACTGGTCAATGTTCCTCCACATCATGTTGTCTTTCTCTGTGCAGCAAAATCTTTGGTTTTGTGCGGACACTCATGATTTCGCAAGATGTGTACAATGACCTCTTTATTTAGTTTAGAGATGCACACAGGGTTTATTTTTAATTAATTTTGCTTCTGGGAAATGAGTTAACTTGAGTATCCATTGGCCCACAATTCCCCTTTTATCTGGTGTTCTTGCAATTTCTTGGCTTTCAGCTTAAGCTTAAATCTTGAGCTCATTTCCCTTTCAGATGTTTGGATCTCTGAGATAAAAATAGTAGGGGCACCAAATTCCACCACAGGTCTCTCGTCTATGACATTTGCCATCTTCCTTATGGTATTCGTACCAGATGGCATTTTCAAAAACATGTAAGTCAATCAAGAAGATTGCAAGTAAATTGCCTATTTTCCCCAGCAGTATTGACAGCAGGGAAAATCATTTAGGAGGCCCGAAACTATCTCAAGATCTCTCCTTCAGGTGATAATATTAATAGCAACATTAGTCTGGTCATGAAAAGCGTGGGTTGCATAACTGGAAATATCAATCACAATAAAATCAACAGTGAACATGTATCAAACATAAGTGTTTGGAGCAGAGACCCACACTCACAAAGATATTAAGCTTTTGCAAAACTGATGGAAGTCCATTAATTGTGAGATTATGATCCAGACCTTAATGACTGCACTTTTACTTGATTATATACACCAGGGGCATTACGTTTATGTATAAATGTAGAGTAGAGCCCTTGACAATTTGCTAAAAATAACAATTTATAAAATACTTTGCAATCATTCTGTAAAGTTAACAATTTGTAATTTTTTTCAGGCCATGCCAGTGGAGTGGATGTTGGTAATAACACTGCTGCTTTGTGGTTTGTTATTGTCCACCATGATCACAGAGGTAAAGGCAATGGGCGGCGAGTGATGAAGTCTATCTTGGACCATTTCAAAGGTTATGAATCATGTCTGGTGGCATCAGAAGGCAAGTCTGGATTTTATAAGAAGATGGGGATGAAGGAAATTGGCATATCCGTGGTAGATTATCAGAAAGTCCCACTGAAAGAAGTCAAAGTGATGTTGGCTCTTGACATAACAATCGACAGTGCCAGCTTAGTGGCACTACCTGAAATCATCAAGTTCATGGCTGAAGTTCATGACTTTGATGTAGAAAAGCTCTTTCATTGTATCATTGAAGATCCTTCAACAGAATGCCTGTGTGCTTATTATAAAGGAAATATCAAGGGCGTCCTGATTTTCGAATGTGTTGACAGGCAATTGACGATGCGTTGCTTTTACGCTGAGAATCCTGAAACAGCCAAGAGTTTGCTGGCTGAATGTCTGAAGAGAACAAACAACATACAGAAATACAGATTCCAACTTCCTATGTCAAACAAGAAGAATGCTGACCTTGTATTTGACCAGTTTTTTAGAAATGACATTGGCTGCATGGAAACCATGGATATCATGACCACAGGAGGTTTTGAGGGGGAAAAAGTTCATTGGGACAAAATATATTCTGTGGTGCTCTATTCAGTGCTTTTACCAGTATAAGTAGTGAAACTACTCCTCAGACAGTGAATAGAATATGAAATTTTAATTGAATTTTTTCTTTGGAAAAGATAGATGTATATTCTAATAGATCTTAAGCACACTGGATAACAAATTGGTCTAACTTTAAAAGATTATGTGCACAGGCACTTCGTGGGGATCAAAGTGTACATAGTACATATAAAAATATTATCCTATTTTAATGTATTTTAGTATGAAATTTTAGAGTACTGTGACATGGTAATTTTTATAAGATATTCACTTTGTTTTCACATTACATATTAAAAAATACATACTGTGAAAAATACATGTGATTGCAATAAGAAGCTCAAGTATCAAGCTAGGAGCTAGAATTTAAAATTTTACTCTATTAAAAATGTTCATGAGTATTTAAAAATGTGAAAAATTCTTTATAAAATAACACTCAAAAAGAAGCACACTGGATAACCACATTTCTTGCATTTTTTAAACACATAACAGATCTACAGATCGCTTTTTTCAGGAATTTTTGGCATAGCATGATAAAAATTCATCTTATCACTGAGGTGAAACAGCAAAAGACTACGTTAGTATTTGGATGGGTGAAAGTCTGAGTTCTATGCCTTTTGCCTGAAAGGGGATTTGAACCCAAGTGATCTGGAGGTCCATGCAAACCTGCCATGTTCTGGGAGTGCCCAAACCCAATAGCAGTCCCAGGTTCAAGTCCGTAGATGAAGATACCAGGCCCAGTTAGTTTGAAGACAAGTAAAAGATTCAGTTTGCAATTTTATTTTACATGTTAGTATGTTTGTGTAAATGGTTAATATCAGCATAAAAGAGGATTTACAAAGATGTAGAATACAGATTTTTAAAGCACCATGCGAATGTATACACGCAATAACATCAAATACAAATAAAATAATCTTAATACCTAGAATCTTACTACCCAGATGGGTGAATTGAAAAAGAGCATACTCTTAGGTGGAACAGTGTTAGTCGTGGTTAGTAAGTGTGTCATGTTGAGAATGGGTAGCAAGGGTCAGCCAGGTCCACCTTAATTTGCCCCAGCATGTAAAGTACCTTGATGGGGGTAAAGGAGTCGAAAAATCTCAGGAATACTGCAGTATGCAAGTTAAAACTCTACCAAGGGATAGTGGAAAGAGTATAGACTACAGCAAACATAGCCAGATTGGTAGGGAAAGTCAGGATCATCCTGGACCTCCTTATTTCTCAAGCCATGGTAGCTTACTCATTCCGGTTGGAGACCTCCCTGCTGGTGAGAGTGTCTGCAGGGGTCCAAATTACCATATAGCAGCTCTCTCTGGTTCAAACTCTAGGGAGAGTGCAACCAAGAACGTCGAAAAATCTAATTCAGAGGGGGAAACCAGGGTCAGCCTGGTCCACCTGGTCTCAAAGCTAGAGTAACACACATCAATCCACTGTGGAGACCTCCCTGGAGGTGAGACAGTACTCTTGGGGTCAAGGTTATCTGCAAAGCTCACTACAGTTTAGATTCTTGGGGAGTAGCCAAGAGAACATCGAAACCAAAGTCTCAGATACAAATGGTATGTATGTCGAAAAACCTCCCCGGTCCTGAGAAAGGTGCAGGAGTCAGGATGCCAGAGGACTTGTCACATTTGAGAGGGGGTCACACAATATTTTAGCTGAGTACAAGTACTTTTAATTTTCAGCTGTCAAGTTACAAGTACAAGTGCTTGACTGTGCTCGTCCCATACCTGATATATGCTGCAGCAAATTAATGGCAAATATCAAGCATTCGTTTCAAGGAATATACTGTTGGTGCCAATGCAAATACAATAAGATGCACTCAGAGAGAGCAAAACGCTCGACTCCATGTGACCAGTCTCTAAAGTAACATAAAGAATTGAAAGGAAGAACATGTAAAGAACAAGTTGAAAGCCAAACATGTAAATTAAGTTTCGAAGTAGAAAGCCAAATTCATTAAAAATACACTGAAATGGGACCTCTGAAAAATCTTGATTTTTTGTATCCAAAATAAGATCCAGATCTTTCTTTTAGTAACTTATTCCTTTGGGCAGGTCCTACCCACAAAAATTTTTAATTAAGATCTGTTCATTAATTCTTGAGTAATCTAAACACCAAAACACAGACAGACAGACAAATAAACAAACAATTTGCCCCCAAAAACATAAACTGCTGGTGGAGGTAAATATAGCTTAAAAGTCACTTCTTGGTAAAAATCACTCATGGTAAATTTTTGTGATGGACTGTCAAGGAATTGAAAGAAAATAAGAGAAGATAAAACAGAAATAATAACTAATAAAAATGATGAACATACCACTCCCCTCTTTATTATCTGTGTGTCAATTTCAAGACATAAAATGAGAAGAAAAGGCAAGAGTCTTTTTCATGAGCGGAGTGGCTGACATATTATCAGAGGCTTGTTTCTTGGTTTGCCCCTATAT
Source organism: Sabellastarte sp. h YS-2021 (assembly GCA_964017235.1). Taxonomy (NCBI): domain Eukaryota; kingdom Metazoa; phylum Annelida; class Polychaeta; order Sabellida; family Sabellidae; genus Sabellastarte; species Sabellastarte sp. h YS-2021. The sequence goes on from OZ024934.1 coordinate 91,705,562, forward strand.
TGCCATAAGTACGAACCAATGTATATTCCATCGGGATTTCATGAATTAAAATATATTAACTGAGGTTATTAGACATACTTGAAAAAGAGTTTGACACTAGTTTCAAGTATCCCACATTAGATAACACCATCACTTTGAATGCTTTATTTAAGTTTCTTTTCGGTATAGCTATGCATTATACATCAACAATCATGTTTGAATATCATATTTCAAGATGACATGAAATTGATCACTTACAGTCACATTAGACCAGCCCAGATAACAGGTGAAACTTAAATTAGAGACAATGTGAAGATTACACTGCTGGCTTGATTACTAAAAGTTAAAGTGGTCTTCCTTGTGTTTAATAACTTTGACAATAAACTTAGACCCAGAGGAAAGTTGACCTCCAAGAATAACTATTGAGCATGAGTTGAATAATACAGTGAAAATAACCATGGAGCATGTGTTTTCTAGATCACTTATTGATTTAGATTTATTTGTTGTTTTACGTAGCATTCAACAGCCAGGGTCATATTGCGACGGGTAGTTTTAGGGTGGAGGAAACCAGTGCATGCTGCACTGTAAACCTCCGGCATCGGCAAGTAACTACCAACTTTACAACATGAAGTGCCCGGCCCGAGATTCGAACCGGCGGCCTCAGAGGTTGGAGGCGAGAACTCTAACCGCTACACCACCGATCCCCTAGGTCACTTATGGAACCACAACATGTAGGTCCAAAACAGGCTGTGATGATACACCAAGACATAAAGTCCAAGCAATCCTTTAAGCAGTAGACATGACAATGAACTGCAGGGTACAAACTTTATTTTAATAATCAGATGCAGAAATGTGCAGTGATGAAAAAAAATTCTCCTACCAAAGTGGGTACATTCTCCAAGTGAAATGACAGAATAACAGTGTCAAACATATTCTATGAAGGTTAATGAATATGTACCCAGACATTTTGCTTATTAACTTTCTAAACTAAGTGAATATATGTATTTGGCCTTAATTTTTGGCATAATAAATTACATAGCTTTAATTTGTTGAAACATTTAATTTGAAAAAAAATAAACCAAACAGTACAAATACTTTTGTAGCCTTGTATAAATATTTTTCTTGCTCTCTCCATTGCAACTCAGATAACGGGGCCACACAGTATATCTTTGATCAAGTGAAAATGTTTTGTGGTGCCTCTTCAATGCATTTAGTTAAAGTTTTGTAAGCGTTGTAATCTTATTTACCCTTAGTAAAATTGTAATAGCTTAGTGTTGCAGTTTCAGAGTTAACTACATATTCATCCCAGTTCTCTTTCTATATACAACAAAGCATTACTCGATTATGATTATATTTGTACTTGTATAAAGATCCAATCCCCCAATAATACAACATAAACCAACTTTTTACGCAGTGACTGTACTTGATATTCAGCCTCCTAATTTTTAAAAACTACAGCCATGAGAACTGAATTGATATGTCAAGGATATCCCTACCTTTTGCAAGTATTCTAATAGTTTTAATAGCCTTTCGTGAAAATTTAAAGCCCATTATCTTGAAAAATTAAAGAATGACTGATAACGAATGTTTTAGATGTAATAACAGAAGATGTCATATATCACTGTAATACCCACTAAAATACAGTTGTTAATTAATACCTAGATCATATTGATCCATACTAGCCTCCCAAGGATATGTTCCGAGTGAAATATATTTAACTAATCAGGTTTTACTTGTACAGTTCCCAAGAAGTAAACGAGGCAACATGGGATATTTAACATTTATTTTTCTACTTTACTACCCGATTTTGTATCAGGCACAATATGAACATATAAAATAAATTTAAAACAGTTAGAATTAAATAATGTATTTGCCCCTAACTGGCCAAAAAACCTGCCTAGCAATTGGCCTAAGTAAAGTGAACTCGAACCGTAGTCAGCTCCAAGGTCATACAGCTGACCTTCAACTATGGAAGGTCAAAATCCCAACATGACGAACGGTGAAAGAAAAGCAGGCAGGTTGGGCAGGACATACTAAATTATCTTTCTAAAGTCCATGGGTTCTATATCAAAAACTGCCCAGCCCACCAGCCAATCAAGCAACAAAGAGGTCATGAAAACAGGTCCTAGAGCAATGACCTCCAAGGTCAAAGCAGAGGTCAAGAGTCAAACTGACAAACGAAGCAAGGCAAGGTAAAGTGGCCAAAAATGCTAGTCAGTGTGTTTCCAGCTGATAACCCATAAAAGAGGGTGTACTTAAAATGTTGAAGTATTAGTATTTGCATTTGTATCATACTAAGGGTACTGTGTATTCACAGTATACAGGGTAAAAATAAGAAGCACCCAAACCCAACTAGGATCTAGGAACATAGGACACATTGAAATGCAAGAGCTACAGGGGAAGCAGCAGTAACGGAAGAGGAAAGATAATTCAAGATAGCATCCGACTTCCAAGTACCATGTTTCATTATGTGCTCAAGGGGAACCCCATGGGAAAAAGCCCAAGCAGCCTCACCCCTACGGAAATCATGGAATGTAAGTACTTTATCCAATCAAAGGGCCCTAGAAATGTCCTTCAGGTGCTTACAAGCCACAGAATCAGTTAGTGGGACCAGTCCCTTGCTTCTAGGGATCAAAAACACTGGAGAATTGTCGGAACCTTGGAATCTAGCAAACATGACTTTCAGGGCCAGAATGGGGCACAGGTTCGAGCCTGCCAAATCTGGCAGAGAAATAGTGGCAAAGTCTTTCCTGTTCTGAATTATTTTAGACCATTTCAGCAGTAAAACCGCCCCAGAGTCTCCAAAAATTACATCACCACGGGCCAACTGTCTAGTATAATCAAATGAATCCACTGAATATGGAAGAACATTAGATAGCCTAAGAAATGAAAAGAAAACCACCAGATACAAAGGCTTGAAAACCACTGGAAATTCCAGACTATCGCATTGCTCAATGATGCGTTTTAACAATGGGATATCTAAATGAGCAGGAATGGAAGGGTTAAATGGGGCTTGTAGCCTGAGGGCTTTCACAAATAGGGCCAATCTTTTGTCTCTAAATCTAAATCTACTGCTTTGCAGGCGCAATATCTAGTATCTAGGCCATGTAAAATATGCAGGGCCCTAATGGCTGTTAAGTAGTTCTGTAATTGGGAGGAAGCAAGTCCGTTATGGTTTAGAAACTCTAGAAATGCCAATAGCAAATGCACATTCACCTGACAGGGAAGCAACCCAGCTGCCACTTGGAAAGCTACAAAGTACATCCTACGGTGCTGCCTCAGAGTGGCAGGGCGGAATCCTGACATGAGCTTATCAACAGCAGACGTGGCCAGCTGGGCTGCATCACCCATATAATCTACAATATAGAATATTATATTTTATAATTCAACAATGTTAAATCTAAGTGAGTTGGAAATCCAACTATGTTCAGGCAACATATGGGCAAGGTCTTTAAAATTGTCAGCAGTAAATTGCCACCTGGAAAGAATGTCGGCCAAGGCATTACTTGTACCTGGAATATGTACAACTACTATCTGTATATGGAAAATTAAACAAATAAACCATATATTTCTAGCAATCAGGGCCAAAGTAGGGTCCCTAGCCCTCCCAGAGCTCAAGATTTCTACTACTGCCATGTTATCACAATGGATACGTATTCGTCTATTTGCCCAGTGAGTAGCCCACACTTTAAGTGCTACTATTATGTTTAATATCTCTAAATGAGCAATGTTATAATTAAGGTAGCCTTTAGGAATAGGTAAGGCATACACCATAGTGCCATAAGCGCCCCCAAACCAGTAAGGCAAGCATCCAGATGTACTTCTGAATGACAATATGATTGATCATAATAAGTAACCCTATTGTAGTGAGGAAAAAACAATTAAACCAAGCCAAATCGCTTTTAAATTCAGCAGTAAGTAATATTTTTCTTGTATCCACGTTATTTCTTAACAGTTGTAACATTCTATTGAGAAAAAATCTAGAATGTTTCACACATTTAGAAACATACAGGAGGGACCCAAGAAGTGATTGAAGGTCCCTCTTGCTACAGTAGGTTTTAGAATCCCAGTCTGCACATAATTGAACAATTTCTGCTAATTTTTCGCTTGGAATTGAGATGGTTTTTCTAGGATGATCCATCAATATGCCTAAACAAGTTACTGCAGTGGCGGGAGGGACTAACTTTTTGCTACTGATATCTAGTCCAAGCTCTCCCAACATTTTTTTTCAAAAATTGGAAAGAATCGTTGATTTGGGAAGGTAGTCTAGTATATATTAGGTTGTCTACATAATTGAACAATAGTGGGAAGCCATGCTGGGCCATGATATAACGAATGGCATCTGTGTACCTCTGAAAAATTAACGAGCCATGACGAACTCCGAAAGCTACCGATCTATCAATAAAATACTTATCTTGAAACTTTATACCTAATAGATCTATATCACCAGGGTCTATTTGTATTTGCCTAAATGCCCTGCTGATATCAATTTTGTAGATCTGTGCTGAAGGTACCAAATTTTACAATGAATTCGTTATAGAGTCGACAGAGGGATAATTTAGATCATAAGAGGTACCCAAATATATATCTTCAGCCACCCCATTATTAACAGACACACCCTTGGTCCAGCTTAAGTCCATAATGGTTATTTTGCTGGTAGAATTCTGCTTATCTCTAACTAGCAATGGAAATATATGCATATCTATGGGTTTTGTGTCAAAAGGACCTGAAATGGCTTGATATTGCCTTTCTTCCACTAAAAATTTTGCAATGTCCTATTTTCGTTAGCAGAAGCATGATTTTCTTCAATAGAATCTAGTTGGCAACTTCTATCAAAGTCTAAAGAGAATCCAAACTCAAGTAGATCACACAATTGCTGGTCCCAATAGTTTGCCAGATAATGTCTCCAAGCTTTAATATTAAGTCCAGATTGAACGGGTATACGACAATGTAAAAAATTTGGAAGCTTACTATTTCTGAGCAACTGATGAGCCTGTAATATATCAGGTACATTTTCCCAGTGTACTACCTCTCCCTCATAAGTCTTTAAAGCAGATTTTGGCAAAAAACAAAATGTTTAGTATCTTGGTGAAAGTCAAATTGGTGAAACATATGCTCATATGGTGCATCATACTCGACATTAGTTGCAGACTCCATACTGGAGTCTGAGTATTGAGGTTCTAAGTTTCTGGTTTGCATATGAGATATAATAGGCTGGTGCATACTGAGACAATCTTTGGGTGTACTTTGAATGGCAGTTGTGACCTCAAGGATACCATGTTGCATATATCTCTAGATACCCCGTCGAAAGACCCATTTTTGTTTTTTTCCCCACCCAATTTATTTTTGACCTGCATAGCCAATTTTGGCTGATTGATGCAACCACGCATGTTTTGCATGCTTTCTTTGATTTTGTATCTGCCATCAATAACTCATCAGCATCCAAATGCTGTAATACATGGAACCTGTTATTTGACAATATCTCAGTAACAACCCCAGTCACACTGACACTAGCCCAAGTTTGTTTAAAATTTTTTTAGAAGATTTTTGGTTTATGACTATATGCTTACTAGAGGGCTGTGACTGAGTTTTGCTTTTGACTGACTTTATGGTTGCTTGCAACTGTATTAGCACTGCTATAACATTGGTTATTGCCTACTATACCTAGCTTCTTATTGTCAGTAGCCCCAAGATTCCTCTCAGCCCGAGGGTAAACAAGCATGTTGACATTTGCATTCGAAACTAATGCTTGAGCATAGGATTTGTTCGGCTTAATTGTATCAAAGGCTTTAGCCTGTTTAAACCAATGTGTTGCTTGATCTTTAGAAGCATTTGATTCTAGCTTCCCACAAGGAAACTGTGTATTAAAGTAAAACTTGGTAGAGAACATATGGGTGGGAGCAGGTTTGAACCCACCCTGTCTTACTCGTTTTATGTCATTTTCTTTGTATTACTCGTACAATTTTGTTCCGAATGTGAATATGTTTTGCCAAATTGTTGAAAACAGTAGGCACAAATGTGCCTGTAAGTGACACCTTTGTGTCATGTGATTTTTGATGGATACAAGTTCCCTGGTTGTAGTATGAGCAAGTGAGTACTTTACTTTTGGTTTTCTTTTGAAAATTTGAGGTTTCCTAGCCACATTAGCCACATGTCTTTGAGCATTTGCTCGCCTCATCCTATCTAATTTTTCAGTTTCAGTATCATTTTTGACTTCACCTTGTTCCATTCTACAGAGCAGCACTGCGTGGCTGGCCCGTGCCACATCCCAAGAGAAGTCATTGGCATCCTCCATAAGAGCTATCAGATAATCGAGCATATGCTCCTTGACTTGGGGATCTTGCTCTTCTCTTAGGATCCGGCAGAAACCAGCCACCCATTACACTACCGACAATTGATCACATTGAATTCTTTCTTTTTTGAAACCAGAAAGTACAAACTCTTGTGGCCATTTAACCCGGTTTGAAACCAAGACCTCCACAGGTCCACCCCTAAGGGATTTTATTTTTGTACCTCTAGTTGTATTTTGAGCTAGATCTCTCAGTCTTTGATCCACTTGACTTTGAATGTATCCTGTCTGATACACTGTAAACTTGGCATGCCGGAGGAAGGGGACTGATTCTGAGGCAATGTGACCGAGGTAACTCGAGTGCTGGTTTTATTTTTGGAAACTCCCTTCTTTTTCTTCGGATCCGAAACTTTTTTGACTTTTTCACTCTCAAGTACATTTAATCTATCACTAATAGATGAAAACTATGCTAGAATTTGAACGTTTATTGCCTGTTGAGTGGCAGCATCCGACAAAGCATTTCCAGCAAACGAAGTACTTGGTGTACTGGAAGTTCTTTGTTTACTTTCTGTGCCAGTAGTTTGTTCAGTATCAGAATTCTCAATAACCGCACTACAATCTAACTCAGACGCCGCAGAATCATCTAAATCATTCTGATCATTCTGTGAAATTTGTGTCAAAAATTCCGAATCATTTGACATATGAATCTGCACTGGGAGTTGTACTGTATTAGTACCAGAACGCAAGTTGTAATGCCGTTTATCAGCCTCTGCCATTGTACACAACACAATATAAAAGGTGATGAATAAATAAAAATGTAAAACCACTCAGTATAAAAACCACTTAGGTGTAAAACAGTTTCTGTAAGTTGCACTTGAAGTTGAAATTTCTCTTCAAAATGTTTCTTTCTGTGTGCCCATGTGCCTCCAACTTCAAAATGGAAAAATGGGACCAAGGGTTGACCAATCAGAAACAGCCACATGTATATTGGTACCTATAGTAAAATAATTTAAAGTAGTGACCAAACAAAGTAATTTAAAGTGGTAACCAACTTCTTCAGAACTGACCTAGCCCACACCCTCATGTGGCCCCGAAGTATAACACATTTAACACAGTATGGAAAGCATTTCCAGCATGTGTCAGATTTTTCAAAAATGTTTGATTGTCCATATAAATCAAAAGCACATGGTAAATTCAATCACCAATTATGTTAGAATAAATTTAAAATGTAAAAGTGTTTCTGCTGTGGGTGTCAAACTTTGGAATTGGTTACGGAAGGTTATATAGCAAATATAACATGCTTATAAATGTTCAAATATGACATTTAAAAAGTACTTATGATTACTGAAAGTATGTAATTATTACTGAAATTATGTGTTTTTTGTATGTTTTGTAATTCACGTAACCTTTTTTTCTATTACAAATTTAAATGAAGGTTAATGATATGTACCTAGGGTAACAGATGTTGGTTAATTTACAGAAAATTGTTTATCTATGTTACCGCATCAGGGATTATATAAAAAGTGATTACTGTCTGCCATCTCTTTTCCCCAAATTTGCGTATAGTATGTTTTGTAATGCAATAGTAATCTGCATAATGTCTTAAGTATTGAGGCAATTTACTGAATCAGTGATTGCTTCATATTGATAACTTATGGTAAATTAAACCTTGTTTAAACAGAGGGTATTATTTAGTCTATTTGCTCGTAAGTTTGTTTGTTAGTTTGTTTACAGCATAACTCCAAAACTACTGCATGGGTTGTAATGAAATGCTTAGGGAGCATAAGAACTGTTACAAGGAAGAACTGATTCAAAGTTAGGCATCATCGGGTCAATATCCTTGTGATTCTAGAGCAATTTGTATCCACATACCGTAAAAATCAATGAGATCATTTATTAAATGCTCTGCACAAAAAATGCAACGTCTGTACCCGGCTCCGCTCCGAGTGCTCTTGGCTTGTTCATCAGCACAAAGGTTGAGCATATTTTAATGAATTCATGCTTTAAAATTAATAAAATTAACATATCCGATGTTCATGAACAACAAATCCACTGTAAATTATACTTTTTTAATGAGAAAATATCCTGTGCATCTGTATAGTTTCATAATTTTGTTGACAATTACGACACTTTTAATGCATATCTTTATCTTATTTTAAGAGTTTGAGTCACACTAGCCCCACCTGAAGTCTGCATCTGACTTTGGGATTGGTGTTGCTAATATTATAATTTATGATCTCCTAGTTTGGCTGTTTGGTGGGCTTTCAGCGAATAAAACATCCTCCTTTCAACTCTTTACCCTACAAGCTTATATTCCTTAACTTTTCACCTTTTGACCTCCGGGAAAAGGGTTGGGGCTAGAGATTTTGTTTTCATATTCTAAAAAATTTCCCCTTAAATGAGTACATTATATGTGTTGTTGATAAAAAAGATTTTTAGTAGAATAAAAATTAATGTTAACCCAATGCGGTTCTTTTTATTTATTCTCCCCCTTCAGGGGGAATGTATAATACTGCTTTCTGTCAACATATCTCCCAAATTTATTTGTTCCAAAACACAGGGATAGATAAAATTAATTGTTTTCTGGTGATAAAACCACATCTGAATTTTAAGACAAAATAAGGATTTTATTAATAGAAAGGCATGCGTTAATTACAATAATGCATGTACTATCATCTGTCCTTTGATGCTTTCCTTACACACTTGTGACCCTAGTATATTAGAGGTAAATCACAAAACAGCCCTGATGCTATAGGAAGCCACACCAAGAGGGGTGATTGCATTTAGAAGATTTCAATTTCTTATAATTTTTTTAACTTTCATCTTTGATGTTTGATTGTTTGCCTTTGTATTTTTAAATTGTAAAAAAGACCCCTGATGGAGATGGCGTCTTGAAGCAACAATAAGGAACCGCTCACACAGCTGAACTTAGTATTTAACACAAAACTTATTTTTTCTGCATGATAAAAAATGTAAAGAACTTGACCCTTGAGTGATCAACTGATGTATCAAATTAATATATTAACATACATATATTAACAATTTCTATTTCTGTATTTTAAGTGTTACTGGAAAAATTTATTAGTTTTTTTTTTTGTAAATTAAAGTTATTGTTTTTATGAAAATAAATATATATATCACTCTTGCATTAATTTGGATATTTATACACATAAAATAAGAAATATTTTAATAAAATTTTTAATCTAACCAAAATTCTTGCAACTTGTACAAAATCTCAACTTGTACATAACATATATATGTATCTCTACTTGGAAAATAAATGGTTGAACTATTTTGATATTTTTTATCATTTTTATTATATAATATTGTTGGAGCATAATTTTAGGGGTTAGTAGTTACGTGCCAACCTCATTCATTCCTCCACGTCTCCTATAATAAATTGTGTACTTCTTTGAACTGATCTTATTGTATCCAAGTTTTCTGTTGGTTGTTCACCCTAGCCATAAACCTTCAGTGTTTTATAATTCAGATTTGATTCAGCAATCAAGGAGGACAAACACTGGAAATTCATAACTATATTTTTCAGTAATTTTGATAGGTATTTATTTTATGTTTTACATAGTTTTACATATATATCTATATTTATTCCTCATTGTTTGTATCACATATCATATTGTTGTTTTGTGGTGTGAATTGTGAGATTCTGTATTATTTGTTGATACTTTATGAACACAATTAAAGTGGTTATAACTGGTATGTTTATGCAATCATGGGTTTTAAATATGGATGGGTCAGTGTTAAAAATGTGTACATCGGGAGATTGCCAGTGCAAAACCATACCGATTCCAGGACTCCATGCTTTAGTACCTCCAAACAAACATGGACGTTTCATCTCATCAAAATTACAAAAAAAAGCCATCAAATGCACAAAATATAGATAAACTCATGTAATTTGTTCAAATTTGCAGTTTGTTTCCAATATTTTAAGATTTCCTTCTATTATATGTTTTGATAACAAAGAGATTGAGGCTATAAAGTGTTGTAACCAAACCATGGCAGTTCTGCTCAAAGTAATTGCTAGTACTGTATAAAGTCTGCAAATGCATAAAAAGTGGGGATAAAAGCTTATAATTTCTTCAGATTTTGGGTATGTTTCTAATATTCTATCTCTTCCTTTCATTATATGTGTTCTTCAGCAAAGTGCCCGTGTAAAAATCTCATCACTGTATTTGATTAAAATGCTCTCGATACCGAGACACCGGGCCTACCAACTCATCCCTAGTTTTAAATAATTCAAACTATTGTAGTACCAGCGTGAGTTCACTGTCACTGAATGCTTATTTCATATTTGTGTTCATAAAACTTTTCTAACGATATTGTGAATGATACAATGGCTTCAGAGCTCAAAAAGTGACTGGCCAGCAGCTATGAATTGAGAAATAAGGTAGAAATACCTATCTAAGTATAGGTCCAATCAGAGGAACGGGTTTAGAAAAAAAACTTGCACACCAGTCACAGGCAGAGCAGGAAACTCGGTTATGTGATACATCCTCATCAGAGGAATCACAGAGTGATATTGATCATGAACAATTATTGTAGAAATAAAGTCCGAGGTTTTGTGATTTATAACCCTATATAATTCACAAATTTCCGGCGAATAACGGACGAGCGCTACGCGCTCGTCCGTTATTCGCCGGAAATTTGTGAATCATATTGGGTTATAAATCACAAAACTGAGGACTTTATTTCTATTATAAAGACCGCATTTAGTCTTTTTTATACCATAACTGTAATAAATATGGCTACATAACGTTTTTTTTGTGTTGCACACTATTTTTGCTGTTTTATTGTTTTGGCTGTTCCACCTTGCAAACATGCATGGTGACACACAAATGAGAATCACTAAATCTCTCAAACTTTATTTTACTATTTGAACACTTTAACTGTAATACATTCAATATGCTTTTAAATTATTTTACACAAACTGTTAAATTAAAAAAAAAGAAATCTCATTCAATAATTGTATGTTTTTCATGCCACGTTTCCCAGTGCAGGGTAAATAATCGCTTAACCGAATGGCCAGAGTACAATTATACGTGTATAATTTCACGAGAACAATGTGCGCACTGGAGGGATTTTCGTTGTCTGCGCATTTCCGGTCTTTATAATGGGCCGTCATTCGAATGATTCAGATTTTGGACACAGTTCCAAAGTACAGAAACCATGTCAGATATTTTCATAAATCATTTGACCAGAAGATGCGTATGAGTGTTGAATTACAGCAAGCTATCATTATGGTAAGTGAGCATATCTTGTCTCATTCGCAGTGTATTAGTGACAGAATTTCTGTTATTAAGACATAGACATATACCTGCAGGAAATTCTAGGGAGCGAATCTCCTGCAATCAATTAGATATCCCACACTGGATGACGGAATTATGCTGAATCATGAACCCGATTGTCAACCTCATGCTTGATTATGTTATAAATCCTTGTTGAATCTTTGATTATTTGAATGATTTTTCATGGCACGAGGCTAGCTATGATATGCTGGCTCGGTCAAGTGAACCAAGGAGAAATTTAACACTAGAGTTAAACTGAGAAACTTGACAGGATTAGGTTGGTTAATGCCCATAAATACATTTTTCCCAATGCTCAAAATTCTCCTCACAAAGTTTCAAAAATACACAGCCCATGCCCTGTGCATATTGCATTTGTAAATTCCTACTCTTCCTTGAAATATTTTAGCAGACTAGAGGTACATTTACAAGTATATTTGTTCAGCTGTAGCTGAATGCAGGCGAAATACAAAAAAAAGAAGGTATGGGTAAGGTCTAGGCATACCAAACAAAAAATAACACCCAGAGACTACCTACCACAAAATGGCGGAGAAGTCTCGTTGCATATCTTCTAGGCTGATAGATAATAGCAACATGAGACAAGATGACGATTCTAAAAGAAATATATGTCCTGTGCTCAGTGTTGAAACAATGGCATAAAATGGGTAAAATTGCTAATATGTCTTGCCGGATTGGCCTTCTATAGTTAAGGGAGTTAAGAATTCTGATCTAGTCAGTTATGGTGTGGTTGACAATAATATGACTATAGACAAAGAAGAACGACGATTTAGACCTGGTTTTACTGGGCTTTCTGGTATTTTTATTTATTTATTAAGGGTTTTACGTTACTTTCAACACTGTACAGGTCATATCACGACGGGTAGTTGGAAGGGCAGAGGAAACCAGTACATACAGTTCGTTAGGGTTCTGTACTGTAAACTGCCGACCGATGGCAAGCAACTACCAGCTTTCCCACTTGAGGCTGTGCCGGGAATTGAACCCCCGCCTCAGAGGTGGGAGGAGAGAGTGTTACCACTCTGCCACCTTGGGCCCTTCTCGTTTTTTCAAGAAATGAAACAATTTTATGAGAGCACTGAGCCATCTAAAAATCAAAGCCATTCCTGATGCAGTAGTTGCAAAAGCAAATGTTATTAGCAGCAGTAACAGCAGCATTTCAATGGACAAAATAAGTTTTCTAAAAGCAAATAGAATTGCACTCCTGCAGGTTGAATTCACTGACAGTGCAAAAGCATGGGATAGTTTTGAAATTAAGCCTAGATATATGCAAGGAAGTTGCAACAAAAACTCGGATAGCATCTGCCACACAAGAAAAATTGAAAACAGACAGCTGCAGAGTTGGAAAATGTACAATTGCAGATGTTTAGGCTAAATTGGAAAAGATAACTTTTTGGCAGATTTGTATACAATTGCAGCACCGGCTTTTTAGTGCGATGAGAATCAAAAATGTGTTCAAAAGACTGTGGCTAAGTTTGGCTTTTATTTTTATCCACAATCACAATGGTTAAAATTCGGGTTCCAGTGTATTCAAACTTTTTGATAAGTAATAATAGTACTTATAAGATTATTGGGATATGCGACTCTTTGAATTATTGGAATTTGGTTTTCCTTCAGATTTTGACAGATCTGTTCAGTTGAATTCTATTTTTAAAAACCATATGCTTCTGCTCAAACTTATACCAGGCAATTAAATTTCTGAGGCATTATCGCATGGGGCCATCTATGACCCTTATGAAAGTCCACCTGTCCCTGACTCATGCATATATTACTTCTTATGACCAAAGAAAAACAAAATTCTGAAACTTACAGAAAAATTATTGATCTCACCTGTAGCACTTGTCAGGCTGTAAATGACGGGGTAGCCAAAAACACTTACTTTGGCTCCAAATTTAAGTTAAAATACCCCATAGTCGGTGATATAGTTAGGAAAGTTATAGAATTAGACTCTGGTTGCCTTTTGTATTGAGTAGACATTAGCAGGGCCTTTAGGTAACTTAAAGTAAATCCGACAGATATTCATTTATCTGGTTTGAAGATAAGGAACTATTTCCTGGACAGTGCCCCATTCAGTTCATGGATCCATATTTTTCGTAAAGTGGTATGTCTAGGCATTCTGATTGATACAGTTCAAAAGAGGGTTTCTATACCTCCAGACAAAAGAACATGATTTTATCACTATTTGTGAAGATTGATAAAGAAAATATACAAGAAGACAACTGCAGTCTTTGTTAGGCTTTTTACTGTTTATATCCAAATGTGTAGATCCTGTTTGACATGTCTTGGTTTAGGGAGTTTCTCTGCTGGGTTTAATACCACTATCTACTATAAGACAAAGAAATGCCAAATCAATGTTCAGTGACTCCTGTATCAAATTGCATTGAGGCTATTAGTGTCATGTCTATAGTTTACACACTGTCAACCTCCCGCTTTAGAGCTGAGGAAATACAGCTATCTATAAAATCTCTTAAAATAAATAGACAGTTGACCGAATGACTCAGTCTTTCTTTAGTGGACACAATATTATGACTATAACTCCACTATACCCAGAAAAAGTTATAAGATCAATGATAAACAAGACCCTGGGTTCTTCCAATGACAGAAATTGTACAGTGTACAGAAATTGAAAAGCTTACCCCTGACCAATTCTATTGTCGGAAATAAATTAAAGAAAGCTCTTACAGCTTTACGTTTACACCATTTAAATCTCTCTATTCATTCATTCATTCAGGGCTCATGTACATAATGTCCCCATATAATCAACCAAAAAACAAGGCATGTGGCTTTCAGACTGGAGATATATCAAAAATCTGTCTAACCCTACACGACTATCAACTTTTAGGCAACACCTACTTTCTTAATAAGGTTCGGGTATCTTTTTCTTCCTTTCTATCTTTTGCCGTGCTCTCTATTTTCCTAAAGTAAATTATGGCATAATTGAAACCCATTGGGTTTCCTCTTGTTCTAACCTTTGTGGCTGCACTGAGCTTGGTGTTGCTATGACCTTTAAATATTCATGGTTTGCCTTGGTTCCTGACACGAGCCTGATCATGCTGTGACCTTACCTCTGAAGTTTTGGCCAATCCTCAAAATTTAATGGTTTTATAATTCATGTGGTTTCTTTTGGTATTATTACTTCGCCCTGCTGGACTCAATACATTACACATGATCTTATTTACTTCTGAAATTAAACTTCCGTCACGCCTGTGTTCTATATATTATTATTCAACTTCTGAGCTGTTGACCTGGATGTTCCTTTTAACATATACTGGACAGTGGTCTGTTGCCTGCTGTAGATGGCTGAGTTATACTCTGGTGCCTTAGTTCCGTTCCAGTTGTCGTCACATTCTGGATGTGTTACCTGCATTTTCAACGGCATGCAATTTAGATGGTCATTCAGAAGTCAGACCCTGGATTGCTGCTGGATACTTACTTCATCAATGCCAAGTTATGGTTTTCTTGATGTGCACCGTTGCTGGTGGGAGCCATTGATTTCCACACCTGGAACTGTGTTCTCACTTCCAGTCTTCAGATCTACGACATCTTCCTTGGATCTGTGCTGGCATTTCCTGTTTATGATGTTAACAAACTGCCATTGTGTGTTTCATCTATAGTATTATCATGGTGGTGGAGGAACTTCATGTAGAAGACATTTATATCACAGCTTCATAGCCATACCTTCCTGGTGGCCATTCATCTCTGCGATGTGAACCCTTACCACAGTTGGACTGATAATGATGATGGTCACAGGTTAGCTGTTAATTCTGGATGATGGCTGAGAAGGATTGCATTATGATTTGGGGCACATTATGATCTACAAGTGTAGTGTATGATTACTATTTTATATCATCCAGTGTATGGAATTGTATCAGGAATCACCTTTCAGTGACTTTGTGCTGCAAACTGTGTCACATGCATTGTGGACTCCTGGTATGTGGTTGTCACTCGCCTTACATGGATCCTAGCTTCCATAGAGATAGTAATACTATTTATTGTGATCGTGATTGTGATTAGGAATTTGGATGAAAATCCTCAGGAACTATGATTGATTTTCTGCATCGACTTAACTGATTGGTTATATAGTCATGTGTACAAACATATACATCATATGTATACAGATGAATCATTTACAAATAATTTAGTAGTCACATTTAATCTGTTACTGTATTATCATAATAATAATTTTAATCCCAATTTGTGTTTCCTTGCTTTGGGGGGACCTCTGGGGAGTGTAAACATTTAATGCTCAAAACAATTGTTTTCCCCAATAAATTTACCAAATCAAATATCAATATAATAGGCATAAGTAATTTAACCACAATGCCTTGCATCTAAGATGGAAGGTCACTAGGAAATACCAGTCCCCTTTTGTTAAAAATGGTGTCCCATCTAAAAATGGTATAGTCCAACAACAGGAAGCACCATCTACAAAGGGGAAGAAAGTCATTGTGGTGGAAATTTTATTTTATTTTATTCATTAATCAATCATACACAAAGTATATACAATGAGGCAGTAGGGCCAAGGAAACTCGTGTTTATAAACCATGGAAACAGTTTCTTGACAATTAAATTATGAAATACATACATCAATCAAGATTTGCTGTTCTTCAGCTAGAAAATTAATTTTAGTGGAATCTGTGATATTGCCACAATGTATGATATCATAGTCTAAACTTAAGTTTATTACAGAGCTTTAATTAATTTTTAAGCAGAAGTGGTGATGATGACATTATCTTTCAGAATGTATTAATTTTAAAATATGAACAGCACTGTCACATAAACATGACTGATTTCAGTTCACGAGAAATTTACTGAACACAAGTGTTGTAAGTCAACAAGTAAGTCATCATATTATAGAAGAATGAACCTGCAACCTGTGTTATATTGTATACTATATGGTTGTTTCAAACCTTTTCTCCAAGAAGAACAGAAATTTCTAACTTATCAGGACTGTAGTTCCATAATATAAAACCATCTTGTGACATAGAGATACTTTTACAAAGTTTGTTCTAAACAACCATATCTGTGGAGTTAAAAGTCATCAAATTGCCCCTTATGGCCCATACATGACACTGTTACATGCATTTGTAACAAGTTTGGTTTTGAATTTGCTTCAGGAGCCCTGTTCTTATTTCTCCACAAATAGACCTCTTATGTGGAAAGTGCACATTTAAGAACAAGTCACCCATAAAATGACTCGGACTCCCCCCTCATCCCTCCTACCTATACAGGTTGTGAGAGTATGTAACAACTTTATAAAACATTTTTTAAAAACCTGCCATGTGCTGGAAACACTGTCTGTGTTGATTCAAAGGTATCCTTATCTAAATACAAATTCCAGCTTCGTTACACTTATGAGACCTGATGGATGCTACTAAAATACAAATCACATTGAGCCACAAATGAGCCCCAAAGAGTTAAATATTTTGCACACGTATGTAGCTTGTAAAGCTAGCACAGAATAGTGTGATCTAGGTATGAAAAAAATGTAATTAAAAGAGAAAAAGGGGCAGTTCTACCAGACACCGAAGAGGACGGGGTGGGGTTAGCTCACAGCATTTGGTTGATTCTAAACTTTTGGATGTTTTTCTTTTTCCAGATTCAAACATTTTCTCTTTCTTTTTTAAAACTTGGTTGGTTTTTCTTTATCCCATTCCATAATGTGGAATTGCATGTCTTTTAGGGAGTGGTCTCTTCTAAAGAAATGTCTGCTGACTGGTGTGTACATGATTGTGTTTTTCCGAATGTGGAACGCTCACACATTCCCCTTTGGATGGGTCTAGCTGTCTTGCCTGCATTCTGTTTTTTTTCTTTATTTTGGGTGTGTAATACAGTACACGATATTGGTCAATTTACCATGTGCTTTGTAATTTTGGGGGGGAATTAAAGAACTCCATTTTCTGGTGTAGTTGAAATTGTACAGTTTTACAGAAATTGTCTAGTTCATCTTTACCATGTGTCCAGATAAAAAAATTAGATATCAATTGGTGAGCTTTGGTAGTTCATTTGCGAATTGCTTTAGAATGGATCCCACTTTGTTACTGCCACCTGATTTGTATTCTTTGGAGACTATCTTCCCCTTTCTGGGAAGTTCCTCTTTTTGTCTGCCACAGGTTGTCTCACAGGTTTCCTGGGATGGACTATTCTTCTATCATTGGGGGTGGCACGGTGGCAGAGTGGTAACACTCTCGTCTCCCACCTCTGAAGTCGGGGTTCGGTTCACGGCTCTACCTCAAGTGGGAAAGCTGGTAGTTGCTTGCCATTGGTCAGCAATTTACAGTACAGAACCTTGACCCACTGTATGTACTGGTTTCCTCTGCCCTTCCAACTACCCATCGTGATATAACCTGTACAGTTTGAAAGCGACCTAAAACCCCAAATAAATAAATAAATAAATCTATCATTAGGAAACATCCCCCAGGTTTCCTGACTTGTGCACAGACAGTTGCCTTGTAATTGTAGCTTCATCTGTCTCCATTCTTGATCTCTTGGCTGAGACTGTTGGTTCTGCCTGAGGACGATAATCTTCTTGGATGAGTGAGAGTGCCTAATTAGATATGCTGGTGATGATCTAGTTACTAAAAGCTATTTCCTGGTCCTTTTGGCACCATATACTGTGGTACAACTAGCTGATGCTTAAATATTAGTGGTGCCTATAAGTAACAACGTAGATGAGCTCATCAGCAAGTTGTGTAGATGTACCTAATGTGTAACTAAATATTCCAAAGATTCTCAAAAATTTGCCTGAAGTAATTAATAGTTTGTATTTATATCTTTTGACCAACTGATTTGGTCTCATCAGAGGCTGATGTCCAAAAATACTCCTAGCCCTCCTGTGGTACCAAAGGTATACCAAAAACCGTTGGTTGCCACTTTTGTATACCATTTGTATACATTACAAGGGTTTTCTGTAATCTCATTGGCTCAGAGATGTTGCATTCTTACAATTTTAAATTGTGATGAGTGGTGATGTCAATGCTTCAAATAAAGTCATTTTAAGTGTGGACATGTTTATCTGGAGAAAACTGCATTAAGCATTAAAAAAAATCCACAGAAAAAAATGAAACAGAAGAAAAGGATGATAAACCAAACACAGAAACCCAAATAGTAATTTGTGGGATCAAAAATAAGTTGACTTTACTGAAAATAAAGAATATTTTTATAAAATTATAAAATGAAAACCTCAATTTCAATCGGTTTGAAATGATTGCAACTTATTATTGAAATCATCATTTTGTATTGAATAAGTATAAAATTCCCCACAGTATGTAAAATTCAAGCAGAACACCAGAGTAAATTTTGTGTCCCAAACAGTTCTGAAAATAAAATTTTATTTAAAATATGACACGCAAACAAATTGAATAATAAGAGGTTAAATGGTACTTAATACTATGAAAACATATTATTTTAAAACAGCAGTTTGTAACACTTCCTGCAACAACAATACAATGCTGTCGTGTCACAATACAATACTATCCACTGTTGTGATGAGACATTTGATTCAATCTAAAAAAAAACATACAAAGTGAATAACAAGTGCTATTAACAATAGTTTGATCAATCTTAAATACATAAAGCTTACTTCAATAAAACTATCTTCTGTTGTAAGGAGCAGTTCAATCAACGCCAAATACATAAAGGCTTGCTGTGATAAGATGACCAGATACTGCTTGCAAAAAATTTGATCAATATTTAGAGAAGTTCAAAGTATTCAGCTCTCTCTGCTTCTAATTCGGAAGGTACGCTGTTATTTATGTCATGTTTCCCAAACTTGTCAACTTCCACTTTCCGTTTCTCGTACAAGAAACAGGCCATAAATGTAGGCCCTAGGGAATCAGCTAGGACTTCATCTGATTCCAGAGCTTCCAGAGCTTCGGCCAGATTTGATGGCAAGATATCTGAGTCAGGGCACTTTCCTTCCGGGGGAGGTTCAGTCTGGTTCTTAATTCCATCAATGCCTGCTGCAATTGTGGCAGCCATGACCAAATACACATTGGCACTACTAGAAGGAATCCTGTTCTCCACATATGTAGCTGATGCACTGTTACTAGTTACACGTAAGGAAAAGTTCCGGCTGGAAAAGCCCCAGTCTGTTCTGTCTCCACATCTGGGGGAATGCAGTATCCTGTAACAGTTAGGAGTCGGGCAGTAGATAGCGGTCAAGGCTTTCATATGCTTAATTATTCCACCAACCCAGTACCGTCCCAGCTGAGACAGTTGGCTGTCCTTGTCATAGAAGGCGTTTGTGTTGTTTTCGATACTCCACAGACTATGATTGAAATGGCCTGTACCTACACCTGCTGCAAACGGTTTGGCCATAAATGTGACCTCTAAACCATACTTCACAGCTATTTCTTTTGCAGCTCTCCTAAATAAGAACATATCATCTGGCACCTGTATACCATATTTTGGTGTGAACGTATACTCAAAACGTGCTGGTGCAGCTTCTGAATGTAGAGACTCCACATTGATACCACACTGCCACATGTTCTTTTCTAAGTCAAGAATAAAATCTTTCACCTCCATGAGTTTTACAGTTGAACAGTACTGCCGGCTTTCATAGAGTGGTTTTCCAGCTTTTGTGACAAGGAACTCGTGTTCATATGCAGACATCAGCTGGAATCCCATGGCCTCCAGAGTCTGGAGCTGCTTCCGGGCAAGGTATCTTGGGTTTTCTTCAATCTTCTGTCCATCCCTTAGTTCTGGCTCACAGAGTATTTCACCTATTTTAACATTAGCTGAGCATTCCCAGGGTAACAATTTTATCTGGTTGACAACGGGTTTGGCGTACGCATTACCAAGATCAAGGGCTTTTGCAGTTCCAACTAGATGGATTTCTGCTAAAGGTCCAAATGACAATACACCTACAATATAGAATCAAATGGACAGTCAGATATATAGAATTACTTTAGGAGGGGGTGGCGCAGTGGTAACACACTCGCCTCCCACCTCTGAGGATGGCGGTTCGAACCCCAAACCCTATGTGGAAAGGTGGTAGTTTTTCACGGATGTTGGGCAGTTTACAGTACAGAACCTTGACCAACTTATGTACTGGTTTCCACTGCCCATAAAATGACCCGTTCTGATATGACCTTACATTGTTGAAAGCAACCTTAAACCCCACCTATAAAAAATTAAAAACTGGCAGTTGATGAACTAAATAAAGCGATAGCAACAGACAAAATCATCGGTTAAAAATTGTTAGTAATCTGTAGTATGTTTTGACAAATTGTAAAGTCTAATATTTTATTTGACCAAGCCTATAAATATCTAAAAAAGATTAAAAAATATAAGAACTAATGTATTAAATATTGAATATCAGTATTGAATTTAGAAGACATACATATGCATATAGTTTTAATGAACTATTAGCATAGCATAATCATTTATCAATGACTTGCAAAAAGGTAGAAAATTGTACTGACTGAAGGTTGGTCTTGGTTGAATATAAAACTAATTTAACTTTTAAAATTCCTGGAAAACATTATGTGCATGAAAGAAGTTTCTTTGGCGTTTGATTAGAGATATAAATACTTAAGGGTGCAAAATACAACACTGACCCACTGGAGTGATCCAGTATCCAACTGAATAATAAATCTGCCACATAATAATATGGGTGTTTATACAAATAATAATACCTTTTGTATATCAGCAACCTACCAGAATAAACTCCCAAGCCTCGGTCAATTACATCTGCTACATGTCGCGAAGGAATCAGTTTTGCTCTTGGAATACCATGTAGGTCACTCACTGTAAACCATACGTAATCAAACATCTGAATTTGACCTTTCAGATTATCCAAATCAATCTCAGCCATTGCCAATGCAGATGTCTTTACCCTGAAATAAGACATGGTCACAGAAGAATAAAATGCTTTGAAATATGATGCAACTGGGACTTTCACATCATTTGGAATGAAGGAGAAGCCTCGCATACTGCCACAACTAAGGGGCAAGAAAATGGCTGGTTGTTGGTCCATCATTTTAAACTTTTAACTTATAACCGATACAAAGGCACTTGGTGTAATGTAAAATACTAAAATAAACCAAACTACTTCAAACAGTGTTATAGACAGGAAAAAGACAAACCCTGCTTGACCAAAAACACAATATCTATTATAATACCTTTTTTATCAATAACTGATATATACTCTTAAATAATATAATATAATAATATCATGTATCTGTTAAATTCATAGGAAATTCTGCAAAAAAAATGTTGCAGGCAACTGTTCACTTTAAACCGTCCAAAATGCATGCAATGGATGTCAGTGCATTTGCTCTGGTAACTCCATGTCATGTAATCAAGATCTAATCAACAAATGTTTATCTACTGTTCATTTTATCAAAAATTTATTAAGTGTAACAAAACAAATTAAACCTGTATTAAACTGAATAAATTTGATTTTTCACAGAAGCTGTAATGAATGTTTAACAATTATACCATTAAACACTATATGCTTTAAAACAATAAAAGTTATGTTAACTCGAATTAGTATGACAAACAACCACACTATTAAATACTATACTGCATGTACAGTATTGAAGTAATACATTAAAAATATAACAACAATAATAATAAATCAAACAAGAGGATTTGGAAAGGCACTTTCACCAATTTCATTTGTGAGTAAAATCCGTGGATAGCAGGAAACAGCCAGCCCATGTCACGTGGCAAATGTAAGTTGTACTACAGCCCATTAACAGAGGTCGATAACAGAAGCATCCATCTTATATGTAAGTGCATTAATACTATGGTAAGTGAAACAAGTAATCAGTTAAGCTAACTGAAATTTAAAAAAATAATAATCTAAAGAAATTTTACACATGCTGACTCATTATGAAGATTGCTAATTTATATTTTAAACTGATGAAACATAAGGTAACATTGATACTGACCTGATGTTCTATATATCCAGTGGATATCCCTTGTCTGTGCTGTAGTTTTATACTGTAGTGGTGTTTGTAATTTGTTAGTTTTACCACTGTATGATAACTGATTCCATTGGAATACACAGAAAGAGACCTAACGGACAACATGTGCTAAAAAACAGCTGTTCCTTAAAATAAATAATAATGAAAAACATATAAACTGTTTCACAACTTGTCGAAAAAAATATATTTGTAAGCTGCATGTTGATACTATTTTGGGGTTTGGGGGTTCACTTCCAATGCAATTATAACAAGTCTCTATCGTCTTCTTAAATTTAAAGAATACTGATAACCAATTAAGGTTGCCTTAATGCTTCGGCAACCTAAAGGTTAAAGAACCCTGGACCTAAAACACTCTCAATAACTACACCTTAATTTCAAGTAAAATTTTACAAATATGCTCTTAACTTAAGTTTTTAACTTTACCTTTAAATATTAATATTTTAATCTAAGTAAGCTTAAACTTTAACTCAGTTCAATGCCACTTTTAGTGAATTCTTTAAGGTAACCAATTTTTTGTCATCTTACTTCTTATGTCCCAGTGGTGACAGTTTGAGGTGGCCTTAAAGTTGCAATCTTTCTTTTTTGTTCATGTCTAACCGTCTAACTTAAAATTTAGTGTAGATCAAATAAATATGTATTCCCAATCGGGCATTTAATTGACTTGGACTTGAGGTAATAGATAAGTCATGAGGCAATTTAGGCTGCTGATTTCTTGTTAAAATTACAGTATCGCCCATTAAAAGTCACATTAAAGGATAATTAATTGGTTGCTATTGAATGTTTTTTGTTGGCACTCTACATTAAACCTTAAATTGGGTTAATTCTTTCTGAGTTCAAGAAAATTACTGATATATAAAACAATTAGAGGTTTATTGTCATTTCTGGTTTGTATATAATTTGGACGATAGCCAACTTAATTGTCGCAATATGGAATAAACATATTTGAGTTGTACTTCTCAAAGAGTGTGTTTTACGAGTATATCCTACAGGCTTCAGCCTTCGTCCTAAATTCTCCAAATTAAATCAGCTTTTTTCAGCTTAAATCTTTGTAAAGTTTATTTTATGTTTAGGCCGGTTTGTTTCAGTTGACTGTCACATTCGACACATTGTATAGGGCATGCGAAAACGTGTTTGTAGAGAGGATGGAGCAAAGCAGTGCAGAATTGTTGATTCTGCACTGTAAACCATGGGCCACTACCAGGTAACTCACCTCTGTGTGGGAGAACTGATCACAGTTACTTATACCTTAGTCACACTACAGACGGTATTGCCTGAGTCTATAGGTGTCCAGAATTTATTTATTTGGAGTTTTACGTCGCTTTCAACACTGTATGGGTCATATCAGGACGGGTAGTTTTGTGGGCAGAGGAAACCAGTACATACAGTTGGTCAGCTGTAACCTGCCAACCATCAGTAAGCAACTACCACCGTTTCCACAAAATGTCCGGGGTTTGAACCTCTGACCTCAGAGGTGGGGGGTGAATGTGTTACCACTGGGCCACTGGTGGTAAGGATATAGGTGTTCAGACACCCTAAAAATCATGGAAGCTTAGTTTTGAACATTTCGAAAGTCCACAGAAGTGTATGACTAGTTACAGGTGCCAAAACGTGGACAATACTACCTGTAGTGTGACTGGGGTTTTAGGGTTTATCCCCTTTTCCATCACACATGTGCTGTGTTTGGTTTTGTTATAACAGGAAATATAACCTGAGGTGGTGTAATTTCAACATGCAATATACTGTCGATGCAAGACATATGATGACACAGATCATGTTGAAGGAAACAGCTGTTTATCTGATGAACCTTTTACAGAACCTTTTAAGCGGCGATAATGTAATTTCTACTTGAAATAAGCACCCCAATTTAACACAATTTGCACATTCCCCCTGGGGAATCTGACCTTGATGGGTTACACAAGGCAAGGTCACTGGTAAATTCAAGCTATTACAATAGAATCCCCAAGCTTAATAATTACAAAACAATTATACAAAGACCAATACCAATGCAAACGCATGACACTTAGCAGCTGAGAGAGAGGAAAACCAGTGACCCTGGATGTTAGGCCAATGACCTTTATGAACCAAGGTCATATGGGGACTACAAAGGTCAAAGTTAGAAGAGGAAATGTGAGTAAATTAGATTGTAATGAGGGGTGACAAATCCACCCTCTCAAAATGCAAGTGACTAGTTGAGGTATATAGTTGTGGTTAAAAATACAAATTCAAATCTTTACCATATGGCTTCAGCAAGCTGCAAACGGACAGACGAAAAATCCCCAAAATGGGGTTCTGCAACATCTGGCAGCCTCACATACTCTACAAATCAGCTGAAGAAGGCAGAGAAGGCAGAGATAGTTAATGTTTGATTGGAATTTATTTAAGGTAAGACCAATGAAACCTAATTTCAAACGTCCCAGTGATGTAGGTGGACACATAAGGGGCTGTGCAACCTGGAACCTGAATTGTAAAGAGAACAGGTTGACAGCTAAATACCTATAAAGATTAACCAAAATGTAAAGATCAAGACTATAAAGTAGAATTACATAGCAACCTGCTAGAGCAGCTGACGACTTATCCCATAGGGGTTATGTCAAATCTATCAGCTTGACAGACTTTACAATTAGGCTGACAGAGGAGACAAAACAAAATAGTGTTGATTGGAATTAGTTAAAATACGCCATATGCAATACTAATGAAGTAGTGTATGTTTTATTTCTATCCACAGGGTAAAACCTGACAGGAATTAAATGGACTGAAATGTTGTAATTGTATATAGTTGATTGTGCAAAATGGTATTTGCTTTCCATGCTCAATGCTGGTTATTTGATGAATGCTTCATCGGGTATAACTATGACTAATTGAATTTATTTAAATTAATTTCTGAGGATTAGTAAACAATAGGTTACTATGTTATGTCTTGTTTTGATATATTAAGATAATTTTGATGGAGTTAGTTGTAAAGTATAAAATGTAAATGTGATTTCTGGTTACTTTTTGGGACTGTCTTTAGTGGTTGTATCAAGACAGCCCCAGGATTTGCTCGTAAAATAATGTTATATTCTTTTAAATAAATGTTCAGTTATATGATATAAAGTTTTCTTTTAGCTTATCTCATCTTTATCTTAACTCAAGACCCTTGGCACATTACATATGGACATACAGAGGGGGATAGACTGAACTGTAGTAATGGTCTGGTTGCTTTCCAGTTATTACAGGAAATGACAAACAAATTTATTTAACAATAAAAATAATAATTACATTGCAATTATTAGTTCATACAATGGCGTAATAATGAAACAAATCTGATCTGACCACAGTCTTATCCACCTAACTGACAATTAAACCAAGTTGTCCAATGTAACTAGCAATCTGTCCAGTGATCCACAAAGTGTTCACCAGCACACAATGTCTGTATCCAACTACTCAGTATGTTTCCATACTGTGATGTGTGGTCCAAGATAGGACAATATCCAATATACAGCAATCCATTGTCCCTGGTAGATCAAGGAATAACAATTTCAAGCACCTCTGTCCGTATAGCAACAGTGCAACACAAACTAAACTGCGGCCGGGTGTTCCACCCTTTATGTACTGCTTTGGCTTCTAGAATATTCTAGACAAAACATTAATACATTTCCAGAAAAACACAGAAAGTTCTAGAAGCCTGTCCCAACTAATAACATTTTCGCAACTACAGCAAAAATAAAGTAAGTACTAACTAAGCCACTTATGTACAATACAGAGAAAATCAATAACTCAGTGTCAAAGATTTCCACAGTTGGGCTTTTACGTCCCCTTCAACAGCCAGGGTCATTGGGGCAGACCCTCAGCATTGCTACTAATGGGTGTCGAGCCCTTTGATTAGATTCCAAACTGGCTAGACCATTGAGGACCTCCTTCAGTGCTCTTATATGGTTAAAGAACTTTGCAATCACTCTCCCTAAGGCCCCCAAAGACAGTAAGACATATTTATGGCATTAAAAATATTATTATTATTACTACGATGGAATTTTTACTATCTGTATTAGAATTCATGTTACATACATGTGTACATATTTTAAAGCAGGAATATTAAATACATTATCTGGCTTATCGTGGGTCCAGCAAGGTCAAATCCGTTTCTAGCCCACACCAAGATGTCTGAACCCAAAGTTCAAAGTCAGCTGGCTAAAGATCAGCACAAGGTCAATCCAGTTCAAACCAAGATAGAGAAACCCAAATCCAGGAAGAAAGAGGTCTAGGTAATGAAAGCACAGGGGTTCACCATGTAAGTTAGTTCGAATCCTAATCAATCAAGGTCAAAGTTTATAGCTTGAGGTCATATATCACAGAGGCAATAACCCCCCCCCCCCCCTTCCCTTACCAGGTCAATCCGTGAATGGTGAAAGTCCCAAGTAAACCCTTCCATGTTTGACCTCTTACAACCCAGTGGGAAAATCATAGATACTTTGTTTACCCAGCTATAAAAGTACAATAAAACATGGGAAAAATATATACAAAGGTAACATGCCTGAGATAAAAACATACAAGTTACCACTAAAGCAAAATAAAATGTCATAGATCTGTACACAGCCTGGAATGTAAGAGATGCAACATAATAAGTTCACCACAGCCTATCCAGATAGATCCACGCCCAGACAAACTATTGCAGTCCACTAGAAGCAATGTCACCACAAGCACAGTCCATATTAAAGAAACTGTTAGCAGACATTCTGTCAATGAACATCCAATCAGTCACAATGCATACATAGCGCCTTATCTACTTTGCATTGAAGATATCACATTCATGGCAACACCAACCATCAGTAGCTAGCCAGGAAGAGCATATTATGCAAGACATTTATACAGAAATCCTGACGATGGATACCATATTATTCAGTCGTATATCATATATAAGCAGCATCCACTATATGTAAGATGGGCACAGACCAACTCCTGCATGGCTTTTTACACTTCCTACACTAGGTACAGAACATCATACTGTGTAACTATAGCTAATTGAAGATAACGCCAAAAATCATGCAGAGTAGTCACAAAGCTAATCCTCCATAGGTGAACATACAGCATCAGTACACAATAACAGGTTGACCAATAATCACCTGCCCCAGTGAACTTTGATGGAGCTATAACGAGTCGATGATGATGATACATAGCAGAAAGACAACATACAGGAGTGACTCGGCAATCTACAGCAGGCCATTGACCAGTATATGAGAAAAGACATACCATATGAAGAACTCCAGCAAATCTGCATGGATCCACACCAAGTTTTCAACACAATAAACTGTTTAAGGGTACTTGAGGCTTCTGAGTCAAACTGGCCCAGAAGGTCAACTGTTGCGCCTGATGTTTGACAGTAGGAAGAACACTGAGGTACATACAGGAGCCAGTAGAGATCAGGTGGAGAGTGAAGTCCCATGACAACGTCACAACTCACCGGGAGTAGAAATGATGATGATGCGGTAGTCATGAGAAAAAAAAAAGAACTTTGCATTCACATACAGCAAAATGTATTGACACACCACATTTATACATAACATTGTACTTACCAGTGCCACTCACTCTGCATAATTAGCTTCATAAACTCGTAAACAAGTGCCGATTTTTCATTAATATTTCTGAAATAGTGTCATCTACAAATATGTTATATACATCAGGAGATAGGAACCTTTTGCAAAGCTTCTGTTTGCTGTTGTTGCATCAAAGTCTGTGCCTTAATATTTCTGCCAAAATAACTCCAAAGGTTTGGACTATTTTTAATGCAATTTTCAGGGAATGTCGACAACGCCACAAGGAACAGATGTTTCCACTTTAGTGATGATCTGGATTTTCGTCAGGATCCAGGATTTATTAAAAAGATTTTTTATCATTGCACTCATGAGCAATGTTAGAGGTGTTTGGCCTTGGCGGAGGTATGATTTCTCTGAGTGCTCTTGTTTTACTCATAAATCTTACAAAACGGTGGGAAATGAAAGTAAAACATCATTCCTTAGACATATATGAAAAAATATATCACTCATTAAGATTACCAATGTAATATTCATGCTATATTCATGTATATTCTCTCTCTATTTAATATATTCATATAATTGTCTTTTTTATCACTTTTTTGTGCAAAAATGACGAATAAAGGCTTATTATTATTAAAGGAATAAGGGGCACCTGGGTAAGGGGTGCCATGAGAGGGCATATCTTCATACAAACATGTTGATGCCTGCAGGGTAGAGTGTAGGGAATGCCCAAATATAGTATAGTTCTTGGCTTCTGCGCTTGGAGGTGGCATTTAGGCTTAATGGATCCCCCATCCAATGAATGATGCTGAACTCCATATGTCTCACAGAATGGTTCTTCTGTGTGAAGTGTCTAGAGACAGGAGTGGATTTTTCAGGTTGGAATTTCTGAACGCTTGTTTGGTGTTCATACATTCTGTTGCTGAAAGGTCTTTTTGTTTCTCCAATGTATTGGAGGCTACATTTGGTGCAGTTTATGATGTAAACTACATTAGTCAATTCACAAGTGAGTTTGTGCTTGGGGAAAGTGACTTGCATTTGAATACTTGTACTATGAAAGCTGGTAATTTGTTCAACTTTCTTAATTTTGGGGCAATAAGTAAATTTACCCAATCTAGTACAGATTGGGGTATGTACTGCAGATTTTGCCTCAGTACTGGGTCTGGGAGGGTAAGAGATGGTGCTACTAGTGAGTATATCTCTGAGATTAGGAAGTCTTCTGAATCCTATAAGGGATATAAGAATAAATAACCATGTTTATTTTTATGACATTAAATCTTATTCTTATACACTTTTAAGACACTTACTACCTCTTATGTTATTTTGGATCCATTATTGAACCAAAAATAGTGGATTAAATGGAAAAAATGCCATTATTCTGATTTTATCCTCCTGAGCCTCCAGCAGGAGGCTCAATCCGCCAAAGAACGACTCATAAAGGCGGCTCACGGCGGACGGGGTTTTTGCACCTTAGGGGCAAATAGGATGAAATATTCAGCCTCTGATGAGAAAATACAAAAATATTTTCGAAATATTGCCAGCTATTTTGGATAATATAAGGCAGTAGTAATAGGTAACTGCACCTAGTCACTACACATATACTCTCTTTAGCTTATCATTATTATTATATTATTATTATTATTGATATATTTGTTCTAGTGTCATTTGGGAAGTTTCCTGTTATTAAAAGTGCAAATTTAATAATTTGAATGATATAAGTATTGGGGATGAAAAACATGGCCAATCATTTTATTTTCAAAACCCCTGTTGACATAAAGAATGCAAAAGGGACATTTTATGGTGAAAACTGAGAATGACCAGAAAGTATAGTTGGACATCAAAAGATAACTGTAAGTTGAATACAGGATTGTATTGCCACTAAGAATTGCAACTGGAAGACTCCATCTTGTAAAGGTCACATGTTCCAATAAATTGATAAAATGAAATCTGAGAGAGCATTCGAATTTATTGTGTTTATTAAATAAACTAAGAGATGAAATGTACTTCCAGGGTCGTTACTTTCAATTTCAAAAACTAATTTAAACAAAAAAACCCTCTTTTTTCAAAAGAAAACATTTAATACGAAAATAAGAAGCAGATGCTGTATAAGTAGAATTTTTAGCTAGATGAAAATTTCATCAATTCTTTAGTAAGCCCAGGGTCAAACAATTTAATTGATGAAAAATACCCAATTTGGGTTAAACATCGTTTTACTCTACTACAGTATTTTTAATAACATGATGACATAATGCACTAATTTAAGGAAGATATAGCAGTCCCCAGTACGTCCCCCCAAGACAATAAAAGACATTGATGGGTTAAAAAATATATATATTCAATCTACCAATTTATATTTTTATGCACATCAATCTGACATTTATTTAATTTAATACATAATAATTTCTGAACTTGCTTTTACAGGGCCGCTGGTTGCAGGTAGACACAAAAGTTTCAAATAGAAAGAAAAGTTTTTAGCTCCAAGGCCGTCAATTCGACTCGACCTTGAGAAAAGAAGAGGTCACCAGAAAGGTCAGATAGAAATGATAATTTACGCCGAGGACAAGCAATTTCCTTGACCCCGAGGAAAGACTGGTGACCCCAGTATGGCAAGCCATACTAGATAGTTCAACCCATAAAAGTGAGAACATGCAAGCAGCGGGACAAATGTATCCAATGTACTACTACATATGTACTGAGAGGGCCCCTAATAAGAAAATAGATGGAAAGCCTAACTCCACCATAGAGGAAAGCCGTACTGTAAGGCAGTATACCAATTTAAAAAGAGTACGGCTAGAATTTTAGAAGGATAATTTTGACTTTGAACCTGTAAGGCGATGTTATATCTACATAGTTATTAGGTGGAGTAAAGGTAAGCCACACATACGTAAACCAAAATTTAAAAGTGGCTTGTAACATGTGAAATTTTTAAGATGAAAAGCACCCACCCCGTGTAGTAGATTTAATTTGTACCAAACCCTAGGTGTCCCATGAAGAGGAAGCCAGAAGGACTTCTGGCTTCAGTGGTATTTTATTTGAGGATACATTGCAAGGTCAGTGGAAAGATGACCTCTGTAATCCGTCTAGCTCAAATATTTACAGCTACGTGACCGAACATTACGGCCCCCTACTAACAAGATGCAGCTCATAGATTACATAGACTGTAAGGTCCATCAATCCAAGTCAGATAGGTAGATTGAGAGTAAAAGTCAGTAAAAGACATAATAAAATTATCAGAAAACATATGGCAAAATATGAATAATATATATATGTGTAAATAATATGTATGCCATGTAAATTATAAAATCACAGGTAAAATAATATTTTAACACTAGAAGCATAATAAACTAGGTATGAGACAAAAAGTCGTGAAGGGCACTGCGCCTCCAGCGAGTAGCGGCGGGCGGAGACTCCGCTCCCACAGCATTATGGCATACTACAGAATTAGCTGCGGCACCTCCATGCTTTGCGGCTCTGGTTGAGTATGAAGAACACACTGTGGCCCCAACAGGGACTGGTATCAACTGACAGAATTACTACACATAACTATTGTGTCTCTAGTGCAACCTGGGTGGCGGTCATCCTTGACCCAACTTGAAAACCCAGGGGAAAGGGAGGTGCTGAGCAGCTTCATGTTTTGTGATATGTAAAGCAACATCCATCATACAAAAACGATGCTCTGAAACAAATAAGCACAGCAGTACTATGTTCTATAATAATAACAATAACTAATAACATGGGAGGGAGAAACACAGGGAGGGTAAAATTTCTTATTGTCAATGTCACCTCCTTGCCCTCCAGATTTGAAATGGCAGAGGGAAGAGCAAGGGCCCACGTGATTTAAGACTAAGCCAATAGAATTATTTGACACATATCTTGCTTGGTGGCAACTAAACTGTGAGACTATATCGATAATAGGACTACCCAGGACTGATCTGCCCGGCACCCACATGCAGGACCGAATTTTTTTAGAACAAGAAAGCAAAATTTCAAGCCCCAATTCTTTGCTGCCCAAAACAATTAATAGCAAAACAATATTATAAATTTGTAAAATATAGTCTGATTAGCAAATAGTTAGCCATAAATGCATATAGTATTATAAATGATATATTTCATCATCACTAACAACATTTTTTGAGTCAAAAGAAAGCGACCCCACTGGTGAACCCATGAAAGGAAAGTTTACAAATTTTTAGCATGTAACAGAAATGACCGACTGAGGCAGAGCTTGATCCCAGTGACCCACCCGAGGTCAAGGCCATGAAAGGAAAGCTTACAAATTTTTAGCATGTAACAGAAATGACCGACTGAGTCAGAGCGTGACCCCAGTGACCCACCTAAGGTCAAGCCGTGAGACAAGGTCACATCCAGGTTATATCAAAGTATCATGCCCAGATAAAAGAAATAAGTGAGATTCACCAAGGAGGTGGTGAACCCGCAGTCAAATGTAGTGAATTTTGAAATGTTTTAAAGGTTTGGGTCAAGTTTACATAGCCAGAAAGAGAAAAGACAAATAAATGTCATACATTGCAAAATTTCAAGCCCAAACTCTCTGCTGCCCAAAGTATCAATTTTCAACCAGAAATTATTTAGAAGACGGCCCAAAAGGGGTCAAATTATGAGGAGTAACAATCTCAGAAGCCCAAATAAAATAACAAGTATGTACTCTTAAAGTCAAAAATTGAAACAATGAAAGAAAATATACAGTTTGTGGGGTAAAAATGCAAAAATACCAAGTATTTGAAAGAAAAATCCACCAAGCAGCTGAACTAGGTATGTAGGAAAGCAGAAAAGGTCTGTGAAAGCACAGAGGAGGTTGTGACTTGAGAGTAAATATAGCGCCATGCAGCATTAGAAGACCATGCTGCATGGTGTGTTGAATATTTACTCCATGTTGAAGAGCCCAGGTGGTACCTCCTTTTCTAAACATATGAAAGGTAAAGGGCAGCTGAATCCCCAGGGCCCGGATTCACAAAGATTCTTAAGTAAGAATTCTTACTTAAGAATCTTTGTGAATCCCAGTCCAGAACTTTAGATATATCTTTCACATGTTTCCTTGCAATAAAATCAGCTAAAGGGGCCAAATGGTCCTTGCTATATATCATAAACAGTGGGTCATTTGGTTCAGCAGGCAACAGGGCCGTCATATACCGTAATGCCCTGACAGGACAAATAGGGGAATCTCCCAGTCTTGAAATTGCAAAAGTGTGGAATTGTTGCCTTTCTTGGTTGGTTTTCAACCATTTCATTAACACTGTGGCACAAAGTTCCAAAAATATAATATCACCTCCACATGACGAACACGTAGGGTCAAATGAGTTCATAGTATGTGGGAGAACATTTGACATTCTCAAAAATGAGAAGAAGACAAAACGCTATAATGCCTGAAATATAAGTGAATGGTCAAAGTAGGTACATACTTGTATGATGTCATAAAGCAGAGAATCTGTGACTACAGTTGAGTTTTCGATGACAAAGGTCTATTAATTTTTACACCCCTGAAAAATAATTGTACTCTGTCATCCTTCATAACCTGAGTAGGAAGCCAACAAATGACCAGAATAGCCCTTATAGTCCCCTAATAGTTGGCAATGTTATATGGTGTCATATTTTTGATGCAAGAAATCCATAAATGCTAGCACCTGAACTGTATCTACCTTTTGTAGGAACAGCCCAGGTGGGACCAAGAAGGCCAAGAAGTGTCTGAACATTCAGTCAAAATTCTGCATAGTAGCTGGGCTATAAGAATCCTGTAGTCTAGCACTGGTCCTGGAGGCCAGCTGGGCTGTGGGATTAGTTGAACTTGAAACAATCAATTTCATTAGTAAACAACATAAGCTCTTTGTGTGCATTCAACCAAATGTGGTTGGGTAATAATTTATTCAGTTTCTCAATATTTACATTGGTATCTTGCCATCTAAAAAGTGAATCAGATGTACTGTTTTTTGAACCCTGAATATGGATTATATTAAGTTGAATAATGTATGTATAAGTCAGCAACCAAATGTTACGAGCAAAAGCAGCAAATGTACTGTCTCCAGCTCTTCCAGACCTAAGTACTTCTACCACTGGAAGGTTGTCACAATTAATGATGATTTCTTTTATCAGACCACATTTTCCCAATATTTTAATGGCCACCATGACATTGATTATCTGAGATGATTGATATCAGATTGTACCTGCCACTATATATCCCTTCCCTTTCCTATAACCTTATTTAGACGTTTAGAGCTCCCTTACTTCCTTGATTAATTGTCATCTTGGGTGTTCATTGTCATTCTTTGGGCTATGCCATAAACATATTTCATAATTTTATTTCTATGATAACTGAAACACCATTAATACAAAATACTAAATTGGTTGACATGCTATCATATCACCTTGTAAATATTCATTCAGACATTTCAATAGCTGTTACATTTGTTTAATAAATCTGAAAGTTGATGAGATTGGCCTCTAATTATTCGAATTGATATGGGCTTTATCTTATCAGTAATAAGTAATATAATCCATTAGTAGTTGTTTTCCTATGCTTAGTATTTGTCGATCAGCAGTCATTCAGTAACTGGCCTTTGGTCTGTCTCGAGTGTTTTACAATGCTTAGTATTTGTCATTCTAAGTTGTCTAGGAAATTGTTATTGTTAATGTAATATGTTAATTTATGTCTGTGGTACTAATATATAAAATTGAATAGCAGAAATAAAAGTTAGTCCACATGTTTTCTCTTCTTAAAGTCTTGGAAGGACTTGGGGAATGTAAAGAAAATGTACATATTATTGTTGCAGTTGAGGATAGGAAGTCCAAACAAGATAAGCCAGTTCAATAAACAACTATGGAGTTCCATTTAAAACACTGCTACTATTTATTTATTTATTTGGGGTTTTTACGTCGCTTTTAACACTGTACAGGTCATATCACGACGGGTAGTTGGAAGGACAGAGGAAACCAGTACATACAGTTCGTTAGGGTTCTGTACTGTAAACTGCCAACCAACGGCAAGCAACTACCAGCTTTCCCATTTGAGGCCTTGCCGGGAATCGAACCCCAGCCTCAGAGGTGGGAGGCGAGAGTGTTACCACTCTGCCACCGTTGCCCCCAACACTGCCACTAAAACACTTGATTAATATAATAGTATTAAGTCATTACTCTAGTTACTGGTTAAGATCTTTAAAAAACTTGTAAATCTCACTGAATGATAATCACACAACTACACATCATCATAACTCTAAACTGTTCATGAATAATGTTCTTGAATTATAATCAATTGCTTTATTAACACTGTTAACTATATCACGTAGATAAAGCAGTCACTTGATACCACTACAGTTATCGTCCAGTTATTTTATGATATAAGTCTGTCTTGTCCTGTATTCAAGAACAATGCTTAGCCCATTACTTAGATATGAAGTATTACTGAGACCTTAAATAAGAAATTATGAAGCTGTATTCATGATCATTCCCGAGTCTTTTTTGGTAATTACCTATTCTAGGGACTACTTAAGTGAAAAAAACTTTACACTTACATGTAAGCTGTCCTTATCTAAGTATTATTTGTGAATCTGACCTCTAGTGTATAACTTCTCTCCAAGTCAGTTTCCAATTGCATATAATCTGTGACGTCACCATAAATAACAATTAAAGTGTACCAGCTGGTGTGCATAATCAAACTGTACTGTTATTATTTCATTTACTCTAAATGTATGAAGTTATGCTTAGCACTATCATTTGGTTTTTATGCTGTGGTTTGATGGATATAATTGGCCATTTTAAATACTGTTGAATTTGGTTGCTGAAAAACTGAACCTTTGCATGCTATTACAGGTAGTATGCCTTTCTGTTTGTTGTGTAGAGCAGTACTATGTACTGAGCCATTCATGCACATTCAAATCTAGGAAAGATATAACAAAAATTAACAGAAACTATGGATGATAAAATGTAGTGAATAATATGGACATGCAGAATTGACAATTAAACAATACAACTGAGGATTTTCCATGTTCATCTAGTAAATCAAGTAGAATGTTCTTGCTTATTTAGGTACAGTTTTACTTCTGTTTACAGACAATTGTTTAGAGTTCTTATATTAGAATCCTAAATTTAACTAAGAAATAACGAAAGTGAAATCAGAAACCAGTAAAATTGTACACAAAAAGGGTTTGTTTTGGTTCATGCCTTGTGTAAATAGACACATTTAATCAACACAACCCGATGTTTCGTCTGATGAGGCAATTCTTCCCCAGATAAAGTCCAAATTGGGCTTTCATGAACTATCATATGAAGTCTAATGCTTGGTAAAGCTACGTCATTTTTATTGGAAATGTAATGCAAATATTTTTTATTGGATTTTAGATAATTGCTTGTGGCAGTATAGTTTCCTAGAATGGCTGAAAATCAACTGGACAATAACCTCAAAGTAAAGACCGAGTCACTTGACTATGTATGGTTTACATTCAGTGATATGCATGGTATTGCTTGCGGGAAGGCAATTCCTGCACGTCATGCTGACGTAATGGCAGACTCTGGAATTGCGTTCTACTGTGGTAAGGTCAATTCTGAATCACACACGATGTGTTTGTTTTTATCTATGTCATGGAAGGTTTATTTTCAGGACTGTATGGAAGGTTGCAAAAGAAGGTTTGCAAAGTATATTACTCACTCTGTTTGTTTATTTCTTTGTTTACAGCATTACTCCAGAACTACTGCACGGATGGTAATGGAGTGATTAGGGATCATCAGACCTGTCACAAGGAAAAACTGATTCAAATTTGGGCATGATCGATCAATATCCTTGATTCACAATGTCCTGCTCCAATCATGTACAAAATTTTGCAGTGTGCATGTAGCTCCCCTCTGAGTGCTCTTGTCTGTTTGTTTGTTTGTTAGCAGGATTACACATATACTACTGGTTTGATCGTCGTGAAAAAATCAGAAGATGGGTCTTAGTCCAACATAGATGTTACAAATTTTGACACTGATCTGGATCAACATTTAGATACAAAAATAGATTTTTCCATTTCCTTATTATTAACTACATTGGTGGAGGCATGCACTCTCCAAGTGTTCATTTTAATCTTGGTTTAGTTCTTTTTATACTAGCGTATCACTACTGATTATCTCACCAGTATGTTCATGTCTGATGCCTATTCTGACAGAATTGTACAAGAGCCAGATTGAATTACTGTACTGTTGAGGAGGAATTGCCGACTTAAGAAACAGACGAATCAACTTTAAATTCAAGAGTCTAGTTTAAAACCAGATTAATTGATTTACAAGCACAAATAAATTGATGTTTAAAAACAGTAAGATGATTCTTAAAGTCACTACAATGGCTTTAAGGTTCATTAAATCGACTTTAAACACATTAAATCCATTTTTAAACACAACAGATCAAATTCTTTTCTGATGGGTTTCAAAGACCATTTATTGACTGTTAAAGTTGAATTATGGACATTAAAAACTTGAGAAATCCAAAATAAATTCTATGTTAACCCGTATTCTCTTTCAAACTATCCATGTTTTAAACTTATAAATTTATGTGTCAATAAACTTAATACTAATTCTGTGTAGATATCGACTCATTGTGTTGGTCACACTAGTTTGTCAAAATTCTGCACTATAAACTGCTGGGCATTAGTAACCAACTGCCAACACTTCTGCTAGGGGTCTCGTGCAGGGTTTGAACCACCAATCTCGGAAATGGGAGACAAGTGTGTTAACCACTACACCCACACAACACCCTACACAAATATTGAAGACATAGTTTAAATTTTTATGCGTTTACTGTAAACATATTGTGTGACATATTCAATATTTATCCTTAATACTCAATATTAAGTTATATTTAATTTAGTACTCAATAATATTAATTTAGTTTCTCATATTTCTGCCATTGTTGCGTAGTGGGTAACACATTCACTTGGGTACAGAGACGACCTGGGTTCAATCAGATGTACAGGTAGATACACAGTGGTTTGAATGACCATGTAAAATTCCATTCTTCTGTCATTCAGGCCTCTCCCCGGTGATAGGTTAAAGAACCTCAGGGATTTTTATAAACGGAGAATCTCTGAGACTCTGTCTTTCAGTTAAGGGCATGTCATGCAGTGACTACAGCTTGGGTCGTACTTGTGCAGTGGAGATGGATCAGATAATAATTTGAATTCTGTAGAAAACTAGATATAATGTTGTATGTAAATACAAACAATAGTTTGATTCAATATACACTAATCAAGTAAATCTTGTTTGTTTTTGCTGCAATGTATGTCACTTTACCCTTTTGCCTCCAGGTGTCTTATCCCATGGACCTCGGGGGGAAAACACCCATGATAAATTACCAGAGAGGGCAAAACACAGCAACATATATGCAGTTCCAGGAGCAGAAGAAATCAAGGTTTTACCATGGGCAGGGTGTGATAAATATAAAGTAGGTGAGGTACTCTGCGATTTGAATTGGAAAGATGGCACACCAGTTGAAGAAAGTCCAAGATATGTAGCCAAGAAACAACTACAGACATTAGAAGCAATGGGTTACTCCTTACTGTCAGCATTCGAGTGTGAATTCTCTTTAGTTAAAAACGAAAAATCATTATTTGAAACTTCACAGTACTTCTCTATGCTAAAGTTCAATGAAGCTGAAAAGTATATGTTTGACTTGGAGAAGGCACTGTGTCAGTGTGGTGTTGATGTGGAATGTCTGCATGTAGAATCTGGACCAGGCCAGATGGAGCTCTCATTCAGACCCACATGTCATATTAAAGCTGCAGATAATATGTTCCTATTCAAAAGGGCTGCAAAGGAAATAGCAAAAAAGCATGGTATTGAAGCTTGCTTTATGGCTAAACCCTTCGAGATAGACTCCAATACAGCCCACTTTAACCATAGCTTATGGAGCATAGACACCCAAAGGAATGTATTTTATACACCAGATGAACATGACAAGATTTCTGAATTGGGAAAGCATTGGATTGGCGGAATAATAAAGCACATAGATGCCATTACAGCCTTCTGCTGTCCTACCGTCAATTGCTACAGGTGCCTACATGATACATTTAATGCAGACAGGAACGACTGGGACTATGACAGCAGGGAGGTGTCCATACGGGTGAAACACTATTCTGAAGAGGCCACGTATATAGAAAACAGAATACCTACAAGTGCTGCGTGTTGCCATTTAGTCATGGCGGCTACTCTCGCAGCGGGAATAGATGGAATAAAGAACAAGATCGAACCTCCACCGAGTGGGAAAAGGGAAGACTCTATCCCTTTGCCAAGTGATCTACACGAAGCTTTGGATGCACTGGAGTCTGACCATGTCTTGGTTGAAGCCTTAGGAGAGAAACTGGTTGAAAGTTTTCTTTGTGCAAAGAGAAATGTTGAGTTGGCCAAATTTGGTAAGAATACTCTGAATCTTTGGCTACCAACAGAAGTAGAGGCTGAGAAAAAAGAATACTTTGAACTGATATAATCTAATTGTCTTTGCTTGTTTGTTTTGATGATTATAGGAAGTAGATTATTTCTCCACTACACAAGAAGGAGACAATTATACTTTTTTACAGCATGAGCTCTCTGATGATCATAATTCTAGAGATCACTTTTTTCCTTTTTTAATCTCATCGGACTTTCATGGAATTTGGGCTTCCACTGAGGAATCTTCCCTTCTAGTGTGCACTACTGGTGTTTCTGATTGCTTCTAAGCTCTGATGTCAGTACCCTACTGATTGTTTTGCAGCTCACCTTATTTGTATATGCAAAGACATGACAAATTGCATACAACATAAATATTGACATAAATCAATGACATAAATCAATCTATTCAACATGTCCTGAAATGTTAGGGGTTAATATTTTTAGGGTTTTATTATGGCTTGGCTTCCTGCTTTTTATATATGTTGTCTTTCATAAATTTTCACAAAGTGTTCAGTATTTCTTACTCATGTTTTCATACTTTTT
This sequence comes from Sabellastarte sp. h YS-2021, assembly GCA_964017235.1. Classification (NCBI taxonomy): domain Eukaryota; kingdom Metazoa; phylum Annelida; class Polychaeta; order Sabellida; family Sabellidae; genus Sabellastarte; species Sabellastarte sp. h YS-2021. The sequence continues at coordinate 91,745,535 of OZ024934.1, forward strand.
ACTGTTACATAGCTACATTGTATCTGAACAGACATTACCCTTTTTATAGACCACTTTGTGGCACTGTAGATAATTATGCTGAGACAGGAAGCAGAACTATTCTCGTTTTCAGTTACAAATATTTCCCACAATGTAATTAAGTCAACCGTAGATGAATTGGGATGTGAAAACTTGAACATAAATTATTTTATAACTATTGACAACTGACACAAAATTTTCAGTGGCCTAACAGCTAGCAAGTTTGTGGATCAATTACAGGCTGTCGCCTCTGTGCGGCTCCAACTCCCACAAGTGACAATGCTGAGGGCCTGTCCCCCTATGACCGTGGCTGTTGAACGTAATGTAAAACCCCAACTTTGAATTTTTTAAAACCGATACCACTGGGAGATTATGCTGTTAACTAGTTTAACTGTATAGTCAGGACCTTTACCTGACCTGATGGAACAGAGATAACAGTTTTATCTTGTAACCTTATATATCCCTTATTGTACCATTATCACTCGGGAACACATGTTTGTTATACGAGTCACATGAACACCAGTTTTATGTTTACAATGCAAACAAACTAATGTACTTAATAATTCAGAGGGTATAATTTCTACACCATGTTTTCTGCCCATGTATAGTTTGTAACTTGAAGCAAGTTTTACCTAGTTTATCAGAAATGATAATATAGAAAACTGTTTAAGTTTCGTGTCATAAAATCCTGAGTGACATTGATGCAGAATCCCAGCTAGAAGTGCAAACATACCAAACAACTTATGAAAAATGGTTAGCTAGGCCTCCCCATAAATGATAGAGCTTGTAACTCAGTGAACAATTGGCATATATGCCCTCTATGTGTGCCCAAAATGATCTCAATGCATCTCTCAATTTCTCATGATACAAGCTATTCACATTAACTGAGACACCGCATTCACAAATATAATAAGGGGCAAAATATTACCTGTTCCACAACAACTAAAATGATATAGATGGATAAGCAAACTTTGCAAATTTTAAGCTGTAGCATCACAATTACAATAGATAGTAACATTGTTCTGAAGTGGACTTTGGCTTCTTCACACTGAAATTTGGGGAGCACTGGTATCAGTTTTAACAATCATTGTATGTTGTGGGGCCAGTTTAAGCGTTCACTCTTCAACAAGGCTCCTGAGCCCATAAATGTCAACCATCATTTTGTCTCTTTCTAAATTTGTTTATTTATTTGGGGTTTTACGTCGCTTTCAACACAGTACAGGTCATATGATGATGGGTAGTTGAAAGGGCAGAGGAAACCAGTACATACAGTTGGTCAAGGTTCTGTACTGTAAACTACCGACCAACGGCAAGCAATTACCAGCTTTCCCACTTGCGGTAGGGCCGGGAACTGCACCCCAAACTCAGAGGTGAGAGGCGAGAGTGTTACCACTCTGCAATCGTGGCCCCCGTCTCTTTCTAAAGTAAAGTGAGAAAAAATCACTCAGGTGACATCTTTATAGAAAGTATTATCCAGTCATTTTGTTCTAAAAAGATATTCGTCACCTGAGTTCTATAAAAATGTTGTGATAAACTTCTAAAATTTCTAAGAATCACTATTTGACCTATGTGTTAAAACATGGGATATTCAGCCAGATTTCAATGGATAGGAACAGAGCGCAGATTTCAACGAGAGATTCACAGATCTGAGAAACAATTAGTATACAGTTTCAGTGGTGCTGACATTAACATATATCTGTAAGAATTTTCTGTTCCAGACTCCTTACCATATCCAACTCCGGTTGGTACATCTATTTGAACAGAATGAGTTGAAAGAAAGCAAACAGGTTTTGTCTGTGGTTGTCACCTTTTGGTGATGTCTCTGGTCGGATGGCTATGCCTCTGGCTATTAGTTCTGGATTTCAGCTTTCTGTATTATGTGGCTAGTTTGTCTTTAGATGAAGAATAAGCGACATAAAAATACTATTAGAATTAGTATTAACAGGAAACCATTAGCAATGGAATTTTGGGTTTTATGCCAGGTTGAATCGCTAAGGTTATATTGGGGCAGGATAACAGTATTTCTCACATATAGTGATGGACTGGATTCAATCACATCACTACATAAATGGTGACCAAGTTATCTGCTATATATGTCGGTAGTTTCCTCCACATCCGAGACATTTGATATTCAAACAGAGAAAATGGCTGGAAAATGATCAATAGAAATCGAGAATTTTGCGAAATAACCAACAAGCAACAGTTGACACAAACAGGGAGATATTCTTTCATATCCAGACAGTTTTATCAAAATATGTGTATTTTAACGGCAATTGTTGTAAGATAGATTATTTTTTATCCAGCTTTATTCAATTTATTCACAATTTTATACATGTGTAGGATGTGATAGTACTGAATGGGCCTTTTTAGGTTACTAAAGTGTCAAAATTGGCATTTAAATACATAAATGTGTAAAAACTTTAAAAAAAACAACACTCTTTAAAATTTTTAATGACTATAAAATAGATTATATGTAAAGTTATTTATCATAAAACACTTCCTGGGTTGGATAAAGTGAGTAGCCATATGGTGACCTAGATAACTATTTGGATCCAGGAATGTGTTTAACGAACTGTTTACCATTCCATTTATAAGCCATATTGAAGGTACTGGGCCTTGGAGGAGGTTTAGCACTCTCTGTGTGCTACTCTTATTCTAAATATTATTTTCTTGTGACCCCCTAGAAATAACGACCAGAGTATTGGGTGTAAAATTTAATATGAGACACTTCACACATGCAAAATTATCTTTGAATATATATATGTATTTGTGTTCAAAGAGACACTTGCATAATATTATATCACTTATATTAAAATGAGTGGTTGGGTAGTGGGAAGTACTAGGTATACTATATTGTTACATGTCAAGGTTAGGGTTTTACTTCCGGTCCAATAGCCCAGGTCATGTTGGGATAGATCCTCAGAATTTGCCATCTGCCAAAGGTGAACCCACACGGGGTGACAGCCTGTGATTAGATGCCAAACCTGCTGACCCACTAGGCCACTGAGGACCTCTGATACAACATTCTAAACCATCTCACAATGGCTAGTAACCATAAATTTTTCTACTCAACATTCCTGCTCCAGCTGTAAAAATGCAGTGTAGTGTTATTAATAGTAATTGATTTATTGCTGGACTTTAGTTTGCAGTAAATTTAATTTATTATGATTCAAACATTAAATTACAGTCATTGTGTATATAATTCCATTACATGTTTCACTGAGAGTGCTGCCGCTATTAAAGAGCTTCTGATTATAACTTATACACCCCTGTTTCTCTTCAAGTTTCATCATGTTTTGCATTTTATGTTTTTATGTTTATGGTTATGCCATTATTAATGATACAAGAGTTACTGCTCATTCTTTACATAACGTTGCTAACACATTCATTGCCACCAACATGTTATTATGTGCTTCAAGATAATTTTTTATTTTGTTCTAAAACTAGTCAGTATTAAACATCACAATATTCTAATTTATTTTAACATATTTATACATTCACTACATATGCACTTGAACTATTGGTCAGTTCGTTATTTGCAATTTTTGAGCGGTGCATGTTATTTTAGGTCGCCGTATTATTTGGTCATGTAGGTGTAAATTATTGAGCTAGACAAATTACAGGCCTCCAATTCACTGCTCATAACACTGTTGTTTTTCTTTCTTGGCTTTATTCCATCTATTGGTTTACATCTTTACATCTATTGGGTCTTCCTGGCTGTAACCTTCCCTTCCTCGGATCTTTCTTTAACCTAGTTAGATTTTCCTCTGAACATACTGAAATTTTATATTTGGTAAACTTCTTATCTGAAAATAATGAAATTTCACATTTAATACTTTAGATTATAGACTTATCATGCATTAAATACAACTTATTCAGATTTTATCACTGGTCATTGAGTGTGTAACAAACCTTTCCTCCATCAGTAGCTAGTAGCAACAGTTAGTAGTCTGGGATTTGAATGAGCTTATCGACTGTGAACTCACCATTGGGTGACTGATCGTTTCCTTGTCGGGTATTGTTTTTACCTTTTTTTCTCGTGGATGTCATTACAAGGTCACTCCAACTATAACCTTGAGGTCACTTTATGTTAACCTTTTCTAATTTTCATGTATTTTCAATTGTCACTTCTCAAGGTCGTCATTAGTCCTTGACCTTTAGTGTGGATGTGACCCTGGTTCATGTCAAGTTAAGTTCTTTGTTATCCCAGAATTGATTATGATCAGAAATAAAGATTTATGTAAATAAAATTGTGCTTATGTCAAAAGAATTAGAAACAGAAGTATTAAACCCAGTTGGCGTGTTATTTCTTGTCTTGGAACTCCCTTTGGGCTGGAATTAAAAAAAAATCTTGTTGTTTGTTCAACGTGTTTTGCTTTCATATACACCAAAAGCACCAGTAATGATAAAGTAAGGCTATTTTACGCACCCACCCACCCCCCCTCCAAAAAAAAAAAAAAAAAAAAAAAAAAAAAAAAAAAAAACAGAAAAAAAAAACCCAGGGAAACAAACAAAAACATGATGCTGCAAGTGTCGGGTGAAGGCATGATTAGGGTTAGAGCTCACTGGCAACCTATAATAATCAACCCCTGTGCTATCCATTGAAGTAGACATAGGAACTGAAAGAATGTGAGGCTACTTCAACATTTTTCTACAGTGTTGTAAAAGCTTTAGTTTTAATTTTAGGCTGACTTTATTTGGCACCAGGGTGTACCAACACTGGTGCCCTGCCATTTGTTGTAGAATACAACTCAACTGAAGATAAGGTATCAATCACAAACTATACTGAGTTATGTTATTAAACTTGAATCTCGTGTATTGTGTTTTTTGAAGGCAGGGGTACTTTCTGTTTATTTTCTTTGTGGATTTACAGAAGCTGATGAGACCAATTGGTGACAATATCAATTGAATGAGAGTCATGAGTTGTTCAAAGTAACACCTAGCCATAATTTTTATTATAGATATGAGTCAAACTCAGTGTAGAGACACATATATAATGACAGTGAAAAGAAAACATGAATGCATTTTCAATGGTAATAAACCGTGTTTATTGCAACAAATTTCCTCTTTTTGTCTCATGGTTGATACTGTCACACTATGTAACATGATATACTAACATTCCCACATAGTATAAAGTAAAACTTAAGGTTTTATGTCCTTTTCAAAAACTAAGTTCATATTAGGCCCCCAACATATCACAACATACCCATAGTATTCCCCAAATTGAAGTGGATAAGAGTAATGATATCTATTATATGGTTTCTAGGTCCTTGTAAATTAAATAATATGATAAACAGATAGGTATGTGATAAATTATAATAAGGTTGACATCCATAAGCGGACCTGCCAATCTTAAGATGTTACAATAAATATTAGATATCTTTATATAATTATATCCATTCACATAAATGTGTGTACATAAATTGTAAAACGTCGGCCTTGGAATTTCCCAGAATTCCTTGCAGTTTCTGTGAGGGTCTGTTTTGCAGTAAAATGAATCTCCACTAGGTTGGGGAGACATAATTGCATAAAACTTATTATATATATATCTGATGAAACTACTTTCATTTACTTGTAGGAGGAAAAAGTAACAATTCTATCACAAAATTACCACATGCAAAGCCCACAACTAATTTGGGTATTTAATTTACTGAAGTTTAAATTGGAATGACAACCGAGTTTGACTTATATTTTTTTCTATCCCCAGGTCAGACCAGATATAAACATTAAGGTCTGTTGACAAGATTGTAAGAATTAACTTTTTGTGTAAAATAGTTAATGTATTCTATTATACTAATACTTTTATTGGATATGTAGAGATTATTAGTACAGATATTTGGCTCTATTTGGGCTTGAACCCTTTGTCAATACCAACCTTGACTTTGTTATGACGCTTCAGTTCGAACTGATATTTTGGTCATAACAAATTCCAATGCAACACTATAGATTCACACAATCACATGATAAAACATCAGTATCCAATCATTTGAAGCATATTTACTACGATTATATTTATATTTATTAACCATAAACATATGTATATGTTACAGGCAAACTGTGTAATCCTGGAATTTTTAGGCATTTCGCGAAATCCCTGATTCACTTAAATGCCTGGAATTGGTCCTTCTTTATTACACAACTTGCCTGGTGCATTTTAGGCAAATTGTGAAATATAATTTTATATAATGCAAAGCTTTGGTGATTATTTAGTCATATTTAGATAAATGAGAAGAATTATAAAGCTCTTTAAATTGTTCCCGTTAGAAATTTGAATTAGTTTATCATGGCTGATGTTTAGAGCTCTGTTACACAAAATATAATAACAGTAGGGATGAATTATGTTTAATGATCTGGGCATATATTTCGAGTATTTTGTATGTCATTTAAATTATCAGTTAAAGTTTTGTACAAGTTATGTAATGTAATATCAAGTTATATCAAAGGAGTTTAAAATAATCTCCTGCTCTATGTACTCGAAAATTTGTGTTTACATGTTGTCAAGTATATTGAATAAATAACTTTTCAATTAACAAGAACAAGAAATGTTATTGATACATTAGATGAAGGTATTAGTAAATCAGTAATAAGTGTTTACATGTTGTCAAGTTTGTTGAATAAATAAGTTTTGTATCATCAACAATAAACTATTGGTGAAATAAATTTGTATTCTTAAACCAAATGATCAAACAGAAAAATCTGATAAAAATAAAATATACTGAAGAATCATTTTCAGGCATTTCATGAAATGCCTGGAGCTCAAAACCAGGCATTTCGCGAAATGCCTAAGTGAATCAGGGATTTCGCGAAATGCCTGGAATTTTTAGGCATTTCGCGAAATGCCTGATTACACAGTTTGCCTGTAACATATATACAGAAGATGACGTCACTGAAAACTATGCTAGAATGTTTGTAATTGCTTTCTCTTGGGTTGATTGCTTTGGGCATTCTTCGCTGTGAGTTTGTACACAAAAACTGCACTTTTTGTTACTCTTGTTCCTGCTAAAAATAGTTAAGAATATATATATAAATATCATCATGAATAGGTGAACACAAAAATAACTTAAAAGCAGACAATGATATGTACTTAATTTCTCATTGATTGACAAATATTTATGACAAATTAAATATTTTAAAATTCCGAAGAATTCCTGTTTTAATTAAGCTTTGGTTAAGTTTTCTAAAAATAATTATTAATTTTTGTACCAAAATATATTTTGGTAATAAAATATAACACTCATTACTGCCCGTTATAAATGGACAGCTCCACTGTAATCATTCTCAAATCGTCCATTCCACAATGTTTTTGGAGCAAATTCAACACTTCCTATGAGCTACTCTTGACTCTCCTGAACACTATAGGAACTTTTTCTGAGGGCAAGGCAAAAATGTGTTACCACATGCGTTCAGGGATCAAAGTTTTCAAGAAAAACAGAACTGATAAGATATACAAAACAATGTTGTCCGAATTCCTTCCCAGACCCCCAAAAATCATAAACTTGTGTCAAGAATCAAAATCATAATCAAAATCATAAATGTAAGTCTCTGGACCCTCATATTATGTTTGTTATTAGTCATTCACCATTCAGTGAAGTGGACCAGGGGTATAGGTTGGTTTGAATCCTAGTCCTAGCTTTATTTGGGGAAGTTTTGTTGTTTGGCAAAGGGTTACAGGGCATACTCTTGCCTAACTAGTATAGACTACTTTCCTCCATTACCCAACTCACACTAGGATATGATCTATGGGATGTGGGGAAATTGTCCTGCATTATTAGAATCTAACATATGTAGTGGGTAATACGCCCAATGTTCATCTCTGTGGTCTGCTGTTAAAACCCTTAGAAACTTAGTTGTTGCTTACCAATGCCCACTTGCCCATTGTGATATCATTTTATTATGGCATCCCCCCTTTCAAGCAAATATTGACTGTTTTGCTTGAATTTACCACACAGCCAGTTTTCATTGTTATAAGGTTTGCATATTGCTAAAAGCCCAGGATCAACTCTGGGTCCTGATGAAAATAAATACATCCAATCAATACTTACATCCCAAAGCGTTCTCCTTCTTCAATAGTGTCAGGCAGATGTTGCTTCATGGTCTCTGGCAACATCAGGGTCCACAAGCCTGCTAGGATCGATACAATGGCATAGCTTAAACTCCAGTAGTGACCCTATAATACAAAGTGGCAGAACTCCTGAGAGGCCATAGGCTAATTCTTTCACACCAGCATGAAATAAGTAAATTCAAACATTGTTTAAAATCTCATTATGGTCATGACAGCAATATATCTGGCTAATGCTGTGTGAAAGGTTAAAATATTGGAAGATAATGAACAGCTAAGCAATATACAGTCTATACAGACGTCATCCATTTGATATTATGGCTACAATGAGGTGAATACACAAGCAATAAGTATGAAGACAGCTTACCAGGAGTAAGATGAAAGGGGCAATGATGGCCCCCATTCTGGCACAGGTGGATCCTGTACCCACAACAAGGTTTCTGACTACTGTGGGAAACAATTCAGAACTGTAGATGTATATCACACAGAAGCTTCCAGCTATTGCCATTTTTCCCAATAAAGACAATATGACTTTGGCTAGCTCATGGCCTAGTGTCAAAATGAAATAGAGAGACGTGTTATGGCATACAATCGCAAAGCCTAATAAAACCAACACATAAAAGGGAGATAAAAATACTCAGTTTATAAAGGCTGCTTATAATTATGTTCAGCAGAATTTGTGTAAACATGGTATCTTATGTCGTTAGTACATAGAACTGCTAAATGGTTTTGTCATTAAGTTGAAATAACAGTAACTACTTGTGTTTAATTGGTTCCGGTTACTTACATATTGTGAGAGACTAGAGTTTAACACACCTTAATCACATTGAACAAGGCAAGGCAGAATGGATGGCGTAAGTGATGAGGAAAACAAATACAGGTAATTCCTATTAAGATTGTTACACCCTGACTGAATGATGTGGTCGAATTATCAGCAAGTTTCAGTTTTGACTACCCAATGCCCCGCCAGTACTATCTATTCATCACCAGTACTACAAACTTATCAAACTTATTTAGAAGTTTGAATCATCATTTTATAGTGTTCTGTTTCAGATTATAAACAACAACAACAACAAAAACCAACAAAAAAACTACAATATTCTTACATAAATCTCTGTTTAAATTTGCGTATAAAGATTTTTTAACAAATGATATTGATATAACCGTGAAATTAAACAAGTATTAGCACTGATAAGTATTTTATCCAAATTTGCCTTCTTACATTTGTCGCTGTTAAAGCCTAAGAGAAAAACAACATAGTATTAGTTTGTGTGGTGACATAAGGTTTTGAGTTTGTTACACTGGTAATGAATTTGTAAAACTGAGTTAGTAGAAGTGGTGAGGATTCAGTTGCACATGGAGAATATTTGGTAACAAGTCAGCTTAGTTTTTTATTTACCTTTGTCGAGAAATGTCAAAGCAATACAGCAGATTCCAGCTATCAGCAAAAACACACTGGTGATGTTACGGCGACCCAGTCTGTTCAATGTGAGGCCGCACACAAGGTAAGAAGGAAATTCTATCAAGCCTACAGGACATAAAGCAGAAATAAATGAATAAAAACTTGAGAAAAATCCATTGCTGTTAATTCAGTGGAGTTGATTTTTTTTTTATTTATTTGGGGTTTCATATCCCTTTCAACACTGTACAGGTCATATCATTTATTTTATTTATTTATTTATTTTATTTGGGGTTTTACGTCGCTTTCAACACTGTACAGGTAATATCACGATGAGTAGTTGGAAGGGCAGAGGAAACCAGTACATACAGTTCGCTAGGGTTTTGTACTGTAAACTGCCGACCAACGGTAAGCAACTACCTGCTTCCCACTTAAGGCCGTGACGGGGATCGAACCCCGGCCTCAGAGGTGGGAGGCGAGAGTATTACCACTCTGCCACCGTGGCCCCTACAGGTCATATCACGACGGGTAGTTGGAAAGGCAGAGGAAATCAGTACCTACAGTTCGTCAGGATTCTGTACTGTAAACTTCCGACCAACGGCAAGCAACTACCAGCTTTCCCACTTGAGGCCGAACATCAGAGGTGGGAGGGGAGAGTGTTACTACTCTACCAACGTGGCCCCATCAGTGGAGTTGAACAAACTCTATTATATTGCTGCAACATTACTGGACTGGACTATTTTCCCTCTGTTGCTACTGGTTGAATTGGAACCCGTAAACACAACTGCCCTATCTCCTTTACTAAACAGACTATTCTGAATGTGACAACATGTGAAAATCACCAATAAATTAGTCAAAACTTAAAAAGTAAACAGTTAATACCAGACAGAAATAAGTTGAGGTAAGGTCCACCCAGCAGGTTTGCACTGCCATACGCCAAGCCATAGTACACAAAGCTGTTGGTAAACCTGAAACAGAAATCAGTTGAAACAGAATTAAAATGATATTTACCATAAATTTATTGAATCAAACTGGCAATTCATGTACACCGGTTGTTGTATTTTCATTATACATTCAAAAACTTTAAAAGCTTTCATTTTAATAACAAAAGCACCATTTTTGCTCAAATTACACAGAAGTCTTAAGTAACTCTTCCACTTATGTATGCTAATTTCATGTCCGTATACATTCCTTTAGTTCCCTGGTGGGTAAGCAAGTTTGGCATCTCACCACAGGCGGTCAACTATGCACAAATAAATGTAATTTGGCATTTTACATCCCGTTCATCAGAGAGCATCACATTGGGACAGGTCCTCAACACAGTCACCTGTAGGGGTCAAACCCACACAGAGGTGACAGCCTGTGATTAGATGCCAATCTTGCTTACCAGTAGGCCACTGAGAACAACCTCTGTTTCTATAGAACAATTGTTTGAAAAAAAAACAAATATTTGGACAATTTCTTCAAAATAAAATGTAAAATTATTTGTGAACGAGTGCCCTGACTGACCAGTTGAAGCAGACAATGATGGCTCTCCATCTTAACCTGGGGTACTTCATCAATGTAGCCAAAGAATAAGATTCAGTCTTCTTGTCAGTGACACCATTCTACAATCCACAGTATTCCATTTATCAGAAAATTAATAAGGCTAAAAATATAAAATCTCGGAAACCATAGGAAGTTTCTTGTGCCATCGTTAACATATCCTTAAAATTTAATCAAAATCTGTCATTAACTTTTCGGGTTATTTTGCAGACAGACAGACACTGGCAGAGAGGTAATTTAAAATAGGCTATTTATAATAGTATTCAGGTTAGTGACAGAAATGTGGGAGTATATGGTATAGCTACAATTAAAGTAGTATGAGGTGGAAAGTCAGGTCAAACCCATAACCCAATCTTAAAACATACAATGTACAGAAAAGGAACCAGAAATATAGACAGTGCACCAGTCTAGTTTAAATTGGCTTGAATGTGCCAGTAAGTCGCCCAAAGTAGATTGTAAAATTTGAGGTCTTAAGGAATTTCTATGGTGATACATCCCATGGTCCCTTCCTCTTTTAAGGCTTTGCGTCTTGCTCATAGGTGCTTAGATAATGTGAAAAATGGCTATCAGAAAATAAATTTATACTCAATTGTGATAAAACTGAGTTAATCATTATCAGTTCAAAGATGCTGCATGGAGACTTGCTCGTCAGTCAATATTCTGGGCAATACATTATATCCTGCCAAACTTGTTTAAAATGAAATGACTCTGATTCTTCTTTTCTAGAGTGTCTGTAAGGCCTGTTTTGTCCAATTCAGGGATCTTAGGACACTCATACAGTATCTTACAAGGAAGTAAGTGCTAAAGCTGCAAATGCTCTTGTAAGCAGCTGCCTTGACTATTGTAATTCTTTGTTCAGGCGTCCAGTACTTAAGAGGTTGCACTGGTTGCCTGTTTAGCAATGGTGAGTGTTCATTATGGCTACAATAGTCTAACAGTTCCTCTAGAGTGGTCATCCTAAATAATCAAGTGCCCTGTTGAAGTTTGTATGATACTAAGAGTAATCAAAGTACTAAGTAATTACCTACTATTACATGCCAGCCATAATTTGCTTGCACTTACGTCATAAAATAGTTAAAATTATAAATAACAATCCCACTTGTAGAAAGTAATACAGAAAAATACATGAATACAAGTAAAATGATTACCTGTTCTGTTCTCCCCACTTTCTGTCTATCACTCCGTTCTTCCAGCAAAACATTTCCCGAGTCTTGTGGAGATTTTCTCTTGTTCATCTTGGCAATTTTGTCTATTATGCATTGAGATGCACCATATTTTTGCTTGGCCATAAGCCAGCGTGCAGATTCGTCTAATATCCTGGAACAGACAGACCGATTAGAAGATTTTTTTCCCAGCCGTTGATTTACCAATACCACTGTTCAACTGTCACAATTAATATAAGGACCTTGCCAATTTTAAGCTGAAAGCTATGCTGCTAAACGTAACTTGGTGACATACCTGACACATCCAATAATTTGCTCCAAAAGTTATATAGAAAAGGTAGGTGAAAAGGTAGGCTGTAAAACCAAAGAAAATATCGGCCTTACAGTTTCCAACACTTAATACGTAGCTCCAACCACTTTTGTGCCAGCAATTGAGGGACTACTAGAATTAACCTTCTCCTGTGCCAAGATCAGAGGGCTCTATTTTCACAGAAATTTTTAGAAGATCTTTGCTAGAAGGTCTTATCTGTCAAAAGATCAATTTTAAGACTCTAAACATTAGCTTTAGCGCCATAAAGATTGATCATACCTGTCCTGGTACAGAAAAATATTTTTAAAATATTGCTTTTTATGCATTTTAGTCACGTTTTAAAGTTTAGAAATATACTCCCCTTACGTTATTATACATTTATTTTGTACCATTTAGTTTAAGTATAAACCAAACAAGTCCATTTTTGCAGAAATAATGCCAAAAAATTGGGTGTCAAACATAACTACAGGAAGGGGAGCTAGAGAATAATAGAACTTCTTAACTGGTCTTTGTTTTACAGTATTTAGGTACGATTCATTGTATGTTGGATTATAACAATAGTTTATAACAATTTATAACAAGGTTCCATTCAAACAAGCACCAGTATCAAAACCAGTTAGCTGATGAAACCGAGATGAAGCTATATTTTAAACAATATGACATTTGTCGGAAACAATTCCAAACTCACCAGAAATAAGGTATGAAAAGTAATGAGATAAGTCCAATAGTGAGCTGCAGATATCTGAAGTCCTTGATACCATACGCCAAGCCAGCAAGTGCCATGTGCCCAAATGCAAACCAGATGCAATACGCAATGCCTCCCAACATCCGGCCAGATGAACCGGTCACCTCCATGGCTGAAAAAAAATGCCAAGAAACAAAACAAAGTTGTGTAAACCTTAAGCAGATATCTGGTGAATAGTTTTGAGACATGCATGTGGATAAGGCAGAAAAAAACAACAAACATTTCTGGATTTATAAAAAGGATCCAAACCATCTTTGAAGACAACTTAAAGCCTTGGATGGACCCCAACTTGCCGTGAAAATGTGAGTAATGCATGTAGTGCGTAAACAAACAGACATATAGAGGCAATTACAATACTCTCATTTTCCCCCTTCTGGGGAAGAGGGTAGTTCTATGTGAATGTCATTTACAGATACTCTGGAAAAATCTGCCAAAAAGCAAAAGCATTGCAACCCTCAGAATTTTACAAAGCAAAGTACTCCTATCAACTTAACTTTTCATTGAAGTTGTCTGAATTAAGACTTTTTTATCTAGACACTGTTGAAATAAACACCTTTCCTGTGCATTTCCTCACCTGATACTGTACAAAGAAAACCCTTTCACAGAGGAAAACTTCAGATCAGTGTGTGGCATTACATCACTTATATTTACACGAAATATGTACACATACAAATTAACAAGACTTAGTCTGAACAATATATTATTTATGACACTGCTTACGCATAAGGATATTTTCCATCTGGCATCTTCCATCTGCCCCGTACTTTTATTAAAATAATTTCGTTTTGTTCTATTGAAATCAAATCAATTAATGATTACTACCTAAAAGTCGTGACTTTTCTGGTGTGACATATATTCCCAAGAATACTAACACAGAACGAATCCAGAATTGGCCACCCCTGCAGCAACAAAGCCTGATATTGCCCTGATTACAATGAATCCCCAGTAGTTTGGTAGAAAGGCAGCACTCACAGCAGTTATACAGAGGGTTGTCATGGAAGCCAGCCACGTGGTTCTCCTGCCTATCCTGGAAAGGTAAATACAGCAGAAAAATTTCCTGAGTAACATATATGAGGAAGCTGTCATGAGTGAATATGACAATATGATACAGATGCTTATCTTTATGAGTAATATATATTTTTTCCTATATGTCTGACGAGGGGTGCTTGCCTCAGTGTACTACTCATGTCTCTGGTAGCTTTACATCTCGCACTACTATACCAAAACCCCTTTCGGCCTTGTTATTGTACAAACCCCAATTGAAATGTGTATAGCAGTTTTTTTGTCTTACCAAGGTGCCTTATTCATACTTGACTGGTACTTATTGGAACCATTACTGCTCGATTACTGATGTTTAACAGATAGATTTGATCTTTTTTTGATAGATTTGATCTTTTGTTGTGCTAATTTTCAAAGCAAAACGACCTGCCATGATAAACCATTGTGTGAATTTGGAGATATTTGACCAGGAATGTGTGAACTTGGTATGTCTATTGCTTAAAGACAATAATAAGCTGCAACATTGCAACACTACCAGTCAAACATTTTGCCATAGATGACCTACCTGACAACACACACAATATAACCTTTATTGCCTCGTTTACGAAAAAGCTCAAAACCTACCTCTTACAAAGGGGGCCACGGTGGGGTAGTGGTAACACACTCGCCTCCCACTTCTGAAGTCGGCTGTTCAAACCCCTGGACCTTATGTGGGAAAGTCAGTAGTTGCTTACAGATGGTCGGCAGTTTACAGTACAGAACCTTGACCAACTGTATGCACTGGTTTCCTCTGAACACAAAATTACTCGTCATGATATGACCTGTACAGAGTTGAAAGTGACCTAAAACCCCTAACAATTCAATACCTCTTTCACAAAACCTATCCATCTCCATCACTCTGTTCCCTGTGTCTGTGTGGTATGACCGGCCTGTTAATCGATTATTTCTTATTCCATATGCTTATGTATAATTGTTCCCTATAAGTCTCTCACATGATAAAAATTAAGCACCATAAAATCCCTTATTAGATGTTAGATTATTTGAAGATTTCACTCACAAATCAGCAATGTTCCCCAACGTGACAGCTCCAACAAAATACCCAGTCATAAACATTGACTGACCAAATGCAACCTTCCATTCAGATCTACACACCAGATCCCACTGAAAAGCACAATAGTAAAACATTCCAATCAGGCACATCTGTAAATATGATCACGAGTAAACACAAACTTTAAAAAATTCTATTTTTTAAGAATAGTGCAACACTTTACAAGGGTTTTTAAACATGTACCATCTACCATTTTATTCTCTAGTTTTAAATACACATCTAAATGATATTTAACATTATTAGCATAATGACAATAATCAAGCCAATTATAAACATTTAAAGTCACCTCAATGAAATTATGACTTTAAGGATAGCCTTAAAGTTACTCTATCATGTTTATATACTGAGGCTACCCTAAACTGTTGTTTACTTAGATTGTCAGGTGACCTTACCCTAAAATGTTACATGATGGCATTCAGAATAGTAAATACATATGGATGTTTGCAAAAGTTAATAATTGAATATTTAAGACAAACGTTGAATTGAACCAACCCTCGTAAGAGCTATTACAATAAAATATACAAACATAAGTAAAATAAAATAAAATGTATAAGTTACTGTTAAAAAGGTAAAGTTATATACTAAACAGGTTTAAGATAAATTGTACGCATAAGTGGAGGTACAGAAACAAGTACCTACAGGCTATCTAGCTCAAAATATTCCCAACATGACTGGGCGATACAGCTTCCCTAAGCTGAAACATCTAGGTACCTTAAGACTGCAGGTACTTTACTTCTGGGCCATAATGTACCTCACTGTCAAATATGTGTATGCTTATATTGGATAACGTGAATATGAATTTGTTAAATCAAACTATAAATTGTAAAATCAATTTGAACTAAAAGTGGGAACATATATGAGTACTTTCTCATAATGGACTCCATTAGTTGAGTTGTTCACTACTTTAGACCTTACTTTTATAAAGAACTAAGGATGAACTAAATTATGTTCAGTAATATATTCAGTGAGTTATGTAGTAACTGTTACAATATCTCATTAGAATGTTAAAATTGTTACATTAAGTTACATATGTGTTTAAGTTACAATACTCTTCACAACTTCATGTGACATATCAACTAACTCTACTTAATACTGATGATCTCTACTTAAGCACTTAGGAAGCACTATCTCCACCTTAATTTCTACATTTTCACGATATGACTGTTTACCGTCATTATTAACAGCTAGGTGATACATTCACTTTGACAATATTGGGGGCTACCCTAGCCCTCCTAGTGCCCTTTACACGATGTTTTTTTGTTGAGACACAATTTACACCATTGGAGGGCTATCTCAGCCCTCCTAATGCTCTATACATAACATATTTTTGTATTTTATATATCTGCTGTTTGCAATATATTTTACAACAGAGTATTATTACAGTTTGTCCATAAGTCTATCTATATACTGGTTTATAATTTACACATTGCGTTTCATAGAATTAATTGCAATTGCACTACTTTATTCGACAAGAGATAACCATAAGTCCATTTCTTGATGAAATAAAACCACATATTTTGGTCTAAAATTTTTATTCTCTAGTTTAATATACACTTGTAAATGATATTTAACATTAAAAGCATAATAACAATAATCAAGCTAATTTTACACATTTAAGGTCACCTCAATGAAATTATGACTTTAAGGGTAGTCTTAAAGTTACTCTATCATGTTAATATACTTAGTATACCCTAAACTGCTGTTTACTTAGATTTTAAGGTGACCTTACCCTAAAGTGTTACATGATGGCTTTTAGAAAAGTACATATATTTGGTGTTTGCAAAAGTTAATGATTGAGTATTTAAGACGAACGTTGAATTGAAGGAACCCCAAGCCCCAAGCTAGGAGATAGACGGGACAGTTAGTGCTCAATGGAAGGCCAGGGCCACCTGTGCAGAGGACTGGTGGTACTTGGTAATGTACTTCTGTACACATTCAGAAGTCCAAGTACCATGCGACTGTATTGCTTGTAGGGTAACTTGAGCATTGAAGGCAAATATTGCCCCTGATCGTCTTAATGAATGTATGGTGATATCTGAGTCCTGCAGACCTAATTTTGGAGCATACTTTTGAAATGATGTCTAACCTTGGTATCAGTTAGTGGTATCCACACTCTATTATTGTTTGACTTGTTATTTGACTTGGATTAATCGTGCATTTTCAACTTTTGGGGACACTTTAAGCAAAACTTTAATTGCAGTGATAGGGGAAAGGGGACTAAGTCCCAATGAAGCTGCCCCCATATAAGAGTGTCTATATCAACTAACTTTTTTCAAAGCTGTCTTAAAGGGTTTATTGACGGTCAATGCTCTCTGAAAATATTTTAATCTGGGATGTTGAAATACAGACAAATCTAAGCCATTAAGTGCAAAACTGGCCCTCAAAGCTGACATATGATTGGCAATCAAAGAGTGTGAGCAGTTGTTTTCTACTAAAAAATCTAGGTAGGTCAGGATAACGGTGGGGGATATAGCAGTGAGTTGAATTTTTATAAAGGAACAGGAGGCATTAAATAACCTGAACATGGCATTATATGCAGATTTTGTTGCTGGATGCAGCCCCTGGTGAGTTTTCGGAGTAGCCCTTTGAGCCAGAAGGATGAGGGCTGATGGGAAACTTGTTAATTTAAATAGACAAGTCATTGTCTAATACACTCGAATGAATATTTATCTATGAATGTTGAGGTAGTAAAACATTGCATTTATGTGCCATCTAGACAAGTGGTCAGCTGTGATATTATTTTGACCCATTATATTTATTATGTTTAAAGTAATGTCAAAGTTGGCTGCATACATTTGTATGTTGCTTGCAATGGCGACTAATTTTCTGTCATGTGTAATACCATGACAACTGAGACCACACCTTGATTATCACAATATAGTATCGCTTTATGGGAAGCCCATTGATGACCCAAATTCTGATTGCTACCAAGCGATTTAGCATCTCTGGATGCATTATTGAAAAATTATTATTGCCCTTTCGTAGGTGGTATGTGTAAATTTGGTTTTGCCATCGACCACCTATGCCCTCTAGACATGCATCCAATTCTACCAATGCCTTAACTGGTCTATGAACAAAAATGGTCACCCCATTAAAAGTTGCCAAAAAATTCTAAACCAGCTGAGTTCCAGGAGAAAATCAATTGTGAGGTTTATGCTTCTTTCTTCACCCCTTCACCCATTCTGTTCGAGAAAAATTGAGCTGGATGAACACATTTGAAAATGTGTAAGAGGTGGCCTAGCAAAGATTGAAGCTCTTTGCGATTGCAAGACTTTTAAGTATGCCAGAGATCACACAAAGTAATTATATCTTGAAGTTTTTGAGGTGGTACTGAAAGAGTTAATGACTCAGTATCGACCATGTCACCCAAACAGTTAACTTTGGTAGATGCTTCTACCAGTTTTTTGATGTTGATGTCAAGACCAACTGACACACTAAGTCTTGTAAGAATTGAAAGGTCTCTCAAATAACACTTGGAAGGCCTATTCCAATGACACATCTATATAGTTGATGATGTCACAGTTACATTGCGTCATTACGTGCTGTCACTCATGTGCTGGAGGAAAGCACTTCCATTTCTATGTCCGAATGGGAGACAAGTGTCCATTATGAAGTAGCCATTATGATATAATCCTAATAAATTGTAATCCGGGGGATCCAGTTTATTGTCCCGAAAGGCCCTGCTAATGTCCAATTTTTAAAGATATGGACATATTTATCATATTTCTTTTTAGTCCTTGTTATGGTGTCAATTGTTGGTAAGGTAAGTATAAAAGTAGTTTCCAAATAAATGTATTTTACTATTCCTGCATTCACTGATGTGCCTTTGGGATAACTCAGATCCATTATAAACTTTCTGTGAGCTGAACCAGGTTTATCTCTGATCATTAAAGAAGAACAGTGCATATCTTTGATAGGGGGTTTATAAAATGGACCCAATATGGCATTATGATGCTTTTCTTCCTGAATGTATGCCTCAGTATCCTTTGGGAAAGCAACGACAGAATGATGATTACTTAATTCATGATTTAGAGTGAATTTTTATCAAAATCTAAAGGGAACCCGTGCAGTATAAAATAAGGAAGCTGCTTTTCCCAATAATCTACTGTTCAAGTGTGATTTGACCACTGATTTTGCATGTAAAAAGTAAATGTTCCTGAAGTTTTACCTTTTCTATGCATTTCTATTGGAATGCACTCCTCCTCAGTGCAGGGATTGTCACATTTTGGTAATTTAAGGTCACCTAGGGGGATAAATCTGAATTTTAGCTTGTTTTGTTTATCAACGACTTCAGAGTCTTGCACTCTTTGATTGCTGATTTGTAGCAATGTCTATTATGTTTGAAATTCATCATGGATGAATATTTGCCTTCAGGTACTAGCATCTTGTTGTCACCTATCGACGATTGCATGAATGCATTGAACTGAGGAACAACAGAGAAATCAGCACCAATATTTGCATTTGCTGCTTGAATGCGTTTAAGCGGCATGGTAAGATCTCCTGCCCCTTACGTTTCTACACTGACAGAAGGTTTTGCATGTAGGGAATGCTGGTTGTGGATTGCATCCACATCGAGCAGAGTAGCCAACACATTGTATCTATTTTTTGTTAATATGGGGGCTATTAATTTAGCCTTAATTACATGGTCTGCATGCTGTTAAGAAGAACCGACCGGATTTTTTACTTTGTTCACCAGGGTTTGCTTAGAACTGACAAGTTTGTCTCTGGGTGTTGTCACTGCTTGGCTGTCTACACGTGAAGTCATATGGCTTCTTCCCAGACTTCTAGCATCTGGATAACTAGATTTACAACTTTTAACCGTGCCCTTGAATCTATAAAAGTCAGCTTTAGATTTCTGACTAACATTTTGGCATAAATGTTCATTATAAAAAACTACATTCCTCAAATGTACTTTTATTTACAATGCCTTACTTCATAACTTTGGAAACTACTGAATGCACTGCATTGTTGCAGTGCTCTAATCATTTTTTTGATTGCTTCATCAATCTGCAATCCTTGGCCTGGCGGGGCAAACAACGACCATACCCATGCCAAATTGCACATTATGTGCCTGTAATTCTGACATGCTGTGATATGGTCAGTGTCATGTGGACATGTTGCATTTTGAAAATATTTGCATAGATTGCAAGTTTTTTCCTAGACAACTATTGAGAGGACTATTGCTATGGCCCTAGCCCACCACACAAAGGCAGTTCTTAATGTATTCGTAACATCAGGTAATCACAGTATTTTCAGTGTTTAGCTTGAATATTTATCATGGTGGATAATAAATAAATCCCTGCACTGAGGAGGAGTGCATTCCAATAGAAATTACTGAGTAAAGTCATACGGAATCATCCTGGTATTAGTTTCCAGTTCTACGCTGATGACACACAATTGTATGTACATCTCACACATAAAAATGTTGCCTCGGCCCTTGATAAGCTGTCACACTGCATTGAAGATGTAAAGAGATGGCTCTTTACAAATAAGCTCAAGCTAAATCCTGATAAGACCGAATTCATTGTGTTTGGCTCAAAGTCTCAGCGAAAAAAACTTAATCAGTCCTTCTCGGTCAACATACTTGGTAATCTTATATCACCAATTGATGCAGTTAGGAACCTTGGTGTCTGGTTTGATTCAGATTTCTCATTCTCTTGCCATGTTATGAAGGTCTGCAAGGCTTGTTTTGCTCATGTCCGGGATCTTAAGCGACTCCGAGGACATCTGACACATGAAGCGGCTGTTATGGCTGCCAATGCTCTGGTCGGAAGCTGACTTGATTACTGTAACTCTCTGTTCAGAGGTCTCTCAGTTCTAGATCTGCGCAAACTTCAATGTGTTCAGAATAGCCTTGCCAGAATTGTTGCCAACACCACCAAGTACTCACACATCACTCCAGTTAGAAAAGCACTACATTGGTTGCCGATTAAGTACCGTTCTATCTTTAAGACTGCCATGCTGGTATATAAGTTCCTACACAGTGGTAACCCCAAATACTTTGAACCCTTCCTGATTCCCAGACATAGTGCATACAACACACGTCGAAGTCAATCTGATGGCATATTTCTTGAGGTTCCCCACTTTGCTTCAGTTTTCAAGTCTCGAAAACATTTTGGACTCAGTTTTGCGTATGACGCACCTATGATTTGGAATGACCTTCCTGATGAGGTCCGCTCTGCAAACTCACTTGCCTCTTTCAGGTCAAAGTTGAAGTCATACCTCTTTGGAAAAGCATACCCACCCTAAATTTCCAATCTCCTTCTGCTTTCTCCGCGGTGCTGACCCCTGCTATGTCTCTGGTTTTTGAATATTGAACAATGTTTTTGTGTGGTGCGCCTTAGAATCTGTCTTTTGACAGAGATTAAGCACTATAAAAGTGTTATTAGAATTAGAATAGAATTAGAATAAAAAACCCTCTATATTCAAACTTTATTATTTGTTAATGTGCATTCTTTGCGTGTAATAAAATAAACAGGGGGGATGAACTTGTTCTCAACGACTAAAAATTTAATATGTTTGGACACAAGCTTTTAATCTATTTTTCTGGCAGTTATAGAAGACAGGTCAAAGTCAACGTTTGGGTTTTGCATCCTGTCCAACAGCTGGGGTATCGAAGAAACGAAACAAACACAGAATACTGTAAAGGAATAAAGGAAATAAATGGAATAAGGAATAAATACAGGTATCTAAAGCTAGTTTAGCTAAGAAGAAAATCAGAATTTGGAGGACAGTGACAACTGTTTCACACAGAAAATATGAAGAAAAAAGATACTGTAAGTAAACAGTAATGTTGCGAAAACTTACTTCACTGGATCAACGGAAAAAGACAAAATAACACAGAATGTGAAGGAAGTGCAGCATGACAGCTGGATAAATGATAGGGTACATTGCAGTTACTCTATAGAACTTGATACAGTCTAAAGTAGGAATGAATTACGTTCAACAGTTTATAGTTCTTTTTGTGTGGCCACAAAGAGCAGACTTATTGGCAGATTTATTGCCTACAAAATGCAGGTAATACCGCCTGCAGTGGAACCTGGACATAAAATAACTTCAATCTGTTTATTGCAAATTATACCATCTCTGCATCTGAAATGCATCACAATTGAAGTGGCAGGTAAACATATCTGTTCAGCGTGAATGAGTTATCTAATGTAATTTGTTATCAGAATATAAAGTCGATAAGCCTAAAATTAAAGCCATCAGTTTGGTTTTAATGATGTTTTAAGATTAAATGTAAGACCGTATTATGTCAGAGAGTTACAATAGTCCAGACGACTAGTAACCAAGGCATTTGAAGCAAGGCGGCCACTTCATGGGTTAGGTACTGTCTAATTCAACTGAAATCTAGCATTTAGAGAAAACAAGACCTACAAGTCTCAGCATGAGACTTAATAACAAGTTATCAGTTTGAGTTTTGCAGTTTCTGTAACTATATTGATCCTACCAAAACTATGGGAACCATAAGTTATGAGTTCGTAGCTATGATCAGACTTGAATTGGGAAGTTTGAAGTTCCTGAGTGATGGTTTTCAGTGCAATATCTTGGCTAACTGGTATGGAATGTTATCCTTGATTTCCTCAACGTCTGACAGTCAAAACACAAATCAATCAATCAAGATTAGCCAGGCAAAGGTGAACGTTTATACTTTAATGTCCCTTCTAGCAGTTTGAGTTGTGTGTGGAAAACCCCCCAGTACATGCACATATTCTCATGACCTGGACCTTAACCCAGGACCAAGTGGGAGTTGGGCGATTATATATATGACAAACGTGTCAGCCACTCGGCCATTAAAGCATGTGCTTGCTTTAATCAATAATATTCATGGATTACATTGCTTAAGTTTTAAATTTTCAAAGTACAGAAACTTTTGCATAGTACTAGACCAATGTAACAGATATAAATAGAGAAATAAGTTACAGATGCAACACATTGTATAAATCTGTTAATGTACAACTTGCTAGAACCTGCAAGTAATATTGCATATAAGACAATTAGCACAAACCTTGGTCACAGCAGTGAATCCATACACAGTGTTGTCATATGACCAACTGGAGCATCCAGGAGTCTCCATATCTGTAAGATTTCCATGGTGTCTGACAGAAGGATCTATACTGCATGAACTGGTGGATGCAGTTGCATTATGCTCCATGGGTTGGACTCCATTATCCACCGTGATGTTGTTGCTGCGATAAAATACCCATGTTGAGGTGTTGCCAATGTTACCATAGTGATGCTCATCAACACACCAATAATCTGGTGTTCCCGACAAGAAGATATTTGCCAAGCAATGAACTGCAACCATGAGCATTCCCAAACCAACAAGGACAGATAGGTAGAGCTGGTACCATCCTAACTTCCCAATATCTGACAGTATTGTGTCAAAGTCCATTTGTGTCATGCTTTCTGATGAGTATATTCTTTGCGATGTAGTAACAAGTGCGAGGAAATTGATATAATCTAGAAATGAAAAGGGGACGCTTCAGTAATACTTCATAGTGGGGGAAATTTGATAGCAAAAGCACACATGAAAACGGTCATGTTTATTACACCATATGATTAAATGAATAACAATAATGGTTGGGATAAGTTTAATATAACATATGGTTAAACAATCATGTAAAAATGATGCCGGTGTTGTATTTGCCTGGATTACCATGTGTCCACTATTGATATGAATCGTATTTCTAGTGAGTTATACACATCGTGATAGAGATACCCATCTGTATACATATTAAGTTTAAACCTTCAAAATTTAAATTATTTGCTCACTGGTAAAGTTAATGAAGATTTGATAGATTTTGTACATTTTAGATCATCACAACACAGCTGCTATTTAAGTAATTCACATACAAATGTTGAAAGCCACAACAAAGTATGTGTTTCAACCAAATGATTCAATGACTTAATGTGCCCCAGTGTTGAAAACTAGGTAATAATAATAATAGTAATAAATTCTTATTCTATTTTGACTTTTATAGCACTTAATCTTCCCTATTCAAAGGGGACTCTAAGGTGCAACAGAACCAAAACAGTCAACCAGTTTCATTATCCAGAGACAGAAAAGAGGTCAAGTACCACAGAGAATGCCAGGGAGAGAAGAGTGTATTGCCTTGATATACAGGTAGGTTTCAAGCTTCCTGACCACACTGTTTGACAGATTTATGAATGGAGGGTTGGAACTTTAGAATGAGAAGGAAATTACCACAACTCTGACTGCGCCTGGACTGTAAGAACTGCTGTAGGTACAGATACATGGAGTTAAGTACTTGCGGGAACCACTACACTAATTATAATAATAGTATAAACATTTGTATAACACAAAATTGATGAAAATCCTCTAATGCGCCTTGAATGCACAAAAGGGACAGTGGTTAAACCTAGAGAAGTTGCAACCCAGTACATGTCCGACAGGAGTGGATGACTATGGGGTGGGGGGTCGGGGGGATTAAGCTGATTTAAACAGGCTTCAAAAGCTTGAAGTAGTTTTAATTGATTTAGTATGTTTTTGTGGTCACAATGGGTCTATTATCTAGCCTTTCTAGTAGTGCGTGGCTGACCTATGATAGCCTCTAGATAAGATTATGTCAAAAATATAATTCTTGCTTTTGATTGTTAGGTGCTTATATATATATATTGTATATTTTACATATACTTTGTATATATTATGTTTATTTTCATTTCCAAGAGGTTCCAATAATCGGCCACGTTCTGCTGCAAAATTTGGTTCTACCAGGCACCTCTGTGGGTCTAATGTTGTATTTTCTAAAAATGGGGCAATAAATACAAGTAAAATGGTAAAAAATAGACAAGACAGGTGTCACCTAAAACCAGTCCTTTAGTGAATCTACGTTATGTCCAATTTCAGGCATTATGGCGACTCTATAATTGATTCCTCCTTCCAGATATTCCTCCTCGTGCAAACTTACTTACTGACCTAGAAAGCATATTAAATCTATTATGTAGTTAAAATTTTCGAAATATGTGGCTCTTCATGATTTTAAGCGGTAAAGGGGGTCCTGTATGGGAAACTGGTCCTCTAGCCAGAATTAATACCAGTACAGGGCCCTTGGTATTGCCAATGATGCATGGACTTGCCATTCATTTGCCCCTCTCCTCTTATTGTCTCACAAGCTTTTGAGAGTTCCTACTTTGACTTCCCTTTTGTCTGTTTGGGTGCATATGTTGATACACATTCCATACATAAATTAACATTTTCATATAGTTCATATTTAGATATACCGCTTGGTGGTCCCTGATATTAACCTGTCTTTTGACCTTATTCTCAGATAGTGTAATAATTTTATTCACTCCTTACATAGTTGGCTGATTGCTGATCGATGATCTCATTCAAAACATGACAACAGCTGCAGCAACAACAACAGAGAACCACACCACCATGTGTATGGTTGTGGTCACTTGCACGGGCTCCTTATTGGGCCACCCAACATAAGATGTTACAATCACTATAAGCTTGTCTATGAATGTTAGGGGGCTCGGTGGTGTAGTCGTCAGAGTTCTCGCCTCCAACCTCTGAGGCCGCCGGTTCAAATCTCGGGCCGGGTGCTTCATGTTGGAAAGTTGGTAGTTACTTGCTGATGCCCGGTGGTTTACAGTGCAGTATGCACTGGTTTCTTCCACCTGTAAACTACCTGTCACAATATGACCCTGACTGTTGAATGTGACGTAAAACAACAAATAAATCTAAATCTATAAATGGTGATTGCTAGCTACTCCAGGTAGAGAAAATAGATCGGATCCGAAGGGCCAACCCCCAGAGACACGTACAGCCTTGTGGTACTTCTCAATATGTCAAAAAGTCCAATCAAAAAACACATAAAGCCATGCCATGCCAGGACTTTAATCAAGGCACTTGTTCTCATCACAAAAGTCATGACACTAGAGGCATTAGGTACAATCATGTGTGCAGTACTTTTTTCCAATGGTAGGACGTTTCAACATGCTAGGGTTGACTGCAAAAACAAATTGAAGAAAAATTCTGGTACAAAAAACCAAACCAAACAAAAACGAATAAATGTGGGGGGGGGGGGGGCTAATTTGGCTGGCAACCCACCACTTTTAACTTGATTTGCCCAAATAGAGTCACAAGCCACTAAACAAATTGACATGGCTTCAGAGGTAGAAAGGATTTTGTCTTACTGTCCCTCAAAAATCCTATGCCCAGGTTGTTAAAGCTAGCATTAGAAGTCGTGTACAAAAAATTGATCATATCACTGGTGCACAAGTTTCACCAGTCAAAGTTAGTCAAAGCACATTGAAAGATAAACAAAACGTCGATTTGTCTAGTCACAAAGTAGTTTCACAAGCATTGCGTACTAACACTCCTTACAGTGTGGCAAAATATGGCAAATGTGTCCCTGCAAAGCATTCTGTGCATCTACCTACAAGTACTGTATTGTTAAAAATAAATTTCAATGCTTGAAAGATGTGTCTTTAGTAGAGGTCGATCAAACTCACAATCAACCCCACACGAATGAAAGTGTTACGGGTTATAGTGATATGCGAGTACTTCGACATGATAAGTGTATTGGTGGCAAAGGTAAAAACAGCACTTAGAGGAGTGCAAATCTGCAACTCCCTATCCTACGGATGATCTTCAGTCCCACTTGTCCGGTCAGTCGGAAATTGCTTTGGTTGGGAATAAAAGCGAAACTGGGTATTTGGATGGGGTATCTCTCAATACTGCAGGACAGAATAGTGAAGTTCTATCACAATTTAGTGAATATACCTTTGACAATGTGTGTCATACTTATGCAGATTCTCAGGAGGCCAAGATCCTTCCTTGTAATTCTGGTACACGCTTGGAGCCCCACTTGGTTTCTCAACAGAATTTTTCTTTGAAGGGCAATAAAAACAAAATTGGGTCTTTGGATGGGATGTTGCAGGATGCCAAAATTGCAAAAAAGTTCGTGTAATAAAACCTTGCATTACAGCTGAAGTTTCTGTTGTAGTTAACACAGATTGTTTGTATTCAGACTTATATGCAAACTGTGACCACAATAGCTTATTATCTATTAATTCGTGCCTGCATTCGGGTGCAGGCAAGTTCATTCCCCTTGGAGGCTTACCAAAAATAAAAGTTTAGTATTTTTCAGTGTACTACTTCTGTGGCCTCTGATTGGTCCTCGTGGCCTCCCTGCATTTGCAGGCTGAAACCTCTGCCACTTCGACTTTGGCAGCACGAGGGGTCACATTGAAAAAATTTTAACTCTGAACTTTTAGTCTTAGGGTTCTAGTTTTTTACGTTTATGTAGTGTCTGTACACTGTACATTGCTGTACTTTGCTGTACTGGTAGTTAGTCTGTGTGCCCGCAACATTTGGTTCATCAGTGCTATGTTTAATGTTCAGGTCCAGTTTACACATATATCTAGAAAACAAAATTCATTAGCTATCTAGATCACTATCTAGATGGACTGGTCAGCCTAGTGATAATGATAAACTATCCGCATTGTGTCCCAATGCCTCTTGGATTCCCACACATCTGGATTTAACATTATTGAATGAGAACATATAAGTGTCATATGTATTTGACCACTCCATACTACACACTTTCTTTTATATATTTTAGATGTCCCACCTGGAGCAGTCCAGCTGGCCACCTCTGCAGCAGCCAGACTGGCTTCCGGCTTCAGGCCAGCCACACTTAGACAATATATAAGAACGTGGAAGGATTTCCTGGCCTTCCAGATGGCAGCTGGGCTGCTCACTTATCATGGGACTACACTTATTTTCCTAGCTTATCTGGAATTTTTAGCAACATGTCAACTTTCTGAATCCAATATCAGTAATAACATTTCTACCTTAAGAGCTTTGCATGTAATTCATGGCTTGCCTACCTTGCCTTTCAAAAAACGAAAGAATTTCTTCATTGCTGCCATTACAATTCTCCTGCACACCTATCCTGGTTCTGATAATGACCCTCTCTTTATGATCTACAACAAACAGCGTCTGGTAGTGCTCACAGACTCTATGGCTAGAAAGCACCTGAAAAAGATCTCTCAAACATTGCACCTTCATCCTCACCTGACATTCCATACTTTCAGAAAAGCTGCTAGCACCTGGGCTTTCCACCATGGTGTTCCTTTACATATAAAAGCTCGTGGTACATGGAAATCTCATGCAGTTTGGACATATCTCCATAGCATTTCATACTGCTTCATCTCCTGTTTCTTCTGCTTATAGGCAACACCTATTCTTTTAGCTTGGGCTTTGGGTGCTACAATTTCTCTTTTAAACTCCCTTTTTGCTTCATAATCTCATATATTTGTCCTATTTACTTTTCATACTAGTCCTTATGAAGTAATATTAACATTTTGGCTTCCCTTGACCTTGGGCTTGTGGCCCACTAGGGCTTATGTGTCCACAAATTCTTGGGACCTTTTGTAGTCCTCTTTTTCAACCAGTGTTCTTGACCTTCGTTGGTTTTTAAGGTCATTGTCATTGTCATGACCTTATTGGCCCCTTTTGACCTTGACATGTAATTGACCTTTCCCAAGGTCACTGGTAGCTTTTGGTTCCCTGTATATTTCACAAATTTAAAAGAAATTTAAAATATCTGTGCTAGAAAAATGTGCTGCTTAAAAACCTACTTGTTAAAGAATAAAATAAAATAAATATATTTTAACGCCATTTACTGCATTTTATTTCTCCTTCAGGAATGGTATGGTAATGATATTTCGCAGGGGGTATTCACAAAAAATGCATATTAATTGTATAAAAGGTCAAGTTAACAAATTTGGATTTTGTCCCATCAGCCAACTTCAGTTGTATGAAGGTCCCCAAGTTTATTGGAAATCCATTCCAAGTATTTTTGAGGCTCTTGATGTGGTAAAACAAAGTGGCAGGCCAAATTTCTTGGCCTTTAGGATTACAGTTGAGTCTCAGGTGAATATACTTAAATGGCGGGTGTACCTATCTGGTTATTGGGATACTCATTTATCTGATTTATTGCAGTATGGTTTCCCTTTAGACTTTTGTAGAACTAATGAACTTGTCTCAACTGAAGTGAATCATGCTTCTGCATGGAGAAATATGGAACATGTTCAATCATATATCGAAGAAGAATTGTCTTATAAGGCAATTTTATGCCATTTTCAAGAAAAGCCTAATCCTTTTCATGTATCTCCACTAATGGTTAGAGGCAAACAAGATTCTAACAAGATAAGAATTATCATGGATTTAAGTTGACCCAAAGGGGCGTTAGTTAATGCTTCTGTACACAAAGACATATATTTAGGTACTGAATATTTATTAAGTTACCCCTCTCTTGATCTTATTACTAGTTCTTTGTCGAAATTAGGTCCTGCTGCCAAAATATATAAGGTTGACATTAGTCAGGCATTTAGGCAAATCTAAATTGACCCCATGGACATTGAAATTTTAGGTTTAAAATTTCAAAATCAGTACTTTATCGATAGATCTGTCACATTCTGATATCAAAATGGAAGCCAAATTTCCAGAGGTGTACTGACGCCATACAGTTTACAATGCAACAACATGGTTTTACTCACCTCTTTAACTATATTGACGATCTGATATATACTGGTCTACCGTCCAATAAACATAGTTCTTTCCAGTTTTTACTTCAATTATTACAGGATTTACACATTTCAAACAAAAAATTAGTACCACCTGATACTTGTGTAACTTGTTTTGGTATTGAAATTGACACAGATTCTAGGACATTGCCTTTTCTTGAGAAAAAATTAACAGAAATTTCTGAGTTATTCAAATCTTGGTCCAATTAGACATATTGTATCAAGAAGTCATTACAATCACTGCTGGGCAGCTTGCTTTACATTAGTAAATGTGTCAAACCAGCACGTTGCTTTCACATTAGAATGTTGACCCTGTTAGAAAGAAATTTTAAGTGGAAAAAAATCTTACTGGATCACCAATTTTTCCCAGGATTTATCGTGGTTCAATACTTTTTTGCGTAGTTTCAATGGTGTCACATATCACGAGAAAAAAATTCCTCATGATCAAGTACCAGGATGCTTGTTGAACAGGTCTGGGTGGTCATTTTGATGAAATGGTGATAATTATGATATTAGTCATCTGTAGATGTATAATATAGTGGTTACTCCAAAAATTTGGGCTGTCCATTGGACTGATAAAAAATACAAACATATTGTCATAACATGGCTTTTGTACAAGTGTTCACTACTGACAGAGCCCAGGATTCCATGTTGGCTACTTGTGCCAGAAATATCTGGTTAATAGCTGCTATTTATAATATTGAATTCATATTTTCCCATATTTCTGGTTGCATCAATAACATTGCTGACCTCCTATCACGTTGGAGTAGAACTGTCAATCCTGTGGCAAAATTAACCAAACTTCTTCCAGAATATATTTGGGCACTCATCTTGATTTAACTTTGCTAAATGATAATATATAATTAACCATTCTTTCTATTTTATTCTACAACAATCTTTCTTATGTTTTAGCCCTCCCAGGGATGGTAGCCCAGTTGGCCACCTCGGCTTCCAAAAGATCGCTCCAGGCCCCCCCACGTCAAGACAGTACAGGCGCATGTGGATGGACTTCTTGGTGTTTCAGGTGGTGGCTGGACTAACCCCCCCCCCCCCCCCCCCCCCGTGTCAGGCGAATATGGAAATTTTACTTGCTTTCATGGAATTCTTGCATTTAAATGAATCAGCTTTCACAGTATTCTGCACGAAGGAACTCAGGAATACTAATGTTGGGGGTTTTTTTATTGCCAGCGGTGTCTGGATGGTCTTGCTATGGCCTTAGGACTGCAGACTGAGGGCTCATCATTATCTTGGCTTTGACTTGCAAGCTAGTCTGGTTGGTCTTTAGCATGGGGTACCTAGTCTAGTGTGGTACCTAGCTTAGCTGTCAACTCAACTCTAGTGTGGGCTGCTCTTGCTGAACTGTCACCTTGTGTTCAACCTCATCTCAGGACTTCTACACTTCATTGAAGACATGATGATGACTGTTCTCGCCTATCTGACTGGTTGGTCTTTCTGGTGTCATTGCTCAGATGAACTGCCACTTTGTGTTCATCCACATCTCAAGACTTCTACACTTCACTGAAAACACGATGATGACTGTCCAAGACCACTGGTCTCGCCTTTTGACTGGTTGGTCTTTGTGGTGCCAGTGTTCAGATGGCATCTTGTGGTCTTAATTATATCAGGGCAACTGTTATTGTGGAATTACCGCTGGTTAAGTTTTACAGCTTATTGCTTGTTTCATTTTAAGTCATGACTATGGAAGACTATATGTGCCTGTGGCTTAGGTAGCCTGCTTGTGTTGTCTTGGTTGGTGTATAAGAAACAGCATATGAACCAGTAGTGATTGTGCTCAATGATTATTTTCATGTTATGTGCTGATCTTTAATCTTCATTGTTGTTTGGCGCTCTCTGAGGGCTCCAGTTATGTTATGCTTACATCTGCAAGCCAGGACGTTGTTGGACTGAGGATCTGCATTCCAAGGGACTTTTATATGTAATCTATGTGTTTCACAGTACTACATTCTTATGACATGTCAAATATTGTGCATTATGCTTTAACTTAAGTTTTTATGTACAATGCTCTCCTTAAGAACTTTATTAGTATTGCAATTACCTTGTGCATATATTTTATTGCTATTTTTTTGTTATATTTACTCACGTTTTTATGCTTGGCAGATCATTAATGCATATTCCTTTTCTTTTGCTTGGGGCCTTGCTTACCTTAGAACTCCATGTTCTTTTTTGGAACCTTTACACTGTAATTTCATTATAGGGTTCCCAGTTAACCATTGTCTACTGTTATATTTACTATTTTACTCAGTTTACCTTGTTTGACCTTTGACCTTTTGTAACTGTTATGTATTATCAGGTCATACTTATCTTCCCCTTTTGGAGTCGGGGTTAATGTATTATGTCACAATGGCTCTGTAACTTATAGTGGTCGGGTTGACCATTCTGACCTTATGGAAAAGTGCCGCAACTCATAATGTGTTGCTTTATAATTAGTGTTTTTGTCAATTACCTTGTGTGACCTTTGACCTTTTAACTGTTACATATATTCCCAGGTCATGTATTTCCTACCTGCTGGGATAGGGTTATTTGTTAGGTCACACAATACTCTTTAATGCTTGATGGTCAGTTTGACCTTTCATCTGACCTATATATATATCATGACAGAAAGTCCAATCTGGTAGAATTTCAAATTCTACTGGTAGAAAGTCCAATTGGAGTTTCTACCAACATCAAATTTGTAGAGAGTCCAATTGGAGTTTCTATTGGTAGAAAGTCCAATCAATGCGGTTTGAGTATTGCTCAGTAGCCTGAAATTTAATAAACGTGTTTAATATTCTAATCTCAGAGATTTAGGTAGTGCTCTGTGTACCAGAATTTAATCTTTGTAGAAACTCCATATAAGCTTGAAAGAAAGTCAAACTAAACCACAAACAGTGGGCCTTCTATCCATATAAATCTGTCATCTAAGCAAGGTGCAACTTTCATAAATGAAGAAAACGCATATTAAAGAAAATATTTTACTGTAACACAGATTTGATATAGACATGACAGAAACTGAAATTTTCAGTTTATTTCAAGAATTTTACAATCAACATCAAATTCCATCACCATTTTTCAAGGGAAGTACAGTTTTAGCCAATCAAGTTTTGACAGCAGTCACTTTCTACATGGCATTTAGTTGGTCTATTAAGACCTATTAAGACCCAGCATTTGGTCTCAGCAGCATTTTGGTCAGTTGTTGGCCTCAGCATGTAAAGCTTGCAGTACTGTCTCCTCATCCAGATTTTGAGCAGATGGACTGACTACCAAGTTTATTAGGTTTCGGACTCCAGGGCAATACCCATATCTCTTTGATTGGACTTTCTACTGGTAGAAACTCCAATTGGACTTTCTACCAAGTTTATGCTGGTAGAAACTCCAATTGGACTTTCTACCGGTAGAATTTGAAATTCTACCAGATTGGACTTTCTACCATGACATATATATTTATTTCAAAGTCAAGGTGTGTTTATTATTTTTATTGATGTGCATTATTCATGTTGTACATTATGTTTGAGTAGTCCCATTTATTATTTGTTGTTAATAAATAATAATCCCATTATGTATGTTACTTGATGTGGGGACTGGGGGAATGTGCCAAAATATATCTCTAGGTGGCAAATGGGTCCTTTTTCCGTCTTTGTGAAAACCGAACTTACAGGATAGAATGTATTACAATAGACTTTGTTGGAAGTCCTTCATTGGTGCACTATGATTATCTTGGCGCATTTCCCTCTGGAAGAAAGGCTTCCTCCAGCGAGATTGTAAGACTTGAATAAAATGCAGTCATTCATTGTCACAAAAATTGAACAGAGAGTAAAGTCTTGTGAGCGAGTCTAGTATAGGTCAAAGTTGAGATTCTATTTTCAAGAGCTAAAGGTCATAGTGGATCCCACACATTGTCATGAGGTGGGTGTTGTGGATGCTATCCCAGTATCATACAGCTTGGGTGTCAACTGATCAAACATTTATTTGACTAATAGGGCTTTCCCATTTCTCTGATATATCGTAAACCCTATCCCTGATTGTCAATTTTAGGAATCAGGAAATGAATATCATATATCTGAATCATCTTAAAGCCATAATAAACCTATTGTGTGCAAAAAATATGGTACATCCAAGATTTGTGGGTTTACAGTAAAACACTCTGAAGGCCATTAAAAGCAGTTTATGACAATTTAAAACTGTTTGAAACTATCACAAATCTCTCTCGATCTCTATCACAAACCTATCGGAAGATTTTTTGCGGCAATGTCAACGTCAATCAGAAATCGGGAAATAAATTATACATCAGGAACGCATCGTAAGCACACCTTAAATCTTTTGTAAACTATACCCTGGACTGTGCATTTGTATTACTTCAAATCATAAACCTATTGTAAAGCAGAAATGGAACAGACCTCTAACCACTTGGCAACTGCCACTTTGGCCTAGTAGAAAACACACTCACTTAGGAACACACAGGGCCTGAGTTAGATCCAAGGTAAGGCAGATACATATTGGCTTGGATAACCATTTAAAATGATGGTCCTCAGTCATTGTATCCCCTTGCCACTGGATAGCTATAGAACCCCTTGAGACATTTATATTTGGCCATCTCTGTGACTCTGTGTTTCAGTTAGAGAAATGTCAATCACTATAGAGTTTGGACTTTAGTTATGCATTTTGGATGGGTTGAATAGCTCTTGGAGTGTTACAGTAAAGAAAATATTGAGCAGATTATAATATACAAAAATGAGGCGTTAAATATATCACTTACACTAACTTTTGTCTGTGGAAGAATTGTAAGGCATGATGGGCACTCGTCTTTGCACGAGACATGTATCTTATGATACAGAAGGTAATAAAAACTACTATTTTATGCAAAAGTGTTATTGTGTTTGGAGTTATTTTCTTCGCCTCCCATGTTGCTATTTATTTATTGATGATTATTATTGGAAATACAACTGGCAAAAAAATATTTACTAAAATACTAAGCCCTCTTTTAATATTTAATACAAACAGTGAAGCAACGTGAAACCGGTTTACAGCAACCAGCTTTAATATAATAATGATCCATCACTGGGCAGACTTAGTGCAGAATAACAGTCTGATTAAAATTTTGAATCATAAAGTATAAATAAATATAAAAAAATATATCTTTTGCTTGAAAAAGTTAATTATAAAATATCTTTATACCGATTTATAGTCCAGCCACTTTTGCTGCTGGACCAGTGAAAATCATGGACACAAGCATTTTGTATTACAATATTATGTCACTCTCATCAAAGATATTTGAAGTTCTTTCCATCATTAATTTGTTTTGTATTATAACTTTTCTTTAATGCTTTCTATCTCCTCCAAAGTCTTCTGCATTCTCTTAGCAAGCAATTGCTCCCAGGGTTTCAGTCCCTTATCCACTACTGCCCTGGACAACAACTTTTTACACTTCCCAGGTTCTCCAGTCAGTCTACACCTTTCCCTGTAATGCCGCACATGACCTACTCTTGTAGGGGTATCCTTGACCTTTCGGTGAATGAAGCCTCGTTCTGGTTCCATGCAAATATGGTGACCTAATGCTTTACATCTCTCTCTAATGATGATACTCTTTGGGCTCTCCCAGTCAATAGGGGTACGTCTGTTGTGAGTTATAGTATGTAAGTGCGAGCTGCTATGATTAATGTTATCACTGATGTATAACTCATCTGAGTAGACAGCAGTCCTGAAGACAAACCCTGCGGCAGATGAATTTCTAAATTCTGGTAATGTCTTCAGTAGTTCATTGTATGATGTCACATCATTTGCAAAGTCATAGTATAGTATTTCATCAATATCAATGACTATAAGATACTCATGTGAACTAGTATATAAACAGTCATTCAAAGACAGCAGCTCCAACTGCCAGTCTAGGTAATAGTCCTGGGTGGGAAAGCTCTTACTGAATCTGTGTATACACCACTGAGTTAGAAATGAGTGGGTTTTAACATCCACTAAGCCTTTCTCCTTGTAATACTGTAGCGCGTCATTGGTCACTCCTTGAATGGAAGAATTGTACATGTATATCTTGTCAGCACCGAGTATGATGTTGAGCTCTATCCATTCTATAATCCTGAGCATATCTGGCTGTCCATAGGTCACTTTTGTACATACTCCTGTTGTGTTAGTTATGCTTCTAAAACTATTATTCACGGGTACAAACTCTGTCCCTGGCCACACACCACAATGCTCAGTTTCTCCAAGCTTCACACATACCCACAATGCATTGGTGGCCACTTGTTTACAGGTGAATAACACTGTTTGGTGAGAGGCTTGATGGGACCATATCACTCGCCCTATACAAGGCGTTGTTTGAACAAAGCTATTGTTAGAAATGTAAACGCAGGTCATATAATTTAAAACAGTTGTCCTTGACCTTTCAAGCATGGCCAGGACTCGCACTGAATCACCTCGCCTGTATGCTCCAAATATGGGCATTTCACAGCAGGTTCCATTCCATACTGAACAGGGACCAGACCATTTATTGGAACACGATAATTCAACCACGACAGATGCTGGGTCAGTTTTAAATTGTTGAGTTTGTCCAATCTTTGTTGGAAATGTTATCCATAAAATATAAATAATGCTCACGATAAAACAACAGAGTGCACATAGCTTGAGCAAGTGACAGGTCCTGGTGTTAAAATGCATTATGTAACCCAGACAGATTAAGCCTTTGCACAAATGTATTTAATGTACATATATTTATGTGTGTGTGTATATATCATTTTTGTTTATTTATACTCACATAGGTATCAATTAAACTGTACCAAATACATATAGCCAGCATTATAATACAGCTGCAAGAAGCTGTTAGCTCTCTGTGAAATACACAATGGATTGGTGTTGCAACGACAGATTACCACTTATAAACGCCTTTGGCAATCTAAATGTGCCACCTGAACTTTATCTGTAATACCAGCCAACATATTTCATTGCCAAAAGGCAGATACTCAACATATAGTGGTCAGCCAACGATGTACCTCTCTGTATGTTTTTGTACATGAACACAAGAAGACATGTAAAACTTGCCACAATATGTTAAATCCGCCACCCAGGAATTCCCCTTTGATTTTACTGACTCATAGAAAGTTCCTATTAAATTTCCGAGTTATTTTGTGACGACATTAGGGTTCCAGTGTCCTCTGATGCAGGATATGCTCACATTCTTTTTTCTTCGTTTAAACAGACCTCGGCTTGGTATATGTCTTAACTTGGCATAGGAGTAATATCAACAATTTGCTCAGCACCGAGCCAATAGAAATCATCGTATGACACACAGAAACCGAAGATAAGGATTTTCTGTAGAACTAATGCTAATTTATGTCCGGAAGCTGTATCAATTTATTTTTGAAGAAAGAATGGGGGACACGCAGCATATGAGTTGACCAATCAGAAATCAGGTTAGTTAGAAAGTTCAGTGATAGATTTCTGCTACACATTATACGATATTTTGCAGCTTATATTTCATTTAGGAAGTACTATTTTTTGGAAATTATTCAAAGTTATTCAAATGTTTACCCGAGCCTTTACAGTCTCTTGTCTTAATTCTTGACAGAACATGAGTGTAGAAAATAGCAATACTGAGGTACTGACTGAGAATTAACCACACACGTGCATTGTGTTACATTCACATAGAATTTGTCATTGTCTTCTTTCACATTAAAGTACTAACATTGTTTTGACATACAAAATTGGGTCGGGTCATTGTGTTCCACATACGGGTGCTCTACTTCATCAAAACATCATTCCGTTTTAGCAATCTGTTGATCCCACTTCAGTATATTCCTCATTTACTGGTCAGTCCAAATGTAAATACTCAACCATATGAATGGAATGGAGG
Organism: Sabellastarte sp. h YS-2021; assembly: GCA_964017235.1. Lineage (NCBI taxonomy): Eukaryota > Metazoa > Annelida > Polychaeta > Sabellida > Sabellidae > Sabellastarte > Sabellastarte sp. h YS-2021. Next base: position 91,783,295 of record OZ024934.1, read on the forward strand.
TGAACACAATTCCTTCAACATTTTAATAATTCTTTTATTATGCTTAAAGCCATAGACAATAGCACTGAACCACATTGAATTTAATTTAATGATTGCAAATTCATCAATGCATTTCCTATTAGAAAGACAAAATAAAAACAGCCATGGGTTTAATTCATTTTAGTTCTACTTCCAGCTGACTACAAATATTTATCAGCAACAAACCTCCTGTTCACTGCAGTTCAATATAGTCAACATATGACCTTGAGCAAGGTCAAACTAAGAATCTCTAATATTGTATCAGATAACCTAGTCTAGCAGTCCAGATATCACTGTGCGAAGTGCATGTGGCTATCTTATTGCGGGAAATGCTGTTAACTCTTGTAAACAGTAAAAGCCAGTTTTGGCTGTATGTGTTTTGATAGACATTTTCCGGAGTTATCAAAAGCTTCTTTATCATTGGGTAAAGCAAATTATTGTGCAGTCCCCCTAACCCCAGGGAAGTAACACACCATTGCGCCGAACATTCTTTATTAATATACAATTATCATTAATAATTATTATTCTAGAATTATATTGAAGCCATAATTGATTAAATGCATGATTACACAGTTAACAGTTCAGTTTATACAACATCTTGATACAGAATAATAATTACAGATTTGAGTTTAATCCTTTACAAAGCTTATACCATTAGGATTACCTTAACTCACTGAAGGAGATGTGACTGTCTATTAGATCTGACTCAACCCACTTTAGGGTGACCTTACCACAGCAAGATATCAAGTCAGCCTCCAGGGGGTCAAGGTGACCAAAGTGACATCCAAGATATGGTGAATATATATAAACCCAATACAAACACCCTACATCAAAAACACAGTAGAGATCAAATAAGATGTAAAATTACTTCATATAAGTGAAACACTAAAAATGAATTAAAACACACAGGTAGATAACATAATGCCGACAATGATCGACTGGTAAGGGTGGATTGGCAGTAAAATTTCACGTATCAGACCCAGCTCTGTAATTCAAATATGATTAATATACTAGACCCCTTCAGCCCTCAATACACAGGAAACCAAAGTCAGGTTCACTCTTAACGGAGCTGGCCTCCTACCCTGAATTTGATTAAAGGTGCCAGCACACTTCCCCCGGATTGGCGGGCTGACAGACATCACTATTAACAATCCCTCACCCCAGAGAAGCAACACACCAGTGTGCGGAGCATTCTTTATTAATATACAATTAATGTTTATAGTTATTATTCTAGAATTATATTACAGTCCATAACTGATTAAATGCATGATTACACAGTTCACAGTCAGTTCAATTTACACAACATCTTGATACAGAATAATAATTATAGATTTGAGTTTAAGCCTTTACATAAATTATACCATTAAGGTAACCTTAACTACATACAGGAGAGGTGAGTGCCTGGTAGATCTGACTCCACCCAGTTTAGGGTGACCTTACCAGTCAGCCTGCAGGGGGTCAAGGTGACCAAAGTGACATGCAAGATATGGTGAACATATGTAAACACAATACAAACTCCCTCAAAAGCCCAAAGGTATTATGTAGGAACATTATCGATTAGTTTATCCAAAAAAGAAGCAATATCTGCACTAAATGCTTCATCATAGTAGTAATATATGTACAATAGTAATAGCTTAAAAGAACTGTGAGATAAAGAACTGTGCTCAAATAAGAGATTCTTTAAAAAATACTGAACTTTATGAGGCAGTGAATTCCATTATATGTAAGAATTATAGATTTTTTGTAAGGATTCCAAAACAGCAAGACACTTATTGCCAACCTGACCAACGAAAGCTAAGCTCTGTTATCATGTCTATATCTACCTTCTTACAAAAAATGGTTATCTGAAAAATAAACTAGTAAAAAATAGTTATGTGAAAGAAATGGCTGTATATCTGAAAAATTGGTTCCCCCCACAAAATGGTATGTAAGTCACCTAAACCACCAAACTACTATTGCTGTAGGGATTGTTGAGGTTATGCACGTTACACAGCTAGGCTCATATTGGGGGGAGGTCTTCAGCATTGACACTTGTAGGGGTCTATGGGATGGGATTGTTATCACCCAGTAAACATTAAAAACTTTTCAAAATATTTTGACCGTTTACAAAACGTTTTTAAAACCTATTTAAACCTTATCTTTTGGGTTATAAAATGTTTCCAAGTGAACATATACACAGTAATGTTTAAAAAAAACATTCTATAAACATTCTCCGTACAAATGTTTTTTGCTGAAAAACATTTTTGAAATGTATAAAAAAAAAGAAACTAAGGTTTTACCGGAAACATTTTTAAACATTCGTAAAATAGCTAAAGAAATGAAGGTTATGCAAGAAATGATTTTCAAACATTTGTCATGAAATGTTTCATAAACAGTACACATTCAACTGTATTTTTTGACAGTTGTTTATAAATGTTTGCTGTGAATATATTTTGCAAAAATTTTATAGCAACTGGTTTTCCTTACTTTCATTTTAATAGTTTTTCCAATGTTTTTTATCAAATGTATTGAAACATTCTATCACAAACGTTTTTATACCCATTTTTTCAGAATGTTTATTAAATATTTACCTTCAGACATTTGCAAACAAAGATGGCGGTGAGCAATAATAGGGGATTTAGAGGACTTTGTCAAAAATTCCACCATATGCAATGCATAAAAGTAAGAATTGGAGAACAATTTTTAAGCCACTATCTTACAAAAATATTTGACATAAAAATCATATTTTCATTGGTGCCTAACCCACAAACATATTGAATTTATCTCTGACCCCACTTAAGGTTAACATTGCGAAGCAATACCAAAGTAATATGTTTGAGACTTGATTTTGTTCATTTGTAACATTTTTCTAACATTTGTTATTAAACATTTAATAAATGGTTTACACAAAACGTTTTTAAAACCTTTTATTATTACAAATGGTTTTCGCACCCATAATTTGTTAACCCTCGCCAAAGGTTTCGCCAAACATTTGCTAAAAATGTTTACTGGGCTATTGAGATGACCTTGTCTGATCACCGTGTTTCTAAACTTTGGTCTTCCACCTTAACACATTGCAGATGTTCTCCAGGTGTCCTGGCAGCCATTTCAGGCTCTTCTGTGCTGTTTGGAAGAGACACTGGATTGTTGGTGTTATCTGTTGATACGAGATTATCTGATTGAAGCTGCTTGATGACTAAAGTTGCCAGCAATACGAGTGACAACAGACACACAGAGAGAAGTGCAAGGATACCGGCGTACAGTATCTGCTTATATGGGACTGGAACATCTGATTCTGTGGCAGATACATCTATAGTTGAGAGATGAGGAGTTGTGGTGGTTATAGTGGCTGATATAGTTGTCTGTAGGTAATCTGAAATGATAGATGAATAATATCATTGTAATAAGTTGAAGAATCATTCAGGTTTTCACATTCCTTTAATCTAAAATATGTTTTAACCAAACATTCATGTTTTTTACATGGTTTAGTATTTATTTGGTGAGAGAAAACAGTAATAAACTATAAGTATCATCACTAGATGACCTTTCAGGTTATGGATTTGTTATAATCTGTGTAAGAGATACCTGTTTAAATCGAATTTAAGTGCATGTGTAAACATGTTCTGATATCCTATTATCTCAAAATTCTGTATTTGTGTCAGTTTAAATGAAGGTTATAATGGAAAATATAATTAGAACTAAATTCCTGTTCCAAATCAGTCCCGTATTCAATAAAAAACAGAAATAACAGATTCTGGGATAACTCTTTTGAACATCCTCACAACCTACATTTTGATAAAAACAATCACAGGGAAACTTTGTACAGGAGGTTAAAAATATGAAGATGATCAAAGGTCAACGTATTACTATATATATATAACATGGAATTGTTGAACTCCCAAAAGATCTGTGCTTGATCTATATATACTTACAGGTTTGAGTATTTTCCTTTTAATGAGCATGATTTGCATGCAATACTGTTTTGGATGCTAAAAAGGTTTGTCCCTTTGCATTGTTTAGTGCTTGACATCATTCCTAGTTTTACTTTTATTAGCATATCACGTGTTTAAACAAGATCACTCAGAGAGCTCAGACCTCCGCCAAGGCAGCTCAGTCCCCCAATGCTGTGTCTACTCCATAAAATAATTCCTGGGCTTTGAAAACATACCATTAGCATTGATATTGTATTTTTACGCTTTGTTCCTTGTCCCATTTCAGACATTTAATGAAAATTTCATCCAAATACATCCATAACATTTTGAGTTATCTTCCTTTAAAAATACCTGGATCGACAAGATCCAGACAATGATCCGGATCACACCCAAAATCTAATCACTTATTCCTTGTCCCACTTTGGACATGTCCTGAAAATTTCATCGTAATCCATCCATAACTTTTCGAATTATCTTCCTTTAAAAATTCAGGATCCAGAAGATCCAGATGGTGATCCGGATCACTCCCAAAATCTAATCACTCCTTCCTTTGGATCATAAAGAGATACAACCTTTTAGGTTTGAGAAACAGCAAGTATGAAAACGTAGATGAATTTCAATGGAAAGTCTAGAGTGACCATCTTGTTCAAAATAAGGCTAAATTCAGTTGCAGACAAGCTTACAAGCCAATGAAAACGTCCTCAATATTTTATGAAGCTAGCTGGACCAGATAATCCCCGAGGGCATTGCATCTAGTTTACACCATTCCATCAAGGCCTAATGCATTTCATAGGAGCAGAAAATATTTAACTCATCGCCCCTGGTTTGTGGCTCATTGTTTGTGGTATCTGTTTAGTTCTGTAAGTGTAAATAAGTTGGGATTTCTAGTTTTGTAGGATCCTTTTGGACGCAATGTTGACAGCCATTTCACAAAGTAGGTGAGAAGGGTGAAGGAGGTGAGATGGCTACACAGGGTGGGTGGTTTGTAAATATGCAGTAAGATATCAGGTCTCTTTCAAAGTCATGAGGACAGGGTGGTGCCGTTAAATTCTAAAATGAGTTGTTAAACAACACAGTATTGTGTAAACAAGCCTTTGATCCTGAAAGTCTGTCTATTCTCAGCAGTGGTATAACAAACAGTAATCCACAATACTCACACTAAAAATATCTGCTAAAATGAAAAATTTAACCAATCTCACATAAACTGTTATTTTTCCTGAATAAGTTAAAATTTTATGGTATTATATGGTATAATATCACTATTATATATATGTCGTATCAGAAAGTCCAATTCATCATAATTTCAACTTCTGACAGATGTATCCATCAGAAACTCCAATTGGACTTTCTGACATCAGAACTTCAAATCCTAATTTTAAGATGTTTTATTTTCAATTTCTATAGCTATCAAAACATCCACTTACCTTGGCATTTGCTGATACAAAGAGCCATGTCTGGCATCTCTCCGTGGCAGACATATGAACAGGGTTCACAATAATGTATCACACCATCACAGTACATGTCTTCTGGGCACAGATTTATGTTATCCCTGCAGTATATGTAGCCCATTTTAACTACACCACCAATTATTGAACTTTTGCTAGTGTCACAAACTTGACTTTGACCTTTATCTGTGAAATTCCAAATAATGTTCAGTTGCACTGACAGTTGACATCACCAACATGAAATGAATAACAGTCGCAGAAATGTGAAGAATCTGTTGAAGAATCAGGCTATGATACCAGGGAAAAATGCTTTCCAAAATTCTTAACCAAATGTCATAGATATTTATAGAAAATGGGAGTTTTGACCAAAAGGCAATACATGCTATTGACTAGATTTTTGCAGTATTTCGTGTTTGTATTTAATACCCCCGTCCCACTGATGCAGCCTATTGTTAGGCCCAGCTAATTTTGGAACCCAGGGTCATGTTGTGACTGCCCTAGGCCACAAATGTCCCAATAAATGTAAAATTTATAATGTAAAATTATAAGTCATGTGACCAAAAGGCTAAGTCTTATTACCTCCTCACATCTATCACCATGGATTTATTTATTTATTTGGAGTTTTACATTGCTTTCAACACTGTACAGGTCATATCACGATGGGTAGTTGGAAGGACAGAGGAAACCAGTACATACAGTTCGTCAGGGCTCTGTACTGTAAACTGTCGACAAACGGCAAGCAACTACCAGCTTTCCCACTTGAGGCTGTGCCGGGAACTGAACCCCGGACTCAGCGGTGAGAGGCAAGAGTGTTACCACTCTGCCACCATGGCCCCCTATCACCATGGAAGTAAATAACTTGTAAGACCAAGTGCCGATCACTCTTGGCAACTTGGGAGATTTATCAGGAGAGTGATAGGACCTGTCTCCTCGTAGAACAAGATCATAAGGTTCCACTTTTTAGGAAGAATATGGGGGCTGTCCCACCTTTGCGATATATTATAATTCTAGCTGGATTCCATATTTCCTTGGATTCTCTGCAATTAAGGCGCAGCAAGTGATGAAGCTAAAAAGGTATGCGATGGGTTTGCGATCCACTCCCCAATCAGGTTTAAGAGTTTACAACCACCATGATAGTTTCTTGAAAAAGTTTTACGACAGGATCCTACTCTGCCAAGAAAAGTATACAATGGCTATACAACCTCTGTGAAAGGGAAACCTCACATCATGAGAAAAGTGCACAAAGTAAGTCTTAATGAAATGGTAGACAAATGATGCACTTGCGACCAACATGTTGGGATGAGAGTAGTCATGAAGGAAATACCCACTCATAATGTCTGAATGTGAAAAGGATATAAGCCGGGCAGTCGGGAGTCAAATGTTTGCACAATGAGATCGGGGTACAAATCTTGCATTATAAAATATGTATATTTGTATATGAAAATTGTAGGATCTATTTTAAAACAGGTGTATTTTCCATCTGGCAACATGTGATCACGAGATATGTTGGGTTTTACATTTGAAATTTAGAAATTTTGACAAACAAACAAAACTACTTCCTCCTCATTTCCCTGGTTAAATCATAAAACACAAAAAGCAAAAACACATACATATATACATGTGTGTGTATTATATATAGTATATTTGTTTTGAATTATGATTTAAATTGTTTATGTCATCGTATAATTGTGGAATTTACGTTCCTATTTATAGATGTCATGTGTTAACAGTTTTTATTAAACAAACTGTGTGTGATATTTCATTACAGAGTTCACAGTCCTCAGTTCTAACGTCTTCAAATTCATTCTGACTCAGTTTAGCCAGAGGGACAAGATGTGTGTGTGTGTGTGGGGTGGGGGTGGGGGGGTGGGGGTAGTGCTGGCGAATATGCCAGAACTCCTTATCATGGAGGAATTTGTCTATATTTGGTTGTATCAGTGGTAATGAATCCCTAAAATACCAAAAAGACTGAAAACAGACAAAGCCACTATGTATCTGGGTCTACGTGGGTTTGAACCCACATTCTCTGTGTTTCTAGGAGTGTGTTACAAACTAGGTGACAGTAACCACACTGTTACACTTTAAAGGCAAAATTCAAAACATGGTTACAGATGGACAAAGAGAAAAACAGAGAGTGTTCTGAGTGTGCAAGAACACCAAAATGAACTCAGAGTTAAATAAATTTGCATAATGCTTTATTCAATGTATTGTTCCAATATTCCAAGTCCACCATTTATCTCTCATTTTAGGATCAGAGTTGGGGGGGGTGGGGGGGGTGCTAGATTTGACGGAACACTGTTTCCTTGAGGGAGAATTGTATGTCCCCAGATAGGATGACCTAGTTGAAGTGTTTTTTTGAGACTGGGGTGATTCTGCACACCTTAGGTTTAGAGACTGATTATCTAATTTCATAGATCCTTTCACTGACCAGGCACCCTCTCTCCCCTACATAATATTGGCCACAGTAGTTTCCAAAGTGAACTTTTAGATGTGGCTTTTAAACACATTTGGCCTATTTTTCCTATATGGTTACATACGGATGTTTTACTGGAAAAGTATAGATGCTGTATAGCACTTATTTATATAGTGTGTTCAAGAATTTGCCATAAGTGTTATTGACAAAATACCCACTCGCCTTGTAGAATTAAATAAAGCTGGTCGTTAAAATTTGTGAGGGTTGTGCATTAACTTTTGGGTTAATGTGTAGTTTGTGCAAATACGAATTATTATACATCCTGGATGTATTTGTATGGGATACCCCGAAGCTGACATCATTTAATCTTTATAATTTCATGTGATATATGTGGAACTTTCCCATTGTATCAGATTCACAACAGCTTTTTATTGCTTTTGTCAGATTAATATTTCAGATGGCTATCATGAGTGAACCTGTTTGAAAATGGGTGTTAAAACTAAGAAAAAAAGCTACTTGTCCTGAATGAAAGATAAGCTGTGTGGCTTAAAAGATAAATACCATAATATGCTTCCGACTGTTACCATAGAGATAACTCTAAACTCTAAGCCAGACCAATCCCGTGCAGTAATGGGGGACTTGTATGATGAATCTTTTCTTCGGAGTAAGATCATTCATGAAGGTGTTTCACTGGGGCCACCTTGCCGGCTACTATGTATTTTGCTAGGGTCGGGAGCAATGTTTACAGAGTGGGTTAGGACTTGTCAAATGCACTCCTTGCCGAGGGACTGTACATCTGTAGATTACACTAGTATTCGTATTTGGTCTTTTTGTATTTAGACTTTAACACTATGTAGGGCCAAAATGGCATAGTGGGTAACACACCTTCCAGTTTTTAGGACAATGTCAAAGTAAGGGTTTTTACATTGTGTTCAACAACCAGGGTCATACTGGGACAGTTCCTCAGCATTGTCATTTGGTGATAGTCAAACTAATAGACAGATGAGAGCCAGTGGTTAGCTACCAAACTTGTTAACCCACTAGGCCGCTGGGGACCACTCCCTCTTTAAGACAGGGCGTTGACTCCCAGCAATCACTGGAAATGTGGAAGTAATGGTTTGTCAATGTTGTTCTGTGCTTAATCGTATCAACTGGTATGCACTGCTCTCCTCCACCTTCTCAGCTATTCATTGTGATATGACATACACAAAGGTTTCTTAAAGTCCTAAAACTAATACACACCATTCATATTTTTCAGATAATGCTGTTATTGAATTAAACTGGGGTGGGCAAGGAGTTAGGTACTACTGCTCAAAAATCTTCTTCAACGTTTTGAAAAGAAAACACATTTGCCACTTTCAGGCTCTTTGTGAGGGAGTATTGCTCAGCACCACTATTAAGTGTGTTGATATTAATTATTTTGGACCATGGTGATGCAGTGGTAACACACTCACCTCCCACCTCTGAGGTCTGCGGTTTAAACCCTGGACCTTATGTAGGAAAGGTGGTTGTTGCTTAATGATGGTTGGCAGTTTACAGTACAGAAAACCCTGACGAACTGTATGTATTGGTTTCCTCTGCCCTTCCAACTACCCGTCGTGATATGACTTGTGCAGTGTTGAAAGCGACATTAGAACCCAAATAAATAAATAAAGATATCAAATGTGTTGATACATGACTCGCAATCTAAAAATAGAAATGACTGGGTAAAAGGTACTCATTGAAATGCAAAGCAGAACTTTATCACAAGATGTTTCCTTTGATTGGACCATTTTTTATCAGAAACTGGCTGGTGCTCTAAAGACAATAAACTATTTGAAGAAGTATTTTAAGACAAAACAATAATAAATCAGTGTCAATAGTTTTTTGCTTCGTTATTATGAAGTTGTTTAAGATGAAAGGAAGAAACAAAGAACAAAGTCTATATATTTGTATGAACTCTTCTTGGAAAGATTATAGATTTTATGAACTCAGATGATATATCATGTTTTTACACCTTTTTGGATGTTTATGTTTTAAAACATGGGCTAGGAACAAGAATATTGTCTCACACTTTGCATTTTTGTGTCACTTTCTGTATATGAGGACAAAAGAAGGGTATATCATACTTGTCAGATGATGTCTGTTGAAAACAAGTATTGATAAATCAAATGTTTTACCAAATCGGTACAAAATTATCAGAAAAAATTAACTGTAATCCTTATGTGTAATTTTATGGAATAAAATTTCTTTTGCCAATTTTATATTATTTTTTTATTAAAGAGCATGAAATATTGATTAGGAAATAAAATAATATCCGGTTAGGTAATTTTTGTTAAAAGAGGCAAATATTTTGTCAGCGATTATGAAAATTTTGGAAACTTATAGTCGTATGACTATAAAAAGAAGACACAATTTGAATGAATAAACATTAGTATGGTAAACTTTTTATAATTTACAGGCAGAAAAAAGACTAATGTGTAACTGCATGGAGAAATGAAAAGCTGGGATAAACCACCAAAGAGACTCTAAGTCTGGTCTTGAGTTGTTTTCATCACAGCGTATTGCAAGAAAATGTCTGTAATTCTAAAATATGTAAAACAAAGTGGAATGCTAACATGATTATCTTACACAAAGTAGGTGATCTGTTCTAAGAGCAGCATGACACAACCTAGCATTATAAACAGCGTGGTTAAAACAAAAAAGTTATATTCTATATCATAGTCATCAAAACTGTTAAAGCCTCTCTTGTTAAGCATCACATCGTACGTGCATATACATCCTGGTTACAGAGAAAAAAATAGGCATCCATGTCTCAAGGGTAACTTATGAGACACTTGCGCACGTGCATTCTCCTTGCCAGTGTTGCAAGATCTTTCCATTTACTTGCAAGGTTTGCATGTGCCGTAAAATATACCCACGTGTATCTTGCATCCATATTAACCCACTTTGGGGCCTGTAGCTAGTCACAGTCTCCTCTTTGATGTTCAAGTAATGATACTCTTGTTAGGAGAATACACCTTGTTTGCACGTGCAAATCTCTGCTACCCCACCACCAGGCTACACTCATATTTTTCAACAATATTTGCAGCACACTTTTATGCATATACAAATACTATGGGGTGTAAGAGACGCTTAAAGCCTCTCTTACATCCCATCGTACGTGCACATACGTCCTGGTTACAGAGAAAATCGCCAAAATTGCAAGGGACACTTAAGAAGCTACACTTGCGATTTTATAACAGAATATCAAGGTCGCACAGACCCTACAATTAAAATTGACATGCACATTTTCTCAAACAGATCCATATCTCAAGGGTAGCTTACGAGAGACTTGTGCACGTGTATTCCCCTTGCTTGTGTTGCAAGATCTCCCCATTCACTTGCAGGGTTTGCATGTGTCATACAATGCACTCACGTGTACCTTGCATCCATATTAACCCATTGTGGGGTCTGTAGCTAGTCACAGTCTGTTCAAGTACTGATACTCTTATTGGAAAAATTCACCTTGTTTGTACGTGCAAATCTCTGCTACCCCAGGATGTATTATACGGCACATGCAAACCCTGCACGTGAATGGGGAGATCTTGCAACACTTGCAAAGGAAATGCATGTGTGCAAGTGTCTCGTAAAGCCTCTCTTACATCCTGTCGTACGTGTATATACACGCAAGTGTGCTCCAAATGTTGTTGAAAAATATGAACGTAGCCTGGTAGAGGGGTAGCAGAGATTTGCACATGCAAATAAGGTGAATTCTGCCAGCAACAGTGTCACAACTTGAAGATCAGAGAATAAACTGCTACTAGTTACAGGTCGTACAGTGTTTTTATATACATGCAAGGTACACGTGAGTGTATTATATGGCATGTGCAAACCCTGGAAGTAAATGGGGAGATCTTGCAACACCTGCAAGGGAAATGCATGTGTGAAAGTCTCTCATAAGTTACCCTTGAAAAATGGATGCATTTATGGCCATACTGCGTGCACTCAGAGAAAATGTGCATGTCAATTTTCATTGCAGGGACTGTGCGACCTTTAAATTCTGTTATAAAATCACAAGTGTACCTAATGCCCCTGTTCCACCAAAAGATTAAGCCCCGATCCTGTCGGCGACCCTTAATCGTGCACAGTCGGTTGAAAAAAGACAAAAATGGGCGGGAATACTGGGTCGGTACTGAAGTCTGGGATTAAGAACAGATCGTCCCCAGGACGCCTCAGGACACCTCAGGACGCCTCAGGCGGCCGCAGACAGTCCCCGACTGGTCTGGGACTAAGAACCGACTAAGCCAGTTTTCGGGTCGGTTTCAACCACAATCCTGTCGGACACAAACCGACTGGGTCCCAGGACGCCTCAGGCCTCCTGGGACTAAGAGCCGACTAACACACGATTAACTACCGGCGTCCTCAGGTGTCCTCAGGCCTCCTCAGGCCTCCCCAGACCACGATCCCCGATTATTGTTTTGCAAAGTTGCTGGATTTTCTGGGTATATATATATAAAATTTGCGATCTAATCATCATTGCTTTTCTAGGAACACACCAGGATGCCACCTTTTAATGGAAGACAGATTCAACAACAACTTAGGGCTTTTTTGGTTTTTATTCAGTTACAAATAATCATGTATTTCCATTTTTTACGTCAAGCACAGCAACCACCACCACCACCACCAGCACCACCAGCACCCATACAGAGACCTAGAAGAAGGCACAACATGTGGGTCAGGCCATGGCTACTGCAGAGAGAGGAGAGGGGGGCCTACAAACAGACAGACAAACAGACAAACCCCATGCCAAACATAACTTGTTCAGACAGACAAACAGACAAACACAACTTACTCACCCAACAAACAGACAAACCCACTGTTAAACAAAAGCGAAACACAAAGTGACACATAATATCCTAAATTGAATAATTATTTTATATATTTTCAAATCCACATCATAATTTAAACATTTTTCTTTTTTCATGGCTGGGAAACTTATTTGTAGCAGAAATTTTTTTATGGAAATATTCAATTTTAAATATTCATTTCTAATCACAAAAATTTGGAAAATATAACCATGGAACTAGTTTTGCTTTCAATAATGGGGGATTGTGTTTGCTAAATAGTTTGTCAGTTCGTTGGCATGGGTTCTATTTACTTTTGGGTTTGGGTGTTTGTTGGTTGTTGGTTACTGGGGTTGGGTTTTTTTGGGGTAGTTGGGTATTAGGTTTGGTACTGGGTTTGTTATTTGGGGGTTATGTTTGGTATTGGGTTTGTCTGTTTGTGGGTTGGTAAGTATGTAATTATGCCTTTTAACTCTAGGGAAGGTGCAAGTGTTGGACTTTTCAATTACAGATTTTAAACTATCCCATGGATTTTAATCTAAAAATGGGCTGATTAATGGCCATATTGTGAGTTACTTTTAATATTTTTTTTATGTGGCCTTTTTGGTTATGTGTAGTACCATGGGTTATTTGTTTCATGTTTGGGGTGGTGTAAGTGTTGGACTTTAATTTTTTTTTCTTGTGATAAGTATTTGTACTGAACTTTTTTGTTTTGGGAGGGGAATTGGAAGAACACGTAGCTGAATAATTGTTTTTGGAAGATTTGGTGGCCCTGAAAAGGGCCTGGCAGGTCAAAGACCCGCCCTGACTGGATGGCTACTGAGGAGGCTGCTGCTGCTGTTGAGGCGGTGCTGAAGTGGTGATAGTAAAGAGCTGCTGCTGCGGTTGTTGCTGCTGCTGCTGCTGCTGCTGAGGCTGCTCGACGATCTGTGTTGATGTCAGATCTGGTAGCTGGCTTAAGATTCCACTCAGATTGTGTCTGCTCCCTTCGTCCTGTACAGTTAGGACAGATGTAGGGTTGCTGAAGCCAATGGGGCTTGGTGTATAGTACACAAAACTGCTGCTAGCTGCTGCTTGAGTGGAACTTGACGCCTGTGGAGTGGTTGTTGGCAGTAGGCCGACCCTCTGGGACTCCGTGGTAACAGTGGCTGATCTTCTGGGCAATGGCTGACGTCTGCGGTTACTCTTAATATTTTCGATATCTCTGAATATCTTGCCCTTTAATTCTTCAAATTCTTCTTGAGTCATCTTTTCGGCCTCTGATGCCACGTAGTCAAAGAAGGGCTGCCTGTCTGACTTCTGATGCAGAAAACCTGAGATAAGTGTCCTCATCTGCTCAAAGTGTTCGAGAATCTTGGAGTCTGTAGTTGAAACGGGTGTTGATGTAATGATGGACTGACTCCTCTCCCTCAGGACACTGGACTCGAGGTGTTCTGTGTCAGTAGTTGACCCACGTGATTCGTCCTGCTTGCTGGTATTTGGACTGGCCTCAAAACCTGAACTTCTATTGGCCCCCTTTCTTCTGATGTGGGTTTTAAGAAAACCCATCTGTTGGTAGACCCAGGACTGTCTCTTGGTCATCTCCCTCGGGGCTTGGCCAGATTGGAGCTTAGACAGCTTTCCATAATGGGTTCGCTGGGACTCAAACCACCTTCTCACATCAAAGGGCTGGAGCTTAAGTTCTGCAGATATTTCTGCCCAGAGAGCCTCTCTTCTGTTCCTGTCGTGGAAACGTGAATGTTCCTTGTCATACAGTTCAGGGTGCAGCTTGACGAATTCTACAATGGAAACTTCATCACTGTCTGTAAAAGTGGCACACACCCTGGCTCTCTTGGCTGAAGAATGGCACTCCGGATCTTCCTCACACCTCTCTTCTTCTTCTGCCACAGCTTCCCCAATAGCTGGATCTTCCTGAATCTCCTCCTCCTCTCTCCTCTCACTTCCTTCTTCTGTAATAACTTCACTCCTCTCCTCTACTTGACTTTCCTTCTCCCTCTCATCCATCTTTTTCCTTCCTCTCTTCCCTCCTTTCTCTTTTCTCATGATCCAGTCGACAAAATAATAAAAAAATAGTAAAATGTGTCTCCTAACTGTGAAATTTGCCTTAAGCTCAAGTATATAAAATGTAAAATAAAAATTGAAAACCCCTACAAATCAGTGACACACGTCTCTCAGTAGCCAAACAGTCAGTAACAATGACAAAGTGTGCGCGGTCGCTTATATAGTCCCAGACCTGCTCATTGCCTCGTTTTAATTTCCAACGCGCGGAAAACAGTCGGTTCTTAATCGGTTGTTAGTCCCAGGCCGCCTGGGGCGTCCTCAGGACGCCGCAGACTGAAAATGCGTGGTCCCAGGCGTCCTGGGGAGGCCGGTTTGGATCGGTTAGGGTCGGTTACCCTTAGTCGGTTCTTAGTCCCAGACCTTTATTTTTGGGTCGCAGGACACCGCAGACGGTCTGAGGCTTCCGGGGACTAATGAAACCGACTCATTTTCAGACGCATGAAATTCATACGCATCATATTTGAGTCTGGGATTAAGAACCGGCCGCCTGGGACTAAGCTACAGAGGTCTGGGACTAAGGGTCGCAGGACGCCTGGGACAACAACCGACTCTGTAAATTTGGGTCTGAGGAGGCCTGAGGACGCCTGGGACTGGACATTTTGTTGACGGCGGGAAATAGGAATCGGTTGTAGTCGTGTGAAATATCAAACATGTTTGATTTTTCACACGGCCTCAACCGACCACAACCGATCCTTACAGGAAGCCTGGGACTAAGCAAATATTTCAAACCGACCCCCCAAAACCCTTAATCGGGAGCCTTAGTCGTGTGGTGGAACACCCACATAAAGTGTGCCTTGCAAATCAGCCGATTTTTTGCTGTAACCACGAAGTATGTGCATGTACAACGGGATGTAAGAGAGGCTTTAGTTACCCTTGAAAAATGGATATGTTTATGACCATACTGCATGCACGCAGAGAAAGTATGAATGTCAATTTTCAACGCGGGGTCTGTGGAACCTTGAAATTCTGTTATAAAATTGCAAGGGTATGTTAAGTGTCCCTTGCAAATCAGGCGATTCTTCTCTGTAACCAGGACGTACGTGTACATACAACGGGATGTAAGAGGGGCTTTAGGTTACAAATGAATGTTAGGCTACATCCATGTCTCAAAGGCAATACACAAGAGACTATGACACTGTACGGCCTGTAACTAGGTGCTGTCTGTTCTTGGATATTCAAGTTGTGACACACTCTTGTTGGAACAATTCACCTTATTTACATGTGGAAATCTCTACTACCCACTACCAGGCTAAGCTCATATTTTCAACAATATTTGTAGCACACTTACATATGTATACATGTACGATTGGATGTAAGAAAAGCTTAAAGTTGTGACTTGGTTGTCTTTCAGCGTAACATGGTGACATAAGATGAGTCAAGGTAAATGGATGTTTTGCCACTGTGTGAAGTTTGCATACAAACCTTGGATGGTAGGTGAATGACAGGAAGGTTTCACCAAACGCCTGTAACTGTGGGTTATACCGCCTGTAATGTGATGGAAACACCAAAACCTCTGAAAATATCAGGCATAGTGGGAGGCGATTCTGTCGTCAAGTAAAACTCTACCCGATGGATGTACCACCTGTAATGGGACTGAGGTATTACAGTAAATACCCCAAATTAGTAAATTCAATAATTCAACAAGATAAATTTCAATATAATCCACCACATTGGTTATAAAACGTGTAATCCAGAAACTTCTTTAAAATTTCCATTATTTAGATTATGTTAGTTAAGCTTACAGAAAGATAAAATATATGATTCTTCAAACTATAAACTTATATTTCAGGGGAACATTACACAAAATAATTGGTGTTATTTTACGCCCCTGTTCCACTTTCATAAATAGTGATGGCGAATGAGATAGAAATATAATATTCTTTGCACCCCGGAAAATTCTGTGTCTTGAGTCATTCCTCCACTTTTAGGAACCTTCTGGTGCATTCCTGATGTTCAGCGAGCTGACTGGGGCTGTTGCTAAAGTTTTACACAGTAACTTTAAATCTGACCATACTCCAGCAGAGCTGGAACAACTGGTAACACAGATTTGGTTGAAGTTAAATCTTAACTTCCCAGTTGACCGCATTAGGTAAAGAATGTACTTAAGAACCACTTACACCCACAGGTGTTACAGTTCAAGGCTGTGTCTATTGTCTTGGACAACATGCGATGAAAGTAACAGCCATCCATGGATGTCACAGATGAGATCATTTAACCAGAGGAGATAACATCGCATACACAATGTCATCCACTTTTTCGCGAATCCGTTACACTAACAGGATGAAGAAAACTTCCATCGCTAGCAGTAGAACTCACTTTAATGAATGATGTCCTTGGCATGTACAAGATTGGATCCAAGATTATACAGCTGGGTCCTCAGTATGAGTGAGTATGATGACAACTCAGCAAGCTTTGGGCTGACTGGCTTCATTAAGAATTATTAAAGCTGAACAGAGCCAGCTACGACACATTCCATGCGGAAACTTTTACCCAATTAGAGAGACCTAATGCTTTACTTTTACCGTGTCCTGCAGCATGACACAGGCCCCATCATTATCTTGACCACCACTAGTGATTCACAGCACCTTCAATCTCCTGACTTTTACACGCACACCCCCCCACACACCCCACACACCCCCCCCCCCCCCCCCCGGGTTGATGTAACCTGTTATCTGTACTGGAAGGTTATGTTATCGGGTATATGTTTGTGATAGGAAAAATGCATATACGTGTACATCCAGAAGATCTGGATACCAGAAATCATGAATTTTTAGAGGTCATATTTTCATTGACTTTTAACTTTCTGGTCGATGTTACTCTAAAATGTAACAAGCAGGTATTCAGGATTTTCTTATGTGGGTACAACCTGCCCAAAGGAAGATGTGATTACATTTTGGCGAAGATTCTGATAATATTGTGAGTAACAAAAGAGAAAGGATCCTAAATTTTCAGAATTGATCAGCTAAATATTGGCCTGCTGTTAAAACTTTGCTGTTTTTTAGTATGTGCACAAATAATTGTATACTGGCTCATACCAAGTCACTGAATGCATATAATTATAAATCAATACCCATCAACCATTAACACCCATGTATTGAAAAGGTACTCCACCACATAAGTTCCATTTGTTGATAGTTTTGACAACTTATTACAACTTTAACTGTATCTTAACATAAACCTTTTTTGTGAACAAACTCCCATTTAGCTCAGTTAAATGCACCAGAATTGTATCTTAATTATTAACATGAATATATAAAATAGTACATTCAACGGACACTGTGTTTTGGTCTCCAATAAATTTTGTTACTTTTTCCCTCTTTCATAGTTTGACAGCACTCATGTACATATTAAATGTACATGTTACTTGAATGAGAGAGAGTATGCTGTGATTTGGATTTTGTTGTAACCTCTTCCATTCCACTGGTACGGTAACAGATGTTACATATATAGGCACTGTGTCTCTGCATTATTTAATCTAAGCTTAATATGTATATATTAACATTTAAAGTAAGGGAGTTATTAATTTTTGTGTTGTATGGTACTGATGTTTATTGGTCTATTTATAGACTGGGGGAAATTCCTCTGAGCTTCTATAATCTGATTATAAATAGATTTGGGGAAACCCATTTAAAGTAGTTTCTAAAGCTTCCTCACTGCTTCTGGTGACAGCTGTTATGTTCTATAAGATTCTAGAATTCCCATACCTATATATATAAGGACTGTACACCTGACCACAGCGGAACTTAGTATTCGCTGGCTATAAAGAAGGCTACTTGTGTCTTAGAACTAATAACAATTGGATATAAATTAGTTATGTTGTTGTAAACTATTGCTGGAGTGAACTTTCTACAGTTTCTGGATAGATCTGCTGTACTTTGGATACTTACGTATTATATACACTGTGTGATTCTACCAGAGTGGATTTACTGCATTTTGGACATTGTCCATATCTTGGAGCGGACAGTAAAGTTGAGCAAACTCTCTGAATATCTCTATACAGATATTTTGTGTGAATGGATATCGAAAGGATCACATTATAAGGACATTTCGTGATATCAAACATTGAGTAGATCACAGGATACAGATATCTGTGTCTCAGTGGACACCTGATGAATCACAGGACAGATCACATAACAGATTGCTGGATACAGTGGACAAACTTAACTGTCAGTTACAGTATCCAGGTCGGATTGGTTCATTGGTGTATCATTGTATGTACCATTGAGAGACTGTAATCATTATTTTTAATTGTTAAATAAATTTGTTAAGTTGAACTTTTTGTCTTTTCCTGTTGCAACTTAAAAGCAACTGGTAATTGCTACCATGCTTGCCCTGTGACCGTAACACAGATGACCACACCTAGCATGTCTGTTTTTCATGTAAACTGAGGAAACTGATAGCCCATT